>CM060938.1:555611080-558011080 GCA_030765085.1 Allium cepa | reverse complement strand
TTAAAACAGAGCAGAAAATATAAATCAGATATGAATATTTATAGTGGTTCAGTAATTTAGGCCTACATTCACTTTATATTTTTATTGATCTTGATTATGATTGTGTTTGGATCAACTGGGATCCGATATTACAAGAATAAAGAATAGTGATGGCAGAACCTCGATAGTAGAAAAGAAGATCCCTCTTATAGAGAATGATCGTTGTATTTATAGGGGAAGATGATTGATTATCTTCGTAAAAATTTGTCAGCAGAATCTCCAAATGTGGACGAGGTCACCAAAATAATTTCATTGCTCAACTCCCAATATCAAGCGATTGTGGCAGACCGGTCAAGATGACCACTATATGTCATGCGATCCCTCATATAGGTCCATACTGATGTTGGCTTCGTGTTTCTAAAGTTTGTTTGCAGTCATCTACATGTTCTTTTGGAAATATCGATCGATTTCCATTGAATTGAACTACTAGGTTGATATGATCCGATCCCTTGCATAAGGGAAATAATATGATATGATCCCCTATCTAGGAAGTAATACGATATAATCTCCTCTCTAGAAAAGTAATACGATCTGATCCCTACGTAGGGAAGTAATACGATCTAACACGCTGTTTAGGGAAGCAATAGGATCTGATCACCTATCTAGCGGAAGTAATACGATCTGATCCCCTATCTAGAGGAAGTAATACAATCTGATCCCCAGTCTAGGAAAGTAATACAATCTGATCCCCTAGGGAGAGGGATAGGTACCGATCCTCTACCTATTGAAGGCATTAGTCCATACTTAGAATATACTCGAGAGTCTATCCCTTGGTCTCGTTTGATTATCAATTCATACCATTGTTTATGCCTGATCTCTAGACTCCTTGATCACCTCTATGGGCTATTTGTCTAGTCTATCATCGAGTCTAACTTGTCTAATCAGTCTGGATATAGCCGGGCCAAAAGGCTGGATAACAGTAGGCAAAAGTATAACCTAACAACTCAAGTTCTTGATAGTTACATCTCATCCCAAGAGTCGCATAACCTCCTATTGGATTATTCATCCTTAAGGAAGCAACAAGGTATGTTGATTATAAATTTAACATACCTACTAAACATTGAGAAATAAATGAATGCGATGCTCTAGTATCAAACAATACGCTAATTGTTATGCTATGAATCAAAAGTGTACCTTCCATCACAGACTTTACATTCTCAACAGTAGTCTATCTTGATGTAGACGGCTCCAAAGAAAACACCTTTCATTTATTAGCCTTAGCCTCTTTTCGACATTTGTTCTTGTAGTGCCCTACTTGATCGCAGTTAAAGCACTTCACATTTTGCATTCCCACGATCGTTTTGCCATCAATAGATCAAGACGCATTAGCATAGTGCCATTCTTATCATATTATAATAGATAATGTGACGCCCCACCTCTATGGTCACAATAACAAAGGGTATTAAAAGAAATACTGTCTGTTATTACGAAGAATAAGGCTGGATAGGAGCGGCCATCCGTAGTTAGGCCTTACATTAGCATTGTTTATTTCGATAGGAGTGGTATATATTTTTAATTTTTCATCTCATATTTATTTACTCCCATCGACATATCCAATTCCAATATATAACAAACTACGATGGTTCATAATAGTTTAGGACAATAAATATAATAATAACACAGATAATATAATTGCGGAACACAGATAAAACAGAAAGTCTCATATATATAATAACTGATGTCAGTTACAATACATGTGATACAGTACATATGATACAACTACAACTATCGACACTGTAAGTTATATACACAAGTACATTATCGTGAATAATATACACGAATACATAACATCATACACAAATGCACTGACTACTCCAAAAGATATGAAAAGACTTCATAGCTCTAGCAGCAATCCAAAGCAAGATATCTACAACCTGTAATAACTCGGTCAGACCCGAGTATTAAATTCAAAAGAAAATAGTACACGGGTTGGTCTAATTCAAACTCAGTTATTAGTGCACAGAAGCAATAATGATTAAATAATGAATAGATGACAGTCACAATAAATCTCGTCTATCCGATCCTTAAATAAAGAAATCGGATAACGATAAATATAACACGTAATAGTATTAAACAACAAATCAGCAAATTCAAATCATCAACAAAGATAAGTGAAAAGAATATCGATGAAGATAATTTAAACAAACAACAGAATTGCCTAAACGGCAATTAACGACAAAATTCAATTATTAGGTAAATAATTAGAAACTCATAATCTAATTATCAAAAAGATAATTAGATATTGACAAAATCATTAAATTAAACCAAATCAAAATATGGTTCAAAACATATTATATTGAATAAACGAAACAATTCAAACAATTGAAATATCAATCAAAACGACAATTCGAGTAGGGCTGCAGTACACGCACGCGTGTACTGCCTCGCCACTACGGCATATGTAATATACAAAAGATCAATAAATCAAAACAAAATAAAATAAAATATCATAAAAGCCATATCGTGTGGCTGCAGTTCATGCTTGCGTGCACTGCCTTACCACTACAGTGATGATGTACCAAAAGATCAACGAACCAGAATCAAATGAAGATTCAAATATCAATACCACTGCCTCAATGGTCAAAGTAGAATGACATGGACAGTGAGCACATATTTACTCATGTGTGTGAAATAGGCCGAAGTGTGCAGTGACAACAAACTTAATCCAAAGGCAACTGGCACAACTACAAAATATGAAGGCAATGCACATGCCAACAAGATAAGTGGGTGAATACATATGCTACCGAGAACACTAAATGAAGCTGGACAGTGCCATCAAAATGCATGAACAATGCATGCAACAGGTCAGACATCATGGATAAACAATCACATATATGCAATAGTGGAAAGAACATAACTCGGCTAGCTAACTGAACCACAGACCCAACCTTGTAACTGATACATATATGCAAATAAAGATCCCATGTGCAGCAGCCTAAACAATGAAATAGCCATGTTCGAGACCCAATAGGGTGAATTAGATGATGAACAGGTATGCATGTGAATGCAACATGAACCAAACAGTGTACAAAAGGGCTCGAACTCATGTCAGTGCACAAATCGAACTACAATGAACAGGCACAATGAAATAGACTCAAGTGCATATGCCGGAATGCAACATTGAATCACAAGCCACCTGAAACACAACATCAAATGAACATAGAAATTAATAGCAACTGGTACGAAACTAAACCAGATGAATGCAGCTGAATTCAAGTGAATGGCAAAAACAAATACTTGATACAGAACAAATAACTCATAGCTAACATAGTGCAGATTTACAATGAATACATAACATACATATGGTTGCCGCGAAGACAAAGCTAGGATTACAGTGATGCCATATACAAAGGGTCAATGACATATATATATGCTATCCACCTGAAGGCTGTAATTAAACAGTGCAATCAAAATTCGAGTCAAAGCCGAAGTCGACAGTTAATGGCCACAGTTGAGTACAAAATGAAATCAACATCAAAAATCAAGTAAATAGCAGTGTCAACCAATTCAACACCGTGGCGGCCGAGCATTGAAAATGTTGCAGTTAAGTTAGCATTCGAATCAAGGCCCAAGTCAAAGTAAACAAAGAATGAAATCAAACAGTTTGACAACAAAATCAACTGGATCTCAAACTAAGGTTCAAAGTGATGCAGTCGAAATACCAAAGAATTCGAAGCCGAGGTCATCAAGAATTCACAGAACCAAAATTTCCAGAAAATCAAAACCATATCCACTAAACAAATATGTATATGAACTGGAAAAATCAGTAACCATCTTGAACATCTTAACAAAGGTCGAATGGCCGGCATAGCATCGACAAAGCCAAACAATTGTACCCAAACAAAAATCACAGAACTCAAACACATATAAACTGTTAATTGAATTAGATGTGAGTGAAGCAAAATCACTCACCTCGCTTAGACGAGCATGAAGCCAACAATCGCCGCTCGAATTCGGTCGGCACCTTCAATTTTGCTCGAACCCTAGTTTGGATGAAGAGGAAGAGGTCGCCGTTATATTTTTTTCCCCTTTTCGTATGTTGTTTTAGGGTTTTCCGAAATGAATAATGAAATAAAGGGGAATTACCTATGTTTGATAATTATCACGGCCCAAAAACAAAAAGAAATATGGGCCACAATTTCAATTTTTAAAGCCTGCTTACCCTTAATCAAATTATCAAAAGAATTTCAACCCAATAAAATTCCAAATAAATTTTTAAAGAATCACAACCCGATTTTTAAAAACTCCTAACATCAATTAACCAACAGATTAATCGTTTAATGACGAAAATTAATTAATGCGAAATCCTTGGTTGTTACAGACTCCCCTCCTTATAAAAATTGCGTCCCCGCAATTTTCATAATTAAAGTCGTTAATGACAATTATTTTTCTAACATAAACTGGTTAATCTAGAAAAATAAAGGTCAGGAACACAAACGCCAAAGAAATCTTTTCATTTCATAAAATAAGTTCATAAATTCTCTACGAAATTTAATTATTAAATAGACAATCAGAAAACAACTAAACTGAATAAATGCAATTATCAGCAGTATTTAATTATCAATTAGATAATTAGAATACAGAATTCACAAAACAGAAATATCTAATTATCAAAAACGATAATCAAATCTCAAATCAACAAATTTTCAATTATCAAAAAAGATAATCAAATCTAAAATCAACAAATATTCAATTATCAAAAACGATAATCAAATCTCAAATCAACAAATATTCAATTATCAAAAACGATAATCAAAATTAACAAATATCCAATTATCAAAAACGATAATTAGAATCAACAAATATCTAATTATCAAGAACGATAATCAGAATCAACAAATATTCAATTATCAAAAACGATAATCAGAATCAACAAATATCTAATTATCAAAAACGATAATCAGAATCAACAAATATCTAATTATCAAGAACGATAATCAGAATCAACAAATATTCAATTATCAAAAAACGATAATCAAATCTCAAATCAACAAATATTCAATTATCAAAAATGATAATCAAATCAAGAAATATTCGATTATTAAAAACGATAATCAAATCTCAAATCAACAAATATTCAATTATCAAAAACGATAATCAAATATCAAATCAACAAATATTCAATTATCAAAAACGATAATTAAAATCAACAAATATCTAATTATCAAAAACAATAATCAGAACTCATAACAACAAATATTCAATTATCAAAAACGATAATCAAAATCAACAAATATCTAATTATCAAAAACGATAATTAGAATCAACAAATATCTAATTATCAAAAACGATAATCAGAATCAACAAATATCTAATTATCAAAAACGATAATCAGAACTCATAACAACAAATATCCAATTATCAAAAGCGATAATCAAAATCAATAAATATCTAATTATCAAAACCGATAATTAGAATCAACAAATATCTAATTATCAAAAACGATAATCAGAACTCATAACAACAAATATTCAATTATCAAAAACGATAATCAAAATCAACAAATATCTAATTATCAAAAACGATAATTAGAATCAACAAATATCTAATTATCAAGAACGATAATCAAAATCAACAAATATTCAATTATCAAAAACGATAATCAGCAACAAATATCTAATTATCAAAGAGATATCAGAACTCAAATCAACAAATATTCAATTATCAAAAACGATAATCAAAATCAACAAATATCTAATTATCAAAAATGATAATTAGAATCAACAAATATCTAATTATCAAAAACGATAATCAGAACTCATAACAACAAATATCTAGAAATCAATTAAGATACTCTAGAAAATCAACACAAAAGGTTGGATCGATCCCATCAGATGGCGAGTTTTAGCTACGCCGCACGTGTATCAACATATGGCCGAAGCCTACCAAGTACTATAAATTTTTGGCGCCCATCAGATTGACCCGAAGGTCCGTAGAGTGACCCGAAGGTCTAGTACTGGTATTTGACCCGAAGGTCCGCAAAGTGGCTCGAAAGCCCAACAAATGACCCGAAGATCCAACATACGACCCGAAGGTCCTTCAGAGTGGCTCGAAAGCCAAATAAAATCATCAGAATCATCAAAACAGTAGATATTTCAATTAACGAGTCCGGAATTAACCAAAATAGCAAACGCACATGTCCCATAACCATGAGTTTTACTAAATCGTTTAATTCTATTCATCGTTTCCTTGAAAGTGCAAACTTATGTATTCCAAAAATAACATTTCACATTCTCAAACGGACAAGTCCAGAATTAAGCGAATCAGTAAAAGAAAGGGGTCATAGTCCTTGATTTTGCTGAAACGCTTAAATCGCTTCCTCATTCTTTTGAGAGCGTAAACTATAAAACTTTTGGAAACAATTTTATTTTTAAAATGATTTGCGAATCTGTGATAAAAACAGCAGCATTAATGACAATTTCGATAAGAAAATTGTACTTATCAAAACATCGTAAAAATGGATCTCAAAATCAGCATTGCAGGATAACCGCTTGAAAATCCACTTTAAAATTTGACGGTTACTGAAGTCAAAGCGACAGTAATTTTTAAACGTCAAAATCTCATCAAAATAATTTGCATCAAAATATAATATCAGTGAATTTTCATTCATTAAAATGTCAACAAAACACCGGGCTTCAAAAATTTAGCATTGGTGTAAAAATCCAGTTATAAAAATAACGGCAACTAAATACGTTAAAACCAAACATCGGTTCAACGTAAAATTAGTGCAGTAACGTGCAACTTAAATTTGCACGTATATTACAAAATGAACAAAGAAATCAGTCGAATATATCTCCAATGAAGATAATTCAAAACAACAAAATCTCAACAAAATCACATAACTGCAATCGCTTCGAATCCTCAAATCGAATTCGAAATTTTCAAAGAAAACAATTTAAACACAGCTATATAAACAACAATTGAAATTTATTTCAATTTCATATTTTGATTTTCAAATCAAAAAGGTTATCATCCGTACTCAGCGAAGACAGTCTCATTGTTTTCGCTGCGCACTCTGATAAACAAAACACGAATCAACCAATCATCAAAACACAGTTTCACTTTTTATTTTTAAATAAAGATATTTAAAAATTTCAACATATTTTCAAAACTTTAGTTTTGACTCAAAGCACAAATAAAACATCGACTAATAGTTGTAACACATGTTCCATCTAAGTTATGTTTTATATTATGTCCATAAACCCCAAGATCTCATACCAACTGTGACGCCAAAGGGTATTAAAAGAAACACTGTCTGTTATTACGAAGAATAAGGCTGGATAGGAGCGGCCATCCGTAGTTAGGCCTTACATTAGTATTGTTTATTTCGATAGGAGTGGTATATATTTTTAATTTTTCATCTCATATTTATTTACTCCTATCGACATACCCAATTCCAATATAAAACAAACTATGATGGTTCATAATAGTTTAGGACAATAAATATAATAATAACATAGATAATATAATTGCGGAACACAGATAAAACAGAAAGTCTCATATATAAAATAACTGATGTCAGTTACAATACATGTGATACAGTACATATGATACAGCTACAACTATCGACACTGGAAGTTATATACACAAGTACATTATCGTGAAAAATATACATGAATACTTAACATCATATACAAATACACTGACTACTCCAAAAGATATGAAAAGACTTCATAGCTCTAGCAGCAATCCAAAGCAAGATATCTACAACCTGTAATAACTCGGTCTGACCCGAGTATTAAATTCAAAAGAAAATAATGCACGGGTCGGTCTAATTCAAACTCAGTTATTAGTGCACAGAAGCAATAATAATTAAATAATGAATAGACGACAGTCACAATAAATCTCGTCTATCCGATCCTTAAATAAAGAAATCGGATAACGATAAATATAACACGTAATAGTGTTAACAACAAATCAGCAAATTCAAATCATCAACAAAGACAAGTGAAAAGAATATCGATGAAGATAATTTAAAAAAACAACAGAATTGCCTAAACGGCAATTAACGACAAAATTCAATTATTAGGTAAATAATTAGAAACTCGTAATCTAATTATCAAAAAGATAATTAGATATTGACAAAATCATTAAATTAAACCAAATCAAAATATGGTTCAAAACATATTGAATTGAATAAAACGAAACAATTCAAACAATTGAAATATCAATTAAAACGACAATTCGAGTAGGGCTGCAGTACACAAACGCGTGTACTGCCTCGCCACTACGGCATATGTAATATGCAAAAGATCAATAAATCAAAACAAAATAGAATATCATAAAAGCCATATCGTGTGGCTGCAGTTCACGCTTGTGTGCACTGCCTTGCCACTACAGTGATGATGTACCAAAAGATCAACGAACCAGAATCAAATGGAGATTCAAATATCAATACCACTGCCTCAATGGTCAAAGTAGAATGACATGGACAGTGAGCACATATTTACTCATGTGTGTGAAATAGGCCGAAGTGTGCAGTGACAACAAACTTAATCCAAAGGCAACTGGCACAACTACAAAATATGAAGGAAATGCACATGCCAACAAGATAAGTGGGTAAATACATATGCTACCGAGAACACTAAATGAAGCTGGACAGTGCCATCAAAATGCATGGACAATGCATGCAATAGGTCAGACATCATGGATAAACAATCACATATATGCAATAGTGGAAAGAACATAACTCGGCTAGCTAACTGAACCACATACCCAACCTTGTAACTGACACATATATGCAAATATAGATCCCATGTGCAGCAGCCTAAACAATGAAATAGCCATGTTCGAGACCCAATAGAGTGAATTAGATGATGAACAGGTATGCATGTGAATGCAACATGAACCAAACAGTGTATAAAAGGGCTCGAACTCATGTCAGTATACAAATCGAACTATAATGAACAGGCACAATGAAATAGACTCAAGTGCATATGCCGGAATGCAACATTGAATCGCAAGCCACGTGAAACACAGAATCAAATGAACATAGAAATTAAGAGCAACTGGTACCAAACTAAACCAGATGAATGCAGCTGAATTCAAGTGAATGGAAAAAAACAAATACTTGATACAGAACAAATAACTCATAGCTAACACAATGCAGATATACAACGAACACATAACCTACATATGGTTGCCACGAAGACAAAGCTAGGATTACAGTGATGCCATATACAAAGGGTCATTGACATATATATATGCTATCCACCTGAAGGCTGTAATTAAACAGTGCAATCAAAATTCGAGTCAAAGCTGAAGTCGACAGTTAATGGCCACAGTCGAGTACAAAGCGAAATCAACATCAAAAATCAAGTAAATAGCACTGTCAACTAATTCAACACCGTGGCAGACGAGCATTGAAAATGTTGCAGTAAAGTTAGCATTCGAATCAAGGCCCAAGTCAAAGTAAACAAAGAACGAAATCAAACAGTTTCACAACAAAATCAACTGGATCTCAAACTAAGGTTCAAGGTAATGCAGTCGAAATACCAAAGAATTCGAAGCCGAGGTCATCAAGAATTCACAGAACCAAAATTTCCAGAAAATCAAAACCATATCCACTAAACAAATATGTATATGAACTGGAAAAATCAGTAACCATCTTGAACATCTAAACATAGGTCGAATGGCCGGCATAGCATCGACAAAGCCAAATAATTGTACCCAAACAAAAATCACAGAACTCGAAACACATATAAACTGTTTATCGAATTAGATGTGAGTGAAGCAAAATCACTCACCTCGCTTAGACGAGCACGAAGCCAACGATCGCCGCTCGAATTCAGTCGGCACCTTCAATTTTGCTCGAACCCTAGTTTGGACGAAGAGGAAGAGGCCGCCATTATATTATTATTTTTTCCCTTTTCATATGTTGTTTTAGGGTTTTCCAAAATGAATAATGAAATAATGGGGAACGGCCTATGTTTTATAATTATCATGGCCCAAAAACAAAAAGAAATATGGGCCACAATTTCAATTTTAAAGCCTGCTTACCCTTAATCAAATTATCAAAAGAATTTCAACCCAATAAAAATCCAAATAAATTTTTAAAGAATCACAACCCGATTTTTAAAAACTCCTAACATCAATTAACCAACAGATTAATCGTTTAATGACGAAAATTAATTAATGCGAAATCCTGGGTTGTTACAGATAATATCAGTTTTTCTTTTTTGGTGGCTCTACCCTTCTAAACTCCCTTCTTCTTAAAGATTTTACCTCTTCTTACTCTTGAAACCTTGAGTCCCCAGTGACTTCTCCTTCCTGAAGGTACAAAGCATGTCCTCGTTCCTAATACCCATTTCTTCCACTACATTTGATGGATTCCTAAGATATTGTGTAGTTGCCTTAACAATCTCCGACCTAAACCCCTGGATGAACTTCTCATTTCTTCTTATCACGGTGTTGATGGTAGCGTATCTATACCAAGATAGCTCATCAAACATAGCTAAGTATTCCAACACCGATATTTCCCCTTGCTCCAATTCCATGAACTCCTTAAGCAGGGCAGACTTGGCTACCTCAGATAAAAAAAATCTTTCCTCGAATCTCCTTCAACATTCAGCCAAAGTCAAATCCTCTTCCAGTACACCTACAATCACCCCGTTCACCAGAATAAAGAAACTCCTTGCAACTGCCTCGAAGCCAACCTCCTTTTCTGCTCTTCATTCTGACCCAAATTAGGAAAAATTCTTTCACAATGCAACAGCCAGTACTCCACTTCAATAGCATATGTAGTTTCGAGAAAAGGCTTCCTACCCAAGACTAGTATAATCTCGATTCAGCTTAGCATAGTTATTGCCAACCGGCACCACGGGATTAACTCCTCCCACATTTGCTGCATTTCCCCTAGCCACTCCTATAGCTGCTCCAACTTGCACTAGGTTGACGAAGAACTGTCACATAGTCCCCATATCAACTGGTGGGGTTCCAGCACCTACATTAGCATTTGTGTTTTGATTAGAACTTTCCTATCAATCTTTGTTTCTTCTGGTATTAGGTCGAACATTTTGATTGTAGTGCTTCCTCCACCTAAATTCATTCTTATGTTTGCTTCTTCCATATCTTGCTTTCTTGTAATCTGCATATGAGCCTTAATAAGATATAGAAGAACGGCCTAATAGAGAGGAGAATGCAGACTTATATATAGCAAATACAAGTACATTACTATAGCGTTATACTATACCCCAATCTTATTCTCTAGTTCATTAGGATTATGTTTTGAAAAATCTTTTAATTTTTTAAGTTTTTTACATAAACCTATGGCTTGATACCAAATTGTAACGTCCCCCACTTTGAGGCCCAAAATTAAGTACTACAGATGCTGCAATTATTCGTAGTATTAATTTCGATGATAAAATATGGCTATGTTAGTCAAATCAATAATCAGAAGCATATTAATATGAAAATTTTTAAACACAACTTAATAGAAAACTTTCATATTTCATTACATAAATAACATTTCATATTCAATACATAGTCCCATTCTGTAACGATCCACAAATTTATCACTTTGATACATTGTATTTATTTTTAAATATTCAAATATAAGGCTTTATAACATAAGTTATGAGGATCTAAACCCTAAACAAAATGATAATATTTGTTTAAAAGGTTTAGAAACAAAAGAATGATATTCATATTTTTTTTTTCGTCAAAAACGATGAGAATTCAGTTTTCAGTAAGTTTGAGATTTTCCCAATAATTGCGCATGACTTTGGATAGGTACACCTATTTATATAAATAAGTGAGAATATGAAATAAAATATTTTATTTTATTTTTGGAAATAAAAAGTAAATATGACATCATCATAATAATTAGTAATTAATTTATTGGATTAAATCGAGATTTAATAATTTAATAATTCATTTTATATATTATAAAGTGATAGGAAATATATTATAATGATTCATAAGAAGTTATGATCATGTTTAGAAAAGATGACACTAGTTGTAACGTTATTGAGATTTTGACAGCGTAAATCCACAACAATTTTTGTATATTCAATATAGAGGATTTTATAATTAATCCAGGAAGTTTAAGTGATATAATATTATTGAAATATGATTTGTAAACTTTATTTACACTTTTTTATAGTGAGTATTGATAAAATATGTGATGGATAAAGAGAATAAAAATACGTTGTAAAACGTTGTACAAAACATCGTGTAAAAGTCACCAAACGTCACCAGAATGTCATATAACCTGAATATGAGTTAATAAAGCCTCAAATGGGTCCCACCCCATATAAAGTAACCTATAGAAGAGTGTGTGGAAGGGTGTGGGCCGTGTGTAGGCGTATGGGGGTAGGGTGTGATGTGCTGGAGGGTACAGTGTATTAATGGAGGGTATGGAGCATTTGATGGAGGGTATCGTGGTGTAAGGTGTGTAGAAGCTTCCTGATGGGACATCCATGATCAGGGGGTATGGTGGGGGTGTAGGATAGGACGGCATGGTGTGGGTGATGTGGCACAAAGCATTGATGTGACATAAAGTGTTGATGTGAATAAAGCTAAGATATTTCCTAAGGTTTGCCTATAAATACTCCCGCGCTCTCTCTCATTTTCACTTTGTTTCTTCTTTATTTTCTCTCTTATCTCTCTCAAGCTATCAAGCATCATTACTGGCTTCCATGTCGCGAATCAAAGAGAAAACAGTTCAAAAACTAGTTAAATCTTAGATCCGGCCATGGATCTAAGCTTCTTGAAGCGTTTCGAAGCCAACTAGCTTGGTTTCTTCATCGTCGAGTTCACCAAGTCTATATACATGCCATAGTCGAAAGTTTCAAAGTCAAGATGGAGTTTGGGAAGCTTCGGTGAAGGAAAAGCAAGGTAGGTTATGTCGAAGGGAAGGCGTGAAGCAGCGGTGGTGTTCGGAAGCAAATGGAAGTGCAAAAGCTTAGAGTTTGGCTTGATACATGCCTAGCCGAACCATGTAGTGTATGGTAGTAGATGGAAGCTTGACAAGAAGCGAAAGTGATGTCGAATTAATCTGGAGAAAGCTTGGAAAGGAGGGAGTTTGAATGTAAGAAGATTTCACCGCTTAAAGTTTTGCTTTATGATTATAAAATGATGTTAATGTTTAATTAATATGAATGCAAGTAAGTAAGGCACACTTCACCTCTTTAGCTTAGATTTATGATTAATAAGTCATAATGAGTATAACCTGTAAATATGAACATGTTTGGAAAGTTAATTAACAAGTTATAAAAAGTTAGTAAGCAAACTTGAAAAGTTAGTAAGGAACTAGTGAAGAAAAGTTAGGAAACTTGGTTGTGTTGATTTAATAATCTTTGGATGACAACATTGGATGTTATATGGATGATTGGATGATAAGGTTGTGTTGATGGTGTGATATTATATGGTAATATAAACAATACTCCTATGTTAGTTTGACATGTTTATATGTTAATATTATAACTATTAAAAGGAATTCAAAGTCACGTTACACAGTTACACATATAATATGTGTACAAACAGAAAGGGTTAAGCCACTTTAAAATAAAAGAGAAAAAATATTTAAAATGGGTTTTAAATCATAGAAAATATGAATATAATATTATAATATTATAATATTATAAAAGGTAAAATATTAAAAAATAATATTTTACAAATTGAAAAAGTAGAAATAAATGGTTATAATAATTTATAATCATTTATAAGTGTTTTGGAAGTGTCCCGGGCAAGTTCCGGAACAATTCACCAAACAGTCAAAATTGGGCACTTTTCGAAGTGATAGTTCGTGATTATGCGACCTGTAATTTCAAACAAAAGTGTAAAATGCATTTCATTTCGGAATAATTTAAAATGGGAAATGTTTGGTCCGTAAAGTTAATAGCTTTCAAATGGATCTGAAAAGTTAAGTTTTTGATTTGAAAATCTCAAGTTATGTATAAAGGAGTTTTCGAAAAGGTCGCTATAAGAGAGGTTAAATCCAGATTTTTATAAGTAGGGTTTTATAATTTTAAAAATTTTGATATAAATTCATTATTAATGTAATAACGAGGTTTTGGAAGATAAAATGAGTTTATACTAAATCAAATGTATAATTAAGGAAAACGACCTAGTTAATTACTATTCACTAGCGATTAAGGAATTGGATTTTGAAATTAAGGATCAGGAAGGAGTTTTTGATCCTAAATCTTTTATGAATGATTTTACAATAATTAATTATGATTTTTAAGATTTATTTGAGAATTTTCTAATGATTTGGAAAAATGGTCAAAATTCTATAGTTAAACGAATTGTTTAAATAATAAACAATATTTGGAAATAAGCTCGGAAGTGGAATTAGACTTCGAGTTATGGAAGAGACTATTATTTAAAGGATAAAGAATGTGATCGAACTAAGGTCTGAGAGGAAATAGTTCCCTAACTTGGAGGGCCTCATTATTTACTGATAAATAATTGAGTTTGAAATTGAAGATTTAAGTTATAGATTTGAGTTATGAATGAGGTATTATCTCTAAATGAGAATAAAAGTAAATAACACAAAAAAGGTATGTAGTAATACGTAAGAGTACATCTTGTCCCACCTGTGAGATCTGAGAAAGCAAACAAGGTAGTTAACAGGATGGAAAATCCATTTGACCTTGTTTATTTCCTAAACGAGGGGTGGAACGGGTCGAAAGGTATATTCAAGTACTTTTCAACGATCATGTAAAAGTTTTGACAAGATAAAGAAAAGGGAACTGGATAAGCAAAAAGGAATTGGAACTTGATTGTTGTGATGTTAATTGGGTAGTTTTTTGGGTGTCGATCTAATGGTGGTTTAGGCCTTCGGGGTTTGCCCTTGGGAAATTATTCTCTTAATGTTTTACAATAAGAAACTGATTCTAATTCGAAAAAAGGAGTTAAGCGATTAAATTAAATGAGGATTAACGATTTTGTGTACACATATACACATTTTATTTTGATAATTGATATCGAAGAAACCAGGGTCGGATTTAGGGTAAAGTCCTGATCCGAAGACCACTTCAAATCAATGAATGGCTTTCTAGAAATTGACAAATGATTGAAGAAACCACGACGGAAAATATATATGACATTGAAGATCAGAGATCTTCTACGGCAATCGGGTTTCTTGTTAATAACCTTGGAGTTGCTCCCGAGGTAAATGAATAACAATGATTCCTTGTTGTGGGATCTGCGATGATGCAAGAGCTGTGACTACTACGATTAGGGATGCAGTAGGGTGGTACCTTTGGTTCATCCTTTACTTGGATGACTTACATGGGAGAACGTCTGACAAAGCATTTCCAATGATTACGAACATCGACTTTTGCAAACGTACATCTGTTTGGAGGCAGAGAAGGCAACTTCCCTTAGCTTAACACCCTACTCTAAGACGTATGAGCTTGGAGTTTGTGTATTCTGTGGGGGTCAATTACTAACTAGCGGATCTGGCAATATGGCATTCAGAGTTAATGAGCTGGAATGAAAAGGTAATACGTTACCTCGAGCCTCACCAAATGTGGAGTGATTGAAACAGGGCGTGCGACAAGATGAGTCATGGTTTATCACCCATGAGAATGCCTGAATTTTCCCTTCTAGAATGAAAACTAATTTCTCTCTATATGTCGGGGTTTAAAGTATGTGGTATGAGCATGCTCTGAAGGTCGAAAACGACCGAGGAAAATGGCATATTTAATATATCGGTTGGATAGGCAGTCTTGTTTAGGCATTGGGTGGGGAACTCACATCCAGGTGCATCCCTTTAGAGGTGTATTGTACGGAAAGTAGTCCCTTACCTTTGTTGCTAGTATGCAATCCAATAATCCATTAAGAGCCTTGTATGATTTTGATTGTAGACCAAATGCTGGAATTTAATGAATGTAACAATTTCAGCTAAGATTTATAAGTTTACTTGAAAACCATTTTCAAAATAATGTCATTAAAAATAATATCCCTTATTAAAAAGCACTTTCAGAAAAATTAGCAATTATACTACATTGCCATTTCATCCATATAGACCAAATCAAACAACACAATAGATTAGATAAAAGTTCCTATATAACTAGATTGCCTCCAGCATGTCTCCCAAAGCCTATTCCTTGCACTGGAAACTTGAAATCCTTTAATCCTGACAAACTTAAAATGATGCCCTAGAGTTTAAGGGAAAAAAAAATTGAGTCAGAAGAACGACCTAGTGTGAATAATAACCTACCATTATCTCAAACCTAAAATAGATATCTAGTGAGACCACATTGCTAAGCCAAATAGGGTTTCCTCTAACTAGTATCTTAATCAAAACATATTAACCATATATTGTTCTCCTGCACCCACAATGGCTAGAATATATAAATAAGCATTAGCAGTAATGCAACACATACTGGATTACCCATCCCAATTTATTAGACCATCCTTCTTAATTCTCATTTGACTATCTATCTTAATTACAATTGACCATCAGTCTTATATTTGTATGGACTACCCATCTCACATGTAATATTTGTATTACCCATCCCATACTATATAGGCACCTATCCCATATGGTTCCATCATCAAATTTGTGTGCATTATCCATCTCATATATAAACATTTTTATGGATTATCCATCCCTCCTTTATGGATAACCCATCACATTTTTCATTCATTTAAAATGATGTTGACTATCAATCACACATCCCATAGTTTTCTTAGGATGACTTCGAACCTTTCATTAACCATATAGAGACTATTTATCTCCATCTTTTTGTAGACTATCCATCTCACATCCCATTGTTTTCCTAGGACAACTATGAACCCATTACTTATCAATTTAATTGATGTTTAGCCCACATGTTCAACCTATGTCTATTGGTGTCTCCAATTAGGCTGTATCCCCCTTAAAACTTATAACATCTAAAAATGATAAACATTGGTATCCCCAATGGTTGGTGTTGAAATTTCTAAAGCATATAGCACATCGAAGTTAATCTACATTGGTAACCCCCATGAATAACTTCAAAATGAAAACTTAGGATGGGTACCGATCCCCATGCATGGATCTATACCAAACCACAAGAATATGAGGGCATTGGTTATCTTGGCTTAGCTGGAAATGGTGCACGTCCAGGGGACGGTGCTAGGCATATGAATGTGAATCTGAATGTTGATGCACTACCAAAGGAATACATGCTAGAATTCCTTCATGGAGTCGAGGGGCAGGCTGAGAATGAAAACTTGGAAGTTCATTTGGATGATGACAACCGACTTGCTGAAATAGTGAGACGAGCTGTGGGAGGTGGATTGCCTAACCAAGGCCTAGATAAGGTGAACAGGAGACCGTTTACTCCGACCATTAGGTACACTAGAAATCTAGCTGATTTTAAACTACCAACGTTGGAAAAATATGATGGAAAGATGGATCCAATGGTTCGTTTGATGAGGCACATCCAACACATGGAGTGCTGGGTGCATTTGAGGAGGTTATGGAAAAGTGTTTCTCTTTATATTTGATGGATTTAACGGCACTATGGTTTAGATAGCTGGAGAATGGTTCCATCTACACATGGGCCAAGTTGGAGAAAAGTTTATGAGGCAATTTTGGGTCCACATTTCTCAACCCAAAAATGAATGACATTTTCTACTATGAAGCAGAGGGCTGGAAAGTCCCTCGAGAGCTTTTTGATCAGATTTAATGCGGCGACTGCCATGATAGATACCAAATTTGTCAGTGGTTCTGATGGTGGAAGTTTCAAGAGTGGCTAGCAAGACACATTTTAAAATTGCATTGGAATGAGATCCATCGATGGATCTTGTAGAGTTTTATCATGAGGCTGAAAGACATTTATGGCAGAAGGATGCTGAAGTTAAAGAGAAAGAGATTATTACTGTGAAAGGTGAAGGACCACCCGGAGAAGGATCAAGTGGAAATAGAGGAAAAAGGAAGGATAGATGATGACTTTGAAGGATCAAAATGGCAAAGAAGGGAATAAAAATTCTCTTCTTATACATATTTGAACGAGGCCCCAGCGCGGATCTACCTGGTTGTGAGGGGACATATCCTCTATCGAAAATCAGCGAGGAGAGAGGCTACTAACCACGAGAGGATATCAGGAAAATATTTCATATTCCATGAGTTGGATGGGCATAACAAAAATGATTACATGCACTTGTGCTTTTTGATTAAAGAACAGGTCTAAAACAACCAATTACAGCAGTATGTGAAAAGCCGAACTGCGATGGTGGAACATGAGTAGCTGTCACTGGCAGCGAATTGAAGCGACCTTGGACCTATGTCAAGAATAGCCATCTCATGATCGAGATGGCATGGGGACAAGTTTGTTTCCCTACTTTGCTTTTCTGTTCGCAATTAATGATGCATTATCATAGTCTGGCAACATACTTATGTACCGGATCTCGATCGCCCCAGGAAAGCTCTTAGCTGGACGCTAGATTATGATAATCAGTGAGGCAGTTATCTTAATGTTAGGTTTTTTGTTAATGTTTTAATTTGGATCTAGTAGATGGATCCCTTCTTATTAAAAACCACATAAATATAATAACTATAAGAATTCAAGCCCCTTTATAAAAAAGAGAGCGGAGGAACTTGTACGATTTAGATTAAGCCTTTAACCAAATAGCCGGGGACATAGCAGAATACAAGTCCCATCGTCGAAGAGAGAGAGAGAGAGTGCTAATGGACTTGTACGATATTGATTGCTTTATGTCCCGATCGGAGAGTCGAGACCAAAGTGCAGTGTGCAAGTTGAGCAAGTTGATGGACTCGTATGATTTTGATAATGTTATATTTAGTCCGGTGAAACAGAACCGGAGTGCAAGGTGTATATCACTTCGTTGGAAAGCTAGTGGATGGGATTACTTGTCTTTGAACCCACTCACCGAAGAGTGAGCGGATAAAGTTCAGCTAGGGTCTAAAGAAACCATGGATCTGATCGCATTAAGTCCCAACCAGAGAGTCGAGACTGGAGTGCAAGGAGTAGGACACTTCGCCGGAGAGCGACTGGATGAGGTCACTTATCGTTGAATTCCCTTACCGAAGAGTGAGTGGATTGCGCTTTGTAAGGCTCCGGAGAGACCATGGATTTGATTATCCGCCCTCAACGGCCATGAATTCAATTACCGATCCGGAGAGATTGCAGATTTAACTATCGCTCTGAACGGTCATGGATTTGATTAACGAATTGGATAAATCATGGGTTTGATAATTAGTTTGAAGAATTCATGGAATCCATTGACGATCCAAAGAGATTAAGATTCAGCTGTAGACCGGGAAAGGCCGCGACTTTCACAAATGACCCAAAGAGATCGTGATTTCAACATACGACTGCTAACACCCAGATGAACACGGGATGATTCTAATTTACGTTATAATGATTGAAATAACAATTCCACAGGAACATGGAATGATTATCTATGACTAACATTGAAGCAAGGACTTGATCCCACAGCTATCATGCGTTAGAACGACCTTTGATTTGTTGGTGAATACGAAGGAACCTGACGATTCGCCACGATATGATTGGTTAATAGCCAGAAAGTTAAACTACTTTTAACTCATCAATTTTGATATTTTTCCTTAAGCAAAGCATAGGTTCCATTTGCAAGGCATGCTTTGAGGGGCAAGTATTACAACTGAATTTGTCGTAGTCTTTGAATAGACCCAAATGATCGAATCGGATGAGCAAACGATGGAGAAATGATCTAAGGAATTTATGAATATCATAAAAAGAAAAGGAAAAATAAATGTAAAAAAATAAGTGAAAAAATTTAAAATTAGGAAGTTCAAGTTTTTGGAAATGCTGAATCGGAGCGAACCCATAAAATCATCATGTCAGACTCGAAGAAAGGTAACCTGGGAAAAACACCAAGCGCGCCCTGAAGCAATCCATGCAGAATCCCTAAGCACAACCCAAAGTTAGTTTGGTACCGATCTAAGTGGTTGGGTTGGTACAGATCCATGAAGACTCAGGTTTGACACATAAAAGTCTCAAGTCTGACTCCAAGCAAGCATATTTGGGTCGGATACACAAAAGTCTCCGGTCGGACTCAAAAAAGTCTCGGGTTTTACTCCAAGCAAGCAAAGGAAAAATCAAAGCCAAAAAATATCAGAAACTCTTCAAGTCAAGTCTCAAGCAAACACTCAAATTTATCAGGTCGAAGTCGGTTCAAATTAACAAAGATAGATGCAAGCACAAACCATTCCAAGAATCCACAGTTTAAAAATCTAGCAAAGTGTTGGATCAGTATCAATCCACAACACTTCACCCATTATTGCATAGACTCCTTTTACTTTCAAATGATGATGCTAGAAGCCTATTTCAAGTTCCATTGCATCGATTCCATGCAATTCTTTATCCATCTTTTCAAGTACCTAAAATAAGCAATTCCACTATTCCACTGATCCATCATTTGTTGCTCAAAAACAAGTAATAATGGTGCAAACAAGTTTAGAATCACGAAGAGAATCATGAATGGAGCCTAGGCAAAGAGTTCAGAATGATCCATTTAGCAATCGTATGGATCGGTACTGATCCAAGCCCATGGATCGGTATAGGTCCATGGATATTGATGAGGTATCCCTTATTTTTCTCAAGAGAATTGGTCCGGGCATAGAAAACAATCTGGAGATCATGGGGGAGTTTTCAAGCAACCTATAGCTATAAATAGGAGGGAAAGAGCTCATTTTTGAGGTTCTTTTTAATTCCTTGCATTCCTAGCAACATTCTCTGTAATCACCCACGAATTTATACCATTAGATTTATGCTGATTCATAAGAACAGAAATGTAAATAGCACTATAAACAATCAACAAAGTTAAGTGAATGTAGGATAAGTTTAGCCGAACCACTATAAAATGCTGTGTGTTGTTTTCTTGCTCTTTTTAATTTGCTTTACTTCACTTTTTATTCTCTATACTCATTTGGGTGTTTGTTCCATTTTCGGTTCAAACATAAACACTTTATGAACTCCCTTATATATAGAACTAATTCGGTTTTAGTTTACAAAACTTATGTACAAAATATAAATTGGTTGTCAAATGACCATCATTCTCAAAATTCTCTTAGGATGATTCATACAAGATCCCTCATGTACAATTAATATATGTAGTCTTTAAACTCACACAACCTGCCAACTCCATAGCATATGATATGTTAAGGTTTCTTATAAATCCTAATCTTGTACGATTTTGTAGACACTTCTTTAGATGAGATTAATTTTAACCATGTGTACAACTCTTAAATACATGACCATATAGAAGAAGGTAACTCAACTTCAGTCACCATTAATCATACTTTGTTAAATAAAGTTCCATTACTCCTTTTTGATACATCATTATGTATCATAGGGTGGATTGACTTTTGAAATTGAATATTTATTCATTTTTTGGTACATTTGGAAGCCTTTCTAATACACTCAACTATTCGATCGGATCAACTTAATTTAATTTTCTATTGCATATTATTTTATTTACTTCCGTTTTATACCCTATGAGCTTATTACAGACATACTATATGCATATCGAATACACATGTCCATGTCAATGATAACTCATTGGTGAATAAAAAGAAGTACGTGGGGCCGTTTTTGTATTAATAGACTGCGATTTCATACATCTATATGTATCAATCCAAAAAATTCACCGGCTCTTATCATGCTCCCACTCAATGGCCTTTTATTGTTTGAGATATAATTCACTCGTACCATATGACTCATAATCATATAGTCAAAGAATCATTTCTCCAAATTACGGTTCAGCGCATAATTCTAAAATAATTACACATAAATTTGGATATTTCTGTATTTTCCAGTGCATTACAAATATTGACGCTATAGTTTTATTTATAACAAATATTCACACTGAAATAAACTGTCTATTTTTCAGTCAATGTAGAAACATAATTATTATTTCAAAAATAATATTTGGCACATTTTATGAAAACAATTTTCATAACTTGATGCGACCAATAAGTGTTATATAGCCTGCTCTCACTACTTTAGCCATAACTATAATAGCGTCTGAAATACAGATCTCCATTTAAGCACTTAACGTAGGTTAATTTTTTTTTACCATAACAAGTTTATAGTTGAGAGTTTTCATATCAAAATCTTATACTCAAAGAAATAAATATATTAGAAAACAATTTTCTATATAAAAATACATTTTGAAACAAAAATGATATTTCTCATTCCAATGTTAAATGTCTATTGCTATATTTCAATTCTTGTTTTGATGTTTCTTTATGAAGTAGAAGTGACTATTCACTCTCTTCATCTCTGCTGTGCCTTTGGTTATTGTTATCCCGCTTTTTGGCAAAGCCGTGATACCAAAAGATTGGCTAAAAACAAAGGACAGTTCGTCTCAGAGATTGGTTGCACTTCTCTTCGCTATGGATATCGATGAATTTTGTCCGAGTCCAGATTGAGCTACAATTGATAGGACATGACCAGAAAGATCATAGAAGTCTGCGATTCAAATTTCAAGTCAATCCGAGGTCGTATGCTCAAGTTATGATGGATTCGAGTTGAGAGAAGTGAACCTTGCTCGGTTCGAACCCATCATGTTCGAACCCATCATATTCGAACCCATCGTGTTCGAAACCATCGTGTTCGAAACCATCTGTTTCGAATCCATCAGCCAACGCCTTCCTTCGAATCCATCAAGCCAATTTGTACTTCGAATCCATCCATCAAACTTCGAATCCATCACCGCCTAAATACGCTTCGAATCGATGACAGCTTCGAGTCCATCACAAGCTTCGAGTCCATCACAAGCTTCGAGCCCATCACATCTTCGAATCCATGCTGTCCTCGAACCCTACACGTTAAAAACAACTTCGAATCGATCTGGAGCCATCGATTCGAAGCATCACCGCCCCCTCACACAACGGGTTCGATTCGAACCTAGGGGTTCGAACCATATGGATTCGAAACATATGGATTCGAACCTAAGGGTTCGAACCATATGGATTCGAAACATATGGATTCGAATGACCCAGAGGATCAATTCGAACTAACCAGCGTACCAAGATGCCTCATCTCGAATCGATCATAACTCCCAATCTACTGATCCAAATCCCATGAAATTTTTACAGAATTTTGTCTACATGATGAAGAACGTCCACGCCAAGTTTCATCGCAATTGGACAATTTTTCGATCGATTCGAAGTTCACTTCGAATCGATCCCAAACTGGGCACGCACTTCAAGGACGCGGGCCTGTGGGCCCCCCGTCACGTGCCAAGCAGTCTCTCCATGATTTAGGCGGGATTTTGGCCTTCCACACCTATAAATAGAGCCCCCTGGTCATTCAGAAAAGGGATGGGAGAATTTGGAGAGAAAGAGTACGCCTAAACGCTGCCAGAATCACTCCATACCACCATCTTGGCTGCTGATTTCGAATTTAAGTCTGTTGTCTGCTGTAATTTGCTTCAAAACACTTGTAACCTTCAAGTATTAAGCAATAAAGTGATCAAACTTCATAGTGGACGTAGGCGCATCGCCGAACCACTCTAAATTCTTGTCTTCTATGCAATTTACTTTTCTATAACTTGGAGTTTTTGTTAGATAATTTTCATTTCCAATTTAAGTTCTTCACTTATTATCTCTTCAAAGACTTCCGAAGGGTGTTGCCCAATTTTGGTGCAAACATTTTGGTGCTTTCACCGAGAAAACCTAGATTTTCTCCTGCTCGTTGGATCTGTCATCGATACCGGATTGAATAAATCTAAGAGAGAGATCCAGATCTATCGTTCATGGGTTCCTTCTATTCTATTCAGATTGCTCTAAAATCTAAGAAAACCATATTCATCATGCAGTCCGTACCCCTATTTTCGAATCCAGGAAATGTGGTGAAGTTCGTATCCATAGCTTCGAATCCAGGAAATGTGGTGAAGTTCGTATCCATAGCTTCGAATCCAGGAAATGTGGTGAATTTCGTATCCATAGCTTCGTATCCAGAAAATGTGGTGAAGTTCGTATCCATAGGTTCGAATCCATAAAATGTGGTGAAGTTCGTATCCATAGGTTCGAATCCAGAAAATGTGGTGAATTTCGTATCCATAGCTTCGAATTCAGGAAATGTGGTGAATTTCGTATCCATAGCTTCGAATTCAGGAAATGTGGTGAATTTTGTATCCATAGCTTCGTATCCATCATGGAGCGCTACTTCGTACCCATCATGGAGCGCTACTTCATACCCATCATGGAGCGCGACTTCGAATCCATCAGGGAGCGCTACTTCGTATCCATCATGAAGCGCTACTTCGTATCCATCCATCTGCCTCCAATTCGAATCGATGCTCACATATACTTCGTATCCATCCATCCGCCTCCATTTCGTATCGATACGCACATGCAGTTCGTATCCATCCATCTGATCGATACGAAGACGAGCACATCTGATGGATTCGAACAAGAACGATACGAAGAAGGACTTTTTCAGGTTGCTTGATGGATACAGAATCTTCAAAAAAAAAAAAAAAAAAAAAATCGGGTATGATCCAAATTTCCTAAAAAGAGCGCCCGCATAGTTAATTCAAAACTCAACTTAAATAAAGGAACATTCAGGTCGTTCCATGACTGGACGGCAAGTAGGAGATTACAATAGCAATTTTTGAGTTGCAATCAAGGAATGGGTATTGAAATACTATTCAAATGGTGCTCCTAGAGGCTGGAGAACCTAGCTAATATGGCACGAACTAGGGTTGATTAATGTATCATGCTTCTGAAGTGGACTGCAACTTCCTCCAATTAACCAGCTTTTAAAACTCCTAAACTGACAATTATGGTGCGATGGCTAGTATTACGACTACCCTGCCTTGTCTACTCTGCCAACTCAAAACATAGTTGTTCACCACTGAACCATCTTCATATGCCCGCATCTTAATCATTCCATGTCCATATGACTAAAAGCATGACATACCACTCTAAGAGGACTTCCTAACTATCTTATGCGAGCCTCCTTCATGGTGAAAATTAGAAATAATCACCAATCAATGAGCCCATATTAATCCACTCACCATCCGATCGACATTACCAACCACTCGAACATTAGGCAGTCGGGCATACATCATTCACCAGTATCACAAGACCCCGTAACCATAAAATGGACTTGATAATGTTGATTCGAGTATCGTTCCCAGTCAGGGCCTATTCATTGAGACCATCCTACAAGTAGAATTTCTAACTAAAATTCAGCATGCCGACTATGTCCGTGTACTATGGAAATTCAACCTCCACCACTACCTCATGAAGTGAGAATGGTGAATGGAGTCCACGAAAAGTGATGAATACCATCAAATGCGTTGTATCCCCTATTTCTCAAAGAAGACTGTCAATCGTAGTTAGGCATATCATTTCTACTTCTCATATTGCTAAAGGGAATAAAGAAGCTGGCAGTCAATGAACTGATCAAAATCTACAGCCCGTTGCTGCCAACACTAATAAATGAAATCAGCACAAAAGCTTATTTCCAGAGTTTGATAACAGAATTGGTGGATAGTCGCCGACGACTACACCAACATGTCCAGGCCAACATTACGTTGATGAATCAGACGAAGGATCAACTTGGCGACATACAAGGGAACCTGCTCCATACTCTAAATCGGGAAGCTCCTTTTCTTTATATGACTATCATGGATGCCAACGCCATAAGGCTGCTCCAGAAAGGATAGCTCTGGCAATATGTTCAAGCCCCATAAAATGAAGAGCCGGGAACCCCCGACCTCAATTGGAACTTTGATCAAACTGAACCATTTGCGTTAGACTCCCAACTGTGAAAGGCTGGACCGAAGTGCAATAGCGAGCATACGACGCCGCTTCACTTATCAATGAGATTTTATCCGATCTCTTTTGAATTATTTCTATTTCTATTTCGTTTATGTTGCAAGATATAATCGACTTGAATTAAACTACTTGCAAATGATGCAGGTAACCGAGTACTTAAGGACGGGTGCAAAACAACCTCCGTGGACTATGATAAAGTCATTTAGGTATCATCATGGCGAGCATAATTCAACCACTCGTCGGTTGCTATACGCACCTGACTTGGGGCAGGCCATCAAAGTGGAAGAGACAGACAAGTTTAGGGCTCCAGTACGAAGTGGATGCAACCGACCATCCACTCACATGCCTATGCAATTTAGTCAGAAGATTTGAGAAAGACTTGGAGTTATGTAGCCCAACCATGCACTCTCCATCTCTTACTTGAAGCTCACCAAAATACTTATGCTTCCTCGGATGCCCAATAAAATTTAAATCACACCGAGAGTCGACGTGACATGGCCATCTATGCATCCAATCCTACATTAGAACTTGGGGTAATTTGAGGACATATGTTTAAAGTGGATATGATTTGATCATTCACTCTCCAGTTTGCATCTGTGATTCGGCAAAACAATCATGCCTTAAACCAACTTCATCAGGGGCCAACCATCAATCTATAGTCATCAATGAATGACTACCTACTCACAAACCATCATGAGCCATCGTTCCAACTCTCTTCCTCAACTCGACTGGAAGAGTGCAAAGCGTAAAGTGGACGTGGCTCGACCGTCTACTCTCCAACTCTTGCCCCCAACTTAAGGGAAAATACACAACTCAAAGTGGATGTAGTTCAGCCATCCTCTCCTCTGCTCGAGCTCAAAGCTTGCCAGAACACTAATCTTACTCCTTAGGCTTGGCAGAAGTGGGATCCAAATGAACACGGATGTGATTCATCCGTCCATAAACCAAGTCTCCTCCTTCGTTGATGGAAGATAAGTGGAAAGTAATCGAGATCCCACCGATCATTTGCTAAGCGAAACCCACCTCTCGGGGGCAAGCCATCACATCAATGGCCGAACTGGACTGACACACGACAGTCCTGCAATCAACTCTAGGTTCCCAGAGTGCGAACCGGAGTATAAACATCCAATAAATCGTTCCCAGAGTGCGAACGGACTCCAAATTCCCAGAGTGTGAATTGGAGTATAAACATCCAATAAATCGTTCCCAGAGTGCGAACGGACTCCAAATTCCCAGAGTGTGAATTGGAGTATAAACATCCAATAAATCGTTCCCAGAGTGCGAACGGACTCCAACTTCCCAGAGTGTGAATTGGAGTATAAACATCCAATAAATCGTTCCCAGAGTGCGAACGGACTCCAACTTCCTAGACTGTAAATTGGAGTATAAACATCCAATAAATCGTTCCCAGAGTGTGAACGGACTCCAAATTCCCAGAGTGCGAATTGGAGTATAAACATCAAATCCATCATTCCCAGAGTGTGAACGAATTCCTAAAAAGCCCAAATAGGTGTGACTGGCCATCTATTGGCTGACTCCAACTTCCCAAAGCATGAATTGGAGTATAAACATAAATTACAGGTTCCCGGAGCACGAACCGAAGCATCCATGCTAACTCCAGATTTCCAAAGCGCGAGTCGGAGTACAAACATCAATTCCAGGTTCCCGGAGTGCGAACCAAAATGCAAATGCTAACTCCAGGCTCCCAGAGCGTGAATCAGAGCATTAACATCAATTCCAGGTTACCGGAGGGCGAACTGGAAAATACAAATGTCAACTCCAATTCCCTAAAGCGTGAAGTGGAGTATAAACATTTAATAACTCTAAGTCCCCAGAGTGCGGACTGGAGTATAAACACTAAAATGGGTGTGAACGGCCATACATCAACTAACTCCAGATTCCCAGAGTGCGAACTGGAGTATAAACATCAATAAACTCCAGATTCCCAGAGGATGAATTGGAGTATAAAACAACGACTCACTCAAGTCCTGAGAGCACGGATTGGAGCACGAATTCCAAATGGGTATGACTAACCACCCATCAACTAATTCCAGATTCCCAGAGTGTGAACTGGATTGTAAACATCAACCAACTCCAATCCTCGAAGCATGGATTGGAATATAAATACCAGAAGGGATGCGATTTTATTGTCCATCTATCAATTCTAATTCCGCAGCAAGTTCTGTAGTACAAAAAGCGGATGTGGTTAGACTTTCTTCTTTCCAACTCTTCCCCTGACATGGGGGCACACTTATCATAAAAAATCGGTTGTGATCCGACTAACTAGCACTAAGCGGGCACGACATGGCCGTTCATGCATCAACACTTATTCCCGGCACGGGACCTATAACATAATCTTTTAGAGATGCACTCCAACCGAGCAAGACAAGATTTCTTCCTTGATTCGACAGGGAGATGTAGATTCGCAAAACGGACCTAGCTGAACGCCTTATCCTAAATGGATATGACTACCCATCCTACCGCAAATGAACATGACACGACCGTACATCCGCTAACTCTAGCCAACGATCTGGCGAGTTGTGCATGCAACATGGACGGAGGTGACCCAACCATCTGCCAATCAACTCCTTCCTCCGATTCAATCGGAGAAACATCAAATTAAAGTTGCCGCAATATGACCGCAATGTGCCAGAGGAATTAATCGAGGAAAATGCGGTTGACCATTTTCTACTAAAACTCTTAGTCCCCAGAGTAGGGACAAGGGTATGAACATCAAATAGGTGTGACTAATGGCCCTTCAACTGCCTCTAGTCCCCAGAGTGCGACTGCGACGATAGACAGATGAAGAATGTGATTCGACCGTTCATTTACCAACTCCGACCTAAAGTCGACGAGAGGAGTATAAAATCGCTACAGATGCAATTGGACCGTCCACAAACTAACTCTGCTAAAACCAAGACTGGGGGCAGAAGAACAAATCATTGAAAGAAGAGAAAGGTGACTCGCTACATTGCTAGCTTAGGGTCCTTCACAACTTAAGGCAATGACTACAAGGAGGCCTTAATGCTAACCAATTAGAACGATGCCCGAAGTTACAGGAAGCCAATTACACCGTACCGCCTGATCGACGGGTAATATCGATCTGCACCATTCATGTCATACCCCTGTATCGATATGCTATGAGGTCCGTACATTCTACATTGTGTCGCTAAATCCACGGCCAATATCGATCCTCTTCGACTGCAATTCGATGTGACACGAGCGCCCATCGAATACCTACGACCACCAGAGCATGGATAGAACCACGAATGAGTGTGACTTGACTATTCGTCCTCCGTCGCCTTCCTTCGATCCACCAGGAAGGGCATGAGACTGGATGAACATGACTTGACTGCATTTGAGCTAATTTTGTCTGTAGATCTGACGGGAGAACGTAATTCAAAACTGACATGGTTGATCACCCAACTCCGAAAGAATGCAATGTGACCATTCATTCATCGACTCTTACCATAATCCGACTAAGCGAGCTTTTCACAACGAGTGCAACAAAACTGGCCACGCACCGATTCTTACCCTCGGTCCGATAAGGGAAGTATCAATCCTACATTGGATCTTACTGGACGATTCACTCTTCAATTTCTGCCCAGAGAATGACGACATAAGCAACAAAGTGAATGTCTATGAGGCAACAAAGTATTCTACCTAGAGGAAAGAACTAGGACAGAATGCAGAATATGGCACGACTCGGCCTTCCATCGGTTAACTCGATATCACGGTTTAATGGGATAGAGTGTGAAATTGAAGCGAACACTATCTACCTTGCTGTTTATCGAGATATTCCCCAGACTTGGGGGCATGCACGAGAAATGAGATGAATATAATTTGATCTTTTATCAAACAACTCTAGCTCTTACAACTTGGACTACAGTATAAACACAATAGAAGCTAGGCTCGATCATTCATGCAATACACCCATCAACCCAAGACTGGGGACATGAATGTGATCATCGAAGAGCTGGATACAACTACTCAACCCAATAGCTTGTGCCTAGTATTTATAACAGCTTGACGTTACAACCGAAATGATGCTTAGAGATAGAATCCTCAGATTGATGCCTGGACTTATGTGCAGTAGATCATCATTCCGACCCTTCTAATGAGCAATGGATCGTGAGTACATTGAATGGAAAACGCATTGCTTGGAAACACATATAGATTCAAACTCGTAGTTGGAGCCAGCTATGCAGCAGCACACAATACGGGGCTAAAATTTACTAAGCCTTTGGTTTAACACACCTATAAGGCTAACCATTTACCATTGCAGATAAGCACATGGAGTGTATACAACCCATCATGAGAATTGTAGATCAGATCACAACTCTACGCCATGATTGTGCAAGAGTCAACTGCATTGCTCCAGTGAATAAAAACGAAGCGACGTGGATCTAGGAAGATCTACTGCACTTAAGGAGGAGGCGAATCTACTCAAAACCATTAGGTTTATCCGCGGTGTCCTCTACCCAAAATGAGTATTCATTCCTTTGCTTGTGCGAGAAACAAAAGGAGAGTAGTGAACGTACGCCGACTACTCAGATTTGCACAAGGCATGGCAAAGTATAGCTTTCCACATCTAATGATCAACCAACTAATAGACTCAACCATCATACATGAATTACTCTCATCCATGGACGCAAACTCCAGATACAATCAGATACCGAAACATATCCCAGACTAGGAATACAACTGTTTCATTACTGATGCGAGCCTATAGTGCTATGCTGCATTCCTTGGATTCAAACTTTGGAACGCTTATGCTACTTACCAAAGGACGATTAACAAATCGTTCAAAAATCAGATCGGCCGATCAATGAGAGTATATGTAGTTAACATGCTTGAGAGATCACGACCATCAAGCGACCGCATCGATCACTTGACAAAGATATTCAGTGCTATCCAACAACCGCAGAATGAAATTTAATCCTTTGAAAGGCTCTTTTCAGCGTTGTATAAAATGAATTCTCGGGTTTCGTCATCAATTCCCGTGGGATTGAGGCTAATGTCAGAAAATGCTGAAGATTAGAGTCATCCGTATATGGAGGAAACCAAGCAGCTCTGATAGATCGCTCAGAGAGGCCTCCCATTTTGCCCAAGATCTTGGATCGTGAAGATCTACACTTCAATTGGGCCATGTCAACACACGCCATAAGCATCGCAATGCTATGTGAAGATAAACTAATCCAAAGACTAATATGCAATGAAAGCTGGCTATTGACGAGCTTACCCTGTTAATGTTTGTACCGACCAACCGTTACGATGGGACCAATGGCAACCTTAAATGTCTGAAAGTTTACTCAAATGGAATAATAAAGCTAAGTATGAAGCCTTAGTCTCCAAGCTAAGACTTACAAAAAGAATAGGAATGGAAGCTTTACATATCTTATACGATTTCTTCTTAATCTGCCAAGTCAGGGAGGACTATCTGACTAGGGGGCAACGTCTTGCTCCTTATCTCAATTGTATCCTAGAGATACTAGCCGACTTCTAGTATTACGCCACTATCCCAATCGTTAGAGAACAAAACGAAAAGGCCGAATCATTGGCTGAGCTAGCCAACTCTGGGGATGCGCAACAAACAGACTTTATCCCAGTAGAGATATTTACTATTCCAAGCGCTGAAAGATGAAGATCGACTAGATTTTAGAGATGGATCCAAGAAAGGGGTCATGGGTGACTCCTATCAAAGGCTATCTACCGTGGGGAATTCTTCTTGAATAGACGAATGAGAGATGACATATCCTCCGCAAACAATCACTGCACGATTATGTCTGGATCGTTCAACTCCATCAACATAAAACATTACACTTGTATCCATCAATCCAAGATCCAATATTACATATCCATCGATACGAAGCATACATTCTAACATCCCAAATCGATCCAGGAGAGGATCGGTACAAAAGGAAGGACTTAAAACAACCATCGAACGTTGTTACAACTCAAATTTCACTTCGAATCCATTGCCTTCCTACCTTTACACGATCGAATCCATCCCAACTTTATCGGTGCGAGGAATCATCGATTCAAGGAAGCACTAAGCAAAGGCTGGATTAAAAAACCGTCGACTCGAAGACGATCGATCCGAACAGACGTGACTTCGAATCCATCAAAGGACGTCTATGAGAGCAAATGAATCGCTATGATTTGAAAAATTACTTGTCTACCTTGTATACCGATTCAGGAGAGGATCGATACAAGAGGATAATCATAGACAACCATAAAAACAATGCTTTGACTTGAATCTAAAATCGATTCAGGAGAGAATCGATACGAAATTCAATAGCGAACAAAACCGACATGACTCGTGAACGCACGACGTTAACAAGGGTCAAACTAGTATATGTGCATACCTATCGAACTAACGTTTGATTTTAGACATTTACAGGGATCAAACAGTCATTCTGTTACAACTACAACAGCCAACGGCTAAGCGCTATTATACAGCAATCAATCATATCAAGGCAAGGTTGTAGTAATACAGCGTACGAGTCTCAACAAAAAGAGAGCAATGATTTTTCAGAAAGAAATGGCAGCTATTCAAAGCACGTCATGTTCCCACAAGACGTACTTTGGGGGGCAAAATGTTATCCCGCTTTTTGGCAAAGCCGTGATACCAAAAGATTGGCCAAAAACAAAGGACAGTTCGTCTCAGAGATTGGTTGCACTTCTCTTCGCTATGGATATCGATGAATTTTGTCCGAGTCCAGATTGAGCTACAATTGATAGGACATGACCAGAAAGATCATAGAAGTCCGCGATTCAAATTTCAAGTCAATCTGAGGTCGTATGCTCAAGTTATGATGGATTCGAGTTGAGAGAAGTGAACCTTGCTCGGTTCGAACCCATCATGTTCGAACCCATCATATTCGAACCCATCGTGTTCGAAACCATCGTGTTCGAAACCATCTGTTTCGAATCCATCAGCCAACGCCTTCCTTCGAATCCATCAAGCCAATTTGTACTTCGAATCCATCCATCAAACTTCGAATCCATCACCGCCTAAATACGCTTCGAATCGATGACAGCTTCGAGTCCATCACAAGCTTCGAGTCCATCACAAGCTTCGAGCCCATCACATCTTCGAATCCATGCTGTCCTCGAACCCTACACGTTAAAAACAACTTCGAATCGATCTGGAGCCATCGATTCGAAGCATCACCGCCCCCTCACACAACGGGTTCGATTCGAACCTAGGGGTTCGAACCATATGGATTCGAAACATATGGATTCGAACCTAAGGGTTCGAACCATATGGATTCGAAACATATGGATTCGAATGACCCAGAGGATCGATTCGAACTAACCAGCGTACCGAGATGCCTCATCTCGAATCGATCATAACTCCCAATCTACTGATCCAAATCCCATGAAATTTTTACAGAAGTTTGTCTACATGATGAAGAACGTCCACGCCAAGTTTCATCGCAATTGGACAATTTTTCGATCGATTCGAAGTTCACTTCGAATCGATCCCAAACTGGGCACGCACTTCAAGGACGCGGGCCTGTGGGCCCCCCGTCACGTGCCAAGCAGTCTCTCTATGATTTAGGCGGGATTTTGGCCTTCCACACCTATAAATAGAGCCCCCTGGTCATTCAGAAAAGGGATGGGAGAATTTGGAGAGAAAGAGTACGCCTAAACGCTGCCAGAATCACTCCATACCACCATCTTGGCTGCTGATTTCGAATTTAAGTCTGTTGTCTGCTGTAATTTGCTTCAAAACACTTGTAACCTTCAAGTATTAAGCAATAAAGTGACCAAACTTCATAGTGGACGTAGGCGCATCGCCGAACCACTCTAAATTCTTGTCTTCTATGCAATTTACTTTTCTATAACTTGGAGTTTTTGTTAGATAATTTTCATTTCCAATTTAAGTTCTTCACTTATTATCTCTTCAAAGACTTCCGAAGGGTGTTGCCCAATTTTGGTGCAAACAGTTATAGCCACTCTTATATGTTTGATTTCCTTTCTAAACAGTCGAACCATTCAAAGAAAATCTTACTAAAATATCATAACTAACTCTTTACAAAAGTGCATTTGGTCATCCTTACTTTTAAGAATATCAAATAAATTGCACTTCACATAAATTGATCAAATTGAAATTTTATTGATCGAATTCTTAGATCTACCTTATAGCCTTTGGTCCAATGTTACATTTGACACAAGAGGATCCTTATTATGCTTAATCATTCTGAATACATGATCTTGCACAACAATTTACTTGCTTATTTCAATGAACTAATTTCGTCGAGGTTTCATACATTATGAATTATGGCTGTTCAACATATAACATTTATATGTGATAGTATATGGATAAAATATCCATATTATTGTATTGCCGTTAGAATACGAAAATCATTTAAGATAATACATAGCCTTAGGCAAGTAATCTCGTAAGTGACCAAGTTACGAACATATTTAGTGGTTGTATAATTAGGCACTTACATGGGTCAACATGCAAAAATTTATTAGTAAGTATATTTTATATTTCTATTTGTTAATATTAATTTAGTTTGTTTGTACATTTTAATTGATAAACATTTTATCAATTATATTAATTGCAAAAATTTATCAGTGTTGATTATTATCACTTTATATAATAGATTTTCTTACAATACTAAAAAGGTTAAATGTTACCATTTCATTTTTCTAATAAGGCTCCCACTACTCTTTTATGTTTCTCCAAACTCTAAGATGAAATACAGAAGCCCTTCGACTTTACTAGTGGATGTTAGAACCCATCTATCTTAGGATTTTGACTCTAAGTTTGCTTAACAAGTCATAACCCTACAAATGATGGATAACTCGTTATTTGTTGTATTGTTTACAACTCCTAACTGATGGTTCCTTATCCTAATGTCATTTCGACCTTGAGTTTGCTCAACAAATTAAAAGAAATTGTTCACTCATACTCGCTATTCGTGACGGCCTAAGTATAGTATATGTACCTTGAGTTTGCTCACTAAATACATATAGTTATCTTACCTCATCTAGTCAATATATTAATAATACTACACATAACATCTCTAGCTTGAGTTTTCTCAACAACTAAAGAGTATACAAGTAATTTATTAATATATAAATGGTAGAGGACAACACTTATAATAAGATTCATAATCTTCAATATATTTAATTTATTGATATCAACTTATGGAATAATGTATTTCTCATGAAATACCATTGTGATTCAAGTGTCGGAGACATCAAAACTCATGGAATACGTACTTTTATATATGTATTTATTCCTCTAGTCTATTTAGGGTTTCTTTAATGTTCTACCATTAGTCTATACATTTATATTATATAACTTTTATTATTATATAACTTTTATACTTTATTTAACTTATATAATATTTTGTGTATAACATTATATTAATTAAATCTTATTTAATTAATTTAATTAATTTAATTAATTAACACTTTGACTAATTATTATATTATGTATAGTATATGTATTTAATTTATTAATACACATATATATACGTATTTTAATTTATTAACCGAGTTTTAATTAATTTATTTGATTAAACAATTCAAATTAAATTTTATTAGTTTTGGAAAAAAATTATATACACTTGTACACCTATATTGTCTTAAACAATTCAAGATAACATAACATATATCATTATATATATTATACATGTGTGTATGTGTGTGTGTATATATATATATTTATTTATTTAATCCACTTATTTTATTAATCCGACTAATAAATGATATTTTCAAAATTAATTTTATAACATTTTCAAACATTTCGACAAATTATATTATAACTTTATAATATGTGTTTTATTTTAAATTTAAGTTTTAAAGTTAAAACTTTTTCAAAACAATTTGAAAATTTATATTATAAAATTTATAATTTTTTTAAAAATTTAATTTTTTATTTCAATTTCAAAAAAATTTGAAACTATCCCGAGGCCAAATTCAAATTGGATATTTGCAATTACGGCAACCTTTTGGGCTTACATAATTGTTCAGGCCAGGCTAGTAGAAAGGTAGGACATGGTACTTTTTACCGCACAAGCTATCCTAAACACTATCTTTCTACACACCCGACTAACTGAGTTGTAAGCTTAATTGGGCAGCTGTTCACCGTTGGATCTCATATGGCCAGCAACAAGGAAAATAAGTGCAATAGCTAAATGGTGATGAGCCATATCGGTCAACCATAAACTTTGCGTTTGTGGATGGAATCCCCCAAGAAGGGTTAGAATGGCAGTTCCCTCTCCTTCGGAGGTACCAAATAAATGAAGCCTTAATATCACTAATTTAGATGGCATATGCTATTGGACTCATATACCATTGTTAGAAATGAGCTGGACCATATTAGAGGAAGCGTAAATTTTTCAAAAAAATAATCTGTTATTGGATCTTTGATGGGCCTACGTAGTCTAATCCATTTAGAAGTTTTCTAAATTTTCTTTCACATAAAATCAATATCTTATTTTATTTTATTAATGACTTTTATTTTTATATAATTTTATATTATATTTTATATAGGTATATCATATATATATATATGTGTGTGTGTGTGTGTACACATGCACATGCAATAATATAATGCGTACATGGTTTAACATGCCCCGTGCATATATATTAGGATTTACACCATAGCGAACATTTTATCCCATCGTGTATATTAATGTATTGCCTAAATATACATAGGTGTGCATCAAAATTATTATATACATATGTATGTATAAATTTAATTATATATTTATTATAAAATATTGGTTATAAATTATTTATATAAATCATTTATGATATATATATATATATATATATATATATGCGTGTGTATACAATATAATTAAATTTCAAATTTATTCTAAATATACTTGTAAAATATTTTAAAACGTTTGTCATATATTATGAAGAAAATTGATTATTTTAGCTTATATATATACATAGACGTGTATATATATAGTTATTTAATTAGTTAATTCTATATATATACATATAATTTTTATTAAATACATATTTGCTGCTGCTCACAACTTGAATTTTTTTAATAATGTTTTCTGGTACAAATAATTTTATATAAAATATACTTTAAAAATAAAAAACCATGCCGGTTTAATAAAGAAAAATATTTAAAAATCATTTCTAAAATGAAAATGCATATTTTATATTAGATAAAAAATTTCTAGAAAATTATATTATTTATAAATAAATGTATTGTAAATATAATTTATTTGTTCAACTAATTTTAAAAAAATTAAAAAAATATTTTTTTTATCTACTTAAGAATGGTTTTAGGTATATATTAAATTTTTTTTTAATACATATATCATATGGATTAATATTTTATAATTGATTTTAATTGATAGAATTAATTAATAATAATATTTTAGCATTAAAAATATATTTTTTCTTTTATTATTAGGTCTTGGTCTATAAGAAGACTTCTATAAAAATACTTGTGCACACAGATATATATATATATATATATATATATATATATATATATATATATCCATCAACATGTGACAATACAATAATATACCAATTCATGATAAACTCTATCTAGCTAACATATGAACGATTGATTAACCAAGCAATTAAAAACATTAATAAATTTGAAGTATACCTCCAACTATGACCTGGAGATCACACTTTGAAATAATGAAATGACTCCTTGAAACAAATTCCAAGTTATAGAGTTGCTAGCACCTGAACTGTTTTACCACCGATTATCGAATCGTAGAATTTCTATGTGATTTGTGTATTGATATTTTGTAGTTTGGAATAGGTATTTCTTATTGAAATATGCAGGTATGAAGAGGAGCAAAAAGATCTTAAAAAGAATGAATATATAGTGGCTTATTTAAAGGAAGATAGGAAAGTGAAAAGTGGATCATAATTCCTAATAACTCTCTTACCATTTCCACTACTTTTTCCATTCATATCCACATGCCATATCACATATGGCTATACCCCTATGCAAGCATCATAGCTAAAATTCCCAAGCCCTCTTTAGGCCTCAAAAGTAATTCCAAGTCCAACTGATGTTCTTTGCATTTAAATCCAAGTTTGAACGCATACCAATATCATACATCGATCAATATATTTATAACTGTTATAAATACACCATTTAACACTATTCAACACATCGATATAAAATATAATAATTCATAATTCATAAATACTGATTAATTTAACTAATTTATAACGATTACAAATTAATTAAATTGGTTGATAAAAGAAGTATTCATCGTTCTGGTTGTGTGATTCTTAGGTGTAAATTTGGTCGGTGATTATTATCGAACAATTCAAATATTAGCATTCACACGTCACTTAGCAGGTGGTGTGACATTATAGCCAAAATTATTGGTTACTCGGTTTTGGTAAAATCCAATTCTACTTTATTATGCATTACCCGGTTGTGATAATTATTTACACCAATTCTCTTCGTCAAAACTATATCACTTTAGACTTATGGAATTTGGTAACTGTCAAAATTCTAATACCGTCCATATTTAAATCTATATTCCAAGCAGAAAGTCTTTGGTTCAATAATAACAATTATTATTAACTAAATTGCTGGCTAGAGGCTTTGACTTTGAGTTGACTTTAGTTGACCGTGATACAAACCTCATATAACTAAGGAGATGAATCCTCTATTTAATAATGTTTCACTTCTAATGTTTACACTAGACCTAACTAAAAAACGATCGATGGATACCGTGTCATGATTTAACTATGATCAAAGTAAAGCTTGCACACTGAAGGTCACAGTATTACCAGATCAAGAGAACAGTGTAATTTTGTCACATCAATATTTTCTATTTGACTTTAGTTATATTAACCAAAGAAAACTATTAAGTGATTCATTCCATAGTTGTCCACTTTTGGCTATTTGGGGCACAGAGGAGTTACGTAGTGAAAGTCATTAAATAAATATGGAATGACTCATTGGAAATTTCTCTTTCAGTTAATATGACTTAAATGAAACAGAATTATCAATGTGACTAATTTCACAGTTCTTCTTACTTGAGAATACCGTTAATCTTCTATATGAGTCTCCACTTTGATTATGGTCAAACCAAGGTATAACATCCGTCGAGTGACTCTAGTTGGATTGAGTGGAAGTACGGAAAGTGAAACACTATTCAAGAGAGGATTCGTCCCTGGGTATATGAGATTAGTATCATGGTCAACTAAATCAACTCAAAGTCAAAATCTTTGACCAGAGTAGTTCGATTAATAATAATTATTATTATTGAATTAAGTACTTTATCTTTGGCCTATAGAGTGAATTCAAACTATACTGGAATTTTGACTATTACTAAATTGCATAAGTTCAGAGTGATGTAGTTTTGACGAAAAGAGTTGGTGTAGATAATCATCACTATTGGGTAACACATAACAAAGTTAAATTGGATTTTACTAAAACTAAGTAAGCGATAAATTTGACCAAAATGCCACACTACTTACTAAATGACGTGTGACGTTAACATTCGAATTGTTCGATATTAATCATCGACAAAATTTACACCTAAGAGTCGCATAACCAAAACATTGAATATTCCTTTAACCACATGATTTAATTAATTTATAATTGTTATATATTAATTTAATATTTATCAAATTCATTATAAATTTTTTAATTGATAAGTTGAACAATATTAAAAATTATGTTTACAGTAGTTATAAATATATTAATTGATATACGATACCGATACATATTTAAATCTGATTTAAATGAAATGAATATTGTTCGGATATAAAGTGGGTTTGAAGCCCATATGGAGCATGACATCTTCGACCATGATTGGTCATGGTATGGCCTGCTGTATAATGGCACCGGGTTGTGGTTTTGATGTGTTAAAAGGCAGAGAATGAGTAGGAGGAAAATAAGGATCTAGATCCTACATTTTCTCTCTACTCTCTCCTTTATATAAGTATCATAACCCGCATTATATCATTATGGTTTTTAAAGCCTCCATTAATCCCCTTGCTGGTCGAAAATCGTCAGCCTCCCTCCTCTCTAACTTTCAAGCTTAAATCAAATAAAATCAAAGTTAGTCTCTATAGTCGGTAGTCTCAGCAATTCGAAGTTACCCCCTTCTAGATTGTGATAAGATTTATTGAGACCATTTCAATGCCACAACATATGAACCATAGGCATTGGCATTCATCTTGTTTATTAGTTCATTTAATATTACAGTTAATTATTGCATCATGTCGTAGGTTATTAAATTATATTATGAATCTAATATATCGATGTTTTGTCACAAATTAGATGGTTGAATATGTTGGTGCATATTTTTGTGTGTGTGTGTGTGTATAATTGTATGCTTTCTAGTATGAAACTCATGGCCTAAAAGTAAAATAGAAATAATTTGTTATAATTAAATAATGTTATATATGATTTTACTCATTAATAAATTATATCCTAAAGGTTAAAGTCATATAATTAACCTTTATAGATTTACAAAATTTTGTTTTTGCACAATAATAATTTGGCAGCACCGATTACTTTATTTTAATGTGTATTTATATCTACTATATATGTATAATTATATATCAATAAAACTATTTATTTAACTAAAAATTGATTATATATAAACAAATATATGTAGTATAAATAGAAATTAAGCATAAAATTTTATGTTATAACATTACATAATTTTTAGATTTTGAATTTTTTTTAATAATTGAGTAATTAATTTTGATAGTTTTTAAATTATTCAATAACTGTTTAATTAAAAATTGTTTTACAAATCCGAATTATTTTGTGACATGAGTTTAAAGTTGGTTTGCATCAATTTTATATAATTTTTGTGTTGTATCAATTTTATACAATTTTTGTGTGTGTTTGTATTTATGTATGTACAAATGTGATTATATATTTATAAATAATTATAATTAAATAAAAAATTAAATTTATTCTTGGGTTTGCAACAACAATTAAAAATTATTTTATATTAGTTATTAAATGTTTTTGTCATTTAATACAAATAAACATTTGAATAAATACACATTAAATATTTTACAGAAATTATTAATTATTATTTCCATATATATATGTGACAACCTGCACCTCCCATCACAGCCGATCCAAAGCCTAGTGTGACCTTCGAACTTGTACCATGTTGAGAAATGCAGATCATCGAGGTTTATAATATTTCACATCATAGAGACTAATACAAGTAGATATAATCTAGAATATATCACAATTTCAAAACTCATAGAAGAAGGAATAAAACTACATCACACAAAAATATTAATCTCAGAAAATATATGTATCACAGCCTCAGAAACCAATACATGATCAATATAGAGTACGTAGATAATATCACTCCAAGTCTGACAAAGAGAGAAACTGTATTGATAAGATGGATAAACAAACTGAGAGAAAATATGGTAAAAAGAAGTCTCCAAAGATAAGCTCGACTCCCTAAGTTTCAAGAATGCGATCACCTGCTGCACTGTCCACCTATTGCGGAGAAAAAGAAGGAAGGAGAATGGATCAAATGAAAGTCTAGTGAGCGAGTACAAGTTTAATATGTGATAAGCATATATATGTAGTTACTTTAACACTATTCTAAATGATATAGAGTGTGATATAAATGTCTGTGAACTCTTAAGGTCTGTTATCTAAAGGTTCTTGTCTAATATATCCTACACTACAGTCTATGTAGGTTAATATAATGGATCGAATCTGATGTCTGACGATCGAGCACCGCTCTTAGAGCTACTCAATATTAAGACACCGCCCTCTTGACTACTAACTATACATTTGTTATCCTTATAGACATAGCCTGACCTGTGTGTTATTTATAATACTTGGGTTAGTCCGAGATAATTTTGGTTCAGGGATGAGATGGCTGATTTTGCGGATGCTGGACATAGATGGAGACTAGGGTGTTACTATATAGTCATTGTATATTATTAAGATGTATTTGGATTCATGTGTTGGATGTTTCAGTGGTAGTGTATATTTGCTGTATATTGGATTATGCACTACAACAAAAATACTCTATCACAATAGCATTTTTACAAAGGTCCAAAAAAGCCCGTTGTAATAGGTGCATATTACAACGGTTTCCACTAGTCCATTGTAATAAATGCCATTTTCAGTGCATAATACAACAGTCCAAAATAGCCCGTTGCAATAGAAACCTATTACAATGGTTTTATCTTATCCATTGTAATAGACGCCAGTTTTCAACAACATAATACAACGGTCCAAAAAAAGCTCGTTGTAATAGATGCATATTACAACGGTTTCTACTAGTCCGTTGTTATAAATGCCAGTTTTTAGCGCATAATACAACAGTCCTAGAAGGCCCGTTGTAATAGAATCTAATTTTTCTGTCTGTTGTAATAGATGTCAATTTTTATAATTAACTACAATTAATAATTAAGACTATTGTTTAATAATTAATAATTAAGATTAATATTCAAGATTAATATTTAATAATTATTAATAAATAAGTAATATTGAATAATTAAGAAGTAATATCTAGTACTTAATGATTAATTTTTAGTTGTTATTTATTAATAATTACTATTAAATAATTAATCATTAGTAATTATATAATAATTAAAACTAATATTTAATAATTAAGACTAATATTTAATAATTAATAATAAATTTTAATAATTATAAATTGATATTTAGTGTTTTATAGTTAATTTTAAAAATTATTAATTAATATGATTGTTAAAAAATTAATACCTAATACAAATCAATAATTAAGATAAATTTCCAATAATTCATAATTAATAAGCAATATTAATAATTAAGATGAACATTTAGAATATAATATTTTTAAATTATAATTAATAAATATATTTAAAAAAATATTTAATATTTTTTAATTGTAATTAATAACTAATAATTACTAATAAATAAATAATAATAAATATTGAATAATTACTATTAATAATTAATAATTAACATTTAGTAATTAATATGTGTTATTTAATAATAAATAATTAATAATTACTATTAAATACCTAATAAGTAATAATTAATATTTACTATTTAATAATTTATTTTTAATAACTAATGATTAATAAGTAATCTTTAAAAAGTCATATTTATTATTTATTTTAAAAAATTCTAAATATTAGTTATACTTAACATTTGATAATTCGATTAAATTAAAATTTTGAAATTTTCCAAAATAAATTTGTAAATATTCATAAAATTTGAATTTTGATAAAATTCAAAATAAAACTTAAATATTCAAATTTAATAAAATGTTCAAAATTTCAAAAAAATCAAAAAAGTTAAAATAATTAGAAAATTAGAAAAATAAACATTATGTTGTATATATGCATTTAGAGAAATTTTTTATGATATCCTCTTTGACAAACAATTTTTATCTTGGTCTCTACTGGGAAAAATCTTGACTCCAACTCTCAGTAACAAATAATTTTTATGATATCCTCTTTGACAAACAATTTAATATTTAATAAGTAATAATTAAGGCTAAAATTTAATATTTAATAATTGATAATTACTGTAGTAAATAACTAATAATTTATAGTAATTTTTAATAATTAATAATACAATATAATTAATCACTAATGATTAGAAAATGGGATTTAAGACCAATCATTTTAGGTTGCTTTAGAATTCAAATTCTTAGTGATCATTTCGGATTTGGGGATTAGATTAGTTATTTTGGTACTAGGTGATTGAATTATGATCTCTCACTATTCAATACATATCCATATTGTTAGAAATGATGTTTTCGATATGATTTCCATGTTAAAATAATTTTAGACTTTAATTTAACATTCATATATGATTATGGCCGAACTTAAAAAGTTAGAAATGGATTTTAAATAGTTTTACATCTCTTTTTAATCATATTGTTATCATTGTATGAAAATAGATCTAGGCTAAGCCTAGTATGTTAATTATGTTTGGATGGATTGTATGTGATGAATGAATGCTTGTGAATGGTGGTTGATGTTTCATGTGTTGCCTTGATTTTTTTAATGTGTTTTGAGTGTAGTTACGATGCAGTTGTTGATTTGGACGAAACGAGGAAGAAGATGCTCAAAATCGAATGCAACTTTGAGAGGACGATCTGGAGGAGGGGAGGAGTCGACACTTCAAATCACAAGTTGTTCGGAGGTGAGTAGAATGCTCAAATTCTACTTTATAGCGATCTAAAATTTGGTTGGTGAAGGAAGATATAGTTCAGGTAGGTGGGAAGTTGTTTCGGATCAAGGACAAGGAAACTTAGGGGGAAGACTTCGGGTCGAAGCTAAGAAGGGGTCCAATGGATTAACCCAAAATTTTTGGTTAAGTACACTACTCGATACCAATCTCTTTTGATTAGCACTAACTACTTTTCCATGTAAAATAAAATGCCAAGGTGCTTGGAAAGTTGAGGCATGGCGAAGTGGAGCTTCAATTAAGCAAAACAAGGCACAAGATCGACATGAAATATTTAGCTAACACTTAGCTAAGTGTTCATATCAACACCGACATAAGCACAAGTTAGTATCAATATAAATTGGAATGACAATTTCTAGCTAAACTACCAAGGGATGCGTGGGAGGTCATGTTGGTCGTGTTGTAGGTGTTGGTTCATTTTCTTAGCGTTCGATTGCGATGTGGCAATGCGATAAAGGATGATAGCTTTGGGACATTAAAGGTAATAAGTCGATGATGATGGATTTGTGTTCTAATGATGATGGACTGATAGGGAATGGAGATTTGAGGATGACTATTCATGATGGCAGGTTCTTGGAAGGGTGACCCATGGATAGAATGTTAAAGGTTCTATCATGGAAATAAAGGAATGAGGAATGGTTCCTTGGGGTTAAATGGAAACTTAATGGAGCAAGGAAAGGTCTCAGATATGTGTGCTAAAGGATCATTGATACGTGTTGTGTTTTTTGATGTACTTATAAGAAAGGGTATCATGGGTAGCTCATGAGGTACTTGGAATGGCTACACCAGATAAATGGAATGGATCTGTATACCGATGATAGACGGAATGGATCTAGTGTCAACCATGGGCTGGTGGGAGAGTACATTGAAATTCGGGATTCTTCCATATTCCCTGAAAGAGGAATGGTCATACAAGTTATTATATATCAAGGGCATATTGGGTGACAGTGAGGATTGTTTGGTGGATGTTATAATTGTTATGGTTGCTTTTCTTATTGTTTGTCACTCTAGAGTTATCATATGGTGTAGGTATCATGGATATGGATACCTCAACACCCGACATTGTACTTAGGATGTAGTACACCTTTATGATGATAGTAGAGTAGCATGTTACAGATATTATATGCAAACTCTTTGGTTGTAGAGACAGGTTAGGTGTGATTCTTATACCTTTATTCCTTAATATAACAACCTATACAATATTTTGAGATTTCTTATCGCTCACACCAGACTACTGTCTGACTGGAGGTTTTATGCTTTCCTTTTTATTATCTTGGATATTCTTAAATGACTACAATTAGCAGCAAGTTTAGGTGGTACAAAATTGCTAAGCAAAGGATTACTAGTATAGCACTTTTTCGTATTATGTAAGGCTTACTTATTCTTAATCCATTATGCGATGTTGTATGCCCTAGACAATGCTTGCTCATTATGTTTATAGACAGATATCTTTTGAGTTTATTTCAAGTTGTATAAACTCTATTTCTGCTTTATATAACTATATGAACTATGCACTTTGATATTTGTGGTTTATTTAGTTATTACCATCTCACCTATTTTATATCAGCTATTTTTATTATTATATTTTGTTTGATTCACTGTAAGATATATGATAGGTTTAGTGATTATTTCTCTTCTTTTCACCCTTGATAACTGTCCTACATCAACCGGACACCATAGTAGCACACTCTTTCAGGTATTTTGGATGCCGGAGGTGTAGGTTTTTCCTTATAAAAATCATCTCTAACTTATAATAGACAATGCCTTTGTTTATATTACCATAGAATTCTTCGAGCTTTAACATTCGTCGAATATTTTGCATTTTCCTTTATTATCTTATCTTCTATAATAGGGAATTGTGTATATATATTCGTATAGATGTCATTGTTAGCGCCAAAATTGGTCACCAACACCCAAATACTGTTGAAAGCACCAATTCACAGTCATAGATAACAGATAGAGTGTATGAAGAGAGCATAAATATAAAGAACAATCGAAATTAAAAAGAAAGTAGCAATAATAGAGGATTTATAGTGGTTTGGCTGACTCTGGCCTATGTCCACTTCAGAAATTTCTTTTTTATTGATCTCAGAATCAATTACAGTTACAATCCGGAGTTTTTTTTAAAACAATAATGGCAGAGTAGCCATAGTAGAGAAGTTGAAGGGAAATATTATGAAGATCCTTTTTATGAAGCCTCGCCTATTGTATTTATAGGCAAAATCCGAGTTATTGGGCTTCCTGAGTGATCCAGTCCCATTAAGACCATAGCTGAACACATATCCATCGTTAGGACCAACCCTAAGCTTTGGATATGCCGACCTGAGTTTTACTAGGCGATGACCCAAAGCAACCTTATACTTAACTCAAAGTAAACTAGACTGGAACTCGAAGCAATACAATGCCAAACCCAGCCTTTAACACCGATCCTTTTTTCTTTAATAGGCCGACCCGAAGCTCATAGGTAGCCGACCCAAAGCAGACATGCTAATACCGATCCCCTCAAATATGACAACCAGACTTCTCTTAGCCGACCCAAAGCCTTCACAACATCGACCCGAAGCACGCCGACCTGATGCCCAAGCTTCAATGCCGACCCCTTAACCTATCGTCGACCCCAACTAGAGACTTAAGCACCGATCCAAAAGTCGGTGAGCTATGACCCAAAGCTACCGACCCTATTCAATATGTCAATCCTATACTCAACGATCCAAAACCAAACTGCCGATCCCTCCATTCATGCAAACCCCTCCATTCATGCCGACCTAGAGATGTCGATCGAAGTTTTAGAGGATGCCGACTCGATCCATTCCCATCTATGCCGATCCTGTCTCCAAATACTTGCCGAATCCAGAACGTGATGCCGACCCGATCCAAATGACACCGGTCCCTTGATGTTAATGATGATCAACCCGATCCAAATGACACCGATCCCTTGATGTTAATGACAATCCGAGCCAATCACTCCATGACTCGAATCGTACCCCTGCCTAACTCGAAGAAGGTCACCTGAAAACCCAAAGCAACTCCAACGATGACTCAATGCAAAACCCAAAATAATTGGAAACAAGTCGACTTTTGTTGAAACACATATTTCCAATATCTTGCAACTTTTGTCCATCGACCATGCCGAATATTGGCTTCATAATCATGATCATTTTCTATGATTAATCGTCTATCCATCCAGCCCAATTAATCCCGTCGTATTCCAGCCTCGATATCTGATCAATCAATTTAGTTAAATCCTCCTGTTTATGGCCTTGCAAAAAGGCGGGTTAGCAATCATCAATCAAAAACGTAAAAGGACGGGATATAACACAAATTGGTTATGAGTTATACAATGTTTAGTTTATAATTGAATAATTCAACTCATATAGGTTCAAGGTAGTAAGAAAAGGGATCCTCTTTTTAAGTGCATCTCTTCCTCTATTTATAGACGAATGCCACCATTAAATTCACTCATCCATGTTCTTTATGTCACGCTGAAGCCATAGTAAAAAAAATCATGGACAAAACCTACTATTTTTCAATTCAGTACCGAATTGTGAGATTACTTCTTGGGGCCGAATTGAGCTGCCTTAGCCATTTTTTGGCTTTTTTCTTTACATTTCGATCTTCAAGTATTTCTTGTTGACTCATCATAAGTTACAACTTAGACTCGAGTTCTAGATGTTGTGTAAGGGGGTCGGGTTATGAAGCCTTTTGCATATTTGGCCATCTCCTTTGTTGTGTTCTATTTTGCTATTTTGCAAATGCTTTCCAAATTTCTGTGTCCATTTCTATCTTTCCTTAGTCATGTTCAATCTTTTGAGTCTTTTATAAGATTGTGGAAAATTGGTCGATAATCGATACTATGTTATTTGAAATAAAATACTTAATTTAGGAATTGATTTTGCATAATGATAGCATTATATTTTAAAAAAATGGGCAAGGTAAAATTTTATTAATTGAAAAGAACGTAACAAATTTTATGCTGGAAATAATTATACTAAAATATATCCCATATTGCATTTTACATTATATTATATAGCTATAACTTGAATTAAATATCTATTTATATAGTCTAAATTAAAACAAAATTAAACATGTTTTTTTTATTTGTTTCTATTTCTTATACTAAAATTTGAAAGTTAGAAAATAGATTGATATTTTGAATTGCAAGTGATTAATATGAAATTGATTTTTATTTTAAATAAGTTAATTAATATTTAAATATATATTAAATAAGCATATTTATTATAGAGGAGGACAATATTATGTACATACATTTAAACATTGTAATATGCGTGTGTATTAAATATCAAATACAAATGCATATATTGCATAAAACTAATGTATATATGTGTAGTTATAGATCCCAATAACATGGACGTGTGTGCGCACACACATCATTGTTTATTATTTGGATATTATACACATTTATATATGTGTGCGTGTGTGAGAGAGAACCAAAAATGGCATAAACACCCAAGAAAAGTAAGTAGAGAATAATAAGTGAACAAAATAAATGAAAAATGAGTAAGAAACTGTACATAGAGATTTATAGTGGTTCAGCAAATCATAGCCTACGTCCACTTAATGATTTTATTGCTTATAATATAACTTGGATGTAGAAGTTCATACGGGTTAGGACAACTTTGACAGAGATTACAAGAAATTAGAGAAAAGAGAGAAAGAGCCAAAAGATCTTGAAAAATGAGCCCTGCTCCTTTATTTACGGATATAGGGAGCCTAAAATCTCATCCAAAAGATCTCAAGACCTTTTTCCTACTATAGACCAGTTGTCACAAAAATAGGTCGCCACCTCATCAGCATGGATAGGTCGGTACAGCTCCAAGGGTCGGAGTCGGTACCAACCCATAATATTGTCAAATTGGTTATCTTCAACTCTTTGCTTTGAATTGTCTTATGTTTAGCTTCGTGATTCCATAGTTGTTAGCACCAGTATTAGTTTGTTTTGGAGTCCAAATAATGGGGTTGTAGAGGAATAGAGTTGTAGATTCAAGAGTCCGAGGATATCGATAGAGAATTGCACTAGATCAACAAGATAACACTGGAAATTAGGTTTCTAACATCAAGTAAGGTTATTATGCAGAAGATGGGGGACTTTGGTGGAGTATTTATGGGTCAGTATCGATTAAACGTTTGTGTACATTAGGGTTTTGGATTTTGTGGTGGGTTTGTATTTGCCTTATGATCTTGGTTGCACTTGAGTTTTAGGCTTCATAGTCATCTGTTCAGGCTTCTTGCCTTGATAACTTCCTAATTTGGCTCGTCAAGTTTGTCCATATTCTGCCTGTTCAAAAGGTGGGATAACACCTGCCCCCCTAAAGACCATGTAAATGGAAGGTGTGCTTTGCTCGAGAATAAATGTGGTGTCAATCTTGGATAGTATAGAACTTCGGCTACTTCAATCTTGGTGAATCATCTTGTTCCTTTGGATTTTCTTATAAATAAAAGGTCGTTACAACCTATTATAGCTTAAGACTTTAGACTTTGCTTAAATGTTGTTTATACATCATCATCATTCTGATTTCATTTGGAGTTATTACATCACATATCAGAAACCATTAATATTCACCCGAGATTTGTCAATTCTATTCCTATTATAAGTCATTCAACTCTTTTTATCAAAATCAGTATGTGTTTTATGGTTTGATTTCTCCCGATCATTTCATATTTAGTTTAGTGTACAATCTCCCCAGATCATTTATATTTAGTTTGACATGCGATCTCTTTGGATCATTTAATGTTTAAGTTAAGTAAACAATTTCTCCAAATTGTTAGTTAAATCCATAATCGTCCAAGGCTGGTAGTTAAATTCGCGATCTCTCTATATGGTTACTTGAAGTTGTGGCCATTCATGGTTGATAATCAAATCTGTAGCCGTTCGATGCCGATAATCAAATCCAAGGCTGCTTGGGGCCGACAATCAAATCCATAGTCATTCGAGGCCGATAACCTAATCCATGGCCGTTCAGGTTCGATAATAAAATCCGTGGTCTCTCTAGACCCTTGCCGAGCCTAATCTGCTCACCTTTCGATGAGAGGACTCAACAAAAAGCAAGCCCATCTGCTCACACTCTAGTGAGGTGACTTAGTTCATAAATACCAGTTCAATCTTTTTGGATGGGACTTAAAGTGATTCAAGTCCGCGGTCTCTCTAGATGCTTGCTGAGCCCAGTCTGCTCACTCTCCGATGAGTGGACTCAATAATTGCCAAGTCCATCCACTCACTCTCCGATGAAGGGACTTGCTTCTTGCAGTCTGCTCTCATCTTTTCGAATGGGACATAAAGTGATTCATATCAGTCACCACATTCAAGTTGGTTTCAGTAATTAAGGATTTATCTAATGGAATTGAAGAAACATAAAATCAAACATTATGATATTTGCCTCTTTGAGCATTATAGCCTAGCATCCAGCTCAGAGTGCACCTATGGACCATTTGGAATCCCATACATGAGTAAATGGCTAAATATATTATTTCTGTTTTATTTAAAAGGGGGAATATAGTGCAAGAACGAAACCTGATTCCCTGCTATCCCGATCAAGATATGACTATCGTTCGACCTTGATCCAAGGCCATTTCCATTCGCTACGATTGATGGGTGCTCTTTTTCCACCACCGCCACTCGGCTTCTCACATATTATTGTAATCAATTTTCCCTGACATGTTCCTTGATCAGATCCTGTAGGTGCCTGCAATCATTTATGTTATGCCCGTCTAACTCATGGAATAGGCAGCATTTTTCAAATGCCCTTTCACTCTTTGTGGGTTTCTCTTTTTATAGATTTTCGATAGGCAATTAAGATAAATTCACTTTGGGGTTTCATTTAAGTCTGTATAAGAAGAAAATTTCGATTCCCTCCTCTATTGCATTGATCTTTCGAAGATGTCATCCATTTTTCGCTTTCCTTTGCCTTTGTTAGATCCTTTTTTGGGTTGTTCTCTGCAATCTAAATTATTGGTTTCTTCCTATCAGCTTGGTATCCTCCTGATGCTAATATCTCTCAGCTTCATAATAAAATTCTATGAGATCTCTAGGAAGATCTCATTCCAAAGCCCCCTTAAAATCCACCTTCGTGGATATCACTGAAACTACCACCATCAAAACCATTGAAGGGTCTGACTTATTAACTGCATCCACCACCGCATAGAATCTTGTTAGAAAAATCCTAAGGGTCTCTCTGGCTCTCTACATCATACTTGCTACATCATTACATTCTTGGGTCGTGGGATATAGACTAGGAACTGCTTCACAAATATGTTCATCAACTCGGTCCGTGTGGTAATGGAATCATTATCCAACTATCTAAACCATAACACAGGCAAACCTGTCAAATATAAAGGGAAAAATGTCTTATAACCTCTTCAGACACACCCAATGCCCTTGTATGTTGAATGAACCTCATCAAATGAACCGTTGGATCCATCCTTCCGTTATACGTTTCCAACGTAGGTAACTTGAGATCAGGCGGATTCCAACTGTACTAAATAATTGGAGTGAATAAACTCCTATTCATATCTTCCAAGATTTAATTAGGCAATCCACCTCTCAAAGTCCTTCTCGCCATCCCAACTAGTTTGTCATCGTCATTCAAATGAACTTCCAAGTTTACATTCTCAGCCTGCCCCCGACACTGCAATGGAATTCTCGTACATACTCATACGGTCATGCTTCTACATTCTGATTCGCATTTATATGCTCCATGCCATCTCTAGGATGCACATCTTTCCCTCCTAGGACAGGATGCCCAGCCCCGAGCCCTTTAGAGTTGGTACCGATCCGTGCTTGTGGGTCAATACAGACCCGTATAGTCGGCTTGGGGTTTTCCATGGGTTATCCTAGACCGCTTCCAATTACCCACGCTTCAGCTTCTGGTTTTTGATTCTGATTTGTAGCAACTTCAACTATTCTTATATGTTCCATTCTCCTAAAGAAATTCCATCATCTCTTCTTGGGGATCAAACATTCTTTCCTGTAACCCATTCATAATGGATTCCGTATCATTCCTTGTGATGTAGATTGATGGAGGTTAGCTCCTAAGGATGTCTCTTGGCTGCCCCTAGTTGATTTCCTCCAAATGCAGTTCTTTTAGTTGATTGTCTAGCCGTTCTGAATCTACCCAAGCCTTAAATCAATGAAATCAAGTGTCTCTCGGTTAAATCACTAAAATATTGAATCAAAAATGGTACAAACACCTAAAGAAAGTATGTAGAGAATAAAAACGAAGAAAATAAATGTAAAACAAGTAAGAAAGTGCATAAAGAGATCTATATTGGTTTGGCGAATCTTGGTCTACGTCTACTTAATGATTTTATTTCTTATATCCTAAGTTGGAGGCAGAAGTTTTCACGAATCGGTACACTTCTGATAGAGATTACAATAAATTGGAGAAAGGAGAGAAAGAGCCAAAAGATCGTGAAAAATGAGCCATACAGCTCTATTTATAGAGGTAGCGAGCCTAAATTTTTTCTAAAAAGACCATCAGACCATTTTCCTTGCTATAAACTAATTCTCCACAAAAGTAGGTCGCTACCTCATTAGCTTAGATGTGTCGGTACAACTCCAAGAGTATGGTCGGTACCGACCCATAGTATTGCAAAATTGGCTGCCTTCAACTCTTCACTTTGGCTTGTCTTACGGTTAGCTTCATGATTCCATAATTTTTTGCACCAATTCGTTGCTTGTTTTGGAGTCTAATCGACAGAGTTATAGGAGAACAGAGTTACAGATTCAAGAATTCATGGAGGTATATAGAGAATATCACTAGATCAACAAGGCAACGCAAGAAATAAGTTTCTAACATCGAATAGAGTTGGTAGGCAGAAGATGGGGCCCTTTGGTGGAGTATTTACGGGCTGGTACCGATCCATAAAGTGGGGTTAGAACCGACCCAACATTTGTGGGCTTTGGGATTTTGGAATTTTGTGGTAGATTTGTATTTGCCTTATGATCTTGGTTGCATTTGAGTTTTGGGCTTCATAGTCATCTCTCCGAGCTTCTTGCCTTGGTAACTTCGATGTTTGGCTCATAATGTTCGTCCATCTTCTATCTAGTTAGAAGGCGAGATAACTATATATATATATATATATATATTATGTACTAAGTATATATATACTCATGTTAATTTAATTAGATTAAATATCTATTTTCAAAATCAAATCCCAATATATTAAATATGATTTAATATATTTATTGGCAGTGGTAAAAAATGATCTCATGTAACTTTAATAAAAGGATTTTCATTAATTCATCATTTTAAACTACTACATGATGCACCTAATCGAATAATAGTATAAGAGTTGTTACAAGTTATTGTCAATAAATTGACTAATGCGTATGATAATTTTTGAACATTTGCATTGAATTGTCTCTAAGGTAAGTTTGTTTAAGGCAGAGGGTTACCTAACTAAGGAATGTTCTTACAAATGAATAACCTCGAACTCCACTTAGTAGTTTCTTGGCTAATCTAATAATCCATATTCAGTAATGTGCACCTTGTAAGAAATGGAATTCGATGTCTTTATCCAAAGTAGAAGAAAAGTATATATCAGCCACATTAGCATGTTCACAAGTGATTTATATGCAACAAAAATTCAAATATTTTTATGTCAATATGTGTAAATTGATGGTTTTTCATTGAAATACAGGTGTTATAAGTCTTTCACATAGCTCGACTAATCATTTGAGGACGAAATATATAGGCATTCTTTATCATATTCTACGTGGTCATATCAACAAAGATAGTATCACTTAAGAATACATGAAAATAGAAGATCAAATTACTGATATTCTTATTAAATCTCTAAATGAATAGCTGTTCATAAATTTACAAAAAGAATTAGAAATTTGATCACTTAATGAGCTTAGAAGTCCAAAATTCAAAATTTCTTGCATCGTTAACACTCATTAGTTGATGAGACCTGCTAGTTTTAGAAAAGCAATACTGATTTGAATATGAATGTTTTTCTCCTTCTTATAATTGGTTTATAATTTGAATAAAAATAGAAATATTTTTGTTGCTACAAATAAATATATCGTGTACTTAATGGGAACATATAGAGTTTGACAATGATAGGGGTATCGAGCCAGATAGAAGCAAGGTCATGAAACACTCAAGGGTAGCGAGCTTCGAACGCTTACTAAGAAATGTCGAACGTGTAAAAGTAAGGGGTGTCGAACCTCTGTAATAGGAAATATGTCACGTACTCAAGTAATTAACAAGAAAAAGGTGTCAAACATCTAAATATGTCAAGATCCAAGCGTTTAACAAATATATGAGTTATTGAGCTTGAATAAAGGAAGGAATGTGTCGAGCCTCGACAACCATGGGGGTTGTCGAGCATGTAAGGCGAAAGAAGTGTCGAGCCCAAACAACTTCTAAAGGTGTCGAGTTTATGACAAGTAGAAGTAATGTCAAATATCAATAATAGATCAAGGTGTCAAATCAACAAACGCATATAGGTATCAAAGTACTACAACCAGGAGTGTCGAAGATCAAGTAAAAGAAGGATGTCAAGCAATAAGACTCATAATGTAGGTGTCGAGCTTCTTGAGATAATGATCCCATGCCGTATCAACTTTCACCAAACTACTATCACAATAAATGATGTTGAGTTTCATTAACATGAAAACGATGATGGATATCATCAATATAAAGATAATGTCGAATTTCATCCATGTAGAGAGGATGCCGAATCCTAAAGAAGGCAAGGATGTTGAGCATTAGCGATTTGCACAGATAACATGCATCATTCCAAGTGGACATATGGCAGCTAACCCACCTACCACTATCCCTATATATAGGCACCCCCGACTACGTAGAAGGAGAGAACAATTCTTTCCACTTTCTTAGACCATGAAGTTGTAATCCTAACTTGATTTGGGAATTTTAGAGCCGATTGTAATTTGAACTTTTTACACATAAAGACTTGGACATAAATTTTTTGCATAGTACACTTCTTGCAAGTGACTATATTTGGCTATTATTGAACGATGAACAAGCATATGACCATCTCTTGGATTTGAGGTTGAATAATGAACATGCATAAGATTTCACTTGAACTAGAACTAGACTTGCATATTATTCCAGAGCTTGCATAAGGTTGCTTAAGCCCTTGTCTAATCTAATCTTAGCTTGCCATGCTTATTTGGTTAGCAAAGAAATTTTCTAATATTTTGGTGCTAGAAGGAGGGCATGAACCTCTGATTCCCTGCATATCCCAAAAGGATATATAAGAATTTTGTTAACCCGCATATTCCTATAAATAATTTTTTGGTTCTTGCACGACATCATGATCATTTTGGAACAAGGATTTTCTAAGCCTTACTTTCCTAAGTCAACTTATCAAGTAAGCCATAGTCTTCAATTCCATGAGGAACAAGATTAAAAGAATTGGAACCGATGACTATAGCTAAAAAGAGATGAGAAATTCCTTACGATCCAGATAACTGCAGTTTAAATCCTTTCCATATGGGATGTACCTCGATCTTCACTTATTATCCCGCTCTAAGAAAAATGCAAGAAAAGGAATAATCTGTTCTAAAAAACTAAAAGAACTTTATAGCTCCAAGCTAAAGGAAATATCTTCGAGAATGGAATAACAAAGGATTTGGATAAGTTATCCTAAAGTTGAAAAGGATTAATCGATTACTCTCCCATGTCAATCAAAACTCGAGAATTCTTAAAAAGAAAACTCGTTGTTAGAAATGAAGAGCCTATCCAATGTTACATGAAAGCCAAATGGGGACCAAAGACATAGTTCCATAGAAATTCTCGATCTGCATGAGCCTGTTCCCTTAATACCCCTTATGAAAACATCTATCTTCTAACCAAAGAGAGGTTGGACTATTGGCCTTCAAAGAAGAAGCCATAGGGAAATGAAAGAAATCTTGAGAGCTCTTATTGCCAATATCACCAAACAAATGGATTGAAACTAATTAGTGTTGAGCCCTTAAAGGGTTGATTGAGAATTTCTTGAGGAAAGGAGAACATCGAGAATTTGTTAATAAGACTTGAGTAAAAATTTGAATGTATCTACAAAGATAAAGTGCTTAATTGAGGGAAATACTTCATGGAAAGAACATATATAAAATAAAGGAAATGCCTTTGATCCTACCACAAAGGCATGGTCAAAGCACTTCCTAAAGGAAGGTCAGAGTAAGCCTCTAGTCCTGTCGATAAGGTTTGAACAGAGCACTATAGTCCCTCAGCCCCACCTATGCAGCCTGGCTAGAGAACCTCCTAGAGGGAGGTTTGAGTAAGCCTTTGCTCCAGCCTAAGATGACCTGACCAAAGTACTGCAAACCTTTGGTCCCACCTATGTGGCCCACCTAGAGGGTTTACGAGTAAGCTTTTGGTCCCGCCTAAGATTGCCTAGCCAAAGCACCGAATAGTCTTCGGTTTTGCCTATAAGGCCTGACCGGAACGCCTCATAGAGGGAGGATGGGTAAGATTTTGGTGTTGTCAATGCTGACTAACCAAATGCACCGACTGGCCTGAAGCATTAGATATAAGGTAATAAGGGGCTCAATTAAAGGCTAAATCATTACCTATAAGGCAATAAGGGGCTAAAGAGATTCAAAGTCTAAATCATTTACCTAAAAGGTAATAAGGGGCAAGAGAGATCAATCGAGCAAGTATAATTTTTTCTTGAGAATGGATAAAAGTCATTTTTCAAGAGGAAGTGCAATTAAACATGGGAAATCTATCTCCAAGCTAAAATTAAAGCATCCTCGAAGAAAAAGTACTATTTATTGCCCAAAACCAAGGGTCTCGGCGTCAATTATGGATAACTGAAAATTTTTAAATCTCTTTGTCAGAAATATTCTACCAAATAACGGGAATCTCTATTATTGATTGAATTTCTAGTCTTCTATTTGTTGAAAAGTGAATCTTATCAGATGGATTTTAGGTCTTCTTGTTAATAGAACTTACGGACTTCTTATCAAGCGGTTTTCCAATTCTATTAAACCGACAAATAACTTTCCATGCATATAAATCTCATGTGACAAAGAAAACCTATCGAATAGCCATCCAAGAAACCTAAATAATGGGAAGGAAATTTAAGTAATGAGGATCCATATATAAATGTTACCACCATAACCTCGACGAGGGACTTCGGCATAGGAAAAGTTGAAAACTTTCAAAGAGTGTACGATATTTCCTCAATGGAAGGATATAGAGACGACTTTGAAGTTGTATGAAGAGGAACACCTAGATGGCATTGTCATTCACAGTGAAATACTGCTCTTCAACCACGCTGGTTACTACAGATACCATTGGTGTCGAAGACATAAGAATAAAGCAATGTTACAAGAGTAAAAGATGACCTCTTCCTCTATATGGCCTATTCATCAGTATAACCTCCTCGCCTATATGACCTCTTCGACAATCAAATTGCTTCATCTCTTCGTAGCTCACCAGTATCGTAAACCATCAATTAGAATGGAAATGTGCTACATTTAACAAAGCGCTTCGAAGGTGTTGCTCTTCGACGAGTCAAGGAATACAAAGTCATGCTGCTCTTCGACAAAGATCACTTTGTATATCCTCTCTGGATAGCACATTGAAGACATCGCACTTCCATATTCAAGCAGTACAGATAACAAACGCTATTGATATCCGTAAAGACCTTTACATAGTAATGTCAAAGTTACTGAAAACCTTATTACCAACATTTTGGAAGATTCTATATTGAAGCACACTGAAGACACTAAAAGTGAGGTAATGGAACTTCCACAACAATTAAATCGATACTACCTCGATGTTGTCGAAGATAAGCTTGCTGAAGACCTAGAAGGCAAAGCGACCAAATCATACCTTTATAAAAATGACCCTAGGAGTGCCATTTTGGGGATGGAATTTTGTCTTCTCTCAATTTAGGTATTTAAAAGCATATTGTCAATCTGAAACTTTGTAAACTTAGGATTTTAAATATTGAACAAGGACATAACATAGCATATGTATAATCAGTTGAAACCTGTGATTTTTAGATTTGTAGCTTCGCACATTGAATATTTGTACTGTTATGACTTCGTGATTGGCATAGCATAATTGATTTTGATCCAAGGACTTTGAACTTGTACTCGCATTGCGTATGTGACTTTGGGCCACCCATATGACCATGATAATGTTGACGACATTATGAAAATCGACGAGAGACCTCTTCAAATTGATGACTTCATCAAGCTTCTTCAAAGCTTCTCATTGATTGGCCTAGTTTCCTGATCACTTTTGGAGTTAGCGAATTTATTCGTAAACATTTTGGTGCTAGAAGCAAGGCTCGAACCTCCAACTTCGTTAAAACCTTAAGTGTGACTGCCTCAACCTAAATATCTAGGGCATCAAGAACTTCCCTTTCCAAGCATATACCAATCCAAGAATAGCTAACCTTAATTTCAAACACCATGCTGCTTAATCATGTAAAGAAGTCTGAGCTGGGATCTTCTGAGCATCGAAAAATTAAGCCCGCTTATCAAGTCACTAATGTTCCATGATTTCATGAAGAATGATTTTTTAGAATAAAGACCATACAGATCATACATGAAAATAAACAAGCAGACCTTTACGATCCAAGCAATTTGAGCATTAACCCATTCCATATTGGCTCTACTCCAATTTTTTCTTTGGGGAAGAGAGAGCCCTAAAGAAGATAATTCGTTTCCGAGGATAAGAAGAGCCATTCAATTCCATGCCAAGGGGACTATATTTAAGAAAGGGATCATAAGTGATTTTGAAACATTCGCTCAGAAGTGGTATAGGGTCATGAGTCATTCATTGGCCTCAAGTGAGATTCAAAGGACCTTAAAGAGAAAATTAATCATTGAAAGTGAAATGCCAGCACCAAGCAACAAAAGAGCTAGACGTCAGCTAAAGAGACTAGCCTTAAAATCAAGACTTCCAAAAGATTACGATCTCACCACCTCTTTTGACAATATCTAGTTTTTAACTAGGGTTTGGCTTGATTGTTGGCCCTCACAAAAGAAAAGACCTAAGTTCGAAAGGAACCTTAAGGGATCATATTTCCACTACCATCTTACTAAAGGGCATGATACTAATCAATGTAGAACCCTAAAAAAATGGTCATTAATTTCTTAAGATAAGGCAAGCTTGACGACATAGTAGAAAGTTATTAGACAAGTTCAGTAATAAAAGAAATTCCCGAAATAAGTGATCCTACATTGTTGAGGAGTAAGATTCTCCTATTATAATGGAGAGGCTAAATCACTACCTAGGATGGTAGTAATGTGCTAAAGCCTTTGTCTCCAAATAACACAAGCCTAGAAAAATCACCTCCTAGAAGAAGGACGGAGTAAGCCTTTGATCCTGTTTGAAAGGGCCTGGCCAAAGCGCCGACTATGCCTTCGGTCCTGCCTATGTGGCCAGAGAAAGTTCTTAACCCCGTCATCAAAGGCCTAGTTAAGGCGCCTCTTGGAGGGAGGCCAAAGTAATCCTTTGCTTCCATTCAAAAGGGCTTGTTCAGAGTTTCTGCAAGCCTTTAACCACTGCATATGCGGCCTGGTTTAAGTGCCTCCTAGAGGGAGGATAGAGTAAGCCTCTAGCATCATCATCAAAGGCCCCACTAAAGCACCTAGCCAACTTTAGTTCCTGCAATCAATGGCCTCACTGAAGCGCCTCCTAGAGGGAGGTCAAGTAAGTCTTTGGTCTTACTTAAGATAGCTAACCAAAAGCACCGAACAATAGACCTAAACCATAACTTAAGATGGTGATAAGAGGTCTGAGCCAAAGAAATGCTTCCAAATCAATCGAAATTAGAGCCAAGTAGTGCTCTCAAATCTACAAAAATTTGAGCCAAAGAAGAGCTCCTAAATCAATCGAAATCACAGCCATATAGTGCTTTCAAGTCTAATAGAGTTTGAGCCACGTAGTACTCTCAACCATTCAGTTTTCCAATGGAAGATCTTACAAAATCAAAGCCAAGTAGCGCTTCAAATCTATCTAACCCCCAAGAAGAAAAGATCTTCAAAATATTCCATTACAAGATATAAGTTTCTGATTTTTTGCTATTATCAGATATAGATTTACGGTCTTCCATTATCCTATATACAGATTTTTGGTCTTCTATTATTCCAAACGTGGATTTCTGACCTTCCAGATGGGGATTCCTAAAATTCTACATTATTGCTGAATCTAATATCATTCAAATAGGAATCTCCATTATTAAACGTCTGCGTTGAGTTATAAAAGGTTCAATCAATAGCATCTAAATTTTACAAACAAATAGAAAGTGAGTCAAAAAACTCAAAATATGGAAAAGTGAAATACTAAGCATCACACAATTTCAAGTCAGAATGAAAATTCAGTTCTTGGTTACATGTTTTAGGCAATATTCATTTAATCACAAATTATTTACAATTTGATATACTATTTACATAGTAGCAAGCATAAAAGGTAGATAAAAGAAAGAAAATCCAATCAAGGCCAGTCCTTGTGTAACAGCCCGCAAATCCGTACCCCTTGAGTCAACACTATTCTACAACAATCAACTCAAGTTGTACAGAAATATGAACCATTTGGGTTTAAGAAGAAGAGGTAGAAGAAGAGAAAAAAAATCAACATCGGAATCTAACCATCACGGCGGAATAAAATATAATCGATAATAAATAATTTTACTCAAAAATCAAATATCTCTGTATATATATTACATCATCAGAGTACATCAATCACATCTCAACATCAATATCATACAATGGATACACAACAACTCAAACAGCGGAATATATAAATATAAACAAGTACGAACGTATGTATCGTCATCCAGCTCGTCTCCTGAGCTCCACAACATCATATCCTGTATTCTGTAATACTCGGTCTGACCCGAACATTACAGTTAAATAATACCCGAGTCAGTCTAGAATACCAGCGTGAGAAAATCACACCCAATTGATTATTAAAGTTTCAAAACCCTTTGGAAACAAAAGCATCTCGTAAGACTACGCCACAAATAAACATGTCGGGTTTTTACCTTACGATAGCTAAAACAATTTTTATAGAAATCCTCTGATATTATAATAGGGCCTATATACAAATACTTATAAAATAGCCAAAATTGTTACATTATTAAATTCCAGCTACTAGCCACAAAGTGGGTAATACAAACAAAACTCGTACAAGGCTCGTAGGGAAAATGGATTTTCATCCAATGTCTAGGCACTGGGGTACCACCTGTCACAGTACGGGGCCTAGATCACTGTACCAAGGAGTACGCCCGCTCCCTTGCAGCACAAGGCCGGGACAATCCCTTACTGGATAATCCCGAGTGAGATCACACCGCGGTTGGGATCAGCAACCGCCCACTAAGCCGAAAATAAAAAGGGACATCTAGACTGGAATGACCTTACCCTGCTTGGGTGCTACCCACCTCGCCTTGCTGCATAACCCCTGATTTTCAGTCATTCCCATTTGATGAGGCTTGAGGCTAAGCGTTACCTTTTTAGAACATATCCCTTAGAATGCCCATCGTCCACCTGACGATGTTTCGCAAGCATCCATCCATACAAGTCCGTCCCGGGTCCGAACGGAACAGAAGGCCCTATTCCTACAACATCCATTTTGGAAATATCCTCAGGATTAGTAGCGACTAGCCCTTGCACTTCACTGCTCCATCTCCGAATCCAAAGTCATTTCACGAAACGTACAAACCGGATCGAAGTGGTTTTCGAGAAATAAATCTCGATCCCGGTCTCTTCGAAACGATCAACGCAATTGGCCAATATTGATAGTCGGTGATTTAACTATCAATTTTAATTCACAAACATCCATCAAACAATAAATAATTTCCCCAAATTATTTATTTATTGCAAAAATATCTTCACAAGATATATTTCACTTTTCAAATTCCTTTGAAAACAGTTTTCAAAACTATCTGCCTTTCTCAGAATAAATTCCAAGTATTTCTATTTCCACTGGAATCACCAAGCACAAATCTAGATTTTAAAGTAAGTTAAAAATACTTTACTTTTTTAAAAATATACTTTAAAATGTTCAAGTTAAAATTACTTTAATAATTTGTTAAAAATACATATTATATGAATATTTGAAAATAAGGTTACTAAATAAAATATAAAACTAGATTTCACTTTTAAAAATAAAATACTAAGTCACTCTTTAACTAATTGTTGCTATAATAGATTAAAATAATTATTGCTATAATAGATTAAAATAATTATTGCTATAATAGATTAAAAGGGAATACTTACTTAAGAATTTAAATATTTAGAAATAGCAAATGTTTCAAAACACACTTCTTAAAACAACTTCAAACTTTTAATTTATATTTAAAAATTTACTTTGAAAACGTACTTGGCTATCCAGAGAAATATATCTCTCTTCACATTCTTCCTTAAAATTTCGATTTCAAACACTTGAATCAATTTTCCAAATTGATTTCCCCTTTTACTCCCTTTCTAAGTCAAAATCTATTAATTTCAGATTTCATTTCTTAATTATGATTTACAGTACTTTAACTAAAAATTCCAATTTTTAGATTTCTCAATTACTTCTTTATCCTTTTATGTAAATTTAAAACTTTACGTTTAAAATAATTCTTTATTTCGTTAAATTAATACCACATAAATTTACAATTCATCAATTACTGTTTATTTAAATTTTTTTCTTTCCATACTCGAAGTTATTTATTATTATTTTCATATTACTTCTATTTCTTTCAACCCATTCTTAATTTTATTCAAATTTCCTATAATTATTCTACTCACAAATTCATTTCTTTCATTTTGTTTTTTTTTTCAAAATCCAATTTATATAAATTTGGTAATTCAATTTGCCCAAATATATCCAATCCACCATAACATTCAATATCCCAATATAACTCATCATAGAATACCAATATTCACAGCAGAGAGTATTAAATAATTTAAATAAAAGTTGAGGGGTCCTGTTGGATCCCTCCAACCTGTTTTCCCTGCATCCACAGATGTTAGCATCACATAATATGCAAATTTCAAACTATATCATGCTATATCACATCAATCAACTCAGCCATTCAAACAATTAATTAAATTTAATCATTTAAATTTAAAATTTAAATTTAACTGAGTGAGATTAACTCAACGTTGATTTCTGATTTGCAATCCACCCTAACCCGGCTTGTTTTCTTCATTATTTTGAACTTGTATAAACAATTTATGGTTTATTAATATTTGAATTGATCGAATAATTAATTTCTATTCGTTTAATTAATTTAAACTAATAATTTAGATCTAATTTAACAAATACATCCTCGTTAGTTTAAAATTAACTAGCAAATGGAAATAGATATATATGTATATTTATTCACTTTTGAAATTAAAGGTATACGTATAAAAATAATAATCCATATATTTCAAGATCTTATTCCATATATAAACTTATAGCATTTTTAACTCTTACTACCTATACAAACCTTAAATATTTTTAACATACTTATTTAAATTAAATTCAGAAATAAACCAGCTTATAACACTTACTTTAGATATATATTATATATATATATATATCCCCCTCTTTTTTTTCCTTCTGTAAATCTTATATTCAAATGTCTTTATAAAACTTAACCATACAGTTTAAATTTTTAAATAAAATTCCTTTTTCTGTATAAAACAGTCTATGCATTCAATTAAAATTAAGAACGAGCAAGAATCGATACCTCACCAACACGCGCATATCCACCCTGTCGATCGAACGGTTCGTCGCACCTCCTAGCTTCGCTACCCCGTGACTCCTCCAGTGCGCGTAGGCTCGTTCGCGCTTCACCATCGAAGCCTTAACATCAGCCCCCAAATCGAAAAGCCCTCGACTTCGAGCCTTCGTCGACCATGCCAAAGGTCGCGCTCGACGAACCCCACTGTGCTCTCGCCTCGCATCGACCAAGTCAACTCACCATCGCGCCCTCGCTGTCTCGTCGTCACACCCAATTGGCCTCATACGACGGCGACTGGATCTATAAACTCACGAATCCCAATTCGCACGCGAGCGCTCCCTCCCCTCTCTTCTGAAAAGATGCTCATTCGATTGTTACGAAATCGAATTCGATTTCTTCTGTTGATTTTTTTTTAGAGAACTCGAACAGATTTTGGGATGGGAATTGAATAAGGAGAGGAGGAACGAAAGTTTTATATTTTCGTTGCTTTGATTCAGCTCGCAAAAAATAAAGCAAAGCACATTCCTTTTTCTTCAAGATTTCGAATCTGCAGTATGATTTTATAGAAAAGGGGAAACGATGATTATGTTTCTGACAATTTTCGTGATGTTTACAAAAGAGGGAACACGATGGAAAAGGAGTCGGCGTGAATCAGGAGAACAACAGTGTTTGAAATGAGTGGAAAAAATGCTGACGTGAAATATTTCAGCCGAGGTTTAACTAAACTATGCAAATATATATATTTATTTGAATTTTCCATATAAATCTCAGCGCGTTTATATACCGTACGCTCATACAACAACTCCAAACCTTTCGAAATTTAAAATCCGATAATAATACACTATTACGGATCCAATGAAACAAGTTTCGTCGAATTCCGAGACTGTGCCTCGGAGGGTTACTTTTAAATTCAATTTAAACTATATAAATTTCAAAACTGAACAAATCACTGTTAGATTCAAATTTAAGATTTTTACTATCTTCAGTATTATCAATATAAATTTTATAAGCCTTCAAATTATTTTAAATCGGTTTAAAATTCTAGGTTCGATAAATTTCCCCACTTCAAATTATTTAATTCAATAATTAAATTATCAAATAAATTATGATATTCGTAATACAAGTTAAAATTGCTCTATTGAATACTTAAAATCAATTAAATATTCTAATTTTAAATGCTCGAAAATTTCGGGTCATCACATTCCTTCCCCCTTAAAAGAATTTCGTCCACGAAATTACTAATTAGGAAGAATGGTCCAATACCCGTTTACTTACCTCCAAAACCAAACAATTCGACATCTTACTAACTATCTTTTTATAAAAGACCCATTATCATTCTTATTAACTCTCCAAACATTTCCCTAGTTTGCAGACAATCCTATTTTCCCAACCATTCAAGTTTTTAATCTTAAAACCAATTTTAAATTATCAAAATTTTCTTAAAATTTTTCTAACTCCCTAAATTCCCGAAAAATTTCGCCAGCGTCTCCTTTGCGCGGCTGACTCGGTACAGCTACGAAATGGCTCTACGGCCTCCCAAATCTGAAAAGAAAACAAAAAGCCAAGTGGCTCAATCCAAATCCCAATCAAATTTCATATCAAATTTAAATACATACCTTTTTGTCGAGCAATTTATATTTATCTTCTGAAATCAAAATCAATTCTCTTTTCCCTCTTATATTACCTGCACATCCTGCTTAGCACTAATATCCAAGCACAATATTCCAAAACATTTTATCGACTTTCTCACGAAATGTCAATATCTATTCATTCAAATATTAACTTAGAATATATTTGTAGTATCAATTCCCAATCAAGAATTCACCATTCCCTTCTTAAGTTAGTATAAGTATTTTATATGTTTCTTATATTTATTTTCATTTCCCACTTTAGTTATATCTATTTCTATTCAGATCGATTCTTCTATTTCCATATGAATTCAATTTATCTTTAACTTTGAGTATATAAATTTTATTTGTCATTTATTACAAATTCATGTCATTACTTTAATTAGTTTCATTTTCTAACATATTTCAATTTCCAATTTGAAATCGTTTGGTTGTTAACAAAATTTTCAAAAATTTGCTAACTCCCAAAATTTCTGAAAATTTTTGTCAGAGTCTCCTTTGCACGGAGGAGCCTTTTCAATTTGACAAAAGAGATAAATATATATACATCGACCCACACGGTCGGAAAAACCAAAAACAGTTCATATTTCCTATTTTAATTACGTAGGCGTACTTTATTTAGCATTTTTAAGCATGCAGCTTATTTATTTAGCAGCTAATGCAACCAAATCCAGCCACATGGCTTCCAGGTACCTGTACTTACTCAATTTAAACACGTAAGTGCCGAATATATGCAGTTTAACTATATTTCACTTAGTTGCAATGGTTAAAACATATGAATTCTAAAAGAAATTCACACCAAACATTTTTCCATAAGCAACTTATACAATTTTCATATTAATTCCACTGTTCTAATTTAATTTATAACCATTTTCATTCAATCTGAATGGTTTTCATTCCATTCGCATACAACTTCACCAATTCGAATGGTTTAAAACTCAATTGCTTACATTTAATTTATTATTAAGCAAATCTGAACTCATATTTAATTCAATTGCTCTCAAAATCAATTTATTTTACTTCTATCAACTCATAGAATTTTAATTACTTCCATTTATGTCAAATGACAATTTATTTTATGCAATTCAACGAGATTTATTGGAATAAATAAGTATTTATGTTTTATAACCATTTTAAATGGATTTCAACTCAGTTTATACGTAATTCTATTCCATTTTTAAATTTACCCACAATCCACATATTCTCATTTTCATTGCATTTCAGATTTGAATCCATTCACTTGCATTTCATTTTATTAACCAAACTAGTTCATTCAAAACTATTAACAACTTAGGTTCATCTTCATTACCAGTTAAAATTTCTCTTTTATTTTAATTCATTCACAATTATTTATTTAGCTTGACACCTCCTCAACCCAATCATTAGCGTTTCATTTAAAATTATTCTATTAAACTTAAAAACATTCAATTGTTAATATTGTCTCCAAGTTATTTCAATTCCTTAACATTTTAAATGGTTTACAATTATTTATTTAACAATTTTCATTCCATTAAATATTATCGGCAACTCACTGAATTTTATTTCGATTAAAATTTAATTTCACCTGATTTAAATCCAACCCAATATCATTACACTTAGTTTTAAGTTGAATTCAATTCAAAACTTCTCCATTCAATTAGCTTAAGTTAATTTACTTCAATTTCATTCAAATTTATACTTAAGCTCATTCTCATTTTGCAAATAAATTTCTCTTTTCAATTTAACTTGATTCTATTTTAATCCAATCCAATCCCATTTCAAGCTTAAAATTTATTTGATTGGTTATTATACACTTTACTTTTTAGATTCAGCTCATTCAATTGATTACAAGGCCATTTCCAATTTATTTCCACGTATTTGGATTTTATTTGTAATTCGATCCATTACTATTTCAATCCAATTTCATCTCTTATTCAATACATTTCCAATTATATTTGATTTGTTAACACTTCACGTTAAATTTTAATTTTAAAACTCAAATTCTGAATTCGCTATCCATTTTTAAATTACCACCTAATTTTATGAACTCACGGTTCAATTACATTTTCTTCACCAACCATTTTAAGTCGAATTCAATTTATAACTCGAGTTTTATTTCCGAACTTCATCATAAACTCACAATTCAATTTTATTTAACATTTCATTAACCAATTTATTAACAAATTAGTTCTCTCCTATTTATAGTTCAATACTTGATCTTTAACCCCAGATATCACTTTATTTAATTTTCTTGGTTCAATTTGGTTAATAATTCAAGTTTGGATTTTCTTTTCATTGTCCAAAACATCAAACAATATTTATTTTGGATTTTCTACTCCACTTTCAAAATTTATAAGCCATAACTTATTATTTACACAATTCCATCCATTATAGGCCTGAATATATTCATCCTTTTATTTTTAACCCAAGCCTTCTATTTATTTATAGCCCAAGCATATTTTATTTCTATGGATTTTTAATTCTCTTACAAGTTATTCTAATTTATTTATTTCAATTCCAATCCTTGTTCAATTTATTTTTCATTTATTTAAGTAAGAATTTAATTCCATTCATAGTTCAAATGAATTTTTATTCCAATCCAATTTTATTTGAACTCAGTTTTATTTAACTCAATTCGATTCAATTTTATTAATCAATCCAAGTAAATCTCATTTTTAATTTCTTACTTAAATTTTAATTTTCAACCTTCAAAGCTTATATTCCATTCCTGATTTAAAAAAAATCATCTCAATTTATAAGCTTACAATCCATCCTATCAGGATTTTTTTTTAAACTCCCGGCTTTGGTTCAAATCATTTTGAAATTTCTAACATCTCAAATCACATTTCCCATAAGTTAAACCAATCCTGGTTTTATTCCCAAAAAATTTCCTTTGAAATTTTCAAAAACAACTCGTTTTTCCTGAACAAATCAATTTGGCAGCACTCCGTCACTTAGAAATTCGAAAATGAATACTGAGGATGCGGCCATCATCATCAGAATTATTTTCCAATAATCCAAGTGATTTCAATGCTATTTCACCTTCAAAATCCATTCAAAACGCATTTCGTTTCAGAATTACTTCTAAAACAATAATGCTATCATTGCTCTTCAAAACACTTCCAAAATCTCCGGGATTTAAATTTCCAAATCCTACTTAAATCAATTTTACTATAATTCATTTGCATAGCTTATGCTCATAAAAATTCTTATTTAATTATATTTCAATTTATAATTTACATCTATAATTCATATTTATAAATTTCATTCTATAATGAATTTATTCCCTAAAATTTAGTTATATTTCAATTTCTAGTTAAATTTTCACTTAACAATGATAATACTTTAATATTATCATTCCTAACATCCAAGCAACCATATATTAGCTAAAATAGTTTACAAAAACTTTCTTTATATCAAAAATATATTTTTGGGTAAAATTATTTCATTTACCCACATTTAAAACAATATTGTGTCAATTTCTCTATTCAAGTGTTTAGAAACCCCTTCGATACAGTTGCGCAGACTATGTCGACGAAGGTTCATATGCCACTCAATAAACTAATCAACACAATATTAGAACAATTTTTATTCACTAACAAATACGCGCTCATATCTATTAATACGCTCAAACTCATTTTAGAGTACTGCGGACTCTAATTTAAATGAGTAATTTCCACCAGAGCCAAGGTTATCTCCAACCTAAGCTCTGATACCAACTGTAACAGCCCGCAAATCCGTATCCCTTGAGTCAACACTAATCTACAACAATCAACTCAAGTTGTACAGAAATACGAACCATTTAGGTTTAAGAAGAAGAGGTAGAAGAAGAGAAAACAAAATCAACATCAGAATCTAACCATCGCAGCGGAATAAAATATAATAGATAATAAATAATTTTACTCAAAAATCAAATATCTCTGTATATATATATTACATCATCAGAGTACATCAATCACATCTCAACATCAATATCATACAATGGATACACAATAACTCAAACAGCGGAATATATAAATATAAACAAGTATGAATGTACGTATCGTCATCCAGCTCGTCTCCTAAGCTCCACAACATCATATCCTGTATTCTATAATACTCGGTCTGACCCGAGCATTACAGTTAAATAATAACCGAGTCAGTCTGGAATACCAGCGTGAGAAAATCACACCCAATTAATTATTAAAGTTTCAAAACCCTTTGGAAACAAAAGCATCTCGTAAGACCACGCCACAAATAAACATGTCGGGTTTTTATCTTACGATAGCTAAAACAATTTTTACAGAAATCCTCTGATGTTATAATAGGGTCTATATACAAATACTTATAAAATAGCCGAAATTATTACATTATTAAATTCTAGCTACTAGCCACAAAGTGGGTAATACAAACAAAACTCGTACAAGGCTCGTAGGGAAAATGGATTTCCAACCAATGACTAGGCACTGGGGTACCCCCTGTCACAGTACGGGGGCTAGATCATCATACCGAGGAGTACGCCCGCTCCCCTGCAACACAAGACCGGGACTATCCCTTACTGGATAATTCCGAGTGAGATCACCGCGCGGTTGGGATCAGCAACCGCCCACTAAGCCGAAAATATAAAGGGACATCTAGACTTGAATGACCTCACCCTGCTTGGGTACTACCCACCTAGCCTTGCTGCATAACCCCTGATTTTCAGTCATTCCCATTTGATGAGGCTTGAGGCTAAGCGTTACCTTTTTAGAACATATCCCTTAGAATGCCCATCGTCCACCTGACGATGTTTCGCAAGCATCCATCCATACAAGTCCGTCCCGGGTCCGAACGGAACCGAAGGCCCTATTCCTACTACATCCATTTTGGAAATATCCTCAAGATTAGTAGCGAATAGCCCTTGCACTTCACTGCTCCATCTCCGAATCCAAAGTCGTTTCACGAAACGTACAAACCGGATTAAAGTGGTTTTCGAGATAAATCTCGATCCCGGTCTCTTCGAAACGATCAACGCAATTGGCCAATATTGAAAAGTCGGTGATTTAACTATCAATTTTTATTCACAAACATCCATCAAACAATAAATAATTTCCCCAAATTATTTATTTATTGCAAAAATATCTTCACAAGATATATTTCACTTTTCAAAATCCTTTGAAAACAGTTTTCAAAACTATCTGCCTTTCTCAGAATAAATTCCAAGTATTTCTATTTCCACTGGAATCACCAAGCACAAATCTAGATTTTAAAATAAGTTAAAAACACTTTACTTTTTTAAAAATATACTTTAAAATGTTTGAGTTAAAATTACTTTAATAATTTGTTAAAAATACATACTATATGAATATTTGAAAATAAGGTTGCTAAATAAAATATAAAACTAGTTTTCACTTTTAAAAATAAAATACTAAGTCACTCTTTAAATAATTATTGCTATAATATATTAAAATAATTATTGCTATAATAGATTAAAATAATTATTGCTATAATAGGTTAAAAGGGAATACTTACTTAAGAATATAAATATTTAGAAATAGCAAATGTTTCAAAACACACTTCTTAAAACAACTTCAAACTTTTAATTTATATTTAAAAATTTACTTTGAAAACGTACTTGGCTATCCAGAGAAATATATCTCTCTTCACATTCTTCCTTAAAATTTCGATTTCAAACTCTTGAATCAATTTTCCAAATTGATTTCCCCTTTTACTCCCTTTTTAAGTCAAAATCTATTAATTTCAGATTTCATTTCTTAATTATGATTTACAGTACTTTAACTAAAAATTCCAATTTTTAGATTTCTCAGCTACTTCTTTATCCTTTTATATAAATTTAAAACTTTACGTTTAAAATAATTCTTTATTTCGTTAAATTAATACTACATAAATTTACAATTCATCAATAACTATTTATTTAAACTTTTTTCTTTCCATACTTGAAGTAATTTATTATTATTTTCATATTACTTCTATTTCTTTCAACCCATTCTTAATTTTTATTCAAATTTCATATAATTATTCTACTCACAAATTCATTTCTTTCATTTTGTTTTTTTTTCAAAATCCAATTTATATAAATTTGGTAATTCAATTTGCCCAAATATATCCAATCAACCATAACATTCAATATCCCAATATAACTCATCATAGAATACCAATATTCACAGCAGAGAGTATTAAATAATTTAAATAAAAGTTGAGGGGTCCAGTTGGATCCCTCCAACTTGTTTTCGCTGCATCCACAGATGTTAGCATCACATAATATGCAAATTTCAAACTATATCATGCTATATCACATCAATCAACTTAGCCATTCAAACAATTAATTAAATTTAATCATTTAAATTTAAAATTTAAATTTAACTAGTGAGACTAACTCACCTTTGATTTCTGATTTGCAATCCACCCTAACCCGGCTTGTTTTCTTCATTATTTTGACCTTGTATAAACAATTTATGGTTTATTAATATCTGAATTGATCGAATAATTAATTTCTATTCGTTTAATTGATTTAAACTACTAATTTAGATCTAATTTAACAAATACATCCTTATTAGTTTAAAATTAACCAGCAAATGGAAATAGATATATATGTGTATTTATTCACTTTTGAAATTACAGGTATACGTACAAAAATAATAATCCATATATTTCAAGATCTGATTCCATATATAAACTTATAGCATTTTTGACTCTTACTACCTGTACAAACCTTAAATATTTTTAACATGCTTATTTAAATTAAATTCAGAAATAAACCAGCTTATAACACTTATTTTAGATATATATTTCATATATATATATATATATATATATATATATATATATATCCCCCTCTCTTTTTTTCCTTCTGTAAATCTTATATTCAAACGTCTTTATAAAACTTGACCATGCAGTTTAAATTTTTAAATAAAATTCCTTTTTCTGTATAAAACAGTCTATGCATTCAATTAAAATTAAGAACGAGCAAGAATCGATACCTCACCAACACGCACATATCCACCCTGCCTATCGAACGGTTTGTCGCGCCTCCCAACTTCGCTACCCCGTGACTCCTCCAGCGCGCGTAGGCTCGTTCGCGCTTCACCATCGAAGCCTTAACATCAGCCCCCAAATCGAAAAGCCCTCGACTTCGAGCCTTCGTCGACCATGCCAAAGGTCACGCTCGCCGAACCCCACCGTGCTCTCGCCTCGCATCGACCAAGTCAACTCACCATCGCGCCCTCGCTGTCTCGTCGTCACACCCAATTGGCCTCATACGACGACGACTGGATCTATAAACTCGCGAATCCCAATTCGCACGCGAGCGCTCCCTCCCCTCTCTTCTGAAAAGATGCTCATTCGATTGTTACGAAATCGAATTCGATTTCTTCTTTTGATTTTTTTTTTAGAGAACTCGAACAGATTTGGGGATGGGAATTGAATAAGGAGAGGAGGAACGAAAGTTTTATATTTTCGTTGCTTTGATTCAGCTCGCAAAAAATAAAGCAAAGCACATTCCTTTTTCTTCAAGCTTTCGAATCTGCGGTATGATTTTATAAAGAAAAGGGGAAACGATGATTATGTTTCTGACAATTTTTGTGATGTTTACAAAAGAGGGAACACGATGAAAAAGGAGTCGGCGTGAATCAGAAGAACAACAGTTTTTGAAATGAGTGGAAAAAATGCTGAAGTGAAATATTTCAGTGAGGTTTAACTAAACTATACAAATATATATTTATTTGAATTTTCCATATAAATCTCAACGCGTTTATATACCGTACGCTCACACAACAACTCCAAACCTTTCGAAATTTGAAATCCGATAATAATATACTATTACAGATCCAATGGAACAAGCTTCGTCGAATTCTGAGACTGCGCCTCGGAGAGTTACTTTTAAATTCAATTTAAACTATATAAATTTCAAAACTGAACAAATCACTGTTAGATTCAAAGTTAAGATTTTTACCATCTTCAGTATTATCTATATAAATTTTATAAGCCTTCAAATTATTTTTAATCGGTTTAAAATTCTAGGTTCGATAAATTTCCCCACATCAAATTATTTAATTCAATAATTAAATTATCAAATAAATTATGATATTCGTAATACAAGTTAAAATTGCTCTATTAAATACTTAAAATCAATTAAATATTCTGATTTTAAATGCTCGAAAATTTCGGGTCATCACACCTTGTTACAGCCGAAGGTTCTGTGCTAATTTATCCAAACCTTTGGCAAGTGAGGGATCAATAATGTGACGAATGGACACGTCCATGAGTTCCTTGAGTTTCTTTTCCCTTTTACGGATGGTTCCTGCATCATTAACTGAGTTGATCTGCTCTTTTAAGGTATAACGAAGAGTCATGTTAGCTCTTCACAAAGTTCAAATCATACTCGTCGGCCTTTTGATTTCTTGATTAAAATCACACTTCTCACATTTGATTTTTCAATATTTTCAAATTCATTGATGCGTTAGGATATCGTTCCTCCCACCTTTTATTGAAATGCTGCGTCATTTGAATTTGACTTGATTTCTCCACTTAGAGTTTGCTACATTACAAAAACCCAAAGGAGGGTTCAGCAAGGCAGTAAATTCATGATTTGTTGAGGACGTGGATCTTTGTTCTTCATCTTCGAGTAGGAGAAGGAAGGCTAGAATCACGACCACTTATAATAAGTTCCAATTGGCATGATACTTGGCTTTTTGTTAGCTATAATTCGAGATCACTTATTTTTCAATGAAGCTTAGCAATCTCAATGTTAGCTTCGATATAGAAATTAGATCCCTGAGCCGTGCCTTTTCTCTTTTTTAGCAATTGAAGCTCGTTCTTCATTTATTTAAGTTCTACCTCCATGAGGACAGTCATTTCTTTATGCACTAAAAGTTGATTTCAATAGAAATAGTTCCTATAACACTCTCGTGCCTCAGGGTTTGGATGATCATTTTTCCTCCATATATGCAAACAACCGACCTTTGACTTCATTAATTCATGAGGTGTCTAAAGAATTAGATTTACACGCTTACTAATTATCCTATTAAAAATGAAGAAAACAAGAAATAATACATGAAAGGAAAACTCTTCTACTAATAACAAAGGAGTTACAAATAATAATAAGAGTCAAGGTTACATTGCAATTCAATTTAAATAACATTTAATTAATGTTCAAAGTTTTGAAACCACGGCCTTAACCTTATCAAACGATCTAATAGTTAAAGTTATTATTGAATCGAAAGAATTCTTAATTCCTTTCGAGTTGTAAGAATGAGGAAACTAATGGTAATCCCATTCACCGGTTGGAGGACTGTAATAACCACATATTAATTTGGAATGACAAGATTGAATCCCGCTAACTAGTTTAACCCTTTCATCGCCTGAAAAGTCAAAATGGAAATAAGGGTAATGCATGTAAACTATTTATAAATCTCCAAGGAAATTATGTCTCGCCAATTATACTGTTTTAAGAATCAAATATTTCTCTAAAATTATATTTGATGAATTTACTTAAGAGACCACTAGAAACCGGCAGATTGAAGGACCTAAATTATGTGCAATATGTCGAAATTGAACTAAGAATAAAGAAAATGAAATGATAAAGCTCACATGAAAACTCAATAGCATACAACAATTATACAAGTCATTCTGGTTCATACAAAATATATATCTCATAAAATTTGAAAATAAATCTCTTCCTATTATATTTAAATTTCTTACTGGGAAGATAGCATAAGAAAAGAGGAACGAGTGACCCGAGAAGGTTACAACATGCCCTAACATGAGGATATGTCTTATCTAAGTAATTACAGTGAAGGCGTCTAAGCAAACCTCCACCGCTGTCACCTAAGTATGAGAAATCGACAATCAAACTCCTGCAATCAACTTTGTATAGAAACTCCACTAGGGCGTTTATGTCAAAAATTAGCATCCAAAATAGGGTCATCGATTCATAATTTTCTTTCAGAAGTCTTTCTCGGTGATGATGAGCTTTCCTCATCTGGGGAGCAGTTTCTTTCTCTTTGAAATGCGTCAATCTTGATGTGCTCCTAGTAAGCTTCTTGTATTTTTAAGACAACTTATTAAAATCCTTTGTTTATTTGTCCAATTCCCTATTTAGGCAATCAATATCTGATTATTTTTTCTTGGGCATGACGTCATAGAGATATTTTGACTTTCTCCTTAACTAAGTTAATTAATATATTAACTAAACGTTATCTGATAGTTGAAAACATTTGTACAATGAGATCCATACCTAAAAGAGTGGAACAATAGATGATAAGATTTTCTCTTTGTCTTTGGGATTTGGACTTTAGAAAGCATTATCCTTTTTGGAAGAACTTGTCAGGAAGGAACAGAAATTTCGATAGCCCTCTTAGGAAGGTGGATTTGGATTAGCACCTCCTGGCCCGTCCTTGTCAACCGATGGTCCAGAAATGCCATTTCCACCATCATCGCCAATGTTGTCATTATTATCATCAACATTGTCCTTAGGGCCGTCATTGTCATTGTTACCCCAATCCATGTACTCATCATCATCCTTCTCCTCATCATCATCCTTCTCCTCTTTATCTGAATCAGTCTCCTCATCAACTGGAGGATCATCAAAAGTTAGCAGCTTTACAGCATCAACCTCCTCGTCTTCCTCAGGAACATTAGATCATGATGATATCTCTTTAAATTTGCTCATGAACTAGTCATTCTATTGTGAATGATTGGAAGGAAAAACAAAATCCAGACATTTATAAGCATTGTCAACATAAGCAATGAAAAATGCCTTCTTATACGATCACTTGATAATGGTATCGAGATGCGTGTCAAGACAATAAGACACTTTTTTCTTTGCGTCTGTAATCACTTCCGATGACTTACTAAGGAGATCTTATTTAGCTTTTTATTAGGATATGTGCTCTCTGCCACAATCCAAGCTTCTGTTGTCTCAGCTTCCTAAAGAGCAAGTTCTAAAGCTATCACCCTATCATTTGAAGTTTGAAGTAGGGTATTTTTCTCTTCAAGAGAGGCAACAAACTTGCCTTTATCCTATACAACTTCATCTCTTTCTAAGGTTTAATTAATAACATGGTTATTAAATGAGGAGTTTTCCTTGATTAACTTAGAAATTTCACTTGATGACTCTAAAGCCTTATATTAAAGTGAATGCATATGTTTGGCAACCTGGAATATATAATGAAACTTGAATATGTGGGATATTAAAAGTTTAAAGCAGCTAGACATAAGGGGTATATACCAATAAGTGTTGTCTAAGAAAAGTGAATCGATGATCTCAGGTGTAAGAAGAAGGTTGCACTAGCTGGGAAGCAGCAAAAGAAGAGGATTGAATCACCATTGAAGAAGGTCATTAAATTTGTTGATAGAAGCTAATAATTGAGGCTTAGAAGGAAGAGAGCTCTTTAGAATAAAAGAAAACCCAAACTCTTCACAAATATGATTCAAGGCTTCTGGGGAGTTTGGGATGGTAATATAGTGGAGTAAGTCTTGAGAGCCCTTTGCTTAATCACCTGTTGGGTCTTATATATGGCAACATCAAGATTTGTTTTGTCTCTAGCTGTATTAAGATTTGGAATTTCAAGGTTATAGTCAGCATTAACTAACCCTTCTTCTCCTATAATGGTAGGAACTTGTGTGTCCCCAGTTTTAGACTTCTTGCTAGGAGTAGAAGCAGTAACAGAATTATCAGCCATTTTTCTTTTAACAATAGAAAACAAACTGGAAATAGCCTGCTTAGGAGATCAATACCTAGGAACTTGAACCGAAATAGAGGAATTATCTTTCTTTGGTTTATAGTTGGAGGCGTCAACGGTGACTTCCTTCCCTATGGGAACAACAACCAAAGCGGATGAACATGAGTCAAAAGGATAAATTAATGAAATGACGTTATAATAAAATTTAAGTGAATACAATTATAACTTACTAGATACCCCAGGCTGAACAAGGGAATTAGGTGGGAAATTTCGGGCTTAGCCGTTACCATTGAACCCTTGCCTTTAGATTTACGTTTTAACAATGGAGGTTCTTCCAGGATTTTATGGCCATCAAAAATGATAGAGCGTTGACGAAATTTGGTTGGGATTAGCAGTCTATGTCTATTCCCTACTGTTTCCACTGCTTTAGTCAATGATCAAAGATGTCCATGATCTTCCAAGTTCGGCCTTTTAGGAACAGGGTCTAGAAGAGAGATATGCTTTAATAAGGAATAATAAAACAATACAAATAAGCAAGAAAGAGAAGCTTGCGAGTAGTAAAAAATTCCCTCTGAGATCGTAGATGCATTTTACAAAGAAAAATTGAGTCACCCATACTTCTGCCTTATTAAGATTTTAATAAATTAAGCCTTTAGGATAAGGATGGATCTAATATAGTTGACGGCTTGGCTGATCGCCTTTAGTAAGGCCATCTATGTAATGGAGAATCCTAGAACTAAGAGAGGGAAGAATAGCTTCTCGAGCCAAGACTTCTAAGCAGGATAGGTAGATGTAAGAATTTGGTAAGAACCGGGTCGACGCAATATCTAGATGCTTTAAATATCTCAGAAGAAACCCAAGAAAAGGAAGATATTTGATATACCTGTTAACCCAAAAAATGGACCAACACCTTGGTATGAGTTTGAAAGCACTATACCTGTTCTGATAGGGCAATATCACAGATAAGAGGTACAGAAATAGAACGGTAAAAGAAAGAAGATAGAGAAATTTTACAGTGGTTTTGCTGTTAATGAAGCCTACGTCCACTTTGTAGCTTTAGTATAGACTGATTGTTGCTACAAAAATTGTTTGATTGCAAGGCTTTGATTGCTTGCTAGCTAGATTGGATCTCCAGAGTAGGAATCCACTGGAGAATCGAAGTGTATTCCTTTGGAGATTGTTGTGAGGGAGGTAGAGAGTGAAGAGTGATTCCAATAGAGCTTCAGGAACCAGTCCGAAGAAGATCCTTTTTATATTGCAAGTAGGATGCTATCTATAGAATTCGAAGAGCTTCTGAGCCAGGCATGTCTTCATCAGCTTGCAGGTAGGTCACTGGTGACCTAGGGGGGCTTTGGATTGCAAAATGATCCAAAACCATGGGTCGCCGGCGATCTAGTGGCTTGGTTCATTTTGTGGAAAAAATCTTGCCTCTTCATGATAGTATTTCATATCTGGTTCGTTTGATGGTTTGAGCAGAGACTAAGTCGCTGGTGAGCTATGAACTTAGGATTTTTCTAGTTTCTGGAAGTGTCGCCTCAACCTATTGGCTTAGTTCGTTTTTCGAACCAAATCTTGCCTCTCCTCGATAGTGTTCCACATGTGGTTCATTTGATGGTTTGAGCAGAGGAATAATTCATTGATGAGCTATGAACTTAGGAATTTTTTTGTAGTCTGGGCTCGGAGATGTTCTCGTAGCCTTTTATCGTTGCTCTTATATTTTGACGGCAATTCACTAGCTGTTTACATTCAACGACTTTTAGGAATGCTGATCTCTCAACTCCGTTGATCTTAGTCATATCGCTTAGCCTTTGTTGATTCTATTCCTTGTCTTGGCTTTTCTGGCTAAGTCCTGAACCATCCTGTCCTTGCAATACTGCTCTATTCTCTATTCATTTTTGTTGGGTTAAAAAGCCAGATAACATTTGTCCCCCCTCGAATACGTCTTCGTTGTAAACAAGGCGTGCTTTGGAAGCTATCATTTTCAACATCCATTTGTTCATTTCCAAGTGATGGTATTAGAGCTTTACGAATATGTTAGCCCAACATCATCAGCCATCTTTCTTTGGTTCTGACTATTCTTACTTGTCACAATATATTATGTTTCCACTTGTATCTTTTTGGCATGCCTTGGAGTGACGAACAGCTGTAATCGGCCGGGTTTTAGATGAATAGATGAAGCTTTCTTCCTTCTTTTCCTTTAAATGCATGTATACATTCTTTATCATCATCACTTTCATATTTTTTTTTGTGATGGGTCGCTAGCAATACATGTGGGATGGGTCGTTAGTGACCTATCTATGTGGAAATTTTTATAAGGATAGGTCGGGTCATTGTTGACCCGATTACTTAGCAAAATATTTCATTTTTTTCCTTTTCATATTTACACTCGAGCCGACCTCATTCCCTTCATTCGACCCAAGACACTTCATTCCTCCATGCGACCAGCTAACCAGCAATTTGACCCGAATAATCTTAGCATCAAGTCGACCTGCTTTCCTACTCCCTTCGATCCATTTGCCGTCGATTCATAGCCTTTTTTGAATTCAAACCCTAGATCGCTACTGACCTGCTGCCCTCTTTAAGTCGCCACCAATCCATCATACTGCCTATAGCCGACCTATCATTAGCTCGCCAACGATCCACTCCATAGCTCGTTGAGTTTGATTTGGAATTCTTTTTGTGCCTTTAAATTAGTTTAAGGTGGGTTTGCCTAGTTGGTTTGTTGTTTCTTTGTAATGATTTATCGACAAGTATCCATTTGCTAAGTTGGTACAATGATTTGATGTCTGGCCTTCGCTTGTGACATTGATTTCAATAAGTTCGACTTCATTGTGGTATAATGGAGGAAGATGCTACTTACTTTGTAATGATTTATCGACAACTCTCCAATTCCGCATATGCTACTTGTATGGAGTATTGCTAGTCTATTCCGATTCATCCAGAAAACTTGGTTATTTTGCATTCAGTGCTCCTGCAATGGGAAGAGTTTTCAATGTCGCTTCGGACAAAGGATCTGTTGCCGATCATTGATCGATAATGAGTAAGTGCATAAGAAGTAGAAAAAATTGGAACGACACAGGGTAATTCTTTGCTTCTTCCACGGCGAGCAAACTATCTACACAGGATAGAGCTTTCGCAATGTACTGAGCATAGAGTTTATCCCATATTGATATCACACTATACTTACGCACTTGCCCCAGTTCGCACTTGAAGTTCGACGTGTCGATTACAAGTTAACGTTTATTTGGAATTTAAGTGTGATTGGGTAAACATATGAATTTAGGATAGTGTTACCTTACCATTTTTGTATGTGAGTTCTGTTATATAGAATGAAGCAGCCTTCCCCACACCATAAGTCAAGCGGATGAAGCCCGATGCTCTCTGAAGCTGAATCATCATCCACCTCGCAAGCACAGTATGGCCAATTAGTATCTATTGGGCCCATCGTGGATCATAATCCTCCTAACTTTCGAGTCCTTCTCAATCCACCTAAACAAGCCTCGTTAGTGGTCACCACTAAAGTTCTTCATAATATATGACTATAGCATGGGATTCCCAAGGATGATGTGCGTCTGGCTGTGAACGACGAGTTTGCTCATATGCCTCTTCCAAGGTACATCGCTTGCCATAAATACATGTGTTTGAATGGAGTCGTGCCTCTCTTCAATGATTTCCTACGCGAAATGCTCTCGAACTTGGGAATTTCCCCCATTCGAGCTTCATCCGAATGGTTACGCTATCCTTGCTTGCACGTCCTCTTTATGTGGAAATTCCACCGCGCTCTGATTATTATTGAGTTACGGTATTTCCTGGTGTTTAAGAGGAGAGATGACTATCCCTCTCTGATCATAACCGAAACCTAGAGGAACCGGTAGATCGTCTTGCGGTTTAAAAGCAACCTATCATAGTTTAGGACATGGTACTTCTTCGTTAGGTGCCCCGAGTGGTTCGATCGCCGATGGACGATAGGGGGTAAGCTTCTCTCTTTCTACTTGTCACAACAAACACAAAAACCATTTCATACTTGTACTATCACTAAAACATCCTTTTTAGAGATCTAAGTTCAATAATAGTTTAAGTTTGCTATTCGACTAATCAATTATCTAGCCAAAACAATTGATTATACAAATCAATGTTCACATACTTAACTCGTTTACGACATTTCAAATTAACTATTCCTTATTCAAGAGTGAAGCTAGGTAAGTAAGAGCATTTGTTGCATCAGAACCTTGCCTAGACATTTCATTCTTGAATCTCACAAATGGACAAGCACACTCATCGGCTTTTAGTGTTAATTATAGTATTAATGACTTCCACAAACGAGTTATAAAACAATATAATTAACCTATACTCAACTTTCCTGACTCAACTATTCCTCATTTAAACGAGGGAAGCCGGTACGTTAGAGCTCTATTGCTCCATCCTTATTCGACAACAATCTTAACTCCCCGAAATAGATAAGCCTACTTCGTCGGCTTTTGGCGTTAAGCAAAGTTAATTACCTTTAAAACAAGAAAGTAAATAACAAGGTAAACACGTTTCTGGTATTTCAACTTAACTATTCTTTATGCAAGAGGGAAGCCCTGTAGGATAGTGTTAGCCATGAAATCCATTCAAAAGCAGTAGTATGAAAGAAGATTAATAGGAGTATTGAGTTTCAATGAAGTTATAGACATGGGTTTCGACAAAGGCCATAAGAAGGTGTTTTGAAGGCATTAAGAGGGTTTCGAAGGAGTCGGAGGTACCAGCTTCCCTTGTAGTGTGAAAGCTTTCAATTCAGATGGAAACAGGACTTCCTTCCACCATTTCCAACCTTTCGACACAGATAAATAAGCAAAGGCAGCATCGGAACCCCTTTTAAAGGCAATGGATGAAGTCTCTCACTTATATGCCAAACCTTTCAGTACTAAAGGTTTTGTCTACATAACGAAAGAATATCTAAGCCTTTCGAACTGGTCGAGACCAGTCACATTAGGAGAAGGTTTCGCATTGATCAATAAATGAGCATTTGAAGGCTTTCGACAGTGACAAAACCATTAAATCTTTAATGAAAAGCCTCCAATAGTGTTGAAAGGCTATTATCATTATTATTTCCAATGACAACAAGGAAACCTGGAGAGAAAGGCATATTTTAACGTCGAAAGAAAATCTGGAGAAAAGAGAGAAAAGGAACACTAAAGGCTTAATAAAGGCGAAAGGTTGTTAGAAGACCTTTTCGACTCAGTCGAAAGGTCTGGGAAAAATGAAGAAAGCACACGGTGGAGTCAAAGGATATGAAGAAGATACCTTTCGACGGTGTCGAAGGGGGACATAGCCTTTCGATTAAGTCAAAAGGCTTGAAGCGGCATATAATTAGAAGCCTTTCGACTAAGTCGGAGGCATGAGCATGAAAGGAGGGCCGACTAGCGTCTATAAATAAGAACTTAGGGGTCAAGTTTTGGGGACCGAATTCTGAATCCTGAATTCATTTCTTCTACTCTACTCTACTCTCTTAATTGCAATTAAATATAATAAATCACTAAATCAAATTGGAGAAAAAAGCTTTATTTCTTGTAACTCACTTTGGTTTCTTAATAAAGAAGGGATGGCTTATTCAACAAGGAGTCTAATGATGAGGAAGATCGTTTAGATCATTAGCTAGTCTAACGATCAATTGCACATGATTCTACCCTTTTCTCTTAATCCTGTTTTTCCTATGCAATGTGTAGGATCGACTTGGGAATCTCTGGTCATGATACATCATCATCGAAACCTACATTTGACACCAGAAATAAGAAAGATTATGGGGTTTCGATCACGATGAATTATGAAATTGGGAACGACTAGGTCAATCTTATAGAAGGAAATTGGAGTAAATCTTAGACAGTTATGAGCTAGAACCGCTTTGAAACGGTGCGACCCTTATCGACATAGTTGAAAGTTGGTACTTCGAAGGGGATTGCTGTTTATGATCAACTAACAACAATTGAGAGAGGAACTCATTCGAAAACTATCCATAGATATGTCAGCAACCCTGTCGAAAGGGTTCCAAATCAATAGTGGCGAAACCATGAATTCGAAAGCAACTATGACTTATTAATGAAATATTCTTCTCTTTCGACATGATCGAAAGGTCCATAAAGGAATATATCGACATGATCGAAAGGAAGAAAGGTTAAAAGGATCAATTGCTTTCGAGCCACTCAAACGAAAGGATTCAAATAGATGCTATCTTTCCAGACTAATTCTATGAAACCTGTCGACTAAATAAACATATTTGAAAGGTGAAGATGGCTCTATAAACCCTTTCGATCAAGCTAACCAGGTTGAATGGATGTACAATCTTCTTAAAACCCTTGAAAATCTGGTCATAAGGTATACTTCGAAAAAAGTGATCCTCTCATCAACATGGATTCAATTGAGTTTAACTACCTTTCATGTAGCATCAGAAATGTTGACAAGTTTTCTTGTTAACATTTTTGGCGCTAGAAGGAAGGTTCGAACCTCCAACCTTATCATCGTATTATAGACTAATTAGTGCTCATTTGTCTTACGTAGGAAAAATGAGATCAAAACGGCTAAGTGGAATTGAACAGGAAGCTGTTCACTTCACTACTTTGGAGGAGAATATAGTTCCATCTTTTAATCTTGTTGGGGCTGTTCCTGGACAAATTTCATCACCAGCATGACAAGATGAGAACACAGCTAAAATCAAGCACTTGGAAAAACAGCTGCAGGTGATGCAGGAGCTACTAAAAATGGATCTATCTCGGAAATCTTCCAAAACTCCAAAACCAACACAAAGGGAAGAGGTGGTCTCCCTTATAAGGAATCTAAAAGCTAATTCCGATGAGTGTAAAGGAAAAGTAGATTTGACCTCCTCGAAGAAGAAAGAACTCCCCCAATCAAAAGCTAACTATCATGGAAGGATTTTCGATAAATCACTAGAAGAATCTAGGAGTTCGACATCAAAAGAATGTTGCCTAAATTAGAAAGATTATTGAAATATTGAAGCTTACCTAAAGGATGCCGATGTGAAAGTGATAAAAGATGCTTTGGATTCAAAAGGGAAGAGAACCATGGACGAGAATGTAAGTGGCAACGAAAGAGTGCCTACTTTCACCGATGAGATAATGGCCATAATTATCCCGCGATATGTCAAGATTCCATCGATGAAATATCACGGGGTTACAGGGCCGGATGATCACCTGATGGCTTTTGATAGCAAAATGGACTTGTATAACGCATTTGGAGATGTCAGATGCCAACTGTTCCCACTCACTCTCCAAGGAACAGCATAAAAATGGTACAGGTAGTGCCGGGTAAGAACCGTATATTCATGGAAACAGTTTTCTTATGAGCTTTTTAACAACCTGAATTCCAACGGGTCTGGATTTTTTTGCAAAAATATTAAAATCCAATCCCACTGAAGCCCGAGTGGGTATCTAGAATCCTGCAAATTGGCAAAGATATATATATCAGAGTTCAATAAATATCTCATAACGAAAATGACTAAAATATTATATTAAGTAAATACTCACCAATGCAATAACACTTTCCAAACAAGTGTCTCAAAGTTGGAAAGTCTCTGCCATCTACTTAACCTGTAGAATGTTATGAGGAGGGGTCAGAACTAAAGTTTTAATGAATGGACAAATTATACACTTCTAAGCTTAATTCTACATATACCATTTTATTTCCATTTACTGTTATATTAGGTTCATTGGGTTTATAATACTCTCGCCTCTATGCGTGAATCATGCCCATCTACTCCCTAATAGATTAAAACTTAATAACCGACATATATATATAGCTATATGACCAATGACCGCATCGGTCCTAGGTACTACCCATTGTACCTTCTATATCCTCCCTGCAATTGACTCCATCGTCTTGCTTCCATGGAGTTCTATGACTATATCTATAAAGGACTGCCTCATAAGGCCTACAATACAGATGTTCCATCGTCTACTACGAACTAAAACTGCGTATGCATCGGTCTACACTAATGCTCGGACATCCACAATGTACCACCCAATGCGTACCTTTAGGACTATACGTAATCGTTCTGTCTACTCCCTGAATCCCTCTTAACAAGGTCTATCTTATATGGAACTCAGTCGAGGATTTTCTACTTTTATAAAGGAGTTAGGCCTACAATATAGATATTCTAGTTCTGTAAAGGACTACCTTATTGGCCTACAATATAGATAGTCTATTTCTGTAAGGGGCTGCCTCGTTAGGCCTACAATACAGGTATTCTATTTGGTCTCTCTTTTCTTATCGTGGCTATGGCCCCGCAGCCACTCCTTAACTAATTGAAAGACCTCTAACGAGCTAAGTGGTTGTTCCCTACTGCAAACAATCTAAACATCCAATTGGCGGTGCTCTTCATCCAAAGTCTCGGTAGTGAATGTATCATTGGACTGGTTGTTTAACTCTAGTCTTTTCCGAACTCATTCTTTGTTTTGATGCTGGCCTAATATCCGCATGCGACTATCCTTTGAGTCTTTCCCACTAAATTTACTTGTAAGTACTGAGACATACGGATATCCTACTCCAAACACCAACCCATTTTGACTGCCTACAATAGTCCTACCATACAAAAAGCAGTCAAGGCATACTCTTTTGATAGAACACCTACAGACCTGCCTTTAAAGGACTGCATCACTAAGCCTACCTCCATAGGGCCATCCTAGAGTATCCTCAAGTCCCTTTGAAGTCTCGCACTTCCTTCTAGCCCAAAATAATTAAGTTGGACGTGCTTCTTCTGTGATGAACTGCTTCGTTAGGCTCTTTGGGCTGCTCTAAATGTGTCTCACTCTTTTATTAGACCCTAAGTCTAATCTTTTATTTTGTGTTTAGTTTACTTTCCTTATTCTATTGGCTACTTATTTACCCTAATTAGCATAATCTTGTCCCAGCCTCACCTAACTATTGTGAGACCATCAGTTCCTGATTGAAAGGGAATGTTGTTGGTACGGGCCACTTCTATTATCTTGCTTATCAACTTAATTTAAGTCTTAAGTTTATTAAACTAAGTCTCTTCTGTTATTCCTGCTTTATTTGCTTATTATCTTAATTTAAGTCATAAATAAGCCTTTTCTGTTCTTTCTACTTAATTATAACCTATGTTATAATTTTACTTGTAATTGTTACTTTCATTTTCTTTTATAATCTGTACATTAAAAATATAATTACAAGCGTCTCTTTTCTATTCTAGTATGTCTTCTTTTATTATGATGTTGAATTCTCTTTAATTCTCTTTATATTATATGATATGACGTGCTTAGTTTAGACTACGTCCGCTTGTCACAAATTTACTTATCATAATAAGTACTTTACTTTTATTCACAGATCTAGGTACATTTCTGTTTATAGCTTCTAGTCTTATATAATAATTAACTTGATTCCTTCCATCCTTTGTTTTATCTTCTTATATTATAGGAAGTAGTTCTATTCTATTTGGTTGGTTCTGAAAACTGTGCTAAAAATTTATTTCCATATTTTAATACTAAATAAGGCTATAAACAATAATCCGAAACTGTAAGATATTATTTTGTTATCTCTTTACTTTTTGGATAGTGCAAAATACAGTGGTTTCTCAATTTTGTACTAATTCCTTTTTTCTTTCTTTTATTCTTGCAATTACGTTTATCGTTATCTTTTTAAATATTAAACTATAGAAAGGTATTCTATTTTCTAAACCAACCAATTAATCTATCACATACTTCTAAATCAAATTATTAGATTTTTCTTTAAGTTATTACTCCTGTTTTCGCATAATTACTGTAAATGTCTTCCTTCAAGGCATAAGCCCTTTTCTATATTCGTTAAGCCTAATTTTATACATATTTAAATGGATCTCTATCTTCCTTTTCCATACAAATAGTTAAACGTAAATTTATAGTCTCCGCGTAATAAATTTTCAGAGTTTACTAGAATAAATTCTTAATTAAATAATTAACGGGAATCTAACAGTAACATATCATAAACGAAATGGTATATAATTTAAATCCACTCACCTATCATCCTTAGCTTTGCTTATACGCAGCTTGACTCCATGGTCCTTCTAGATCCCTTTCTAAGGTGTATAATATTTTTATTGTGAAAATCTCCTTCCTAGAAATATTTTCTTTTTAGGGTTCAGCCTCAAGCAATGAACCCATTGGGAGAAAATCTGATTGTGAGAAAATAGCTAGGCATATAAATCTATTTATAGTAGAGTTTAAGGATCTCGGACCGTCGGATTCTTGGACTAAACCTGGAGCCACTATGTCACATGGTCGTTTGGAGCCATCATATTAATCAACGTATGGCTCATATCACTCAAAAATCGAATTTCAATTCGTTCGGCACGTACCTGGATGAAACTTCGTCCAGGTAGAATGTGGGTCAACCTAGGGTTGACCTGTGTTCTCCTTGGGTCGACCTAGGAGTGTTTTGGGCCGACCTATGGGTCGACCCATATTTTTTTTCTCCGCTTTTTGTTTCTTTCGTAATTTCCCCGTATTAACTCAGATTTTGACAAGTTATATATGGAAATTGATCAGAAAATTGTCACGTGCTCAATGGTATAAGTTTCGAGGCCATATTCTGACAATTTAAAAAATGTTTATTTTCACTATCCATTATTATTTGATTATCTAATTATATAAAAATATGGGGTGCTACATTCTCCCACCCTTTAGGAAATTTCGTCCCCGAAATTCGACAAGGGAAAAATTATGTAATTCCTCGCATTAATCACAACCATTTTGTGTACATCCAATTTTGCAACCATCAGTGTTCTTGTGCAAAAGTGCTATTTAATGTAAAATATATGCATGTATATGAATTTCTAAGCGATACCTCCTATACGAATTCTTTTCTTTCTTAAAATTTATTTTTAAAACATGATGCATGCATCCTATATATACTTGCAATTTCTATACGAATGTAATCTTTTAAAAACTCAAAGCATTTTTCATCCAATTTTTCCCACACTCCTACTGAATAGGGGTGTAGTTCAATGAATTTTTTATACAAATCCTAGCACACAACTTTTAATATTCAAATTTCAGAAAAATCCAATTTTCTGAATTCGATTTCTTATGTTTGGAAGGTAGAAGATAGAAAAACTTCATATTTCTCCAATTTTCTTTTGCGCACATCTTCTCTGTAATATGAATTTAGGCTGCTACTCCATAAAATTTCCTATTTATTTTTCCTAACCACGGTTTACATAAAGAAATATCTCTTTTTCAATTTTTCACTTGACGTTTCTGGCGCTTTCTTTTAATTTATTATTTCCCTTTTATTTATTCTTATATCTGCTTTTACTTTTCTTTCTACAATAATGTTTTATGTCCTTATTCTCTATTTGTGAACATCACAAAAACACAAAGAAAAACACCAATACTGATTTACTACAATAGGAGTCAAATGCTTACATAGGAGTGCAATTTTATAACTAAAAGAGAAAATAAACCCTACTTTAAAGTGATTCTGATAGGTAACAATAGCAAGCTAATACAACTATCATCTAGGGCTAAGAGACCTAGGACCATGTTTTCCCTGACATAAGAAGGTCCTAATGAATGAATCTAAACAGCCAAGGCGCTCATCCTGCTGTCTGGTGCTCGCCACAATCTCGTGTTGTGTCCAAGGTTCTCCTACTGTCCTCACAGGAGCTCTACGTGCTCTCTGGCGAGCTGCTCTTGCCTTTGGGCAATGGTCCTCATCTTCTCATTGTAGCTTATCAGCGGAGGGGGTTGGGAGGGTGCTGCTCCCTCTCCCCAAGATCCATGTCCACAAGTACTCTACGTTGCGGGCTCTATTGGCCAAGCAGGCCCCTACGACTCTGTATATCCAACGCCGCCTTCAACTAGTGGCGAAGGAAAGTTCTGCAACCCATGGAAATACGATGGTGCCTGGTAGTGTGGCGAGTTCTATGGTTCAAGCTCCTGCTCCTCCTATGGAGCCTGTTTCTGTGCCAAATCTATACCCATCCTCCTCCGGGTGGAGGAATCTGTCATAGGGTGGGTCTGCTCACTATGAATCTCTCTATCCATCTCAACTCCAACCCACCTAATAACCCATGTCCAAAAATGACTAAAGATCAGCGACCTCTCATGGCTATGACATACCAGGCCATGATTGCTTAGCCCAGTTCACCTGTAAGCCTCCAAATACGGCGTAGGTGGCCTGCCTTACTATAGGATATATCCTGTCATAGCTCCCCATCTTGGGGAAAAGGTTATACTGTATAATGCATATAAATAACCTAGCTAACGGGCGTAACTGTCCTACGCGCCAATCTGGGTGCTGGGGGTCTACTAAAATCTGATGTAAGACGGCATGATCTGTCATCTCAATCTGGCCTACATCTAGACCATGCCCTCTAATCTCCAAAGTATCGGCAAACCGCGTCTTAAAAAACGCTACTTCTACTCTCTCGACCTCCGACTAGAAGGCCATTTCATCATCCCCGTCATTAGTACGTAAATTAGCATCAAAAAGGCATACTAACCTAAGGTACGCTCTTCGCTCGAACATCTCATGACTTAAAATCTGTCGCAATCTGGTATCCAAAAATAGGTTCTCTAAAGGCATGCCATGAAAATCAAAAAATCTCACCGCCATCCCTTGCAAAAACTAGTATGAAGTTGTTTCAGAGTAAGCCTGAATTATCCTCCTATCGCCTAAGCACCAGGCTATCCCTTAGGGTGTAAGATAGGGAAAAAAGTTGAACCAAAGATAGTCTTGGAGACATGGTGAAAAACCTTCAGATCTACAGGAAATAAGTATGGATATAGGTAGGTCTGCGATACGCTTCAGTTTGACAGTAACCATGAGCTGATTAGTGGAGTTTTGAGACTTTGGGGGTTGTTGGAGATGATGGAATTGGATTTGCTTGCTGCTATTTTTAGGGGAGAGGAGTTAGAATGATGAAGACGAGGGGTTCGAATGCATTTATATGCGTAAAAATGAACTAAGGCGGTCGATCCGCCATACTCCATGGTCGACCGCTAGGTCAACCAGAGTCAGCCTAGTTTTATTTATTTATTATTTTTTCATCATTTCGCCCACCCGTCATGTCTGCCTCGCCTGTCTCCTCCTTAAATAATCTAAGCCCAATCCAATTCCATTAATTCCTAGGTCGCTTGAGTCGCATTCAAAACTTAGCAAAATATTCCTGACTGCTCTCCGCCCTCCAAGTGGAGTCTAGACTTCTTCTATACTTCAACTAAATCTTTATTAATATCCATAAACTTTCTCTAACCACTTTAATTGACTAACCCAAAAATTTCTTTTTCAAGACTATTTTAATATTTTTACAGCTAAAAAATATATTAATATGCTTATCTAGGTAATAAGTGTACTTACAAACCTTGTTATACTTAGAAATTATTTTCAAAATACGTTTTTACTTAGGCCAAAACAGATATTGCGTAAAACGCTGTCACTATGGCCAAAAATACTAGTTTATAGAATCAATCCAAGTAAATAATACATTTTTTTTGAAACTACAAAGATCTCCATGTATTTCTTATTTAAAATCATAGCTCTTCTTTTTCCTCAAACTACTTTATTTTATTTTTTAGATCTTTGAAAATGCTTATTTTTCTTTCAAAAATTGTCCTCTCTCAATGTTCCATGTTTATACCAGTACAAATATAAAGCTGTGAACTTTGAAGGTTAAAACTTGAAAACTTCCAAAAAAAATTTAAATTCTTAAAAGTTTAATTATTGGGCTAGACTCAAAGTGGCTTCTTAACTTCCTTACGCTTTTCCAAATATCACCATAAAGTTATTCTTCTCAATCCAATTATATATGTTCTTAACCCACTTCGTTCCTTATGCTTTTTTTTTCCAAGGCCACATCGTCAAATCTTCTTTTCTGAAACAATTATGAATCGGCAATTGTTTTCACGAGGCTACCCCTTTCTATACTGAATCTATTGTATATCTAAAATCTTTGCCATTCTAGGTCTTATAGCTCTTAGGATTTCTATAATCCAAACTTTGATATGCAAAACTGTTTCCCAAACTGTGACGACCCGATATTTTCAACCATTCGCATCCATTATAAGTGTATAGGTAGACACTCATGCCGGAATTGAATTGCTCAAAATACCGCGTTGTAAATAAGAATTTGGCAAATTACAGAATATACAGTAAATAAAATCACAGATTCACAGACATAGAGTAATTAATAATGCAGCGGAAGTAAAAGAGATAGTAGTTCATGAAGCTACTATATAAATATATCAGAGTTACATAAAATATAACAGAAGAAACAAAGTACAAAAGAAGTCTCACTACATAGAAATCTACTAATACAAGAGCTGAAAAGGACCAACAGACTGAAAAGATAAAACTAGACAAGCAGATAATCTCCAGCGATTCCAATCTCCAGAAAGTGGAAATCCAAATCTGTGAATAACTCAGGCTGACCCGAGCGTAAATAAAAATACAAACACTCGAGTCAAGACATACATACTTATACAATGTAAACTAACTCAAGTGAACTGTAGTAAAGGTACAAGTAACCTAGAAGATGCTTGGGACCGCCGATCCTCTAAGGATCCGTTAAACTATTTACTATGTAGTACATTGCGCTACATACAGTAGTGTCTAATCAGTAAAGTATAATCATATAGAAAATAGCGTCAAGGGGATGGTGAACCTTAACGCGGTCGGATCTTTAAAACCAAAATCGTAGTGGGCTCGATATAAGGAGATGACACGGCACGCGAGGCAATGCCAGGGTGGAAACACCATTTGCACTTTCGGACCGGTAGTGACGGCAAGCCAGCATCTTCCGCCCACCTCGAACAATACCCCTGAATCAAAGTGGTGCCACATATCGAATTACAAAAGTAATAGAATGGTTTCCGATGGAGCATGCTCGATGAAAGGGTGCGACCCTTTGTGTAGCCCGGTATAGCTCCTGTTTTAGTCATTTATGTCAACTCACGGGAGTTGGGTCCACGTAATATACCTCGAGAACGTCGCCACCATCCTACTTCATTCTGAAATCTCCTCCGCATACACAGTTGTTAAAGTGGTTTTCGGTATTGACCGGCTATAAGACAATATCCGATCCCGGTCTCTTTAACAACCAATCGTTATTATAACCCGTAGTTATAACTTTAAAATAATATTTTATATTTCAAAATAAAATATCATTTCAACCCAAATTTTTATCAAAATAAAGATTAAATCATTTCCAAACCATTTCAATATATCATCATACCATATCTTTCAATTCAAATATTTATCAAAATAAATGTCAAGTCATTTCTAACCATTTCAATATATTAAATTATCATATCCTTTCAAAACTTCCTTTCAAATCATTTTAATATATCAAAATATCATAACCTTTCAAAGCTTCATTTCCAAAGTATCATATCTTTGAGATATTCTTTCAAATCATTTTAATATCAAAATATCATATCTTTCAAAACTTCGTTTCAAATCATTTTAATATATCAAGATATCATATCTTTTCAAAACCACATTTCAAATCAATTTAATATATCAAAATAGCTATATTTTTCAAAACCACATTTCAAATCATTTCAATATACCAAAATATCATATCTTTCAGTACCACATTTCAAATCATTTTAATATATCAAAATATCATATCTTTTTGAAACCACATTTCGATCATTTTAATATATCAAATAGTTATATTTCAAAACAAATTATTTCATTTTAAATCATAAAAATGAAGTTATTACATTTAATAATTAAATTATTAAATTCCAAAAATTTAAACTTTTCAATGTTTATTTATGCACTTAAATTTATTAAAACAACGAAAATTCAAGTTTCGCAGCATTTGGAAAATGCTACAGAAAGTTACATTCAAAACAATTCAATTTAACAAAAGACAGCATTTAAAAATGCTGTTAATTAACTTCAAATATTCAATATCATTTCACAGACACTTATTTTTTTTAAGCCATTTTTACCTTACAAAATCATACATTTCACATTTATAAGCATCATTTAATTTTCCTTAAATTCATGCTTTTAAAAAGTTAAGTTTCCTTTCAAAAATCAATATTTATTAGTAATTCGCTTATTAAATTTCAACATTACATTAAATTTCAACTTAACACTTAAGTTCAAATTCTCAAATATAACTTAGTTTTTGTTTTTATTTAATTAACTAAAAATTCACTTTTAAGTCAATTTCATAAATTTCAAATTTTAGTTATATTTCAAAATTCCAACTTAAATATTCATTCATTTCACATTTTCAATTTTATTAAAAATCATTAATATGATGTAAAATCACTTTATATTCATTTAAATTCAAATTATCATAAATTTATCATAATTTCATATTCAATTTAATTTCCAATTATAATTAAATCAAATTTTCATAATAACTTACATTCAAATTTCTCCAACTTTTTCATTAATTCATTTCACTTACAATTATTCAAAAAAAAATATTTTACAAAAATCCTTTTTAATTAGATTTAAATCAAAATATTTTAATATTTACATTTCTAAAATAATTTTAAATTTTTTAGAAAAACCTATATTAACTACGGGTCTGTATATAATTTTCTACACTAGGAAAAGTGATACGGGTAATATATCATTTCATCCCGTAATTTACAAAGAAAATCCAGATTTTATCATTTCCAACCCGCAATCCCAAGTAAATGAAATAAATTGAAAAATCATTCAGGCCTATCATTTCAGCCCATAACAATATTCCCTTGTTCTAAAGTCCATTCGGGTATGTATCATTTCAACCCATAGTGATTCTAATCTAAAGGGAACTTGCAGTGTGATGGACAGATAAAATAAATAGAATAGCATGAAATAATAGTAACATATAACATAACAGGTGTAATAACAGGTGTGAACATCATATGGTAATAATATAAGCAGTTATAACATGATCATATAGTTCTACATATTCATAGGGTGTCAATTTACTACTTATATAAGTATATAATGTCTGGTGAGAAATACTCACTTGTTTGAGCTGGATATTGCGATACAAATGACACTAAACTAAGATCTTCAAAAGCACGATGGCACGACAAAGATTTGATATTGATAGAGCCAAAGATAATTTCCTTATTCAATTATTTAATCAAACAATGCAATATATAAGTTACAAAACAATGTAACACTTGAACAGCACTAGAAATCAATGTCCAGAACAAAGTCAAATGCTTTGCACTTGTTATCAACTTCACATGGATCAGTTATGGATGGGTTAAGCTCAGCTATGCCATGGATTAAGGTCTAGTTTGGGTGCAAAGTGGTTGGCCTACATGGGTTTAAAGGAGATGAAGATATAGGTGCAACACTTTACAAAACAAAGCAAATATCATCACATCTTCGCTCCTATTGGGCTCGGCCTCATGCTCTATGGTCATGGTATGATTTCCATAGGGTGGTGGGTGATGTGGAAGAGGGTGGCGGTTAGGTCAGAGGTGGTGGTGGTGGAGGTAGTGGCGGCTAATGGTGGTAGAAGGAGAAGATGATAAACTAGGCTAGGCTAGTGCAATAGGTGATGCTTTTTGGTGGATTTTGTGGTGGTCCTTGCCATGGATGGTCTCGACCTGAAATGGAGAGGTAGTAGGATGGGTGGTGGTCTGAGGAAAGGGGTGGTAGAGGTCAAGTCAGATCTGGTTGAGGAGGATCCAAGTTATGAAGGTGAGAACAAGTACAAAATTCAAAATAGAAAAGTAGAAAAACAAAGGAAGAAGAAGATAATTTTTACCTCAACTCCTTCAAGCCATGGCCGTATTTTTTTATTTTTTTTAGATGAGAAATAGATCTGAGATCCCGTGAAAAATGAAGGAGGAAGTCACGGTTAAGAGAGAAAAAAAAACGGTCAAAGAGTAAATGAGGAAACGGTAAAAGAAACGACTTACGTTTCAAAAGCTTTTAAAACCTTTCAAATTTCCTTAATTTTGTTTATATAACTCGTTATTTCTGCAAATAATAATAATCCCAGATAAAATTTCGAAAATTTATCAAAATATAAAAATATATATAATATTTATTAATTATATAAAGTTAAATTAAGGAAAATAGCTAAATATAGTAAACTAGACTAGAAAATTTGAAATTAAATGAAATAAATTTTAGAAAATTAATATGAGCTTATAATATAATTTTAAACATAAATAATACTATAAAATAAAAGTAAATTCACAAAATAAATATAAAAAAATTAAATTTAAAGATAATTTTAATGAAGAAAATAAGAAAACGACCTTAAAAGAAAAGAAATCAACACAGTAAACTTTGGAAAAATTGTTTACTTCATTTTAAAATTATCATAATACAAAAATATACATACAATAACATATTGACCCATATTAAAATGAAATATGAAATTAAAATATGATTTATACAATTTTAAAAATAACAAAATTGCAGAATAAACAAATTGCACTCAATATTGAAATATACATAACTTTCATAGTTTAACTCTGTTTTCAATGAAACGAAAAGTAGTGTTCAAGTTATTACATCTATTTTCATAATAAAAGATAAAATTTAATATTTTAAATAATTTAAATTTGAAGTTTAAAAGTCACAGTTTGAACAGCTTTACCAGAAATTCACGTTACAGTAAAATATTCAAATTATACTAGTTTGAACTATAAATCACTTAATAATCATCATTATATTTAAAAATGAAATGTATGAAATAAAAAAAATTTAAAAAAATTTGAAAATAAAAGAAAGTCCAATTTAAATAATATACAAAAATCTAGGGTTGTTACACTCTCCCCCACTCAAAACTTTTCGTCCTCGAAAAGGGATGAGGTATGGAAAAGCATAGAAAAAGATAGAGTGATATAGGATTAAGATAAGATGATAAGAAGATTGAAATTATATCTGATAACTGTTGTTATAGGTAAGTTTAACAAGGTGGAGATGATCTTTCCAAGATTCTCCAAAATTAAGAACACAAGCACGAAAAAGGTGGATCCAAAATGATTACCAAAGATTATCAAGGATTATAGAAAGATTTCTAAACGGAAACATTATAGAAAGATATCTATACCAGTCTGTAGGAAGATAAAGATAATAAGGACAAAAAAAAGATAACTTGAAAAACAACATAAGGAAATAAATTTGAAAGCATGGAAATTTCATCTTAAATAGAGAATAAATCTTTACACAAGTTAAATAAATCTTAACTATCCCAAATTTCATTATCTTATTATCCAATCATCTTAAATTAACAATTTTTAAAACCATGGGTTTGAAAAATAATCATTTGTTACACTCACAATGTACTTAATAAATTTAATTCTTCTTTATTCCTAATTAAAATTAAATTTATTCCTCTCAATATATTTATCACTTATGTTAAATATGCTTACACTTATTATAATTGCTTTCTTTTATTCGTAGTTCTTTTAACATTATTTTATTGTAAATTATTCAATTACCCTTTATTATATTTACTTCTGTTAATCATTTTATAATTAAAATTTAAGTGTATAACATTTATTATAACCACTCAAATTTTATTTAAAAAAAAAATCTTTTCATATTGTATATTATCCAATTACATTGTTAACTTCTGAAATTAAGGTAAGTTATATTTGAATGCAATTGTATTATACAATTAAATCATTTCATGCTTGAATATTCATCCAAAATTTTATTTTCTTTTTATAATTAAAATTATTCTTAAAAATAAAATTTAAGAACTAAATTTCCGATTTCTTCAAACCATTTAAAGATAACTAAAGGTATGTACATAGTTTATCAAATCAAATTTAAATCATATATCTATATATATTATAGATCAAGTCATATTTTAGAAATTCAAATCAAATTGATTTACCAAAACAAAGCTGTAGTAAGTCTACAGAGCGGTCTCTTCACTTCGAAACTCGAAAATGAATGTTGACGATGCTGCAGTCATCACTGAAATTATTTCCCAGCGACAAAGAAAGGAGCACTAATTTTTGAACTTTAAAATCCTTTGAAGACAAATTTCTATTCAAAAATACTTTAAATAATATAACCTTTTAAAACTTAAACACAAGGTTTGAAACCATCGGAAATTAAATTCTCAAATTTCTTGTTTTAAATTCATTTCAGTTCCCAAATAAATTTATAAACAACTATCTATAAATTCATTTATAGAACAATAAATGATAAATTAAGTATTATCATTTCAAATAATCAATTTTAAATCAATTTATTAAGTTCCATAAATTTACTTATATATCAAAAATTTATTTCATTAACCAAATTTTAAAATAATATTGTGTCAGTTTGTTCTGTCAATGTGTTTTAGAAATCCTATCGATAGCGTTGATCAGACGAATCGATCAGAATCCCAAATCAACATCAACAACCCAAACAACACAATATATAAAACAAAACATAGATATACAAGTACAATTCAAAATGTTTGGAAGAATAGATTGGAAACAAAAGACAAGATGATTAAATAACAGAGTAGGGAGGTGGGTAAGCTTAAATAAATCGCGGGCAACCTTAACCGGGTCAACCGTGACTTAAATAACAAGATCGATGTGGATTTTCTAGGGTAAATCTACATTCAATCTCAATAGATAAAGTTTGGAATAACAAAAGATATTAGCATCTAAACCAAGGATAGATATAAATCTCTGGTGAATCGATGCTAATTGTAAAGGCGTTTCACCCCTTTACAATTCAATTTGAAATTGGCGTGACCACCGACTCACTAGAAAGATCATTCGAAGTGGAGTTATGGAATACTCCAGAGTCAAAAGAAGATGAATAGTGAGGGATACAAATGGATTTTGGAACCGTAGGGAACATTCCAAAATTCAAAGAAATCGAGTCAAGAAGGAAGAGATTCAAACTCGAATGAAAGTGATTATGTAAATACGTTCACCCCATATGCTGAGTTATTCCTAGAGCTACCAAAGCTTTGATACCAACTGAAACGACCCGATATTTTCAACCATTCGCATCCATCATAAGTGTATAGGTAGACACTCATGCCGGAATTGAATTGCTTAAAATACTGCGTTGTAAATAAGAATTTGGCAAATTTCAGAATATACAGTAAATAAAATCACAGATTCACAGACATAGAGTAAATAATAATGTAGCGGAAGTAAAAGAGATAGTAGTTCATGAAGCTACTATATAAATATATCAGAGTTACATAAAATACAACAGAAGAAATAAAGTAAAAAAGAAGTCTCACTACATAGAAATCTACTAATACAAGAGCTGAAAAGGACCAACAGACTGAAAAGATAAAACTACATAAGCAGATAATCTCCAGCAATTCCAATCTCCAGAAAGTGAAAATCCAAATCTGTGAATAACTCAGGCTGACCCGAGCGTAAATAAAAATAAAAACACTCGAGTCAGGACATACATACTTATACAATGTAAACAAACTCAAGTGAACTGTAGTAAAGGTACAAGTAACTTAGAAGATGCTTAGGACCGCCCATCCTCTAAGGATCCGTTAAACTATTTACTATGTAGTACATTGCGCTACATACAGTAGTGTGTAATCAGTAAGGTATAATCATATAGAAAATAGTGTTAAGGGGATGGTGAATCTTAACGCGGTCGGATCTTTAAAACCAAAATCGTAGTGGGCTCGATATAAGGAGATGACACGGCACGCGAGGCAATGCCAGGGTGGATACACCGTTTGCACTCCCGGACCGGTGGTGACGGCAAGCCAGCAGCTTTCGCCCACCTCGAACAATACCCCCGAATCAAAGTGGCGCCACATATCGAATACCCAAAAGTAATAGAACGGTTTCCGATGGAGCATGCTCGATGAAAGGGTGCGACCCTTTGTGTTGCCCGGTATAGCTCCTGTTTTAGTCATTTATGCCAACTCACGGGAGTTGGGTCCATGTAATATACCTCGAGAACGTTGCCACCATCCTACTTCATTTTGGAATCTCCACCGCGTACACAGTTGTTAAAGTGGTTTTCGGTATTGGCCGGCTATAAGACAATATCCGATCCCGGTCTCTTTAACAACCAATCGTTATTATAACCCATAGTTATAACTTTAAAACAATATTTTATATTTCAAAATAAAATATCATTTCAAACCAAATTTTTATCAAAATAAAGATCAAATCATTTCCAAACATTTCAATATATCATCATACCATATCTTTCAATTCAAATATTTATCAAAATAAATGTCAAGTCATTTCCAACCATTTCAATATATTAAATTATCATATCCTTTCAAATCATTTTAATATATCAAAATATCATAACCTTTCAATGCTTCATTCCAAAATATCATATCTTTTAGAACTTCTTTCAAATTATTTTAATATCGAAATATCATATCTTTCAAAACTTCATTTCAAATCATTTTAATATATCAAGATATCATATCTTTTCAAAACCACATTTCAAATCATTTTAATATATCAAAATAGCTATATTTTTCAAAACCACATTTCAAATCATTTCAATATACCAAAATATCATATCTTTCAGTACCACATTTCAAATCATTTTAATTTATCAAAATATCATATCTTTTGAAACCACATTTCAATCATTTTAATATATCAAATAGTTATATTTAAAAACAAATTACTTCATTTTAAATCATAAAAATGAAGTTATTACATTTAATAATTAAATTATTAAATTCCAAAAATTTAAACTTTTCAATGTTCATTTATGCACTTAAATTTATTAAAACAATGAAAATTCAAGTTTCGCAGCATTTGGAAAATGCTACAAAAAGTTACATTCAAAACAATTCAATTTAACAAAAGATAGCATTTAAAAATGCTGTTAATTAACTTCAAATATTCAATAGAATTTCACAAACACTTATTTTTATTTAGATCATTTTTACCTTACAAAATCATACATTTCACATTTATAAGCATCATTTAATTTTCCTTAAACTCATGCTTTTACAAAGTTAAGTTTCCTTTCAAAAAATCAATATTTATTAATAATTCGCTTATTAAATTTCAACTTTCAAATTTAAATTCATTACATTAAATTTCAACTTAACACTTAAGTTCAAATTCTCAAATATAACTTAGTTTTTATTTTATTTACTTAACTAAAAATGCACTTTTAATTCAATTTCATAAATTTCAAATTTTAATTATATTTCAAAATTCCAACTTAAATATTCATTCATTTCAACTTTATTAAAAATCATTAATATGATATAAAATCACTTTATATTCATTTAAATTCAAATTATCATAAATTTATCGTACTTTCATATTCAATTTAATTTCCAATTATAATTAAATCAAATTTTCCAAAATAACTTACATTCAAATTTCTCTAACTTTTTCATTAATTCATTTCACTTACAATTATTCAAAAAATAAATAATATTTTACAAAAATCCTTTTTAATTATATTTAAATCAAAATATTTTAATATTTACATTTCTAAAATAATTTTAAATTTTTTAGAAAAACCTATATTAACTGCGGGTCTGTATATAATTTTCTACACTAGGAAAAGTGATACGGGTAATATATCCTTTCAACCCGTAATTTACAAAGAAAATTCGGGTTTTATCATTTCCAACCCGCAGTCCCAAGTAAATGAAATAAATTGAAAAATCATTCAGGTCTATCATTTCAGCCCATAACAATTTTCTCTTACTCTAAAGTCCGTTCGGGTATGTATCATTTCAACCCATAGTGATTCTAATCTAAAGGGAACTTGCAGTGTGATGGACAGATAAAATAAACAGAATAACATGAAATAACAGTAACATATAACATAATAGGTGTAATAACAGGTGTGAACATCATATGATAATAATATAAGCAGTTATAACATGATCATATAGTTCTATAGATTCACAGGGTGTCAATTTACTACTTATATAAGTACATAATGTCTGGTGAGAAATACTCACTTGTTTGAGCTGGAGATTGCGATACAAATGACCCAAACTAAGATCTTCAAAAGCACGATGGCACGACAAAGATTTGATATTGAGAGAGCTAAAGATAATTTCCTTATTCAAATATTTAAACAAACAATACAATATATAAGTTACAAAACAATGTAACACTTGAACAGCACTGGAAATCAATGTCCAGAACAAAGTCAAATGCTTTGCACTTGTTCTCAACTTCACATGGATCAGTTATAGATGGGTTAAGCTCAGCTATGCAATGGATTAAGGTTTGGTTTGGATACAAAGTGGTCGGCCTACATGGGTATAAAGGAGATGAAGATATTGGTGCAACACTTTACAAAACAAAGCAAATATCATCACATCTTGGCTCCTATTGGGCTCGACCTCATGTTCTATGGTCATGGACTGATTTTCAAAGGGTGGTGGGTGATGTGGAAGAGGGTGGAGGCCAGGTCAGAGGTGGTGGGTGTGGAGGTAGTGGTGGCTAATGGTGGTAGAAGGAGGAGATGATAAACTAGGCTAGGCTAGTGCAATATGTGATGGTTTTTGGTAGATTTTGTGGTGGTCCTTGTCATGGATGGTCTCGACCTGAAATGGAGAGGTAGTAGGATGGGTGATGGTCAGAGGAAAGGGGTGGTAGAGGTCAGGTCAGATCTGGTTGAGGAGAAGCCAAGTTATGAAGGTAAGAACAAGTACAAAATTCAAAATAGAAAAGTAGAAAAACAAAGGAAGAAGAAGATAATTTTTACCTCAACTCCTTCGAGCCATGGCCGTATTTTTTTATTATTTTTAGATGAGAAATAGATCCACATGAAAAATGAAGGCGGAAGTCACGGCTAAAAGAGAAAAAAAAATGGTCAAAGAGTAAATGAGGAAACGGTGAAAGAAACGACTTACATTTCAAAAGCTTTTAAAACCTTTCAAATTTCCTTAATTTTGTTTATATAACTTGATATTTCTTAAAATAATAATAATCCCAGATAAAATTTCGAAAATTTATCAAAATATAAAAATATATATAATATTTATTAATTATATAAAGTTAAATTAAGGAAAATAGCTAAAAATAGTAAACTAGTCTAGAAAATTTGAAATTAAATGAAATAAATTTTAGAAAATTCATATGAGCTTGTAATATATTTTTAAACATAAATAATAATATAAAATAGAAGTACATTCAAAAAATAAATATAAAAGAATTAAATTTAAATATAATTTTAATGAAGAAAATAGCAGAAAATAAGAAAACAACCTTAAAAAAAAAGAAATCAACACAGTAAACTTTGGAAAAATTGTTTACTTCATTTTAAAATTATTATAATACAAAAATATACATACAATAACATATTGACCCAGATTAAAGTGAAATATGAAAATAAAATATGATTTATACAATTTTAAAAATAACAAAATTGCAGAATAAACAAATTGCACTCAATATTGAAATATACATAACTTTCACAGTTTAACTCCGTTTTCAACGAAACGAAAAGCAGTGTTCAAGTTATTACATCTATTTTCATAATAAAATATAAAATTTAAGATTTTAAATAATTTAAATTTGAAGCTTAAAAGTCACAGTTTGAACAGCTTGACTAGAAATTCACTTTACACTAAAATATTCAAATTATACTAGTTTGAACTATAAATCACTTAATAATCATCATTATCTTTAAAAATGAAATGTTTGAAATAAAACAAATTTGAAATAATTTGAAAATAAAAGAAAGTCCAATTTAAATAATATGCAAAAATCTAGGGTTGTTACACAAACTATATCCAAATGTTGATTTTCTAAAAATAATGGATTTCTTTTTTTAGGTCTAGGGGTGTGTGTGTGTGTGTGTGTGTGTGTGTGTATTAAAAATACGTTCACTCGCTATCTATCTAGGAATCCTAAACCTAGGCTTTGATACCAAATTTAACAACCTGAATTCCAGTGGGTCCGGATTTTTCGCAAAAAGCTAAAATCCAAGCCCACTGAAGCCCGAGTTGGGTATCAGGTATCCTACAAATAGGAAAAGATAAATATATCAGAACTTATATCTCATAGCCGAAATGACTAAAATATAATAGTAAGTAAATACTCACCGATATAATAATACTTTCCAAATAAGTGTCTTAAAGTTGGAAAGTCTCTGCCATCTACTTAACCTGTAGGATGTTATGAGGAGGGAGTCAAAAACAAAGTTCTAGTGAATGGATAAATTATACACTTCTAAGCTTAATTCTACATGTACCATTTTATGTCCATTTACAATTATATTATGTTCATTGGGTTTATAATACTCTTGCCTCTATGCGTGAATCATGCTTATCTACTCCTTAGTAGGTTAAAACCTAATAACTGATAAATATATAGTTATATGCCCAATGACCGCATAGGTCCTAGGTACTACCCATAGCACCTTCTATATCCTCCTCGTAATTAACTCCATCATCTTGCTTTCATGGCGTTTCGTGACTACATCTATAAAGGACTACCTTGTAAGGCATACAATACATATGTTCTGTCGTCTATTATGAAAATGTAAAACTGCATCCGCACCAGTCTACACTAATGCTCGGACATCCACAATGTACCACCTACTACATACCTTGAGGACTATACATAATCATTCATTCTACTCCTTGAATCGTGCTTAACAAGGTCTACCTTGTATGGAACTTAGTCGAGGATTTTCTATTTTAGTAAAGGACTGCCTCGTTGGGCCTACAATACAGATAGTCTAGTTTTGCAAAAGGACTGCCTCATTAGCCTACAATATAGATAGTCTATTTCTGTAAAGGACTGCCTCTAGGCCTACAATACAGGTATTCTATTTTTTCTATCTCTTTTCTTATCGCGGCTATGGCCCCATGCAGCCACCCCTCAACTAATTGAATGACCTCTAAAGAGCTAAGTGGTTGTGCCCTACTGCAAACAATCTAAACTTCCAATTGGCGGCGACCCTCATCCAATTTCTTGGCAGTAAAAGTATCATTGGACTGTTGGTTTAACTCTAGTCTTTCCCAAACTCGCTCTTGGTTTTAATGGTGGCCCGATATCCGAATGTGACTATGCTATGGGTCCTGCCCATTAAAAGTATTTGCAAGTACTAGGGCATACAAATATCCTACTTTAAACACCAACCCCTTTTGACTGCCTACAATGGTCCTGCCATGCAAAAAGTAGTCAAGGCATACTCTTTTGATGGAACAGCTACAGACCTGCCTTTGGAGGACTGCATCACTACACCTATCCTAGAGGGCCATCCTAGAGTACCCTCAAGTCCCGTTGAAGTCTCATACTTCCTTCTAGTCCAAAATAACTAAGTTGTATGTGCTTCTTCTGTGCTGAAATCTGTAACGAACAGCTTCGTTAGAGTCTTCATCCTTTGGGCTGCTTCAAACGCGTCTCACACTTTTATTAGACCATAAGTCTAATCTTTTATTTTATATTTAGTTCACTTTCCTTATTCTGTTGGCTACTTATTTACCCTAATTAACATAATCTTGTCCCAGCCTCACCTAATTATTATGAGACCATCAATTCCTGACTGAAAGGGAATGCTATTGGTATGGCCACTTTTATTATTGTGCTTATCAACTTAATTTTAGTCTTAAGTTTATTAAAATAAGTCTCTTCTATTGTTCCTGCTTTATTTGCTTATCAACTTAACCTAAGTCTTAAATAAGCCTTTTATGTTCTTTCTACTTAATTATGATCAATGTTATAATTTTGCTTGTAATTGTCACTTTTATTTTCTTTTATAATCTATATACAGTAAATATAATTACTCTCTTTTCTATTCTACTCTGTCTTCTTTTATTATAATGTTGAATTCTCTTTAATTCTCTTTATATTATATGACAAGCTTAGCTTTGGACTATGTCTACTTGTCACAAATTTACTTATCATAATAACTAGTTACTTTTATTCGTAGATCTAGGTACATTTCTATTTATAGCTTCTAGTCTTATCTAATAATTAACTTGATTCCTTCAATTCTTTGTTTTATCTTCTTATATTATAGGAAGTAGTTCTATTTTTTTTGATTTGTTACGAAAATTGTGCTAAAATTTCATTTTCATATTTTAATACAAAATTATGCAATAAACAATAATCCTTAACTGCAATATATTTTATTTTATTATCTCTTTACTTTTGGATAGTGCAAAATACAATGGTTTCTCTATTTTACACTAATTCCCTTTTTCTTTCTTTTTCTCTTGCAATTACGTTTATCGTTATCTTTTTAAATATTAAACTATAGAAATGCATTCTATTTTCTAAACCAACCACTTAATCCATCACGTACTTCCAAATCAAATTATTGGATATTTCTTTAAGTTATTACTCCCGTTTTAGCATAATTACTGTAAATGTCTTCCTTCTAGGCTTAAGCCATTTTCTATGATCATTAAGCTTAATTTTATACATGTATAAATGGATCTCTATCTTCCGTTACCATATAAATAGCTAAATATAAATTCACAGTCTTAACATAATAAATTTACAGAGTTAACTACTGGAATAAATGCTTAATTAAATAATTACCGAGATTCTAAAGATAACATATCATAAATGAAAAAGGTATATAATTTAAATCCATTCACCTGTTGTCCTTAGCTTTGCTTGTGTATGGCTTGGCTCTATGGTCCTTCTAGATCCCTTCTAAGGTGTATAATATTTTTATTGAGAAGATCTCTGTTAGGAAATTAATTCTATGGTTTTGATGACAACAACTATACAATGGAAATCGAATATGCATATATATTTTTATTCACTGGTAATTGCTAAAGTAACATCACTAAAGAGACAAGAATAAGACTCAAAGAACATACCAAGAAGCTACAAGTCGATAGAATCATAAGAGCAATGACACAGATATAAGAAAAGCAACATGCACAAGATCAGGCATCTGGGTGCACTAGCCAAACGTCTGAATGAATCCTTTGGATAACAAACCGGACAGAATCAAACGTCTGGTTAATGTACTCAAACGTCTGAAAAGCTACCATATACAAAAAATATATAAAGCCAGACGTCTGGGACATATTCCGTATGTTTGGAATTGAACTCGGGTGTTGACATTCAAATTACAACTGCCACAATTGAAAAGACATTTTCACTCCTCTTCGCTGCAACTCTTCATCATCATCAGAAGCGACCATAGAACACTTGTTAATGGATTCAGCTACTCAAGGAATATCTCTATCGCTATAAATTCCATCAAGAATCCAAGAGAAGATTTTACCTTACTTACTTGTGCTCTTTACTCTTATACTCTGACATATTCTTGATCTCTAGCGATCATATATTTATAGTCCACTCTATCTTCTATATATATATATATATATATATATATATATATATATATATATATATTGGAAGCATTTGTACTTATAGTCAATATTCGTGTTATATAACACACACTTGACAAGAACAAGCTTTTGTAACCAAGCCTATTCCTCTGGGCGAAGTGAGGGTGTTTGATAGTCGAATTCCGAAGAGGAGGTTCGAGACTAGACATAGGACGGGAGGTCCGAACCAGTATAAAATCCTAGTGTGCTTTGTTTATATTTTACTAGATTAATTTTATACTAGCAACGTCATACGGTTAGTCACATATATTTACATATACACATGATCCATCATATAGACTTTCAATTGGTATCAGAGAAAGGTTTGATCAAAGAATAGCAACACGTTTTTGAATCACTTTAATATGGCAAGTATTTTTCAAGAAGGACAATCCACAGCATGACCTCCACTTTTTAATGGCTCTAACAATGCATATTGGTTAACACATATGAGAATTTTTATGGAAGCTAATGGTCTAGAAATTTGGTCAGCCACACAAGATAAATATTAAGCACCTACTACTGCTATGAACATATGGACCGATGCACAAAAGACCTTAGCATCAAACAATGCTAAAGCTATGAACATTTTATTTTGCTCCCTAGATAAAAATGAATTTTCACGTGTCATGTTATGCACAACTGCATTTGACATTTGGCGTACCTTACAAATTACACACGAAGGTACAACAAAGGTCAAACGAACTAAGATTTCAATTTTTCAAAACTAATTCTAGTCATTCAAAATGAAGCAAAATGAAACTATTGTTGACATGTATTCTAGATTTCAAACTATCGAACATGATCTTATGGCATTAGGAGTCAAGTTTACGGATTTTGATTTAGTTTCTCGAATACTCAACTCTTTAACATCAGATTGGGAAAGGAAGGTATCAGCTATTGAAGAAGCTAATGATCTCTCTACTCTCAAAGTTGAAGATTTGATAGGAAATTTAATGTCCTATGAAGCTAATTTGCAGGCTCGAAAAGAACTAAATTCGGAGAAGAAGAACATAGCATCCCAGCAACAAAAAATAATGACTCTGATTTAGATAAAGAAGAGATAGTCTTCATTTCAAAGAATTATAACAGATTCACGAAAGTTAGAAAGATGACCAAATTCCAAAAAAAGGGAAGTCCAACACAACAAACCTTTCTCAAATCAAGTGCTATGAATGTGATCAATATGGACATATGAAGAAGGATTGCCCTAAACTCAATAATGATAAAAAGAAAAAGAAAATTTGAAAAATTCAAAAAGAAGAAGGCTTTCAAAGTAACATGGGACGACTCGGATTCTTCATCATCTGAAAGTGAAGCGATAGTGACGGAGAACTAGCTAATGTGTGTTTTATGGCACAAACTGATGAGGTACCCAAAATAAAAAATAAGGAGAAATGGATACTAGATAACGGATGTTTCAAGCATATGACCGGAAATTCAAAAATGTTATCAAATATATTATACATCGATGGTGGAATGGTAACCTTTGGAGATAACTCAAAAGGATATGTCGTGGGCATTGGAGAAGTCATCAACTCTGGTATTTCTAACTCTCCTATTGTTTCAAATGTTTTATTAGTAGAAATTCTAAAACACAACCTACTAAGTATTAGTCAATTATGCAATAAAGGTTTTCAGATAAATTTCGAAAAAGATAGATGTAATATTTTCGATAATAACAAACAACTTGTATTTGAAGGTTTTAGAAACAAAAATATTTATGTATTAAACATGAATATAAATTAAAATTAAAATTTATGTTTAACCGCTAAACATGATGATCCATGGTTATGGCATAAACGATTTTGTCATATCAATTTAAAAAATATTAATAAATTGACAAAATATGAGCTAGTTAGAGGTCTATCTAAAATAAATTACAAACTAGAAAATTTATGCGATGATTATCAAATTGGAAAACTAAAGAAAATTTCTTTTAAATCTAAAAATAATATTTCTACAAAACAACCATTAGAATTATTATATTTAGAATTATTTGGTCCAGCACAAATACAATCTATAAATCACAACAAATATGTTTTCGTAATAATTGATGATTTTTCGAGATATACATGGACTTTGTTTTTAAAACGTAAAAGCAATACTTTTCGTATGTTTAAAATATTTGTTAAAAAAATTAAAATACAAATGGACTTGAAAATTAAAAATATTCAAAGTGATCACGGAGGAGAATTTGAAAACGATCTTTTTACTATTTTTTGCAATAAGAAAGGAATAAGTCATAAATTTTCTTTTCCTCGCACACCTCAACAGAGTGGTGCCATAGAAAGAAACAATCGAACATTACAAGAATGTGCACGAACATTATTAAATAGTAGTGGTCTACCAAAATACTTTTGGGTTGAAGCCATTGCTACAGCTTGTTATGTGTTGAATCGAGTAACTATACATCCTATGACCAAACAAACTTGTTTTGGAATATTTTTTGGAAGAAAACCTAAAGCATCACTTTAAAACTTTTGGTTCAAAATGTTTTATATTAAATACAAAAGATAACTTTGGAAAATTTGACCCGAAGGCCGATGAAGGTATCTTTGTTGGATATTCGGATCGTAGCAAACCATATAGAATTTCGAGTAAACAAAATAATACCATTAAAGAAAGTTTACATGTTTCGTTCGACGAAAATCTTTTTAATCGCATTACTAATGATGAAGAAGAAATTATTCCACTAGCAAATTCTATTACTAATGAAACAAATGTGCAAAATAACACTTTGATATCATTTCCTAAAATTCTTAAGAATCATCCAAAATATAATATCATTGGAGATCTCAATTCTAGAGTAAGTAGAAATCAACTTAATCAAATAAGCCATATAGCATTTGTGTCAAATTTTGAACCAAAAATTATAATGAAGCATCAAATGATAATTTTTGGATAATGGCTATGTAAGAAGAATTAAATCAATTTGAACGTAATAATGTTTGGGAATTAGTACCAAGACCTGAAGAACAATCGATTATAGGAACAAAATGGGTATTTAAAAGCAAAGCAGAAGAGAATGGAAATATTGTTAGAAATAAAGCACGTTTAGTTGCTCAAGGCTACAGTCAAGAAGAAGGTATCGATTATGACGAAACCTTTGCTCCAGTAGCTAGATTAGAGACCATTCGTACATTACTCGCCTTTGCAACTCATCACAATTTTAAACTATTTCAAATGGATGTCAAAAGTGCTTTTTTAAATGGTTTTATTAAAGAAAATGTATATGTATAACAACCCCTATTATCTGTTCACGAAAAATATCCCGATCATGTTTTTAAATTACACAAAGCACTATATAGATTAAAACAATCTCCTCGAGCATGGTACGAACGTCTTAAAAATCATTTAATTACATCTGTTTTCCAAAGAGGCAAAATAGATACAACCTTATTTATTAAAAGAGAAAATAATGATATTTTAGCTGTACAGATTTATGTTGATGATATCATTTTTGGTTCAACCAAAGAAAATCTATGTAATCAATTTTCAAATATTATGAAAAATGAATTTGAAATATCACATATGGGAGAATTAAATTTCTTCTTTGGTTTATAAATAAAACAAATTGAAAATGGAATTTTTATTCATCAAGAAATTTTTTGTAACGATCTATTACGTCGTTTTGAAATGGATAAAATTTCGAGCAATCCAACACCAATGAGTACCATTGTTCACTTAGAAAAGGATGATAACGGAAAAGATTTTGATGAAAAATTATACCGTAGCATGATTGGTTCTTTACTTTATTGATGGTTAGTCGATCTGATATTATGATGACTGTATGTCATTGTGCTCGATTTCAAGCAAAACCAAAAGAATCTCATCTAAGAGCTATTAAGCGTATTTTACGTTATCTATCTAGTACTAGTGATTATGGTTTGTTTTACCCTAAAGGATCATCGTTTGAACTAGTTTATAGCGATGCGGATTTCGGTGGATGTAGAACAGATCGTAAGAGTACTAGTGGAACATGTCACTTTATCGGACAATCATTAGTTTCATGGTTTAGCAAAAAGAAAAATTGTGTTTCTTTATCTACTTGCGTAGCCGAATATATCTCAGCAGCTCTAGCGTGTGCATAAGTGATATACATGCAGCAAATACTTATGGATTTCGGTAAAATTATCCACAAATATCCAATATATTGTGAAAGCAAAAGTGCAATAAATTTATCAAAAAACCCTGTCAATCATTCACGAACGAAGCATATAGATATACGACATCATTTTTTACGATACAATGTTGAGAAAGGAACTATTTCATTAGAGTACGTAAATACCGAAAATCAAATAGCAGACATCTTTACAAAACCATTAAATGAACAAACTTTTATTAAACTCCGACGTAATTTAGGGATTTGCTTACTTCATGATCTACTCACTTAATAATCACTGCTTCATTTAAGCTATGATTAGTCATCTATTTTTCTATCCATAAATTATAATTAACAATTTCTGCGCCTTTAATTTTTTAGATAGTTTTTCTATAAATAATTTTTTTCAACTTATATATAAATAGTTATACAACAAGAAAAACTATATACACATAATTCATATCCTTTTCAAGAAACAAAATATAGCCATGTCTTCTGAGAACTCTTACATATCCATCTCGACAACTACGATGGATAGCTCGGCGGATACACCACAATGACTTTCTACACCTACACCAAAGCAGGAACCGACGTATAGGTGGTCCTCACATCACACGGGATTTACCCCCGATAGCAAGAAGACCAAAAGATCTCTGCTTGTCTCTACACACACAAAGGACAAAATTGATGAAATTCATCACTATCAGAAACAACAGATAGATCTACAACGAGAACTATATTTTGAACAAAAATTTACAGCACGTCGGCTAAGCTTTTTGGAACAAGTAGCGATGAAGTTTTGTACGTCACAAAAGAAAGATGTCCATGAACCACTTTCAAAACCTTGCAGTTCTTTGGATCCCTCGTCTCCGTAACGTACTCCTTTGGACCCTTCGCCAAGATGATTTTCTGGCTCGTCGAGAACCCACGAACATGGAAATATATGGTCTCTACTTAAACCATGGAAGGATAACAAGTCAGGAGATCATAAAACTCCATCGCCTTCTAAATAAATTATTATATGTGTATCCATGTTTATTTTTTATTTTGTTTCACACAAATATTACTGCGTTCTATTTCTTAATAAAATAGAAAATCGAAAAATAAGCAATACCATTAAATTTTAGGCTATTTTTAGAAAAATTGCCTATTTCAGACGTTTGGATATAGACCTCAGACGTCTGACACTCTGATATATGTCTATTTTTTAAGCACTGTGCATATGTCAGACGTCTGACATACCCCTCAGACGTCTGAAAATTTTCTCTGTCTCCTCTAAATTATTTCTCTACCACAACGTTTTACAAAATTTTACCTATTTCAGACATCTGATTTCTAACCTAGACGTCTGGTAAAACTCTCTGACTATCAAATTTTACAAATTCGATCAAACCAGACGTCTAACCCAAAAACCAGATGTCTGATGTTATATACTGTACTCAAATTAGGGCAAACCAGATGTCTGATTTAGATTCCAGACGTCTGAAATTCAATCGACTCTTTAAATTAGCCCAGATAATGTCATTTTTTACTTTCATCTCAAAATTTTCTAAGCCCCGATTTCCCTAGTGATGATTTTTTACGCAAAAACTTTCTTTTTACGCGACCTTAAATCACAATGCCTACTAGAACTAAAAATCCCAAGATATCCAAACGAAAACAAGACCAACCAACATCATCTTCAAATCCTTAAGTTTGCTTGGATGATCAAATTGAAAGATGGATGAATAGAGCACCACATTCAATCAAGAGGTATGGAGTCATACAAAAGAAAAAGCTTCACATAGGTCCATTCTATAATCTACTTAAATTTCCAATGTATGATTTGGATAAAATGTGTGAGAATGCCGGACTAGAAACCTTAATTTCATTCACTCCTAATGACATCCAAATCGATCAATTGGCAACATTTCTTTTCTATGCAAATTTGGATAGCACTTTAGTGTGGAACACTGAAGATGAAGATAACTGGCTCTCGTCTAGCATGTATGGGAACACGATTAGACTAACATTTCCGATATGCGCTTCAATCCAAGAAATAGTATAACACATCAAATTTAGGAAGATGAAATGCCAAAGTTTTCCTCTAAATATCTAAGTCCAAAAGCTCGATTCCTTACTCGAATGATAATCAATACCATCGTTCCACGTATGGGAAGCCATGAACAAATAACCGAGTTAGAGCACAAAGCCTTATATGCTCTATTTAGTGGAACAAGGGTGAATTGGGCCAAATTCTTCTTTGACGAGCTCAAACATTTTTGGACTTGATCACGGCCATCAATTATTTACCCAACATATGTTATGAGACTTCTTCATACACATAACATCCCGTCCTACCTATCAACCTTCGAAGAAATCTCACCAAAATATGCTTCCACCAAATTTTTCTCACTTATGCACCTACCTGAGATTCCCCCAGAATTTATATCCTTCAATGATTGGATGCACAATCGTCAATCTAGATAAGTTGAGCCTCCACCTTAACTACACAATGAGCCATCTCAAGAGAAGGAATAACATCGAGAAGCAATTTCACCTCCTCACCATTTGATTATCTAGGACAGGATGAGATTATGGAGACTCGAAGGATACAAATCCAAATGAAAGTGTTCGAGATCTCACCCTTAGAAATCAACATATATTATCTCAAAATCAAAAACTTTTGGCTAAGCGGATTGACAACTTTGAAACATCATTTGCTACACGCCTAGCCATAGTAGAAGAATCTCTTTCGACTGTCTTATAGGTTCTCAAAGGAAACTAACGGGTCCGAGGTCCAACACCACCTTCCGAAGATTGGCCAACCCCAGTACCTTCTCCTCCCGCAAAACATTCCAAACTTTCTGAGGACGAACTTCTCATGTAAGCTTTGACATCTCATACGAAGCCTAGCACTTCTAAAAAGGAAGAAACAAAGGATGATCAAGATAAAGCTTCTCCAAAGTAATCATAGATTTTAGGAATCATAGATTTTAGGTTTTTGGGATTTCAACTTTTGTAAAATTGATAAAATCTATGTATGCAATCAATTTCGAATTATTAATTAAATTTTCCTTTTGTGTTTAACGATTGGTTAAATTATTTATAATTCTTTTTGATAATGCCAAAGGGGGAGAAATATAAGTATAATTATGAAACATTAAGAATAAGCACATATTCAGGGGGAGATTTATAATTTATATATAAGTACATTGAATAGTTGTCATCGTCAAAAAGGGAGAGATTGTTAGGAAATCAATTCTATGGTTTTGATGACAACAACTTTACAATGGAAATCGAATATGCATATATATATATATATATATTTCTATTCACAAGTAATTTCTAAAGTAACATCACCAAAAAGAGACAAGAACAAGACTCAAAGAACATATCAAGAAGTTGCAAGTCGATAGAATCAGAAGAGCAATGACACAGATACAAGAAAAGCAACATGCACAAGATCAGACGCTTGCACTAGCCAGACGTCTGAATGAGTCTTCTAGATCACGAACCAGATAGAATCAGACGTCTGGTTATTGTACTCAGACGTCTGAAAAGCAACCATATACAAAAAAAATATAGCCAGACGTTTGAGACATATTCCAGACGTCTGAAATTGAACTCGGGTGTTGACATTCAAATTACAACCGCCACAATTGAAAAGACACTTCCGCTCCTCTTCGCTGCAACTCTTCATCACCATCAGACCATAAAACACATGTTAATGGATGCAACTACTCAAAGAATCTCTCTATTGCTATAAATAACATCAAGAATCCAAGAGAAGATTTTACCTTATTTACTTGTGCTCTTTACTCTTATACTCTGATATATCCTGATCTCTAGCAATCACATATTTGTATTCCACTCTTCCATATATACAGAACTCTTCAATCAATATTTTCTGGATATATATATATTGAAAGCATTTGTACATATAGTCAATATTCATGTTATAGAACACACACTTGACAAGAACAAGCTTTTGTAACCAAGCCTATTCCTCTGGACGAAGTGAGGGTGTTTGATAGTCAAATTCTGAAGAGGAGCTTCAGGACTGGACGTAGGACGGGAGGTCCGAACCAGTATAAAATCCTGATGTGCTTTGTTTATATTTTACTAAATTAATTTTATACTAGTAACGTCATATAGGTAGTCGCATATACTTGCATATACACTACACGATCCATCATATAAACTTTCAATCTCCTTCCATGAAATATTTTCTTTTTAGGGTCCAACCTCAGGCAATGAACCCATTGGAAGAAAATCTGATTGTGAGAAAATGGCTAGGCCTATAATTTTCTTTATAGTGGAGTTTGGGGATCTCAGACCGTTGGATTCTTAGATTGAATCTGGAGCCACCACGTCACAGGGTCATATGAAGCCATTAAATTAATCAACATATGGCTCAGATCACTCGAAAATCGAATTTCAATTCGTTCTACACGTACCTGGACGAAACTTTGTCCAAGTAACAACGCGGGTCGAACCTAGGGTCGACCTGTGTTCTCCTTGGGCAAACTTGGCGGTCGACCTAGGAGTGCTCTGGGTCGACCCATATATTTATTTATTTTCCTTTTTCTTTTCTTTACTTTTTGTTTCTTTCGTAAATTCTTTTTGTTAACTCAGATTTTGACGAGTTATATATGAAAAATGATCAGAAAATCGCCAAGGACACAATGGTATAAGTTTCGATGCCATATTCTGATAATTTTAAAAATGTTTATTTCCACTATTCATTGTTATTTGACTATTTAATTATATAAAAATACGGGGTGTTACAAGTTTTTTGCCCAATTCTGTATCTGCATAGATCCTACAATCGACTACACAGTTTTGGAAAATATAAACCAAAGGCAGGGAGAGTCCTTGGGTGATTGCTTGAGGAGGTTTAATGCTGAAGCTTTAAAGGCCAAGGACATGAACGATCAAGGTAAGCTTATAGTCGTTCATTCCGACTTAATTGAAAAGACCCACTTTTGGAAGCAACTCTTTGTTAACGGCTGCAAAGACTTACAAGATTTCTATTTTCAAGCTGACAAATTCATACAGATGGATGAGCTTTACTATGCCAAAAAGAAAACCGTCCTAACACTACAAGAAAACTCGATATCGATAGCATTTATTAGTAGCGTTTAAAAGCTATATGCAACTATTGACTCTTTAGAATATGAAATATAAATAAAGCAACGCTACCTAAGTCTTTCCTGCTTGTGATTCATTACATTTTCATGAAATTTTTCTTTGCCCGCTCTTGTTTCTTCTACTTAAGACTTACCCTCTACTCCTACAAGAAAAAATTAACATGAATTCCTTTTCGATAGGACTAATATCACAAAAAGAATTCTATAACTCAAAATTATTTTTCAATCTTCATCAAAATTAAGATCGACTTCAAATTTGTCTTAAACCAACAATTTCTTCCATAAATCAGATCTGAAGTTCTTGACTGATGATAGGTCTTATAACACAACACCTCCTTTATTAAGCTTGCTGATAGATTACTAGCAACATCCAGCTCCTGGTTATTTTTCAGAATCTGGATTTAAAAGCAAAATTAAATCGAATCGATCTTCAGCTATCAACCTCAACAATCTAGTGTTGTAGATCTCTACAAACCTACAACACTTACATCATTTGGTAACATAAACTTTTATTTAATTTCATTTGATTGTTTAATTACTATCTCTATTAGAACTTATTTATATTTTTATTTATCATTTAAAATTTATTCAATCTATTTTAGGCTCTTCTATGTTTTTATTTTTTTCCAAACATATAATTGGATTGTAGTAACGTTAATTCAATGTTTCACATGTCCCTTGTATTCAATTATTTTTACTTTGAATTGAATCGATTTTTGATTCCTTACATTTAACCAAATTATTACACTTGATTACCTTGCCATAACATAATTGTAAGTTGTTTGATTTTTTTGCCTCTTAAGTGGCATAAGTACTACAGCGAAAATTGAAGGACCAAAGTGTTAACTACATGGTTTACCATATATTTAGGTTTTGTATACGTATTTATGTTGCTAAAAATAGTTTGAAATTAGGAAATTAATTATTTAGAATTTCTTTTCACCTCTAACTAAAGAATTTTCTAAACAAATAATTGTAGTTAAATTCTTGTATTTGACAACCCATTATTTATTACAATGGTTAAGTTATGAAATTTAATATGACATTGACTAGTGTGTATGGTGTTATTGTCCTAATATATTATGGATTAATATTAATGTACTTTGCATAATAGTATGCCTTCTTATGGAGACATTGTGGCTTTTATATGGTTTATAGATGCTATAGTTTATAATACTATTCTAATGATGATCATTCTTCAGTGTAATATATATTTGCATTTTAAATGGTAACAACAATTTAAGTTATGTAAAAGTTGAGAGTTGTTATTTCAAAGAAAGCTTCTTTGCTTCTTAATTGCTAAAATGAAAGCGGTTGGAATTTAAATACCTTGTTCTAGTTGAACCTAAAATGGATAAACAAGAAAAATTATGTATTCTATATATATAATACCAAATTGTTCAAAATGGATAAAAATTAATGTATATGCAACACATTCCGAACTCTAATTAAATGAATGGTTATTGGTTCATTGAATTCACAGATAGTTTATTCGCTTGTGCCATGTACTATGGTATATTTCTTACATTTAGGCCTGTGAGGTGAACATTAGGCTGATGCATTACAAAATTAGGAATGCGGTTCAACAACTACCATCTTCAGTTTACTGCAGACTGGTTCTGCATTACAAAATTAGGAATGCGGTTCAACAACTATCATCTTCAGTTTACTGCAGACTGGTTCTAATTTGCTAACGGTAAGATAATGTCATTAAACTTCTACCTTTTGCAAGAAAAATACAAGTTGTAAAAAGTCAAGATGCATAAGGAGAAACATATGTGGTTGATACCAATTATTAAATCATTAATAAGTAATTCTAGATACTAAGGAAATAAATATGCTTTAGGACACTTACAAATAACTGGCTCAGTCGAAAGAAATATCTTAAACACTTATTTAACTAATACATTTATATGCTAAATTGCATGATATTCCATATATATGAACAATTCTTACACATTCTCACTTATCAATACATAGGCTCAGCCAAAACATGTAAATCACTCGGGCTCAACCTACAAGGATCAATGTTTATAATGGATCCAAAACTAGGCTTACTTGCCCAATTTTAACTTGATATCATAACTTTAAAGTTTACAGCATTATGGATCAGATATTGTATCAGTGTTTCTTATAGTTAGGTTAAGATATGCTCAATCTACAAAGCTACTAACATTGCAAATATACAGTTATTTCCACTATTTTTAAAAATTAAGCATTTGCATATGTAATTGAATTAATGATAATTCCGATAGGTTGTGGTGATTTTATTTTGGATATTTACTTTTGTACCCAAAATAGTGTTATACATTTAATTTTAATATGGTGCAATATTAAATAAACTAAAGATATATTATGTTGCTAAAACTATACGATCCTACATAAAAATTATAATACTATTTTGACAATTGACCTTTTTTGCCCTTCTATGTTGACAGGTGACCCGATTTGTTGCAACTTACAATTATGAGTTTTGGTTCAGTGATAAGAAGTTTGTTGACCTCCTCATATACTGCTTTTGGTGATTCTCTTTTACTGCTGATCTTCAACTAAGCTTGTAAATCAAAATTGGATTTTAATTGTATTTAAATTCAAGTTCATTCGATAGTTTGTTTTATTTTTACAATGGGATGGTTCATTCCTAATTCTTAATAATTTTAGCATTCCACATATTCTTAATAATCATAGGATGGTACAGTATTAAGCAAGCTACTACATAGTGTAGACATCTTTGTTTAATTAAAGCCATGAATCAATAATCAATGAATGTTGAGTATGTTTAATTTGTTGATTCATCTTGCTAATTTCAAATATGGATAACATATATTCACTAGTTTTGTACTAAGTTATATTATGTTTTACATGATTTTAGTATTATAATATTTTAGAACTATATATTTCTAAACAAGTCCTATTGTAAAGTACAAACCAATCAATGGTTCCAACTTAACAAAAGTAAAGTACAAATTAATTAGATCTGAATATAATATTTGCATTCCTGTCAATGAAATCTTCCCTGGTATTAATTATCTAACAAGTTATTATTTTTTCTTATGCATTGGGAAGAACCCTAGCCGCATGCAATTTTGCTCGTCTTCTGCGATTTCTCAAATTGCGTTCCTCTCAGCGACCTTCGTTTCGCCCATCCATTTTCATTTATGATCCATTAATCTTATCTTGGCTATGGCAACGCAACCCCTGTGTAGTTCTCAGCCATCGATCAACCTAGATCCATTGCCTATTCCCCTTGACTCTCCATCGGGTTTAACATATCCCACATGCTGCTCCTACTATTGATTTGGAGGATGGTTTTACTGAGGTCAAATCAAGGAAATGGAATAGACAACAGATCTTCTCGCCTCCTAGCCCTCAGACAACTCAAAAACACAACATGACCATCAACAGAAACTTTCAATCTTAGCCACCTAAAAATTCTCAATATATTTCTGGCTCAAGCAATGACAATTTCAAGCGTGCCACCCATATAGTGAATGATAATCCAGTTAACAAATGGAACTTTTCATCTTTGTCGAGCCAGGCATGGAACTGAAGTGGTTAAGGGTAACAGCATCCCAGTCTCCATTCTAAAGCTCTATCATCCGCGTGATTTTAACCCTTTGAAATGCGCCTAAATCACTGAAGTGGTTTAGGATGCAAGGAAACATTGGGATAACGCAATTGTTATTTATGCTGTGGGACCTAAACCATATTGCCCATATTTCAAGGACTATATTATCAGAGTATGGAAATCGAAAGACGAATTTGCTATCTATTCCAAAGAGAATGCATTTCATGGTATTAAATATGACAGTAAGAAGGATTGTGATCGTATCCTAGAAAGTGGCCCCTATTATTATAATAATTAATTAATGATGATGAAAAGTGGACCCTTAGTATGCAACTTAACAAAGAGCTACTTAACTCAATTCTTATTTGGATTCGTTTTCCTAACTTGCCTCTCGACTATTGGACTGGGGAGGGAATTGGTAACATCTTGCCTTTTTGGACGCTTTAAGTAGACACACGTGCCAACTCAAACCATACAAAAGGAAAGATTGTTATTGGGGTAAATAGGAAAAAAGAGAAAGGAATAGAACAAAACAGAACCTCACAGCAGAATGATAAAATATAATAGTCAAATAACAGTTCAGTTCATGAAGCTGTTTAAAAACATTTGATTTTACTTATACAACAAAAGTATCAGGGTGACACATTAGAGATAAATAAATAATAATGCAGCGGAATAGTATGACGCGGTGGAATAATATAGTAAATAGTAGTAGTACACATTTCGTCTTCATCCTCTGGAATAAATTTTTAAATCGTAAAATGCTTAAGCTGACCCGAGCGAGTTTAAAAGACAAAACACTCGAGTCAGAACTAAAATATCTTATGTAAGTTAAATCAACGGTAGATATGCATGTGATGGCGTCAGAGATGTTTACGGGGTTTGACATCTCCTATCCAGTGTCTAACGTGAGTGTGGTAACTTAAGAGATGCTCGGGATTCACATCTCCTAAGGATCCGTTAAACTATCTACTATGTAGTACAATATGCTATTATAATAATTTTTATAGTAAAGTAAACTATTAAAATAGCGTTAAGCCTTTACATTTTCCAACTTAACACATTTTTATTATGTCAACATATATATAGTACTGCAGCTCCCCGTAAATTGGAACCGCCAGAGGATACCCCATAGGTACGATATAAAATTAAATCGTAGAAGGCGTGCTAGGGTAGGTGACACGGCAAAACTAGGCAATGCCAGGATAGATATACAAATCACGCATCTGGACTATTGGTAATGCATAGCCGCAATAACCGCCCAACTTGAAACACACTCCCGAAAAAATCTCGTGTGGCCACCAAATAAATCAAAAGTCAGAATATAGTATCGATGGAGTGATTCCGATCGGAGGAGCTACCTCACTTGGCCCGTGAATCGCTCATTTTTTAGCCACCTTATGACAACTCATGGGAGTCGGGTCCACGTACATACCTCTTATAGGATCGTCGGCACCAACCTACTTTATTCTAGAATCTCCACTGCGTACACTGTTGTTAAAGTGGTTTTCGGTATCGACTGAGAGTATGCCCATATCCAATCCTGGTCTCTTTGACATCTAATCGCTTATTACACATCAGATGGTTCTTTTATATTTCCAAAATCATTTCATAATTGATATCAAAATATCATGTTCAATTCAAATCATATCACTTTTAAAATTATTACTTACTTTCGAAATCAAATTTGCCTTTGAAATCATAGTTTGATAATTATATTTCCTTCCAAAGTCAAATTCATAGTTTATATCAAAATATCGTGTTCTCAAAAAAACTATACCACTTTCAGATCATATTTCTTCCAAAAATAATATTTTCGAAATAGGATAAGTTCTTGCTTCAAAATCATCATTTCTATTAGTTAACATTTAAATCCCAACTTGGGTTATAACATCATTAACCATGTTCACTTTAAAATCGAGAATTTGAATATAACCCATCCATTTTACTTAGTTTGGAATTTAGAAGAAAATAGTTGTAAATAGTTAAATTGATTTAAAATAGATTAACTAGCTTTAAAATGGTTTAATTAGATTTAATATAATTTAAAATGGTTTAATTAGTTTTAAAATAATTTAAATGGTTTAAAGTGGGTTAAATTGATTTAATATAGTTAATATAGATTAAAATAGTTTATAAATCTTAAAATCTTAAAAATAATATAATTTACAATAGTTTATATTTGAAAACATAAATTTGGAAATTATATCAATTTAATACTATTTATTTTATTTCAACAAAATCAGACCATTTCAATTTAATTTCTTAAAACAATTCCTTTTATGCCAATTCACATTTCAACACCAAACTTGATTTTCCAAAAATACTTTAATTTATACAAATCAAATTTTACTTCAAAATATCATTTAATTACATTCAAAAATTTAGGATTTTAAAATCATTTAATTTAACTAATCCGGTGTCCGTATATAATTCTCTACCCTAGGGTCAAGTGATACGGACATTAATCATTTCAATCCGCAATTTAAAATTTTACGGTTATATATCGTTTCAAACCGCAATCCCAAAATAAATAGAATCCATAAAATCTCTTGAGTCTATTATTTCAACCCATAACGATTTTTTTCTTAATCTATAGATCATTCGGGTATGTATCATTTCAACCTATAGTGATCTTGTAGTTTATAACGATATAAAATAAAACATCCGTTCATCCAATATCAATAATCAACATCCATCACAATCATCATCCAAATCAATCAATAAATATCAATGTAGAACTGACGATCGATGACAGGTATTTAACTGGAAATTTATATTCAATAATAGATTAAATGACGGTTTAGTTCAAATAAATTCAAATTAACTAAGATGATGATTAAAAATATACCAACCAGTCATAAATAAATTCATAATCACATCATAAATTTAATTTAAACAACATAATAAATTTTAGAAGTTGTGAGTGGGTTAAAACACTCACCTTTGAATTTAAATCAAATTTAGATCCAATTTAAACCCAAATTTGAACAGTCTTCTAATTCGTCCAAACCAGTGTCAAAATGTCAGAAATTCCGATACGATCCCAATGCAATAAACCACGCATGAATTAGACCTCGTATGTAAATTTTATGCTAGCTAGAACAATTTGAAATTGAAATTAATAAAAAAAATGAAACAAAAGAATATACCCAAACAGACACATCATCTTGTTCCATATCAGAACCCTACCCGCTAATCACGAACCCATGCACTCGAAAACTGCCGCCGTGCTTGGACGCTCACCGCGCCACCAAAGCCATCGTAGCAGCCAAATCTTCGCCGTCGATATTCATCAAAGGCGGCGACCCTACATGCGTGCCACGATCACCATCGGCCCCCCACACAGTTGCCACCATAAAAACGAGCCCTACTGAATTAACGGTGATGATCCAGCCATTGAAACTAAGAACACGACCCACCGATGAACTCCGCAATGCCCCCTTCACGCCATGGTATCCTCGATTTGACGATCCATTGCGGTTGATCATGATGAAATGAAAGGCCGAGATTTTTACTTCAATTTATGGACAAACAGTGGTTCAAATGGGAAGATGAATTACAAATCTGAAATGCGCTCGTCGAGAGGTTAAAATCGATATATAATTCGATATAGTTTGAGGAATTTAAATTGTTGATTCGAAATTGAATTGAGGAGCTTGTTTGATTTGTCTGCTATTAGAATGAGGAGTTGAGAAGGAGATGTATGTATAGATAAATGACAATAAGAAATAATATAGGGTTTATAACGAGCTGTTTATACGTTTAGCTGAAATAGAAAAGAATGGATACGACTGGTTTGGGTTTGAACGATAAACGACCCGAAAAACCCGTTCTGCCTCCGAAACGCAAATAGATCGACTTCATATATCAAAATAGATGTTTTCAAATATTTTAAACTCAATCAAATAGGTTTCAAGTTCTAATTCCATCGTATGAAGAAGTGATGATAAAATATGCTTATTTCAAATTGATTTCAATTAAATTAATTTATAGGCGTTTCGAGTCTGTACGATCAAACGACAAGTCTGATCGCTACGAAACTTGAAAACTTAAAATAATTCACAGTTACGGATCTGATGAAACTGGTTTCGTCAAAATCTGAGACAGTGGCCAAAGTGGCTATTCTCACATTAATTAAATAATTAATATTAAATTAATTAAATCAAATTTTCAATTTCAAATTTATGATTCATAATTTCTATCACCTTATCACTTAGTAATTTATAACCCTCCAAAATATCTCTACATCAATTCATTATTGACTATTATAAAATTTACAGTGTTTGATTTACACTGCCATTAATCTTATTAAGTATAATTTTATTCCAATAAATTGTTTTTATTTGGTTTCAATCTTTATACTCAAATCAGTTATTATTCTATAGACATGGTTTTACATTATTTTATATTTCATTACATTAACATATTCTGATTCCCATCTTTTATTTGTATTAATGACTATGTTTCAATTATTTTGTAATTTTGTCAATTTCACACATTAATTAAGATTTTAAATCCAATTAATTATTGTATCTTAGTTCCATTTTTTTATTACATTAATTATTACTTTATGAATAAAATTAGCATTCCGTATTCATTTTGTTACATTCGCAGTCTCAGTTGTTATCTTAATCTTATTAATGTAACATTAAAGTTCAATCAATCCTAATTGATTTCCTATTTTAATTAAATAGACCAAATAAACAGGTAACTTATAACAATTTTACCATAACTTTTAATTACACTTATGAATTCATTATTCACAACCAAATGTTACAATTCTCATATAATACTAATTTTATTTAATTACCATTAATCATATATTATCTCATTAAATAAATTAATATTCACATTCATTTCCTTATATAAAATTTATAACCAAATTATAACATTTACATTATTTCAATCAATTGGAATTGCATTCAAGTTGTTAATAATTAGCTTTAATTATAATTTATTACATTTCATTTTAGTATTCACTTCATTATTAAATTAAATATTTTTATTTCCTTCAATATTGAATTACCAAAATCTTATTAATTAACAAATTTAATTATCGAAAATTATGGGTCGTTACACTCTCCCTCACTCAAAACTTTTCATCCCCGAAAAGAAAACGAAGGGAAAAGAAGGAGCTAAGTAATCAACATATCTTATTCAAAATATTAAATTCATAAATAGTAAATTTACAAAATAAAATGATTTTAACAAAACATATAAATTTGTAAACAATTAAATCTTTTATTTTCATGGTAACAAAAGTTTGGAAACATTTCAGAAAAATTTCTAAGTCCAAAATTCATGAAAAATTTCGGTAGAGTCTCCTTTGTTCGGGGAGGCTTGGAAAATTTATAATATCAATAAAAACAATATATATCAAGATTTTCAAAATAATAAATCCTAATAGCGGAAAAACAATATAATATCGCTAGAAAACTGTAATCCAAGAACGTATCTATTTGTTGGGCAAACAATGCTTAATTATGAAACCAAAAGCAGTAATAATTGCTTCCATAACCTGTATTTCATTTATATAATCCAAAAAGAGTTAATAATTATATAAAATGAAATATTTAAAGTTGTTTCAACCACTAACAAATCAGATAATATAAAACAATAATCACTTGCAACCACAACATACAATCATCATATGAAATCAATACAAATCAACTATCCATCCATATCAACCAAAACAAATAGTTTGTTCGGGTTAAGACACATTTAATCACATAGAATGACAAATAACTACTAAGTATACCATTTACTCAATGGTCTTAGATAAAACTCAATTGATTATTCATACATCCAAACAATTAGAAGTATCATTTCCCAAACAATCCATAAACCAAACAAATAATGATTTACAATGTACTTAAGTTATTCTTATTAAATTTCTTTCACAACATTTACAGTTTTTATCTTTTTTTTCATTCATACAAGGATTATTTCTTTAACTTACATTTATCTCTTACAGCATTTTATTCCCATTCATTCATCCGGTGTTTATTTCATTTATTACTTACAGAAATTCATTTTCATTTATTTACCTTTAGTTGTACATAGCTTCAAACATTAACTTAAGTTTATAGTCTTTCACTTACAGTATTCATCTTCATGCTTATTTTTATAATGAATACTTCAACATTTACTTAAGTTTATAATTCATTTACTTATAGTATTCATGTTCAATTCAATTTCTTCGCATATCAATTCATTCACATAAGTTTATAATTATTTTCTTACAATACCTACTATTTATTATAGTAACATTTCAATTATAACTTAAGTTTATAACAACTACAACATCAAATTCTTAATTATTAAAGAATTTCATCAAATACTTTCATTACTTTAAGTTTTACTTCTATAATATCCTATTACATTTTCTAATACATTTCAACTTTTAAAAATTGGTAAGTTATATATATGTTTTTAAGAATGCAAGTGAATGTTACATAAGTTTATCTCATTTCTTTTAATTAGTTTAATGTTCAATAATCATATCCTTTGTTTTATAGGTTACAAATTTCAACTTTCCTTGTAATTTCATTTATAACCTAGCATTTAATCTCTTATTTCATTTAGAGGTTCCAATCATTAATTAGTTACATTTCATTTTGCTACAATAATTGAAACTATTAATTAACAGAAACTTAAGAACTAAATAGCGGGTTCCATTTCAAATCATGTTAAATATAATAGATAAATGCATAAACTTACAACTTATATATTCAATTATATTTAAAACAATTTAAAATTTATATTTGTTTATCAAAATAAATCTGTAGAAAAACTACTACAGTGGCCTTCCCACTTAGAAACTCGATAATGAAAGTGATGGTGCGTGCACTCATCACCGAAATTATTTTCTAGCGATAGAGAGGGGAGTACAGAACTTATTTCATTCCAAAATTTCTTTAAAACAATTCTTCCAAATTATATTAAAATATTTATACCAGAAAATACTCTAAAAATATTATTGATATATTCCAAAATCGTTCGAAAGAAATTTTCAAAAATCCATGAACTTAAGTTCTAAATTTTCAGTTTTCACTTATTTTATTTTCAAATCTTACTTCCAACTAATATTTATAAATCATTACTACCTAACAAACAAATATATTACAGCCAAATATATCATTTATCAAATTTATTATTTTATATTCAAAAAAAATATAAAATAGGCAAAATTATTTCATTTACCTATATTTGAAAAAAAAAATTATGTCGGTCTGTCCTATTAAGTGTTCAGAAATCTCTATCGATGTTATAACGTCTTATGCACCAACCAGAATTTATAAATACAAAACGGAACAAATTAACACAATATAAAAACCTTTTATAACATTCACAAATATGCTCTCTTATATATATACACTCAGCGACTCATCATAGGGTATTACTACCCTATTAATAAAGAGTCAGACCCCCAAAAGCTAAGGTTTTTGCTAAACCAAAGCTCTGATACCAACTGCGATAGGGCTGCGCCAGTGGGGTAATGCCCGCCATAGCATACATTCGTACCTGTGTTCTGCCTTTACGGCCAGCCCTTCGACTGCACGAACCCCATAGGGACATGTAGGAGTAAGAGTTATCCGCTCGCTACCAAACCAAATGCGAGAACACCCTAACATGCTGCACCCGCCAAGTGCATAGGTAGACACACATGCCAACTCAAACCATACAAAAGGGGAGATTGTTATTGAGTTAAATAGGAAAAAAGAGAAAGAAATAAAATAAAATAGAATCTCACAGTGAAATGACAAAATATAATAATCAAATAACATTTCATGAAGATGTTTAGAAAACATTTGATTTTACTTAGACAACAATTGTATCAGGGTTACACATATCAGAGATAAATAAATAATAATGCAGCGGAATAGTGTGATGCAGTGGAATAATAAAGTAAATAGTAGTAGTACACATCTTCGCCTTCGTCCTCCAGAATAAGTCTTCAAATCCTGAAAAGCTCAGGCTGACCCGAGCGAATTGAAAAGAAAAAATACTCGAGTCAAAACTAAAAGATCTTATGTAAGTTAAATCAATGGAAAATATGTGTGTGATGGCGCCAGAGATGTTTACGGGGTTTGATATCTCCTATCTAGCGTCTAACGTGAGTGCAATAACTTAAGAGTTGCTCGGGATTCACATCTCCTAAGGATCCGTTAAACTATCTACTATGTTGTACAATACGTTATTATAATAATGTCCATAGTAAAGTAAACTATTAAAGTAGCGTTAAGGCTTTACATTTTCCACCTTAACACATTTTTATTATGTCAATAGTCTACATAGTACCGTAACTCCCTGTAAACGAGAGCCGCTAGAGGATAACCTATAGGTACGACATAAAACAAACTCGTAGAAGGCACGCTAGGGTAGGTGACACGACACAACTAGGCAATGCCAAGGTAGATATACTATTACGCATCCAGACTGTTGTAACGCATAACCGCAACTACCGCCCAACTCGAAACACACTTCCGAGAAAAATCGCGAGTGGCCACCAAATAAATCAAAAGTCAGAGTATAGTATCGATGGAGTGTGTCCGATCGGAGGAGCTACCTCATTTGGCCCGAGAATCGCTCCTGTCTTAGTCACCTTATGCCAACTCACGGGAGTCGGGTCCACGTATGTACCTCTTGTAGGATCATCGCCACCATCCTACTTCATTCTGGAATCTCCACCGCGTAAACAGTTGTTAAATTGGTTTTCGGTATCGACAGGAGAGTATGCCCATATCTGATCCCGGTCTCTTTGACAACCAATCACTTATTACACACCGGATGGTTCTTTTACATTTCCAAAATCATTTCATAATTGATATCAAAATATCATATTCAATTCAAACATATCACTTTCAAAATTATTACTTACTTTCAAAACTATATTCTCCTTTAAAATCATAGTTCGATAATTATATTTCCTTTCAAAGTCAAATTCACAATTTATATCAAAATATTGTGTTCTCAAAAAAAAAACGATACCACTTTCAAATCATATTTCTTCCAAAAATCTTATTTCCAAAAAAGGCTAAGTTCTTGCTTCAAAATCCTTGTTTCGATTAGTTAACATTTAAATCCCACTTAGGTTATAACATCATTAACCATATTTAATTTAAAATCGAGAATTTGAATATAACCCGTCCATTTTACTTAGTTTGGAATTTAGAAGAAAATAGTCTTAAATAGTTTTAAATAGTTAAATAGATTTAAAATAGATTAAATAAAATTAAAATAGATTAAATACCTTTAAAATAGATTAATTAGATTTAATTTAAGTCAAAATGGTTTAATTAGTTTTAAAATAATTTAAATGGTTTAAACTAGGTTAAATTGATTTAATATAGTTAATATAGGTTAAAATAGTTTACAAACATGAAAATCTTAAAAATAATATAATTTAAAACAGTTTATATTTGAAAACAAGAATTTGGAATTTATATCAATTTAGAACTATTTATTTCATTTCAACAAAATCAAACCATTTGAATTTAATTTCTTAAAACAATTCCTTTTAAGCCAATTCACATTTCAACACCAAACTTGATTTTCCAAAAATACTTCAATTTATGCAAATCAAATTTTACTTCAAAATATCATTTAACTCCATTCAAAAATTTAGGATTTTAAAATCATTTAATTTAACAAATCCAGTGTCCGTATATAATTCTCTACCCTAGGCTCAAGTGGTATGGACATTTATCATTACAATCTGCAATTTAAAATTGTATAGTTATATATCATTTCACACCACAATCCTAAATAAATAACATCCATAAAATCGCTCGAGTCTATCTTTTCAAACCATAACGATTTTTCCTTAATCTATAGATCATACGCATATGTATCATTTCAACCCATAGTGAACTTGCGGTTTATAACCATATAAAATATAACATCCATTCATCCAATATCAACAATCAACATCCATCACAATCATCATCCCAATCATCCGCATCAGAACCCTATCCGCTAATCACGAATCCACTCACGCAAAAACTGCCGCTGCGCTTGGAAGCTTACTGCACCACCAAGGCCATCGCAGCTGCCAAATCTTGGCCGCCTATGTTGATCAAAGGCTGCGACCCCACACGCGTACCATGATCACCATCGGCCCCCCACGCAGCCGCCACCATAAACACGAGCCATAATGAATTGACGGCTATGATCTAGCCATTGAAACCAAGAACTCGACGCACCGAATAACTCTGCAAGGCCCCCTCCACGCCATGGTATCGTCGATTTGACAATCCGTTGGAGTTGATCATGATGAAATTAAAGGCCAAGATTTGTCCTTCAATTTATGGAAAAACATTGGTTCAAATGGGAAGACGAATTACAGATCTGAGATGCGCTCGTCGAGAGCTTCAAATCGATAAATAATTTGATATAGTTTGAGGAATTTAAATATTTGATTTGAAATTGAATTGAGGAGCTTGTTTGATTTGTCTGCCATTGGAATGAGGAGTTGAGAAGGAGATGTATGTATGAACAAATAACAATAAGAAATAATCTTGGGTTTATGATGAGCTATTTATATGGATAGCTGAAATAGAAAAGAATGGACACGACTAATTTGGGTTTGAACGATAAACGACCCGAAAAGCCCATTTTGCCTTCGGAACACAAATGGATCGACCCATATATCAAAATAGATGTTTTCAAATATTTTAAACTCAATGGAAAAAGTTTCAAGTCCTAATACCATCGTATAAAGAAGTTCTGATGAAATCAGCTTATTTCAAATTGATTTAATTTCTAGGCGTTTCGAGTCGTACGATCAAACGACAAGTCCGATCATGACGAAACTTGAAACCTTACAATAATTCACCGTTACGGATCCGATGAAACTAGTTTCGTCGAAATCAGAGACAGTGGTCAAAATGGCTATTTTCACATTAATTAAATAAAGTAATATTAAATTAATTAAATTAACATTAAATTAGTTAAATCAAATTTTCAACTCCAATTTTATAATTCACAATTTCTATCACCTTAAATCACTTAGTAATTTATAATCCTCCAAAACAAATCTCTGTATCAATTCATTATTGACTATTTCAAAATGAAAGTGATTGATTTACACTGCCATTAATCCTATTAATTATAATTTAATTCAAGTAAATTGTTATTATTTGGTTTCAACCTTTATACTCAAATCAGTTATTATTCTATCGACATGGTTTTACATTGTTTTATATTTCGTTTTATTAATATATTCCAATTCCCGTCTTCTATTTGTATTAATGATTATGTTTCAATTATTTTGTAATTTTGTCAATTTCACACATTAATTAAGATTTTAAATCCAATTAATTATTTCGTCTTAGTTCAATTTTTTTATTACATCAATTATTACTTTATGAATAAAATTAGCATTCCATATTCTTTTTGTTACATTCACAGTATCTTAATCTTATTAATGTAACATTAAAGCTCAATTAATCCTAATTGATTTCCTATTTTAATTAAATAGACCGATTAAACGGGTAACTTATAACAATCGTTACAATAACTTTTAATTACACGTATGAATTCATAATTCACAACCAAATGTTACAATTCTTATATAATACTGATTTTATTTAATTACCATTAATCATATATTAGCTCATTAAATAAATTCATATTCACATTCATTTCCTTATATTAAATTTATAACCAAGTTATAACATTTACATTATTTCAATCAATTGGATTTGCATTCAAGTTGTTAATAATTAGCTTTAATTATCATTTGTTACAGTTCATTTTAGTATTCACTTCATTATTAAATTACATATTTTTATTTCTTTCAATATTGAATTACCAAAATATTATTAGTTAACAAATTTAATTATGGAAAATTACGGGTCGTTGTAGAATTAGTCGCATCGCCTCAGTTCTTGGATCCCCTATAAAACAAGACAAAGTCACTGAAGGTATTATAAAGATTGCTTATGCTCGCATATTGATTGAAATCACCAACACTTTCGAATTCCCGAATAAAATTCCAATCCTACCCGAGAAAGATGATATCAGTTGGCAAGAAGTGGCATATGAATGGAAGCCATCTATTTGTCCGAACTACTCTAGTTTTGGTCACCATGAAAATCATTGTCAATTTCAAAAGATGTGGTTACCAAAAGAGCCTCGGCAATTTTACTCCAAAGACAACTCGGACATAAACATTGATATATATGTCAACACCAAATGCAACTTGAATTACAAGGCAAATAAACAAGATTGTATGGCAGAAACTGATAATGCAAATCAGGATTTTATGCCTAATATCAGTCAAAACAACGAAGAGATTTATACGAAATTATCACAGCAAAATCAAGTCATTCAAACATTTCAATATAATACAGAAGCCACCATTATTCATTCAAATAACATTCATACTGTTATAAATACAAAATTGAATACAGAAATACAGGCTAATTCTAACTGCTATAAGGTGAAAAGTGAGAGTAGTTCTGGCTCGTCCAGTCCATTGCCAGCACCCTCATCCCACCCTCATACAGAGGAGAACATCTCTAAAATACTGCCATCGAATAAATCAAGAGCAAATCATAAAACTAGAACAGAAGAAGTAAAGTTTGAATTCAAAGTCAGCTCATCACCAGATGCTATTGACAACCCTACTTTGAATGTATTGGTTAGTCAATTGAAAGGTACAGGTAAAAAGTCAAAAAGCTAAGTTTTCAGGTTCGCTACTCCCCCCGATAGTAGCAACCTAGAAAATGTGAATTAAATGAGCTTCCTTATCTGGAACATAAGGGGTATGAATGCCCCTTCTAAACAGTTATAAATCTTACAACTGATTAATAGTAGAAAATTTTCTTTTTTTTGGTATCTTAGAAAATAAATTATCCCTAAATGATATAGACAAATTTTTGTCCAGAATTAATAATGTTTGGAAATTATCTCATATTATTTTGACTGGTCAAAACTGCAGAATTCTTATCCTTTGGGACTCTTCCCAATGGTAAACTATCATTTTACATTCCTTTGACCAATTTATAACATGCATGTTACATAATCCCAATGGCCTTAGTATTTTATATACCACGGTCTACGCCTCTAATTTTGAAACTAAGTGAACGAAAATATGGAATTATTTGGTGGACCAATCAAAATTATTCACTCTCCCTTGGATTGTTGCGGGTGATTTCAATGTTATTCTATCGACTAGAGATCGAATCAACAATGGGCAGTTTAACTCTATGGGTGATGATAATTTATTAAGTGTATCCATTTATCTTATTTAATAGAGCCTCATTTTACGGGTAACTTCTACACTTGCAGAGGTGGTTAGAATTTTTTGAATTCATAGCAAAATTGATCGTGTTTTTGTTAATCCCCATCGGTTGGATATTTTATCTCAGTTTGGTATAAATTTTGGTCATCATTCGCTAAGTGGTCACTCTCTTATCTATATCAAGTTAATTCTTCATAATAATCGGAAGTATAATATAACTTTTAAATATAACAACTCCTGGCACAAGCAAGAAGGCTACTTTTCTTCAATTCAAGAATCCCTTCGGTTAAACTGTTTTGGCAATCCCTTATATTCTCTCTTATGTAAGCTCAAGGCTATAAAGGTTGCCCTGAAATCATGTAATAAGAATAAGTGTAATATTCAAACATTATTAGATAAACTCAAAAATGAAGCTAATGAAGTAATAAGCTATTAGTTCAAAATCCTACTAATGAGAAACTGATTGCACAATATGCTTTTCTAAGTGATCAGATTCGCTATATTATGAGAAATATTGCTATTGAAAATGAACAGAGAATGAAGTTAAACTGGTTAACAAAAGGGGATAGACCTAAAAACCTTTTTTCATAGTAGGGTTAATAAACCTTTATCAAAGAGGAGGATAAAGCTTATGATTAGTTCTAGTGGATCATGGGTTTCAACATCAGATAAACTTGTAAATGAAGCAATTAATTACTTCTCAGACTTGTTTAACTCATCACACACCATAAATCAATTTCCAGACATCATTTGCAAGAAAATTCTCTCTGGCCAAGCCAAGATTAATCTATTTAAACCATTTCAGCTAGAGGAATTATAAACTACAATTTTTCAAATCAACGACAACAACACTCCAGAGCAGATGGCACCAATGCCAAGTTTTATAAAATTCACTGGGAACAACTGAAATATGACATACTGGAGCCCATGAATGGCATTCTTCTATTAGGCAAAATAATTAGAGAAATTAATCATACTTTCCTTTGTCTCATTCCTAAAAATCCAGATGCAGTTGACATTACTGACTATAGGCCAATTTCTCTTTGCAATGTTTCTTACAAAATATTAACCAACCTCTTATGTAATATATTGAAAGATTACATGGATGATCTTATCTCATGTAGCCAAAATGCATTCATTCCTAGGAGATTAATCACTGAAAATTCCTTACTAGCATATGAAATGGTGAGTGGCTTTAATATGAAAAATTCTAACAATCTTTGCCTGAAAATTGATTTGAATACAGCCTATGATAAAATTAACATGCATTTTATTCATCACATGCTGAATTCGATGGGATTCCCGCTGATCTTCTCTAACCTTATTTATGAATGCATGTCCACTACTACTTTTTTGTATTAATTGGCGGCACTCCTTATGGATTCATTGAGAGTACGAGAGGGTTAAGGCAAGGCGACCACCTCTCTCCGTGCTAATTTTCTATTGCAACGGAATTTTTTACTATTAGCATTGATGTGGAATATATGCCGGGAAATTTCTCACCTATATACAAAGTCAAGCCTATGATCACACATCTTTTGTATGCGGATGACATTTTGATCATGGCCAAAGCTACAACATCTAATGCACAGACCATTCAACACATTTTTCAACATCTAAAATGTTTATCTGGCGTTGACCTTAATGAGAACAAATCAACATTGTTTGTTAGCAAAGAAGCTACCCACAAACAACAAATTGAAGATATATTAAACATCAAAATTGGTCAACTTCCTGTGGTTTACCTAGGCATCTTTTTGTCAAGCAATGAACTCAAAAGAAGAGACTTTGGGTGCTTAGTTGACAAAATAAACAAAAAATTTAATCATTAGAACAACAAAATGCTCAATATAAGTGGAAGAATTGAGCTTGTAAAAACTGTTACCCACTCACTGATTCAATTTTGGATGCAGTTTTCCCAATTCCCCGTTGCTATGATTCAAAAAATTAATGTAACATCCCACCTTTTTGGACGCTTTAAGTAGACACACATGTCGACTCAAAGGGCAGGTTGTTATTGGGAGTAAATAGGAAAAACAAAGAAAGAAGAAAAACAAAATAGAATCTTACAGCAAAATAATATAATATAATAATCAAATAGCAATTCATGAAGTTGTTTACCAAACATTTTATTAGACTTATACAACACAGAATCAGAGTTACACATATCAGAGATAAATAAATAACAATGTAGCGGAACAGAATGATACATTGGAATAATATAGCGAATAATAATACAATCTTCATCTTCGTCCTTCAGAAATAAGGTCTTCAAATCCTGAAATGCTCAGGCTGATCCGAGCGAATTGAAAGACAAAACACTCGAGTCAGAACTAGAAGATCTTATGTAAGTTAAATCAACAGAAATAAATATAAGTGGGACGACGTCAGAGATGTTTACGGGATTTGACATCTCCTATCCAGTGTCTAACGTGAATGCAGTAACTTAAGAGATGCTCGGTATTCATATCTGCAAAGGATCCCTTAAACTATCTACTATGTAGTAATACGCTATTATAATGATGTCTAAAGTAAAGTATACTATTTAAAAATAGCGTTAAGGCTTTACATTTTCTATCTTAGCATATTTTTGGATGCTAATAGTTTATACAGTACCGTAACTCCCCGTAAACTGGAGCCACCATAGGATACTCCATAGGTACGACATAAAACAAACTCGTAGAAGGCGTGCTAGGGTAGGTGACATGGCACAACTTGGCAATGCCAGGGTAGATATACCAATTACACTTCCGAACTGTTGGTAACGCATAGCCACAACTACTGCCCGACTCGAAACACACACCGAGTAAAAATCGAAGGGTGGCCACCAAATAAATCAAAAGTCAGAATATAATATCGATGGAGTGCGCCCGATCGGAGGATCTACCTCACTTGTCCGGTCAATTGTTCCTGTTTTAGCCACCTTAAGCCAACTCATGAGAGTTGGGTCTATGTATATACCTCATATAGGATCGTCGCCACAATCCTACTTCATTCTGGATTCTCTACCACGTACATAGTTGTCAAAGTGGTTTTCGGTACTGACAGAGAGTATGACAACATCGGATCCCAGTCTCTTTGAAAACCAATCGCTTATTACACACCGGATGGTTATTTTTACATTTCCAAAATCATTTCATAATTGATATCAAAATACCATATTCAATTCAAACCATGTCACATTTGAAATCATTACTTACTTTCGAAATCATATTCAACTTTGAAATCATAGTTTGATAATTTTATTTCCTTTCAAAGTCAAATTCGCAATTTATATCAAGATATCGTATCTCAAAACTATATCACTTTTAAATCATTATCGTTTCCAAAATCATGATTTCTTTCAAAAATCATACTTCCAACATAAGAAAAATCCTTACTCCAAAATCATCATATTCAATTAGTCATAACTTTTAAATCCCAACTTAAGTTATGACATGATAAAGCTTATTTACTTTAAAAATTGAGAAATTTGAATATAAACCCATCCATTTTACTTGGTTTGGAATTTGAAAGAAAATGGTTTAAACAGCTATAAATAATTAATATATATTTAAAATAAATTAAATATAATTAAAATATATTAAATAGCTTTAAAATAGATTAACTAGATTTAAAATAAATTAAAATAGTCTAACTAGTTTAAAATAAATTAAATTGGCTTAAAACAGTTTAAAATAATTCATATAGTTAGTATTAGTTAAATAGTTAAATAAATTTGAAATTCTTAATAATTAGATATTTTGAAATAATATATTTTTTAAATAGTTTATATTAAAATATGAGTTTGAAATTAATATCAAATTAAACTATTCATTTCATTTCAACATATTTGGACCATTCCAATTTCCAAATCGACAAACCAAATTTCAATAAACTATCGAATTTCATATCGTTCAATCCATGTTCATAATATCAATACAGATTACTCTTATTTTAAAATATTTCAAAGTTATTTTCAAACAAATTCAATAACTCAATTTCTAAAGAATTTCATTTATACATAAGAGTTTAACTTTAAACATCCGAATTAATTTCTTATAGAAATTCCTTTTAAACCAGTCGCATTTGAACACATAACTTGATTTTTCTACAATACTTAAATATATATATATATATATATATATATATATATAAATCAAATTTTATTCCGAAACATCAATTGATCAAATTCAAAAATTTAAGGATTTTAAAATCATTTAATTTAACCAATCTGATGTCCGTATATAATTTTCTACCCTCGGGTCAAGTGATACGGATATTTATCATTTCAATCCGCAATTTACACATTTTATGATTTTATATCATTTCAAACCGTAATCTTGAAATAAATAAAAATCCATAACGAACTTGCATTTTATAACGATATAAAAAAACAACATCCATTCAACCAACATCAACAATCATCATCCAAAACAATCAATCAATAACAGTATTGAACTGGTAATCCATAACGGGTATTTAACTGGAAATTTATATTAAATAACAAATTAAATAACAATTTAATTCAAATAAATTCAAATTGACTTAGATGATTATTAAAATATACCAAATAGTCATAAATAAATTCCTAATCATATCATAAATTAAATTTAATGAACATAAGAAATTTTAGAAGTTGTGAGTGGACTAAAAGACTAACCTTTTGAATGTAATTGAATCTACATCCAAATTTAGCCCAAAATTCCAACGGTCTTAGAATTCACCCAAACTAGCGTCAAAATTCCTAGAATTTCAGTACGATCATAGTGGAGAAAATTGCGCATGAAACGGATCTCGTATGCAAAAGTTATTCGAGTTAAAAGTTATACGATTTAAATAAAAAAAATAAAAAAATAAATAAACAAAGTACACGTCAACATCGTTCCAGTTTCCTTCCAAGCCCACCACCCCGTTTGAACTCAACCAAGGCACCGTCGCACCTCGATCAATCGTGCCGCCTCACCTGCCCTGAGATGCCGCCACCTCATGCGCCTTCCCCCATGCTCGCGACGAACGCAAACACCCCCATCTCGAGATAAAAGCACATCCACTGCCATATGTTATGAAAACCCTAGTTTAATTTTAGCGAGAAATCTGACCACCCAATGACCAAACGAACACCTCAGATCAACTCCCCCCAGTCCCCTCACAAAGCGGTAACAATGATGCGATGATCCGACGCTGTTCACTGGAAAGTGATGAAAGACCGAGAATATACTAGGCAATTCCGACCACACCGAAACCCAGATCGAAAAACGAATCACATGTTTGACTTGCGCTCATCCAGAGCTTTAGATCGATATATAATTCGATATGTGTTGAGGAGTTTGAATTTTTGATTTGGAATTTGATTTGAAATTGAACTGGAATTTGTTGCCTTCAATTGGAATGAGGAATTGAGAAGAAATGTACGTACAAAAAATGAGAATGAGAAACAATTAGGGTTTAGAATGAGGTATTTATAGGCAGGGCTGAAAATAGAAAGAATGGACAAGATTTGATTGAACGATAAACGACTCGAAATGCCCGTTCTCCCTCCGAAACGAAAATGGGTCAACCCATATATCAAAATAGATGTTTTCAAATATTTTAAACCCAATGGAATAGATTTCAAATCCTAATTCCATCATTGAAGAAGTTATGCCAAATCCATCTTATTTCAAATTGATTTCAGTTGATTTCAATTAAGTTGATTTCTAGGCATTTCGAGCCCGTACGATCAAATGACAAGTCCAATCGCCACAAAACTTGAAATCGTACAATAATTTACTGTTACGGATCCGATGAAAATAGTTTCGTCGAAATCCAAGACAATTGCCAAAATGGCTATATCTCAATTAATTACATAAATTAATAATTAGTTAATTAAATAACTTTTTCGTTCAAATTTAACAATTTAACATCTCCATCACTTTAGATTACCTAGAAATTTAAAATCATCATAACAAATTAGGTATAATTTCAAAGTTAATTAATTTACCAATTGCAGTGTTTAACATCGATTGTAATTACATCCAATTATTTATAATTAATTTCAATTAATTGATTTGATTCACTTTCGATCTTTTTATTAAATCCATTATTACTCAATAAATCTAGTTAACCTTTTTTTACCTTTCATTACCTCAATATAGTCAAATTTCCATCTTTATTTGCATTAGTTACTATATTTCAAGTTATATTAGATTTTGTCAAGTTTACACAACAATTAAGAATTTAAGGTCCTAATTAATTATTCATCTCAATTTCATTCTTTTATTAACCCAATTATCACATCATGAATAAATTTACATTTCCCATTTATTTATTACATTGAATTTGCATTAATCTCATTAATGTAACATTAAAATTCATTAAATTCTAATTGATTTTCCATTTTAATTTAATAGACCAAATAAACATGTAACTTACAACAATCGTTACTATAACTTTTAATCACACTTACGAATTCATTATTTACAAACAAATGTTACAATTCTTAAATAACCCAAATTTTATTCAATGGTCATTTATTTCGTACTATATCATTTATAAATTTAATTTTTTCATTTGTTTTCTTATATTAAATTCATAACCAAGCATAACAATTTACAATATTTCAATTAATTGCAATTTCAATCAAATTGTTGATTATTAGTTTTAATTACCATTGTTACATTTCATTTTAGCATTCATTTCATTGTTAAATTACAAAGTTTTTATTTCTTTCCATATTAAATTACCAAAACTCATTAATTCAATGATTTAAATAGTCGAAAATTTACGAGCCGTTACACTCTTCCCCACTCAAAACTTTTCGTTTTCGAAATGGAAAAAGAAGGGAAAAGGAGTTAAGTAATCAATATGTCTTAATCGAAATATTAAATTTATAAACAAATAAATTAACAAAATTAAATAATTTAAATAAAATATATCCTTTTGTAACCATTAAATACTTTTTTTGGCAAGCCCAGCTGGTTTTATAGTGGACCGTCCACTTTTTATTACGAACGTAATAAAATTTGAAGTACAGGAGAAACGTAAAAGCATCTTAACTACTAAGAAAAAGAAAGAAGATAGCACAGGAGTGTGGTAGACATATCACAATTACAATATGAATATCGAAAACAACTACTCCTTCGAAGAGGTAGCATCACCATCATCCACTAAATCCAGGGAAGACACCAAAGGGACATTCCGCAACAGACCAACATAGGGGCAGAAATGGGAAGCAAGACAAGGATCATAAGCCACAGAATCAGAAGAGTACAAAAAGGAACGATCCCAGGATGTATCAGCAAGCATGATAGAATTCGATCTCGAAAAATAACCGTCCAAAACAAGAGCTAATGAGTCACCAGACGGTCTATAATAAAGGCATCTAAGGTCTACATGATCATCAGAAACAAATCTAAAGAAAGAATCATCCAAGGGGTTAAATCTCATGTCAGAAATGTGATCAACCCAACACCTCTCAACATCATCCCAAACAATAGAGGGACAAGGCTGACCAGGAACAGGGACAGCAACAGGAATTGCAGTAACATCACCAGCGACCAATGACAGATGTGGCGGAACAGGAACCTGAATAGGAACCGCTGAAACATCAGAAGGCGCCACAGAAGATGGAGGGGAAGTAGGCTGAGCAATACAGGGAGCCGGATCCGGGACAGATAAAGGAGCCACAAGAGGAGGTGCAACCTAAGTAGAAACCTTAGGAGCCCATTTCCTGATCGGAGGCCGAGGAAGAGGGATCTTAGGAGCAGCCGCGGTAATAACCATTAAATACTTTTATTTTCAAGTTAATAAAGTTTGGAAAATATTTCATAAAATTTTCTAAGTCCAAAATTTTTAGAAAATTTCGATAGAGTCTCCTTTGTACGGAGAGGCTCGGTAGAAATAATAATATCAATAAAACAATATATATCATTATTTTTCAAAATAATATATATCCCAACAACGAGGAAAAACAATATAATATCGCTATAAAACCGTAATCCGAGAACGTACCTATTTGTGGGGAAAACACGGCTTAATTATGAAACCAAAAGCAGTAACAATTGCTTCCATAACCTTTATTTCACTTATATAATCCAAAAGAGTTAATAATTATTAAAATGAAATATTTAAAGTTGTTTCAAGTACTAACAAATCAAACAATATAAAACAACAATCACTTGCAACCACATCATACAATCATCATATGAAATCAATGCAAATCAATTATCCATCCTTATCAACCAAAACAAATAGTTTGTTCAGGTTAAGACACTTTTAATCACTTAGGATGACAAATAACTACTAAGTATACCATTTAATCAACAGTCTTAGATAAACTCAATAGATTATTCATACATTCAAATAATTAAAAGTATCATTTCCCAAATAATCTATAGACCAAACGAACAACAATTTCAAATAATAAGTCAAGTTCATTCTTTTTAATTCCATTTCTCAATGATCATTTCTTTAGTTTACATTTATTCCTTACAACATTCAATTTTCATTCATTCATTCAGTGTTTATTTCATTTATTACTTACAAAAATCTATTTTCATTTACTCATATCATGTCAATTTCTTTTTTTATTGCATTATATTCATTCATCATTATTTAATTTCATTTATTTACCTTTAAATATAAATTTATTCGTAGTTCTCCTATTCAATTGCTTAGCATGTCAATTCATTTACTTAATTTTCTAATTACTTACAATGCTTTCTTTCCTATCACATTTTATTATAGTAATATTTCAATTATAACTTAAGCTTATAATCACTATAATATCAAATTCTTATTTATAAGAGTAATTCATTAAATACTTCCATTATTTAAGTTCTACTTTTAAAATATTCCATTACATTTTCTTATTAAACATATACAACTTTCTATCAATTTGGTAAGTCACCTATATGTCTTTAAAGGATGCAATTGAAAGTTACACAATTGTATCTTATTTTATTTTAATTGGCAAAATGTTCGATAGTTTTCATTTCTTAATTTCATGTCCTTTTTAATTACAGGTTACAAATTTCAAATTTCTTATATATTCAGATATATTTAGCCTATAATTGCATACTTTCATTTAGAAATTTCAATTATTAAGTAGTTAAAATTTTATTCCATTACAATAATTGAAATCTATAATTCATAGAAATTTAAGAACTAAATGTCGGGTTCCATTTCAAATCATTTAAAACAACAGGTAGATGTATTTACTTACAACCTATATCCAATTATACTTCAAACAAATTTGAAACTTACATTGGTTTATCAAAATAAATCTGTAGTAAAACTACTATAGCGGCCTTCCCACATTGAAACTCGAAAATGAACGCCGATGATGCGTGCATTCATCACCGAAATTATTTCCCAGCGACAGAGAGGGGAGTACATAACTTATTTCTTTCCAACATTTCCTTAAAATAATTCTTTCAATTTATATTGAAATATTATATTAGAAAATACTTTTAAATAATATTATTATTATATTCCAAAATTATTCGAAACAAATTTTCATAAATCCCAGAACTTAAGTTCTAAAATTTCCAATTTATTCTCATTTTATTTGTAAATTTTATTTTGCAGCCCATATTTTAAAAAATTACTACCTAATGAACAAATATATTACAAACAAATATGTCATTTACAAAATTGTTGTTTTATATACAAAAATATACAATAGGCAAAATTATTTCATTTACTTGTGTGTCAAAACAAATATTATGTCAGTCTGTCCTATAAAGTGTTAGAAATCCCTATCGATATCATAGTGTCCTATGCACCAACCAGAATTTATAAATAAAAAACGGAACAAATTAACGCAATACAAAAACCTTTTATAACACCAACAAATACGCTCTCTCGTATATATACACTCAGCGACTCATCATAGGGTATTACTACCCTATTAATAAACAGTCAGACCCCATAAAGCTAAGGTTATCGCTAAACCAAAGCTCTGATACCAACTGTAACATCCTGCCTTTTTGGACGCTTTAAGCAGACATACATGACGACCTAAAACATAAAGAAGGGCGGATTGTTATTGGAGTAAATAAGAAAAATAGAAAAAGAAGAAAAACAAAAAAGAATCTCGCAGTGGAATAATAAAATATAATAATCAAATAATAGTACATAAAGTTGTTTACCAAACATTTGATTATACTTATACAATACGGAATCAGAGTTACACATATCAGAGATAAATAAATGACAATGCATCGGAACAGTATGATGCAGTGGAATAATATAGTAAATAGTAATAATACAATCTTCATCTTCGTCCTCTAGAAATAAGGTATTCAAATCCTGAAATGCTCAGGCTGACCCGAGCGAATTGAAAAAACAAAGCACTCGAGTCAAAACTAAAAGATTTTATGTAAGTTAAATCAACGGAAATAAATATGAGTGGAATGGCGTCAAAGATGTTTACGGGTTTTGACATCTCCTATCCAGTGTCTAACGTGAATGCAGTAACTTAAGAGATGCTCGAGATTCACATCTCCTAAGGATCCGTTAAACTATCTACTATGTAGTAATACACTATTATAATAGTGTCTAAAGTAAAGTATACTATTTAAAAATAGCGTTAAGGCTTTACATTTTCCACCTTAACACATTTTTGGATGCCAATAGTCTATACAGTACCGTAACTCCCCGTAAAATGGAGCCGCCAGAGGTTACCCCATAGGTACGACATAAAACAAACTCATAGAAGGCACACTAAGGGTAGGTGACATGGAACAACTAGGCAATGCCAGGGTAGATATATCAATTACACTTCCGGACTATTGGTAACGCACAGCCGCAACTACCGCCCAACTTGAAACACACTCCCAAGTAAAAATCGAAGGGTGGTCATTAAATAAACCAAAAGTCAGAATATAGTATCGATGGAGTGTACCCGATCGGAGGAGCTACCTCACATAGCCTGTCAATTACTCCTGTTTTAGCCACCTTAAGCCAACTTATGGAAGTCGGGTCCATGTATATACCTCATATAGGATCGTCGCCACCATCCTACTTCATTCTGAAATCTCCACCACGTACACAGTTGTCAAAGTGGTTTTGGGTATTGGTAGAGAGTATGACAAAATCCGGTCCCGGTCTCTTTGACAACCAATCGCTTATTACACACCACATTGTTCTTTTACATTTCTAAAATCATTTCATAATTGATATCAAATATCATATTCAATTCAAACCATATCACATTGGAAATCATTACTTACTTTCGAAATCATACTCGCCTTTGAATCATAGTTGATAATTTTATTTCCTTTCAAATTCAAATTCGCAATTTATATCAAGATATCGTATTCTCAGAACTATATCACTTTCAAATCAATATCGTTTCCAAAATCATTATTTCTTTCAAAAATCATACTTCCAAAATAAGAAAAATCCTTACTCCAAAATCATCATATTCAATTAGTTATAACTTTTAAGTCCCAACTTAGGTTATGACATCATTAACCATATCCACTTTAAAAATCGAGAAATTTGAATATAAACCCATCCATTTTACTTGGTTTAGAATTTGAAACAAAATAGTTCAAATAGTTATAAATAATTAATATAGATTTAAAATAGATTAAATATAATTAAAATATATTAAATATCTTTAAAATAGATTAATTTTATTTCATAAATTAAAATAGTCTAATTAGATTAAAATAAATTAAATTGGTTTAAAATAGATTAAAATAATTCATATAGTAAATATTAGTTAAATAGTTAAATAAATTTGAAATTCTTAATAATTAGAAATTTTAAAATAATATATTTTTAAAGCAGTTTATATTAAAATTTGAGTTTGAAATTAATATCAAATTAAACTATTCATTTCATTTCAACATATTTGGATTATGTCCAATTTTCAAACCGACAAAACAAATTTCAATAAACTATCGAATTTCATATCGTTCAATCCATGTTCAAAATATAAGTACGGATTACTCTAATTTCAAAAATTTCAAAGTTATTTTCAAACAAATTCAATAACTCAATTTCGACAGAATTTCATTTATACATAAAAGTTTAACTTTAAACTTCCGATTAATTTCTTAAAGAAATTTCTGTTCAAACCAATTCACATTTCAATACAAAACTTGATTTTTCTATAGTACTTGAATATAGATAAATCAAAGTTTATTTCAAAATATCAATTTATTAAATTCAAAATTTTAAGGATTTTAAAATCATTTAATTTAACCAATCCGGTGTCCGTATATAATTTTCTACCCTAGGGTCAAGTGATACGCATATTTATCATTTTAGTCCGCAATTTAAACATTTTACGGTTGTATATCATTTCAAACCGCAATCCCGAAATAAATAAAAATACATAACGAACTTACAGTCTATAATGGTATAAAAATACAACGTCCATTCAACCAACATCAACAATCAATATCCATCACAATCATCATCCAAAATAATTAACCAATAACAGTATTGAACTGGTAATCAATAACAGGTATTTAACTTGCAATTTATATTCAATAATAAATCAAATAATGATTTAATTCAAATAAATTCAAATTAACTGAGATGATGATTAAAATATACTAAACAGTCATAAATAAATTGCTAATCACATCATAGATTAAATTTAACGAACATAAGATATTTTAGAAGTTGTGAGTGGGTTAAAACACTCAGCTTTTGAACTTAAATTGAATCTAAATCCAAATTTAGCCCAAATTCCAACTGTCTCAGAATTCGTCTAAATTAGCGTCAAAGTGCTTGGAATTTCAATACAATCCTAGTGGAGAAAACCGCATGTGAAACGGACTTTGTATGCAAAAGTTATTCAAGTAAAAAGTTTACGATTTAAATAAAAAACATAAACAAATAAATAAACAAAGTACTCGTCAACATTGTTCAATACCATCGTTCCAGCTTCCTCCCAAGCCCGTTACCCCATTCGAACTCAACCAAGGCATCGCCGCACCTCGGTCAATCGCGTCGCCGCACCTGCCCTGAGACGTCACCTCCTCCTACGCCTTCCCCCATGCTCGCGACGAACGCCAACACCCCCTCTCGCGATAAAAGCACAATCACCGCTATATGTTATGGAAACCCTAGTTGAATTTTAGCGAGAAATCCAACCACCCAACGACCAAACAAACACCTCAGATCGACTCTCCTCGCTCCCTTTATAAAGCGGTATCTATGATCCGATGATCCGACGCAGTTCATTGAAAATTGATGAACGGTCGAGAATAAACTAGCCAATTCCGGCCAGATCGAAACCCATATCGAAAAATGAATCACATCTTTGACTTGCGCTCATCGAGTGCTTCAGGTCAATATATAATTCGATACGTATCGAGGAGTTTGAATTTTTGATTTGGAATTTGATTTGAAATTGAATTGGAAATTGTTTATTTGCCATTGGACTGAGGGGTTGAGAAGAAATATACATACAGAAAAATGAGAATAAGAAACAATTAGGGTTTATAACGAATATAGGTAGGGCTGAAAATAGAAAGAATGTACAAGATTTGATTGAACGATAAACGACCTGAAAAGCCCGTTCTGCCTCCGGATCGAAAATGGGTCAACCCATATATCAAAATAGATGTTTTCAAATATTTTAAACTTAATGGAATAGGTTTCAATTGTTAATTCCATTGTATGAAGAAGTTATGCCAAAGCCATCTTATTTTAAATTGATTTCAATTGATTTCAATTAAGTTGATTTCTGGGCATTTCAAGCCCGTACGATCAAATGACCAGTTTGATCGCTACGAAACTTGAAATCCTACAATAATTCACTGTTACAGATCCGATTGAACTGGTTTTGTCGAAATCCGAGACAGTTGCCAAAAATGGCTATATTTCAGTTAATTAAATAAATTAATAATTAATTAATTAAATCACTTTTTCGTTCAAATTTAATAATTTACCATTTCCATCACTTTAGATTACCTAGAAATTTAAAACCTTATTTAGATATAATTTCAAAGTTAATTAATTTACCAATTACAGTGTTTAACTTCAATTGTAATTACATCAAATTATTTATAATTAATTTCAATAAATTGATTTGTTTCACTTTCAATCTTTTTATCAAATCCATTATTACTTAACAAACCTAGTTAACCTTTATTTTAGTTTTCATTACCTTAATATACTCTATCTTTATTTGTATTAATTACTATATTTCAAGTTATATTGGATTTTGTCAAGTTTATACAACAATTAAGAATTTAAGGTTACAATTAATTATTCATCTCAATTTAATTCTTTTATTAACTCAATTATCACTTTATGAATAAATTTACATTTCCATTTGTTTTATTACATTCACACTTTCAGTTATTGCATTAATCTTATTAATGTAACATTAAAGTTCATTTAATTCTAATTAATTTTCCATTTTAATTTAATAGACCAAATAAACTGGTAACTTACAACAATCGTTACTATAACTTTTAATCACACTTATGAATTCATTATTCACAAACAAATGTTAAAATTCTTATATAACCTAAATTTTATTCAATGGTCGCCTATTTCATAATATATTATTTTTAAATTTAATGTTTGCATTTGTTTTCTTATATTAAATTCATAACCAAAGGATAACAATTTACAATATTTCAATTAATTGTAATTTCAATCAAATTGTTAATTATTAGTTTTAATTACCATTGTTACATTTCATTTTAGCATTCATTTCATTATTAAATTACAAAGTTTTTATTTCTTTCCATATTAAATTACCAAAACTCATTAATTTAACAATTTAAATAGTCGAAAATTTAGGGGTCGTTAAAATTAACTATATTTATACTAATTTTATTTGGAAATCAAAATCTCATAAGTTGTCTTGGGATGATGTATGTAAAACTACTAAAGAAATGGATCTGGTATTTGAAAAATTGTGGACATAGCTAAAGCAGTTGCTTTGAAACTAATTTGGAAATTTTTACAAGGAGACTCACTATGGGCTAAGTGGATGTGTACTAGGTATTGCAAGATAAAAAACTTTTGGCCAGTAAATATTGATAATAATGCATCCTATTCCTGAAAATCATTACTCAAAACAAGAATTTGGTGCAAAGGAATTGTAGATAGAAAAGTTAGTAACGGGTATAATACTGATGTGTGGCTAGATCCATGGTTAAATGGTCATTCACTTGTGGATATTCTAGGGAGGAATTACTTAAATTTGTCAAGTAATAACAACAGAAAAGGTTCCTCTTTTCTTTCTAATAATGTCTGGAAAAGACAATTAAATGGTATCCCTAACCAAGTGCATAATTTTGTGCATAGCATTAGAGTTCACGGTCAAAATTCTAACGAATTTTGGTTTTGGACTCCTTCTAATAATGGTATTTTCTCATTAAGCTTCACATGGATCCATATCAGGTGCAAATATACATAATTAAAATGGGCACATCACCTGGGGCAGTTACTGTACACCAAAAATGTCTATCTGTGCATTAGTAGCTAGACTTAAACAAGCTAACACCAAAAATAAAATTCAAAGATGGAATCATATATTAATCAAACTTGTGTTCTATGCTTGAATAGTGTTGAAGATATGAACCATTTGTTCTTTAATTGCGACTATTCGAGACAGTTACTAGATGATATTATTACTAACCTTGAAGTCAATTATGTGAACTGTTCTGACATAGAGAATGTCTTCGACACTATTTGCAATAGTCAAAAAGGTAATTCAATCCATAATCAACTCATAAATGTATCCATTACTACTCTAATTTGGCATTTATGGTGTGAAAGGATCCTTAGAATTTTCAAAGGGATTGAAACTCCAATTCAAGTAAGAAAATTACTCATAAAGTAAGATTTCAAACATTTAATGTTACTTAAATGGGATAATTCAAAAATTAATGCAGAATTAGAACTTACCCTTTCGAATTTTGGTATCTCTATTGACCATCGACATAACCATCGCCCTCCGGGAACGAGCATTTTCCATCGATCTTATTAGTAGCGAACTTGCACCAAGTCTGCTTAGCATTACTTCATTGTACAAGAATTCTTTCTTCTTCATAGGCCCGCCATTAATGAGTCTATTTTTAGATCTGTCGTGCTTTGTTTAATTTGGCAAAATGAGTTCCTTTTCTCTCTCCAGAAGCGGGTTGAAGACAACTGCTGCTCTCATTTGCCTTTTCTTTTTTCTTTTTTGTGGTTGTGTGCATGGCATGCAGTATGTATTTTATCCTTGTGACCTTATTTTTTTTGTTTTCATTTTTTGTTTGCGGTGCCAAATTGTTCGTAGGGATGGTTTTAAATGTACCTCACTTTGTTTTACTCTTCCATCTGTTTGACGGTTTGGCCTCGAGATTGTTTTGTATAATTGTATGATATGTAGCTTACATGGATACGGTATGTACTCTTTTCCCTTTGCAAGGCACCCATTTAGGTTAGGCGGGTTGCAAGGTTTTAACTAGGAATATCGTGGAAATATATCTATACAATTTTATTAATAAAGTACTCTTTTTCAAAAAATATATTATCTAACATGTTTTATAAGCGTTTTGTACATCCATAACCAGTTAGTTGGATCCATCGAACAATATTTTTCACTCAAAATGTAAATGTGAATTGGTACAAGTTATGGTTTATGTTCACTTGATATAATTTTCAAAAGATTAGATAGGACCACTTGTATTAATTATTTATATCCTAGATTAAGTCAATACCGGTTATGTTTGAATTTAAGGATATAACATTTTCTACTTAAAGTGTTAATGTGAATTAATTTTATTACATAATAATTACATCCAAAACAAATATTTTGGTAAAGAATTTAAGTTGTATTAGAATGAAAAATATATACATTTACGTTATAACATGTAAATCAATCCCTATATTCATGGTTATCCGAAATAATTTTTCATCTTAGATATGGTAGTTCAATGTGGATCCACATTCATATTGCCTTTAGTTACTATAATAGGCAATCAATTTTCAACTAAAAAGATACATTTTATATGTTTAGAGAAAAACTGGATAAGAGAATATTATTATAGAAGAGAGATAAAGGAATGCATGAGAGGATATCTTTGCTTCTCATTCACAAAGAGAAACATAGTAGCATCCAGTTTGTATAAATTTCACCGGGTTTCCTCAGTGCCACACACCACGCAATGGCCTGTTAGAACTCTGATTCGTCTGCTGGAGTCATAGGCGTCATTCTAGATTATCTAGTCCTACATAACAAGTATAGTTAATGGTTAGCAATAACAACATATGCTCAAATTGTTTGTCTGAATAAGAGAGGAAAGTGGATATGCTTAAATGGATACATGTATAAATTTCATTTGTGTTTTGCATTGATGCTTGATTCATGCTTAAATGGATCCAGCTCCATTTGTAGGAACTTGCTTATATGCCTGCTAATTCATCATTTAAGGTTGTGCCACTTTCTCAATATGGTGTAGAATATAGACGAGTATACAGTTGCATTGCCAATGTAATGTGAGGCTTAGGATTTCTATTTTAACATTTTTACATGTTTTAATGATATGTTCATTTTATTGGTCTGTATAATACTGTATCTTAGTGTATGATTTTGGATGTCCATTTTATTTTCTTACTGTAATAGATTCAATTTAGCCTTAATGAATTCAAGAGAAATCAAAACTATAAACAAACGGAGGTTAGCGGAAGCGTACCGGAATCCATTGAATCAATTTGTATGAAGATTCTGATCTTTCAAGAATACAGTTTCTACTTTCTGTCTGCGTTTCTCTCTGATGGGGAAGAAGAGAAAACAAAAGTACGTACTGTTTCTCGGGGACCAGACCGTTTTATAACGGACTAAAATCAATTATTTAATATTTACAATTTGGCCCCTCAACAAATTGTAAATACCATTTATTTATATCGCAATTATAATAGCATTATACATTTCAACATATGTGCCCACGACAAAATTTTAATCTAACAATCTCCCACTTGGGCAACATATGTTTCTTTATAAATGTACAACCTTATGAGCTCAAAATTTGCTATTAAATAAAGGTAATCTTTAACAATCTTGTCCATCAACTATATCTATATTGGATCACAGTGGTCTTTGCCATATTAATGATGACTAAACCCATCAATGGTCACATACATATATCTAGTCAAATGACATAGATCAATCATGAATACGTAGCATGAAAATTACATGTAATATGAACAAAACATGTCTATTTCAACTGGTCCTCTTTGAACTTAAGTGAGGTCAGAATCAAAATAGTAGACAGAGTGAATGAACTGAATATTTTATTCTGATCAGAAAACCAAATACATAAATGTCTCAAGGAAAATATAAAGCATAAAAATACAAACTCCCACTAAACCATAACATCCTTCAGTAATACAACACCCATATGAGCAGTGTGCTCATAAAAGACCTTGGGCGGTAAACCTTTTGTGAGCGGATCCACTATCATGAAGTTTGTTCCAATATGCTCTATAGATATATGTCCACTCTGCACTTTTTCTTTCACAACTAAGAATTTTATGTCAATATGCTTTGACTTAGTTGAGCTTTTGTTATTATTAGAATATAGCACTGCTGACTTACTATCATAATATAACTTCAGCGGTCTTCCTACATTTTCCAAAATGCACAGCCCAATAATAAAGTTGTGTAGCCATATTCCATGGTTTGATGCCTCATAACATGCTACAAATTCTGCTTCCATAGTGCAAGAAGTTACAAGTGTTTGTTTAACACTTTTCCAAGATATAGCTCCTCCAGCCAATAGATAAATATAGCCTGATGTAGACTTTCTGCTATCTTGGCATCCAGCAAAATCAGAATCAGATTACCCTACGACCTCTAAATGATCTGATCTTATATAAGTGAGCATGTAATCTTTTGTTCTCTGAAGATACTTCATAATCCTCTTGGCTGCTTTCCAATGTTCTATACCAGGGTTGCTTAAGTATATGCCTAACATCCCAACAATGTATGCAATATCTGGACGTGTACATACTTGAGCATACATCAGACTCTCAACGGCTGAAGCATAGGGAATCTTTTGCATTTCTTGAGTTTCAAGATGGCTTTTAGGGCACTGACTAAGACTGAATTTATCTTCTTTAGCAATAGGGGTATCTCCTGGTCTACAGTCTTGCATGCCAAACCTTTTGAGTACTTTATCAATATAGCTCTTTTGTGATAATCCAAGAATACCTAATGCAAAAGGGGCGTCCCCAAGATTTTTCATCTCAAAATGTTTAGATAGAAATTTCTTGGTTTCGTGCAATAAGCATATATCATTAGTGGCAAGCAAGATGTCATAGACATATAGAACCAGGAATATATGTTTACTCCCACTGAACTTGTGATACACACAATCATCAACAATATTCGTCTCAAAACCAAACGAGATGATTACTTGATGGAATTTGTGGTACCATTGAAGAGAAGCTTGCTTAAGTCCATAGATGGATTTTGTTAATTTGCAAACCATATTCTTTGGATCTCCTGACACAAAGTTTTCTGGCTGTACCATATAAATTGTCTCATAAATTTCTCCATCGAGAAACGCCGTCTTAACATCCATTTGATATAACTCAAGATCAAAATGAGCAACAAGTGCCATAATTGTTCTAAAAGAGGCTTTCGATGAAACTGGAGAGAAAGTCTCTATAAAATCGATGCCTTCCTTTTGAGTATAGCCTTTTGCTGCAAGATGTGTCTTATACCTCTCCACATTACCCTTTGCATCCCTCTTGGTTTTAAATATCCATTTACAACCAATTGGTTTTGCATCTTCTGGTAATGAGACAAGTTTCCAAACTCTATTATCTTGCATGGACTTATACTCCTCATTCATGGCATCTATCCACTTTTGAGAGTTAGCACTTTTCATGGCATGATGAAAGTTGATTGGGTCATCTTCCATCACTCCATTATCATTCTCTTGTTCTTGGAGAAATACAATATAATCATCTGAAATAACACTTCTACTTTCTCTCATGGACCTCCTTAATGGCACGGGTTCTTGAGGTTGTTGAGTTTTTTCTTATGGAACAATAGCTTCATTTTGAATAAGGGGTTGTATAACATTGTCTTGTTGAGGTTCCGGAATCACTTCTTGATCAATGATAGGTGTAGGCAACTGTATAACACTGTCAAAAGTGATAATAGGAACTGGGTTTGAATCCAATTCCTCCTCAAAAGAAATGTCTTTAACTTTATTTCTCCTCCCAAACTCAATATCCTCAAAGAATACTGCATTTCCCGTCTCAAAAATATTCTCAGCTATGGGATTATAAAACTTATAGCCCCTAGAACGCTCAGAATAACCAATAAAGTATCTGTTCACAGTTTTGGAATCCAGCTTCTTTTCATGTGGCCTATAAGGCCTTGCCTTAGCTGGACAACCCCAAATGCGAAAGTGCTTTAAACTAGGCTTTCGACCAGTTCAAAGTTCATAAGTAGTTTTTGCAGCTGCTTTAGTTGGTACTCTATTAAGAATATAAACTACTGTCTTTAATGCTTCTCCCCAGAGAGAATCAGGTAAGGTGGAATGAGCAATAATACTCCTTACCATATCCTTAAGAGTTCGGTTTGGTCTTTCAGCAACACCATTCATGCTAGGTGATCCTGGCATGGTGTATAGTGGGACAATACTACATTCCTCTAGGAATCTAGCAAATGGTCCTGGACGTTGTTCACCTAAACCATCAAATCGGCCGTAATACTCACCACCACGATCAGATCTGACACTTTTAATTCTTTTGTTGAGTTGATTTTCAACTTCAACTTTATAAGCTTTGAACACATCCAGTGAATGTGATTTTTCATGAATTAGATATAGGTAACCATAACATGAGTAATCGTCTATGAATGATATGAAATATTGTTGACCACTCCAAGATGCCGTAGGGAAAGGTCCATAAATATCTGTATGAATTAATTCTAAGACGTTTGAAGATCTATTAGCACCCAATCTTTTAGTTTTGGTCTATTTTCCCTTGATGCGATCTACACAAACGTCAAAGTTTGTGAAGTCGAGAGATTCTAAAATACCATCAGATACTAAGCGCTCAACTCTACCCTTTGAGATATGACCTAAGCGCTTATGCCATAAAGATGCTAAATTTTCTTTATTTAATTTACATTTAGTAACACGTGATTCCACATGCAAGGTTTCATTATAGGATGCAACTGTTTCCAACAAATAAAGATTGTCATACGCATTTAAATAACCAGTTCCAACAACATTTGAATTCAAAGACAAAGTAAACCGATTGTTTCCAAATGAACAACAATATCCAAAAATTTCCAACACAGAAACAGAAACCAAATTTCGTCTAAATGACGGTACAACAAAAGTGTCTTTTAAATTCAAATAAAAACCAGTTCCTAACAACAATCTAAAATGTCCAATCGCTTCCACTTCTACCGATTGTGCATCGCCCACAAAGATGTGTCTTTCACTATCACTTGGCTTTCGGTAGCTCAGGCAACCCTGCATAGAAACACTTATGTGAGTGGTAGCACCAGAATCTATCCACCAAGTGTTTCTAGATACTGAAGATAAATTAACTTCAGAACAGACCAAAGTAACAAACATACCTTTCTTTTCACGCCATGCATGATATTTGGTGCATTCCTTCTTCATATGTCTAGGTTTGTGACAAAAGAAACAACCGTCTTTTCCCTTTTGTTGTTTCTTTTGATCTGGATCCTTAGCAGCTTTATTTTTAAATTTTCTTTTTTTGCCTTTTGCTTAAGAGGTGCTTGCTAAATGGGCACCCTCAGTCTTATCTTGCTTCAGCCTTTCTTCCTCTTGTACACAATATGAAATGAGCTCATTGAGAGTCCACTTCTCCTTTTGACAGTTGTAACTGACCTTAAATTGACTGAATTGTGGAGGAAGCGAGATAAGCACTAAATGCACAAGCAAGTCATCCGAATGCTCAAGCTTTAATGTCTTTAATTTTGAAGCAATGTGAGACATTTACATAATGTATTCCCTTATGTTTTCCTTGCCTTTGAACCTTATGGAAATAAGTTTCTTCAAAAGAGTACTTGTTTCCGCCTTATCGCTTTTGGCAAAGCGTTTCTCAATTTCAACAAGAAAATCTGTGGCATCGGTAATCTCTTCGGATACTACACCCCTAAAAGCCTCAAGTATGCCCCGTTTAATGATCATAAGACTCATGCGATTTGAACGGTCTCATTTCTCAAAAATTCTCCTTTTCTTCGGAGGTACTAGCATCTGTAAGAGAAGTAGGCCGATCCATTCTTAATGCAAGGTTCAGATCCATGCAACTAAGAACAATCAATATGTTCTCTTTCCAGTCCTTAAAGTTATTACCATTAAGGACCGGTACTGAATTAAGGTTAGCAGATACAGTAGCAACGAATGGAACAGAAAATGAATAAAATAATATAAATTACATGCTCTTAACAACTTCATATATAAAAATTCAAATTATGGTTAATCACACTTCAAGATACCAAACAAATCATTAATATCAAGTCTTTGGACAGTAATATTAACTGTAAGCGGTACTCTTATTGTAGCAATCAAACATTCACAATAAATTATGTCAAACAATATGCAATCTTTGGACTGTCATATTGCTCACATAAAATATCTTATAATTGTTACACATTTATCACCATAAGTATGTATGAAATTCGGCCAAATATTAATTCACCTTTGGGCTCGTTAATAAATGCATGAACTACATACACACAATTATTTTGATATTTTAGTTAGAATAATCTACACAAAAGTGATCGCTTTGACGATATTTTGTTTCAATTAAACTATTTAAGATATAAAATATCCTTAAGAAAACCAAATTCGAATTTAATTTTTTTTTTTTTTTTGGTTAATTCAGACATGGTAACAAGGCGTCAGTCATTATAGCATACTGATGTTGTCAAGATATATTTGCACAAGAACTTTATCAGTCAATTGCAATTGAACAATCTAAATAAATTATACATTAAATTAGATTTAGGCAATCTATTATGCGTTACTTGTAAAGGCGAAATGTTTGGTCTGTTGCACAATAAGTCTGTTCCAACCAAAAAATCAAATTAAACATTGTGCATTGCTTCTGTCTGTAACAAGCATGCTTCTGTTAGGCTTTAAAAGGGTTCTTGAAGTTTCCTACCGTGCTGTGTTTGAGAGGATTTAAGGGTCTAGACATGTGATAACTAGGTTGTTTTATTCAGAACTGTAGCTTTTTCACTTTTCTTCCATGTATCACTGTTTATGTTGCCTTGTAAATCGATCTGGGCACATAAAGGAGTTGTATTGTTGACTTTTTTTATGTGTTTGAAAACAACAGTTACTTCCGTTTATTTATAACCTTATAAATCTTATTGTCTAAATCTTCAATTAGATTATTTTCCATGCTTCTGTTTTCTTTTGTTTATATGTAGGAATGCTAAAATAGCCCAACCTAAATAAAAGTATTATAATGATACTTTTAATGGACAATGCAAATCACATGCAAATCAAAATACTGTAGATGGAAACTTTCGAATGTCATTCCTGATGCTTTGAGAGCATCTGAACGATTGACATTTGGCTTTTATGACATTGGAAACATAATTTGTAATTTATACTGTAGCCATCATCTAATGAAACAGTAAAAAGTAATGTGATGAATAATTTATGCACAACAATTCAATCACATCATGCATAAACATGTACCGATTTAATTAACCCAGAAAGAGGACAAGCATGGATCGTCAATGTTGGAAAATCATTTCACTATAATTGTAAATCCTCATGAATTAATTTAGGGTTTGCTCCGATACCAATTGTAATAGATTCAATTTAGCCCTAATCAATTCAAGAGAAATCAAAACTATAAACAAATGGAGATTAGCGGAAGCGTACCAGAATCCATTGAATCAATTTGTATGAAGATTCTAATCTTTCAAGAATACAGTTTCTACTTTCTGTCTGCGTTTCTCTCTGACGGGGAAGAAGAGAAAACAAAAGTACGTACTGTTTATCGGGGACCAGACCGTTTTATAACGGACTAAAATCAATTATGTAATATTTACAATTTGGTCCCTCAACAAATTGTAAATACCACTTATTTATACCCCAATTATAATAGCATTATACATTTTAATATATGTGTCCACAACAAAATTTTAACCTAACCCTTGCACCTTGAATTACAAGCTAATAGAAAGTGCGAATTTGGCTCACATGTTCTACACATCAAAGGCCAGTTTTTTTGTTTTAGAATGTAAACATGTTTAGTAGGGTCTTACAATAGTGCGGGCGGTATGCATGCAAATGTTTTTATATGAGCACTGTAATGAGAGGATTGGTGGATAACCAGCTTGTTCATTTTTTGCAATACCGTTCCTAACAGATTCCTCTTCGTTTATTTTCTACTTGATTTTGTGTGTGTTTGTTTTGTTTCTTTTCTTTCAGGTGTTATTTGCAATTGATGCACTGTTAATCATTTTATCGGTCTTTGTATTTCTAAACAATGAGATTTACTGCAGTAAAGATTTCTTTGATACGACAGGTTACTGATTATATTGTTTAGTTATTTTTAATCCGAATTATTTACATGGTTAAAGTTTTCCAAGGGTCGCTGAAGGTTTTATCTATGATTTATTAACAGGCAGAACTTTGAAAAATGGATACAGGATAACTCATGCATGCAAGCTATGAAACAATACGTGTTCGTAATGCCATTCGTTGTTGAAATGCAATAAATAGTTTAAAGTGTTGAAACATCCTAGTTAAAATTCACTAGGAGGTGCTTTCTCTTTTAAACTACTGTAAAGAAAAAACTACCGTAAAGAAAAGTATTATGGGTCTGAATGGCCTATTGAAACAACTTATTACAAAATGCTTGAAAAAATGGATGATACAACTGATAAAAATAAATGCATCTTTGGAACTAAGAATACATAGATTATTTTATTCCTTACTATATATACCAATCAAAAATCAACTATGTTTATGAACTGTAGACAAATCACACTATGGAGTAATTATACAATATAAGGCAATATATATACATGCACAGTTTTATAGAGAACTGCTGAGACAAGTTACATACAAGCTCTTGAAAAGTGATAAACACGGTAGAGGAAAAGCATGCATTTACATAACAAAACCAATTCATTACAATCAGGAAACCAAATACATCAATTGGGCAGCATCAAGACAGTAGATTTGTGTTTATTGGTATTTAATTTTACATTACGTAATATTGCAATCTTGTCTGAAGCAATATGGGCTGCCAGTTACTGGTGACATTGTTTACAAGAGAAGGTTTGCTATTAGTGTTTTTGTTTGGAAATGAAACCATATCAACACATGTATTATTATAAATATATGATTGCATTGTGTTTAAAAACGATGATGAGTTGTAAGGTTTGTTTTTAACCAGTTGTTATGAGATTTATATATTACTTGTTTCTTCCTTTTAAGAATTGTCTAAAATCTATGGTTTTATAAATATATCAGGCCCTGGTAGAAGGCAAGACCATACAGGGAGACAATGCAAGAATGATCAAAGAAAATTTTAGCGATAGAGATACATCACATTCTGGGATTGAGGGTGTAGAAACTGGTGTTGATGCTGCTGAGTTTCTTCTTTTTGGAGCAAATTCAGTTCAGGTTAGAAATTTCTGGGAATCTAATTATTCGAATTACCTTGTATCATTAGATTTTGGAGTTGCAAATTAAAGTACCATCAGATTTTGGAGTTCGAGTGTTGAGTTTTTTCTTCTTTATACGTCGTTTTCTAAATAAACATAAATTACACTTGTATCTATACAAGTTCTTTAACTTTGATCTCTTCAATTTTATTATATATTTCAATAATAATAATAATAATAATAATAATAATAATAATAATAATAATAATAATAATAATAATAAATAGTTTGAATAAATTAACTAAGTTTTATAAAAATTAAATACGTTTATGAAAATAACCAAGTATTATAAAAATCAACAAAGTTATAATTATAATAATAATAAACTAAATTTGATAAAAACATTAACTAAGTTTATAATAATAACAATAATAACAACAACAACAACAATAATAATAAACTATAGTTTGATAAAAAAAAACTAGTTAAGTTTATAATAATAATAAATTAACCAAGCCAACTAAGTTTTTCTTACCAGTTTTGGCATTGAAATAGGCCATGCTTTTTAAAAGTTGTTTTCCATTAGTTTGTAATAAACTTGCTTGGTCAATTAACACCATGTTAAAACTGCGATCAGAAGCAGTCAAATGGCAGACAATTACTTTGTTAAAACTGTGGTCGGAAGCAATCAAATGGCAGACACAATAAATCTTATATTCACTGCTATTGGAACTACTATGGTTCTATGACAGTTTTTCTATAACAAGTATCATATAGGCTAATTTGTAGCTTAACTTACATCCTCCAACTATATACAAAATCGAATTAAGATCATCTAAATGTAATATAAATGGAGTAACCATGTAGCTTTGGCTGTTGAATAAAGAACATTGGCAATGCAGAAAAATATAAAAATAAAATGAAATGGTAAATAAAATTAGAAAAACATCTGAATTTTATTCCCTCTTTACTGTCTCCTATAATTGTAATAGAACCCATGTTATTTTATAATACATCTTTGGTACTATTTTATAAGACCACTGTATTTTAATGCTTGCGAATTGCACAGTTTTTGCATATGCTTCATTTTTATTCTGTATTGTACTGAGAATGGCCATAATGTTGACAACTACATTTAGTATTTTTTTTATATTTTAAGTTCATGTACGTTAGATAATTTTTGGTACTGATATTACATTAAATCAATATGGACTGTATATTTAAGTATGATAGAAAATTAGCATGACTTTTGGTTTGACTAGAAAAGGAGATGGAGGACTTTCTTAATACAACGCTGAGTAAGAATCATAGGTGAATTGACTAACTCCTGTAGTTACTTTCTTTACCTGAACTAACATACATGAAAATCCGAGGAGTGAGTTACTTGCCTAAATGCAGTTAGATATGGGTGATAGTATTAACTATTAAAGTATATGATAATGAGTGAGTTTCCTGCAGATCAAAAGGAAACTAAATCGCGTAAATTTGGTGGGGACATGTAATCATATAAATTTTGTGTATGTAATTGGTATTTATACATGTTCTTCATATCTAAGTGAGCATGAGTCAGACCTAATGTACTAAGCGCACATTACCCACTAATTGCACTGAAAAATAGATATAACATAGTTCCAAACATGACTAAGTAAATTAGAAAACATTTATAGTGTGTATTACTAAATCAGGAATTATATAACCAGTTTAATGTTCAGATGTTATTAGTCAGTGTTCGGGCGATCCATGAGGGTTCAGGTGATCCATGTAGTGGTTACGTAAGTAAATCTAAAACCTTGCTCAAGTAAGCATCACTTTGTTACATCTAAACTCTGATCTCAGCTAAGCATAGCATTTACCAGACAGTATCTTACTTTCTAAAGGCTTGGTAAGCACAGCATAATTAAAATGACCAAGATGACATAGGTCTTTCAATAAGAGAAGTTTTACTTGACTTTGAAAAAACTGGATAAAATTGCTATTTTGTATGAGGTACTCCTAATGTATGGTGGTACTTTGTCAAACCAAAATAACAAATGCTTTTTTTTTCAAAGCATGTATACATGAATTATCAGTTAAGTCTAGGGCACAAAAGTTGTTTCCTAGGAGTCACTATAAGAAAATATGGATTTAATTCCACTTATTAACAGCGTCTGAAAGGTAAGTGCATCTATTAATACTATTAACGTAAATTTCAACGCCACCAAAATTTGCCGCTCTTCCTGCCGTTTGTAAAACATTGTTACGTTTTTTTATATTTTTCAAGTTTCCCCTATTTTCGTTTTTCTTCTTCTCTTTAGAAAAATTCACGAAGTCCTAAATTGTCATCGCCATCATCGTCGCTTTATTTTTCCTCCATCATCATTGCCGTACTACTTCTTTTCTCTCTACACAGTTGATCGACTCCCTCTTTAATCTGTTGTCATTTGATTGAGATTCCACGCAAACCCTGAATTGATAACAACCAAAATCTGACATTGTTTCCAACATGGAAGTGAGAAAAAATAATCTCAATCCAACGTGGAAACCAGCTGTTCTAAACATTCAACAAATTGGAAGCAAGGCATGATCTTTCCACATTTATATTTTCAAAAACAAAAAGGATTAACAGAAAACTTATTTTCTAACGACACTCATTTATTTACAGGAAAATCCCTTAGTAATAGAATGTTATGATTTCAACAACAATGGCAAGCATGAATTGGATGGGTGATAAGTTTGACTTTGTTAGATGGACGAGTTACAAATGTATGCAGGCTTATAATGTTATTTTATTTCAATATATGTAGAAAAGTTGTGAAGTCAATTGCATGGCTAAAAAACTGCATCAAGTTAGAGGCGCTGAACATTTATTTTTGCCAGCAACTCCCAAACAAAGGCAACCAAACAAGATTAGGCTTAAATTTCATAAGTTTCATGACAACTCAAAGCTTATTCACTTACAATTGTAGAAGTGATTAAACTTAATATGGTCTAGGGTCTATTTAGTTATTTCAACAACTGAATTTGATGTCTGAATTATAATTCTTTATTTATCCACACTATCTCCATTTTAATGAATGATATTTTTATAGAAAGCATTTTCACTAGTGAGTATTAGTATATATAAGGTGGCCTATTATGCATCTACTCAAATGGATATGAAAGCATACTACACATTTTTAGAAAAGGTCTCTAGTAGCACCTTGCATAAATTGAGAGAATGGACAGGATGCGATTTATGGCTTTAACATTCCTAATGATTTTAATTTGAATGTTTTTTCATTTGTCTTGAAAATAATGCTTAATGCTCATATAATGCGGAACTCCACACTCAACGAAATCTTACCATGAGATTGTGGGCTAAATATATATCTGTATTATTTTTTATTCATCAGTAATATCACTGAGATGATCACAGTAATTATTTATAGTACCAGGTGTTACTTTTATGTGACTCTTTATGCAGATTTTGAAATGTCAACTAATTATTGATAGTTTTACGGAGAGAAAAAGGTTAAGTTTCTTAGATTAAATTGCTGGGGGTTTTGAGCTAAACTTTACAGTTGCAATAGACTTTACAGGTATGCTTGCAAACTGTAAAGTTCGCTTCCTATTATTTTTAACATACAGTCATATAATCATACTTATCATTTTTACCAGCATCAAATGGTAACCTCGTCTCCTAGATTCCTTGCATTATATTGATCCCTTTGGTTGTCCAAATGCTTATCAAAGTTTGAGCAATCATTTAATTCATATAAGCGGCTGTTAAAATCACTTTTATTTGTCTCTTAATTTTAATAATTTCACAGCCAATATTAGAAGTTGGTGAGGTTTTACAAGTTTATGACACTGATAAACGCTTTCTTTCATGGGGTTATAGAGCAAGGCCGACTGATGGTCTTGTATCTCATTTCTTTAATTTGAATGCTAGCACAAACTACTCTGAGGTGAACTTTCCCGTTAGCCTGTACTATTCAAGTTTTCAATGATATCTGATATTTAAATTAAAAAGAGAAACCTTGACATATGGATGTTATACTTTCTAATTGGGTTGTGTTCTACTCTCTGGCATCTCTTTTGACGAAGTAAACAGCCAGCATGATGGTTTCCTGCCATATAAAGCAGAATCACCCATATCATATTTTGGTCATGATGTTTAAGATATGAAATGAAATCGAAGAATCCCTGCCATATGAGAGTTTTATGATAAAATTTATTGTATATTAGGGATACGACCCACATATGTATTCGTATATTTTAAGGTTTATATAGCAATGCATATCCAAATTTAAATAATGCCCTTGGATCAACGATTAATAAACCACTAGTGGATGGTTGTTGATGGTTTAATTCATTTAATTTGTCTCGATTTGTAAATGAATCTAATGAGAATATAAGTTTAATAATGATAATAATAAATAATGATTTGAATAAATCAACTAAGTTTTATATAAAAGTTAACTAAGTATTGTAAAATTAACAAGTTTATAATAATAGTTATAATAATAAATTAAGTAAGTTTATGAAAAATTTGTAACTTTGAAATAATTTATAAAATTATCCAAGTTAATAAAATTTAAGTTTGAGATCATTTATAAGTTTAAGTTAATTAAAACATAAGTCATGACATATAAGTTTTACTAATTGAGATAACTTATAAGATTGAATTAATGTAAATAAATTTATAGATAAGTCAACCGAGCTTTATAAAAATTTAACTAATTTTTATAAAATATAACCAAAATTTGAAAAATTAGCTAAGAGTTATATAATTTAACTACGTTATATAAAAATTAAATAAATTTATACAGATTAATTAAGTTTCATTAGAATTTATGTAACGATCCCGGATTTTGCCTAAGTTTAAATTGATAATTAATTTAATTTTTGAATGAAAATTGTGAAATTAATTGATAAATTGATTTGAGTCTCTCCAAATTCGAATAAAAATACGTGTGTTTATTTATCAAAGTATAATTAAGTTTTTTTTAAAAACAATTTCTTTAAAAGTTAAATGTCTATATAATGAATGAATGCAAATGTAAAAATAAGGCAATAAATATTTAGGTTGGAAATTTATATTTACGTTAAAAATACAAATAAAAATATATAAGATAAATTACAAAATATAAAGTAAATACATTAGACAAATTCTAAAATCATGTTTACTATAGAAATTTATTTATATTATAAAGTAACAAGACAACAAAAGCATATTTATAAGTATGAACAAAGGAAAATATAAATATCTATGTACAAATGAATAAAGTATAAATATGAAAAAGTGTGTACAAATGGAATTATAGGTATGTAGGCTTGTATAAGAAGACGCTAATATATATATATATATATATATATTCAAATATGAACATAAGTATGTAGATTTAAAATAAAATAAAAAGAAGACAAAGAAAATTAATGTAGCATACAAAATATACATCTATCAGGCACCAAAGAAAAAATCTTTAGTCAAATATAAAACAAAGAGAAAAAAATCTCTGGTATATTGTACAAAGACAATATAATTACCCTATACAAGCATATATCACCTGTAAACTTTCTTCCTTTATATCAACTCCTCATTTTAGTTTCGTTCATCAAAAAGCTAAGAAAAACTGAAGGAAGCATCATCTACAGATTTAAAACAAATTCACTTAAACAACAATACAACTTCATAAAACCAGAGATCAAAAGGAGGGAGGAGTTACAGGAAATTCAAACTGCTGTTTCAGACAACAATTGCTCTCTGTTCATTCTGGAAAACAAAGTGAGTAACTTCTTTTTAAAAATGATTAAGTATCTTTATGACTGGTTGCTTGAATTGAGTGTGAAGATAATCAAGTATTTGTGTTTATATGTTATTGAAATGCTGTGAATGTGTGATATATGATGAAAGTATGTTTGGTTAAACAGAAAACACATCTCTGTTGAAATATTTCCTAGCTCAAGTTTGATTTCAAACTACTTTATCTCTTGATCAAGACTTTGTTAAGATTTAAGTTACAAATGAAATATGATTGTTATATCATAAATGTTAGTTTAAAAATATAGTTTAGTTAAATAAACTTGTACTGTCTTTGCAATTTAAAAACTACTGAGTAACTCCAATTTAGTCAAAAACCAAATTGTCTTGATTTCTGAATTCCGGAATAGGAATCAAATTCCTAATCAAAATTAGGATTTTTAAAACTAAAATTATATTTTTTAGTCAAGGTTTGTAGTGGCATTTCTGTGTTGACCAGTTTTGGGAATTTTGAGGATCTCTGGTAATCTAATTGAATCTGGTGGTCGGGATTCTTCCTGTAAATGGAGGAGTGACTGGAGTGTTTGGAAAAATTGACTGGTGGATGGTATGTGGCCGGTGGTGGCAGTGGTGTTGGGTTTTTTTTCTTAAACCTAGTTTGTCTAGGCTGTACATTTTGGATCTGTTTGATTTCCTTTGTGCATAGAGTGTCACGAGATTTTGGGAGATGGTTGCTGAAGCATAGTCGAAGCTATGGCTGGAGGACCTGACTCTCAGGTGGTCAGAGTTTCGAGGAAGTGGCGTTGACAGGTTTTGTGGATTGGTTGCTGTTCTATGTTTCCAGGTTTGGTTTGTAAGCTCGATTTGATTTCGAGCTTCTGTGGTGGTTTCTGATGGTCATGATCGGGTTTGTGGAAGGTCGACGATGTGCTAAGGTCTGGTGGTGGCCGGAGATGGCAAGAGCCACGATATATGTGCACCGTGCCATTTGGAATGTTCTGATGAACTATTGTATGTACAGAAGAATTTAATTCGGGATTTACTCGAGTTATTCAAGTGATTACTCTAAGTAAATAGGGTGTTGACTCGAAGCTGTTTGATATTGCCTTGGGTTAGTTTTAAATTGGTACAGGTTTTATTAAAGCTGTCTATAATTTTGAATTTAAGCAAATTTAAATGAATTTGGATTTTAAAATCAAGAATTTAAAATCAATATTTAAATCAAAGATTTAAATCAAAGGTTTAAAATAAATGTTTAAATTAGTGGATTCAAGTCTCTTTGAATCCAGATCTGTGAATTTGAATTAATTTTATGTTCTGAATGTTTCAAACAAATTTAAATCAAATAATTCTTTTTAGTAATTTGTTTTCAAATAAATATTTGAATTGGATTTTGATAAAGTTCATTTATAAAAAAGGATTTTGAATGAAAAGTTAAATAATTTGTTTTAACTGGAATTTGCAAGTTAAAATGAATTGTATTTTAAAGCTTAAATTTTAAATAAAAATTTAAGTAATTTAGTTAGAACTTTTCTTATATAGGTTTATAAGTTGATATTTAAATTTGGTTAATGTTTAAATATATAATCATTTTGAATCTTAAATTCAAATGAAATTTGAATCTAAATTTAGAAGTGTAATGTTTTGAGTACACTTTAATATTAATGAAGTCATTAATAAAGAAATGGATTACCTTAGAGATAATTAAGGTATTAAAATCATTTAATGAATAAGATAACTAAGGAATAACTTATATATTTAATTTATAAATTAATGATTTAGATTAATTTATAATTAGAGATTAATTAGGAAAGAAATTAAAGGATTGTTATTTGTTAATAAAGGTCATTAACTAAGATTATTTAAATAATTAATTAATGTGATTAATTTTAATAAATTAGATTAATTAATTTAATGATAATCATTTATGAGATTGTGTAAGTGTAATTACATTATGGTAAGTAATTAAAGGGTTAATTTCTTAAAATAATTAATTAAGGGGTTAATTAATTATGTAATTGGTTTAGAGGTTAATTTAAGGGGCATTTCACTAGAAGGACAAACTTTGCAGTCCAATTAGTTTCTAGGACACACATTCATAGAAATTAATTTCAAGGCCAAAGTCAGCAAAATAATTACTTTTAAGGACAAAGTCAACAGTCCAATTACTTTCAAGGACATAATTTCATAGGTTTTTAGGCCTTGGAAGCTAATTATTTTGCATTTTGTCCTTAAAAGTAATTATTTCAGCCGTGTGTCCTAGAAACTAATTGCACTTGCTAAAGTGGCCCTTATGGCTAATTTCCACTTAATTTAATTAATATGATTAATTAAGAATAATTTATTAATTAAGAATAATTAATCAAAGTGTTTGATAAATTAATTTAAATCAAATGATTTGTAATTAATAAATCAGGATTGGATAATTAATTCATAAGTAATTAATTTAATTGGAAATAAATTGAACTAATTAGGATTAAACAATTAATTAATCCTGCTTATAAATGATTATTGAATGCTTGACCTTACTTATGAATGATTGTATTGTATGAGATGCCTTGAATTAATTGTCCTATCTGATCGGTGATATTTTTTTCTATGGATTGAGCTGTGTATAATTTATTCATTTATTTGTGATACAATTGTTTATTATCTGTGAATCTGTGAATGAATGATAAGCGTTTACCGCTTACCAACTATATTTATGTGTTTTGATCTATGACGATTGAATGATGTTGCACTGTTGTGTGAAACCCCTGGATCACACTTACACACACACAAATATGGATGCACATGGAAATGGGTTAAGTCGTAGATTTTTGAAATAGTTTGAATTTGAATCTTGAATCCAAATAGTTTTGGAAATGAATTGGGATTAAAGTGAAAATTTTTTGAAAAGGAGTTTCAAAGATAAATTTTATTTTTGAATAATTTGATTTCACCTTGAAGTTTAAATAATTCGATTTAAATTTAAATTCAAAATTTGAAACTGAATTCTATGATTGGGAACTAGGGACTAAAGATGTTATACAAGTTTATATTGGTTAAACCATTTTAAAGGTATTGATTTGGAAATTTGAATTTAAGTTCAAAGGCTCTAACTCGTGCAAATATAATTGGATTTTTCCGAAACGAAAACTATTTGTTTTCAAATAATAAAAGCTTTCACATGAGAAATGAACGTCCAATTTGTGTTAAAAGGATTTCAAGTCTAAAATGAAAATGATTTCCAAGTTATGAAAACGGGTTTGAAAGCTATAAGTTAAATCTTTAATTTAAAGATTTAATGAGTTAATCCAATCGAAATGGGAATTGTTTTGAAAATCCGTAAATGGATCTTTGTGAAACTGGGTGCACTTTGTGAAATAAATCTTTTTGTTTAAAGATTTGAAATGGTAATTTGTTTAAACCATTTGAGGAAAGGTTTTGGTTTTCTTTGAAGTTGTGACTTAACTGAAATCCCATATCCATATATTTTTAAATATTGCGCTCATTATTCGGTTTAGCCGGGAGAGAACCTTATGTCATATAACCCATTCCGAATAATGATACGACGTTATGGATAGCATTTGAAGACCGGTGTTGAAGACCGGGTATTCGTGAGAACGATAGGATAACCTGTCGATTGACTCTGCACTGAGTTGCTCCGGTATAGAGTTTTCCTTAAGTGATGGGAAGTCCGATCGGGATTGTGAATACCCGGACTTGCAAGGGCTTCTTATGAAGTGCCTTCGGTTCTGTTCGAACCCGGGACAGACTTGTATGGTTATATGTCTGACACTACACTTTGAGATATAACACAGATATATTTCAAATACATATCTGTTGGTGGTGGAGAATTTATTCTCTTAGCTTAACACTCTTCTCTGAGACGTACGAGCTCAGAGGTTATGTAGTTGAAGGTTATAAGTGATATGCTCTCAATTTAGTAGTGTGGCATGCTGAGTGCTGCTGTGTGTTGATGACCATTTGTTGATCGTTTGTGATCAAAGCATGGCTTTTGTATAAAGCGTAGCTTTGTGGACGAAACTGCATCAAGACCTCACACCCCGGAAATGGTCGAAACAGGAAAGATGCGGCAAGGTTATGAGGGTCGCGCCCTTTAGGGTGTGTCATTCCCTTCTGGTAAAGGGTGGTATCATGGTATGGAGCCCAGATATTTACCTATGTGGTGGACTTCAATCTCATTTACTGTGTGGTTGTTGCTTTGTGGTTTAGAGGCACCTCAGGTAAAGGTCCCAAAGGACCAGGAGGGTGACATGCTCGTGCAGTAGTTACCTAGTTACAGAGGTAACCCGGCCTTGTGATGGCAGAGAGCTGGTTAAGTTCTCGGGACGTCCCTCCAGAGGCGTACCCATTGACAGTGGGAACTTACTTAGCCCGACCATTTATTAGAAAACTCAAACGAAACAATACGCGCCCTGTACGGTTTTAGTTGTATAGCATGTCTCCTCAGGAGGTAGCTATAGCTGGCATAATATAATGGTACCTATGCTGGCTAAGATTAATATTATATTTTCGAAAGGTTTTCTACACTATGCGCTAATAATAATATAAAAGAAGAATTTTTGCGTAGTAAGCATGTTTGACTATCATAAGGAGAAATCTCCCTCATGTGTGTGATTGCGTTGTGTGTGTGCCGGGAGGCCTTGTGGTAGTTTCATTTTCCAAAAAAAGCATTGTGGTTTTCATTCTAAATTCCTTTGTCTGTTTTAAAGATAAACTATTTTTTTGTTACTCATACTAGTCCCATGGCTGACTCAGAGTTTATTTTTCCTTTCCTAAACTCTGGGTGCCCACAATTTTTCCATACGGGCAGTCTAGAGTTGGGTTTTTCAGATAGTCAGGTTTAGTAGATTATCTGGAGCTAGTTCAGTCTTTGGATGAGACTTGCTTATCTAGGTGAAACGTGATGGGGGGTTCGAGCTTTCTTTGGATTAGAGCATTGGATTTGGGGGTGCATTCTATTGAAGATATTGTTCCGCTGCTAGTGTTATCTTTTCTTTCCGCTGTGTGTTGTATCTCTGATAGTATGATATCTATTGTATCATTCTATTGTATCATATTATATCAGATGTTGTATCTGTCATTGTATCAATGTTATTGATATTCGTTTCTTCCGTTGTGTTGTACTTAATGGTGTTATAAGCTCCAGCGAACCAGATTCGACGTTTGGATCTGCGGCATTTGAATATGAGTGTCATATTCGGTGCCCATTTTCGAAGGTCGAGTTAGGGCCGTCACATTTGGTATCAGAGCTGAGGGTTAAAACTTTAGCTCAGGAGTATAACACATTAAGTAACTCATTAGAGATAGTGTAAAGTATACCTTAGAATGAGTGTATCCCTAAGATATCCGTTCGTGTGCCTCAGTTAATTCTCTTACTATCCACTGATAGTAAGTATAAGTGTAAGAAGAGGATGAGATAGGGGACAGGGGAGTACCACTACAATGGTCAATACCCTGCAATAGTGAAAGCAATTTTCTTCTCAATCTCCTTTGATTCGTCTTCCTGAATTCTTTGATTTGCTTCGTGGCAGCTGTAAGGAGAAGTTTCGATGTGATGGTAGCCCTACGAATCGTTGTAGAAAATCCTTACTTCGTACCTTCATCGGTTTCTTATCAGCTTTTCGATTTAAACTCTAATGAATTTGAAATTCGAAATTGAAAATTTTAAATAAATTGGAAATTTTAAATTGCGTTAAATTGATTGATAGAATATAAGCTAAATTTGAATTGTATCAATAAAAGGATTTCGTTTAAAACTAAATTTGAAATTCTATGGTGATTTCTTGGGTAGACCGAAGTCCGAAAAGGGACAAGTTGATATTACCTTGGGGTATTCCGACTTAAGTTTGGAATCCATATCTAGTATTCGAGAATTATGGAAGATTTAAATCCATTTATCTATTGTTTGGATCTCGATATATTCTACGAGCGGTTAGTTATCCATCGAACTAACCAGTGACCCTACATATTCGTAGATCTGGTGACCAGTGTATCTTGTGAAAAAATTGTATGAGTTTGTTCTCATATATATATTGTAGATATTCTGATTTGGAGAACCAAATACAGAATAGATATCCAGTTTGATCTGGAAAACTGTTTCTCTGTCTTTGTGTATCTATCTTTGTTGTTTTCGTGCCTGCAAATTTCGGGGACGAAATTTTTTAAGGGGGGAATCTGTAACGATCTCGTATTTTTCCTAAGTTTAAATTGATAATTAATTTAATTTTTGAATGAAATTGTGAAATTAATTGATAAATTGATTTGAGTCTCTCCAAATTCGAATAAAAATATGTGTGTTTATTTTATCAAAGTATAAATAAGTTTTTTTTTTTAAAAAAACAATTATTTTAAAAGTTAAATATCTATATAATGAATGAATGCAAATGTAAAAATAAGATAATAAATATTTAGGTTGGAAATTTATATCAACGTTAAAAATAGAAATAAAAATATATAAGATAAATTATAAATTATAAAGTAAATACATTAGAAAAATTCTAAAATCATGTTAACTATAGAAATTTATTTATATTCTAAAGTAACAAGACAACAAAAGCATATATATATAAGTATGAACAAAGGAAATATAAATATCTATGTACAAACGAATAAAGTATAAATATGAAAAAGTGTGTACAAATAGAAATATAGGTATGTAGGCTTGTATAAGAAGACACTAATATATATATATATATATATATATATATATATATTCAAGTATGAACATAAGTATATAGATTTAAAATAAAATAAAAAGAAGACAAAAAAAATTAATGCAGCACACAAAATATACATCTATCGGCCACCAAAGATAAAATCTTTAGTCAAATATAAAACAGAGAGAAAAAAATCTCTGGTATATTGTACAAAGACAATATAATTACCCTGTACAAGCATATATCATCTGTAAACTTTCTTCCTTTATATCAACTCCTCATTTCAGTTTCATTCATCAAAAAGCTAAGAAAAACTGAAGGAAGCATCATCTACAGATTTAAACAAAATTGACTTAAACAACAATACAACTTCATAAAACTAGAGATCAAAAGGAGGGAGGAGTTACAGGAAATTCAAACTGCAGTTTCAAACAACAATTGCTCTCTGTTCATTCTGGAAAACAAAGTGAGTAACTTCTTTTTAAAAATGATTAAGTATCTTTATGACTAGTTGCTTGAATTAAGTGTGAAGATAATCAAGTATTTGTGTTTATATGTTATTGAAATGCTGTGAATGTGTGATATATGATGAAAGTATGTTTAGTTAAACTGAAAAGACATCTCTGTTTAAATATTTCCTAGCTCAAGTTTGATTTCAAACTACTTTATCTCTTGATCTAGACTTTGTTAAGATTTAAGTTACAAATGAAATATGATTGTTATATCACAATTGTTAGTTTAAAAATATAGTTTAGTTAAATAAACTTGTATTGTCTCTGCAATTTAAAAACTACTGAGTAACTCCAATTTAGTCAAAAACCAAATTGTCTTGATTTCTGAATTCCGGAACAGGAATCAAATACCTAATCAAAATTAGGATTTTTAAAACTAAAATTATAATTTTTAGTTAAGGTTTGCAGTGGCATTTCTGTGTTGACCAGTTTTGGGAATTTTGAGGATCTCTAGTGATCTACTTGAATATGGAGGTCGGGATTCTTCCTGTAGATGGAGGAGTGACTGGAATGTTTGGAAAAATTGACTAGTGGATGGTATGTGGCCGGTAGTGGCAGTGGTGTTGGGTTTTTGTTCTTAAGCCTAGTTTGTCTGGGTTGTACATTTTGGATCTGTTTGATTTCCTTTTTGCATCTAGTCTCACGAGATTTTGGGAGATGGTTGCTGAAGCATAGTTGAAGCTATGGCTGGAGGACCTGACTCTCAGGTGGTCGGAGTTTCAAGGAAGTGGCGTTGACAGGTTTTGTGGATTGGTTGTAGTTCTGTGTTTCCAGGTTTGGTTTTTAAGCTCGATTTGATTTCGAGCTTCTGTGGTGGTTTCTGATGGTCATGATCGGGTTTATGGAAGGTCGGCGATGTGCTAAGGTCTGCCGGCGGCCGGAGATGGCAAGAGCCACGGTATATGTGCACCGTGCCATTTGGAATGTTCTGATGAACTATTGTCTGTACAGAAGAATTTAACTCGGGATTTACTTGAGTTATTCGAGTGATTACTCGAAGTAAATAGGGTGTTGACTCGAAGCTGTTTGATATTGCCTTGGGTTGGTTTTAAATTGGTACAGGTTTTATTAAACCTGTCTGTAACTTTGAATTTAAGCAAATTTAAATGAATTTGGATTTTAAAATCAAGAATTTAAAATCAAGATTTAAATCAAAGATTTAAATCAAAGGTTTAAAATAAATGTTTAAATTAGTGGATTCAAGTCTCTTTAAATCCAGATCTGAGAATTTGAATCAGTTTTAAATTCTGAATGTTTTAAACAAATTTAAATCAAATAGTTATTTTTTAGTAATTTGTTTTCAAATAAATATTTGAATTGGATTTTGATAAAGTTCTTTTATAAAAAAGGATTTTGAATGAAAAGTTAAATAATTTGTTTTAACTGTAATTTGCAAGTTAAAATGAAATGTATTTTAAAGCTTAAATTTTAAATAAAAATTTAAGTAATTTAGTTAGAACTTTTCTTATATAGGTTTATAAGTTGATATTTAAATTTGGTTAATGTTTAAATATATGATCATTTTGAATCTTAAATTCAAATGAAATTTGAATCTAAATTTAGAAGTGTAATGTTTTAAATACACTTTAATATTAAAGAAGTCATTAATAAAGAAATGGATTACCTTAGAGATAATTAAAGTATTAAAATGATTTAATAAATAAGATAACTAAGGAATAACTTATTTATTTAATTTATAAATTAATGATTTAGATTAATTTATAATTAGAGATTAATTAGGAAAGAAATTAAAGGATTGTTATTTGTTAATAAAGGTCATTAACTAAGATTATTTAAATAATTAATTAATGTGATTAATTTTAATAAATTAGATTAATTAATTTAATTATAATCATTTATGAGATTGTGTAAGTGTAATTACACCATGGTAAGTAATTAAAGGGTTAATTTCTTAAAATAATTAATCAAGGGGTTAATTAATTATGTAACTGGTTTAGAGGTTAATTTAATTAATATGATTAATTAAGAATAATTTATTAATTAAGAATAACTAATTAAAGTGTTTGATAAATTAATTTATATCAAATGATTTGTAATTAATAAATCAGGATTAGATAATTAATTCATAAGTAATTAATTTAATTGGAAATAAATTGAACTAATTAGGATTAAACAATTAATTAATCCTGCTTATAAATGATTATTGAATGCTTGACCTTACTTATGAATGATTGTATTGTATGAGATGCCTTGAATTGATTGTCCTATCTGATTGGTGATATTTTGTTCTATGGATTGAGCTGTGTTTTATTTATGATACAATTGTTTATTATCTGTGAATCTGTGAATGAATGATAAGTATTATAGTTTATACCGCTTACCAACTATATTTTTGTGTTTTGATCTGTGATGATTGAATGATGTTGCACTGTTGTGTGAAACCCCTGGACCACACTTATACACACACAAATATGGATTGCACGTGGAAATTGGTTAAGTCGTAGATTTTTGAAATAGTTTGAATTTGAATCTTGAATCCAAATAGTTTTGGAAATGAATTGGGATTAAAGTGAAAATGAGACGACCGGACTTTTTCTCCACAAAAAGTCGTATCATCCTTAAGAAAGAAAGGGATAGAAAAGAGAAAAGAAAGAAGAGAAAGAAGAAACAACACTAGAGTCTCAACAGCGGAACGAATAAATTATATTAATAACATAAGTATTACATAGTATACAACAGATATCAGAGTTACACAGACAATACAACACATACTAGACAGTTATAAACATCTGTCTACTTATTACAACTCAAAACACAATACAGAAGACACTCAGAGATATCAACACAACGGAAAACTATATATCTATACGCGGAAGCCTCATGCTCCATTGCTCCTCCACAATTCGTCAAAGCTAACCTGAATCCTAACCTGAATCCCTTGGCTACTCGTAAAAATTTGAGTACCCAAGAGTTAAAGAAAAACAGAAATAACTCCGGGTCAGACATGGGTCTGGTGTGAGTAACAGGTTAAAGTTGCTTAACTTTTAAAAAATCTTTGAAAAGAAAAGGTATCACGTAGGACTTCCCACACATAAACATGGAAAAGTTTTTACCTTACGCTAATCAAAACATTTGATAGGAAATCCAGTGATATTATAATAGTGTCTAGGGTTTTCAAGTAAATATGAAATAGCCGAAATTGTTACATCTATTAAATTCCCGCTACTAGCCACAAAAGTGGGTAATACAATCAAAACCGTTGGCACTTATTGGATTTTAGATTCCATACAATGGCTGGGCTACTGGGGTACCCCTGTCACAGTACGTGGCCTAGATCACCGTACCGAGGAGTACGCCCGCTCCCTTGCAACACAAAGCCGGAACCATTCAGTTCCGAACAAGACCACCCCGCAGTTGTGATCAGCAACCGCACCACTAAGCCGAAATAAAGGGACATCTAGACATGGGTAAATCTCACTCTCAAGTGGTGGCTACCCACGAAGCCTTGCTACACCTCCCCTGTTTTAGCCATTCCCGGTTGATGAGGCTTGAGGCTACGATTATCTTTATAGGACATATCACTTAGAATGCTCATCGTCCACCTGACGATGTTCTTAAAGCATTCAATCCATTCAAGTTCGTTCCGGGTTCGAACGAAACCGAAGGCATTATCTCGTTACAGTCATTTAGGAATCACACCCAGAGTTAACGACGATAACCCTTGCACTCTAAATCATCATCTTCACGACCTAACGTTAATTTGGATCAATGTGGTTTTCGGATATACAAATATGAAAACCCGATCCCGGTCTCATAGAAATCCAAAACGTGTCTTTTAAGGCCAAGTTGTTTTAGAGTTTAAAAATTCATTATCTATATACACATAGATAGATAATTCACAACATAACAATGGATAATCAACATTATCATCAATAGATAATCCATATCATTATAAACAGATAATCCATATCTTCATCACATTGCAACCAATGCATACATATCATATAACATTACTCATCTTATAACTGAGATTACAACCCATACATGGCAACCAATACCAATCATCAACATAAGCAATGATCTAATGATCACACCTTCTATAATTAATTCAAAATGAATTAAATTAATTACCTAATCTTAAATTAATTTAAAATGAATTAAATTAATTACTTCATCATTAAAATTCTACTTATCTAAATCATCAATTGATTACAAATAAATTAATAAATCATCATCTCATTATTCTTCCAATTAATCATTTCAGATTAACAATTCCCTAATTACAATAAGTAATTAGCTTATAAATTAATTACACAAGTTCATTATACTTAATAATTAACCTTTAATTACTTAATCAACTAATTGACTAAAGTTAATTATAATAATCCTTTATTAATATATTACCTCATTTATTGATTATTCCTTAATTAATCAATTCTAAATTACATCATTAATTTTATTAATTAATGATTTCTACTTACCATTTAATTAATCTCTCTATTTAAAATTAATTACATTAAATAATTAATCTGCAATTAACCACATTTATTAATCACCCTTGATTAATAACAAATCCAGTAATTAACTATCCTTAATTACTCACCTCATAAATTAATTACTCTTAATTAATTATCTCAATTAATCCCTTGATTAATTACAAAGTAATTTAAATCCAAATTACTTCTATGATAAATATCTTTAATTACATCCAGTAATTATTAATTAATTACTTCACTAAGTAATTACAAACCCATTAATTACATAAAGTAATTATCAAATCATCAAATGTTTAAATTAATTAAACTTAATTAATATAAAGTAATCACATTAAACCAATTAATTACATTAAGTAATTAACTCATTAATTACTTCCATAAAGTAATTAAACTTAAACAATTTCAAAAATGATTATTATTAATTAATTAATCTAATTAATTATTAAAATTAATCACATTAATTAATTATTAAATAATCTTAAGTTAATGACCTTCATTAACATTTCTTAATTACTTAATTAAGAATTAACTTATATTAACCATTATTAATTACAAATTAATTAATATTTAATTATAATTAATTAATCCCTAATTATAAATTAATTAAGTGTTAATTAAAATCTTAATTAACCCTTAATCACTTGATTAAATAATCTTAATCGTTAATTAAAATTTAATTAACAATCCTTAATTATAGATTAATTAACCTTAATTAATTAGTCTCATATCTTAATTAATCAATTTAAAAATTATTAATTACTTAATTAATCATCCGCATTATTAATTAATTAAACAATTAATATTCCATTTAAATTAACTTAATAATTTAAATGAATCCAATTTCTTAAGTTCTAACTTAATTTAAAAAACATTTCTTCTTATATAAAGTATTTTAAAACAAATTGTTTCCAAATTTATTTTAAACTTCACTTTAAATTTCATTTTAAAATTTTAAGATTTTAAAATGAATACAATTTATTTAAACAAGGTTTTAAACAAATTTAAAATCTTTTTAACGCACATGTTCAAGAACATCCCTTTTATAAACTAAAGGCTTAAAAGATTATAAAACAAATTCATTTTAAACATTCCAAATTATTTTAAAAAAAATCAATTTAAAAATTTCCTTTTAAATTTCAAACTGAAATACAGTTTAAATCTTCTTTCCAGATTTAAACTTAAAACTTTAAAAACTTATTTACATATTAAACTCCATTTCAAATCATTTAACCTTTCAAAAGTAATTAACAATTCAAATTTAAGCTTATTTTATTTTAAACACTGAAGTTTAAATTTAAATCCAGATTTAAAACCCAGATATAAATTCATCTTAAATTCCTAATTTAAAATTTAAACTTCCAATTCAAATTCAAAACATACATATGCTTTTACACCTATGAGTTTTAAAATCAAATTTAAATTTCAAAAACATAAATGATTTTAAATCACAGACAATTTAATTTGAATCCATATTCAAATTTCAGATTTTTTAAAAAACCCAGTTTAAATTTCAACCTGCATTTTAAACTTTATCTTTAAATTTAAAAATAGAAAACAGTTTCTGTTTTTAATTGAAATCAAACTAGAATTTAAAATTTAAAATTATTTCAAAGACCCAAATTTAAACTAATTTAATTCATATCTAAATTCAATTTAAATTTTGAGCTTAGTTCAGATTTAATTTTACATTTTAAAATCTTACTTTTAAATTTAAAAACTGGAAACAAGTTCCTGCTAATTCCTAAAACCTGAAACAATCAGGTAACTCGAGCAAACACAAAAACTACTTCGAGCCAAAAGTCCTTCTGCTTCGAGTTACTCCTCAAATTACCCGAGACCATCTCGAGCAACCAAATCCTGAAACCACCAAACATGTTCACCTATCACCATGCACCTATACAACGATGCCGGCCACCGCTGATCACCACCGCGACCTTCCCTCAATAACTGTACATCCCCTCAGGCCAACCAAACCATCATTCGAACGACAAACACTCGAATTCAAGATTTCGACCCAATTTCCAAACCCAGAAACAAACACAGCATCTTCACTCAAAACCTGTCAATGACACGTTGACGCGACTCCGGCCACCATCACCTTCGAAACTCCGACGACATCTTCCTCACACCACCACCTAACAATACCCAAGAAATCGTAGGACTCGATCCATTATCGAAGCCGGGGTATTCAATTTCCTCAAACCCAGTAAAACTAGGGTTCACAACTGTAAAACCCAATCTCATCATCAAAAACCAAATTTCCACTCAATCCAATAATTTTCACAGCATCTCTGATCATTACATCATCACTAGAAGAAATTCCAACCCAAACGATCATCAAAATCAACAGTGCTCACCCAATATATAAAATACAGAAATGTTTAAACTGCTCTTTGTATATGGTATTAAAATTTGAAATTCTTCTTTTAAAAGTCATAATTTTGGAAGAAGTTTTGATTCATAATCCTGAAACATTGATTTGTGATATTTAAATTTTCCACTTTTACAAATTTTAGATCTGTTGTTTATGTTTCCAGACAACACCAAAATTATTCAACTTATATAAATTTTTAAAATTTACTTTATCATATAATAAACAAATTTCATTCAAATGCTAAATCATAATAGCAACCAGATCAAGGAAAAGAACTTTTTATCAACTTGAACTTAAACTGTAAACTGTCAGAACCATAGGTAAACAAACATGCATCACATTCCTATATACACAGGAAATTTCAAAGGCATATACGTAATTAAAACTTTATCAGATAAACTAGCATGCAACTCCTACTTAAATTTTTTATTTTAAAATCTGGAGTTACTCACCTGAAAACAGAAGATGAACAGAGCACAAATTTTGAAAAACTCCTTTGAATCATTAAAACAGAATTGCCCATGCTTTTAAAAACTTGAATGCTTTGAAACTTGCTTGTAGTTTCCACTTCCCAGATAAAATGTAGGCATTTGTTTTACAGATTGAAAAAAATGCAGATTCTCATGCTTGCTCTATTTTCTAGATTTTAAAGAGGAGATGAATGCAGATTTTTTGGTTTTAATTGTTGCATGCAGGTTTGTTTACAAAATTTCCAGATGTTTAGAAAAATTGCATGCATTTGATTTTTGAATGTGGATCAGAGATTGATATGCATAATATTTTATAAGATGGTTTGTGTTTGGATTATGGGTATGAAGAGTGATTTTCAGTTTTCTTTTGATTTAAATCTGAAAATCTTGAAATGTTACAAAAAAAATTTGTTTATGAAATGAAAATGAGAAAAGAAAGGAATGGGAAAAATTGTAAGTTTATATAACTTTGTTTATGATAAATTAAAATTAAAGAAAAATAAAAATTGAACAATGACACTTGTAAAAAAAATGAACACTTGTAAATGTTTTGTGTGTGTAAATTTACACATGTTAATTAGGCTTTAAGATGCTTACATTTGTTATATAAGAACCTAAAATGTTAACATATGTCAACTTAAGTAATTAGTATTTTAATTATGTGTTAAAGAAAGTTTAACTTAGTTAATTAATTTTAATACCTAATTATGTATATAGATAAATAATTTTAAAGAATAAAACAAAGTATTGTTATAAGTAAAAACAATATACAAATAAATCATTTGACAAAGATACTTTTTAAACATTTAAAATAAACTTATAAAAGAGGTTGTAACTTAAATGAATACATGTTTCATATTTTAAATTGTATTTTAAATTCTCATATTAAATTTACAAATCATAATTATTAATTACTATTTTTAAAAAGAATAAAACAAACATTTTTATAGCTTATTTTAATATACAAACTTAAGTCAAAATATAATTTAAATAAATAAAACATTTGTCTAATATATTTTAAATCATTTTATTAAATATTTTTGAAAAGCTTAAATCAAAAATAAATCAAAATTTCCCAATTTCAAGATATTAGAAAATATGCTATACTAATTAAATTTAAAACCAAACTCATCCATTTAAAATATATATAAATATACACATACATATTATAAATAGAAAACAGATTATTAGTTTAATAAAAATAAATTAACCAATTAAATATTTAATAAAAGAAGATTATTGAATCAATTCAAATTTATTAACAAAATTATCAAATTAATTTAAATTTAAACACAGATTATTAAATTTATATTGCCATAAATTCAGGGATATTACAATCCTTCCCCCTTAAAAGAATTTCGTCCCCGAAATTTAAAACAAAGGTAATTTAATAATCTTATTAAAGATTTAATTTTAAAACACAGCATATGTTAATCACATGCTGACTACCAATGCAACCAATTCACACAATCAGAACAAATCTAATTATCCAAAAGAATTTTGGATAGAACTTTCACGAGTTTCCTCGGTATATATATATCGGGATACTCGCTCTATAGAATCTAAACAATCAAAACTACTAAGCGATAGAGCTCCTATCAACAACTCTAAACAGAATATCAGACTACAGACGAGTCTGACTCAACAACCAAATCCTCTTGAACTGCTGGTTCTACGACCAGAAATATCAAACACGTACTCCCTCAGAGATACGTGAAACACCCTGAATCCCAATTATCCAAACTGGCAATTCAACTCTAGAAAACCAAACACTTATCTTACCAATCACAGAAGAAACCCAAAACACTTCGGAGCTAACTTCACAGACTTGCCAAACTTATAGCTCCGTGGATTGGAGAAAAACTTAACCAAAACCTATTCCCCGACTCCAGAATCCAAATTTCTTTGTCTCTTATCTATAAAAATTCTTCGGACAATCCTGGACCACCAACATCCATCCTGATCAGCTCAACTCTTGCTGATGCCTCAAGAAACAAACTAGACCAAAACAACCCAATGATCTCCTCAAGATCAATCCAAAACCAGGAACACAAACTCTACTCCTCACACAACAGAAGACAGAACAAACTTCTCCTTATCCGGAAAAGAAAAACAGATGTACCCTCAAACTGCTTCCGCTGCTCAACTCTGATCCGAAGCAGAAGAAAATGCTGATGAATAACACGAGCACAAACTGGACAACACATCCCGGAAATACGGTTGCACAGATCCATAAAGAAAACTCAGAAGTTTCTCCGAAACCTGAGCTGCTTCTCCAAACTTCTATCTGAAGGAACCATCCATCTACTAACTGAACCCCTAGTACCATTCCAGGAAAGGAAACTCGATCTCCAGATGCGGACAAATCTATGACTTCCCTGAAGACATCCGGACAATCTCCAACTACCAAGAGAACATACAATTATCGCAAGTCACTTTTGCGATCAACTCAGCCTAATTCCAAAGATAATGCTTTCTCTTTACCAATCATAACAGCTTATGCTGGTTTAGCCAACTCACCAGAGAAACGAGTCCACTGTGCTGCATCTGAACTCTACTTCAGAAAACTACTCAGCCAGAAGACTTCCTGCCAACACAGAACACTCCGAGCTGCACTGCTAACACCAAAGCCAAAGAATTCTCAATCCAAAGCTCTCCGAGAAACTCGGACCCAAAGCAAACAGTACATTCTGCTGGACTTAGCCACATTACCAAGCAAACTCACTTCCTTACTCTTATTCCAAAGAAACATCTTCAGAAATATCCATAGTCACTGCATCTCATCATGCAGCTACTACTTCCTAAGATATCAAGACACCATCACTCGCTTGCTTCTGCCCAACCGGCAGATACAAACACAACTCACCAAACTCTGCACTTCAAAGATGAACTCCAAACCTTAACAGGTTTCCTTTAGAGATCGATGAAGTCCTTACACCAAGAAAAACTCACTTGAGACGGTATTCGGTCTACAGTCTCGACAGATACACTTCCAACCTCATTACTCAAACTCCAACCAATGGTAGTTATGTTACACACACCACTACCTCATCTACCTTTATAACTTATATGGAAAAACCCAAACAGGTATCCCAATCAGATAGGTAGAAATAAAATATAAATATATATATTAAAAATAAAAATACGCTCTCTCAAGATAGACACCACTCCAGAGACTAGGTATTCGCCCAACCTAGTGCTATGATACCAAGTGAGACGACCCGACTTTTTCTCCACAAAAATTCGTATCATCCTTATGAAAGAAAGGGATAGAAAAGAGAAAAGAAATAAGAGAAAGAAGAAACAACACTAGAGTCTCAACAGTAGAACGAACAAATTATATTAATAACATAAGAATTACATAGTATACAACAGATATCAGAGTTACACAGACAATACAACACATACTAGACAGTTATAAACACCTGTCTAGTTATTACAACTCAAAACACAATACAGAAGACACTCAGAGTTATCAACACAACGGAAAACTATATATCTATACGCGGAAGCCTCCTGCTCCATTGCTCCTCCACAATTCGTCAAAGCTAACCTGAATCCTAACCTAAATCCCTTAGCTACTCGTAAAAATTTGAGTACCTAAGAGTTAAAAAAACAGAAATAACTCCGGGTCAGACATGGGTCTGGTGTGAGTAACAGGTTAAAGTTGCTTAACTTTTAAAAAAAAATTGAAAAGAAAAGGTATCACGTAAGACTTCCCACACATAAACGTGGAAAAGTTTTTACCTTACGCTAACCAAAACATTTGATAGGAAATCCAGTGATATTATAATAGCATCAAGGGTTTTCAAGTAAATATGTAATAGCCGAAATTGTTACATCTATTAAATTCCAGCTACTAGCCACAAAAGTGGGTAATACAATCAAAACCGTTGGCACTTATTGGATTTTGGATTCCATACAATGGCTGGGCTACTTGGGTACCGCCCGTCACAGTACGTGGCCTAGATCACCGTACCGAGGAGTACGCTCACTCCCCTGCAACACAAAGCCGGAACCATTCCTTACTGAACAATCCGAACAAGACCACCCCACAGTTGTGATCAGCAACCACACCACTTAGCCGAAATAAAGGGACATTTAGACAGGGGTAAATCTCACTCTCAACTGGGGGCTACCCACGAAGCCTTGCTGCACCTCCCCCGTTTTAGCCATTCCCGGTTGATGAGGCTTGTGGCTACGATTACCTTTATAGGACATATCATTTAGAATGCTCATTGCCCACCTGACGATGTTCTGAAAGCATTCAATCCATTCAAGTTCGTTCCGGGTTCGAACGAAACCGAAGGCATTATCTCGTTGCACTCATTTAGGAATCACCCTCAGAGTTAACGACGATAACCCTTGCACTCTAAATCATCATCTTCACTTCATATTCATGACCTAACATTAATTTGGATCGATGTGGTTTTCGGATATTCAAATATGGAAACCCGATCCCGGTCTCATCGAAATCCAAAACGTGTCTTTTAAGGCCAAGTTGTTTTAGAGTTTAAAACAATTTCAATTCATTATCTATACACACATAGATAGATAATTCACAACATAACAATGGATAATCAACATTATCATCAATAGATAATCCATATCATTATAAACAGATAATCCATATCTTCATCACATTGCAACCAATGCATACATATCATATAACATTACTCATCTCATAACTGAGATTACAACCCATACATGGCAACCAATACCAATCATCAACATAAGCAATGATCTAATGATCACACCTTCTATAATTAATTTAAATTGAATTAAATTAATTACCTAATCTCGAATTAATTTAAAATGAATTAAATTAATTACTTCATCATTAAAATTCTGCTTATCTAAATCATCAATTGATTACAAATCAATTAATAAATCATCATCTCATTATTCTTCCAATTAATCATTTCAGATTAACAATTCCCTAATTACAATAAGTAATTAGCTTATAAATTAATTACACAAGTTCATTATACTTAATAATTAACCTTTAATTACTTAATCAATTAATTAACTAAAGTTAATTATAATAATCCTTTATTAATTAATTACCTCATTTATTGATCATTCCTTAATTAATCAATTCTAAATTACATCATTAATTTTATTAATTAATGATTTCTAATTACCATTTAATTAATCTCTCTATTTAAAATTAATTACATTAAGTAATTAATATGCAATTAACCACATTTATTAATCACCCTTGATTAATAACAAATCCAGTAATTAACTATCCTTAATTACTCACCTCATAAATTAATTACTCTTATTAATTATCTCAATTAATCCCTTGATTAATTACAAAGTAATTTAAATCCAAATTACTTCTATAATAAATATCTTTAATTACGTCTAGTAATTATTAATTAATTACATCCTTAAGTAATTGCAAACCCATTAATTACATAAAGTAATTATCAAATCATCAAATGTTTAAATTAATTAAACTTAATTAATAAAAACTAATCACATTAAACCAATTAATTACATTAAGTAATTAACTCATTAATTACTTCCATAAAGTAATTAAACTTAAACAAGTTCAAAAATGATTATTTAATTAATTAATCTAATTAATTATTAAAATTAATCACATTAGTTAATTATTAAATAATCTTAAGTTAATGACCTTCATTAATATTTCTTAATTACTTAATAAAGAATTAACTTATATTAACCATTATTAATTACAAATTAATTAATATTTAATTATAATTTAATTAATCTCTAATTATAAATTAATTAAGTGTTAATTAAAATCTTAATTAACCCTTAATCACTTGATTAAATAATCTTAATCATTAATTAAAATTTAATTAACAATCCTTAATTATAGATTAATTAACCTTAATTAATTAGTCTCAAATCTTAATTAATCAATTTAAAAATTATTAATTACTTAATTAATCCACCACATTATTAATTAATTAAATAATTAATATTCCATTTAAATTAACTTAATAATTTAAATGAATCCAATTTCTTAAGTTCTAACTTAATTTAAGAAAAATTTCTTCTTATATAAAGTATTTTAAAACAAGTTGTTTCCAAATTTATTTTAAACTTCACTTTAAATTTCATTTTAAAATTTTAAAATTTTAAAATGAATACAATTTATTTAGACAAGGTTTTAAACAAATTTAATATCTTTTTTTCGCACATGTTCAAGAACATCCCTTTTATAAACTAAAGGTTTAAAAGATTATAAAACAAATTCATTTTAAACATTCCAAATTATTTTAAAAAAATCAATTTAAAAATTTCCTTTTAAATTTAAAACTGAAATACAGTTTAAATCTTCTTTCCAGATTTAAACTTAAAACTTTAAAAACTTATTTACGTATTAAACTCCATTTCAAATCATTTAACCTTTCAAAAGTAATTAACAATTCAAATTTAAGCTTAATTTATTTTAAGCACTGAAGTTTAAATTTAAATCCAGATTTAAAACCCAGATTTAAATTCATCTTAAATTCCTAATTTAAAATTTAAACTTCCAATTCAAATTCAAAACATACATATGCTTTTACACCTATGAGTTTTAAAATCAAATTTAAATTTTAAAAACATAAATGATTTTAAATCACACACAATCTAATTTGAATCCATATTCAAATTTCAGATTTTAAAAAAAACCCAGTTTAAATTTCAACCTGCGTTTTAAACTTTACCTTTAAATTTAAAAACAGAAAACAGTTTCTTTTTTATTTGAAATCAAACTAGAATTTTAAATTTTAAATTATTTCAAAGACCTAAATTTAAACTAATTGAATTCATATCTAAATTCAATTTAAATTTTAAACTTAGTTCAGATTTAAGTTTACATTTTAAAATCTTACTTTTAAATTTAAAAACTAGAAACAAGTTCCTACTAATTCCTAAAACCTGAAACAATCAGGTAACTCGAGCAAACACAAAAACTACTTCGAGTCAAAAGTCCTTCTACTTCGAGTTACTCCTCAAATTACCCAAGACCAAGTTGAGCAACCAAATCCTGAAACCACCAAACATGTTCACCTATCACCGTGCACCTGTACAACGATGTCGGCCACCGCTGATCACCACCGCGACCTTCCCTTAGTCACCGTACATCCCCTCAGGCCAACCAAACCATCATTCGAATGACAAACACTCGAATTCAAGATTTCGACCCAATTTCCAAACCTGGAAACAAACACAGCATCTTCACTCAAAACCCGTCAACGACACGTTGACGCGACTTCGGCCACCATCACCTTCGAAACACCAGCGACATCTTCCTCACACTACCACCTAACAATACCCAAGAAATCGTAGGACTCGATCCATTATCGAAGCCAGGGTATTCAATTTCCTCAAACCCAGTAAAACTAGGGTTCACAACTGTAAAACCCAATCTCATCATCAAAAACCAAATTTCCACTCAATCCAAGAATTTTCACAGCATCTCTGATCATTACATCATCACTAGAAGACATTCCAACCCAAACGATCATCAAAATCAATAGTGCTCACCCAATATATAAAATACAGAAATGTTTAAACTACTCTCTGTATATGGTATTAAAAATTGATATTCTTCTTTTAAAAATCATAATTTTGGAAGAAGTTTTGATTCATAATCCTGAAACATTGAGTTGTGATATTCAAATTTTCCACTTTTACAAATTTTTGCTCTGTTGCTTATGTTTCCAAACAACACAAAAATTATTCAACTCATATAAATTTTTAAAATTTACTTTATCATGTAATAAACAAATTTCATTCAAATGCTAAATCATAATAGCAACCAGATCAAGGAAAAGAACTTTTTATCAACTTGAACTTAAACTGTAAACAGTCAGAACCATAGGTAAACAAACATGCATCACATTCATATATACACAGGCAATTTCAAAGGCATATACATAATTAAAACTTCATCAGATAAACTAGCATGCAACTCCTACTTAAATTTTTTTCTTTAAAATTTGGAGTTACTCACCTGAAAACAGAGGATGAACAGAGCACAGATTTTGAAAAACTCCTTTGAATCTTTAAAACAGAATTGCCCATGCTTTTAAAAACTTGAATGCTTTGAAACTTGCTTGTAATTGCCACTTCCCAGATAAAATGCAGGCTTTTGTTTTACAGATTGAAAAAAATGCAGATTCTCATGCTTGCTCTATTTTCCAGATTTTAAAGAAGAGACGAATGCAGATTTTCTGGTTTTAATTGTTGCATGCGGGTCTGTTTACAAAATTTCCAGATTTTTAGAAAAATTGCATGCATTTGATTTTTGAATGTGGATCAAAGATTGATATGCATGATATTTTAGAAGATGGTTTGTGTTTGGATTATGGGTATGAAGAGTGATTTTCAGGTTTCTTTTGATTTTAAATCTGAAAATCTTGAAATGTTACAAATTTTCTTTGTTTATGAAATGAAAATGAGAAAAGAAAGGAAAGGGAAAATTTGTAAGTTTATATAACTTTTTTTATGATAAATTAAAATTAAAGAAAAATAAAAATTGAATAATGACACTTGTAAAAAAATGAACACTTGTGAATGTTTTGTGTGTGTAAATTTACACATGTTAATTAGGCTTTAAGATGCTTACATTTGTTATATAAGAACCTAAAATGTTAACATATGTCAATTTAAGTAATCAGTATTTTAATTATTTGTTAAAGAAAGTTTAACTTAGTTAATTAATTTTAATACCTAATTATGTATATAGATAAAATAATTTTAAAGAATAAAACAAAGCATTTTTATAAGTAAAAACAATATACAAATAAATCATTTGACAAAGATACTTTTTAAACATTTAAAATAAACTTATAAAAGTGGTTGTAACTTAAATGAATACATGTTTCATATTTTAAATTGTATTTTAAATTCTCATATTAAATTTACAAATAATAATTATTAATTACTATTTTTAAAAAGAATAAAACAAACATTTTTATAGCTTATTTTAATATACAAACTTAAGTCAAAATATAATTTAAATAAATAAAACATTTGTATAATATATTTAAAATCATTTTAATAAATATTTTTGAAAATCTTAAATCAAAATTTCCCAATTTCAAGATATTAGAAAATATGCTATACTAATTAAATTTAATACCAAACTCATCCATTTTAAATATATATAAATATTCATATACATATTATAAATAGAAAATAGATTATTAGTTTATTAAAAATAAATTCACCAATTAAATATTTAATAAAAGAAGATTATTGAATCAATTCAAGTTTATTAACAAAATTATCAAATTAATTTAAATTTAAACACAGATTATTAAATTTATATTACCATAAATTCCGGGATATTACAGAAAAGTTTTTGAAAAGGAGTTTCAAAGATAAAATTTATTTTTGAATAATTTGATTTCACCTTGAAGTTTAAATAATTTGATTTAAATTTAAATTCGAAATTTGAAACTGAATTCTACGATTGGGAACTAGGGACTAAAGATGTTATACAAAGTTTATATGGGTTAAACCATTTTAAAGATATTGATTTGGAAATTTGAATTTAAATTCAAAGGCTCTAACTCGTGCAAATATAATTGGATTTTTCTGAAACGAAAACTATTTGTTTTCAAATAATAAAAGCTTTCACATAATAAATGAACGTCCAATTTGTGTTAAAAGGATTTCAAGTCTAAAATGAAAATTATTTCCAAGTTATGAAAACGGGTCTGAAAGCTATAATTTAAATCTTTAATTTAAAGATTTAATGAGTTAATCCAATCGAAATGGGAATTGTTTTGAAAATCCGTAAATGGATCTTTGTGAAACTGGGTGCACTTTGTGAAATAAATCTTTTTTTTTAAAGATTTGAAATGGTAATTTGTTTAAACCATTTGAGGAAAGGTTTTGGTTTTCTTTGAAGTTGTGACTTAACTGAAATCCCATATCCATATATTTTTAAAAATTACGCTCATTATTCGGTTTAGCTGGGAGAGGACCTTGTGTCATATAACCCATTCCGAATAATGATACGATGTTATGGATAGCGTTTGAAGATCGGTGTTGAAGACCGGGTATTTGTGAGAATGATAGGATAACCCATCGATTGACTCTGCACCGAGTTGCTCCGGTATAGAGTTTTCCCTAAGTGATGGGAAGTCCGATCGGGATTGTGAATACCCGGATTTGCAAGGGCTTCTTATGAAGTGCCTTCGGTTCTGTTCGAACCCAGGACAGACTTATATGGTTGTATGGCTGACACTAAACTTTGAAATATAAAGCAGATTTCTTTCAAATACATATCTATTGGTGGCGGAGAATTTATTCTCTTAGCTTAACATCCTTCTTTGAGACGTACGAGCTCAGAGGTTATGTTGTTGAAGGTTATCAGTGATATACTCCCAATTTGGTAGTGTGGCATGCTGAGTGCTGCTGTGTGTTGATGATCATTTGTGATCAAAGTATGGCTTTTGTATAAAGCGTAGCTTTATGGACGAAACTGCATCAGGACCTCACACCCCGGAAATGGTCAAAATAGGAAAGATGCGGCAAGGTTATGAGGGTCACGCCCTTTAGGGTGTGTCATTCCCTTCGGGTAAAGGGTGGTATCATGGTATGGAGCCCAGATATTTACCTATATGTGGGCTTCAATCTCGTTTACTGTTTGGTTGTTGCTTTGTGGTTTAGAGGCGCCTCGGATAAAGGACCGGGGTGGTGGCATGCTCGTGTAGTAGTTACCTAGTTACAGAGGTGACCCGGCCTTGTGTTGGCAGAGAGCTGGTTAAGTTCTCGAGACGTCCCGCCAGAGGCGTGCCCATAGACAGTGGGAAGTTCCTTAGCCCGACCATTTGTTGGAAAACACAAAGAAAACAATACGCGCCCTGTATGGTTTTAGTTGTATAACCTGTCTCCTCAGGAGGTAGCTATAGCTGGCATAATATAATGGTACCTATGCTGGCTAAGATTAATATTATATTTTCGAAAGGTTTTCTACACTATGCACTAATAATAATATAAAAGAAGAATTTTTGCGTAGTAAGCATGTTTGACTATCATAAGGAGAAATCTCCCCCATGTGTGCGATTGCATTATGTGTGTGCCCGAAGGCCTTATGGTAGTTTCATTTTCCAAAAAAAGCATTGCGGTTTTCATTCTAAATTCCTTTGTCTATTTTAAAGATAAACTTTTTTTGTTACTCATACCAGTCCCATGACCGACTCAGAGTTTATTGTTCTTTTCCTAAACTCTGGGCGCCCACAATTTTTCCACATGGGCAGTCTAGAATTGGGTTTTTCAGATAGTCAGGCTTAGTAGATTATCTGGAGCTAGTTTAGTCTTTGGACGAGACTTGCTTATCTAGGTGAAATGTGATGGGGGGTTCGAGCTTTCTTTGGATTGGAGCATTGGATTTGGGGGTGCATTCTGTTGAAGATATTGTTCCGCTGCTGGTGTTATCTTTTCTTTCCGCTGTGTGTTGTATCTCTGATAGTATGATATCTATTGTATCATTCTGTTGTATCATATTATATCATATGTTGTATCTGTCATTGATCAATGTTATTGATATTCTTTTCTTCCGCTGTGTTGTACTTAATGGTGTTATAAGCTCCGGCGAACCAGATTCGACGTTTGGATCTGTGGCATTTGAATATGAGTGTCGTATTCGGTGCCGATTTTCAAAGGTCGAGTAAGGGCCGTCACAATTTAACTACGTAAATAAGTTTATTATAAAAAGTAACAAAGTTTTATAAAAATTTAACTAAGTTTTATTAAAATTATTTAAACTTATGAAAAGTTCAACTAAGGATGTTTGAAATACTTTAAATATGAAATGGTTTCATAATCATTTTTTGACTGTTAAACTTGTCTACAGGTAATTAGCGTTTTAGGAGTAAAGACCAGCTACGGCAAAGAATTATGGGTAATCAAGTAATGAACATGTTTTTGATTGTTATATACACTATAACATTTTATTAGTGCATGTTGTGTAGACTTGTTTATGAATGGTTATGGATTTTATGTGAATTTGCTCGGTTTGTCGAAAAACTATTATCGAAATGGTTTTGTATATCATGTTTGATTATGCGATTAACATGTTTATTTTATTGTTTGAATACGATGATTGATTGATTGATTGGTTGATTTATTGAATACAATGATTGTGTAATTGATTGCTGGTTGTTATGCGACTATTATGTGAGCGATGGCTGGATATGGTACAAGCCATTAACATGATACAGTAGCGTGTACAATATGCTACAAAACAATTAACAACTTTTAGTAGCGTTTTATAAATGCTACTAAAATAAATGTAAGTCGATGCGATTCGACTGTTGAAGCACTAAAAACGCTATCAAAACCTTTAGTAGCATTTTTGTAAACACTATGATGCGACATGCCACTAAAAGTCTGAAACTTTTTGTAGCATTTCTAAGACCCTACAATAGGTCAAGTTTTGGTAGCATTTTCTAAAATGCTACAAAAAGTTTTGGAATTTTATTTGCATGTCGTATCGCAGCGTTTATCGAAACCCTACTAAAAGTTTTGGTTGTTTTTATTCAGTGCTATAAAAGGACTTTTCTGGTGTAGTGTAAAGAAGGAGGGGGAAGATTTAGCCAAGATTGTGGCCATAAAAGAACGAGATGGGAAGAAGCAATAGCTAACGCAGTTGCTTTAAAAAAGCTGTTGTCTTATGTGTATGTAGTAGCCATGGAAAGAGTCAACTTTATGTTCTCCTTTAAAGCCAAGGCTCACCCAGAACAGAAAAAGAGAGGAGACTATTGCGCTTATTGTAACATTCCCGTTTTTAAATCAAATTTAAGTTGGTAATTGATTTAATTTTTGAAATTAAATTGGGAATTAATTTGGTATTTTCCAAATTAAACAGATATTTGTTTGTTTATTAATCTAAATGATTATAGATGTGATTTTTAAATAGAATTTCTAATTGGAAATACATAAATAATTATTTTGAATTATATATTAATTATAAATTTAATCGTGGATTCATTTGAAAATGGGAATAAAAATATATATAAGATTTTAAATAAAGAATTTGATTTGGAAACCTAAATATTTTATAAATAGATTATAATTTGGAATTTGAATTTGAAATTCAATTAGATATATGTTGAAAATAAAGATTTGGAAAATAAATAAATTATGATTGGGATAAAATTTATACTTATAAAAAAATATTTTTTACTCATTTATAAATGCGAATTGATTTTATATTAATTTTTGAATTTGAAATTTAAAAATAAAAGTTTTGAATATATATTGGATTTGCAAAAATCTATAATTTAATAATAGAAAAAAATTATTTTGTATTTATAATGATTTGAAAATTTTGTTTTTCAATTGATATAAGTATAATTTGCTTAAATTAATAAAAAGTTTAAGATACTTTTCCTTTATATTTGAAATAAATTAGTTTTGTACATATTTAAATTTGTATTGGGGTTGAAAACATTACATTTTAAAATTTTGTTATATATATGTGTGTGTGTGTGTGAAGGAAAATGGATTTATTTAAATTGAAAATATAAATAGGAAATATAATATAAATTATATGTAAATATTATAAACATGAAGATTTAGAATGTTTAAAATATAATAAATATGTAAATAACATGTTTATAAAAACATGATTTATAAATAAATAACATAAGGGTTTAAAATGTAAACAAATTAAATTTTAACAAGGATTTAAACACAAATTATAAATAAATTAAATGAAAGGGGTTTAAACACAATTTAATCACAGAAGACATTTGTAACATGATTACACAAGTAAATAACTAGTGTAATTAAAGTAGACAAGTGGCAAATTACTTTCTCTTAGAAATTTAAATTGTAATAACATGTTCAAGAAAAGTGAGAAACCTGTATATTTTTCACTGTTCAAAATTTCTTCCTTCATAAACCTCTAAAGATCAGAACCAGATCAAACAAAGAAAATAAGATCTGAGAATAAAGAAAGAAATCAAAGCAAAGTTTAAACCCAAAGTGAATCAAGCATGTACAAATTCAACAATTCGAACTGGAAATCAAAGCCTGGAAAACATGCAAACTCAGGCAAGCAAATTCAAAAATTAAAACATCTTAAAATCTGAAGCATGCAAATGTATCAGAATCAAGCAAACCTAATAAAACAAGAAAAGCAACAAAGATTAGATCAAGTGGCAGGTAAAAATTCAAAGATTTCAAAAATAGTTTCAGGCCTAAGAAATTTTCAGACCTCTGTTCTTCCCATCAAGGTGAGCAGACTACCCTATTTGACTTGATTCTGTTGATACTTGTGATTGAGATCTGTGTATGTTGTGAATGATATTTGTCTAAGTATAAGTATAAGCATATCTGTATATCTCTATATACATGTAGATAATTGTTGTTTGAATATTTATAAAAGGATATGTTCATCTCTATGTTTAAGTACAAGAGTAAGGCCTCTAAAACAAAATTTAAACCGCTCCCTATATGATCAGTATTAAGCAAGATCATTAAAGATAAAATGATGATATGAATGTGAACTTATTTTTAAAAAAAAATTCAAGCAAAAATATTAAATAAATTTTATGAAAAAGTTAATTCACAGTAAGATCATAGTATATCAGAAAACTCAAACATCTTAACTTTAAAATATGATTTTATAATTAAGTTTGTATCATGAATTTATGATTTTAATACATGTATCATGATTTTTAAGCAATTTGATGTCGAGAATTTTTAGAATGAACAGAAATTGTATTTTGGACAAATACTGGCGATCACGGTGGTCAGGGGTCTTGGAATTGATGTGGGAGGTGGTTGATGGGATAGTGGTTGATTGGGTTTTGGGAAGCCTGTTCGCTGTCGTGGGTGAATTAGGGACTATCGGAGGTGGCAGAATAGAAGGGGGAAGCAAGGCAAGGGTTCAGACGAGTGGACGTGGTCTCCGGTGCCGGAGAGGTGATGTGATGCATTTCCAGATGATCACCTTTTGTTCCAGTTGGTTCAACCGTGCTCAAATTCGAAATCAGCGATGCCTCGTAGATCTGAGTTGTTGTGATGATAAAATAGATAGTCGACGACATGTTGGAGGCCTAGGCGATGGTTGAAAGTAGCTCTGGTGGTCGTGCACGTGCACAAGTGTCGCATGTGTCAGCGAGTTTGGTTGATGAAGAAGTAAATTACTTCGAAGTTACTCTCGGGGAAATCAAGGGATTACTCGGGTTTGTGATCGAGCGGTCGCGTAGTGGTTGATAACGAACTTTAAAATTTAAAACAAAAATATAACAGGTTTGTTTAGCTTGGGGAAGTTTTGATTTTGGCTCGAGTTTTGTTCATTTGTACTCGGGTTTTAGTAAGGGGAAGCATTCAGGTAGGCTTGAATAGGACTTGTGTATATTGGCAGGCAATAAAAAAAGGAAGTAGAAGGAGGAGGAAGATGTGGGCTTCGGTCGGTTAATTCTTGGGCCAGGTTTTCTTTCTAATAAAATAAAATAAGATGTAAACCAAGTCCAATAAATTTTATCAAATTTAAATTAAGTATATTATCTAGAGATGGGAATAAACAAATAAAAGTAAAATATTTCTCAAGTTTTCTAAATCCAGTTTCAAAACTAAGATTTTAAATTCAAATGTGATTTGAGAGTAATTTGATTTGGTTTTGGAAATAACCTTTTATTAGGATAATTATTAACTAAATCTTTAAGTGATGTTCAAACGTAATTTAATGATGTAATTAATTTAAGGGATGATTACTTAATGAAATTAATTAAAATTAATTAAAGAATAATTAATTAAAGGTTAGTAAATGATTGAAAGTAATTAATATGTGATTTATTAATTAGGATAATCACCTATTGTAATTAATTAAGGATAATTAATTTAATGATAATTAATTAAGGGTTAATTAGTTAATTAATTAATTACAGGAAATAAATTTAAAGAATAATTAAATAATTTAATTATTTAAGGCTGTTTAATTTATTAATTAAGGATAATTAATTATAGTTTAAGGTCAATTAAAAATGATTAAAGGATAATTAATTGAAATGGTTTGCAATTAGTTAATGTTAATTAACTTGAATTAGTGATTAATCTGGTTTCAATTAATCAGATGATCAATTAACCTTACTTATGGATGTTTGAATTGTATTGAATGCTCGAAATTGTTTGATATCTCTGTCGTTTGATGCTTTGTGATATGACTTGTTTTAATTCAAGCTATGATGAATGTAATTTATTTATCTGTGATGAAATTATATTATTTATCTGTGGATCTGTGAATGGAAGATAAGCGTTATAAGAATATACGTCTTATCGATATTGATATGATTGAATCTATGATGATTGATGATGTTGCACTGTTATGTAAACCCCTGGAATACACTATACACACACAAATATGGATTTCACGAGGAATTAGTTAAAGCACAGATATTTTGAAATCTAAATATTATTTTGTTAAAAAGTTGAAGTTTGAATCTGAATGATTTTGGAAAATGGACTTGGGTTAAATGTGAAAAGCTTTTGAAAGGAGTTTTAAAAGTTATTTTGAATAACTTGACTAAGTTTTGATATATAATGGTTTGATTTGAATTTGAATTCAAGATTTGAAATTGAATTTTATGTTAGGAAATTATGGTTTAAAAAGGTTATGCAAGTTATAAATATGTTTATATGGGTTTTAAACCATCTTAAAAGTATTGTTTGTGGGAATTCAAATTTAACCTAAGTTTTCTGCTTGAAGGGCTTTTACTTGTGCAAATGTAATCGCATTATTCCGAAACAAAAACTATTTGTTTCCAAACAATAATAGCTTTCATATAAAGAAAGAATTTCCAATCTGTGTTGAAAGGATTTCAAGTTTTTGAAATGAAAATAGTTTCGAAAGCTATGAATGAATCATTGTGAAAGATTGTTGGACTTTGCTTGAAAATCGAAGAGGATCTTAAAGGTATATCTTTTGTATAAAAGAGTTGGGAATTGAAATAGTTTTGAAAACTATAATTGAATCTTTATGAAAGATTGGTGAACTTTGTGAGGTGAATCTTTGAAATGGTAATTTGTTTTAAACCGTTTGTTTTGGGTAATAAGTTGTGACTTAACTGAGATCTCATTATTCGCATGATTTTAAATATTGCGCTCATTATTCGTTTACCCGAGAGAGGACCTTGTGTCATATAACCCATTCCGAATAATGATACGACTTTATGGATAGCAATTGAAGACTGGTGATGAAGACCGGATATTTTCAAAGCGGAAGGATGGCCAGTCGAATGTCTCTACGAATGGCCCCGGTATAGTGATTTGATCACCCTTGTAATGGGGAGTTCGGACGTGATTAGTGAATATCCGGATATGCAAGGGGTTCTTTGCGAAGTGCCTTCGATTCTATTTGAATCCGAAATAGACTTGTATGGATGTGTGTCTGACGTTACACTTTGAGATGTAAAACCAGTTTCTATCAAATACATTTCTGTTTGGTGGCGGAGATTTATTCTCTTGGCTTAGCACCCTTCTCTGAGAAGTACGACTTCATAGGTTATGTTATTGATGGTTACTAGTGATACATTCCCAATTTGTTAATGTGGCATACGAAGTGCTGCTGATCATTTGTTGATCAAAGCATGGCTTTGTGAAAAGCGTAGCTTTGTGGACGAGACTTCGTCGAGCCTCACAACCCGGAATGGTCGAAACAGGAATCGTTGCAGCAAGGTTATTTGGGGATAGTGCCCCTTAAGGGTATGTCCATTTCCTTTTGGATTATGAGTGGTATCATGGTATGGAGCTCAGATACTTAACTTTGTGGTTGCTGCAAACTTATTGCTTTGTGGTTGTTGGTTGAGAGGTACCTCGGATAAAGGTTGGTAACGACCGGGGGATGGAATACTCCTGTTAATAGTTACCCAGTTACAGAGGTAACCCGACCTTGTGTAGTAAAAATCCGGTTAGGTTCTCGGGGACGTCCCTCCGGAGGCGTTCCATTTGATGTGGGAAGTTCCTTTGCCTAACCATTTGTTGGAAATCCAATCAACCAATACGCGCCTTTTACGGTTTAGTTGTATAACCTGTCATTTACTTATGGTGGTCATCACTGTTTAGATGGTAGCTATAGTAGGCATACAATAATGGTTGTATGCTGGCTAAGATTAATATTATATTTTCGAAATGTTTTCTGCACTATGCACTAATAATAATATCAAAAGGTTTTTTCGTATCAAGCATGCTTGACTATCATAAGGAGAAATCTCCTCCAATTCTGCATTTGTATTGTATGTGCAGTGGAAGGCCTTATGGTAGTTTCATTTTCCAAAAAGCATTGCGGATTTCTTTTAAATTCTTTTGTTCTGCTTTTGATAAAGATAAACTGTTTTTGTTTGCTCATACTAGTTCCATGATTGATCCGGAGTTTATTGTTCCCTTTCTAAACTCTGGGTTCCCATAATTTTCCACACGGGCAGTCTAGAGTTGGAATTTTCAGATAGTCAAATAGTATGTGTAGATTCGTCAGCATTCAATCTCTGTATATTAGCGATCGTATTTGGATCGAGTTGCTTCACTTCAGCGATGATGGTGATTCTCATTTTTTGGTTTGGAGCCTTTCTAGCTTTGGAGTTTTGGCAATGGAATCGCTAGATGTTGGAGTCTAGCTTTCTCAGTTGGAACTCTATTGGAGTTATCTTTCCGCTGTCGATGGTTGCAAAATCTAGACCATCTAGTTGGTGTTTTGTTTCCTCTATTGTCTTGTATCTCTGATAATATTTATATTCATATTGTATCTGATATTGTATCATATGTTGTATATCAATGATATTATTCATTTTCTTTCACTGTGTTGTTATACTTAATGTGTTATAAGCTTCGACACGAGTCAGATTTCAACGGTTGAATCTGCGGCATTCGATTACAAGTGAAGTACGGGTGTCGATTTTCAAACGCTGAAATTCAGACCGTGACAACTTGGTATCAAAGCTAAAGATTGAACTTTAGCTTTTGGAGTATAACACATTAGGTAACTCATTAGAGATACGGTGAAGTGTACCCTACAATGAGTATCCCTAAGAATCCGTCCATATGCCTTAGTAAATTCTCTTACTATCCACTGATTGTGAGTATGAGTGCAAGAAGAGGACGAGGTAGGGGACAGGGGAGTACCACTACAATGGTCAATACCCCGCAATAACAAGGAAATAACTTTCTCTATCAATCTCCTTTGATCCAATTTCAAATTCTCTGATGGTTTTGTGGCAGCTCGAGGGAGAAGCTTTGGTATGGTGGCCCTGCAAATTGTTATACATAAATTTCTATCTCGTATTCTCTTCATCAAATTTCTATCAGCTTTTCGTTTTTAACTTTAACGAAATTGAAATTTTATTGGAATAAATTGGTTAGCACAATATGAAGATTGTATCAATAAAATGATTTTGGTCAAAACCAAATTTGAAATTTTGTTGTAATTTCTTGTGAGAATCGAAGTTCGAAGAGGGACAAGTTGGTATATATTTTGGGATATTCCAATCTGAATTGAGTTTCCATTGTCTGTTCTTTTGGGTCTAGATGTATTCTACGAATGGTTAGTTACCCTTTCGAACTAACCAATGCCCCTGCATATTTCGTAGATCTGGTGACCTGAGTATCTTGTGAAGTGTTGAACAATTAGTTCTCGTATCTATTAATGATATTCTGATTTGGTAATCCAAATTAAGAATGAATATTTCAATTTGATCTGGTGAACCATTTCCGTGTGTGTCCATCTGTTCTTTATTATCTTCCTAGCAAATTTCAGGGACGAAATTTTCTTAGCGGGAATCTGTAACATTTCCGTTTTTAAATCAAATTTAAGTTGGTAATTAATTTAATTTTTGAAATTTAATTGTGAATTAATTTGCTATTTGCCAAATTAAATAGATATTTGTTTGTTTATTAATCTAAATGAATATATATGTGATTTTTAAAAAGAATTTCCAATTGGAAAATTCAGAAATAAATATTTTAAATTATATATTAATTATAAATTTAATTGTGGGTTCATTTGAAAATGGGAATAAAAATATATATAAGATTTTAAATAAAGAATTTGATTTGGAAATCTATATATTTTATAAGTAGATTATAATTTGGAATTTGAATTTAAAATTTAAATACATATATGTTGAAAATAAGGATTTGGAAAATAAATAGATTATGATCGAGATAAAATTAATAACTATAAAAAATATTTGTTTACTCATTTATAAATCCGAATTGATTTTAAATTAATTTTTGAATTTGAAATTTAAAAATAAAAGTTTTGAATATATATTGGATTTGGAAAAACCTATAATTTAATAATAGAAAAAACTTGTTTTGTATTTATAATGATTTGATAATTTTATTTTTGAATTGATATAAGTATAATTTGCTTAAATAAATAAAAAGTTTAAGATAATTTTCCTTTATATTTGAAATAAATTAGTTTTGTACATATTTAAATTTGTATCGGGGTTGAAAACATTACATTTTAAAATTTTGTTATATATATGTGTGAAGGAATATGGATTTATTTAAATTGAAAATATAAATAGGAAATATAATATAAAGTTATATTTAAATATTATAAACATGAAGATTTAAAATATTTAAAATATAATACATATATAAATAACATGTTTATAAAAACATGATTTATAAATAAATTAACATAAGGGTTTAAAATGTAAACAAATTAATGTTTAACGAGGATTTAAATACAAATTATAATAAATTAAATGAAAGGGGTTTAAACACAATTTAATCACAAAAGACATTTGTAACATGATTACACAAGTAAATAATAAGTGTAATTAAAGTAGACAAGTGGAAAATTACTTTCTCTTAGAAATTTAAATTGTAATAACATGTTTAAGAAAAGTGAGAAACATGTATATTTTTCTCTGTTTAAAATTTCTTCCTTCATAAACCTCTAAAGATCAGAACCAGATCAAACAATGAAAATAAGATCTGAGAATAAAGAAAGTAATCAAAGCAAAGTTTAAACCCAAAACTGAGTCAAGCATGTACAAATTCAACAATTCAAATTGGAAATCAAAACCTGGAAAACATGCAAGTTCGGGCAAGCAAATTCAAACATTAAAACATCTTAAAATCTGAAGCATGAAAATGTATCAAAATCAAGAAAACCTGATAAAACAAGAAAAGCAACAAAGATTAGGATTAAGTGGCAGATAAAAATTCAAAGATTTCAAAAACAGTTTCAGGCCTAAGACATTTTCCAGACCTCTGTTCTTCCCATCAAGGTGAGCAGACCACCCTATTTGACTTGATTCAGTTGATATTTGCGATTGAGATCTGTGTATGTTGTGAATGATATTTGTCTAAGTATAAATTTATCTGTATATCTCTTTATACAAGTAGATAATTTTTGTTTGCATATCTATAAAAGGATATGTTCATCTCTCAGTTTAAGTATAGGAATAAGGCCGCTAAAACAAAATTTAAAATGCTCTCTATATGATCAGTATTAGAGCAAGATCATTAAAGATAAAATAATGATATGAACGTGAACTTATTTTAAAAAAAAATTCAATCAAAAATATTAAATAAATTTTGTGAAAAAGGAAATTCATAGTGAGATCATAGTATATCAGAAAATTCAAATTGTATCATGAATTTATGTTGGATACAGGTCTCGTGATTTTTAAGATATTTGATGTCGAGAATTTTTAGAATGAATGGAAATTGTATTTTGGGCAAATACTAGCGACCACGGTGGTCAGGGGACTCGAAATTGATGTGGGAGGTGGCTGATGGGATAGTGATTGTCGAAAAATCATGGATGAATTTATTATTCACCGTGGTGACGATAAGGCGGTAATCTAGGGTTTAACACCTGACTTGGTTGATTGGGTTTTGCAAAGCCTGTTCACCGTCGTGGTTGAATTAGGGACTATTGGAGGTGGTGGAACAGAAAAGGGGAAGCAAAGCAAGGGTTTAGACGAGTGGACGCGGTCTTCAGTGCCTGAGAAAGGTGATGCGAGGCATTTCCAGATGATTGCTTTTTGTTTTAGTTGGTTCAACCTTGCTCAAATTCGAATTCAGTGATGCTTCATCGATCTGATTTGTTGTGATGATAAATAAAATAGTCGGCGACATGTCGGAGGCCAAGGCGATGGATAGAAGTAGCTCTGGTGGTCGTGAACGTGCATAAATGTCGCATGTGTCAGTGAGTTTGGTTGAGGAAGAAGTAAATTGCCTCGAAGTTACTCTGGGGAATCAAGGGACTACTCGGGTCTGTAATCGAGTGGCCGCGTAGTGGTTGATAACGAACTTTAAAATTTAAAACAAAAATATAACAGGTTTGTTTAGCTGGGGGAAGTTTTGAGTCTGGCTCGAGTTTTGTTCATTTGTACTCGGGTTTTAGTAAGGGGAAGCATTTGGGTAGGCTCGAATTGGACTTATGTATATTGGCAGGTAATAAAAAAAAGAAGGAAATAGAAGGAGGAAGATGTGGGCTTGGGCCGGTTAATTCGTGGGCCAGGTTTTCTTTCTAATAAAATAAAATGTAAACCAAGTCCAAGAAATTTTATCGAATTTAAGTTAAGTATATTATCTAGAAATGGGAATAAAGAAATAAAACTAAAATATTTCTCAAGTTTTCTTAATCCAGTTTCAAAACTAAGATTATAAATTCAAATGTGATTTGAGAGTAATTTGATTTGGTTTTGGAAATAACCTTTTATTAGGATAATTATTAACAAAATCTTTAAGTGATGTTCAAACGTAATTTAATGATGTAATTAATTTAAAGGATGATTACTTAATGATATTAATTAAAATTAATTAAAGAATAATTAATTAAAGGTTAGTAAATGATTGAAAGTAATTAATTTGTGATTTATTAATTAGGATAATCACTTATTGTAATTAATTAAGCATAACTACTTTAATGATAATTAATTAAGGGTTAATTAGTTAATTAATTAAGGGAATTAATTTAAAGAATAATTAAATAATTTAATGATTAACGGTTGTTTGACTTATTAATTAAGGATAATTAATTAATAGTTTAAGGTTAATTAAAAAATGATTAAATGATAACTAATTGAAATGGTTTGTAATTAATTAATGTTAATTAACCTGAATTAGTGATTAATCTTGTTTCAATTAATCAGATGATCAATTAACCTTACTTATGGATGTTTGAATTGTATTGAATACTCGAAATTGTTTGATATCTCTGCTGTGTGATGCTTTGTGATATGAATTGTTTTAATTCAAGCCGTAATGAATGTAATTTATTTATCTATGATGAAATTATTTTATTTATCTATGGATCTGCGAATGGAAGATAAGCGTTATAAAATATACCGCTTATCGATATTGATATGATTGAATCTGTGATGATTGATGATGTTGCACTATTGTGTAAAACCCCTAGACTACACTATACACATGCAAATATGGATTTCACGAGGAAATCGGTTAAGTCACGAATATTTTAAAATCTAAATATTATTTTGTTAAAAAATTGAAGTTTGAATCTGAATGATTTTGGAAAATGGAATTAGGTTAAATGTGAAAAGCCTTTGAAAGGAGTTTTAAAAGTTATTTTGAATAACTTGATTAAGTTTTGAAATTTAAATGGTCTGATTTGAATTTGGATTCAAGATTTGAAATTGAATTCTATGTTTGAAAATTATGGTTTAAAAAGGTTATACAGGTTATAAATGTGTTTATATGGGTTTTAAACCATTTTAAAAGTATTGTTTGTGGGAATTTAAATTTTACCCAAGTTTTATACTTGAAGGGCTTTAACTTGTGCAAATGTAATCGGATTTTTTTGAAACAAAAACTATTTGTTTTCAAACAATCATAGCTTTCATATAAAGAAAGGATTTCCAATCTGTATTGAAAGGATTTCAATTTTTTTAAATGAAAATAGTTTTGAAAGCTATGAATGAATCTTTATGAAAGATTGTTGAATTTTGTTTTGAAAATCGAAGAGGATTTTAAAGGTATATCTTTTGTATAAAAGAGTTGGGAATTGAAATAGTTTTGAAAACTATAATTGAATCTTTGTGAAAGATCAGTGAACTTTGTGAAGTGAATCTTTGAAATGGTAATTTGTTTAAACCATTTGTTTTGGGTAATAAGTTATGACTTAACTAAGATCCCATTATCCATATGTTTTTAAATATTATGATCATTATTCGGTTTAGCCGAAAGAGAACCTTGTGTCATATCACCCATTCCGAATAATGATACGATGTCATGGATAACAATTAAAGACCGGTGGTAAAGACTAGATATTTTCGAAAGCAAAAGGATGACCTGTCAAATGCCTCTGCATTGAATGTCCCCGGTATAGAGATTTGATCACCCATTGTAATGGTGAGTCCGGATGTGATTAGTGAACATCCGGATTTGCAAGCGCTTCTTTGTGAAGTGCGTTCGGTTCTGTTCGAATCCTGAACATACTTGTATGGATGTGTGTCTGACATTACACTTTGAGACGTAAAACTAGTTTCTATCAAATACATTTCTGTTTGGTGGCGGAGATTTATTCTCTTAGCTTAACACCCTTCTTTGAGGCATAAGAGCTCAGAGGTTATATAATTGATGGTAACTAGTGATGCATTCCCAATTTGTTAATGTGGCATACGAAGTGCTGCTGATCATTTGTTGATCAAAGTGTGGCTTTGTAAAAAGCGTAGCTTTGTGGACGAGACTTCGTCGAGTCTCACAACCCGGAATGGTCGAAACAGGAATCGTTGCAGCAAGGTTATTTGAGGGTAGCGCCCCCTAAGGGTATGCCCATTTCCTTTTGGATTATGAGTGGTATCATGGTATGGAGCCCAGATACTTAATTTTGTGGTTACTGCAAACTTATTGCTTTGTGGTTGTTGGTTGAGAGGTACCTCGGATAAAGGTTGGTAACGACTGGGGATGGCATACTCGTGTCAGTAGTTACCTAGTTACAGATTTAACCCGGCCTTGTGTAGCAGAGATCCGGTTAGGTTCTCGAGGACGTCCCTCCAAAGGCGTTCCATTTGATGTGGGAAGTTACTTTGCCTGACCATTTGTTGGAAATCCAATCACCCAATACACGCCTTTTACGGTTTTAGTTGTATAACCTGCCATTTACTTATGGTGGTCACCACTATTTAGATGGTAGCTATAGTAGGCATACAATAATGGTTGTATGCATTGTGTGTGCGGTGGGAGACCTTATGGTAGTTTCATTTTCCAAAAAGCATTACGGATATCTTTTAAATTCTTTTGTTCTGCTTTTGATAAAGATAAACTGTTTTTGTTTGCTCATACCAGTCCCATGACTGATCCGGAGTTTATTGTTCTCTTTCTAAACTATGGGTGCCCACAATTTTCCATACGGACAGTCTAGAGTTGGGATTTTCAAATAATCAAATAGTAGATGTAGATTCATCAGCATTCAATCTCTGGATATTAGCCATTGCATTTGGATCGAGCTGCTTCACTTCAGCGATGATGGTGATTCTCACTTTCTAGTTTGGAGCCTTTCTAGCTTTGGAGTTTTGGCAATGGAGTCGCTAGATGTTGGATTCTAGCTTTCTCACTTGGAACTCTATTGGAGTTATCTTTCCGCTGTCGATGGTTGCAAAGTCTAGACCATCTAGTTAGTGTTTTGTTTCCGCTATTGTCTTGTATCTCTGATGATATTGATATTTATGTTGTATCCGATATTGTATCATATGTTGTATATCAATGATATTATTCACTTTCTTCCACTATGTTGTTATACTTAATGTGTTATAAGCTCCGGCACGAGTCGGATTTCAACGGTTGAATCTGCGGCATTCGAGTATAAGTGAAGTACGGGTGTCGATTTTCAAACGCTGAAATTCAAACCGTGACATTTATCATAAAGCCAACATCCACAAAACCGATGAATGCAGGTTTTTGGTTGGAATTATTCAGAAGCTAATTCGGGGAGGTCATTTGAAGGAGTTTGTTCAAGATCGACAAAAACCCAGTGGACAAAAGATGGTCCACAGAAACGTCTTAACAATGCTATGAATATGCTTGAAGATAAGGACCCTCTGAGCTTGAGCTTGCCAATCAACAGAATTTATGTGATCCTCTGCAGGGCCCACCGAACGGGAAGCAGCAAGGGTGCCCATAGTAGATATATTAAAGAAGCTAAAGATGGGATCTATTCTATCCAAGAAGAACCTTAATGAAAAACCCACGCCTTAACATTCAAATGCCTAATATGGTTGTCACTCCACATAAACTAAGAAAGAGGGTCCATCATCCTCATAATGTTCCTCTGATGATTACTGCACAAATCGGGTTATCTATTATTTCCAAAATTCTGGTCGACACGGGTATTGCAGTCAATGTAATCTTCAAACACGCCCTCGATCAGATGAACATTTCAGAACACAAGCTGGAGCCAAGCATAGAGCCCATATTTGGATTCAACAATAAGGGATCAACTCCAATAGGACAGATAAAGCTGCTTGTACGAATGGGAGTGCCACCAACATGCAGAACATTCGAAACTACTTTTGTGATAATCGATCAACCCTCCTACTACAACGTCTTCTTTGGTAGGCCAGCTCTTGATGAGATCGATGCTTCTTTCTCCCCAAAATATGTCTTGGTAAGATTTCTAATAAAGCGAGTCCAGGGAACTATCCGAGGAGAGCATTTTAGCTCTTAGGAAATGTATTTTGCTACTCTTGATCGATATAAAAAGGAGTATTTTTCGTAGTTTGATTCTTGTACTATTTCACAGCCTTCGAATGATGGATTTTCACATCCAACATTCGAAGCAAAGATTAAAGTCAATAAGTCTAACAAGCGTATGTATCAAAGGTACATTCCCTTTAAAGGCAAGAGGAATTGAATTGATGTAAACTCGGTACAAGAAGGCTAAGTCACAGAATTTGATTGCTGAGGAGAAATGAAGAGGATAAAACCCATAGAGGATCTTGAGGAAGCGTACATTGACTTGGATGATGCTACCAAAGTGGTTACGGTGGGAAACAATCTTAATGATGACTTAAAGAAGGATTTAATATAGTTTCTCAAAGTTATCAAAGATATCTTTGCTTGGTCACATTCCGATATAGTGGGAAATGATCCAACGGTTATGTGTCATGCCCTTAACGTTAATATAGGAGCAACTCCCGCGACGCAGAGAAAGAGACAAATAGTAAAAGCTTGCAAAGAAGCTTTGAATGAAGAAGTTAACGGACTCCTCGAAAATGGATTTATTCGGGAAGTATGCTACCCAAAATGGTTAGCCAATTCGGTACTTGTAAAGAAATAAATGGGGAATGAAAGACTTGCATCAATTACATGGATTTAAACAAAGCATGCCCAAAATATTGTTTCTCATTGCCACGAATAGATCAATTAGTAGATGCCACAAGCAGACACAAATTATTATCTCTCATGGATGCCTATTTAGGTTATAACCAAATATCAATGTTCAAACCAGATGAGGAGCACACTAGCTTTATAACTGAGTGGGGGATTTATTGTTAAAAAGCAATGCCCTTTGGATTGAAAAATGTAGGTGTAACATATCAAAGGTTGGTCAACTTAATGTTTAAGGAGCAAATCGGTTGGAACATGGAAGTTTATATGGACGATATGCTGGTGAAATCTGGTAAGCTTTAAAATCATCTTAAAAATTTAGAAGAGATATTCAAGGTATTGGGAAAATATCAGGTGAAACTAAACCCTCAAAAATGTTCATTTGGAGTTCATTCTGGAAAGTTTCTAGGATACCTTATAAGTGCCTAAGGAATTGAAGCCAGTCCAGATCAAATTCAAACCATTAAGGACATGGCCAAACCAAAAACCAGTAAGGAATTGATGAATTTGAGTGAAAGGATAGATGCCCTAAGCAGATTCATTTCTAAAGCCAATGATAAATGTGTACCCTTCTTTGATGTGATTAAGAAGAAGAAGAACTTCGAATAGGGAGAGAGCTGCAGGAAAGCCTTTCAAGAATAAAATCCATTTGAAAAAACCACCGACACTTTTAAGTCCCGAGAACGGGGAAATCTTATACCTATACATGACAGTATCAGAACATGCAGCCAGCTTAGTACTCATTAGAGAAGGGAGTGGGGCACAGCTTTCGATATATTATGTAAGTAGGCGGTTAAAGGATGTGGAGATTCGATGCTTATTTATAAAAAATTAGCCAATTGATTGATTCTTTCAGCTCAAAAGCTTACAGCACACTTTTAAGCATACCCGATTAGGTTATTAGCTAACTTCCCTCTTAAGTAAGTTTTTAGTAAGCTAGAAACTTCTGGAAGACTGGTAAAATGGTGGATTAAGCTCAGTCAATATGACATAGAGTTTCATCCATGAGCCACAATCAAGGGACACACATTAGCGGATTTTGCTAATGAGTGCACAAACTTCATTAAGGCACAATCGGAGAAGGAAAAAGGTCAGAAGCCTATGTCACAATTATTTGTTGATGGTGCATGGAACGAACAAGGGGCTAGTGCAGGATATGTAATCATTATACCAGATGGACCCTATTTGCATTATGCCATGAAATTAGGATTCCGTACAACAAATAATGTGGCAAAATATGAATCTATGGTAGCAGGATTAACCTTACATTGGAACTCAAAATTCCATGAATACAGATCTTTAGTGATTCTCAACTAATGATGAACTATGTGAAATAGGAATATCAAACGAAGGATCCCAAGTTATCCTTATACGTAAAAATGATATTGAGAATGTTTTTTGAAGACTTTTCAATACACCAAGTCCTAAGAGCAGAAAATTCGCAAGCAGACTCCCTAGCAAAACTAGAAAGCTTAAGGGGAGCCCTAGAGACGCGTATTGTTCTAGTGGGATTTCAGGAAATTACAAGTATTGAAGAGGAGGCATTTGAACAAGGGAAATAATTGTTATTTTTGAAAAGTCTTAAGCAAAATCTCAAAGGGAAGAAAGAGGAGAAAGGGGTAAGGAAATATTAGACAAAAGGGTCTAACAACCTAGTCCAAATAACGTATATGATGACACATGGGAGTCACCTATTGTGGAAAACCTTGTTAAAGGAACACTCCCATAAAACAAAGGTGATGCAAGAAAAATCAAGAGACAAACTCCAACCTTCATAATAATGGATGGAATCCTCTATAAAAAAGGAAATGCTCTTCCCAACCTAAGATGTGTAAGCATGAATGATGGAATAAAATTAATGGCTGAAGCACATGAAGGATTTTACGGAGATCATTAAAATGGGACAAAGTTAGCCAAGAAAATAATAAGGCAAGGATTTTACTGGCCACATATGGTAGGACAAGCTATCGAATATGTGAAAAGATGCGAAAAATGTCGGAAATATTCAAAAATTCCCAAACCACCCCCAAGTCAAATTACTCCAATTACAAGTCCATAGCCCTTTGATATATGGGGTATAGACCTAATCGACCCTTTGCCAATCTAAGAAAGAGGGGCAAAGTACACCGTGGTTGCCATCGATTATTTCACCAAATGGGTTGAAGCAGAGCCATTTCTGAAGATTACTTCTGCGAAGGTACGCAGATTCGTTATCAAGAACATCATAACCAAGTTTGAGATTCCCAAAAGATAATTTTGATAATGGGACACAATTTGAGAGTAAAGAATTATCCCTCTTTTTCCAAAATAATGGAATTATTAAAAGTTTTTCATCTGTCACACATCCAAAAGCAAATGGAGAAGTTGAGGCTGCGAATAAAACCATAAAGACAACTCTAAGAAAGCGGCTAAACAAAGTAAAGAGAAATTAGAGAGAAAAGCTGCCACTTGTGTTATGGGCTTACCAAACATCTGCTAAGCTAACAATGGGACATACCCCTTACTCTTTAACATATGGCCGTGAGGCGATGTTACCAATTGAGATTGAGATACCCTCACACCGAAGGAATGCCTATGCATTCATAAAAATCAATAGCTAAAAAGAGAATCATTGGACTTGATACACGAATTGAGAGATGAAGCAGCGGTAAGAACCGCCGAGTATTAGAGAAGAATCTCAAGGTATTACATTCAAGTATAAAAACACGACAATTTCACGAGGGGATGTGGTACTCCATCGAGTAATGGCCAATACTAGAAATCCTGTAGATGGACCCCTAAGACCAAACTCGGAGGGAGAATTAATGGTTTTCAAAGTAATCCCCCCAGGAGCTTACAAATTGTGTTGGCCAGACGGCAATATGGTTCTAAGAACATGGATTGCCAAACGTTTGAGGCCATATTTTCTAAAAATAAATGAATAAAGCATCTACTTATTAAAGAAGAAAATCAATGTGGTTGGGAGTGAAATACTCCTCATATTTGGATACTACCTAAGACGATAGAAAAGCCTCTATCTGCGTCGAGATGGCCAGGGCAGAGCTCCTCCTAGAGAAAAGGCGGCTAAGCCTTTAACTACGCCATAAGATGGCCAGGTTAAAGCAGCGGACAAGCTCTTGGGCACGCCTCTGGTCAGGTAAAGGCAACTCCTGAAGTTAGGATAGAGCAAGCCTTTATCTGCGCCATAAGATAGCCAGGGTAAAGCATCGAACAAGCCCTTATCTGCACCATGCCATGTCTAGGGTATGGCACCTCCTGAAGGGAGGATGGAGTAAGTCTTTATCTGCACCACAAGATGGCCAGTGTAAAGCACCGAACAATTCCATGTCCGTGTCGCAAAAGGGCCAGGACAGGGCACCTCCTGGGGTAAGTCCTCGGTTCCAGCCTCTAAGATGAGCTAAACAAGAGCACCGGATAACAATGGACTAAGATGTCCAAGCCCAAGAAGAGATTCATCAAACAATGAACTAAGATGTCCAAGCCTGAGAAGAGTCTCATTAAACAATGGACTAAGATGTCTAAGCCTGAGAAGAGGCTCTTCCAATCATGGACTAAGATGTCCGAACCCGAGAAGCAGTATATCTCCAACGCAATGAGACGTCCAAGCCCAAGAGGCAACTAATCAAATTACTTCTATATTAGACCTGAGGGTTTGACACATCAAAGGAGTAGAGCAGAGCTCCATTTAGTAATGCCCGAATCTGTATTTCGGGTCTCTCATATCTGAATATCATCTATTAATACTCAAATCTTGGTTTCAGGTCCTCCTATCTAAATATTATCTATTATTACCGGAATTTGGATTTCGGGTCTGTCATATCTAAATCATCTATTAACCCCCAAGTCTGGTTTTCGAGTCTCTCATATCTAAATATTATCTATTAATATCTGAATCTGGGTACCAGGTCTTTCATATTTGAATTTCTTCAACTAATGCCTGAATTTGGGTTTCGATGCATTTATTCAGAGCATCATATACTAATAACCCGAATTATCTCGGGATTATTGCTTGATTATTCCTTAAAGCCTTAATCTGGGCCTATGGTTTCTATTACAGAGACAAATACCTAAATTTCTGATTGTCCAGCATATGTCTAAATTTGGGCAGAGGATTTCTATTTTTATAATGATTACTATGGACGTCTGCTTACCCAACTTACGCCATATTCTTAGCAAGGATCCTTTTTACAAAGATGATTGATAATAATCTTTAATTATTTGACATATGCCCCCAATTCGGGCCAAATCTTGATATAAATACAATTATTATAGGTTTTTGATTAATTAACCATAAATTCCCGTATTTGGGTCTAAAAATGCCATTTAGAAAACTATTTTTCGATGTTGCTATCTTGATTCTGGATACCTTATTATTAACTTCAAACATCATAAAAACAAATGCCCTAATCTGGGTTAAAATTCATTGCTTCCTAGTCTTTATCAAGTCCCAAACTCGGGGTACAAAGTAAAAGAGTTGAGGTTGCTACGAACAACCAAAATTTTCAAGCTGGTCAATTTAATACCTAAATTAGAGTTAGTATATTATAATTCTAAAATGATGATCATCAACATCCGAACGAGAGCTTCAAGGTCATTCAAATCTTTGGGAAATCCTCAAGAGCGAATTAATGTAGATGGGCTTCAAAAGCTAATTTCCTTAGAGTAACTTATACTCAATTTACAGCTATTGGCTATTGGTTGTTTCCCACAAGGAGTTCGTAGTTTTCATTTATCATTTGAATTAATGACCATTGATCAAAGGCCTCGTATCTTTGAATCAAGACTAAGGCCAACTAGCTATTTAGATGTAGAGGCATCAATATGCTAACATATGCAGAAATATAAAATGATATAATAATAAAAATATATCATTAACTTTGAATTTTGCAGGAAAATGAAATTTGAAAGAACAGGAAAGAATTGAAATTTTTGTCATGAAGAACTAAAACTTCTTTCATACAAAAAAGGGGAAAAGTGTTAGCCACAAAATCTATTTAAAAGCAGAAGTATGAAAGAAGACTAATGAGAGCATCGAGTTTCAATGAAGTTACAGACATGGGTTTCGACAAAGGCCATAAGAAGGTGTTTTGAAGGCATTAAGAGGGTTTCGAAGGAGTCGGATGCACCAGCAACCCTTATAGTGTGAAAACTTCCAATTCAGATGGAAACAGAACTTCCCTTCCGCCACTTCCAACCTTTCGACACAGATAAATAAGCAAAGGCAGCATTGGAACCCCTTTCGAAGGCAATGGATGATAGTCTCTTACTTATGCGCCAAACCTTTCGGAACCAAAGGTTTCGCCAATATAACAACCCTTTCGAAAGCATATCTGAGCCTTTCGAACTAGTCGAGTCCAGTGACATCAATAGAAGCTTCCACATTGATCAATAAATGAGAATTTGAAGGCTTTCGACAGTGATGGAACCATTAAAGCCCTAATGAAAATCCTTCAACGGTGTCGAAAAGCTCTCATCATTATTTTTTACGATGATAACAAGGCAACCTAGAGAGAAAGGCATATTTAAAGACCTTCCGGCAATGTCAAAAACAAACTTAGAGAAAGTAGAGAAAAGGAATACTAAAGGCTTAACAAAGATGAAAGGTTAATAGAAGACCCATTCGACTCAGTCGAAAGGTCCGAGAAAAATAAAGAGAGTGCATAGTGGAGTCAAAGGATAGGAAGAAGATACTTTTCATCGGTGTCAAACGGGGAGAGAGCCTTTTGATTAAGTCGAAAGGCTTGAAGTAGTATAGAAATAGAGGCCTTCTGACCAAGTCGAAGGCATGAACGTGAAAGGGGGGTCGACCAGCGTCTATAAATAAGACCCTAGGGGTCCAGTTTTGGGGATCGAATTCTGAAATCTTGAATTCATTTCTTCTACTCTACTCTCTTAATTGCAATTAAATATGATAAATCCCTAAATCAAATTGGGGGAAAAAGCTATATTTCTCGTAACTCACTTTAGTTTATAAATAAAGAAGGGAAGGCTTATTCAAAAAGGAGTCTGCTGATGAGGAAGATCATTTAGATTTAGCTAGTCTAATGATCAATTGCATATGATTCTAATCTTTTCTCTTAATCTCTTTTCGCTTATGCCATGTATAGAATAAACTTGGGAATCTCTGGTTGAGACACATCATCATCGAAACCTACATTTGACACCAGAAATAAGAAAAATGATGGGGTTTCGATCATGATGAATTATGAAACTGGGAATGTCGAGGTCGATCTTATAAAATGAAATTGGAGTAAATCTTAGACAGTTATAAGCTAGAACCACTTCGAAAGGGTGGAACCCCTTTTGTTACAGTCGAAACTTTGGAACTTCGAAGGGGATTACAGTTTATGATCGACTAACAACAATTGAGAGAGGAACTCTTATGAAAGGGTCCATCCATAGATATATCAGCAACCCTTTCGAAAGGGTTCCAAATCAACAATGGTGAAACCATGATGTCGAAATAAAATTTGACTTATTAATGAAATATTCTTCTCTTTCGACATGATCGAAAGGTCCATAAAGGTATCTAAAGATATGATCGAAAGAAATAAAAAGTTAAAAGGATAAATTGTTTTCGACCCACCCAAACAAAATGATTCAAACAGATGCTATCTCTCTAGACTAATTTTATAAAACCTTTTGACTAAGTCAACACATTTGAAAGGTAAAGATGGCTCTTTAAACCCTTTCGCTCAAGCCAATCGGGTCGAAAGGATGTACAATCTTCTTAAAACCCTTTCGATTATGACAATCTAGTCGAAAGGTATACTTCGAAAAAAATGATCCTCTCATCAACATAGATTCATTTGAGTTTAACTACCTCTCATGTAGCATCGGGAATGTTGACAAGTTTTCTTGTTAACTATTAGAGCTCTATTGCATTGTCCCTACTCGACACCAATCTTAACTCTCAAAAATTAGAGAAGTCTACCATATTGGCTATTAGTGTTAAGCCCAGTCAATCACTATTTTCATAACATAAATATACTTTCAAAATACTTGTAAATAGGTTTTAAATAACTATGTAAAATACCACTTGAAAATAACTAATTTATGATTTAATGAAAAATCAACAAAACATATTTTACATTTTGCGGCACTTTACATCCAAAATTCGTAAATAATCATTAAAACTATATTTAAACTTCTAATCTTTTTTTCATGCTTGAAAACATTTTATTAGAACATGCAAAATATTTAATAAAGAAAAGAATTGAGAAGCCATTTAAATCACGAAAAGCAAGTCAAAACGTCGCATTTTAAACACTTAAAACTATAAGTGACTAACTATAGCATTTACAAATGTTGTTAAAAATCTTTATTAAAATAGCATTGAAAGGCACCATTTTTGCGACTAGTTTTAACCACATAAACAAATGATTTGAGATTTGAAATTTTTATAAGAAGCAGTACCTTTAGTGTACTTAAAAACCATGGAAAGAAACCCATTATAAAAATTCCCAAAAAAGGGATTCGAAAGTGCACTTGTAATGACTATTTTCGTTTGAAACACTTTCAAACTTACTTAAATTTAACACACAATTTTTTAACCATTTAAACATTAAGTCAAGGCCATGCCACTTGTTTAAGAGGGTAATATAAGCAATGTTATATAATATAAAGTTGTCATTTGCTTTCAAAAGCAAAAGTGGTCCAATGTTTATAACTTTACTTAGTTAATGTCACTTAACTTTATTCTTTCACACAACATATATATACACAATATATACTTAAGAGATTGTTATATAACTCACTTGGATCCAAGTTAACAACAAACCAAAGCATAAGAACCAAGGTAACCCTTCCTACCATCACCTTATCACCAAAGCAACCACATGTTCCTCCAAAATCTCAAATCCATGCCTCCTCACCACATAATTGCTCATGGCCAAGAGGGGTTTTCCCTTGTCCTCCAACATTCTTCAACTTCTTAGATGATAAACAATGTTCTAATAATATTCTAAGGTCTTTGGGAAAGTTTGATTTTGATTGGAATTAGTTTGAATATGATTTGATAAAGTTAGAGAGGAAAAGAAGACGAAAGCCATTAAAAAGCTTAGTTTTCATTTGTGAATTCATGATTAATTCCTAAGGGATGCCCCTCCTTATATAGTATCAAAATGGTGTGCATAAGCTTGTATTCACCCCCTTCCCCACACAATTCCATGGAAGCCTTACCCCATCTTTTCTCCTTCTTCTTCTTTATGCAAATTGCGTATATACCCTTACCATGATAATATCTTTTATCCTAAAGGAAGGTTCTAGAATGATCCATGATTTATGAAGAGGAGTGTGATTTAATTAGTAATGTGTTCATTTGATAATTAGACAAATGCACAATAGTTCGAACAATTTATATCGATCGAAAAGCATATAATTTGAAAGGGGGTTAAAACGATTCTTAAATCATTTTAATAACATTTAATCCGAGATTAAAATATTTAAATAATTAAGATATCTAAGTACGAAGTGTTTGAAATTCCATGTCGTTATATTATCCACTATTTATAATATTTCATCCTCGAAATTCCAACACGAGCAACCATAGAAACAATCACATAAAAATATTTAATAGTATTCAAAACCACTTATTAAACAAAACTCATGGTTTGCTCAAGTTTAAAATTATCTCATCACACAAGGATGATAGACAATCTTCTTAGCATACCTTATGCTTAATACCCTTGGGTAATTACATAGTCGATAATTCATGCCGTCTCATAATAAATCAAAGAGTCATCACGTAATCTTTTCATAAACCAACAAAACTTAACATGCAAGTATACTAAAGCCTATACGATGTACATGGTTCTTTCATACGCAATACCAAATCAGATCATGTGCTTGATTACATAAATTTCACTGTTTAACTAATATAGATCACTTGACCTATCTAGTGTAGACTCCAATTAGGTTCCTTGAGTAGAAACCTTCGTTCTTCTTTCATAGCCATATAATATGATAGAAAACTTCGAGATCATATCAAGTATACATATCAAGTATTCACTGTCAAGAATCTAGTGAAAATCCTTGTCCGAATGGTGTACATCAACTCAAAAATCATGTACTTGAATAGAGGATCGAGAACAATCTTGTGAGTAAAATAACCTAGTACAACTTACGTACTTATCCTAGTGGTTTCTTAACTATTATCTTTTATCACATTCTTTTATCCAAACGGTACTAAAATCATTTACGAAATATTTCATAAAACATATCTTCAAGTTTATCAAATTATACAACTTAGGTACATACACGTATAATACTCCACAACCACCTAATGGTATATACAAAACGTCAAATTCAATTCACATAACAAGTGTGTTTTACAAATAAAACTTGTTTTAAATTAGTAACTTCTTATTACAAATGTTATATAAACTCAACTTTTATATCTTCATAAGAACTTAGTTTCAAATTCTCTACAATTCGAGGTTTCCAACTGTCCAAAGTTGTCGAAAGTCCTATATTTTAACAAATGAAATCTATCAAACAACATATCATAACTAGATGCAAATACCATGCAATCCTAAGGCATGGGCTACATGTGTCCATAAAATAAAGTAACAAATTTCAATAATTTTTAAACATGCTTTACCTAAAAAGGGAAAAACCTGAAAAGTTCCAACATTTATTCTAGGCTATGTCATTATCACGCTGGCACACTACAGCATACATATAAAAAATTCTATAAAAAATTTCATATCAAAATTCTTTTAAAGAAAAACTTTAGAACTAAACATCGAGTTTTATTTCAAATCGTTTTGAAATAAATATATCTACACATATATTTTGTATAACAAATCATACTTTCAGAATCAAATAGAAATCTAATTTACTAAAACAACCCCATGGCACTCCCTGCTAAAAACCCAAAAATAAACTCTAATAATACTGCAACCGCCGCTAGAAATATTTTCAACGACAGGGGTGAGTTCAGAACATCCAACTCATGCTTTGGGACTAAACAAAAATAATTTTCAAAACTATATCAAATACTTCATAAATATTACTAAGTACTATGATCTTAATTTCATAAACCAATTTATCAAATATTTACTTCAAATAATACTACTATTATTTTCTCCAAAATCTTGAAAAACATTTTCAAAGTCGTCGGGATTTAAATTCTCAAATATCACTAAATCCTTCTTGTTTATATATCACGTTTTATAAACCATAATTATATAAAATCGCTTTCTTATATAAACTATTTTTACAAATGTTTATTTCCAAAATATCTTATCTTTTCGAGATTAAAAAAACATCGTTTACAAAAGTTAACTTTTAACCCAATATTGCCGTCGGACGCCTTATAGTCAAACCGTGAAATTCAATTCACAAGGTGTTCATTTTAATCCATCTACAAATATAGTCTACCCAACCCATGAAGTGAAAGGTGAAATTGCTCATTAAGTGTTTGGACATAAATCAACAGTCAACAAATGATAGTTAATGCTCATAGACTGGCCAAGCATAACTAAACAAATTAATGAGGGGTAATGATTAGCATCATTAATCCCTACATTGATAAAATTATACTTTTACAATTCACTTACATAAGCCATCTTATGTAAGGTTTTCAATTTTAGCAGTTATAATTACCTTTAAGGTATATGTTTATAACAAATACAAATACAAATACGCTCTCATATGTATAATACACTCAACTCATGCCAAGCATTCCATTACCCTATCTCTTAATGAGTCATACCCACCAAAGTCGAGGTTTTTGCTTAACCTTCAGCTTTGATACTAGTTGTAATGACCTACCCTCTCAACCTTTAAATATTGACACTAATACATGCATGAGATTCATGTGACGGGCATTCAAGTGGCGGAAGGATGCATTGTTAGGGTAAAATAAAAGGAAAGTGAAATAGAATAAGAAAGAGGAGAACACAATATCAAAATCTCATAAGCAGAACGGTAATATATAATATCAAATGAATAATACAGAGGGTTACTCCGACATAGAAATTTCAGAGTTGCTAAACTTAAGTACTATCATCTCCCCAGATAATTATAACAACATGTCCTCACAAATGCTGTTATGTAAAATATATTGCAACAGACATAAGAATACTATGGTAGGTGGAACATTCACTCCTCTTCTCATAGTCCAAAGAACATCGACGAAAACATTCCTTTCACAGACAACTCGAAAGAGTATGCGAGGAATTTAGGGAAAACAAAAATCAATCGTCAAACGTAAGTCTGGTGTGAGAATCTCAAGAAATATGGAGCCAACATATAATTGTACTTTTGAGACTGTATGGAATGCCATAACGGATATCCACTCAAAAAGAACCACCATTTAATAAGTACATAAGATGATATAATAGATAATGTCTATGGTGTAGAATATAAATTTTATAACATAACTTGAATTGTTAAATTGGTTACATTTAAGAGCATATTAGGAGTATAATCAACACCGATAAAGAATGTTTGCATAATGGATTTTCCATGGAGATCTCTCTGGTGAAGCAGGATCCAATCTCATGCACAAGGGTTAGGAAGTACCTTTGAGCGACGTATATCTCCAAATAAAATACACCATTTAGGTAAACACAATGTAATAACCTAAAATTTTGTTTATTTGATTTTAAATGTTTAACTAATTTTAAATATTTAAATAATTGGATTTTGGAATTTAATATCATATAATTCAAATGTAAGGAATGATTAAATATTTGAATTATAAACTAATTGATAATTAAATGGATTTAATTATATTATTAAGTTCTTTAATTAATAAATAATATTGAAGAATTCAGTTTGTAAATTTATTCACAAATTTAAATAGATCTGGTAAATATCGATAATTAAATATTTAAATATATGAAATTAGCCTTTCGGAGCATTGTCTTGGATTTTGACGACACCATTTTCATCTGGATCCATAATAGTGAATTATTATATGATGTCAAGTTTCATAACGATTGGACATATCATTTGGTCGTGCGAGATAGAAATGTGTTGAAATTAATTCGAAAACTTAACATAATAATTAGGTTTAAAAACCTATCTTCTGCATACGATCGAATTAGGGCTGGTGACAAGTTCCATTGTGTTCAGAATGAGGGTATAACATATAGAACACCAGGCTCTCCGCGTTTGGTGTTTGAAATTTTTCGGAATGTTTTGTTGAATATTTTAAAAATTAAAATAATAATATATGTACATGTTTCAACTCCATACCAAATCAACTCAGCCCATACCCCCATTATTTCTTAGTCGTGCTTCTCCCATAATTTTTTCACTCTATTTAAACTTCCCTGGAAATGAAATTGGAGCTTTTCCGTTTGCCTTCAAACTTCAAAATTCAAACTAAAAATATATAATCAACAAAAAATCAAAATTCTTTATTCGTTAAACTCGTAGCCATATTCTTTGATTTGAGAGTGCTGTGGGGATGTTAGATCACAAACTGGGAGATGACCGAATCTTCATTGCAACTAGAGTTAGATTTGTGAAATTTATGCATCGATTCGCAAAACGGAGGCCAGATTTGAGTTCGTGACGTCGAGTAGCACCTAGGTGTGAAATTCTGGAGAAATCAGTGGTGACAATTGTCACGTGTGCACAGTGCTTTGCCGTGGGGACCCATCAAGTCGTGAATGGGTAGAGGGGGCTTTAATGTCGAAGGGTCCAAGGGGTTGCTCTCGCGTAGAGCGGCACGTTGGTGAAGTCGATTCATCAATCGGAAGAGAGTAGCTCCGTGTCATGAATATTTCATGCATGCATAATTGGGTTTCATTTCACTGTGCATGTACATTTGAGAAAGAAGGAGGGCATAGTGGTGATTTATGTAAAGTTGAATTGTTAATTTTTATTTAAATTATCCAATAACTTATAAATCGAATAACTCCTTCGTACTAGGTCGGATTTGAACGCCATATTTTGCGTTGGACTTGTGCCATCGAGATTTTCGCGTTCAAGTTTGTTTGGTTGGATTTGGAGCATGTTGAAATTTAGGCTAAAATCGGACGACCGTTCGGTTTTAGTCCAAAATAGGAACGTTTTAGCGAAAACGAAAATCAATGCGAGTTTAACTCACATTAAATTCTACTATATCATATCTATGATGATAAAGACATTTATTGATTGCTAGGATGTTAATTAAATTGTCTGATTGATTATTTGGTGGAATTTCCATTTTGAAAAAGGATGAAATATTAATTTGATCGTTATAGACCCATATGATATCCATAACCATTGTTTTGTAGGGAAAATCTATAGAGAGACCCTAAGGGGTTTCTGACCTATAAATTATTTATTTACATCTGTATGCTATTATTGATGGTTAATTGAAAATAAATCCTGATATTCCATTAACTTGTTAATTGTCGTTGTAGCGTTTTCGCTAGATTGTCATTTATTAATTTCTACCCTAAAAACTCTAACATATGAACTTGAGCTTGTGTTTCTGCTACATAGAATATTGAAAATTCATTAATCATTTTAATTAATGATAATTTAAAATAATTAATCATTTTAACTAATGATTTTGAAATTGATTCGCCAATCTAATTGATGATGTTTAAAATTGATTTATCTTTGATTTTAATTAATCATTTTTATTAATGATGTTTTATACTTAATTAATCGTTTTAACTAATGATTATTCGAGTTTAATTAATTACTTTTAATTAATGATATTGGAGTTTAATTAATTTATTGAACTTAATTAATTAATTTGATTAATGATGATTGGAATTAATAATCATTTTAATTAATGATACTTAAAAGTAATTAATTATTTGAAATAATGATATTTGAATTTTAGTAACAATTTTAGTTAGTGAATTTTTTAAATGTAATTAATTTTTTAAATTTTAACTAATTGGTTTAACTATTAATATTTGGAATTTAGTTAAATCATTTAACTGATGATGTTTTATAATTAAATAAATTTTTTAACAAATGATATTTTAATTAACCTTACCCAATGAGGCTTGAATTTAATTAATTCGGTTAATTTATGATTATTTAAATTTATTTAATTGTTCTAATTAATAGAATTTAAAATTACTTACTAATTTAACAAATGATGTTTGAGATGACTTATTCATTTGATTAATGATTATTAGAATTTAATTTATCTTTTTAATTAATGATGTTCAAAGTTAATTAATCGATTTAATAAAAGTGATTAAAGTAAATTAATTAATATAATAAGATTGCTTTAATCAACGATTTAAAGTTAATAAACTTATTTAATAAAGATTTTAATGTTGATTTACTAATGATATGAAAGTATTTGATGTTATTAACTATTTTATATAGAGATATATCAAATAAAATCCAGATACCTATCAAAGATCACACTAAAGTTTTGAAAAAATAAAGGAAAATTTTGGGTAAGTTAAAAAGGAATTGGAACTCGATTATTGGGACGTTAAGTCGGATAATCTTCTGGGTGTCGATCTGATGTTGGTTTAGGCCTTTAGGGTCAAGCACTTGAAAATGAATTATTTTCGTAAAGTGAATCACTTATATGGAAAAGATTTATTTGTATAATTAACACTAAACATCAAAGAAGTAAACTTACTGCTATTTCAAAAGTTACGAATAATTGTTGGACATGACTTTGTGGTAACACTACCTTGACTTGTCCGGTATTATTGTTAACCAAGAAAAAGTACAAGTTTGAATTCAATGTGTGGTGATAAGTATATAAGACTTAATTTCCATATACAATCATTTTATATCCTCGATAGTTGGTATCTTAGCTATCAACTACTTCAGCTACTTTATTAACATCATTCTAAGACAATTTATTGTTCCTTTGAGCATTTCTACTCTTCGTCGGAAAATGGCTAAACCAAAAGCACGAGTTGGGGCTAAGCTATGTGGGTTGCTTCTACTCGGGTATTTTCACATCTCATGTAGTTTGGATTCAGTGGTGCACTTAGATGTGGAAATATTCGAATTCTCGATAAGGTCTGGTGGGGTCCTGCTTGGAGGGTCCCGAGAAGTGTCACGGAGTATATGAGCTTCTCAGGAGTATATTATAGAGGCATACTCCGAGGGGTGTGCACCTTCCTTGTCGTTTGTTGGAAAATTTCATGTCCTTATTTGATTCGAAAACCCAGAGTCTGTTTTAGCTTTAAATTGCCACAAGTAGAGCGAACTCCTCATCACAGCATTTAAGTATTGGTTTAGTCCATTCTATGAAGTTAGATTGTTACCTTATTCAGTCCATTCTATCAAGTGTGGATTGTTACCGCATTTAGTCCTTTCTATCAAGCTAGACTATTTCCCCTATTCTATCCAATCTTTCCAGTTTGGATTTTATTCGGTTTATTTCCATTCTTTCAAGTCTGGTTTAATATTACTTATGCTCATTCATATTTGGATTTGTTCCTGATATTTTTTTCTGCTCTTGCCTGCACGGATGTTATTCTTATGAGGTGAAATCCCGTTTAACGTTAGCGATACGGTCGCACAGAACTTTATATGTTCCCCATTATTTGAGTTATCTCATGCTGGTATTTCCAGACTGATTCAGGTGTTATTTATTTATAATGCTCAGGCCAGATCGAGTATTTTTCCCAGGTTATCTTTGAAGTTCTAGAGATCGTGGAGGGGAGCTGAAGATTCACTTATCATAGTTTTTATTTTCCACTATATTATATAGTATATCTATCGGCATTTGTAAGTTCAGGATTTTATAACTGTCCAATTGGTAAGGTTTGTTTTTAACTCTGATACACGCTATATGTTTGGAGTGACAGTTTCTACTATCCTTATTATACTATATGTTTTTCGATTCCGCTGTGAGATTCTATTTTTCTCTTCTCTCAATTCATTTCTTTTTATTTACCCTAATAATCTGCCCTTTTATCGATTAGATGCGTGTTATTGGAACACGATGGCAGCGTTCGATGTCGACTTTTGTTGGTCAAAAAGGCGAGTCATTGCACACAAGTTTCCCAGCGTTCGAACATAAACATGAACAACGCGAACCAAATATCATCAACTCCTACCAGTCGACAATCGGTAAGTATTTTTAAATATGGGTTCAATAATACACTAACATCAGTTGCAAACCCCAGGTTGTGAGGCCTATTCTGTTTTTAGTCATTTCCAATCTCGAGATTATGTTCGGCAGCTTTCACACGAGTCTTCATCACTTGAGCAGAACACGAATCCCAAATTGAATCCCCACATCTCGAACACATCCCAAAACGACAAATGGATTCCCACATCTCAACAGATCTTGGAATCACACATGGATTCTTAGGTCCTGAATAGATCGTGAACAAATACATGTGTTTGAGCATTTTAAACAGATCTCGAATCTCAATATAGATTCCCGCATCTCAAACAGATCCGTTCCTACAAATAGAACACATATCTTAGCCTTAAATTGGTTTTCGGTAAGTAAAACACTTACCGATCTCGTTCTTTCCAAGACTGCATCGACGAATTTGGTCCTTCAATGATAATGGGAATGATAGCATATGGAAACCAAGTCTTATATACTTATCACATTTTTGATATTTTCATCTCACATTATCCCACGATCAAGAGTGAAGCTGGTAAGTTAAAGCTCAATTGCTTCGTCCCTACTCGAACATCAGCCAAAATTTCGACAGATAGAAAAGCCTACTTCATCGGCTTTTAGTGCTAAGTATACGACTAAAAGCTTTCCATAAATGAGTAAACATACAAAGCACGATTAAGTCATGCAAAGCATGACCAAGTCATATAAGAGACTTCTAATCCCTTTTTTTTTAATTAACCTTTTATTAATTGAAACCTCTTTTATTTGTAAAACTTCTTTCATTTAATAAAACTTCTTTTATCAATTTCTATTATTCATTTCTAATCTTTCAATACATTAAAAGTATTCATATACTTATCTCAAATGGTATAAGTATATTCACAAATCATAACAAGATTTCTTACTTTAAACCTTTACTTTTTTATACTTCAAAAAGTATTCATATACTTATCTCAAATGGTATCAGTGTATTCACAAAAACTTAGCAAGATTTCTTACTTATAGTTTCTTTCAAAATATCCATTTTAAGGATCTAAGTACTTTTCCAAATCCATTCAAAGGGTTTAAGACAAATGTTACTTAAACATTGTACTACATACCCAAAACCATTTCACTGTTGCTTATCTTCAAAACATCATTTCTTAAGATCTATTTACATTCATAAGTTTAATCAAAAAGGGCTAAAGATGAATGTTAACAAAACATTATCCCAATAAACCCAAAAACCATTCCATATTTATATTATCTTTAAAACATCCTTTTTAAAGATCTAAGTTTAATAATAGGTTATGTTCGAGTCAACTAAACGAATATCTAGTTAAAACAATTGCTTATACAAACAATGTCCAGACACTAAACTTGTTTTTGATATTTCAACATAACTGCTCCTCATTCAAAAGTGCAGCCAGGTAAGTTAGAGCACTAGTTCCATCAGAGCCTTGCCTAGACACGTCGTTCTTAAATCTCATAAATAGAAAAGCATACCCATCGGCTTTTAGTGTTAAGTATAGTATTAATTACTTCCATAAAAAAGTTAGAAGACAATGTGATTAACCTATTTCCGACATTACTGACTTAACTATTCTTCGTTTAAGAGGGAAGCACGGTAGCTTAGAGCTCCATTGCTCTGTCCCTACTCGATATCAATCTTAACTTTCATAAATAGATAAAATTCATCGGCTTTTAGCATTAAGCAAAGTTACTTACCTTTGAAACAAGTAAGTAACAACAATATTAACACATTTTCGACCTTCCAACATAATCATTCCTCGTTCAAAAAGGAAGCCTGGTAGGTTAGAGCTCTTTTGCTTCATCCCTACTCGACATTAATCTTAACTCTTAAATATTATAGAAGTCTACATTGTCGACTTTTAGTGTTAAGCCTAATCAATTGTATTTTCAAGACTTAAATATACATTAAAAATATTTGTAAATAGGTTTTAAATAACTATGTAAAATATCACTTGAACATAACTAATTTATGATTTGATGAAAAAACAACAAAATATATTTTACATTTTGCAGCACGTTACTTTCAAAATTTATAAGTAATCATTAAAACTATATTTAAACTTCCAATCTTTCTCTTACATTCAAATAAATTTTATTAGAACTTGCATAATTTTTTTTATAAAGAAATGAATTTAGAAACCAATTAAATTATAAAAAGCAAGTCAAAACATTGCATTTTAAACACTTCAAACCATAAGCGGCACTATCTTTGCGACTAGTTTTAACCACTTAAACAAATGATTTAAGACTTGAAATTTTTTATAATAAGCACTGCCATAAGGGTACTTAAAAACTATGGAAAGAAACCCCAAAAATATCTTTCCACTTATTTATAAAAATTCCCAAAAAAAGGATTCGGAAGTGCATTTATAATGATTATTCTCATTTGGAACACTTTCAAACTTACTTCTTATACTGTGATTGGAGGTGGTTTGAATAAGATTTGAGATAGTTAGAGAGAAAAAAGAAGGAGAAGGAAGCCATTAAAAAACTTAGTTTACATTTGTGAGTTTGTGATTAATTCCTAAGGGTATGCCCCTTCTTATATAGGATCAAAATGGTGTTGCATAAGCTTGCATTCAGCCCCCTCCACCATTCCATGGAAGCCTTACCTCCCATCACTTCTCCTTTAGGTCGGTTCTCCCTTATACAAATTACACTTATACCCTTACCATGATAATATCTCTTATCCTAAAGGAATGTGTTTATAATGTTCCATGCTTTATGAAGATGAGTGTTTGTTAATTAGTTGCTAATGTTTTCATTTTATCATTAGATAAGTTCATAAGAGTTCGAACAACTTATATCAATCGAAAAGTTATTTACCGATAAACCGACTTTCGATCACATATCGATAATCTTTCAAAGTATTTATTTTTGTAAACACTTTTCCAAAACAATTTTACCATTATTACTTATAATTTAAAAGGGGGTTAAAAAGCTTATTAAATCATTTTTAACAATATTTGATCCAAGATTCAAATATTTCAATAATATTCAAATACGAAGTGACCAAAATTTCGGTATTACATTTTACCCCATTAGTGCCAAGGTTCTCGCGTAACCTTCAACTTTGATACCACTGCAACAACCCACCTTTTCAATTCTATAAGTCAACACTAATACATACAATGTATTCACGTGCGAATATCGAAGTGTCGGAGAGACATATCGTTGGGGTGAAAGAAAGAAAGAATGGAATCTCACAATGTAATGAGTAATATATAATATACAATAGGTCTTTACAGAAAGAAAAGGACTTTAATACATATACTGTGATGACTTTCCTATATCACCAGCACTGATGGTATATTAATAGTGCACTGCTATCATGCTTAACTGATATAGGATGATCATTGGTGTTTAGAATGAACCAATATAGATATAACCTGTAACATCTCACAAAGCATGGGTAAAAGAATATCACACGATGGTAATAAAAATGTGAATAGACCATCATCATCAGAGTATAATATTCAGTGTTATACATAATTAGTAGAGTTTGTACAATGAAAAATAATCAACAATTGTCTCTATTACAGATAGTAATAAGCAATGACTATGACAGGCTCCACGGCATTACTCAATGGAATAAGTGTAGACTTCATATATGTATATAATATGAGATATCTCCATCCATCTCATCCTCCGAATAGTTACCCCGTCACCTAGACCTATTATCTAGTTTACTCGTTTAAGAGTACATGAGATAATAAGAGGAAAACCATAAAAGCTTAGGTCAGACAACAGTCTATGGTGAGCGCTAAATGAGTCTCAAAATACTACGCAGGTAAAAATGGTAAGGAACAAGAGTACACAAATCATACCTGACCTGTTCCTGTAGCCAAAGAGTTAGCATAGAACATTATAATATGCTACTCTACAATATCAAAAGGATATAACACAAATCAAATAAAGGATATCAATCTTCCAATTATTTCTATCTCCACTGCTTACTTCCCTTGATACCTATGAGTGATAGCCTACTAAAGAGAGCAACCAAAGCAACCATAACACCAATCAGACAATCCTAACTACCAATTCATGTGCATTGAATATATGATAGCTCGAATGGCCTCCTTTCTACAACGGACTAATGGAATTGCCATTTCTTTATTGTACTCTCATATCCCGTAGCATAAAGCTGGATACGAGTCACAGCCCAAAGCTAGACACTAGACCCAAAGCCATAGGTCCCGGGTATATAGGTCCCTTTATTAACCCATGGGCATACTCACTTAAATACCCTTGCTCTGAGTACAATAGAAAACACTCTAAGCATCAATAATTCCTTAGTACATACACCCGAGCCCTCCTTTTCTTTGGATACCGAGCCGTTCTTGCGCAATCCAGTTTCCACTATTCATAAGGAACCCTTCCGCATTCCCCGATCCTACAACCCACCCCTTTTGTGAGCTATCGTCTTTGGAACCTCCCCCCAACACGGGCCGACATCCAAAGACCATAGCTTTTAATCATGCAGTTATATGTCATCTAACTTGATACGAATAAGCCAACATCTCCAGCACGATCTATAGGACCTCTACTTCACCTCTTAGAAGTTTCATCCCATTTGGACCTAACCTTAGAAGTCGGTACCGACCTCTCACGTTGGACCCAAGCTATATACTTAGCCAATCCATGGCTAAGTTTTCTTCCACTCCTTCTTTGCTTCTAGTACTCCATGCCCAGATGTTTTGACCTTGACTTCTCAACAAAAATCAAGTCGTCGTAAAACAAGTTCTATCTTCAAAGAACCATAATTCATATCCTAGAAACAAGTCGTCATAGCCTCCAACACTTAGCTAATCACTTATCCATCGCCTCAGGCATCCTCTACTAGTAACATTCTTGCTCTCCTCAAAATAGCCACCATAATGGACTAAATTACATATGTCGGTGCCAACTTCTCAACTCGGTGTCGACTTGCGTTGTTAATGAATTGGAACTTGCACCTTGCTCTAAGAGCTCTTCTAATACTCCAGAGCCTCCCCTTTAAGCTTTGTCCAATTTCGACCAACTTTGCCTCCAATATGCGTATTCGTCGACCTAATTTTCTATGCTATCACAACACTTACAAGCAACATCAAATCATATCATCCAACATAAAATAACAAGCAATTTCATTCAATCAAACACGCAATCCATCAAAATAAGACAAATAAGTCAATTTTTAACATTAATCTACATATAGCATTAAAATATAAGCATAAGCAAGGGTGGTTTCTAATTAATCTAAATCATATACGTTGTTTAACATGTAACTATAGTTGGAAAAGTTTTGATGGCTAGAAATCGATCTAAAAGATGTTAAATCCTATGATTCTACCATATAAACATGCATAGTGTCGTGAGAAGGCGTAAACAACTTAAAAATTACCAAATTCAATAAATATGAATGTAAATCCAATCCGAACAGCAATGGAACACACTTAAATTAGGCAAACCGATGATCTCTATCTTCTAGTTGATGATCTAATCCTTAATTCGCACTTTATTTTGATTTGGGGAGCAATTTGGGTGATATTGGATGAAATTAGGATGAATCTAGTGGTAATTATGGTTTAGATCTGATTTAGAATAAGAGGAAAAAGTTTGGACTTGACTCTTCTGCCATTTATTTGTAGTATTCACTAACTAGGCTAACATGCCAACTAATGGGCTTCATTAATTACACATTAATTCTGGCAAACAGTTTTAGAAACTTAAAATAAGCACAACTTTCTAACCGTAAGTCCATTTTAATATTATGACCACTCTACGGAATAGGAAACCATCATTCTAAAGCAATTGAAATGGTTTGAGACCCTAATTCGACTCCTATCAAAAGTATAACCCAAAAAATATTTCCAGGGTCAATATGGTTACGTAGAAATTAGGGAAAATATAACGTCGCGACTTTTCGACGCTCGAAAACCGACATCAATACGTCCACTGTATCAACTGCCGAGCAATCGAAAGCCGGAAAACCGTACCGTTATGGTTAAAGAAGAAGAAAAAGATAGAAGAAGAGAAAAAAAGATAGAACAGAACAGAAAGAAACAACAGAACAATATCAGAATCTCAAAATCGCAGCGGAACAACATATAATAGATAAATGAATAATCTTTAAACAAAAGAACTATATCAGTTATTACATTACATCATATTACATTACATTATCTGAGTGTACAACAACAAACAGCAGAAAAGAAATACTATATACTAGTGAATACGCCATGTCATCCAGCTTGCCTCCAGCAACTCCTGAATTCCAGAATATCCTGATAAACCTGACTCTTGACTGCCCGGGTGGAAATTGGTGGGCACCCAGAGTTTAGGAAGGAAAACAATAAACTCCAGGTCAGTCATGGGACTGGTTTGAGAACTTAAAACAGTTTATCTTTAAAACAAAGAACAGGATAATTTTTAAAATAGTTTCGCAATGTTTTTTTTTAAAAAAAATGAGACTACCATAAGTCCTTCCGCACACACACACAATGCAAACGCAGAATCGGAGGAGTTTCTCCTTGTGACAGTCAAAGATGCTTGATACCATTAAAAAGAAACATTTGATATTATTACTAGTGCATAGTGTAGGAAAAATCATTTCGAAAGTAAAGATATAAATCTTAGCCAACATACGACCATTATCGTATGCCTACTATAGCTGCCATGTTCAATAGCAGGTTACCGCCACATTCCATGGCAGGTTATACAAATAAAACCGTACAGGTTTCGTATTGTTTCTTTGGATTTCCAACAAATGGTCAGGCCAAGGAACTTCCCATTGCCACATGGGTACGCCTTTTTGGAAAGACGACCTGAGAACCTAACATTACGGTTAGATCTCTGCCAACACAAGGCCGGGTTACCCTTCAAACTGGGTAACTACTGACACGAATATGCCATCCCCCGATCGTAACTGATCTATATCCGAGGATCCTCGATTCCAACAACCACAAAGTAATAAATTTGCAGCAACAACATAGGTTAAGTATCTGGGCTCCATACCATGATATCACCTCTATCCAGAAGGAACGACATACACTAAAGGGGCGCTACCCCTTAATAACCTTGCTGCATCCTTCCTGTTTTGACAATTTTCGGGGTGTGAGGTCCGACGAAGTCTCGCCCACAAAGCTACACTTTATACAAAGCCATGCTTCGATCAACAGTTGATCAACGACACTTCGTATGCCACATGACCAATTTGGGAATGTATCACTAGTAACCATCAACTACATAACCTCTAAGGGTGTTGAGCTAAGAGAATAAATTCTCCACCACCAACGGAAATATATTTGATAGAAATCAGCTTTACATCTCAAATTGTAACGTCAGACACACGTCCATACAAGTCCGTTCCGGGATCGAACGGAACCGAAGGCACTTCCAAAGAAGTCCTTGCAATCCGGATATTCACTAATCACGACCGGACTTCCCATCACAAAGGGGAATAAATTTCTATATCGGGGATCAGCCGATGTAGAAACATTCGACGGTAATCCATCCGTTTTCATAAATATCTGGTCTTCAACACCGGTCATCAATGCTATCCATTACGACGTATCACATATTCGGAATGGGTTATACGACCCAAAGGTCCTTTCCCGGCTAACCCGACTAGTGAGCGCTTATTTTTGAAAATAAGTGTGGCATTCAAATTCAAGCAAATCACAACAAATACCTATTTAAAGGTAAATATTGATAGTCGATTATTTAATTATCAATAGGTATGCACAACATCACCAGATTCCAAATAATTTCCCAAATTATTTATTTTCCAAAATATCTTTACTAGATATATAATTTCCACACTTCAACCATTTGAAAACCTATTTCCAAATCACTTTTCACCTTTACCACTTTTGAAAACAAATTTCAAATCGTTTCCCTACACAGGATATATTCACATATCTTTATTCATTTTCATTTCAAAATGGTTCATTTAAACCAATTAAATAAATCCTTACCGATTTACTTTATATTTACGTTCCAAATCCGTAAATTTATTTCCACACTTCAAAAATAATTCAACGTTTATTTTTAAACAAAATTCGCTTTCTTTTATAAATTCCATGGTGAATTTATAATTCCAGAATATCTATGAATATACGATTTCCAAATCGATTTCTAATATTCATTTTCAATTTATCTTTAAAAGATAAAATTTCAAAACATTCACTTCATATTGGAAAACATTTCCATACTTATTTAATAATAAGTAATTCACAAATCCATTTATTTTCAACACTTGGAAAATATTCAATATACTTAAATCGAAATTAAGTATATATTTCATTCTTTAAAGAAAACGTGCGCTTAAACACCTTTATTTGAGTCAAAACGAATGTTGTATAAAACATCGTTATGACGACCCAAAATCACTAGTATAGGGATTCGAAATTAAGATAGATATATAAATCCCAATACTATGTAAAATATTTCCTTTCAGAAATCATTTACTATAACAACAGTGTTATAGTCCACTATTTCCTTCTATTTCTCGAAAACGTCTATTTCAACAATGAATGTTGAAATCTATGTGTTTTATACTTAACGCATTTTAAAACAACTTCAAATCGTTTTAATTCTATTTAAAATATCACTTCCCCAAAACACTTTAATATATTATTCACTGTCCCAAAATCGTGAATATTCTTCGTTAACCAAATTCAACATTTTTCTACCCATTTTATTTAAAGGATTATCCACTATCCAAAATCGTGAATATATCTCCTTTAAAAATCTAAAATAATTGACTTATCAAAATAAGTAGGTTTCAGATTTATAAAACAATGTTTATATATTCTCATTTATATTTTGTAAAGACTTCAATTTACAAAATTTAAAAATCTTACTACTTATAAAATTCCATTTAGAACTTCATTTTCAGCAGTAACAGAACTCCTTTTATAGTTCCATTATTTCGATTTATAAAATATATATTTTATAAATCTCATCTATAAACCATTTATACTTATTCGAAAATCTCAATTAAAATGCCAAAATCCGATTTATAAGTTAATTACTTATAAATCTTTTATTTTACAAAATCTATTCATTTTATAACTTCACAATTATAAATCCATAATTTTTGTTTACTTATGAAATCCATTTATACTTCATTTTAACACTTAATAAAACTCGTTTTATAATTCCTATATTTTAACTTATAAATATCAATTTTATAAAACTTTTATATAAATCGTTTATAATAATTCAAAAATCCCAAATTAAACCATTCTTTTTAATAATTTACAAATCGTTATTAAAGCTTATATATAACTCCAAAATCATACTTAAGTATTATTTTCCAAAAAAATATAACTTTTATAATAATAAAAATTATATCGTTTATTTATTTTAACAATTCAAAATTTAATAAAACTTATACTTTCAAAAAAATCACTTTAAAATCCTTTTAAATTCAAAATCGTTACTTTAATATTTTTAAAACTCCAAAAATAGGCCAATGCTGCAACAGCAACAATATATCAATCACGAAAATCAAAACATCATATATCAATATGATAATCAACAAATATCACAATATCTGTAATCAAATAAATATTAGTGAGGAATCCAGTTGGATCCCTCCAACCTGTTTCCCTGCATCCACAGATGTTAGCACAATACCAATTCCGTTCCAATACGGAATATCGCGGTATATGGGATTCATAAAATATTATCCGCTATGTGGCGCAGTAGGGTCTTATCCGCTATATAATGCGGGAAAACAACTCCAAGTACATATATAATACCAATTCCATACAAGTTGGAATTATCGCGGTATATGTTTTTAATAAATAACATCCGCTTAATATACGGCGCATAATGTCTATATAACACAATAGATAACAAATTATCATCCAATCACACAATCAAGTAATTTTAATTCTAACAATTTAAAATTTAAATAGAAACGCAATTCGATTGAGTGAGAAGTTCTCACCTTGAGTTTTCAATATCAATTGTAGCATTTTATTTCGAATAAAATTAAACGGACATTTAATTTTACCCGAAATTTACACTAGCTCTAAACGACTCCAATCCAGTTCCATAGCGTATTGCTCGACAAAACGAACTCGGCGCAATTCGTTTCGTCCAAAACGGACCTCGTATGACAAAGATACAACATTTTTAATATTACACGATTTAAATTATAATTTATTTACAATTTCTTTTATAATTTTAAACCTAAATGAATCAGGGCCGTTGGATTTTGCTTTGATAATCTGGACCGTGATTTTGCCTTCTTCCCCAAACGTGATTACGCGTTCGTTCAACCCACTACAGCCGCCCAAAACCGTAATGAACGAGGCCAACCCAAGCATCTTCACAACGATCAAAGGCCATGGTTTCGAAGTCCATCAACAACTCCACCAACGCCTTGAATACGAATGAGCTCGGCCCTCCCTGCTGCATGCAAAACGAGGACGAACGCACAACTTTGATTGCCAATTCTCGTTGATTCATCGCTCTATTTTCGATCATCTCCGTATGGATTTGAAGCTCTCGTGAAGCTCTTCATCTTTCGTGTTGAAAGTTTCTTGAAATATTGCGTAGATTGGAAGAGATTAAAGGAGGAAGGGGAACAATTCTCGGCCATTGAAGCTGAAGGGCGGCGGCTGCTAGATAGGGTTAGGGTTTTGCAATTTGTGAACAAAAGGGGTCCTTTTATAGAAATTCTTCAACGCACTGTTCATCCGACTTTTTCGAACTCTGAATCTCGTGCGGTAACTGGATTTTCTAGGATTTAACCCACGTTCCAGACACAATGGAATAGGTTTTGGAAGCCAATTCGATCATCTGTGCGAGTTACGGCATTAAACGATCAAATTTAAATTAAATCGATTTAAACCAATTTCTATGCGTTTTGGCTCGCCCCGGACAAACAGTAAATCCGATTGAGACGAAATTTGAAACCTTACAATAATATCGCATTACGGATCCGATGAAACTAGTTTCGTCGAAATCCGAGACTGTTTGAAAAATGGTTATTTTAACTCGTCAATTAAATATTAATATATCCAATTTTCACAAATTAACTTTAAATTCAATTTTAAAAGTTCTATAACATCATTCTAACTCCAATATGACATAATAAAATTTTACAAATCATTTTTAATCATATTTAACCCAATTTTCAATTATTTCTGTAATTTCAACTATTAAATTATCGATTTAATTATGCAATTAAATCCAATTATTCGAAATAAAATTTATTCGGCTTACAAATCTCACTTATTAATATTTAAAATTAAGTAAATATTAAAATTTAAATTGATAGAAATTCTGGGTCGTTACAAACTTCCCCCCTTAAAAAAATTTTGTCCTCGGAATTACCAAGTAAGAAAAAGTTACAGAATCCATTAACTTTCCAAAACAAACCATTCAAATTGGATTTTTTTTCAAATGTCTTAAGTGTCTAACTCTTCCAAAATTCATAGTTAAACTTCTTACAAAATCTTTACTAAGTTTCCAAATCCAAACTTAGTTTTCAAAAAATTTCCAATTTTCTCAAAAATATTCTAACGCCTTAAATTTTCGGAAAAATTCGCCAGAGTCTCCTTTGCGCGGCTCGATTCCAAAAAAAATGACAGTATATATATCACAAATATACATCTCATCAAGTGATGAGGCATCCCGCAGGGAAAATGTGTAAAAGTACGGTATATAATCCGAGATATGTACCTTATATATTATTAGCGAGCATATACGGCTAATATAGCGCGAAAGCGAGCTCCAAACGCGAAGCAAGCAAAATCCGCACCTACTAAACACTCAACAAACAAATGAGAAACATGTATATATGAAAATAATATCAATATATATCATATAGTAACAGAACAACTACATGTGCCAACATAGCAATGCATTCAATCAACAAATGCAACCATCAACCAACTATCATCCAACTAACATCCAACAAATCAATAACCAAATCAATATAAATTCATTTCTCATTAATATTCAATGAATTGGGTTTTCCAATTTGAATCACATTTGATTCGTTAACATTAGATTTACTAACATTCATTCATATTCATATTCAATTAGCAATCATTCACTAATTTACATTCAAGTTGGTTTACTTCCAAATAAAATTATATTCAATTACTTTAGCTTTCAATTTCATTAACACTTAATGAATTGTATACAATCAACTAATAATCATATAACAACCAAACCATAACCATCATAACCAAATTTCTAAATTTACATTCTATTTGGTTTAACAAATTTTAACTCCAATTGGTTGATATTAAATTGACTTCCATTCAATTATTCAACTTCCAATAACATTAGCTTTTAATGAATTAACACTTACATTCATTATCCCATATCAATTCTTTTACATTCGATTGATTAATATTCAATTCATTAGTTCAATTCAATTTCTAATTCTTTTAACAATATAAGCTTGAATTTCATTTATATAACTCAAGTTCATATTCATCACTTCTCTTAATTAATTTACTTCGATACCAAAATCAACTTTATTCAACTTCACTTAAATTTCCACTTATAAATTCAATTCAGATTCTAATTCTGTTTAACTTTTACCAAAGTCAAATTTTCATCACTTGTTCAAATCCAGATTTTTGTTTTGCTTAACCAATTGTTTAACCATTTTAATAATTGGTTTCACTTACATTTTCTCATTTTATAAGTTATACAACTTATATTCAACAATTACCACTTGGATTTTATTGATTTACTTATACTTACTTTAATTTAACTCCATCCTTTAAGTTAAATTTATTCTATTAAAACTCATTTATACATTCACATTACCAATTTCATTCCATTAATGAATTTTATTCCAACTTATAAATATTTTCAATTCCCATTTGTATATGAATTCATTCCTTTATCATTTGGTTATTATTTTAATTTCTTATTTCAATTTCCATTTTAATAATGATAATATTTCAATATCATCGTTTTCTTACAACCAAGCAACCATATATTATAAACATTTACAGAAAATTTATTTCTTTTAATATACGAAAATAGTTTGGGTAAAATTATTTCATTTTCCCAATTTCAAAATAATACTGTGTCAGTTTATCTTGTTTAAGAGTTTAGAAACCCCTATCGATCACGGTTGTACTTCCCGCACCGACCAGAATTCATAAACAATCAACCGATAAGTCAACACAATACAAAACAATTTATATTCACTAACAAATACGCGCTTATATCTATTATTACACTCACACTCATTCCAGAGTACTATTGACTCTATCTCTAATGAGTAACACCCAACAGAGCCATGGTTGTCGCTTAACCATATGCTCAGATACCAAATGTAACGTCGCGACTTTTCGACGCTCGAAAACCTACATCAATACGTCCACTGTACCAGCTGCCGAGCAATCGAATGCCGGAAAACCATACCGTTATGGTTGAAGAAGAAGAAAAAGATAGAAGAAGAGAGAAAAAGATAGAACAGAACAGAAAGAAACAATAGAACAATATCAGAATCTCACAATCGCAGCGGAACAACATATAATAGATAAATGAATAATCTTTAAACAAAAGAACTATATCAGTTATTACATTACATTATCAGAGTATACAACAACAACAAACAACGGAAAAGAAATACTATATACTAGTGACTACGCCGTGCCATCCAGCTTGCCTCCAGCAACTCTTGAATTCCAAAATATCCTGATAAACCTGACTCTTGACTGCCCGTGTGGAAATTGGTGGGCACCCATAGTTTAGGAAGGAAAACAATAAACTCCAGGTCAGTCATGGGACTGGTGTGAGAACTTAAAACAGTTTATCTTTAAAACAAAGAACATGATAATTTTTAAAATAGATTCACAATGTTTTTTTTTAAAATGAGACTACCATAAGGCCTCCTGCACACACACACAATGCAAACGCAGAATCGGAGGAGATTTCTCCTTATGATAGTCAAAGATGCTTGATACGCATTAAAAAGAAACGTTTGATATTATTACTAGTACATAGTGTAGGAAAAATCATTTCGAAAGTAAAGATATAAATCTTAGCCAACATACGACCATTATCGTATGCCTACTATAGCTACCATGTTCAATAGCAGGTTACCGCCACATTTCATGGCAGGTTATACAACTAAAACTGTACAGGGTTCGTATTGTTTCTTTGGATTTCCAACAAATGGTCAGGTCAAGGAACTTCCCATTACCACATGGGTACGCCTCTGGAAAGACGACCCGAGAACCTAACGTTACGGTTAGATCTCTGCCAACAAAAGGCCGGGTTACCCTTCAAACTGGGTAACTACTGACACGAATATGCCATCCTCCGATCGTAACCGATCTATATCCGAGGATCCTCGATTCCTACAACCACAAAGCAATAAATTTGCAGCAACAACATAGGTTAAGTATCTGGGCTCCATACCATGATACCACCTCTATCCAAAAGGAATGACATACACTAAAGGGGCGCTACCCCCTAATAACCTTGCTGCATCCATCCTGCTTTGACCATTTCCGGGGTGTGAGGTCCGACGAAGTCTCGTCCACAAAGCTACGCTTTATACAAAGCCATGCTTCGATCAACAATTAATCAACAGCACTTTGTATGCCACATTACCAATTTGGGAATGTATCACTAGTAACCATCAACTACATAACCTCTAAGGGTGTTAAGCTAAGAGAATAAATTCTCCGCCACCAACGGAAATATATTTGATAGAAACCAGCTTTACATCTCAAATTGTAATGTCAGACACACATCCATACAAGTCCGTTCCGGGATCGAAAAGAACCGAAGGCACTTCCAAAGAAGTCCTTGCAATCCGGATATTCACTAATCACGACCGGACTTCCCATCACAAAGGGTAATAAATTTCTATATTGGGGATCAGCCGATGTAGAAACATTCGACGGTAATCCTTCCATTTTCATAAATATCCGGTCTTCAATACTGGTCATCAATGCTATCCATTATGACGTATCACATATTCGGAATGGGTTATACGACCCAAAGGTCCTTTCCCGGCTAACCCGAATAGTGAGCGCTTATTTTTGAAAATAAGTGTGGCATTCAAATTCAAGCAAATCACAACAAATACCTATTTAAAGGTAAATATTGATAGTCAGTTATTTAACTATCAATAGGTATGCACAACATCACCGGATTCCAAATAATTTCCCAAATTATTTATTTTCCAAAATATCTTCACTAGATATATAATTTCCACACTTCAACCATTTGAAAACCAATTTCCAAATCACTTTTCACCATTACCACTTTTGAAAACAAATTTCAAATTGTTTCCCTACACGGGATATATTCACAAATCTTTATTCATTTTCATTTCAAAATGGTTCATTTAAACCAATTAAATAAATCCTTACCGATTTACTTTATATTTACGTTCCAAATCCGTAAATTTATTTCCACACTTCAAAAATAATTCAACGTTTATTTTTAAACAAATTTCCCTTTCTTTTATAAATTCCATAGTGAATTTACAATTCCAAAATATCTATGAATATACGATTTCCAAATCGATTTCTAATATTCATTTTCAATTTATCTTTAAAAGATAAAATCTCAAAACATTCACTTCATATTGAAAAACATTTCCATACTTATTTAATAATAAGTAATTCACAAATCCATTTATTTTCAACACTTGGAAAATATTCAATATACTTAAATCGAAATTAAGTATATATTTCATTCTTTAAAGAAAACGTGCGCTTAAACACCTTTATTTGAGTCAAAACGAATGTTGCGTAAAACATCGTTACGACGACTCAAAATCACTAGTATAGGGATTCGAAATTAAGATAGATATATAAATCCCAATACTATATAAAATATTTCCTTTCAGAAATCATTTACTATAACAACAGTGTTATAGTCCACTATTTCCTTCTATTTCTCGAAAACGTCTATTTCAACAATGAATGTTGAAATCTATGTGTTTTATACTTAACGCATTTTAAAACAACTTCAAATCGTTTTAATTCTATTTAAAATATCACCTCCCCAAAACACTTTAATATATTATTCACTGTCCCAAAATCGTGAATATTCTTCGTTAACCAAATTCCACATTTTTCTACACATTTTATTTAAAGGATTATCCACTATCCAAAATCGTGAATATATCTCCTTTAAAAATCTAAAATAATTGACTTATCAAAATAAGTCGGTTTCCGATTTATAAAACAATGTTTATATATTCCCATTTATATTTTATAAAGACTTCAATTTACAAAATTTAAAAATCTTACTACTTATAAAATTCCATTTATAACTTCATTTTCAGCATTAACAGAACTCCTTTTATAGTTCCATTATTTCGATTTATAAAATATATATTTTATAAATCTCATCTATAAACCATTTATACTTATTCGAAAATCTCAATTAAAATGCCAAAATCCGATTTATAAGTTAATTACTTATAAATCTTTTATTTTACAAAATCTATACATTTTATAACTTCACAATTTATAAATCCATAATTTTTATTTACTTATGAAATCCATTTATACTTCATTTTAACACTTAATAAAACTCGTTTTATAATTCCTATATTTTAATTTATAAATATCAATTATATAAATCTTTTATATAAATCGTTCATAATAATTCAAAAATCCCAAATTAAACCATTCTTTTTAATAATTTACAAATCGTTATTAAAGCTTATATATAACTCCAAAATCATACTTAAGTATTATTTTCCAAAAAAAATATAACTTTTATAATAATAAAAATTATGACGTTTATTTATTTTAACATTCAAAATTTAATAAAACTTATACTTTCAAAAAAATCACTTTAAAATCCTTTTAAATTCAAAATCGTTACTTTAATATTTTTAAAATTCCAAAAATAGGCCAATGCTGCAACAGCAACAATATATCAATCACGAAAATAAAAATATCATATATCAATATGATAATCAACAAATATCACAATATCTGTAATCAAATAAATATTAGTGAGGAATCCAGTTGGATCCCTACAGCCTGTTTCCCTGCATCCACAGATGTTAGCACAATACCGATTCCGTTCCAATACGGAATATCGCGGTATGTGGGATTCATAAAATATTATCCGCTGTTATGCGGCGCAATAGGGTCTCATCCGCTATATAATGCAGGAAAATCAACTCCAAGTACATATATAATACCAATTCCATACAAGTTGGAATTATCGCGGTATATGTTTTTAATAAATAACATCCGCTTAATATACGACACATAATGTCTATTTAACACAATAGATAACTAATTATCATCCAATCACACAATCAAGTAATTTTAAATCTAACAATTTAAAATTTAAATCGAAACACAATTCGATTGAGTCAGAAGTTCTCACCTTGAGTTTCCGATATCAGTTGTAGCATTTTATTTCGAATAAAATTAAACGGACGTTTAATTTTACCCGAAATATACACTAGCTCCAAACGACTCCAATCCAGTTCCATAGCGTAGTGCTCGACAAAACGAACCCGGTGCAATTCGTTTCGTCCAAAACGGACCTCGTATGACAAAGATACAACATTTTTAATATTACACGATTTAAATTATAATTTATTTACAATTTCTTTTATAATTTTAAACCTAAATGAATCGGGGCCGTTGGATTTTGCTTTGATAATTTGGACCGTGATTTTGCCTTCTTCCCCAAACGTGATTACGCGTTCGTTCAACCCACTACAGCCGCCTAAAACCCTAATGAACGAGGCCAACCCAAGCATCTTCATAACGATCGAAGGCCATGGTTTCGAAGTCCATCAGCAACTCCACCCACGCCTTGAATATGAATGAGCTCGGCCCTCCCTGCTGCACGCGAAACGAGGATGAATGCACAACTTTGATTGCCAATTCTCGTTGATTCGTCGCTCTATTTTCGATCATCTCCGTATGGATTTGAAGCACTCGTGAAGCTCTTCATCTTTTGTGTTGAAAGTTTCTTGAAATATTGCGTAGATTGGAAGAGATTAAAGGAGGAAGGGGAACAATTCTCGGCCATTGAAGCTGAAGGGCGGCGGCTGCTAGATAGGGTTAGGGTTTTGCAATTTGTGAACAAAGGGGGTCCTTTCATAGAAATTCTTCAACGCACTATTCATCCGACTTTTTCGAACTCCGAATCTCGTGCGGTGGCCGACATTTCTAGGGTTTAACCCGCGTTCCGGACACAATGGAATAGGTTTCGGGAGCCAATTCGATCATCTGTGTGAGTTACGGCAATAAACAATCAAATTTAAATTAAATCGATTTAAACCAATTTCTATGCGTTTTGGCTCGCCCCGGTCAAACGGTAAATCCGATTGACACGAAATTTGAAACCTTACAATAATATCACATTACGGATCCGACGAAACTGGTTTCATCGAAATCCGAGATTGTTTGAAAAATGGTTATTTTAACTCGTCAATTAAATATTAAAATATTCAATTTTCACAAATTAACTTTAAATTAAATTTTAAAAGTTCTATAACATCATTCTAACTCCAATATGATATAATAAAATTTTACAAATCATTTTTAATCATATTTAACCCAATTTCCAATTATTTCTGTAATTTCAACTATTAAATTATTGATTTAATTATGCAATTAAATCCAATTATTTGAAATAAAATTTATTCGATTTACAAATCTCACTTATTAATATTTAAAATTAAGTAAATATTCAAATTTAAATTGATAGAAATTCTGGGTCATTACAGAAAAATTATAAGGGTGTAAAATGTCCCTAAGAGTAATATCCTAAAATTATAGAATAATACGATCGTATACGAATAAAATAGAAATATTTTAGGATTCTCCAATATGTAAAATACGGGTCATTACATTCCCTGCCCCAAAGTAATTTACCCCTAAAATCCCCGTTCAAGCTAAAGTATAAGCAACCATTTTCATCCCACATGCCTATCAATCATAAGCAACCATCAAACATCTCACACAAGCAGTCGTGCAATCAATAGTACAGGTGGCTTATCCTAGAATGTAGAATATTAACGTATCAAGTGTAATATACAATTATGAAAGTAAACAGGATAAATGATGGGTCTTACCATTCAAAGAGCTCCAGATAAGAAGTCCTCATTCTTTCTCCCATCTCCCACCTCCAATCATCCTAGATTTCGCCCAATTGTACCTTCACTAGGTTCACCGTCTTTCTCCTAAGTTGTTTTGTATCGTACCCAACAATATGAAGCAGCCTATGAGATATAGAAACTTTTGGTTCTACTCAACATCTTCTAGTTGATCTAGTGTGATCTTCATGTCTAAGTCATGCATGAACTTCTATAGATAAGAGAATGGAAAACATTGTTCACGTCCGCCATCTTTTGAACTAAGTCGGCCATATATGCTAGCTTCCTGATTCTCTCAACTATCGAAAAAGGTCCTATGAATCTTGATGTAAACATCCTCTTTCTGTTGAATCGAATTACATTCTTTAAAGCAGAAACCTTTACAAACACCATATCTCCAACAAAAAACTCTACCTCCCTTCGTCTTTTATCCGCGTAGCTTTTTTGTCGATCTGAAGCAAATTTCATTCATTGTCGAATGACCTCAATCTTCTTCGAAGTCTCTCTAATCATATCTACCCCAAGTATCAGTTTCTCGCTCGCATTCCACCAACATGAAAAAGCGTTACATGATTGGCCATAAAATGCTTCGTACGAAGTCATACCAATATTTGATTGATAACTATTATTGTATGCAAACTTTACCAGATGCAAATGATCAGCCCATGACCCTCCAAAGTCTATAATACATGCTCGCAAGAGATTTTCCAATATATGATTTACTTTTTCAGTATGCCCATCCGCTTGCGGGTGATAAGCTATACTAAGATGCAGGTCGATCCCTGATGCCTCTTTTAAGCTCATCCAAACCCACTAGTGAGCAATGAGTCTCTGTCACTCACAATGCTCTTTGGCAAACACTGAAATCAGACTATCCACTTTGCATATTGCTCCATCGGCTTCGATGCCATTCTCTTAACTTGACGGGTATAAATCTTGCACTTTTGGTTAACCGATCTACTATGAACCAAATGCCACTCTACTCTACTCAACTCATCGGCAACCCAGTAATAAAATCAATCGATTTTTGTTCCCATTTCCATCAGGAATCTCTAATGGTTGTAGTAATACACTAGCTTTCTTCTATTCTTCCTTTACCATCTGATAACTTATACACTTCAAGACGAATGCCCTAACATCCATCTTCATACCTTCCCAATAGTAAGCTTCATAACTTGGTGCATCCTATTGTTAGGAACGGGAGATAGTGGTTTTGATGACAACAACCTTTGTAACTTATTTTATTATAACTTATATACTAACACTATTGTCTAGGTATATATGAATATTATTATGCAGGATATATATAAGGAAGGTACTAATTATTGAAGACTGTACAGTATAAAGATCAAAAATGAAGAAATCAAGTTTGAAGACTCAGGAGTGTCAAGATCAAGATTTCAAGATAAGTGTCTATTTTTGTTAAAACTTCATAATATCATGGAAATCTTCATTCCAAATTTCATTTGGGATGAAACCTATTTCTACCGTCTTAGTGGCATACAAACCCACGATAAGTATCTTACAAACCTACGATAAGTGGCTTACAAACCCACGAACTTCCTGGTCTTGTACAAGTTCTCGTGTCTTGATGTGAGAAGATATTCTGCAGGAAGAAGCTTGCAAAACTACTTCAAAATGGTTTTTCAAAACTGCTTTTCAAAATATTTTAGCCTTAAAAATTATCTTTTCAAATGATTTTCGAAAAGATGTTTTAGCTTAAAATATTCTTTGTTTTTGTTTTTAAATAAACTCTTTCTCAAACTTCGTTTGTTTTTAAAACTATCGTCTAATTTTTAAATATTCTTTATAATATAAACACACACACTTGAGATTTAAAATCAAATTTATATATACATTCTAAAATAATATTTTTCTACTCTTCTTTATTGTAAAACATAGGAAAGTTAGTTTATTTTACTCTAGAATCATTTTATCTTGTTTTCCTTTCTGTACCATTTTCAAAACAAATTTTACATTGTTTTTAACTAAGGGATGTCGACACCATGGGATACCCCATGTCGAACATGGTGGCCGTTAAATTCAAAAGTTTCAATTTTCAAAAGAAGTGTCTATTCGTTTAAATCTCTTCAGGAATGGTTATGACCATTACTGGTCTATAAATAGCCTTCACAAATGAATTTTTTAACTAACTATTTTCTTATTTTCTTCACTCCTTCTCTACAAATCCATATTCTAAAATTTTCAGATTTTTAAGATCGTGCGGAAATTCTGCCGAATTCTCAAGTGAATCAAATCAGAATCTCATTCTTGTTTGATTCTTTGCCCTCTCTCAAAGATCAAAGTGCTATTCAGAGTTATAGGATCAATTTGTAATCAAAAGTTTATCGAGTCTCTCTATAAGGTGTGGTTGTGTCTGGAAATCAATTGGGTGATCTTATGTCCCGTAAATCAAGAGAGTTTGCCTTAGACTCGAAGATAGGAGGGTACCTCAAGGCCTTTAGAAATTGAGGATTGTAATCTCAACATTGGTATAGTAAAAATCTATATGAAGTGTTTGCCTTGGTGTAGGACTGGACGTAGGGTAACTCCGAACCAGTATAAAATCCGATGTGTTCTTTCCTTTTACTGCTTTTTATTTACTTTATGCATCTGTGTTTGATTCTGTGATTAAGTTCTGCACTTGTTTATGTCATAATTTTAATTTAGTCCATATAAGTCTTAGAATCCATTGAAAACTATTCACCCCTAGTGTTAAATTAGCCTTAAGATCCTTAATCCGCACTCCCTTTCAATGGGTATCGAAGCATAGGTTTTCATAGATTTCATAATTTGAAACTTGAAAAGTTAAAAATGTCATTTTTAGGAAATTTTGTTAATACTAGTTTGAATTTATGCGTTTCATCAAAGTATCATAAGTCTGCATATAGTTTTTATGAAAAATCAAGTTATCTACTGAATTGAATTGTTATGCAAGAACAGACATGCTACATGGCTTTTGAAGAATCAACAACCAAAGGAAAAACTATGCAAATTGAGAAAGATAAATGGATACTTGATAGTGGCTGTTCAAGGCATATGACTGGAAATCTCGAGATAATCAATGACATTATATATCAAGATGGTGGATTGGTGAACTTTGGGGATAACTCAAAAGGATATGTGATTGGCATCGGCAATGTCGGTAATTCTAAATCTCCTCTTATTTTTGATATTTTTCTAGTTAGGAATTTAAAACATAATTTGCTTAGTATAAGTCAACTATGTGATAAAGGATTTAAAATTAAATTTGGAATAGATAGTGTCACATCGAAGATAATAAGTCAATATCTTTGAAGGAATTAGGAAGAGAAACATTTACATCCTTAATATGAAAGTTTGAAATGATAACTTATGTCTTTTGGCTAATACAAGTGACCCTTGGATTTGGCATAAAAGATTTGGTCATTTAAATTTCAAACTGTTATCTAGATTATCAAAACTTGACTTAGTTAGAGGTCTTTCCAAGTTAAACTTTAAAGTAGATAGTATATGTAATGCTTGCCAATTAGGAAAACTTAAGAAAAGTTCATTTAAATTAATAGATATGATTTCTACTTCCAAACCTCTAAAATTACTTCATTTAGATTTATTTGGTCCATCTCAAGTTCAATCAATTAATCCATAAATATGTTTTTGTAATTGTAGATGATTATTCTAGATTACTTGGACAATTTTTCTTAAACTTAAAAGTGACGCTTTTGAATTATTTAAGAAGTTTTCTAAAAGAATTCAAAATCAACTTTCTTTAAAAATAAAAACTATTCATAGTGATCACGGTGGACAATTTGAAAATGAAAATTTTGAGAATTTCTGTAATCAAAAAGGAATTAGTCATATTTTCTCTTTTCTAAGAACTCCACAACAAAATGGAGAGGTAGAACGTAAGAATAGATTGATTCAAGAGTATGCTAGAATAATGCTTTCTGATAGTAATTTACGTAAAAACTATTTGGCTGAAGCAGTCGCTACAGCTTGTTATATTTTAAATAGGATTTTAATTAGACCATTAACTAATAAAACGCCATATGAATTACTTTACAATAAGAAACCAATAGTAGCTTATTTTAAAGTTTTTGGTAGTAAGTGTTTTATTCTTAATACAAAAAATAATTTAGATAAATTTGAACCTAAATTGACAAAGGTATCTTTATCACATATTCTAACAGAAGTAAAGCATTTAGAGTTTATAATTTAAGAACTAACACTATTGAAGGAACAATGCATGTATCTTTTGATGAAAATTTTAAGGATACTGTACAAATAGAAGATGAAGAAGATTTTGTAACTTTAAATAACGAACGTAATGAAACTAATTGTGAAATCATTCAACCTAATAAAAGAATTAGGCTATTAAAAGATCATATGATAGAAAATATACTAGGAAATATTGAATCTTTAGTTAAAACAAGAAATCAACTAAATAGTATGAGTAATGTAGCTTTTATATCAACTATTGAACCTAAAAATCCAAAGGAAGCATCATCTGATGATCCATGGATTCTTGCTATGCAAGAAGAATTGAATCAGTTCACCAGAAATGATGTTAGGGAACTTGTTCTAGAACTGAGGATAAAAGTATAATTGGAACAAAATGGGTTTATAAAAATAAAATGAATGAACTTGGTGAGGTCGTGAGAAATAAAGCTCGTTTAGTCGCGCAAGGTTATTGTCAAGAAGAAGGAATTGATTATGACGGAACCTTTGCACCCGTAGCAAGACTAGAAGCTATCAAGATTCTACTTGCTTTTGCAAACTACAATAATTTCAAGTTATATCAAATGGATGTTAAAAGTTCTTTTCTAAATGGTTTTGTAAAATAAGATGTTTACGTTGAACAACCTCCACTTTTTGAAGATAATAAATTTCCAAATCATATATATATTAAAGAAAGCTTTATATGGTATGAAACAAGCTTCTAGAGCCTGGTATGAAAGACAAAGATCTTATTTACTACAATCTGGTTTTGAAATTGGTAAAATAGATACAACACTTTTTATTAAAAGAAACAAAAATGACATTCAATTAGTAAAAATATAAGTAGACGCTATAATATTTGGATCAACTAATAACATAATGAATAAAGAATTTTCAGATATAATGACTAAATAATTTGAAATGTGTCATATGGAAGAACTAAGTTTCTTCTTAGGATTTCAAATCAAACAATTAGATAAAGGAATTTTCATTAGTCAAGAAAAATATGCTAAGGATTTAATTAACAAATTTGGATTGACCACTTCTAGTGGGAAACCAACTCCAATGACAGCTAATGTAGCTTTAAGTAAAGAAGATAAATCAAAAGATGTTGGTCATCAATTATATAGGGGAATGATTGGTTCGTTGCTTTATATTACAGCAAGTCGCCCTGACATCACTTAAAAGCTGTTAAAAGAATTTTAAGATATGTAAAACATACTTTAGATTATGATTTATTTTACCCTAAAAATGATATATTTGATTTAATTTCATATTGTGATGCTGATTACGTTGGTTGTAAATCAAATCGAAAAAGTACAAGTGGAACTTGTCACTTTCTAGGGCATTCTCTGGTTTCCTGGTTTAGTAAGAAGCAAAACATTGTATCCTTATCAACAATTGTAGTAAAATATATATCTGCTGCTTTGGCTTGTTCTCAAGTTATATATATGTAACAATTTTTAAAAGATTTTGGATTAACTGTAACTAAATCACCAATTTATTGTGATAATTCTAGTGTAATACACCTATCTAAAAATCTAGTTCATCATGCTAGAACAAAACATATTGATATTAAACATCATTTTCTTAGAGATAATATAAGTAAAGAAGTCATAACTCCTAAATATATTAATATTGGAAAACAAATTGCTGATATATTAACCAAACCATTAAATGAACAAAACTTTACTAAATTTAGAAGAGAATTAGGTATATGTTCATTAACTAAAATATAAATTATAAATAATACAAGTATAGTTAATAATTAATAAAAATAAAATTTTCTCAAAAATTCAACTAGGGATGTCAACATGACCCATCCCCCTAGTCGACATACATGCCGAGATTTTCAAATTTAAATTTCCCTCTAAAAGAAGTTATTTGGTTATATATTTATATATTTCGACTTTTACTCCTTTTCTCTAATCTACTCTCTGTAATAAACTTCTAAAACAGTAAATTAAAGGCTTTCTCCTCTAATAATGAACCTTCTTCATCTACTTCTCCTCATTCTGGTCCTTTTCAACTTTCCACATACGTATGAGTCATCAAATTACAAAAGAAGATGAAAGATTTGCTTCAAATGATGATTGAAGTTCAAGCGAGTCAACTGCGAATGGCTAGAGAACAGGATAGGCAAGGCAGAATCCTTAGGAATTTACAAAACTTTCTTACGGATAACCATGCCAATCCCATTGTCATCGAAGAATCATCACGAGCCATGGATTCTAAAGAAGAAGAGCCTTTAGAAGAACCACAAGAGGATCAAGAAGGAACATCCTCTACTGAATCCGGATGTTCATATGGACCAAGACAATGGCGTGATTTGCGCTGGAGAGGTCCTTTTTGATGTTAATGGGAACTTGGTCGAACAATGTGGAAACTTTTGTCTCCACTATCCAATTTGTCCGATCCATAAATCACCAATAGTTAAGAGTCCTCGTTAAGCGTTTTTTCATTTTCTTGACTGTATATTGGTTTCTTAATTTGTATATAAGTGTTATCTTAATTAATGTTCTTCTAAAAACAATCTTTGGTATATAAAATCTTGAATTTCATTTAACTTAAGATGATATATTTCACTCATACATAGTTATTATTCTATATGTTTGTTTATCTCATTTTCTATTAAGTTCAAGGTTTATAGCTTATTTTTGTTGATGACAAATGGGGCAAAGTTATTTAAAATAGTAGGCTTGGAGTAAAGGGGAGTTGTTGGTGTAAGGGGGAGTTATGGTATGATCGAAGTGGTAAGTATATTTTATAAGGTTGTCATCATCAAAAAGGGGGAGATTGTTAGGAACTGGAGATAGTGGTTTTGATGACAACAACCTTTGTAACTTATTTTATTATAACTTATATACTAACACTATTATCTATATATATATGAATGTTATTATGCAGGTATATATAAGGCAGGTACTAATTATTGAAGACTTACAGTTTAATGATCAAGAATGAAGAAATCAAGTTTGAAGACTCATGAGTATCATGATCAAGATTTCAAGATGAGTGTCTAGTTTTGTTTAAACTTCATAATAGCGTGGAAATCTTCATTCCAAATTTCATTGGGGATGGAACCCATTTCTACCTTCTTAGTGGATTACAAATCCACGACAAGTAGCTTACAAACCCACGACAAGTGGCTTACAAACCCATGAACATCCTTATTTTGTACAAGTTCTCGAGTCCTGATGTGATGATATGTTCTGTAGGAAGAAGCTTGCAAAATTACTTCAAAATGGTTTTTCAAAATGATTTTGTAACAACCTTGGATTTTGTGATTTTTTTTGTATATTTTAATTATTTTAATTGAATTTTGATCTAAAAACTTATTTTATTTATTTTGAATGATTAATTTTGTTATTTTAAATATAAACTTTAGTTTTGATATGAATTATCATTCCAAAGCATGACTAAAAAGAATATTTTCCAAAAAGTGAATTTTTGGCCAAAATAATCAAACTTTGACTTTTAATTTAAATTTTTAAAAGTTTGAAAATTTAAAATTTATCTTTTATTATGAAAGTACATAAAATTTTAAGAACACTGCTTTTTGTTTCGTTGAAAATGGATTTAATTTGTGAAAGTTATACTGTTTTCAATATTGTGTGTACATCGAATTATTTGACAATTTTCTTTATGTTAAATTTTGTAAATTTTTTTTTAATTGTCAAATAATGTTCTAATATGTGTTATATGACATGTTAGATATATATATTTTTTTAAAGACATCTTTTTTGTGATGTTATAATTTTTCCAAAGTTTACCGTGTTGATTTCTTTTTTTGGCTGTTTTCTTATTTTCTGCTATTTTCTTCATTAAAATTTTATTTAAATTTAATTTTATATATTTATTTTGTGAATTAATTTTTATTTTGTGTACTTATCTTTATTTATAAAAAAAATTCAAGTATATAAAATTTTTCCAAAGTGCATTGAATTTCTAATTTTAAAGTCTACTTCGCAATTTTAAGCCATTTTCTTAATATAAATTCTATTTAATTAAAATTTAATTATTTATTTTATTTCAAAATTTTGCTTTATAATATTTTTAAAATGAAGTAGATATTTTTCCAAAGCCATCGATGTTTTAGTTATAATTTTTGAACCCTGTTTTCAATTTTTAAGCAATTTCCTCAATTCTTTTTTTATTTTCTTTAAATTTAATTATATATTTTTATTTTTTTCACTTTGTTTCAGTTTTTAGATGTACTTGATGAATGTTATTTTTTTTATTTGATTTAAAAGAAAAGGAATTACGGAAGGTTTTAAAAGCTAAGAAACGTAAAGTCGTTTCACCGTTTCTTTTACCGTTTCTTTTTCAATCAATACATCAGTTATTTTGGTCATTCCTTATACTATCTTCAGCTGACTTCTTTTTCTTCATTTTCACGTGAAAACATCTTCCTCATCTCATTTTCACGTCCAGAGAAAAATTGGTAATGGTTTCTCTATATTTTTCTACATTTTCTCCTTCCTTTTTGCTTGTTTTTGCCTTGTTTTCTTTGTTTGTTTTACTCGGCCACCACTAGCTAGCCTTGGACATCACCTCCACCACCTTCTCCTCTTCACCATCCACCACTTAACATCATCTCCTCCTCTTACTTGACCAGGCCGCACCCTCCCCCTTGACAAAACTCCACATAAAAGCCTTGAGAACTCCTTAAAAACATGTTAGCCCAGCCTAGTTGCTTCACTACCTTCATCCACCACCAAGGCCACCACCTTAGGCCACCACCACCACCTTGATATGACCACCACCCATCACCTAAGCTACTATCCAGATCTGAAACTTGAAAGGGTGAGCCCAAACATGCCTTAGCCGAGCCCAAAAAGTTCACCAAAACTCTTATATATGCCTTAACCTTTTATATTCTCTACATTTAAACTCCTACCCACTTCATCACCTTGTAACCGCGCCTTTTCGTACCCATACCTGATCCAAACCATGCTCAATCCTGACCTTATTAATCCCCTAGGCCATGCAAACAAGCATAGGAAGCAAGTGCAAAAACTTTGGCTTTGTTTTATGCATTTAATTATAACATTGTTTTATTGAATTTGGGTTTGAAAACTTATGTTATTTGTTTGTTTTGTTTGAATGTTTGCAAGGCTATTAGCCTTGTCTCTCCCACACTCATATCATCATTATGGCTGAGAAAACAAACCCCTTAGTCAAGCTTTTGAATGGTTGTAGCAAGGTCAAGTTATCTTGTCTTTGTTGCCTTTCAATTTCCAATTATTTCTATATTGTTTTGGTTGAATATTCATAAGTTATATTGTCTTGTTTTAGGGTTGTTTACAAGATGATATCTTGGCTATTTCTCTCCACTCAAAATCAAAGGTCGTGCCTTCTGGATCCATTGTGTCATTCAAATTAATATCTCCAGCATAAAAATGTGAGTTATTCTCACTAGACATTATGTACTTATATAAGTAGTAAATTGACACCCTGTGAATCTGTAGAACTATATGATCATGTTATAACTGCTTATATTATTATCATATGATGTTCACACCTGTTATTACACCTATTATATTATATGTTACTGTTATTTCATGCTATTCTGTCTATTTTATCTGTTCATCACACTGCAAGTTTCCTTTAGATTAGAATCACTATGGGTTGAAATGATACATACCCGAACGGACTTTAAAATAAGGAAAAATTGTTATGGGCTGAAATGATAGGCCTGAATGATTTTCAATTTATTTCATTTACTTGGGACTGCGAGTTTGAAATGATAAAACCCGGATTTTTTTTGTAAATTACGGGTTGAAATGATATATTACCCGTATTACTTTTCCTAGTGTAGAAAATTATATACAGACCCGTAGTTAATATATGTTTTCTAAAAATTTTAAAATTATTTTAGAAATGTAAATATTAAAACATTTTTGATTTAAATCTAATTAAAAAGGATTTTTGTAAAATATTATTGATTTTTTGAATAATTGTAAGTAAAGTGAATTAATGAAAAGTTAGAAAATTTTGAACGTAAGTTATTTAGAAAATTTGATTTAATTATAATTGGAAATTAAATTGAATATGAAATTATGATAAATTTATGATAATTTGAATTTAAATGATTTCAAAGTGATTTTATATCATATTAATGATTTTTAATAAAGTTGAAATGTGAAAATGTATGATTTTATGAGTTAAAATTGTTTTAAATAAAAATATAATTGGTTGAGAAATTATATTGAATATTTGAAGTTAATTGACTGCATTTTTGAAATGCTATTAATTATAATGTAAATGATATTACAGTATTTGTAAATGCTGTAGTTGATGATAATGAACTAAAAAGCTAAATTGAATTAAAAGCTATTATAGCAATTTTTGTAAGTGCTATAATTTTTGAATTTAACTAAGTTTATTTGGAATTTAAGTAAACCCTATTACAACATTTTAAAATGTTGTCTTTTGTTAAATTGAACTATTTTGAAAGTAACTTTCCGTAGCGTTTTCTAAATGCTGCGAAAAGTGAAATTTCACTGTTTTGATAAACGTAAGTGAATAAATGAACTTTGGAAGTTGAAAATTTTGGAAATTTAATAATTTAATTTTTAACATAATAACTTCATTTTTATGATTAAAAATGATTTTTTTTGGAATATAAACTGTTTTGAAATATGAATTGAAATGGTATTTTAAATTGAATAAAATGAATAATGATTTGAAATGTGGTTTCGAAAAGATATGATATTTTGATATATTAAAATGATTTGAAATGTGGTACTGAAAGATATGATATTTTGATATATTAAAATGATTTGAAACGAAGTTTTGAAAGATATGATATTTTCATATTAAATGATTTGAAAAATGAAGCTTTGAAAGGTTATGATATTTTGGTGTATTAAAATGATTTGAAAGGAAGTTTTTAAAGGATATGATAATTTAAAATATTGAAATGGTTAGAAATGACTTGATATTTATTTTGATAAATATTTGAATTGAAAGATATGGTATGATGATATATTGAAATGGTTTGGAAATGATTTAATCTTTATTTTGATAAAGGTTTGGGTTGAAATGACATTTTATTTTTTAAATATAAAATATTGTTTTAAAGTTATAACTACGGGTTATAATAACGATTGGTTGTTAAAGAGACCAGGATCGGATATTGTCTTATAGCCGGCCAATACCGAAAACCACTTTAACAACTGTGTACGCGGTGGAGATTCCAGAGTGAAGTAGGATGGTGGTGACGTTCTCGAGGTATATTACGTGGACCCAACTCCCATGAGTTGGCATAAATGACTAAAACAGGAGCTATACCGGGCTACACAAAGGGTCGCACCCTTTCATCGAGCATGCTCCATCGGAAACCATTCTATTACTTTTGTGATTCGATATGTGGCGCCACTTTGACTCGGGGGTATTGTTCGAGGTGGGCGGAAGCTGCTGGCTTGCCGTCACCGGTCCGGGAGTGCAAATGGTGTATCCACCCTAGCATTGCCTCTCGTGCCGTGTCATCTCCTTATATCGAGCCCACTACGATTTGGTTTTAAAGATCCGACCGCGTTAAGGTTCACCATCCCCTTAACGCTATTTTCTATATGATTATACTTTACTGATTAGACACTACTGTATATAGCGCAAATATACTATATGGTAAATAGTTTAACGGATCCTTAGAGGATGGGCGGTCCCAAGCATCTTCTAAGTTACTTATACCTTTACTACAGTTCACTTGAGTTGGTTTACATTGTATAAGTATGTATATCCTGACTCGAGTGTTTGTATTTTAATTTACGCTCGGGTCAGCCTGAGTTATTCACAGATTTGGATTTCCACTTTCTGGAGATTGGAATCGCTGGAGATTATCTACTTGTCAAGTTTTATCCTTTGCGTAGACTTCTATGTAGTGAGACTTCCTTTGTACTTTATTTATTCTGTTGTATCTTATGTAACTCTGATATATTTATATAGTAGCTTCATGAACTACTATCTCTTTTACTTCCGCTGCATTATTATTACTCTGTGTCTGTGATCTGTGATTATTATTTACTGTATATTCTGAGATTTGCCAAATTTTTATTTACAACGCGGTATTTTGAGCAATTCAATTCCGGCATGAGTGTCTACCTATACACTTATAATGGATGCGAATGGTTGAAAATACCTGGTTGTTACAGATTTTCAAAACTAGTTTTCAAAATATTTTAGCTTTAAAAATTATCTTTTCGAATGATTTTCGAAAAGATGTTTTAGCCTTAAAATATTCTTTGTTTTTGTTTTTAAATAAACACTTGGTTTAAACTTCGTTTGTTTTTCAAACTATCTTCTGATTTTTAAATATTCTTTATAATATATATACACACACACACATTTGAGATTTAAAATCAAATTTATATATACATTCTAAAAATATATTTTTCTACTCTTCTTTATTTTAAAACATAGGAAAATTAGTTTATTTTTCTCCAGAATCATTTTATCTTGTTTTCCTTTCTGTACCAATTTCAAAACAAATTTTACATTGTTTTTAACTAAAGGATGTCAACATCATGGGATACTCCATGTCAACATGGTGGCCGTTAAATTCAAAAGTTTCAATTATCAAAAGAAGTGTCTATTCATTTAAATCTCTTCACGAATTGTTATGACCGTTACTGGTTTATAAATAGCCTTCACAAATGAATTTTTAACTAACTATTTTCTTCACTCCTTCTCCACAAATCCATATTCTAAAATTTTCATATTTTTAAGATCTTGCCAAAATTCTGCCGAATTCTCAAGTGAATCAAATTAGAATCTCATTCCTGTTTGATTCTCTACCCTTTCTCAAAGATCAAAGTGCTCTTCAGAGTTATAGGATCAATTTGTAATCAAAAGTTTATCAAGTCTCTCTATAAGGTGTGGTTGTGCCTAAAAATCATTTGGTGACCTTGTGTCCCGTAAATAAAGTGAGTTTGTCCGGGACTCAAAGACAGGTGGGTACCTCAAGGCCTTTAGAAATTGAGGGTTGTAATCTCGATTTTGGTATAATAAAAATCTGTACGAGGTGTTTGCCTTGGTGCAAGACTGGACATAGGGTAACTCCGAACCGATATACAATCCGGTGTTTTCTTTCCTTCTACTGCTTTTTATTTCTGTATCTGTGTTTGATTCTGTGATTAAATTCTGCATTTGTTTGTGTCATAATTTTAATTTAGTCCATATAAGTCTTAGAACCCATTAAACACTATTCACCCCCCTCTAGTGTTAAATTAGCCCTAAGATCCTTAATCCGCACTCCCTTTCACTTGTTACCACAAGGATAAACGGTTAATCTAGAATGATGACATTCCCTTAGCACTTTGTCTCTCAATCCATCAACATCGGGAACAAATAATATTTTATCCTTACGAAGCCAGCTTTCTTGGTCGAGTTAGTATTGCTTCAAGTCTTTGAACTCTAATCCTTCTTCTATCTTTGCTATGATATCCGCTAGCCTATCATCCCGCTTCTCACTAGTACCGATCCTTCCAATTAAACTAGGTCTATTCGACAAACTTGTCAACATTTTGGGTACTAGCTCGCAATGAGGCTTGAAATCAAATCCATCAATATACACTTTCTACTTCGATTCCAAGAACATTGTTTCCAACCCAGCATATCTTCAACTCAATGCATTGGCGATTGCATTCATTTTTCCTGGATTATAGGAAATACTAAAATCATAAGGGGCCAGGAACTCCAGCCACTGTTTCTGTCGAAGGTTAAGATCCTTCTGATAGTAAAAGTACTTCAACGATTTGTGATCCGTAAACAACTTAAACCTTTCTCCCAACAAATAATGCCTCCACATTTTCAAAGAAAAAACAATTGTGCCAATTCCAATTATGATTTGGGTAATTCCCTTCATGTAGCTTCAGTTGTCGACTTGCATAAGCGACAACCCTTCCCTTCAATGTTAACACCATACCCGGTCTAGTACCACAAGCATCGTTGTACACTATTAACTCTTCATTTCCACTTTGACTGGTTAACACTAGTGCTCTCCTTAACCTCTATTTTAAATTCACAAATCCCTGCTCATATTATGCATCCCATACAAAAGTCTGATTCTTCTTCATCAAATTGGTCAACGGTGCTGCTACCTTCGAGAAGTCCTTTATAAAACATCCATAGTATCAAGCCAATCCTAGGAAATTTATCATATCCACATCATCCTTGAGTCCATTCCAATCTTGGAATATTGCCACCCTCGCAGGATCCACTGCTATACTCTGTCCCGAAATGACGTGACCTTAGAACCTCACTTCTTCTCTCTAGAAGTGACACTTAGAGAACTTCACCCTCAAATTGCACTTCCTCAATATCTCTAGCACAATCCTCAAGCATGTCATGTGCTCCTCTTGTTCTAGATTAGATCAAAATATCATCCATGAAGCTAAACACGAAATTATTCAACTGGTCTTTGAAAACCGATTCATGAGATCCACAAAGTATGCCAAAGCGTTGGTCAACCTAAATGGCATCACCAACTACTCACAGAAACCAGATGGCGTACGAAACACAGTAATATGCACACTCTTCTTTGCTATTCTCAACTGGTGAAATCTCATCACCAAATCCATTTGGGAGAACACCTTCGCACTATGTAGCTGATCGAACAAGTCGTCAATGCGTGGGAGTGGATACTTGTTCTTCCTTGTCACTTTATTCAGCTCATGATAATCCACACATAACCTTAAAGAGCCATCCGCCTTCATTGCGAACCCACTCGAATATGCTTCTCCGTATGGACCCTTTCCTCAATAGGTCATTGACTTGCACCTCCAATTCCTCCTGCTCCCTAGGTGTCATACGCCTCAAAAGCATAATTATCTATCTGGCTTCCATCACCAAGTCTATTTGAAAATTGATCTCTCTATGCAGCAGTAATCTTGTCCCTTCCTTGAAAACATCTTGATACACTCTAACGGTAGGCAGATAATCCCTTCTATGGAAACTCAAGCGAATATAGAAAGCTAAATATCACCCCATCCTCTGGTAGGCTAATCACTACCATTCGCCTATCTACATCTCCGACTATTACCAACAGTTTCTCGTAATCCACCATGGATGCATACTTCCTAAGATAATCCATACCCAAGATAATCCTGAACCCAATAAAGTTCAAAACAAAGCAATCACAAACCATAGAACATCCATGATTCGATGAAACTAGGCCACGATAAACAATGAAAAGACTTGTAGAGCCTCCAATAGAGTCATCACGATTAGGGGTCGGTCTATTCTCTCAGGTTCCAATCCTAATCTACTTACAAGGTCACTACTAATGAATGAACGAGAAGCCTAGGTATCAAATAAAACTCGAACAAGAACATCACTAATCGAAATCACACCATGAAAAATGACTTCCTTCCTCTTCTCCTTTGCCGAGGGAGCACTCGACGAAGTTAGGACTCTGTTTAAAGCATATGCCTTCACCACCTGCTTATCCTTCAATGGTTCTAGAAAATTCTTCTTTAAATGCCCAAACTTGTCACAGTTGTAACATTTCTTCTTCTCTCTCTTCTTGCAGTCTTTACTTAGATGACCCTTCTTGTTGCAACTAAAGCAAACAGGTTCCCATTACCCTTCTTCATGCCACCCTTACCCTGAAGCTGCTTCCTCTTCCCATTCCACTTCTTCTTGCCTTCATCTCTTTGTTGCGGCTTTGGCTCCTCTTTCATAGTGGAAATAACAATAGCAGTCTGAGCCTTAGAGTACGAACTCTCATAGCAAAGCGCCTTCTTTACAAACCTCTCAAACGGCTCATTTATATGGTCCACTAGCATTTCCCTCAAGTAAGTCCAAACCAATGATGAATTTCTCATTCTTCCTCAATGCAATGTCGATGGACGACATCCCATACTTAGATAAAACATCAAATTCTACAACATATTCAGAAACATTCATCTCTCCCTGCTTGAGATCTGTAATTTTTTGAATAGGACAGACTTTTGAGCAGCCGAAATATACTTCTCTTCGAACCTTGCCTTGAACTGATCTCAACTGAACCGATCCTCATTAGTAGCAATAGTAATAGCATTCCCCCAATTCATGGCTAGACCCTGAAGCAGCCTCAAAGCCAACTTTTTTTTCATAGCATATTCCACCTCCTTATCACCAAACATTCGCTCACAAGTATCTAACCAATCTTGCACTTCTACGACTGACTTTGTCCTATGGAACAACTTTCCTCAAAGGGTAAAGTGATCTTTGCCCAGCTTAACAAAATCAGCCATAGGCGCTTGCATGGGAGCATCTCCACTTACCACCACTCAAGGAACATTCCCCATTATATTAGCCATCATAGCATTGAACATGACTTAGACATCAAGAGTAGCAGCTCCTAATCCTACTCCTTCCATTACTTTTGCAGTGGAATTCCTCATGGCTTTCCTTGTATGCCGACTCATTCTTATCTATAACAAAAATGATCGTTCTCTCATAATGAAAATTGTATCTATAGTTTTCATGCACATGCGACTTATAGTATATCATATATTACTATATAGTTTGAAAACCAAACTTATAATAAGTACGCACTCTCTCGTACACACATACATACACTCTCGATCCAGTTTACGGCGATAACCTCTATCTCTACTAGATCACTTTATAACTCCACTTAATCGTGTAACAAAAAATCTAATACCAAATGTGACGACCGCCCTATACCATCGGCACCAATAGTATATAAATAGTGCGCTTTTGTTATGCCCAATCAATATAGGATGATTATCAGAGTTTAGATTTGACCAATATAACATATAACATGTCATATCTCACAGCGCATGAATAAAATATAATATCACTGATATAACAGAAGTGACAGTGATAACAATGTGAATAGACCATCATCATTTGAGTATGGTATCCATATAGTTAAACATCAGTAGTAGAGTTTATACAAAGAAAACAAACTCAACAACTATCTCTAATACAAATAGCAATAGGCAAGCACTGTGACGGGATCCACATCATTGCTCAGCATACTAAAGAATAGCATACAACACTATAATATGCTACTCTACAATATCATAAAGATACCATAAACTAGATAAAGGGTGTCGGTCTTCCATGTATTCCTATCTCCAATACCTACTTCCCCTGATACCCATGAGTGATAGCCTACTAAAGAGAGCAATCAAGGAAAGCATATCATCTATCAAACAAACCAAACTGCCACTCCATGTGCTCTAAATATATGATAGCTTGTATGACCTCCTTTCTACTAGAGACTAATGGAAATGTAGGTTCTCCATTGTACTCCTGCATCTCCTAGCCCAAAGCTAGATACGTGTCTCACATACCAAAGCTGGGCAATAGACCCAAAGCCATAGGTCTCGGGTATATAAACCCCTTTATTGACCCATGGAACTCTCCGAGTATCAACGATTCTTTAGCGCGCACACCCAAGCCCTCCTTTTCTCCATTTGGATACCAAGTCCTTCTTGCTCAATCCAGTTTCCATTATTCTTAGGAACCATTCCATATTCTCCAATCTAACGGCCTACCCTCTTTGCGGGCTGCCATATTTGGAACCTACTCCTAAAACAGGCCAACATTCGAAGACCGAAGTTTTTCGTCACATTGCTATATCGTCATCCAACTTGATATGAATGAACCAACACCTCCAGCATGATCTATAGGACCTCTATTCAACCTCCTAGAAGTATCACCCTTTTGGACCTAACCTTAGAAGTCCGCATCGACTTCTCTTGTCGACCCCGAGCTTTATACTTAACCAATCCATGGCTAATTTTTCTTCCACTCCTTCCTTGCTTCTAGAACTCCATGCCCAGATGCTTTGACCTCGAATTCTCAACACAAATCAAGTCATCGTAAAAAAAGTTCTCTTTTCAAAGCACCCTACTTCATACCATAGAAACAAGTCATCTTAGCCTCCAACGGTTAGCCAATCACTTATCCATTTCCTTAGGCAACCTCTACTAATAACATTCTTTCTCTCCCTAAAATAGACACTACCATGGAGTAAACAACAATTGTTAATGTTGACCTCTCAACTTGTTGTTGATTTGTGTAGTTAATGAATTGAAACTTGCACATTGAACCATGATCTCTTTTAATACTCCAGAGCCTCCCCTCCAAGTCTCATCCAATTCCAACCAATTTTGCTTCCAACTTGCTTGATTCTCCAACCTAAATTTATATGCAATAACAACACTAACACACAACATCAAATCATGTCATCCAACAGAGAATAATAAGAAATTTCATCCAATCAAACATGCAATCCATCAAAATAAAACAAACAAGTCAATTTCAAACATAGATCTACATATAACATGAATTTATGAGCATGAGCAACGGTGATTTCTAATCAATCTGAATTATATACATAGTTTAACATGCAATTAAAGTTGGAAAAGGTTCTATGGCCAAAAAACAATTTAAAATATATTAAATCCTATGATTCTACCAATTCAACCAATATGAATGTAAATCCAATCCATAAAACAAAAGAATGCACTTTAAATAAGGCAAAACTATTATCTCTATCTTCTAGTTGATGATCTAATATCTAATCCATAACCTAATTTGATTCAGAGGGAAATTAGGGTGATTTTGGATGAAATTAGGATGGTTGTAGGGCTATTTAGGGTTTAGACTAGATTTAGAATGAGAGGGAAAAGTTTTAACTTGACTCTCCAGCCCTTTATTTATAATATTCTCTAGTTAGACTAATGGGCCAACTAATGGGATTCACTAATTATACAATAATTCTGGCCAATAGCTTTAAATACGTAAAGTATGCATGACTTTCTAGTTACAAGTCTGTTTTCTACTATGACCATTCTATAGAATGGGAAACCATCATCCTAAAACAATAGAACTAGTTTGAGATCCTAATTCAATTCCTATCAATATTTATAACCCAAACAGATTTCCAAGGTCAAAATAGTCACATAGAAATTCTGGAAAAATCATATTTGTGTTAAATATCCCTAAGAGTCCAATGCCAAAATTATAGAATTATACAACCTCATATGGATAAAATAAAAATATTTTTTGATCCTTCATACGTAAAATATGGGTCGTTACATATAATATCATCAAAGTAAAACTAACATACCATCAGCCTGGACAATTATAACAATCTGTCATTACCATCGCTAATAAATATAGACAAGAACAAACGATGAAAGATAAAATCTGGGAGTACTTCTTGGAGGATCCAGCTCGTCTCCCAAAGCTTTAAAGTGTCCAGCTAAGTCCGAGAAATATGCTCAGGCTGATCCGAGCGTTATAAGAAAAATAATGGCTAGATCAGTATGATAAAACCAGCGTGAGAAACATAATCAAATAGAGTTTTAGTGTCATAAAAACCTTTCAGAAATATAGGCATCTTGTAAGATCACCCTGCACATAAACACGGATGAGTTTTTACCTTATGATTACAAATCATTTTTATTATAAAATCCAGTAATATTGTAATAATGTCTAGGGGTTGAAAATAAATATGCAAAATAGCAAAAATTGTTGCATCTCACATTTCACATAGTTAGGCATAACTAAGTCTATAAAGGCATGTATTGGAGATTGGATTTTCATCAATGACAAGACTTAGAGTCGGTCTGCCTCTTTAAAATGACGAGCCGGATTATATACTTTCCTAGCACCAAGGCTACAAAACATGTGCGCCAGCCATGGCCCTACTTTTCACATGTGTACGTACACCAAATCCATAAATATCGATTCTAGATCGAGGAATGACTACTCCTAATGGTAGCAAACCACAGAGCTCTGAAGCATATCCCTTGTTTTAGTCATTACCGGGTAATGAGGCTTATAAGGTCACGATAACCTTTTTCTTCTCTTAGAAAATCCCACTTGGAATGCTAAAACTTCCTTTCAAGGGTTAGCCACTGTGAACAAGTTCAAAGATGGCCAACAATAATAAATAATGTGATTGCAGTGGAATAGTATAATGGTAGATCACACAATCGATTTTATACTAGTTTTGACCTTCCGTCCTACATCCAGTCCTGAAGCTCCCCTTCGGTATTTCACTATCAACACCCTTACTTCACGTAGAGGAACATGTTTACAAACTCCTCCTGAATAACTGAACATGACTTCAACAGCAATTACAAGCAGTGTAACAAATGTTACTTTCTGGCACAGCGTATCTTGATAATACAGAATGTCACTTTAATGTCCTAACTTCTATAACTAGACCAACTATATTGAGTGGAGATGTAGAGGCTAAGGAGTTTATTTGACTATAATATGAGATGTGGAGATGAAGCACACCAGTCGATATCTCTAAATAACATGAATTTCTTGGAATTCAAAGTGTTGCTTAGGAATTGAGAGTTTAAGGCCTAGAATTCAATGCATAGAGTTGTGTTTTGATTCAGGGATGGTTAGGGGTTTATATAGATGTTGTACAGATGGTAAAGTAGGGATGCAACCTTCCAACTTCACCATTGACGAAGAAAAGTGGCTGCAGAAGCGGAGTGATGCAACTTCTGGAACGAGAGACATGAAAATATCACTTCAAAAACTAGCCATTTAATACTACGTCAGTCGATTGAAAGAATGCTTCAGTCGATTGAAAGAATGCTTCAGTCGATTGACTTAGTGTAAAATTCGAATCTGAGAGCATAGCCAAAAATAGTAGACTAGTTGCCCATATTCAGTCGATTGGGTTCAGTCGACTGAACAAGGCTTTTAGTCAACTGAATCGTTGTAATTTCCAAAAGCTTGTGTGGTTCAAAGCTAAAGGCATGTGCTTATATCTCAGCTTACTCGGGTTCAAATCTCAGCTTTGCATACTTTTCACCATTTTATTTTTCAGCTTTTCCACCATCATTTTAACCTAAAATAACACAATAAGCATATTAGTAGCATTGTTGTATGATTATTATCATTTAAACACCATATATATATGGTTCTTTCATTCTTTCCCTCTTTGATGATGACAAATACACAACTTTATAATATAAAACAATAGCTCCCCCTAGATATATATTATATAATAATTTATTTTTCTCAACTTCGTGTAAATGCCAATATAAAATATGTAAAGGACACGTTCTTAAGGAATATGAGGAAAGGCATAATATTTTTTAAAAACTCCCCCTAAATATAATGTTTCTCTTCAAATTTTAACTACATACTTCCCCTATATATGTGCTCATTATTTCTCCCCTTTTGTAACAAACAAAAAGTAAGAAATTTTATAAAATAGGGAATATCATAGATAAGCCGATAATAAATAGCTTTAATCATGCAGCATCGACTATATATCAAAGCGATGAGTATCTAATATACTAACCTATTGCATGCACAATGATATTCATTTCTATTTAAAATCCAAGATTTACATCTTAGGAAACCATACCCAAGTAAATGGAGTTGATCCCTTGAAAATATAATTTTCATCATTTATGACCGAGTAAAAATAGTCGCTAATATTTAGGTGTTTATCATTTTTGCTTAAATTAGCATGAACCCATATTTTTAATCACATTTTATAGGGGTTTTAGGACTATCTTGGTTTTAGCACTAGTACTAAAACATGGATACATAAAAGCACATCTAGTACTATTTCGATACTTATCTTGCTTATAGGCTAAATAATTTCTATCATTGTGAGCTTCGGTATTCATAACTAAGGAAGATAAATCATTTTTACCTTTGTTGAAATTTGTAGCTCTCTCATTTAATTTGTTAAATTTTTCTTTAGAGCCACAAATTTCTTTTTGCAAAATAGTAATATCATCTTTTAAAATTTCACATTCTTTAAATAATTCTATATCTCTATCATTAGAAATGCTATTCTCTTTTTCAAGAGACAAAATTTTAAAATTAGAAACATTTGAAAAAATTTCCAAAAATGTTTTTTCATTTTGCAAAAATCGATTTCCTTTAAAAGATCAACATTTTTATAATTTAAACCTCATTTTCTTTTAATCGAAAATCTTTTTATGAAACAAGTTCTTTAATAGTAGTTTAAAAAATTCTAGATTGTTCATCAAGAAATAATTTTCTTCCTTCAATTTATCATATTTAAGTTCACAATCCTTTAATTTTCGTAAAGCAACATTATTGACCTTTTGTAACAATTTAAATTTTTAAAATAAACTCACATGTGATGATAAAAGATCGTTATAAATAAATCATTGTGCACTTATTTGGATCTAAGTGTAGCCATATTGCATATGTATCGAGATTATATTTCCCATTGCTTGCTTTAGAAACTTACTTTTTTCGATTATCTTAGAGCTCTGACAGGATCTTTGATTTTTGTCCATTGTCCTAAGATGTTATTACAATCGGTAGAACACAAGGCTCTGATACCACTTGTTAGTCGCTAAGAATAGGATCGAAGATGGTCAACAGTAATACACAGTGTAAATGTAGTGGAATAGTAAAATAGTAGATCACATAGTCGATTTTATACTGGTTCAGAAATCCCGTCCTACAACCAGTCCCAAAGCTCCCCTTTGGTATTTCACTACCAACACTCTCATTTCACCTAGAGGAACATATTTATGAACTCTGTCTAAACAACTGAACAAGACTTCAACAACAATTACCAGCAGTGTAAAAAATATTACTTTCTAAGACAGTGTATCTTGATACACCGAATGTCACATTGATGTACAATAAATCATGTAACTAGACCAAATTATATTGAGTGGAGGTGTAGAGGCTAAGGAGGTTATTCAACTAGAATATGGGGTATGGATATGAAGCATACTAGTTGAAATATCTGAATCACATGAATTTCTTGGAATTTGGAGTATTGCTTAGGAATTGAGAGTTTAAGGCATAGTATTTAAAGCATCGAGTTGTGTTTTGACTTTGGGATGGTTCCAGGTTTATATATATGTTGTAGGGATGGTAAATTAGGAGTGCAACCTTCCAATTTCCCCATTGATGAAGAGAAGTGGCTGCAGGAGCGGAGAGATGCAACGTATGGTGAAAAGAGACACAGAGATATCACTTTAAAAAACTAGCTGTTTTATACTAGATCATTCAACTGGCTTAGTGTAAAATACGAGCCCGAGAGCATATCCAAAAATAGTTGACAAGTTGTCCATATTAAGTCGACTGACTGCGTTCAGTCAAATGAATAAGGCTTTCAGTCGACTGAATCATGGTAATTTCCAAAAGCTTGTGTGGTTCAGTGGTAAAGGCATGTTCTCATCTCTCAGCCCACGTAGGTCAGAATCTCATCTTTGCATATTTTTGGCCATTTTGTTTTCCAATTTTTTCATCATTGTTTTGACCTAAAACAACTCAATAAACATATTAGTAGCATTGTTGTATGGTTGTTATCATCAAAACACCGTATATATGGTTCTTTCATTATGTGGACTATCCATCACACATCTCATGGTTTTCCTAGGATGATAATGAACCCATCAATTATTAATTTAAAATTTGACTATAATATGATTCGCCTAAATTCCCAACCTATGTCTATTGGTATCCTTAATTAGATTGCCAAACCCTTAGACTTATAGTACGTTAAAATATTATGCATAGGTTTCCTTAATGAATGATGTCAAACTCAAAAAACATATAGCTTATCAAGCCACTAACATAACTATTTGAAATAGTAAACTTACTGCATTTATGTCGTTGAAAACGATATCGAACCTCTAACTAAGTTGTGGAAAAAATTCTAATTTTTATAAAGCATATGACCACTAGATCGAAATCATAATTATCACATTATATATTTTTATAGATCGTCGAACCTATGAAATATAGCCTTTTAGTTTGCATAGTATAAAGGCTTTCCGCCTGAAAATACAGATCTCGAAATTGATAAATTTCGGTATCATTGCTTTCAAATGATTGATATCGAAAATTTTGACTTGATGCTTTATTGCTTTAAAACCATAGTTGTCGACATTTAGTATACACGGCATCATTACCGCTTCAAAATGATTGCCAAAATTATAACATATGGCATCATTGCCACAAGGCATTTGATTTCATCTACTTTTAAAACTACGGCTACTCTGCCACCGTTATAAGGGATGTCGAAAACAAGACTTGTAGCATCATTTTCACAAGCCACATCAAATGAAAACTAGCGTTATCATTGCCATAATATACTTGATGTTGAAAATAAGATGGGACAAGGGATGTTAAGTGTAAAGCCATGAAGAGTTGTGAAATCATTCATCTCAAAATGAAGGGATGTCGAAATCATTTATATACATTGGGTTTCATACACCAACCCGAATAGATTCATTCCATACCAACATAAGTTGATATTATATGCACTCCTCTAGTTGATGTCAAAATGCATGACCGCGACATGGATATCGGCTATTATCTGCACTTCGGCATGCATGTCATATGACATGGCAATTTCGTAAATAATAGGAAAACAGTTTTATTACCAATTAAAGTATTTTTTTCACCAATTATTATCCCTTATCAATTTCCTATTGGATAAAGATAATTTACCAATATCCTTTTTGGAAAATTATAGCAAAACCAATTCTCTTTCATCAAAATACTTTTCCAAACCCAACCAAATAATATTATAATTTAATAGCTTTTCTAGCTAAATGAATTCATAAAAAATCATTTGGAAGAAATCCCCAAAAATAATTAAGAATCAGAATTTATATACTATTTCTCCTGTAAAAATTTTAAGACCAAAATAATTATTTAATTATTTTTAATAATTAAAACCCAAAATAAACACTATTTCCTCCTTAAAAAATTAAGAAAATGTCCATATTAACTAGGAAAATTATGAAATTAAAAAAGAATCTCTAAAATAATGTTTTATTACATACTAGAAAATCAAATCAATTGGAGATCAAAAGCTTAGGTTTTACCTTTATAACCTATCATAATAATTCCATAAAATTTTCATAAGTCACTATTATATCCAAACAATGATCAAATATCCAAAACATTGCAACATCATCATAATCAATTCGAAAATTAACCATAACCGAATTCAAGCACAATCAATAGAGATGGTTAACTATTATTCACTTTAGATCGGATGATAGGATGGGGACTTGTTGGAGTTTAGCTTCCCTAAGTTTTGTACTACGAGTCCCCTTTGATTTGCTTCTCTCCTACCCATTAGAAATGGCTAGCCTCTAAGTGTTTGCTTTTGATTGTTTGTGGAGGTAAAATGAGAATGAATGAAAAGGAGGACTTAAGGGATGAAATAAGGTTTTATTACTAATTTTCCCCTCTCATTTATTCCCCTTTTTTATAAATTTTATTGTCTTATTATTTGATTAGCTAAGGCATCATCCAATTAATTATCAAAACTCATCTCCTTATCCCACTACATTATTCTATTTGGTATATCCAATTAAATCTCCTGAATGATTTTAAACTAAAATTAGGAGTGTTATAGTAGGAAAATATCCGTCTCCTCTCCAAAAGCTCAATGAACATCAACTAAAACCTGCTTTTCTCGAACTGCTTGGAAGAACACACGAGGAATTTAGTAGAAAAAAGGTCACATGTCAGACATAAATTTGGTGTAAGAAAAGCGACAAATATTTAATCATTATAAAGCAACACTTTTGAGACAGCATGGGTGCCAAAATGGTTGTCCCCTTAAAAGAACCACCATTAAATAAGTACATATTCCAATATAATAGATAATGACTAGGGTAATGAAAACAAATGAGAAATAGCTATGTTGTATGCATGTACAACACAACAATAATAGTACACAATCAAAACCCCTAAGGCATGTTCGCATGATTGTGTAGCATTCCAATGAAGATGCCCTTAGTACATCGAGGTAGAACTCCTACATAAGGATCTGAGAAATCCTTCTGAAGCAGCATATATCTCTAGATAAAATATACCTTAGGTTAACATAACTAGTTTCATGCTTATTAGTCATGAACAACGAATACATCGCTTTCACATGCATAACCGAAAGTATCACTAGATATGGAGTCGCATGTATCCATGGTCTTTCTTTCAAACCCTTTAGCTATGCATCCCTACTCTAGTTTCTGTCATTCCAATGGTGAAATCACGTCCAACATCTCAACACATGAGCCACAACTCGAATAGATCTCCACACACGAGCCGCAACTCGAAAAGATCTTGAAACCACACATGAATTTCTGTATCTCAACAAATCTCGGAACTACACATGGATTCCCACATCTAGAATAAATCACGAACCTTTGCATGGGTTCGAGTATCCCAATCAGATCTCGAATCTTCACATAGGTTCCATCATTTCAAACAGATCACGAACTTCGCAATCGATACGAAGTATCGACTCTATAGATCGATGTGAAGTTACGGACCATGATTGATACAAGGTGGTGACTTTGGATCGATATGAAGTGACTGGCTTGGATCGATACGAAGTGACCAGCATCGATCGATACGAAGTGACCGGCTTCGATCTATATGAAGTGATGGGCTTCGATCGATACGAAGTAACCAGCTTGGACCGATACAAAGTGCTTAACCTCGATGGATACGAAATTTTATGTGCGCTCCAAAACTTGATTTCGACGAGCTTCTGCCTTGCATATCTGGACTAAACCGTTAAACTGCATATTTGACAATCCTTGGAAGCTCGTCGATGGAACTGTAACCTAACAAAATTTAACAAACTTTAACTTGGATCGGTCTCTAAAGTCTGGATGGCATGGTTGTGACGGTCAGCGATGACGGTCGCTCCAATTAAATTTTGAATTCCTGTCATTTGGTCATTTCCTCAAATTCCGTAGAACCTTTTAAGTATTATGTAGCACTGCACAACACATTCACACACTTCACACTGGGGAACACACGGGCTTATTATCATCTAATGATGGTTTTTGATAAGTTAATCAGTTATGGAATCCACAAGTTCACTACAGTCGGAGGCACAAAGTTCATCTCTTTTGGTACTAGAAATACAAGCTATCGCTGTTGAAGTTATAAGCCCAGCTCCGGATGAGCTTCTTGGAGTAAATGTAATTCTGAACCTGCAAGATTCAGTTCCATCGATCATTTTCGAATTTACGCTAGGAGAATTTTCCTACATCATGGGCTGTTACTGAATGATGTTCTACTTCCGGGGCTAAATGACAGGCCACGTGCTCCCTCGGAGGGGTATACTGCCTTTAACCGACATTATTGTATAGCCGAGACACTTCCTCCATTTAACCAGTACATTCGAGAAGTATTGGCTTTTTCAGGGATTGCTCCATCGTAATTGCATCCGAACGGGTATGCTTTGTTAAACGCCACATTCATTGTCTTCATGGAGCATCTCTTACATCCCCCAACTCCAGAAGAAATCAGATTTATATTTAATACAAAAGTCGAGGAGATAGCCCTTCTTTCACGTTCTTAGAGGTGTTAGGAACTACCAAATTGTGACAGGCTCCTGGAACAGATTGAGTTATTTCAAAACTTAATGGTTCTATGTCCGATGTATGCTGGGTTTTGCTAGGAAATGGATAGTTAGGCGTAAGTGCTTCATCTTTACACCGTTTGCACAAGTGATCTTACCTGATATCTATTCTAACATTTTATTCCTTTCTTAGCCTCGATTCCGTGGCCAGAGGGCGCCCACTTTAAAGAGATAATTTAAATTCTTCTAGAGGTGCCGAGTGAAATGAGAGAAATCTATTCGGTACTTTCGGATGAGAACTTAAGGATTGTTGGGCTAATCGATTAAAATCAGAGCATTATACTTGAAGGATCGATCAGAAAAATTCCATCAAAATGGGCCAAATGCAGAGCGCCCGAGATTATAATTGTTGAGGAAGGCGATAGAGAGGATACACCTACTGATAATGAGCCCGTAGTCGGACCTTCAGGCAGTTTCAAGTGGAGAGAAGGAGAAAAGGCAAGGCAGCGCTTATAAGCATCATAATCCTATGAGGTGGAAATCTGTAGTGGTGTCTCTACTAGTCTCTGGTGTTAGAATCACGAAGACTCCTCCCTCTCAAGTAGAAAATCCCTTCGAAGGGTTTGCCGATATCCCAATCCCAGACTATGTGTCACTTCAAAATGTCAGATTGGAGGAGCTTCAAAGTGCTCTAGACTTAAGCGAGTCTCTTCCCACAAGCATGGCCGACATTGCCGGTTGGTCAGGAGGTTGCACATGCATATACACTTAATGGCATTATGCGGTTTCCAATCGTAAGTTTTTCACTTTAGGAGATTACTAATTTTGTTTTTCTTTCTTCTTTTCAGATACAATGACCAGAAAAGAATCTATGTTGGGAAGTCTTCGTTCAGCGTGTCAATCATCTAACTTCTACTATGAGTCTCAAAGGAGGAGGCTAAAAGAGACCGTGATCGCGGTTATTCTAGTCAGGAAGGTTACGAGAGGGAGAGGGATAGAGATTATAGACATCGATCCCATTCGTGTTCTCCTCCTCCTCAAACCCCCGCACAACCTTCAGGCCATGGAAAACAACCAGTAGAGTCTCCCCGCCAAAAATCATCTTCTCAAACCTCTACGCTTGAATCACAACGTCACAGACATGAGGCCGAAACTCCTATTATTGCTGAACAAGCTATCACTGAGCCTACTGGGGAAGGGGATATTAGAATTTCCCGATTGAAGATAATTTTTCCAAATATATGCTTTGATGGCTGCATTTTCCCCCTTCAATTAAAGAAAATTCTCTCGAAAGCAGAAAACACAATGCATGATTAAATTCATGACATCTATACCCAGTACAAGGAGTGAGTGAAAGCTACAAAAAAAAGCATCGAAGGTGGCCATCGAGCAGGCGAATGCCATAGAGAAATTAAGCTCACTACAACAAAATACCCCTTTTACAACGGGCAATGCCTGTTGCAATAGGGGTTTCGCAACGGGCCTGGGCCCATTGTATTATGCGATGTTGTAATAGAATAGATGAATTTTACAACGGTTCTTGCCCGTTGCAATAGGGTTCTTTTCCAATGGTTTTGGCCCATTGCAAAAGGTCTTTTACAGCTACTTTTGCTCGCTGTAATAAATCCTTTTACAACTGTTTTTGTCCGTTGCAAAACTATGTACTAATGACAACCATATTTATTCATATTTACTAAAAATAGCAAATGAAATTCATATTTCAAAATAACAAAATGATTTATCTATTAACATCATTCATAAGGTTTTATACTAACGGCAATCATCTGTCCTCGTCACTACTGAGCTCGTGACAATTAGTTTACATTTCATTTTGCGTTTCTTTTACATTGTTACAATTCTGTTTTGTGTATTATATTGCATTCCGTTCTCCTATAAACCCACCTCACCATCTTCTCACAACCATCAATATAGCAATATCACCCCGTAAATGAAACTACTCTTCCAACAGCCACTTACAAACTTCAAACAACACTTCATCAGCAAGTAGTTCATCTCCCTTCTACACCATCACCCCTCCATCATAGCAACAACCAGAGCACCAGATCGCCACCCAAACCGCAACATCAACCACAAACCACTACCAGCCTCACCTGCAATAAGTTTCAACCTTCTTTTTTGGTAAGATGCTATTAAATTGCAACAAAACAAGGACTATTTCATTGGCAACTAATAAACATATGGTTAGGATGGTCAGGGCTAGAATCTCAATTGCCAAGATATATTAAGTTCTAATATTTCATTCACTGATTGATATTATCATAGCTGAACAAATGAGGAATCTTGTAAAAGGGACATCAACAAACAACAAGTAATTAACAATAGTTCCTTAATCGGATAATGAGAGAACTTACGGTATGTAGAACATGGGAATAGTAGTATTTTATTTCTTGCACTAAGATGCTAATACACTTGTAGGGTACTATAAAGCATGACTGACATGTGCAGCTATACTACATAATCATGACAAAAGTCCACATCTACATAGCTGATTGGATGCTAACAGATGCACTATATACCCATGTGAAATTTGTTTTACCGTTATAACTTACTATATTATTTAGAACATTTCAGTCACTCATGTTTAACTATGAAAATTACAGGACAGATCAATAACGTTGAACTGCAAGTATCCATATTTTGACATGTAGAAGATGATATCACTAATCTATGAAAGCTTAACTTTCCCACAACCATATTGCTAAAGACGAAAGATAATATTATTATAAATTAACATGGTGTCTACTGAAATAAACAAATCATTACCGATTTTAATATAAACATGGTGTCATGAGCAAGAGCCCAACAAAGTAAATTTCAACTTGCTTCTGTACACAAACTCCAACAAACATTGTTTGCTGTTAAATCAGTTAACTTTGGAACCATTGTACCAATTTTAATATAAAGATTAAATTGATCACTTAACCTAAAAATTAAAACAAATTGCATCATAGCCATAAGTAAGCTGACTTAATTTGCTAACTTGAAATACTAAAACAGGTGTATGATGCAAACTGAAGCTCACAACTAATGTTAAGAATAGAAATTAATGTGCCTCATAACCTGCAATGTGATTAATTAATGTGTGAAAGTGAAGTTGCCTCTGAAATTAGTTAAATTACAAATGAAATGTGACTTAGATTAACAATCACCAACCTTATAAACATTTTAAGACCAATAATTCAAAGGCCAACAACCATGTTGACGCATCAACCATTGCTAGGTACTTCCATAGCTTCCCACATCATCGCCATTGAAAACTCCGCACCCATCATCGCCAGTTGCAACTTGGTGGATTCCCCAATACGCTGCCAGCCTCATGCGCAATCGTGTGCGCTTCATTCGATCGCCAGCAACCCCTCATTCGTTGTTCAAGGATGAGGCCTCTTCCACTCACCACACCGCGACTTCAACTCCCCTTGGATGTCGAGCAGCGACGCGTTGCGCTCTTTTTTTTTTACTTTCTCTGCCGATAAAACGATTTAAGGATATAGGGGAATTGTGGTCATGGGCTTTGATTTTTGATTTAGGGATTAGGCTAACAAAGTTATCTGGAGGACATGGTTTTAAAATTAGGGTGTTTAGAGGGATTTTTTTTTGCGTTGGAGCCAAAATTTTCGTTATGGAGGGAAAATTTTGAGATTGTATCCAGTTGTTTTAAAAATTGATTATCACGATAAATAAATAACTATTGTTTTGAAAGATATATATAGAGGGAAAATTTTCGATATGGAGGGAAGTGGATGACTAATTCCATCAACCAACTATTATTTTGAAATTTATTTAATATGATAAGTTAACTAATATATATAGTAACTGTTTGTTGATTTAATGATTTTTTCTAAATTTTTTGAAAATTTATATTAAATTATTATAAAAATTGATTGAAATTTTTATTAAAATATTAAATATTACTTCTTAACAATTAAATATAATGTTACTCCTTAATTATTAATTACAGGAAAATAGGCACAGGGAAGAATATGCAAAAAAATAGTCTTAAGGACAACAGGTTTGCTTTTTAGTCTGATGGACACTTTCTAGTGTAAACTGAAAATGATAATTACAACTATCATTCTGTGATTTACGCTAGAAAGTGTCCTTCAACTAAAAAGCAAACTTGTTGTCCTTGATACTAAATTTTTTCAACTTTTTCCTTGAGCCTAAAAACCCTATTAATTATTGCTTCTTAATTATTAATTATTGCTTCTTAATTATTAATTATTGCTTCTTAATTATTTATTATTAATTCCAAATTATTAGTTCTTAATAAATGGTCATTTAATAATAATAATTTAAAATTTAATTACCATTTATTAATTATTAGTTACTAATTATTTCATATTTTAAAATAATTATTAATAATTGATCATTATTAATTATTAATTTATTATTTAGTTATTAATTAATATTATTTAATAGCAATTATTGTTTATTATTTAATTATTAATTACTATTTGCAACCAAATTGGCTACAAACACCCAAAAACATATTAAAGTTATTTAATTATTTATCTATTAACAATTATTAATTATTAAATAGTTAATAGTATTATTAATTATTAAATTTGTAATATTAATTATTAAAAACTAACGACTGTTTATTAATTGTTAATTATTAAGTATTAATAATTAATATTAATAATTAATTCTTAATCTTTTAATGTTAATTATTTAATATTAGCTATTATTTATTTAACAAAAATTATTTAATAGTAATTATTAATTAGTAAATATTTGAAAATTTATATTAACTATTATATGAACTTATTAAATTACTTTTTAAATATTAAATATTACTTCTGAATCATTAAACATTAATTATTTAAAATTAATTATTAATTATTTAAAATTAATTGTTAATTATTAAATGTTGCTACTTACTTTTAATTTAATATTAATTATTTAATGATTATGTATATTTACCGATTATTAATTATTAAATATTAGTTATCTATTATTAAATTTTTAATATTAAGTATTAAAAAATAATACTATTTATTGATTATTAATTATTAAGTATTGATAATTAATTCTTAATTATTTAATTCAATTATTTAATATTAATCATTAGTGATTTAATAGAAATTATTTAATAGTAATTATTAATTATGAAATATCTAATATTAAATATTAAATACTAAATAATAAATAATAAATAATAAATATTGGCGAGTGTTCGAAACTTCCAAAAAATGGTTTCATCAAACGTGAGCAGATGATTGAAGTAAAATTGGCATCGGTTAAAACGGGCATTTTATGACCGTTGTAAAATTGGCACCTGTTACAACGGGCATTTTTAACCCATTGTAAAATTGACGCCTATTACAACAGACATGAATGGACCGTTGTAATAACATTTTATTACAACGGGCAGTCATTGCCTGTTGTGAAAAGGGCATTGTATAGGGCATCTATTACAACGGTCCTAAATGGACCGTTTTAACAGCCTTCTATTACAACGGGCAACTAGTCCCCGTTGTAAAATAGGCGTTGTAATATGGTATTTTTGTTGTAGTGGCTGGCTCAAAAGGACCGGATTATTTAAGTACTTAACAACAAAGCCGAGTCTTCTTGGAAATCCGAAATAGAGGCCACCCAAAAGGCCGATGAGGCGAACTTAGCAATGGAGAGGATGCGGTAAACAATTTCGCTTTGGTGGAGGAGATGAATCACTGGAATGCTACAATTATAGCTGAAATGGATGCTGCCTTGAAGGAGCTCAACGAACTAAAAGCTAAATTTTATGAAACTAACGAAGAAAAGAATGACGCGAACAAGGCAGCCCAGGAAGTATGTGAGCAGGCTGTGGCGCTCCGTGGTGAGCGGGATGCGGCATCGACTAAAATCAGGGAGGTGGAAGCCAGGGTTGAAGAAGAGGTTAAAATGGCCTAGTCTAGTCTAGAGGTGAATATTGAAGATTTTCTCATTACTTACAACGCTAATGTCTTGAAACACAGAAACCTAGCCTGGCTCGAGAACTATTCGACACATCTGCACAACGCTTGGAGCCGACTGGTTGAAGATGAAAAGACCGAGCAACAGGGTGAATCTGTTGATAAATTTAAGCTTGAGAACCAAGTGCTAAATGAAGATGAACAAAAAATTCTCCACGACACAATGATCTCATACGAAAAGGAGAAACTTGTCATCCCGCACTCGGAGGTTGGAGAGGGTTCAGGTGTTGAGCGTCATGACATAAGTTCTGGAATTCCCACGCCAACCCAGCCTAAATCTTCATCTGTGATTGATTCTCAATCTATTCCTTCTTATAATCCTGATCAACCGCAGTTGTCTCCGGCTCACGATCAAGTTTATGAAGCTGCTACAGCGCTTGTAAGCCAAACTGAGGAAGGTGCTCCGAATACTTCTCATACTTGTTCAAAATCGTAAGCACTACTTGAAGCGTTTACTAACAATTTTCCCTTTATCTCTTTCCAGTGATTGGAGCCACAGCGGTTGCGCCTCTTGCAACTCAAGAGTTGCATCATGCACAGGAGGTGATTATTATGAAAGCGACCACAACATCAGCCACTGCACCTACAGATGATGTACAAGGGAACACACTTTCATTCGATGAACAGATGATGGAGGAACTTCTCAGTCATCATAGTGAACCTTTCTTCGACTTGCCATTTTTATGAGTGGAAGTGCACTTGCAACCAGATCCTCAGGCCCAACTGCAAGCGTTTCCGACGACGCACAAACACTCCATCGGGTAGAAAGAATAGTCGAGATTAATGCTGAAATGGAAGTAGCTGCCCGAGCTAGCAGCTTTGGAGGTGGAATGGTGGGCCCAGCCCCGTTATGAATGATATCTCCTGGTGGCACTATTGTCGACACCAGCGTTCCCATTCCGCCTCCTATAGTGGACCCGACCCCTCCGACTCCGCCTGCTGGAAGTATTCCCATATACTTGAGTTCGAAGGAGGAAGTCAATATAATGCCCGTCACTAGAGATTGGCCGCCAAAAGGCAAAGGCTCAAAGAGGAAACCTAATGGCAGCTCCAGCGGGTCTACACCGAAGAAGAAACCAAGAAAGAGTAGATATGCTTCTTCGGCTCATTTTGGTAGACAGATAGGAATATACTTTTGCTTTTCTTTTATAGGCCGTGTATAGATGTGGATTCGGCCCCTGCTAGTAGGACTTTTGGCATACTTTTGTACTTAGCCTTTTTCTTCCAAAGAATGATTGGAATAAAATTTCATTTTGACTTCTAATCAACTTGCGTTAATTTACTTAAGTGTTTCAGCACTTGAACTTATGTTCAACACGCTTATGAAGTTTTAGTTCCTCAATTCAGACCCAGATTCAATTGCTAAGTCTCAGAGCTATGGTCTCGGGTCGCAATCGAGTGTTGAGTCGAATTCTGGTATAACACTATCTCAACCATTGGTCGATACTTAAGTTCTACCCCTAGATTCGGGGATACATTTGAAAGATCGATCAGTGGTTGTATTTGCCTTTAACATATAGATCTCGATCTTTGTGAGACGAAGCCATAACATGACGAATTCTAGTAGTCGAACCACACTTTCTTAGCAATTGGTGATTGTATCCACACTCTGGGGATTTCACCTGTTCGTTGGCAGTTGATTATGTCCGCTTAAGTTTTAGTGATACGTCAATGCTCCGGGGACTTAAGTTATTTTCACGAACAGTCGGTCATACTTATTAAATGTTTATAACCGCCTCCACACTCTGGGGATTTCAAATTAATTCATGGGTGGTTGGTCATGCCCAATTTGTGTTTACACTTTGACTGCACTTCTGGAAGTCAGAGTTGTCTTACGGATAATTGGTCCATATTAGGTTTGTGCTTTAACTCTAATCCACTCTCTGGGGACCTAAAGTTAGTCGATGCTTATACTCCAGTCCCCACACTAGGGACTTAGAGTTAGTAGATATTTTATACTCCAGTTCGCACTCTGGGAATTTGGAGTTAGTGTTTATACTCCAATTCGCACTCTGGGAATTTGGAGATGATGTTTATGCTCCAATTCACACTCTGGAAATTTGGAGTTGGCCGACAGACGATCAGTTTCACGTCTGTTTAGGCGTTTGAATTTCGTTTGCACTCCGGGAACAATGGATTTATCAGGATCGTGGATGGTCGATTCACATCCACCCTGAGTTAACAAGTGAGGTCGTTAGATGGACGGATCCATCCTCCTCGAACTTGGTTTAGATACGGACGAGGTCGTTAGGTGGATGGATCCACCCTCCTCAAAACCGCATTTACAAATTTATACTCCAGTTCGCACTCTAGGAACCTGGAGTTAGTTAGAGGATTATCGTGTATCAATCTTATTTAGTCTTTAGCATGATAGCTTGCCCCCGAGTTGGGTTTCACTTAGTGAGGGACCGGTCGTGTTACAGTCACTCCCTATTTGAATAAATCCTATTGTATGATGGAACTTAGCTCTTTGTGCATCGTGATGGTTGACATATTCAATAAATCACAGCTCTGGCTCAAAGAGATTGCACTTTAGTGCTGAAATAAGAAAATATGGCAAAGTCAGTTGCCTTATTACAAATTCGAGTTTAAAAATGCAGAAACAAATTGCAAACTAAATAAATAAGGCCTATCATGTGTAGTAGGAATGAAGACTTTCGCTGTTCCAGGCTCTTGGCTAAGTAAGACCGTCAACAATCGATAACTTAAATGTGCCATCTTCGAGCTTTCGTTCAATCATATACATCCCTCCCCATGTTGGTTTCATGTGCGAAGGTACTAGATATATTTTCTTGAGGGCGAGATCACCGAGTTCGAAGGTTCGGGGTCGGACCTTGGCATTGTACAATCAGGTGACTCGACTTCGGTGCACGGCTGCCATCAAATCAGCCTCTTCTAGCTTCTCATCCAATAAATCTAGGGATTCGGCAAGTAATATAGCATTTGTCTTCGGATCATAGTATGTCACGTGATGAGAAGGTACTTCCATCGCGACTGGAATAATGGCTTCAAAGCCATTGGAAAGAGAGAATGGAGTATGGCCAGTCGTAGACTTGTGGGTTGTTCGGTAAGTCCATAGAGCCATAGGAAGTTCATCAACCCACTTGCCCCCGGCCTTTTCCAGTCGTTTCGTTAGAAAAGACTTGATAACATTATTAACAGCTTCAACCTGTCCATTCGCTTGAGGCAGAGAATTTCTTTTGAATGTAGAATTGTCGACAGAAACCCTTGAACTTAACGCTATCGAATTGAGTTCCATTATCGATGATGATGGTATGTGGGAAACCAAATCAACAGACAATGTTGCAAACTTCGAAGTTGATCACTTTCTTTATTGCGATTGTAGCAAGGGGTTTAGCTTCCACTCATTTAGTAAAGTAATCAACTGCGACGATGGCGTACTTCGCATCACCTATGGCTAGAGGTAGAGAAGTAATAATACCAATGCCCCAGACTACAAACGGCAATGGGCTGACCATTTTTCACATTTTCTGGCATAGTCCGACGCATCACGATTCACGGTCGGCCAACAGTATCCATATCGGAGTACTTTCTTAGCTAGATCTTACCCTCGGTGTGATTGCCACATTCTCCTTCGTGTACATCATGTAACACTCGTTTAATTTCGTCATGAGCGATACACCGGAGTAAAGGGATAGAGTTTCCCTTCTATACATGACTCCATTCTGAATAGTGAGCCGCGAAGCATTTCGAAGAATTTGTCTTTTTTCACTCCTACGCTTTGGTATTGTTCCATGCTCAAGATAATTTCTGAACAGAGTCATCCATGACTCCTTATCGGGAATGACTTCAAATATCCAATCCGTCCCTATTCGATCGATGCTTGGGGAAGACAATGTTTCCATAGGAACGAGTTCCATTTGTTGTGCTTCACCAGTGTTGGCTAGTTTTGCTAATGAATCGGCTTTTTGATTGCGCTCTCGGGGTATGCAGTAGATGGCATCAAATTGGTTTAATATTTCTTGAACCCAAGCTGGGTAAGCAGCCAGTCTTCGCTCGTTGGCCTGGGACTCCCCTCGAACTTGACACGTGACTAGTTGCGAATCACAATAAATCTCCATAGCAATGTCTTTTAAATCTTAGGCAAGTCTCAATCCGGCAAGTAGGGCTTCATACTCAGCTCCGTTGTTTGTCGCACGAAAATCAAACTTTAAAGCATAGCATATAGATCGACCTTCAGGAGTTTCAAGTACAACCTCTGTACCTGAGCAACGGTCATTTGATGCAACATTGCTATGCAGCTTCCAGATATATTTAGGAGATCCACTGGTTTCAGGCAAGTTCTCTGGGATGGTAAATATAACTATGAAATCTGCTAGGACTTGTCCTTGAATGGCTCGCCTTAGAGTGTAGGTAATATCAAACTGACTTAGCTCGATATTCTACTTGAGTAACCTATCAGACGTCTCAGGCCGCGTAAGGCCTTTCTAACTGCTGGTTAGTGTAAATAATGATAGGATGAGCCTGGAAATACGGACGGAACTTCCTTGAGGCAATAACAAGACAATAAACCAACTTCTCTAGCTTTGGATAATTTCTCTCAACTTCGGTTAGTTGTTTACTATAGTAGACCGATTTTTGTACTCAGTCTTCCTCCCAAACCAGAGCAGCACTGATCACGTTTTCTGATACCGCTAGGTAAAGGTATAATTTCTTATGATTGATAGGCTTTAACAAAATAGGCGGTGTGGAGAGGTGCTGGATTAGCGCTCGGAATGCGCTCTCACATTCCATTGTCCATTCAAATTTCTGTTTCCCTTTTCAGATCAAATCGAAGATGGGAATGCATTTGTTAGTGGATTTTGAAATGAACCTGCTCAGTGCTGCTGCTTTCCCATTGAGGCTCTGGACTTGCTTTAATAGTTCTTGGAGTCTCAAGATTTCTGATCGTCCAGATCTTTTCAGGATTGGCTTCGATTCTTGGGCATTGACGATAAACCAAGGAATTTTCCGGATGCGACCCCAAAGTGACATTTTAATGGATTGAGCTTCATTTTGTATTCTCGGAGAATATTAAACATTGATTTTAGGTCTTTGATATGATCAGTGGAGAATCGTGACTTCACCAACATATCATCTGCATATACTTCCATAGTTTTTCTGATCTGATTAGCAAACATTAGATTGACTATTCATTGGTAAGTTGCCCAGGCGTCCTTGAGTCCAAAAGGCAGGACTTTGTAGTAGTAAAATCCTAGATCGGTCACGAAGCTGGTATGTTCCTGGTCAGGTAAGTACATGGGTATCTGATTGTATCCAAAATATGCATCCGTAAAGGATAACATTTCATGCCTAGCTGTTGAGTCTATGAGCTGATCGATTCAGGGAAGTGGAAAACTGTCTTTGGAGCATGCTTTATTCAAGTCTGAGTAATCAACACATGTTCTCCATTTCTTGTTTAGCTTTCGGACAGGCACATGATTAGACACACATTTTGGGTATAATGCATTTCGAATAAATCCATTCGATTTAAGCTTATCTACCTTTTCCTTAAGGACGGCAAATCTCTCTGGATCCATACCACGCCTTTTTTGTTTGACCAGGACGTGCCACAGATCAATATTCAATGTGTGGCTCGCGATGTTCGAGGAGATTCCACACATGTCAGAATGTGTCCAAGCAGACACGTCAAGGTTTTCTTGAAGAAATTCAACCAATTCTTCTTGCATCTGTTGGCCTAACTGAGATCCAATCTTTTTCATTCTAGAACCGTCGCTATAGTCAATCGGGACATCGATCGTCATTTCGACCGGAGAAGCTTGACTGTCTTTACTTTCATCTTCACTTTCGTTATCTCTCGGGTCAATGTCTCTTTGGAATTTGTTAGGGTTCCGGGCCTAGGCCCAGGCAACAATTGTCAATTTCCAACAAAACGGATGCAGAGAGATTTCTCTATGCACTTTCCTTTTTCTCTTCGTTGCGCATCTCGTAGTTCAGCAACATAACATGCTCGTCCAGTAGCCTAATCTCCTTGAACGACTCCAATTCGACGATCGGTGGGGAACTTTAGATCGAACACCATGGGGCAATGGTAGCCCTGAACTCAGCTAGGGCCGATCGGCCCTAAAAAGCATTGTACGGCAAGTCTATGTTCAATACAAAAAATTGCAGTATCCGAACTCTCCGGCGTACTCCGGTTCCAAACACATAGGCAATTCCACCACTCCAGTTAGTATGGTTGCACTCCCGTTGAAGACATGAATGCGAGATTGATAAGGCTTCAAATCTTTAGCCTCTATTTTCATTTGGTCATAAGCTCGCTTAAACAATATATTCAAAAAATATCCACTGTCTACCAAGATTCTCTTCATCTAAGCAGGACCTACTTGAGCTGATATAACAAGTGGATCAATGGTTGGGGCTCCGACCCTGTCGGCATCTCTGTCTCGAAAGACGATGTCATTAGTCATCGTCTTCTGTTGCTTGGCCAGAGCCCCATTTTCAAACTACTACAACACTCGAAGTTTGCATGCCTATTAGAACAGGCATACGACTCCATTTCCTTCCAACTTCGGTCTTCTTGATGAGGACCACCACTAATAGTATTTATCACCAGCCATCCGTCGATACGAATGGGTTCCTCCTGTCTTGCCTGATCACTGCATGATTTTGATTTGATGGGTCCGCATCTCCAAACAGCGGGGCCCACACAAACTGCTCTAACTTCCTTTCTCTTATCAACTTTTCAATGAGATCCTGCAAGTGACGACACTCATTCGTGTTATGGCAGTAGTTATCGCGGAACCTCTTCAAAAGCATAGAACACATATATGATTTTGAAGTGGTTACGGATTCGAGTCGTCCCATATAAGTACATTTCCCTGCTTACCAGGCGCTCCAAAATCAGTCGATAGATTTTTGATTAACTCAACTTCAGTTCTTTCAGAAATAAATAGATAATACATAACGATGGGAATCCTCCCTTATCCAGATGGATTTCCTTATCGTTTATCCTAGATAAGCAAGATGAGTTTATACGTACAGTATAACATCCCCAAAGATAACAATAACATATAATTCCTTTGTTACTTTTAAATATTTTCTAAGTTAATTTTGGTCAAATTCAATAATAATGGGGATGATCACGTATGGAAACTAAGTCTCTCACATTTCCAAACTTCTCAACTTCTGCTATCTCTCGGTCAAGAGTGAATCCCAGTAGCTTAGAGCACTATTGCTTCTACACCATATTTGAATCCTCATTCTTAATTCTCAAAGATAGAAACAAGTCTACTTTGTCGGCTTCAGTGCTACGTACCGGACTAAGTACTTTCAGTAGACGAGTAAACACACAAAACACAATTAACATACACAAAGCACGATCAAGCCACATAAACGACCTTTAAAGCACTTTTTATTTAATCCTTTATTAATTAAACCTCTTTTATTAGTAAAACTCTTTTTACCCAATAAAACTTCTTTCATTATTCAAAATTTATAATTGATTAAAACTTCCTTATTAATTAATATTCCATTTTTAATTAAAAATTACTTTATTAATTAATACTCCTTTATTAATTAAAACTTCCTTTATATACTTGTATATATATTTTTTAATTTCTCCTTTATAAAAGATATATAATTGTATTTTGTTATTTCACTATTCATTTATACTCTTTTTAATACTTTAAAAAATATTCATATATTTATCTCAGTGGTATAAGTATATCCACAAATTAACTTAACAATATTTACTTACTTTAAAATATAATCAAAGAGGTTAAAAATAAATGCTACTTAAACATTATTACTATAAACCCTTTATCTCTTTCATATTTTAAGTATATACTTTCTAACTTTTTCCAAAAAATTTCATACCTATTATTATCTTTAAAATTCCATTATTAAAGATCGAAGTATATTTCATGAACATTTAGCAATATTTTTCCACTTTAAAATATAATTCAAGGGTTTAAAACTAATGTTACTAAAACACTGTTTATTAAAAACCTAAATCACATTCCACTTAACCATTATCCTTAGAACTCTCTTTTAAAGATCTATTACTTTTATAAGGGTTTAAGACCACTGTTACTTAATCATTGTCACAACAACCTAAAACTATTCACTTATAACAACCTTTGAAACGTTTATGATTAAATATAAAATTAGTATAACTAATAAGGGTTAAAAACAAAAGTTACTAAAATATTGTTTACTACAACCCAAAAGCATTTGTATACTTATCATAAACTTTAAGATATTCGATCTAAGTTTCAAATCATATCCATAATTATTAATTAAGGTAACACACTTTTAATTGAACTTCTCAAAATAATTTATTTTAATTTAAGTGTTAAAATCCAAATCCCTTTGGTACATTTATTAATACTTAACTTGCTTTTCCCAACTTATACATTTACTAAAAAAACCTTTTTAAAATGAACTTAAATGTGGGCTAACTCATTTGTAAGACAAGGTATATAAAAGTAAAAGCAATTTAAAAAATATTATATAACATAAGCTTCTATTTATTATAATAAAATATTTAACTAATTTTCTTAAAACTACATATGTTGAAAAATACTTTTAAAATATGTATACTATGGTTTAAAACATTTATATTAACTATTACCTAAAAAAACTTATTTTATAATTTTTTTAAAAATAATACAAAACCGGTTTTATAATTTAAAACTATTACTTTAAGTTTTAAAATTTTAAAAATCCATAAATGGTTATCAGTAATATATTTAAACTTGAAATTTTTTTGATAGCAAGTACACTTATAGTACTTAAAAAAAGCAAAAGAAGCCCTAGGATGTCTTTCAACATTAACCCTAAAAATAGCCAAACACAAAGCAATTTCAAAGTGCATTCTTAGCAACCTTTTCTCTTCTAACTATTACAACTTCCTTCCCCGGTTTCTATAACTTCCAAAACCTATTCCTTAATATTAAATACACCGAAATGTGTGTAGTGAACATTCAAATATATATTTCCACAACATATCCAAATTTTAACCAATTTAACATATGTCAAATACAAGGGATTTCACAGTGCATCTATAGTATCAAACATTCACAACACATTATCAAACATGTAAATAATAAGTCCTAGCCACGATACATATTATAGAGGGTTATAAGAGATATTATACTATATAATAATGTTGTTACTTGCTTTACAAAACATGGAAGGGGTCCAAAAATAATAACTTGCATTGTTATCAATTTTTAACTTATATTTAACACAACAACATTATATACACATCATATACAAATTCGATGGTGAGTAAACTCACTAAAGCCCAAGCCGAACCAAGATGTAGATAATCTCACTGTGAGTGTAATGGAGAAAATGACATCTCGATTGTACCTTCTATGAAAAAGTTACGAATTTTATAATAATTTGAACTAAAATATTTAATTAATCAACTTAATTAACTAAATATTTACCTTAATCTCCCTTAATCATCTTCTGAATCCCTGAACCAAATTCCTGTGCACCTGTACATACATTTCATGCACAAACCCATGGCTTCAACACCTTCGTTCCTCTCAAACTCTGCCTACACACGACGAATAAAAGAACAAACAACCCTGACACGTCGCACTATGCGTCCACTTCACGATGGTACCGAGCTTGACCATCCTGGCTTCCTCCCCCATATTCTGACCAGAAGCTCTAACCTACCCTCGTCCTGTGCAATTAAAGCGCTCGGCAGATTCAATGCGGGGGAGTTGCAAAAAGTCATGGCGAGGATAGAGCGGATGACTCTAAAATAGCAAATAAAACTCATAATTAATGTTTTTACAAATATATAAATGGATATTAAATGAAAAATTAACATTCAATTGAATTATAATTGATACATAAATAATATTAAATAAAAACATATGCGAATATACTGCAAGTAAACGTAAAACTGTTATATAACATATTGAATTTAGTAGAATATTATAGTGTTTTCATTTCTAAAAATATATTAAAATTTCAATTAAACAAATTAATTTTACAATTTTTATAATGTATAATTGTCATTTTTTAATTCATTTCTTTTAAAGAAGATATAGCGGAATATAGCGAGAATAACGGGATATAGCGGATATAGCGGGGCTTAAAGCGAAAAGGCTATATTTGAGGTATATGGAAAAATCATAGCTGTAGAAATCCGCTATGAGATATAGCGTGGTTATAGCGGGGTAATAGCGGGGCAATAACTACACAGCCCTCGCCACTGTCACATTTTGCTTCAGTTTATGAGATCACTTTTAACCACCGCCAATCAACTCCCCTTGTCACCACAAGTCCAACTTCACCATGGATTTGACCTTCGACGCCCCTAAATAAATTGCGGCATGCTTCTTCTCTTATGAAAGAGAAATGTCGCGATCCCCTATATGGCGCCGCACTACCCGCATGTGGATACCATTTACTCGCCTCTACATGCCAAGCAAAATGCCACGCTCGCCTTGGCTAACCTCGACCTCTAGCTGTAATAAGCTATAGCCCTAGGTATGGCCATGAAAATGTCTAATACTTCAACCACCGTCGCACCATTGTCTATACAGATATTAAGCACTCACCCATACAATTTTAATGGATCTACGATCGACTCCTCTTGATGTCGTTGCTTCGGGAACAATTCATTTAAAGAGGAGGCTGAGTTTTTGTTTACTGGAGATAGAAATTGAAAAGGGGAAAAATTATCTGAGAGAAATAAGTGGTTTGCGAAGGGTATATATATAAATACACACACACACACACACACACACACACACACACACACACATATATATATATGTTATTTTTAATTTTCTCAAATAAGTCGTCTTGCATTTCGAGCTCGCACGATCACACGGGACGTCGAATCGTTATGAAACTTATCGACGTACATTATCTTATTTATCTGGTCTCAATGACACTAGTTTCGTCACAATTTGAGATAGTGCCCTGAGATGACAATTTCATGTATTTCGAGACCGTTTATCGATAAATGATTTTCGGTCACATTATAGATATTTATTCGAACTATTTATTTTTGTGCATAAATTTGGAAAATAAATTTCTTACCACTAGTTGTTATCTAAAAAAGATTTAATAAGGTTTTTAAATCAATTTAATCACATTTATTCTTATTATATCCAATATTAAATATTGAAATAATTCAGATATTTAAATACAAAGTGTATAAAATTGTGGGTTGTTACAATCTCCTCCACTTAGAATATTTCATCCTTGAAATTCCAACACAAGCAACAAAGAAATAATCACATGTCAATACTTAACAGTATACAATTACTAGCAACAAAGCTTATGTTTTTCAAGTTCAAAAATCCTCTTATCACATAAGGATAATAAATAATCTACTAAACGTACCTTCTACTCAATATCCTTAGGTTATTACTTAGTTTATTATAACAACCTGGAACTTCGGACATTTCATATTGAAATATCTGAATTATTTAAATACTTGAATCTCAGACTAAATGTAATTAGATTGATTTAATATTTTTTAATCCCTTTTAATTAGCAACTAATGATGGTAAACTTGTTTTAGAAAAAAATTATAAAAATAAATACTTTGAAGAAATATCGATAATGTGATCAAAAATCGTTTTACCAATAAACGGTCTCGAAACGTACGAAATTATCATCTCAAGGCACTCTCTCAAATTTTGATGAAACTAATGCCATTGGACCGGAATAATGCAGTGATGTATGCCAATGAGTTTCGCGGCAATCTGATGTACTGTGTTGTTTTGCGAGTTTGAAACATGTTGCGATTTATTTTAGAAACTTAATAGTAATATATGCATTATTATATAAACACGACAACTCTTACTTCTCTCCATGACTTTTCCTCTTCCTCCTCTTTTACATCTCCTAGAAAGAAAATACACAGCCACCACAAACATTGAATTGTTCTCGGAGCGTCGAGCGATGAGAGAAGACAATCTTATATCTGTTGCACTCACTTGGAGGAGGGCATCGTATTGGCATGTGTGATGTTGGGCATAGATGTCCTGAACTAAATGTGATTTTATCTTTCATGAGCTAGGGTATAAGATAAAAAGCGATTAGAGAAGAGTTATGCAGTTGGGAGTGTGGCGTCGAGCTTCTCGAGTGAAGGCGAATAGGTAGTGACAGTTATGGGAGGTGCAGTGGTAGATAGGGAGATGGACATATATATGGTCATGTAAGGAGGTGTTCGTCGCAATTTTATAGAGAGGGCTGGAGGTGGAAGGAGGGTCTAGTTGATCACGGCATGTGAAGAGAAGGTCGTTGGAGGTGGTCGAAGGCTCTTCGATGGCCCGAAGTTGTGGAAATGTGCATGGCAATAAGTGTGTATCCTTATTCGTGTACAAGGAATCAAATTAGGGAAGAAAGGGGATTGGTTTAGTGAGGTAATTAATAAATTAATTAATACTTTTAATCCAATTTCTTATAAAATTCATAACTTTTGCATACAAGGTCAGGTCAAGAGGCTGTCTTAACCATTGCACTCGTATTCTATTTTCGACATCTTGGATTAGCTTGGGCTTGGGTGAGTTTATTCACCATTGAATTATATTTGTTGTGTATAATATGTTTGTCATGTTAAATATAAAATTAAGTAAATAACAATGCAAGTTATTACTTTTGGACCCCTCCTTGTTTTAGAAAGCAAGTGAAAACATTATATGTAGTATAATCTCTTTTATAAATCACTAAAACATGTAACGTGGTTATGACTTGTTGTTTACACATTAGATTGTGTGTTGTAAATGTTTAAAGCGAAATAGTCAATGCAAACGCACTTCTAAATCCTTTGTATTTGGCATATTATAAATTGGTTAAAATGGAAATATATTCGCAACAACCCTACTGTGATGCCCGATTTAGCAAAGAACATTACAAGTAATATTGTCCGTTAATCCGGAGAATACGACTTGTTAAGGACGATCGAATATGAATATATCTTTATACTAACACTGACATGTCATTTATAGTTTTTTACTCAATATCTTAACTGAAATTTGAGGTGTGTAGTATCAATATAAAGTAGTAGACACATCAATTTCTTAGAATCAGAACAATATATTATATAAACATCAGTTGCAGATCATAACCGAATAATAAATATTTACACTTGCACTATCTGTGAGTCTACGAAATGGAATGCTAGACTCAATAATATACAAGTTTACAATTCTCTGATCTTAGTTATACATTTAATATATAAAGTCCAAATGTTTATCTCCTTGCTAGCCCAACCATCCAAAGGTCAACCTGACCTGTAACCTGAAAATTCTCGATCTGACCCGAGCAAAATAACACCCGGGTCAGACCATCTCGAAATATCCAATAGGGTGAGAACAGAATATAACACAAGAATAAACAACATATAAGTAAATATTGATAGCCAGAATATAACGAGTTAGGAAATTAAATTAAACCAGAATAGGGTTATAAGTTTAAGTGACATACAAAAACTAGTCACTAAACATAGAATAATAGAATTAACCTAATTCAGCATCCATCATGAACACAAGAATAAACGTTTATTTCACGAACACAAGAATATGTATTTATTTCGTGAACACAAGACACAAGAATATATATTTATTTCAGGAACACAAGACCCAAAACATATATTTATTTCATGAACACAGAATAGTTATAGAACCAAATGTCTAGAATCTAAGAGATCTTACTCAAAAAGATCATAATGATCGTACACAGAACCGTAACAAACAAACAATTTGGTATCACACGAACAAATCTGATACCAGGGATGGTTCATAGGATGGAAATCACAGGATCACAGCACGATCTAAAGGATAGCATCCATGACTGAATCTTTCAGGTTTAGTTTAAATTATTACACTTGGAAAGAAATACAGGAGGAACTTATTAAGGATCTAGCAGCCACTTGCCGCACACCAAAAGAGAGTAAACTCTATAATGCTAAATACTATCACCTTTTGTAATCACTAGAACTTAATCGATACGTCCCATACCGTATGGTAAAATCCAAGTATTTACTAAAAGCTAGTGAATATCATTTATCATAAATAGCACTGAAAAACTTGAACTGCGGTCTCTTAAGGATCTAGCAACCACTTGTTGCACATCCGAAGAGAACATAACTCTAAAGTGTTAAGTACTTTCCCAAATACGATTACAAGAATTTAATCAAGGCATCTCATATTATCCGGTGAAATCCACATATTTATTAATGAGTTAGTAAATTCCACTAAAACATTCTATTCAATGAGTCATACCATATTCAACGAAGAGTCATTCGAAAGTACTTAAACCAATCGATAACATTACGTCGATTATTGATACTCTTCAAATTATAGAATGAAGGTTCTCAAAACAATTTTTCATTGATTCGATTGTTTAACACATGTTATAATTTTCCATAAATACATTTATTATTTAACTTTAAATAAATGATTACTTATTAGATAAAATATTCCATAAACTCGAATTGTTTCAAGATTTCGCTTATATACCCAAAATTATCTCAAATTTTCATACATTTGAACTATTCACAAAATCATATTCCAAAGCATATTTGAAGTCCATTTATTTTATACAACCATAATTATTTCTCTTCCAAATCCATTATTAAAACATAACCATTTTATTATGAAATAAACTAAGTTTTCTATCATAAACATTAAGTTAGAAATCTATATTTTATAATAAAACTTCTCTTATAAGATCTTTTTACAACCACCTTGAAAATTTAGTGTTTATATAAATGTTTGTATTATTAAGTTAGCTATTAAACGATGCCAACACAACATATAGCAAATGCACGAAGAAAAAATGTAGACAAGCATGATACTAACTTACCAAGAACAGCTGAAAATTCTTCATGTCCAAGCTTTTAAGATATTGAATCTTAGTTACTAATAATTTAGTTGGAAAACCAAGTACAACAAGATGCGTAGAGGTATATAACTAGTTAAAAACTCAGTAGCAATTCATGCTTTCTATTATATATAGACTAACTCTATAAAATAGTACACATAGGTTTCGAATTTTCATGCTCCTATACATAGCCTATCACTTACATTTACTATTAGGCTACTCTTTCCAAAACAAAAAGGCATCGGGTCAAAAGGTAAAAAAACGCCTGCAACTATATGGTAAGGAGTTGTGAAATAAAAAAAAAATTCCATAGTTTCATAGCTTTGCTATAAAAAAAGGCCTGCAACTATATGGCTCTCCTATATATTGAGAAAGCTTCTTTGTACAAAGATATCGAAAAGCAATCAAAATATTTTGTAAACTCACATAAAATCCATGGCAGCGTAAAGTGTTTTTCATTTATCTGTGTAGCCCCTATTCTTTCTTCCACACATAATATTTTGAGAGAGTAATTTAAAAAAAAAAATCTTGTTTCTTCCGCAACACCGCGCATCTTAACCTACCAATCGCTCCGCCGCATCAACTTCACTTCTAATCCAATGGATAGGAGTTAGGTATATCTCTATTCCATAATTCCTTATGTATCATATATTACAGAAATTTTAGAGCTTTTTGTGTATATGACTCTATATTTATTAGGCCTTTTTTTTAAATTACTCTCTCAAAATATTATGTGTGGAAGAAAGAATAGGGGCTGCACAGAAAAATGAAAAAAGCTTTACGTTGCCATGGATTTTATGTGAGTTTACAAAATATTTTAATTGCTTTTCGATATCTTTGTACAATGAAGCTTGCTCAATATATAGGAAAGCCAAGCGGTTTCTAGGTTACAAGCAATGCACACAAAGCGGTAAAAAGCAAACCGCACTTACTTACATATGATTATACAAATATATTAAAGAAAACGCACTTTAAAAAGGTGTCGGCCAAATATGCCCGAATTGACATCCACTAAGAATATCGTTGTCCTTTATGCTGAGTGGAGAATAAATTAATCAAAGTGGGATTACAGCTGTTATTTTTGATAAGATAGAATATTCTGCTGGCCTTGGTCAATCAGTATCCGTCATCTGGTCATACATATGTTATGCACTGTAGTTTTCTAAGGCTTCTTTGTTACTCAAATCTGGACTGCTTTCAATGTCTTCTTCTTCGGAAATTTTGTCATAAACTACTACGTTGTTATTAGGATCGAAAGAAATCATAGCCGGGGGAAGAGGAAAAACGATTTCCATTTCCATTTCTCCCCATATCTGATATCTTGCCATTTCTGCTTGTAAAGTAAGTTCCTTCCAATTTGGAGGGGGACTTAGAGTTACTGCAGACTGGTGAAACTGCCAAGGCATATGGGCTCCAAACCATATCGGAATTCCTTCATACATCTGAAAATAGCATTTTAGGCTTCTTGAAGCATGCTGCCTAGTATAACCTAAATGTTTGAAGATTGACATCTTGTGCATAGTTGGTCTAATAGTGTAATAAGTGTCAAAGTAATAACTGGTAGTAGTGGAACTTATATAGACTATAATATTAGGGAATTGCCGCAAATATTGCCTGGCTATTATAGAAAACCTGTTTCCAAATCTTTCTAAAACTTCATCTTCTACTTGGTTGCGGAAAGTGATTCGAGATAACATTCCATGATCGAATAGGTCTATTATTTCATCCATGTCTCTAGGTAAATGTTGACTATCTACCCGGAGTCTAAGCATGTTCTGCGTCTATCCTGGATAATTTTAAAACTGACTATTTCAACCACTCTCTGATAGTAGGTCTTTAGTTTTGTTTGTAGCTCTGTCTGGTGTTCATTCCAACTGTCAAAGGCTAGTTTGTCTATCTTTAGGATTATTTCTTTTCCTGCTAGGTTGTATAGCTCGTCTAGAATACTCTCTGGTTTTAGTTTGAGATGATTAGATAACTGTTGGTAGGACAACTCCTTAGGTCGTTTAGGGACTTGTTTTAGGAGGTCTTCCTTTTCTTGGACTAGCTGTTGAATTATTTTTTGGAGGAGTTCATTGGTTTGTTGGGTATAATGATTTTGTTCTTCTAATTTATGATTATGTTGGAGGAGTGATTGAAATTGTGACTGGGTTTTTTGATACAAATTTTGTAGATCGTTTAGTTGGGAAGCTTGGGTATTGAGGAATTCGTTTGGAGTTTGAGGTGGAGAGGAGATAATAAAGCCTCATTTAGATTATAAAAACCTTTAAAAACAGGATTTTGAAAATTTTTTATAGCCATCTGGACTTGACTATAATTTTTGAAAATTCCTATAAAGTTTCCTCTAAACACAATATAACAAAAGAAGTTTTCTGAAAGTGGCTTCTGCTGAATTTTAGAAAAGTAGTAAGCAAAGCAGTTGCCAAGTTTTTGTTTATTATGTCGTTCTTGCTCGACTGTTTTAAGATTCCAGAGATGGTCGAGAAGACACTGTTGAGATTGGTCATTTATGTGAAGGTTTAAACCGCCAAGGGTCATCATTTTTGAAAAGAATAAGAGAAGTTTGTCCAAAGGACATACATGGGATGTTACTGCCCATCGTTTGATTATTTGCTGATTTTAAAGGAGATGGTATTGGAGAATTACTCGGGGAGTTACCCACCGTCGTTTGTTTATTCATTTCTATTGATGGACTTGCATTTGAGCTTGTCCCTGGTGGTGGTGTTTCCTTTTTAATGAAGGGAAGTAGGGATTCCTTTTTCGTTTCATTACTCGTTTGTACCATTGGTTGTTTCTCTTTGCTTATTTCCGGATTCATGAAACAAATATCATTAGGAAATACTGATAATAATTTCCTTGATAACATATCGACAAGATGATTATTTTTTCCTCTAATATGCTCAAACTGAATACTATAACCATTGCCTTGTATTAAGTTTTGTAAATTTAGACATCGTGTATTATTAATCTTCTTAGAGTTTTCATTTGAAATGAATCTAACTATTGCTTCACAATCGGTTCTGACTGTGAAGTCTTTGTTTAGATATATTTTATACTTATCTAAAGCGCTTATTAAGGCTTGGATTTCATAATCTAAACTGGTCCATGATGGGACTGAGTTAAAATTGCCACTAGAATAGGCAACAATCTTTTCTGTAGATTTATCACTGTATTTTGAAGGTTTGTATTTGAGGACTGCTCCCCAACCTTCTTTACATCCATCACATTCTATAATTATATAGTCTGTTGTTAAAGGTAACTCTAAAGATTGAATTTTCTTAACCTCTGCTTTGATTGTTTGAACTAGTTTAATATCTTCTGAATTAAATCTACTTTCACCATTCTTTGAGATTTTACCATCGAGTGGTCCTACTAATTTTGCTAGATTTGGTATAAATTTTCTAGCATAATTTACTAATCCCAAAAATGCTTGTATTTTCTTTTTATTGTCAAGTTTATCTGGAAAATCTATTATTTTTTGGGATATATGAGGCCGTAGTTATATTTTTCCATTACTGATTTCTAATCCTAAAAATGCAATCTTTGGTTTAAAAAGTTCCATTTTTCGGTTTGAAATTACCAATCCATTATTTTCTATTTCTTTAAAGACTTTTTTTAGATGGCTTTCATGTTCTTTTATGTTATTACTTGCTACTAGTATATCGTCGATATAAACTAGTCAAAATTCATATTTTTTAAAGATATTATACATAAATCGTTGAAAAATTGAGGGCGGTGTTTTTAGACCAAAACTTAGAACATTCCACTCGAAATGTCCTTCTGACCACATAAATGCTGCCCATTGTTTAAACTCCTTTTCTAATTTAAGCTGATTATATCCTGATTTTAAATCGAATTTACTAAAAATTTTTTTTCCATGTATAAGGTTTATTAATGTATCTTTATTAGGTATATTTATCCATCATCTTCTGTATTATCGTTTAATCTTTTATAATTATAAACTATTCTGGGTTTACCTCATTTTTGTTCTGAATGATTTCGTTCTAGAAATGCTGCAGATCTATGTCTTGAATCTGATCTTCTAATTAAACTTTGTTGCAACATCTCTTTTATTTGTTCTTTAAATTCTTTTATATCAGCTCGGGAGTAATCTATGTTTGCCATCTTTATTGTTATTTCGAGATTTATAGTTTTGATTTTACATGTATAGGATACTCTATTTTTTGTTACGTCTTCTCCTAATAATCCTATTTTTTCTAATCTAGAAATTATTTGATATGGGACAAACTTTAATTCTTTCCCCTTTTCTAATTTTCAAGCTATTTCTACTGTTAGGAAATCAATTCTATGGTTTTATGGAAATCGAATATACATATATATCTATATTTACAGGTAGTTGATAAAGTAACATCACCAAAGAGACAAAAATAACACTCAAAAGAAGTATCAAAAGACTTCAAGTCGATAGAAGTGGAAGAGGGATGACACAGACACATATAAAGCAACATGCACACATTCAGATGTTTGGGTTCACTAGCCAGATGTCTGATTGATTCCTCTGGTTTGAAACTTAGAAAGAATCAGACGTCTGGTTAATACACTCACACATCTGAAAAGCATTCGGATATAAAAAATATAAGAAGACCAGACGTCTGGTTAATAAACACAGACGCCTGAAATATAAACAGATACAAAAAAATATGAAGACCAGACGTCTAAAATATTTTCCAGACGTCTGATTTTGAATTCGGCTATGTAAATTCAAAGAACAACTGTCACATCCGAAAGGACATGTTCGCTTCTCTTCACTGCAACTCTTCATCGCCATGAGAAGCAACCTTTGAGCACTTACTAACAGTTGCAACTACACAAAGGATCTCTCCACCTCTATGAATGGAATCAGGAATTCAAGAGAAGTTTTACACCTTACTTACTTATGCTCTTAACTCTTACACACTGATTTATACCTGGTCTCTAAGCAATCAAAATACCTGTAATTGACTCTTTTATATATATATTGGAAGCAATTGTACTTAATAGTCAACATCCGTGTTATAGAACATATTCTTGACAAAGAAACTCTGCTATTGTAAACCTGTTCCTCCGGGTCAAGTGAGGGTGAGTTGAAAGGAAATTCCAAAGGGGAGCTTCGGGACTGGACGTAGGACGGGAGGTCCGAACCAGTATAAAATCCTGGTGTGATTATTTTAATTTACTTTGCTACTATCATCTATCAAGTTATATTATATAGTTAGTTGCATATACTTGCATATACATCCTATACGATCCACTCATATAGATTTTCAATTGGTATCGGAGCAAGGTTTTGATTAAATAATACTAACACATTTTTGAATCACTTTAATATGGAAAGTATTTTTCAAGAAGGACAATCCACAGCACGACCCCCACTCTTTAATGGATCTTATTATTCATATTGGTCAACACGTATGAGAATTTTTATGGATGCTAATGGTCTTGAAATTTGGTCATCCACACAAGATAAATATGAAGCACCTATTTCTGCTATGAACACTTGGACCGATGCACAAAAAACCTTAGCGTCAAATAACGCTAAAGCTATGAATGTTTTATTTTGCTCTCTAGACAAAAATGAATTTTCACGTGTCATGTTATGCACCACTGCGTTTGATATTTGGCGTACCTTACAAATTACACACGAAGGTACAACAAAGGTCAAACAAACCAAGATTTCAATTTTACAAAAACAATTTTCTTCATTCAAAATGAAGCAAAATGAAACTATTGTTGACATGTATTCTAGATTTCAAACTATCCAACACGATCTTATGACATTAGGAGCTAAATTTACTGATTTTGATCTAGTCTCTCGAATACTCAACTCTTTAACATCGGATTGGGAAAGGAAGGTTTTAGCTATTGAAGAAGCTAACGATCTTTCTACTCTCAAAGTTGAAGAGTTAATAGGAAATTTAATGTCCTATGAAACTAATTTGCAGGCTCAAAAAGAACTAAATTCAGAGAAGAAGAATATAGCATTTCCAGCAACAAAAAATGATGACTCTGATTTAGATGAAGAAGAAATAGTCTTCATTGCTAAGAATTATAATAGATTCAAGAAATTTAGAAAGATGACCAAATTTCAAAAAGAAGGGAAATCCAACATAACAACTCAAATCAAGTGCTATGAATGTGATCAATACGGTCATATGAAGAAGGATTGCCCTAAACTCAATAATGACAAAAAGAATAACAAAGTTCAAAAATTTAAGAAGAAGAAGGCTTTCAAAGTAACTTGGGATGACTCGGATTCTTCATCCTTTAAAAGTGATAGTGATAGTGATGGAGAACAGGCTAATGTATGTTTTATGGCACAAACTGAAGAGGCGTGTCCTGAAGTTAGCTATGATGAATTATTAGAACTTAGCATGTAATTAGATCATAAATTTAGACAAATAAAAGAATTGAACAAAGAATATATAGTCAAAATAAATAGATTAGAACTTGAGGTAGGAATGTTGAAAGATGAAAAAATTATTCTAGAAGAAGAACTTGAAATATCTCAAGAGAAAATCAAAAATAAATTGATAGAAAGTGAGAATATTACTATAGTAAAAGAAAATTTGTTAAATGAAAATATTGAGTTTAAAAATATTATTGAATCATTGAAAATTAAAAATATAGAACTAAAAGAAAAATTAGATAAAATTACCAACAATGTGTCAAAATTTAATAAAGGAAAACAAGGTTTGGAAAATCTTATCAAAACTTCAAAACCATCAGGCAATAGAAATGGAATAAGATTTAAAAATTCTTCTAAACCAAAAGGAAATAATGCTAAAAATATTAGTTACATAAAAACTAGAAGTTTTTCTAAGTCGAAATTAAATATCAAAAATATGAAAATTTGGATTCCTAAAACAAATAATAATTTGATTAGACAAAAGCATATTAATAATTACTTAGAAGGAGTAGTCTATAACAAAAATTATATTTATAAAGGTACCAAACCATCTTGGGTATGGCTACCTTCCTCTAACAATTAGGACCCTAATAAAATATATGGGTACCAATTAAAACATTCTTTATTTTGCAGGTACCCAAAATAAAAAATAATGGGAAATGGATACTAGATAGTGGTTGCTCCAAACATAGGACCGAAAACTCAAAAATGTTATCAAATATAACATACATCGATGGTGGAACGGTAACCTTTGGAGATAATTCAAAAGGATATGTCATAGGCATTGGAGAAGTCATAAACTCTGGTATATCTAACTCTCCTATTATTACAAATGTTTTATTAGTAGAAAATTTAAAACACAACTTACTAAGCATTAGTCAATTATGCGATAAAGGTTTTCAAATAAATTTTGAAAAGGATAGATATAATATTTTAGATAATAAAAACAACTCATTTATATGGATTTAGAAACGAAAATATTTATGTATTAAACATGAATATAAATAAAAATTCAAACTTATGTTTAACGGTCAAACATGATGATCCATGGTTATGGCATAAACGTTTTTGTCATATCAATTTTAAAAATATTAATGAGTTAGCAAAATACGAGTTGGTAAGAGGATTACCTAAAATAAATTATAAAGTAGAAAACTTATGTGACGATTGTCAAACTGGAAAACTAAAGAAAAGCTCGTTTAAATATAAAAATAATATTTCCACAAAACAACCATTAGAATTATTACATTTAGATTTATTTGGTCCAACACAAATAAGGTCTATAAATCACAATAAATATGTTTTCGTAATAGTCGATGATTTTTCGAGATATACATGGACTTTATTTTTAAAACACAAAAGCGATACTTTTGGTATATTTAAAATATTTGCTAAAAGAATTAAAACTCAAATGAATTTTAAAATTAAAAATATTAGAAGTGATCACGGAGGAGAATTCGAAAATGACCTTTTTACAAACTTTTGTAATAAGAAAGGAATAACGCATAATTTTCTTTTCCTCGTACCCCTCAACAAAATGGTGTCGTATAAAGAAAAAATCGTACATTACAAGAATGTGCACGAACATTACTAAATAGTAGTGGTTTACCAAAACACTTTTGGGCTGAAGCTATTGCGGCATCTTGTTATGTATTAAACCGAGTAACCATACGCCCCATGACTAAACAAACTTGTTTTGAAATATTTTTTGGTAAAAAACCTAAAGTATCATACTTTAAAACCTTCGGTTCAAAATGTTTTATACTAAATACAAAAGATAACTTAAGAAAATTTGACCCAAAGGCCGATGAAGGTATTTTTGTTGGATAGTCGGATCTTAGCAAAGCATATAGAAGCTTTAATAAACGAAATAATACTATTGAAGAGAGCTTACATGTCTCGTTCGACGAAAATCTTTTTAACCATCATACTAATGATGAAGAAGAATTTCCACTAACAAATTCAATAAATTCTATTAATAATGAAACAAATATGCAAAATAACACCTTGATTTCATCCCCTAGAATTCTTAAGAATCATCCAATAGATAATATTATTGGAGATCTTAATTCAAGAGTAACTAGAAATCAACTAAATCAAATAAGCCATATAGCATTTGGGTCAAACTTTGAACCAAAAAATTATAAAGAAGCCACAAATGATAATTTTTGGATAATATCTATGCAAGAAGAATTAAATCAATTTGAACGTAATAATGTATGGGAATTAGTACCAAGACCTGAAGATCAATCGGTAATAGGAACAAAATGGGTATTAAAAAACAAGCAGACGAGAATGGAAATATTGTTAGAAATAAAGCACATTTAGTTGCTCAAGGTTACGATCAAGAAGAAGGTATAGATTACGATAAAACCTTTGCTCCAATAGCAAGATTAGAGGTCATTCGTACATTACTCGCCTTTGCAACTCATTACAATTTTAAATTATTCCAAATGGATGTCAAAAGTACTTTATTGAATGGTTTTATTAAAGAAAATGTATACGTCGAACAACCGCCATTATTTATTCACGAAAAATATCTCGATCATGTTTTTAAATTACATAAAGCACTATATGGATTAAAACAAGCTCCACGTGCATGGTACGAACGTCTTAAAAATCACTTAATAACATCCGGTTTTCATATAGGCAAAACAGATACAACTTTATTTATTAAAAGAGAAAATAACGATATTTTAGTTGTACAAATTTATGTTGATGATATCATTTTTGGTTCAACAACGAAAATCTATGTAATCAATTTTCAAATATTATGAGAAGTGAATTTGAAATGTCGCACATGGGAGAATTAAATTTCTTCTTAGGTCTACAAATAAAACAACTCGAAAATGGAATTTTTATTCACCCAGAAAAATGTTGTAATGATTTATTATGCGAATTTGAAATGGATAAAACATCAAGCAAACCAACGCCAATGAGTACCACTGTTCACTTAGAAAAAGATGAAATTGGAAAAGATTTTGACGAAAAGTTATATCGAAGCATGATTGGTTCTATACTTTATTTAACGGCCAGTCAACCTGATATTATGATGAGTATATGTCTATGTGCTCGATTTCAAGCAAAACCAAAAGAATCCCATCTAAAAGCTATTAAGCATATTTTACGTTATTTATCTAGTACTAGAGATTATGGTTTGTTTTACCCTAAAGGATCTTCGTTTGAACTTTTTTCATATAGCGATGCGGATTTCGGTGGATCTAGAACAGATCGTAAGAGTACTAGTGGAATGTGTCATCTTATCGGACAATCGTTAGTTTCATGGTTTAGCAAATAACAAAATTGTGTTTCCTTATTTACTTGCGAAGCCGAATACATCTCCGCAGCTCTAGCATGTGCACAAGTGATGTACATGCAACAAACACTAACGGATTTCGGTAAAATTATAAAAAAAATCTCCAATATATTGTGATAACACAAGTGTTATAAGTTTATTGAAAAACCCTGTTAATCACTCACGAAACAAACATAAAGATATACGACATCATTTTCTACGAGACAATGTTGAAAAAGGAACTATTTCCTTAGATTACATAAATACCGAAAATCAAGTAGCCGACATTTTTACAAAACCATTAAATGAACAAACTTTCATTAAACACCGACGAAGTTTAGGTATTTGTTCACTTCATGATCTTCTTCCTTAAAAAATTAATAACTTCACTTAAAGAATAAGTTTAGTTATCTATTTTATGACCACAAATTATACTTATTAATTTCTGAACCATTAATTTTTTAGGCAAATAGTTGTTCTAAAAATTATGTTTTCAGCTTATATATATACATAGTTACATAACAACTATATACAAAAAATTCAATTTTTAAATAAAATATAACAATGTCTTCTAGGAACTCCTATATATCCATCTCCATCTCAACACCATCGACAGATAGCTCGGTTGACACACCACAACGTCTTCCTATGCCTACACCAAAACAAGAGCCAACAAATAGGTGGTCTTCATATCATACGGGTTTTACTCCAGATAATTAGAAAACTAAAAGATCTTTGTTTATTTCTCCTAACACAAAGGAGAAAATTGATGAAATTCATCATTACCAGAAACAACAGATAGATCTTCAACGAGAACTTTATTTCTAACAAAAAGTAACAACGCGACGGCTAAGCTTTCTAGAACAAGTGGCGATGAAATTTTGTTCATCACGAAAGAAAGATGTTCAGAACCACTACCAAAACCTTGTAGTTCATTGGATCCATCTTCTTCGTATCGTACTCCTTCAGATCCCTCACCAAGACGATTTTCTGGCTCGCCAAGGACCCATGAACGTGGAAATATATGGTCTCCACTTAGACCATGGAAGGATAACGAGTCAGAAAATTGTAAAACTCCGTCGCCATCTAAGTAAATAAATCGTATTAATTATTGTATGTATCTATACTTATGTGTTATTATATTTTACAGCAATAAAGATATTTGTTATCAACATTCGATAAATAAGCGAAACCATCAAACTTTAGGCTATTTTTAGCCAAAATGCAAATTTCAGACGTCTGTCCACATCCTCCAGACGTCTGACACAATTAAAAATTTAGCAGTGTGCATATGTATTTTCACTCGGGTCAGACCGAGTTGTTTCAGGTATCATCTATTGGACTTAGCTTGAAGTTGATGTTGGATATCAGCTCTTCTTTCTCTTGAGTAGTTTTTGTTCCTTCGCATACTTTGATGTAGTTATATTTGATTCGATTTTACGGTGTGGTCGAGTACCACCTTTATTGTATTCATATTGTATTGTACTAAACATGTATCAGTGTATATGTATATATATGATGTTGGTTACTATTCTGTGATGTGATTTACATTCAGTTATTGTATTTTATTCTGATAGATCCGTTAACCACCTATAGTTTTGGATTAAGCATTTACTGGGTCGATCCACTTGAGTTAAAAAAAGTTATACTGCATTTATCGACGTATTCAATAGATGTTTAAGACAAAATTATAGATGGTCGCCCTTAACCAGCCCTATTCTCCGCTTTAGTAGACGGAATTACTTGTTATTTCTCTTTACTAAGGTGGGTCTCGGGGTGGGGTGTTACAGCTTGCATATATACTAAGGTGGGTCTCGGGATGGGGTGTTACAGCTTGCATATATCTACCAGACGTCTGAATTTAAGTTATGCCTCCTAAAAATAGAATTCGGAAAATTTCAGACGTCTGACACATTGAACCAGACATATGACCAAGTCTTCTATCACAAATTTATCTAAACCAGACGTCTGACATATATAACCAGACGTTTGTTTAAAGTTTCTGCCTATTCCATCTCATAAAATTCGACCAAAACAGACGTCTACTCCAAATATCAGACGTCTGTTTTTATCTTCTGTATAATTTTTAGGGCAAACCAGACGTCTGATTACAAACCCAGACGTCTGGAATTCAATCGACCATTTAAATACACCCAGATAACGTCATTTTTTTTCTATCTCAAAATTATTCCGCTCTACAATCTGCTTCATGACGATTTTTTTTCTTCCAAATCAACGTCTTACATAACAAAATCAAAATGCCTCCTAGAACAAAGAATATCAAAGCTCCAAAACGCAAACAAGACCAGCTCACTTCATCTTCAAACCCTCAGATGTGTTCCGACGATCAAATCGAGAGATGGATGAATAAAGCACCGCATTCCATCAAAAGGTATCAAGACATCCAAAAGAAAAAACTTCACATAGGTCCACTCTACAATCTTCTTAAATTCCCTATGTATGATCTAGATGAACTTTGTGAAAATCCTGGATTAGAAACCCTAATCTCCTTTACTCCTAATGATATTCAAATAGACCAATTAGCTATATTTTTATTCTACGCTAATCTAGACAGTACTTTAGTATGGAATACTGAAGATGAAGACAACTGGCTATGGTCTAGTGTTTATGGTAATACAATTAGGTTAACTCCGGGGATAATTGGTAGAACTTTGGGATGCTTTGACACCGGGGAAGATTTATACAACATTCCGGATAAGCGCTTCAAGCCACGGAATAGTATTACTCATCAAATTTGGAAGGATGAAATGCCAAAATTTGCTTCAAAATATTTGCGTCCAAAAGCTCGATTCTTGACAAGAATGATAATAAATACAGTTGTTCCACGTATGGGGAATCACGAGCAAATAATAGAAATGGAGAACAAAGCTCTATATGCTCTCTTTAGTGGAACTCGGGTAAATTGGGCCAAATACATCTTCGACGACCTCAAGCACTTTTGGACTCGATCACGGCCATCGATCATTTACCCTACTTATATTATGAGACTTCTTCGTGCACATAATATTCCTTCCTACCTATCGACATTCGAAGAAATCACGCCTAAATATGCTTCCACCAAATTTTTCTCTCTGATGCACCTATCTGAAAGCCCTCTAGAATTTATGTCCTTCGAAGATTGGACACACAATCGTCAATCTCGAAGAGTTGAGCCTCCTCCTCAACCACATATTGATCCATCCTAAGAAGAAGTACAACATCGACAAGTTACTCCTCCTCCTCCCGAACCATTTGATTATCCGGGACAAGACGAAATAATAGATACTCGACTGGATACAAATCCAAATGAAAGTATTCGAGATCTTACACTTCGAAACCAACATACACTGTCCCAAAATCAAAAATACTTGGCTAAGCGAATTGACAGTTTTGAAACTTCATTTGCTACACGACTAGCCACAGTTGAAGAATCTCTTTCAACTGTTTTATCAGTTCTTAAAGAAGTATTACAACGGGTCCGTGGTCCAACACCACCTTCTGAGGATTGGACAACCCGTGTACCTTCTCCTCCCATAAAATATTCAAAACAATCTGAGGATGAACCTCCGAAGGAAGCTTTGACATCTCCTTCAAAGGCTAGCACTTATGACAAGGAAGAACCAAAGGAAGATGATCCAAATAAAGCTTCCCAAAAGGAAATCTAGATAGTTTTTATAATTTTTGTACAAATCTATGATTGTAATCACTTCATGTTATTAATGAAAATTTTCTTTTTGACGGTTGGCTTCGCTGTTATAATTCTTTTTGATAATGTCAAAGGGGGAGAAATATAGGTTGAATCATACAACATTAAAAATAAGCACATATTCAGGGGGAGATTCATAATCTATATATAAGTACATTGAATAGTTGTCATCATCGAAAAGGGGGAGATTGTTAGGAAATCAATTCTATGGTTTCAATGATAACAACTATACAATGGAAATCGAATATACATATATATCTATATTTATAGGTAGTTGATAAAGTAACATCACCAAAGAGACAAAAATAACACTCAAAAGAAGTATCAAAAGACTTCAAGTAAACAGAAGTGGAAGAGGGATGACACAGACACAGACACAGATAAAGCAACATGCACACATTTAGACGTCTGGGTACACTAGCCAGACGTCTGATTGATTACTCTAGTTTGAAACTCAGAAAAAATCAGACGTCTGGTTAATACACTCAGACGTCTAAAAAGCATCCGGATATAAAAATGTATGAAGACCAGACGTCTGGTTAATAAACACAGACGTCTGAAATATAAACAGATACAAAAAATATATGAAGACCAGACGTCTGAAATATTTTCCAAATGTCTGATTTTGAACTCGGCTATGTAAATTCAAAGAACAACTGTCACATCCGAAAGGACACGTTCGCTTCTCTTCACTGCAACTCTTCATCACCATGAGAAGCAACCTTAGAGCACTTACTAACAGTTGCAACTACACAAAGGATCTCTCCACCACTATAAATAGAATCAGGAATTCAAGAGAAGTTTTACACCTTACTTACTTATGCTCTTAACTCTTACACACTGATTTATACCTGATCTCTAAGCAATCAAAATACCTATAATTGACTCTTTTATATATATATATATATATATATATATATTGGAAGCAATTGTACTTAATAGTCAACATTCGTGTTATAGAACACATTCTTGACAAAGAAACTCTGCTATTATAAACATGTTCCTCTGGGTCAAGTGAGAGTGAGTTGAAAGGAAATTCCGAAGAGGAGCTTCGGGACTAGACGTAGGATGGGAGGTCCGAACCAGTATAAAATCCTGGTGTGATTATTTTAATTTACTTTGCTACTATCATCTATCAAGATATATTATATAGTTAGTTGCGTATACTTGCATATACATCCTATACGATCCACTCATATAGATTTTCATCTACTGCTAGCATTGTTAGTGCCGTTTTATGTTCTTTGGTTTTTGAAAGTTGTTGAGGTTTGTAGAAATCTAGTGCGGCCTGTCCACCACGCTTTTCTGCTAACTCTGATTGATAATTATGGTAATTTGTTGGTAAAGTATCATCGGGTCAAAAGATAAAAAACGCCTGCAATTATATGGTAAGGAGTTGTGAAATAAATAAAATAATTTCCATAGTTTCATAAACTTTGCTACAAACTAGACAACAAACATAATAGAATGCATGGCCATTATATTCAAAAGCATGTCAGGTTATTACTATTTACACATAAGCCTATCACTAACTTTTTATTACATAGTCTAGCTTAGCACAAATGCAGCCTCTTTATCTAACACTTATCTTTATAAAAATACAAATGTTGTTTGAGTTATTTCCATGCATAAGAAGTGAAATAGATATAAGGCAAAAGCAAAGAAATAAAACTAGAGAAAACTTAAAACCATAAACTATATAAATAGGTGTTCACTCCTTTCAAAGCTGCTAAACCATATGGGACGAAATCATTTAATGCCTTGGCCTAGAGCTTGAATATGTATATGTAAGAAAACTGTCACTTTATTTTATTATTATTTACAAAAGCATATATTTTAAGTGGTAAGGCTATGATATTATCAAAAACATTAGTAGCACGTCCATATTCCACTGAGAAGTGTAGGCAGTTACATAAAACTTGTAAGCAATATATATGCATGCACACATGTATATAGTGTTATGCATATAAATTTCAAAACCTGACTGGATAAACTAGAGCATGTAAAATTTTGAAACTATATATATATATATATATATATATATACACACACATATATTACAAAAACCTGTCTTTAAAAAAAGAGAGTATATTAGCTATCAAACTAGTCAGACTTCAAATCTAAGCATAGAAACATAATAAGCCAACAAGCTAAAACAATGAAACATATTTCAAAAGGCTGCACGCATAAAATAATAAATCATAAAAGTTATTAAAAGAACATCCATCTAGTTTGTAGAAGCAAGGATGCACAAACAAGGCTATAGGCCTAGGACGTGACCAATTTCCAAAGCAAAAGGACAAGGCATGGGTTGGCAAGGTCAAGGTACTAGAAAATTTACCAAATTGTTAGAATTCTAAAAAAAAGTGAATGAGATATATCCCACATCGCCAAAGATAAGTCTATTTTCTTGTTTATATAGTGTACTCTCAATCCCAATATTGGCCCTAAAGGTCAGGTAATTTTTTACAAGGGGAAGGACCTATATGACCATGAACTAACATACGCGAGCCGCCGCCCGTCCGACCGGGCCGGGTCCAATAAAAATGGGTTGTGTCATATGCTTTTGCTACCTGAAAAATGGACTGATTTTAAAGCAAAAGCGTGTTTAAATAGATACAGATTTTCCAACGGTTGTGACCGTTGCAAACTGATGAAGAGACGCGATTTTTCAGATGACCGTTACAACGAACAGCAATAGTTCTAAACCGTTGCGAACGAATGGATGTGACTGTTGCGATCAGTAACGCTTTTTGGCGTTGCAAACGAACGAACCTGACTGTTGCGAACTGTAACACTTTTTGGCGTTACAAACGAACGGACGCGACTGTTGCGAACAGTGACACTTTTTGGCGTTGCAAATAAAGGGATGCTACTTTTCTCAATGGGTGTAGCCATTAGGAATTTGGCTATAAATAAGGAGGAAACCTAATCAATTTCTTCACTCGATTTTAAAACCAAATTATCTCTTCTTTATCTTCATTTTCTTAAAATCATAATCAGTCCTATCACACAGAGTATCATACACATCATGATCTCGAGCAGCTTATGTCTGCTGTATCTTGGGAGATTTTAAGTAAAGTCTTAAGGAAATTGTTACGATAAGCCTCAGACGAAATTTTCTTTTTCAACCCGTTAGATTTCTAGTTGATATATATATATATATCATTTTCGTTTCTACGTTGTACTATTTCTTTAAATAGTATAACGTTTGATTTATCGCTATAGTTATTATTACTATAGTTGATAGTTTGTTGTTGTAATTAATTACAGCATACATATTGTTAAAAATATCTAATACAGAATTCCAAAGTAGTGGAAATCTGATTTGTAACTTGTGAAACGAGTTATTATTGATTAATCTCTGTTTTGGTATACCAGACATATAACATCTTAAGACTTTTCTGTTTTCACTAAAATAGAGATAGCAACAGTTGAACTATCAACAAAGGCTACTACTCACAGCATGCCCGATCCGTTCAAAGGAGATGGTGATGACTTCATAACATGGCAAAATCAAATGTTGTTTTATCTCACCACGCTAGGGCTGCGAAAGTGCATCGAGGAGGATGAACCAAAGCCTAAAGGAGGACAAACTAGAGAAAAAGATGCGGCAGTTTTTCTCAAAATTGAGTCATGCAAGCATTCAGACTTCCTGTGCCGAAACTACATTCTGAATTGTTTGGATAAAGTACTATATAAAGTATATCAGCCACACCAGATAGCAAAATCCTTATGCTGCACTTGCACATAAATAAAAAACACAGAATGTCAGCTTGAAGAAGTTCATCATATATAAGTTTATGAAATAAAAAATGGTTGACTCCAAATCCGTAACTAGTCAAGTGTCTCCAACTCATAATTCATGAATTTGAAGCAGAAGGACATAAAGTTGAAGATTCCTTCTTTTCGAAGCGATAACAAGGAAATTATCACCATCCTAGAAAGACTACCGCAATTATCTAAAACATAAAAAAAAAGACTTCCTTAGAAGATCTTACTGTCAGAATAAAAGTTGTGTTTGATAACCGTGGAGTGACAAAACAAAGCAAAGAGGCATTTATGGCAGAAGAGTCAAAGAACGAAAGGCATTTCAAGAAAAACCAGAAGAAGAAATTCCCGTAGAAGAGAAAAGCGCCTAAAAAAACCCAAAGACAACAAACGAACCAATAAGTTTAATGGTGAGTGTTGGATTTGTGGAAAAGCAGGACACGCCGCTAGAGATTACAGACATAAGAAGGAACGCAACTCAGAGGCAAATACGGTGGATAACATGGAAGTAGACGAGTCTAATTTTTCTGCAGTTAAATCTGAATGAAATTTAGTTCAGAACCCAAACCAATGGTGAGTGGATACAGGCGCTACTCGTCATGTTTGCTCTGACAAATCCATGTATTCTACATACCATAAATTCGATCAGGAAGAAAAACTTTATATGGGTAATTCTGCAGTTTCCATGATTGAAGGCAGTGGCATGGTAATCCTTAAGCTTACTTCTAGAAAAACTGTCAAGTTGAATGAATTGCTCCACTTTCCAGACATATGAAAGAATCTCATCTTTGATCCAGTGCTATCAAAGAAAGGATTCAAAATGGTCTTCGAGTCAGACAAGATGGTTTTGTCCAAAACTGGAATGTATATAGGAAGGGGATATTTATGTAATGGCCAATTTAAGGCAAATGTAGTCGTTATCGGCAATAAAACTATGTGTTTTGATTATGCTATTAATAAAATTAAAGTTTCTTATTTGCTTGAGTATGAAATTTTACTATGCCATGATAGAGTACGACACATAAATTTATGAAAAATGAAAAAACTATCAAACTTGGGATTAATTTCGAAATTCCAAGTAGATAAAAACTTACAAATGTGAGACATGCGTAGAAGCAAAAATGGCCAAAAAACCATTTCATACAGTTGGTAGAAGCACTGAACCACTAGGTTTGGTTCATACTGATTTATGTGATTTCAAATCACTACCTACATGAGGTGGGAAAAGGTACTTTATTATCTTTATTGATGATTATACAAGATATTGCTATGTACATCTTTTAAATAGCAAGGATGAAGCAATTATATCATTTATGAAGTACAAAGATGAGGTAGAAAATCAGTTAAATAAAAAGATCAAGATAATGAGATCTGATCGAGGTGGAGAATATGAATCACCATTTGAATAATTCTATGCCGAAAATGGTATAATTTATCAAACAACAGCACATATTCACCACGAAAAAATGGTATAGCCGATAGAAATAATAGAATATTAAAAGATATGATTAATGCGATCGCTTAACTTCTGGCCTACCAACGAACTTGTGGGGGAAGCCTTAAATATGTCTAATCACATATTAAACAAGGTTCCTCACAATAAAACATGAACAATTCCATATGAGTTATGAAAAGGACACATAGTCAAGTTTTAAATACCTCAAGGTGTGGGGGCGCTTGGCAAAAGTTCCAGTTCTGCTACCTAAGAAAGTCAAAATTGGACCAAAAATAGTAGATTGTTACTATTTAGGGCCAGCCCAAAATAGTAGTGCTATATATTTTTGGTATTCAAGTCTGATATAACTAAAATTCATGTAAATACAATCATGGAATCAAGAGGCGCCTCATTCTTTGAAGATGTGTTTCCACACAAAAGAAATGAAGGAAATAATGTCCCTAAAAGGATAAGAGAAGAATTGAGTAAATCACAAGAAGATGAAACTCATCGTGAAACTGAGAAAGTTGAACCAAGAGGAAGCATATGGGCAAGAACTTCCAAGACATTTGGTTCGGAACTTTTAACATATATGTTAGAACATGAACCTCAAACGTACAAGGAAGCAATATCATCTTCTGAATCCTCATGTTGGAAAGAAGCAATCCAAAGTGAAATTGATTATATTACTGAGTAATAAAAATTAGGAAATAGTTGATCTTTCACCTAGAATAAAACCAATTGGTTATAAATGGATCTTCAAAAAGAAGATGAAACCAGATGGCTCCGTCGACAAATACAAAGCAAGATTGGTAGCCAAAGGATATCGTCAAAAGAAGGTGTAGACTTCTTCGATACCTATTCACCAGTAACACGAATAACCTCTATAAGAATGTTAATAGCAATTACATCCATCTATAATCTACAGATTCATCAAATGGATGTAAATACGGTATTCTTAAATGGAAATCTCGATGAGGAGATTTACATGGAGCAACCTGAGGGTTTTATATCCAAAGGAAATGAAAACAAAGTATGTAGATTAGTCAAATCATTATACGGACTAAAACAAGCTCCAAAACAGTGGCACGCAAAATTTAATAGTGTCATGACGAAAAATGGTTTTTGTATAAATGAATGTGATAAATGTGTTTATTGTAAACAAATTGGACAGTCATACGTAGATGATATGCTAATCTTTGGTCCAAATACTAAAGTAATAGAGACCACTAAGCAGATGTTAATCAACAATTTCGATATGAAAGACTTAGGAGTTGCAGATGTTATTTTGGGAATCAAAATAATAAGAACACCTAATGGAATTGAATTATCTCAGTCACATTGTGTAGAAAAAGTGATTGAAAAATTTCAAAATTTTAGAATTAAAGGAGAACGAACGCCGTGTAATCCATCGGAAGTACGACATAAAAACACTAATGAGAGTGTAATGCAACTGGAATACTCTCATGTAATGGGATGTCTCATGTATCTCATGAATTGCATAAGACCAGATATAGCTTATGCAGTAAGTCGATTAAGCTGGTATACAAGCAACCCAAGGAAGGAACACTGGAAACCACTAATGAGCGTGCTTGGATATTTAAATAATACCATAAACTATTCCTTACATTATGAAAAATATCCTACCGTCTTAGAATGATATAGTGATGCAAACTGGATTGCTGATTAAGAGGAATCAAAATCAACGAATGATTATGTATTTACCTTAATATAGGCATCAGTGTCATGGAAATCTACTAAACAAACATGCATAGTTCGATCCACTATGGAATCAGAGTTCATCACTTAGATAAAAGCAAGCGAAGAAGCAGAATGGCTTTGTCACTTTTTAGAAGATATTCCATTTTGGCTTAAACCTATACCGGCCATATGCATACACTGTGATAACCAACCAACATTAAGCAGAGCGCAATACATTGTGTATAATGGAAATCACGACACATTCGTCGATGCCATAACATAGTTAGGAAATTACTTACAAATGGAACTATTTTCATAAATTATGTGCGAACAAATGATAACCTAGCGGATCCATTTACTAAAGGTTTATCAAGAGAGAAAATTAACTGCGCATCGAGGGGAATGAGTCTAAAAGCCTAAACCAACAAGAGTTATCTTATACGGAAACCTATCCTAGTGACTGGAGATCCCACGGACTAGGATCAATAGGCAAACCAGTTCTGAATAACTCAAGACGTAATGCATTTGTTTGGACTTAGTCCTACTCCATTCCTATGGTGCATAATATAAATGCATGCCTATAGAAGTATTAAAAGGTTAAAACTATGTCTTTTAATGATGACCATATCTTGAAAAGAACAAGTGTGGTATATGCAAGATACTCTTAATGGTTGTGATTACCTATGTTAGTGTGTGCTGGGTCGACTCTATGAGAATATTAAAGGCTTTTATTCTCTAAAAACACTCGCAAAACCAAAAATTGTTCAGGACCAAAACGAACACAACCAAGAGATTGGATGTAAAGGGAAATAATGCTTTGTGAAGCTTATTGTCTGGTTATACAATAACTGCTGACGGTTCAAGATGAAATAATTCACCGATTAGCCAAGTATATCCGATTAGTTTTAACTAGGGAATGTTAAAAGTGAAATATCTAATTATCCATGATATAGCATTATTTTCATACGAACTGTGTGATATTACACTTTTTGTGGGGGAGACATATATCGTCATCTGGTGGATTGTTAGAACTCTTAAAAAAAAGTGAATGAGATATACCCCACATTGCCAAAATAAGTCCATTTTCATGTTTATATAGTTTACTCTCAATCCCTATATTGGGCCTTAGGGTCAGGTAATTTTGTGCAAGGGGGATGACCTTTATGGTCATGGACTAACAAGTGCACGCATGGCCGTCGGCCCAACAGGCCGACCGAACCGGGCCGGGTGTATGCTACTTAAAAAATGGACTGATTTTAAAACAGAAGTGTGTTTAAATAGATACAGATTTTTCAATGGTTATGGCCGTTGCAAACAGATGATGTGACGCGATTTTTTAGATGATCGTTACAACGAACAACAATGGTTCTGAACCGTTGCAAACAAACGGACGCGACTGTTGTGGACAGTAACACTTTTGGCGTTGCAAATGAACGGACGCGACTATTGCGAACAATAACACTTTTTGGCATTGCAAACGAACAGACGCGACTATTGCGAACAGTGACGCTTTTAGACGTTGCAAATGCAGGGATGCTCCATTTCTCCACGGGTGTACCCCATTAGGAATTCAGCTATAAATAAGAAGGAAATTTGGTCACTTTCTTCACTCGATTTTAAAACCGAATTTTCTCTTCTTTATCTTCATTTTCTTAAAATCATAATCAGTCCTATCACACAGAGGATCATACACATCACGATCTCAAGCAGCTTATGTCTGTTGTTTCTTGGGAGGCTATAAATAAAGCCTTAAGGAAATTGTTACGATAAGCCTCAGACGAAATTTCCTTCTTCAACCGGTTAGATTATTAGTTTATATATATATATATATATATATATATATATATATATATATATATATATATATATAATTTTCGTTTCTGCATTGTACTATTTCTTTAAATAGTATAACGTTTGGTTTATCACTATAGCTATTATTACTATAGTTGTTAGTTTCTTGTTGTAATTAATTACAACATACTTATTGTTAAAAATAGCTAATACAGAATTCCAAAGTAGTGGAAATCTGATTTGTAAACTTGTAAGACGAGTTTATTATTGATTAGTCTCTATTTTGGTATACTAGTCGTATAACAGTCAAGGCAACAAACAAGTTAGGTCACAAATTTTCAATCCACAAAACAAATAAAGGACGTACGTCCTGATGTATATACATATAACCAAGCAAACAGATATATGAGATGAAAGACGCATGAAATAAATTTTCGAAAGAAGGACGCATGAAATTAACCGCGTGACCATATTTCAAGCAAAAGAGAAGGACGAACTAATTACAGTTTTAGCGCTATTTCATGCACATATTATCAAAGCACAAGGCATGCGTGACCAATTTTCATGGCCGTGTAAAATTGTAGGGAAAAACTAAGTGCATATGAATAAGCAAAACTATAGATCATCAATAATCACCCATCACTGAATTCAATAGACACTTAAAATTTAGAGATTGGTTTTGTTAGTGATTTGCTCACCTCAAATCAGAATTTCTCCCTGCTAAATATTTTGATTCATCCTTGAGTTTGATTTCCAACAACTTCTAACATTCCATATTTTATTAGCTTTTCGAACACTTGCTTTGAAGGAGTTTGATTTTTGCTTGAAAGGAAAAGGGAACCCTAACCTTTTTTTCCCTTTATGAGTCGTGCAATGTATAGGAAACGCTTTTTTTTTATCAGTGAGAAATTTACATAAGAAGCTTTTATATTGGCTTAGATGGGGCTATGGGCTTGTAATTCCTTAAGTCCCAACAATATAAATAAAATTCAAATATTTGTCTTTAATTTATCTCCTATACTAATAATTGAATTCAACTAATCAAAGCTAAGCTATTTATCTATTTAGCCCTTATTAAACACTCTACTAATACTTAAAAACATAAAACAAGAATACAATAGTAAAACTTCATTTTTACAAATTCACAAGTTATGGATATTATCCTATTATATTTGATAATCAAAATAAATCAATTTTGACCAATTCAAACTTTATTTTCTTACTAATAATTTATTTCAACTATCAAATGCTAAAAAATTTGTAATCATATCAATTATTCAAAACAAATTTTAATTTCAAAATTTATATTACAAAATCTCAATAAATATTAATGAACCAAAATAAATTGGAATTAATTAGGTAATTAATAAACAGGGTTGTTCCGATATTGTCATGTGATATATTTAGGTTGTTCCCTACCTATGTTTTGGTATGTTTGTCATTAAATAATTGAATTGGGAAGTTACAGAAATTGAAAATGGAAATTGGGAAAATTAGAAACGAAAAGGTCGCGATGGATGCACTTTTAAAATGCCTTGTGTTCGGCGATTTTCAAAATCAACTTTGAAAGATATCTTAGGGCTTTATTAAAAACAAGTGCTATAAATGCATTTATTACTAGGAAAAATATCGGTGTTTAGACATATTTTCAATATTTATTTATGTATTTCTAAAGTAAAGGGTTCTAGAATATAAAACATGCTTTTAATTGTTTTAAAAAATTGTAAATTTGTCATTTTGAGTGATAATTAAAATAAATGTTTTAAACCATAGTATGATTATTTTTATGTATTTTAAATATATATAGTATTTAGAACAATTAGTTAAATATTTTATTGAAACAAATACAAACATATTTAATATAATATCTTTTAAATTGGTTTAATTATTAAATATTTTGACTTAATAAATAAATTAGTATACTTATATATCATTTTATAAAGGTTTTTACATCTATGCTTGGAGAAATAAATGAAGTATTTTGAGAAATGTATAAGGGATAGTTTTGGATTATAGCACTTATGTTTTAATAAATGGCTTTGTAAAGCTATTAAGAAGTATATTACCTTGCTTAATAAATGTAAACATGTTTAGATCATTAAAAGAATGTTTTTAAAGATAATAAGTATGGAATGCTTTTGGGTTTCTTGTGACAATGTGTTAATAACATTCGTCTCTAACCCTTTTTTATCATACTCATGAATATAAATAAATCTTTAAAAGAATGTTTTAAAGATAAGCACAAGTGAAATGGTTTTGGATTTGTAGTGACAATGTTTGATTAACATTAGTCTTAAACCTTTTAAATGGATTTGTGAAATAATTAGACCCTTAAAATAGATATTTTGGAGAAAATTATAAGTATTGAATCTTTTGAAAAAAGAAGGAAAAAGTAAAGGTTTAAAGTAAGAAATCTTGTTAATGATTTGTGAATATACTTATACTCTTTGAGATAAGTATATGAATACTTTCTTAAGTATTGAAAGAGTATAAATGAATAGTAGTGACTGATAAACAAAGATTTATTAGATAAAAGGATTTTTACTAATAAAAGAGGTTTTAATTAATAAAAAGATATTGGTTAAATAAAATAATAATTAGAAGTCGCTTATGTGACTTAATTGTGCTTTGTGTGACTTGATCATGCTTTATGTGTTTATTCGTTTATTGAAAGTATCTAGTCATATACTAAGCACTAAAATCCAATAAAGTTAGCATGTCTATCTGTGAGAGTTAAGTTTGATGGTCGAGTAGGATTTAGAAGTAAATGTGCTCTAACCTACCGGCTTCACTCTTGACCGAGAGGTAGCGTGAGATGAAAAGGTTGGAACAATGATAAGTATACGAGACTTGGTTTCCATATGCAATCGTCTATTTTGAAATTGATAGTAATTAGTCGACTATCAAATTTGACAGAAAATCCATTGGTTTTGTTTTGAAGATACTAGAATTGATAAGTATCGAAAACTAATTCAAAAGTAATGTGCAGGTTCTTTGTTTTGGAAGCTGTTGTGAAGTGGAATGATGTAGAGTTAAATTGTCTATCCTAAGGTCAAGTCCAATGGAGAGTTCAACGTTAGCATTCATCAGAGGACTTACTTTGGAATCCATTTGGGGATTCTTGATCTGTTCAAGATGTTGGAATCCATTTGGGGATTCGTGTTCTGTTTCAGTGATGAAGACGCGTGGGAGAGATGCTAAACGTGACCTTGAAATGATAGAAAATAGAGCAGGAGCATAGCCATTAGGGTTTAGCTAACCCATAGGGAATCTCAACTCCAATTTTAGAGTATGCTTATGGATGTCGTTATATTCGGGATCGTAAGTATTTGAACATGGACAAGCTATGTTTACCTTATTGGTATATATTTTATCTAGAGATATACGACATTCGGAGGTAGTTTCTAACCTTTGTCAGGAGGCTAGCCCTGATTGTTCTGCGAATGTCTTCAACAAAAAATCTATATGTGAACATACCTTACTATTTTGATTGTGCCTCAATATTGTTGTAGTGTGATCAATGTAAGCATCACATTCTGATTTATATTCTTTACTTTAGACATTATCAATTATACCACAATATGTACTTATTAGATGATTGGTACTTTTTTAGGGACAAACAATACGACATTTCATGCAGTAACAATAGTACTATTATATGATGATCACATATTTCTTGAGTTTCTCATACCGGACCTTGTCTGACGCATGGTTTTGGTTTTCCAAAATTCCTTATGTGCTCTTTCGAATAGTCTGAGAAGGCAGGTTTTTGTTGACGTTCATTAGAGCATGAGGAGATGAACTGGATGTTTCACCTACCATAGTATTCTTATTTTTGATGCATTACTATATTATGCATATCGACATTTGTGAGAACAAGCTACTATAACTGTCCAGGCTAATGATAGTATGTAGAATTGTAAGTCTGAAATGCTATTAATCTTAGAGTAATAGTTTATACCGTCTTTTGATATTTATGTTATCGTTCTGTTGTGAGATTCTGATATTGTGTTTCTTCTTCCTTATTATATTTTGTTTTCTTTTTATATTACCCTAACAATTTATTTTTCTAGGCACCTACATGCTCTGCACAAAAATGTCATGGATGTATTAATGTCAATATTTGGGAGTCAAAAAGGTGGATAATTACAACTTGGTATCAGAGCGATGGTTAAGCGAGATTCATGGATTTGGTTGGGTATGACTCACTAAGAGAGGGTAATAGAATGCCCTAGCATGATTTGAGTGTATTATACATATGAGAGCATATTTATATTTCTTATAACCATATGCATTAAAGGTATTTCAATTATGAAAATTAAAAATCTTATATAAGGTAAATTATATAAGTATGAATTATTATAATGTAGTTTAAATAATGCAGGGATTAATGATGTTAATTTGTTTCCCCTTATTAATTGGTTTAGCCATTCTTGGGCAGTTTAAGAGCATGTTATCCTTCGTAGAATGATTTGACATGCTCGACCAGTTTATGAGCATAATTACCATTGTAGAATAATTAACTTTATATTGCTCGGCTAGTTTATGAGCATTGTTATCATTTGTTGATTTGTTAGTCACGCTTGGCCAGGTTGTGAGCATTGACTATTGATTTTTGATTATGCTTGACCAATTTATGAATTTTTTTACCTTTTCACTATATGGGTTGGGCAGGCAGTATTTATAATGCATTGAAATGAATACCATATGAATTTGGTTTCACAGTTTGATTATTAGGCGTTTGATGACAATGTTGGGTATTAAGTTTAGTAAAAGATGTTTATTTTAGTCTGGGGAAAGATAAGACATGTTGGGAATAAATATTTGTGAAAGGATTTTATATACGAAAGTGATTTTATAAAAATATGGTTTATAAACAAAGAGGATTTAAACTTATATTTTGAAAACTTAAATCTTGATGTCTTTGAAAATGGTTTTTAAGATTTTGGAAAAATAATAATAGTATTATTTGAAAATAAATATTTGGAAAATTGGTTTATGACATTGAGATCATGGTACTTAGTAATATTTACGAAGTACTTGATATCATTTTGAAATGATTTGGTTAAGTTCCAAAAGTATGATTTATGTAACAACCCAAAATTTTTAATAGTTTTTATAATGCAATTAACTGAAATTTTGCTTAAAATTTTAAAACTGAATGTGAAAATAAAATTTTGATATTTGGAATATGTCTGTTTAAACATAGTAAAGGGTAAATTTTCATCAGATAATATGGAAGTTTATTTTATTGTATAATTTTATTTCAATTCAAATCGGTTAATAACTGATGATAATAATTTTTTTTTCGAACCTGAATATTTTTATACAATAAATTTGGAAATCATTTTCTAAGTGAGACACCATATTTCGTTTTGTCAGATTTGGACTTCTATTGCTCCGTTTATCTTATTTTCGACATATTAGCAGCATTTCGGTACCCACATTGACTATTGATAGGATGGTCTTATCGCTGATATCTGTATACCATTTTAATAATCTCATTATACTGATCTCTACGGTACATTCAATTCTGTGTTTCAGATTTCTGGTACTTGGCAAAAACTGTGAATCGGATATCCGTATCGGTACGTTTCTAAAGTCTGTTTGTTTCTGGTGCCTTTTATTTTCCACTGTGTTAACCAACAACCTCTAACCTTTTAATATTTCTATAAATTTAACTCTGAAATTTTCTGTCGGTTGTATTCATTCAAGTGTCTGATCATCTTTCCCCTGATTGCTCTTCTTTTTGCAAGAGTTTTTTTAATGCGAGTTATGATAAAGGTTGTTTTATGAACCCAACTTGTACACGTCCTAAGTCATAACATTTGCAAACTCTATCCCTTCCTCTTTATTTTTGGTTTGTCCATACTTATAAAAAACATAAATTAAAATACATTATAGAGCAACATATATAATATACCAGGACTATTCGTTCTCATCATCTTCTAAAAACAATATATATATATATATATATATATATATATATATTGTTCATCATTTTGCAACCCTTCTACGCCTCCCTTCCCCACTCTGCTTCACATCCCCTGCCTTGCAACCGACACAGCCGAAGCAACTACCCCATGGCCGAAGCAAGCCCAGCCCTCACTGATGTCACCGCGCCTTTGCCCATTAGCCGCTGTAACGCCCCACTCCGAGACCCACTCTAGTAAAGAGTATTACGGAGTAATACCGTCTACTAGAACGGAGAATAGAGTATAATGGAAGCGACCATGTGTAATCAAGGTATAACTAACCACTGAATACGTCGAATAGGTGGTTTTCTTTTCTAAAGTGGTTCGACATATCCAATAGATATTTATAACGAAATTACAATGGCTAAGGAAAATAAGTTCAGAATAAGCATAATACTAAATGATAACATCATCATCACAGAATCACATAACAGATATAACATTCCAGAACAATACATCATCAATACAGATCCAAATACTATAAGTGGGTACAAAGCCACTGCTCACATATGTGAGTCCAAAATATGTACATATCAAAGTCCGAATAAAACAGAGTAGCGGAATAGTGGACAAATAAAAGCGCTATCTATCAGCATAGCAGATGATGTCCAAGCAGAAGCACATAAGCTAAGTTCAGAGACCTAACCTGAAACAACTCGGTCTGACCCGAGCGAAAACACTCGGGTCAGGCTAGCTAAATAATCAGTAATAACTGAGATATATATAATAATGCAGTACATAAATAAAACAATACTTCTCCAAAGAGAAGAGTAATATGGACTACATGAATATAATGACGATCCCTAATCATCAATAAACAGTAAAAATCTCCAAAGAGAATACAAACACCAAAGTGTTAAATAAATAAAATCGCCTCATATCATCGGCGTAGCCAAAGCTATATAAAGTTGCTCATAGGTAATAATCCCAAAAGTGACCAGAGTCTAAAATCAATGCCCAAGCAAAGATCGATGCTCCATAGAGCAATAGGGATATACTAAAAAGTCAATGACATCAAATACTGAAAAACAGTGTCCAGAGACACTGTGAATCCACAAGGTAATCGCACTTACATCGTATGGTTCCATAGAACCAACACCGAATGGCGATACTCGAATGGATATAAAAATCATCAGATAATACAAATATTGCACGTGCACCGACCAGAGTCGTTGTTGCCAAGTACTGTAGAGTTGTGATCGATCACTCGCACAGATGCGGAACGCGCGAAACGGCAAGATCCTTCCCAGAAGGATAAAGGCCCAGAGGCACATGCCGAATAAAAACTGCTCCATAGAGCAGGTGTCCAGAGACGTTTGCCCAGAGGCGTGGTGACCCAGAGGTCCAGTACTGGCCGCCCAGAGGCTAATGTGCCACTAACTTCTTGGAGAGGAACCCGTAAAGTGTTAACAATGAGTCCCATACCCCACGTTCGCACTAAACGGTTTCCTAACCAATAGCAAGCTCACACTCCAAACAATAAAAAGTCCACCTCATATCATCGGTAGACTAGACCCAAAGGTCAAAACGATCAATCGAATAGGTCGGGGATTAACCGGAAAGAAAATACACACGGTTTCCATAGGCCGGATATTTCCTAACCGTTTAAGCACCTTTCCACTTCGCTCGACGTGCTAAAAGTGAGTGTGAGATTTTTATTATAGAAAATAATGGTGTAAAACGGATTTGTAATTGATTTCGAAATCACTTTTAAAATGGTCTTTTGAAAAGTCTCCTATTATGGAGTAATTAATTTAATAATTAAAAATAATATTATATAATAATTTTCAAAAGCCATTTTGGAGTGAAAAATCCTTTTAAATCCTTTTTATAAAGCCCGTGTACGAAATTCAGAGACAAATCTCAAAGAAATCGACGATAAGCAGAAAATCATCAAAAATATTCTAAGTGTTTGAAACCATTCAAAAACTGCTGCGAACTCAAGTTCGCCAATTTATTTGGACTAGCAAACTGTGTCCAAATCACATGAAAACTGGTAGGCGTGTAGTTCGACATCCCTACTTTAAGATGCAAAAAGAATTTCTAGATTCCAAGTTGATACGAAGTGGCAGCGACGTCTCAAAGTTGAACCCAGAAAAAGATTCACACTGTTTTCCAACAGCGATCAGGGTCTAACTTTGGCACGAAAATCGAAGTGCCAAACGAACTCCAATGTTGCCCAAATTTTCCAGAGATGGAGTTCGGAACTCCACCTTTCCAACGAGACCAAAAACGTCGAATTCCGACTACCGATGCGAGCGTGGCAGCATCGTGAAGTGGAGGTCAAAAACTGAAACTAGAGTAAAACACTGAGGTAAAGTTAGTTTTTTTTTTTTTTGGACGCGGACCCGGTCCGCGTCGGCCTGCCCCAGCCCGCCTGGGCTGGGAACTTGGGCCCCATCCCAGCCCGCTGCGGGCTGGGAAAAAGGGGCCACCCAGCCCCCTTGCGGGCTGGGCCTGGTGGCCCGCCCCCAGCCCCTTGCGGGCTGGGGACTTGGTTCCCCCCCAGCCCACACGGGCTGGGGGTTTAGGGCCTGCCCCCAGCCCAAGCGGGCTGGGGGACTTGGGTCCCCCCCCCCCAGCCCACACGGGCTAGGGGTTTATGGCCCGCCCCCAGCCCAGGCGGGCTGGGGGACTTGGGTCCCCCCCCAGCCCACACGGGCTGGGGGTTTAGGGCCTGCCCCCAGCCCTCGTGGGCTGGGGGTCCTGGGCCCGCCCCCAGCCCAGGCGGGCTGGGGACCTGCAGCCCGCCCCAGCCCCAAGCGGGCTGGGGTCTGTGGCCGGCCCCAGCCCGTTTGGGCTGGGGACTTAATTTTCTACTGGCTAGCCCAACTGGGCTAGCCTGCTGCACCTAGGCAGCACCCTGGGTTCAACCCAGGCCTGTCTGGTGCATTCAGAGTTGGGTTTTCAGCCCATTTTCAGCCTAGGTATTTTCCAGCCAACAGTTTTTTTTGCATTTTTTTTGGCATTTAGCGTGTTTTTTTCACTTTTTTTTGGCATCAAAAAATCACTAATAACAATCACTAATCACCATATAATGATTATTACACTAAATTAAAGGAAACCAAGGCCAAATCTTAGCATTACAACTAGCAATAATTACTAATCCATAGTAATTACCTTAATGAAGAAAAGTATCAAATGGTTTGAGTGCACAATATGAAGCAAGCCAAACTCCTCAACCCCAAAGCAAAGATCAAGAGGCTTCATGGACCAAAATCAACAAAGAAAACAAAATAATAATTACTACAAGATGGTAGAGATAAATAGGGATTAAGAAGGAGGATTAGAGAATATGAGAGATTGCATTACCTTTCTTCTTCTCTTTTTTTTTTCTTTTAGGATTAAACTAATTTATGAAGAGAAGGAGATGGAGCTTCTAAATGGAGGCCATTAATTTTGTTTAGATTTAGGTTTTAGGAATTTATGAAGAGGAGGAGGGTTAGGGTTTATGAGAGGGGTTTGAGATATTAAATAGAAGTGGGTTGGTTAATGGGTTATGGTAAGAGGGTTTAGAAACCCATTAGGACTTAGTTTATTTCCTAAGTTATCATGTGAACAAAAAAAATCCTAATAAGCATCCTAGTTTTAATTAAAACCATGTAATTATCTCATTTGGCCCATTAACCCATAATCACTTTTTATTTAAAAATTCCCCATTTCAACCCAAAATATTTTAATTTGCAAACCAATTGCAAATTTAAATTCCCAAAAATTTGTTTAGCCCCCTTTTTAACTTAAAATCATAATTTTTAACTTATCATTCGGTAATTGCAATCTCAGGGTTGTTACAGACTCCCCCCCTTAAGAAAATTGCGTCCCCGCAATTCCTTAAATATAGAAGTCGTCTATAACATCTAATCCACACAAGGAATAAAGAAGATAAAATATAGATGCTCACCCATGCCGGAAGATGAAAGAAAACCAGGATAAGTACGCTCGATGAATTCTCTGGTCTCCCAAGTGCAGTCCTTAGGATTAGACGACCATTGAATCTTCACAAGTGGAACCTCTTTGTTTCGAAGACGTCTGATCTCCGAATCAAGCACACGAAGAGGTTGCTTCTCTATAGATAGATCGGGTGAGATCTCCAAATCAGGTACGATATGAGGCTCGATAATAGAATCAGGATTGCGCACACACTTGCGAAGCTGAGAAACATGGAACACATCATGTATTCCAGAGAAACGAGCAGGTAGAGCCACTCTATAGGCGACAAGGCCGATGCGTTCCGTGATAGGAAACGGTCCAATATAGCGAGGGGCCAGTTTCCCTGTAGAACTGAAACGCACAACCCCTTTCATGGGAGAAACCCGAATAAAGACAGAATCGCCAATGGAGAACTCAAGAGGCTTCCTACGGTTGTCTGCGTAGGATTTCTGGCGGTCCTGTGCCTCTTTCATTCTCTGACGGATAAGCACGATCTTCTCAGAAGATTCCCGAACTGAATCTGGACCAAGAATGAGCTTCTCGCCAGACTCTAACCAACAAGCAGGAGAGCGACATGGCCTTCCGTAGAGAGCCTCGAAAGGTGCCATGCCGATACTAGACTGAAAGCTGTTGTTGTAGGAGAACTCTACGAGCGGTAAGTAATCCTCCCAACTACCTCCGAAATCCAAAATACAACAGCGTAAAAGATCCTCTAAAACACGATTCACCCTCTCCGTCTGACCGTCGGTCTGAGGATGATAAGCAGTCAAGAGATTCAGCTTTGTGCCCAAAACTGACTGTAGGCACTTCCAGAAGTGACTAGTAAAGATAGTGTCTCGATCACAGACGATAGAGCTAGGAATGCCATGAAGTCGAACGACTTCCTTCACATATAGCTTGGCAAGCTGAGGAGCAGTCCGAGTGGACCTAATCGGAATGAAATGAGCCGATTTGGTCAAGCGATCAACAATAACCCAGATAGAAGTATGGCCTGACCTCGATCGAGGCAGACCGTCAATAAAATCCATGGATATCTGATCCCATTTCCATAATGGAATCTCTAGCGGCTGAAGAAGACCAGATGGACGCTGATGCTCGGCTTTGATCTGTTGACAAGTCATGCAACGGCTTACATAACTTGCAACATCTCTCTTCAAACCCTCCCAATAATATAGCCGGCACATATCGGCATACATCTTACTTGAACCGGGATGAATAGTGTACTTAGAGCGATGACACTCGTCTAGAATGTCACGCCTAAGTGATACATCAGATGGTACAACAATACGGTTCTTCCTACGAAGACACCGATGAAAATCCAGAGAATAATCCAGCAATGTCTTATCACTGGATCCCGACTCGAGAAGGTGAATAAGATGCAATAAGTCTGGATTCTGCCGCTGAGCATGGGCAATGCGATCCAATAAGATAGGACGAGCTTTCAAGCTAAATAATAAGACAGGAGCATCAGAAGATGAAGCTCGATCTCTAATATCACATAAAGATAGAGTCTCAAGAACATCCCACTCGGCAATCATCATAGAAACTACCGCCGAGTGCTTGCGACTGAGCGCATATGCAACACGATTACCCTTGCCAGGGGTATACTGAATATCTAAATCATATGAGACGAGAAACTCAAGCCATCGCTGCTGCCTCATATTGAGATCCCTCTGACTGAATAGATACTTCAGCGACTTATGATCGGTGTAAAGAGTGAAGCGTTCGCCTAATAGAAAGTGACGCCACGTCTTCAAGGCAAAGACGATAGCTGCCAACTCAAGATCATGAGTCGGATAGCGAACCTCATTCGGACGTAGCTGCCTGAAAGCATAAGCAACTACCCGATCCTTCTGCATAAGCACAGCACCGAGCCCGCTACCACAAGCGTCGGTGTAAACAACAAGATCCTGGTTACTCTCAGGAACCACAAGAATAGGAGCATGAGTGAGAAGTTCCTTCAATCGCTGAAAAGAAGCTTCACACTTATCAGACCAAATAAAACGAACACCCTTACGAGTCAGCGTCGCAAGGGGAAGTGCAACTCGAGAGAAATCCTTGACAAACCGACGGTAATAACCCGCCAGACCAAGGAAGCTGCGAATATCATGAACGTTCTCGGGCCGCTTCCAATTCTGGATAGCTTCGATCTTGGAAGGATCGACAGAAACACCCTCAGATGATACAATATGGCCCAAGAACTTGACCTTGCTCTCCCAAAAATGGCATTTGGAGAGCTTGGCCTTAAGCTGATGCTGACGAAGAGTATCCAAGACGATCTGTAAATGATGAGCATGCTCTGCCTCGGATCTAGAGTAAATAAGAATATCGTCGATGAAAACCAGAACGAATCTATCGATGTATTCCCGGAATACTCGATTCATAAGATCGACGAAGAAAGCTGGTGTGTTCGTCAAGCCGAATGGCATGACCAACCACTCAAAAGAACCATAACGAGTGCGGAAGGCGGTAAGAGGGATGCTATCTTCCGCAACTCGGAGCTGATGAAATCCGGTGGCAAGGTCGAGCTGTGAAAAGACCTTCGCACCGCTCAACTGATCAAACATATCGTCTATCCGTGGCAATGGATAACGATTTCTGATGGTCAACTCATTAAGCTTGCGATAGTCAACGCAAAGCCTAAGAGAGCCATCGGGCTTCTTAACGAAGACCACAGCAGCACCCCATGGCGAAGAACTGGACCGAATTAACTGCTTCGCCTCAAGCTCCACCAACTGCTTCCTGAGTTCCTCGTTCTCTTTAGTAGACATCCTCGTGGGAGGACGCCCAACTGGGTGGGAGCCTGGAATGAGATCGATGCGGAACTCAATGGCCCGCTTTGGCGGCAGGCCAGATACTGGCTCGAATACGTCGGGGAAATCCCGAACAACAGGAATACGAGATAAGTCCAAATCCTCATCTCGTGAATCAAGAGAAAATAGAGTAACATCAGAAATCCCAACATTCTGAAGAACAATAGCTAATGGAGCGGACGAGTCAGGATGACGAAGAAATAATATCCGCTCCGAACAAATAATTTTGGCGTCGTGCTGAGCGAGCCAATCCATGCCAAGAATCATATCAAAGCCCAAATACTCCATAACGTGCAGATTCGCACGGAAATAAAATCCACAAAGATCAATATCAACATCCTCACAAAGCAAGCTAAGGGTCGTGGATCCGCCGATGGGATTCACAATCCTTAGGGAAGAAACCAAACAAGTAACATCCAAAGATAAAGCATCTACTAGCTCCTTTGATACGAATGAGTGAGAAGCACCCGTATCAAAGAGAACTCTACAAGATCTACCACGAAATAAAATAGAACCTTCGAGAATGGAAGGATGCGTACCTCGAGGCTGAGCCTGGACAGCAGAACTGCCAGTCTTCTTCTTCTTGTTCCAAGGCTTGTTCTTCTGAAATGGACCCCGCTTCTGGTTGGGGTTTTTGGAACCCCCACCATCATTATCACTATGCTCCATCTCGACAGACTCAAGATGTAGAGCTGCATCGACTAGCTTCTCGAATGAGAGCTCAAGCTGTAGCATAAGATGCCTCTTCAGATATTTCTTCAAGCCCTCAACAAATTTGAGGTTCCTCTTATAAGGAGTAGCAATAAACTCAAGGCCGTACTTGGACAGGGCCTCGAAGGAAGAGACATAGTCGGATACGGAGGACTTCCCCTGCTTGAGATCAAGAAAGCGGCGAGCAAGGGAGTTCTTCTCTGACTCTGGGATGAATTTGAGCTCAAATCTCTGACGAAACTGAGCCCAAGTAAGTGTGGTCTCATCGACCTCGGCAATAAGGAGTTCGTACCAATTCAGGGCACGACTCCGAAGCTGACTAGAAGCAATAAGAACACGATCATGATCCGAGATATCCATATGAGTAAAAATGCGCTCGCATATCCGAACCAAGCCTGGACCTCTAAGACATTCTCGGAGCCACAGAACGGCTTCCCTCCGAGATGGGTAAAATCACTGCAGAGACGCGCAAAAACAGACATGCGTGGAGCATCAGCAACTGGGGCTGGAGACTGAGAATGAGACTGAGAATTCCGAACCAGCTCCATGATCTGGTCGGTAGTCATGAACACGCCCTCTGGATGAGTGTTGCTGGACTGTCCAGCAGCACTAGTCTGACGTGTGGTTCTCCCTCTTCCCCTTCCAGACATACTGAAAGTCAAACGGGAATTAGAGTTAGACATGATTCAATGATAGATACTTAATTAAGGAATACTACGGAATATAATAAATTCCTACACATATTCCTAACTTATCTATCAATAAGCATAAGGAAGAGATTTGATTTAATTCGGATCCAATTAAAATGTATTGTACTAAGTGTAACCGTTCTGTGTTTGTTATGCTTAACTCTGAACCTTAGCTCTGATACCAAACTGTAACGCCCCACTCCGAGACCCACTCTAGTAAAGAGTATTACGGAGTAATACCGTCTACTAGAACGGAGAATAGAGTATAATGGAAGCGACCATGTGTAATCAAGGTATAACTAATCACTGAATACGTCGAATAGGTGGTTTTCTTTTCTAAAGTGGTTCGACATATCCAATAGATATTTATAACGAAATTACAATGGCTAAGGAAAATAAGTTCAGAATAAGCATAATACTAAATGATAACATCATCATCACAGAATCACATAACAGATATAACATTCCAGAACAATACATCATCAATACAGATCCAAATACTATAAGTGGGTACAAAGCCACTGCTCACATATGTGAGTCCAAAATATGTACATATCAAAGTCCGAATAAAACAGAGTAGCGGAATAGTGGACAAATAAAAGCGCTATCTATCAGCATAGCAGATGATGTCCAAGCAGAAGCACATAAGCTAAGTTCAGAGACCTAACCTGAAACAACTCGGTCTGACCCGAGCGAAAACACTCGGGTCAGGCTAGCTAAATAATCAGTAATAACTGAGATATATATAATAATGCAGTACATAAATAAAACAATACTTCTCCAAAGAGAAGAGTAATATGGACTACATGAATATAATGACGATCCCTAATCATCAATAAACAGTAAAAATCTCCAAAGAGAATACAAACACCAAAGTGTTAAATAAATAAAATCGCCTCATATCATCGGCGTAGCCAAAGCTATATAAAGTTGCTCATAGGTAATAATCCCAAAAGTGACCAGAGTCTAAAATCAATGCCCAAGCAAAGATCGATGCTCCATAGAGCAATAGGGATATACTAAAAAGTCAATGACATCAAATACTGAAAAACAGTGTCCAGAGACACTGTGAATCCACAAGGTAATCGCACTTACATCGTATGGTTCCATAGAACCAACACCGAATGGCGATACTCGAATGGATATAAAAATCATCAGATAATACAAATATTGCACGTGCACCGACCAGAGTCGTTGTTGCCAAGTACTGTAGAGTTGTGATCGATCACTCGCACAGATGCAGAACGCGCGAAACGGCAAGATCCTTCCCAGAAGGATAAAGGCCCAGAGGCACATGCCGAATAAAAACTGCTCCATAGAGCAGGTGTCCAGAGACGTTTGCCCAGAGGCGTGGTGACCCAGAGGTCCAGTACTGGCCGCCCAGAGGCTAATGTGCCACTAACTTCTTGGAGAGGAACCCGTAAAGTGTTAACAATGAGTCCCATACCCCACGTTCGCACTAAACGGTTTCCTAACCAATAGCAAGCTCACACTCCAAACAATAAAAAGTCCACCTCATATCATCGGTAGACTAGACCCAAAGGTCAAAACGATCAATCGAATAGGTCGGGGATTAACCGAAAAGAAAATACACACGGTTTCCATAGGCCGGATATTTCCTAACCGTTTAAGCACCTTTCCACTTCGCTCGACGTGCTAAAAGTGAGTGTGAGATTTTTATTATAGAAAATAATGGTGTAAAACGGATTTGTAATTGATTTCGAAATCACTTTTAAAATGGTCTTTTGAAAAGTCTCCTATTATGGAGTAATTAATTTAATAATTAAAAATAATATTATATAATAATTTTCAAAAGCCATTTTGGAGTGAAAAATCCTTTTAAATCCTTTTTATAAAGCCCGTGTACGAAATTCAGAGACAAATCTCAAAGAAATCGACGATAAGCAGAAAATCATCAAAAATATTCTAAGTGTTTGAAACCATTCAAAAACTGCTGCGAACTCAAGTTCGCCAATTTATTTGGACTAGCAAACTGTGTCCAAATCACATGAAAACTGGTAGGCGTGTAGTCCGACATCCCTACTTTAAGATGCAAAAAGAATTTCTAGATTCCAAGTTGATACGAAGTGGCAGCGACGTCTCAAAGTTGAACCCAGAAAAAGATTCACACTGTTTTCCAACAGCGATCAGGGTCTAACTTTGGCACGAAAATCGAAGTGCCAAACGAACTCCAATGTTGCCCAAATTTTCCAGAGATGGAGTTCGGAACTCCACCTTTCCAACGAGACCAAAAACGTCGAATTCCGACTACCGATGCGAGCGTGGCAGCATCGTGAAGTGGAGGTCAAAAACTGAAACTAGAGTAAAACACTGAGGTAAAGTTAGTTTTTTTTTTTTTTGGACGCGGACCCGGTCCGCGTCGGCCTGCCCCAGCCCGCCTGGGCTGGGAACTTGGGCCCCATCCCAGCCCGCTGCGGGCTGGGGAAAAGGGGCCGCCCAGCCCCCTTGCGGGCTGGGCCTGGTGGCCCGCCCCCAGCCCCTTGCGGGCTGGGGACTTGGTTCCCCCCCAGCCCACACGGGCTGGGGGTTTAGGGCCTGCCCCCAGCCCAAGCGGGCTGGGGGACTTGGGTCCCCCCCCCCCCAGCCCACACGGGCTGGGGGTTTATGGCCCGCCCCCAGCCCAGGCGGGCTGGGGGACTTGGGTCCCCCCCCAGCCCACACGGGCTGGGGGTTTAGGGCCTGCCCCCAGCCCTCGTGGGCTGGGGGTCCTGGGCCCGCCCCCAGCCCTCGAGGGCTGGGGACCTGCAGCCCGCCCCAGCCCCAAGCGGGCTGGGGTCTGTGGCCGGCCCCAGCCCGTTTGGGCTGGGGACTTAATTTTCTACTGGCTAGCCCAACTGGGCTAGCCTGCTGCACCTAGGCAGCACCCTGGGTTCAACCCAGGCCTGTCTGGTGCATTCAGAGTTGGGTTTTCAGCCCATTTTCAGCCTAGGTATTTTCCAGCCAACAGTTTTTTTTGCATTTTTTTTGGCATTTAGCGTGTTTTTTTCACTTTTTTTTGGCATCAAAAAATCACTAATAACAATCACTAATCACCATATAATGATTATTACACTAAATTAAAGGAAACCAAGGCCAAATCTTAGCATTACAACTAGCAATAATTACTAATCCATAGTAATTACCTTAATGAAGAAAAGTATCAAATGGTTTGAGTGCACAATATGAAGCAAGCCAAACTCCTCAACCCCAAAGCAAAGATCAAGAGGCTTCATGGACCAAAATCAACAAAGAAAACAAAATAATAATTACTACAAGATGGTAGAGATAAATAGGGATTAAGAAGGAGGATTAGAGAATATGAGAGATTGCATTACCTTTCTTCTTCTTTTTTTTTTTTTTCTTCTAGGATTAAACTAATTTATGAAGAGAAGGAGATGGAGCTTCTAAATGGAGGCCATTAATTTTGTTTAGATTTAGGTTTTAGGAATTTATGAAGAGGAGGAGGGTTAGGGTTTATGAGAGGGGTTTGAGATATTAAATAGAAGTGGGTTGGTTAATGGGTTATGGTAAGAGGGTTTAGAAACCCATTAGGACTTAGTTTATTTCCTAAGTTATCATGTGAACAAAAAAAATCCTAATAAGCATCCTAGTTTTAATTAAAACCATGTAATTATCTCATTTGGCCCATTAACCCATAATCACTTTTTATTTAAAAATTCCCCATTTCAACCCAAAATATTTTAATTTGCAAACCAATTGCAAATTTAAATTCCCAAAAATTTGTTTAGCCCCCTTTTTAACTTAAAATCATAATTTTTAACTTATCATTCGGTAATTGCAATCTCAGGGTTGTTACAGCCGCCACCTTCGCCTCGTGTCTGCCACTGGCCATTTCAATCGGTTGTAAAGAAAAGCAGACATGCATTCTCATATATTTTATACTAAACCTGTTATGTATGTGTGTGTGTGTTTCAGCTCGCATGTCCTTGGATTTCAGTAAAATATATTACAAATTATTTATGTACATAATAGATATATATATATATATAATGATGTTTGGATTTTCAATATATATATATATATATGAGCTTATATATTAGTTATACAAGTAGTAATATATACACACAACATTATATACGTTTACAAAAGGTAAATCTGTCATAACATATTGTATATATGTGGTCTCATATAAAAGGTATGTACAATATGTTTGGTTGGATTTGAATACTTTTATATATATATATATATATATATATATATTTCTTTTTTGATTTTACGTGTATATGTCATATACATGGATTTTTAGATAAGCTACTTGTAAAGTGTTTGTTTGTATGTATATATTTCATGTATACTGATTTTAGTTTGAATATGATATATATATATATAAATAAATGATGTTGATTTTTAAGTGTATGTATATATGTTGTGTGTGTGTGTGTGTGTATATATATATATATATATATATATATATATATATATATTAGCGCTTTTCTTAGAACCCTGTTCCTATCTTCTCCTAGCTTGATGCCTAATTCCTATTGTATACATAAAATGTAAGTTCGTATATCTATATTGGTAGGCCTGAGCACCATTTTCTCTGATATTGTACGAGTATTGTGTTAATATTATTTTAAGTATTGTTTAAAAAAATTAATATGTAAGGTCTGTACCCATAAATAGATATATGTAACATCTGTTTGTCCATTTATGTATAAGTTTATATAAAGTTATATGACATGTAAGTTATACAAGTTGGTTCTATATTTGTCCTTTTTTTCGAATTTGTTGTCATAACTTTATAATACGACAGTATAGATCTATATGGTTGGTGTAGATTTTGAATTAAAATATAGGTAGGATGATTTTAAAATAAGCATATATATATAAGTGTTGATTTGAAAGATAAGACATGTATTATATCTTAAATATATATGTCAGGCTATATATGGATTTTTTGACATATTAGTTATATATAAGTATATTATGGTTACAACATATGTACTAGTTAGTTTTCAAAAATTTCGGACAGGCTTTATTTTTGTAGGTGATTTGATAAATAATGGATTTGGAAAACGTATATATAAAGATTTTATTTTAATATATGTGTTTAAATAAAAAATGATTTTAATTATACATACATACATATATATATATTAGTATTTGTTTAAATTAAATATTGATTTCATGTAAATAATAATAATATATAACTTCTATTCTATCAAGCTGATTCTAATTACTTCATCGATTCCTTATTATCAGCCTCGATCGTCAAATTCGTGTCCAACTAACGTTGCTTTGGAATTTCGCAACTCAATTTCTTTGTCGAAACTCCTCTAGCCTCGAAAGATGAGCAATCACTCACGATTAACGTTCTTATATTTATTAAATTCGATTTCAATTGAGATTTATTGAGAAGCTGAATTGAATCGAATTTAAAGAATTGAAATTGAATTAAATTGGAATTTTGGAATTCGAGTTGATTTTATCGATTTATGAAATTTGAGGAAATATTTTATTATATAAATATTTTTAAATTATATTTTACTTTATAAAGTATTTTAATATAAACAATATAAACCATTTTTAATGTAAACTATTTTATATAAACTATTTTATTATATATTATTATTTATATCTAAACTATTTAAATGGTAGGAGTTATGATTTCAAGGTTATGGTTTTTCAAAGTGTTATGATTTCTAAAGTGTTATGATTTCCAGTGTTTTGGTTTTGAAAGTGCTATAACTTTGAAAGTGATATAATTTTGGGAAATGGATATATTTGAAATGGAAAAATGTTATTTTGGTTTTGAAATATAAACTAATTTGAAATGACCACGGTGTTATAATAACGATTGATTGTTAAAGAGACCGGGATCAGATATTGTCATACTCTCTACCAATACCGAAAATCACTTTAACAACTTTGTACATGGTGGAGATTCGAGAATGAAGTTGGATGGTTTGGTGACGGTTCTATATGGTATTTACGTGACTCTGACTCCCGTGAGTCAGCTTGATGCGGCTAAAACTGGAGCCATGCCGGGCTAAGTGAGGTTATTCCTTCGATTGGGCACATTTCTTCGATACCATTCTATTGCTTTTGTGATTGAACGGGTGCACCCTTTGATTTGGGAGTGTGTCGCGAGGTAGGCGGTGGTAGCTGCTATGCGTTACCACTAGTCCAGGTCCGCAAACGGTATATCTATCCTGGCATTTCCTCGAGTGCCTTGTCGCATGCCCTATCGCGCCTTCTACGAGTTTATTTTGTACCATACCTATGGAGTGCCCTCTGATAGCCTTTCGGTTTACGGGGGAAGTTACGGTATTGTATAGACTATGGGAATATATAAAATGTGTTAAGGGAGATATGGGTAACGCCTTAACGCTATTTTAATAGTTTACTTTAGTATAGACATACTATAATAGCGTATATTACTACATAGTAGATAGTTCCACGGATCCTTAGAGGATGGTTATCCCAAACATCCTTTGAGTTACTTGTATTTCAGTTGATATTTCACTTTAGTTGGATTAATTGATATAAGAATGTTAATCCTGACTCGAGTGTTTTGTGTCTTACTTTACGCTCGGGTCAAACTGAGTGATACAGCATTTGAGACTCACCTTTGGAGTTTGGAGCTTCGCTTGGAGATCCAACTATCGATTCGGCTTTCAACTTTTCCAGTTGATTTGTTCAGAGATGTCATCGGTTTGTATTTGGGACTTTGGTGTATTTGAGATATTCTATTGTATTTTATTTCAAACTCTGTTGTTTATATAGTAGCTTTATGAACTACTATTTATCTATTCCGCTGTAGTATTATTATATTACTCCGTGTCTGTAATTCTGTGATTGATTTATTTATTATATATGTTGAGTTTTACCAAATATAAATTAACAATCTGATATTTTGAGCAATTCAAGTCCGACATGTGCGGATGCGAATGGTTAAAAATATCGGGATGTTACAATTGGTATCAGAGCTCTAGTTTTAAGCAAAACTCAGCATATGTAGTAAATTTAATTACGGAATCACTTTCGTTCGAGCTTGAATACTTGCTCTTTGATTCAAGTTTCCAATGAATTTTGGAACGTTACTCTCGGTTCCAAAATCCATTCTTATTCCTCCCATTCGTGTTCCCTTGATTCCAGAGCATCCCATAGCTCCCTGAATTATTTAAAACGGGTGAAACTTCTTTACAACCGGCACTGATTCACCGGAGATTTCTGTATCCTCGGTTTAGATGCTGCTCTCTCTTGCTATACCCAAATTTTTCTCTAGTAAACGACCAGAGTAATCCTCTTGTGATTAATCATATTCTACATCGATCTTATTCTTGAAGTCGCGGTTGATCCGGATAAGATCGCCCGTGATTTATATAAGTGTATCCATCTTTTCTCTTTTGCTATTTAATTATCTTATCTCCCTTTCGAGTCAACCTTAATTAGAATTATTTTTTATTTGATTCCCTTTGTATTTGAATCTCTATCTTTGTTTTGAAATCCATTCTTGTATTATCGAGTGAGGGAGTGTATTTGTAATTAATACAATTTTTTATATATATATTGTGTCGTTTGAGATGTTAAGTTTGAATTTTGGGTTTCAATCAATTCGTCTGGCTAACGCTATCGATAGGAATTCCAAAACACTTGAACAGAGCAAGCTGGCACAATATTGTTTTCGAAATTTGTAAATGAAATAATTTTATATATGGGTATATTTATATATAAAAGTATAATTTTCTAAAATTGAATAGCTAATTAAATTGGTTGTTAGAAATGATAATACTAGATTATCATTTAACGTTTTATTGAACATTCCTTAAGCTATTAACCCTTATTGTAAATGATAAGAAAATGAAAATTTTATAATTATAGTTTGTAAGTCTGGTTTGTAAATGAAATGAATTTTAATTAAGAATTTGAGAATTCAATTACCGGTATTTTGAAATTTGGCTTTTAAAATGTTAAGATACATTATTTGAAAGTATTTTCGAAAAGAAATCGTTTCAAAGAATTTAAAAGTTTTTTTATTTAGTACTCTTCTATTTTGTCACTGGAAAATAATTTCGGTGATGACGGCCGCATCATCGACATCCATTTTCGAGTTTTAGAGTGGAGACACCATTCAGTAGCTTTGCTACACTTTTATTTTAGAAAAATGGATTTGATAAAAAAATTCTTGCGTATAAATTTATTTATTTATAAAATATATATGTATATAATTATTTCAAAATAGTTTGAAGTGAAACCGAAAATTTAAATCTTAAGTTCTATGTTAAGAAATAATTTCAATTATTGAAATAAATTGAAATATTTAAATAATTGGAATATCTGAAATGATAAATGGAATCAAACCAACCTGAAATAATGAATTTGAACAAACTTATTTGTATAACGCTAAATTACATTCTAATATATAACTTGCCTAGAATATTCAAAAAGTCAAAATGTTAGGATATAATGAAGGGTTGTACAAGATGAAAACATAAGTAATAAATTGTTCAAACTAAAATCTGGCTTGGTATAAAGGTTGTAGATAGAAGGAAAATTTGTATAATATTTAATTATACTTAGGACATTAATATAACTTACTTAGACAAGTTTAAATGTAATTAGAATGTAAATTAGATAGTATACACCAAGATAAGAAATAGAATATCAAAGATGATATTTGTTAAGGAGATTTACTAATAATAAATTAAAAAAAAAATGAAAGAATTTATTCATCGAATAATATATGGTCATAAGATGTTTATACACGTAATATATGTTGCAAAATGTGTATTAAGTGGAATAAATTAAATAAATAAAGGAGAGTGCTAGTTAAGCAAGTAAATATGAACTTAAGAAGAGTGAGATTGGAATCTTAAAGGGAATCAACTTAACTAGGGTCAAATGGATTTAATAAATGGGCAAATAAATGAGTTAAATAAAATAAATTTTGTTTTCAAAGAAATTTTATAACAAATAGTAATAATTTAAACTTAAACCATTGATATAAATTCATGGAACTTAAGTCTAATAAAATGTGAATACGATGACTACTATTTATTGGATAAAATAAATAAGTTAATTTACAAATGAATTTGTATGAAAGAAATATTGATAAAATGATAGAAAATCAATTTTAAATTGAATGACTATTTATTAGTTGAATAAAATGGATTAAACCAAATTGATGAATATTAAGTTATCTAAAATTGGAATCTATATGGTTTTGAATTGTTGGAGTTCAATGTTAAGGTGGAATTAACTATGATTGGTCTAATAAATTTAATAAATGAGTAAATAAACAAATTTTTTTGTGAAAATTTTGTAATAAATGGGAAACAAACCACTTGAATAAAAATATGTGGAAATGAAACCAATTAAATGTGAGCACAATAAATTTGATTGATTAGATAAAATGAATTAAAATCAATTAATTGAGTATAAACCAAATTTAAAATAAATGAAATTTATATGGTTTGGAGTTAATGTTTCTATTTTGTATTTTAAATCTATTTTTCTTTCTGGTTGTTTCTATTCTCCTACCTTCTTTCTTTTCGGGGGCGAAAAGTTTTGAGTGGGGGAGAGTGTAACAACCCAAAATTTTTAATAGTTTTTATAATGTAATTAACTAAAATTTTTCTTAAAATCTTAAAATTTTAATTTGGAAATAAAAATTTAATATTTGGAATACATCTATTTAAACATAGTGAAGGGTAAATTTTCATTTGATAATATGAAAATTTATTTTATTGTATAATTTTGTTTCAATTCAAATCAGTTAATAATTGATGATAATAAAAAAAAATCAAACCTGAATATTTTTATACAATAAATTTTTAAACCATTTTTTGAGTGAGACGTCATATTTCATTTTGTCAGATTTGGACTTCTATTGCTTTGTTTATCTTATTTTCTACATATTAGCAACATTTCCATACTGACATTGACTTTTGATAGGATGATCCTATCGTTGATATCTGTATACTATTTTAATCATCTCGTCGTGCTGATCTTTATGGTACATTCAATTCTGTGTTTCAGACTTCCGGTACCTGGAAAAATCCATGAATCGGATATCCGTATCGGTACGTTTCTAAAGCTGTTTGTTTCTAGTGCCTTTTATTTCCCACTATGTTAACCAACAACCTCTAACCTTTTAATATTTCTAGAAATTTAACTCTGACGTTTTCTATTCCTATATTCTATCTACATTGTAGGTTGTATTCATTCTAGTGTCTAATCATCTTTCCCCTGATTGCTCTTCTTTCTGCAAGTGTTTTTTAATGCGAGTTATGATAAAGGTTGTTTTATGAACCCAACTTGTACACGTCCTAAGTCGTAACATTTGCAACCTCTATCCCTTCCTCTTTCCTTTTGGTTCGGCCATACATATAAAAAAACGTAAATTAAAATATATTATAGAGCAACATATATAATATACCTGGACTGTTCGTTCTCATCATCTTCTAAATATATATATATATATATATATATATATATTGTTCATCATTTTGCAACCCTGCTACGCCTCCCTTCCCCTCTTTGCTTCACATCCCCTGCCTTGCAACCGACACAGCCGAAGAACCTACCCCTCGGCCGAAGCAAACCCAGCCCTCGCCGATGTCACCGCGCCTCTACCCATTAGCCGCCACCTACGCCCCGTGTCTTCCCCTAGCCATTTCTGTCGGTTATGAAGAAAAGAAGGCATGCGTTCTCATATATTTTATACTAAACCTGTTATATATGTGTGTGTGTGGGTGTGTATGTGTGTGTGTTTTAGTTGGCATGTCCTTGGATTTCGGTAAAATATATTACAAATTATTTATGTACATAATAAATATATATTGATATTTGGATTTTTAATATACATATGAGCTTATATATTAGTTATACAAGCAGTACTATATATATATATATATATATATATTGATATACAACAGTATATACGTTTACAAAAGGTAAATCTGTTCATAACATATAGTATATATGTGAGCTCATATGAAAGGTATGTACAATATGTTTAGTTGGATTTGAATACTTATATATATATATATATATATATATATATTCTTTTTTGGTTTTACGTGTATATGTCTATTTACATGAATTTTTAGATAAGCTACTTGTAAAGTGTTTGTTCGTATGTATATATTTCATATATACTGATTAGTTTGAATTTGATATATATATATATATATATATATATATGATGTTGATTTTTAAGTGTATGTATATAAGTTGTATATATACATTAGCGCTTTTCTTAGAAACCCTGTTCCTATCTTCTCCTAGCTTGATGTCTGATTCCCATTGTATACATAAAATGTAAGTTCGTATATCTATAGTGGTAGGCCTGAGCAACCTTTTATCTGATATTGTACGAGTATTGTGTTAATATGTAAGGTCTGTCCCTATAAATTGATATATGTACTATTTGCATTTTTGTATAAGTATATATAAAGTTATATGACATGTTAAGTTATACAAGTTGGTTCTATATTTGTCCTTTTATTGAATTTGTTATCATAATTTTATAATATGGCAGTATAGATCTATATGGTCGGTGTAGATTTTGAATATAAAATATAGGTAGGATAATTTTAAAATAAACATATATATAAGTGTTGATTTGAAAGATAAGATATTTATATATATCTTAGATATTTGTGTCAGGCTATATATGGATTTGTTTTGACATATTAGCTATATATAAGTATATATTGTGGTTACAGCATATGTACTAGTTAGTTTTCAAAAATTTCAAACAGGCTTAATTTTTATAGGTGATTTGATAAATAATGGATCTGGAAAACGTATATATACAAAGATTTTATTTTAATGTATGTGTTTAAATAAAAAAATGAATTTAATTATATATATTAATATTTTTTTAAATTAAATATTTATTTCTTGGAAATAATAATAATAATAATATAACTTCTGTTCTATCATGCTGATTCTAATTACTTTATCGATTCCTTGTTATCAGCCTCGATCGTCAAATTCGTGGCCATCTTACATTGCTTTGGAATTTCGTAACTCGGTTTCTTTGTCAAAACTCATCTAGCCTCGAAAGGTGAGCAATCACTCATGATTAATGTTCTTATATTTATTAAATTTGATTTCAATTGAAACGACAATTGAAATATGCTGCTGTTTGTTATTTAAATTGTTATATATATGCTATTATCGGTAACTGTTCACCTGTGGGATACGACACCATATCCTATTGTTTATATTTTATTCAAATATGGATGATATATGCATGTTGTTATATTATTATAATATCTATTATCAGTCTGCAAGTTCCCTATTAGTATAGAATTCACTATGGGTTGAAATGATACATACCCGAAAGAATTGTAGAATAGGAGAAAATCGTTATGGGTTGAAATGATAAACCCAAGCGATTTTCATATGAATTGAATTTGGGATTGCGGGTTGAAATGATATATACCCGTATATATTTAAATTACGGATTGAAATGATAAATATCTGTATCACTTGACCATAGGATAGAAAATTATATACAGACATCGTTGGTCCATATATCTCTGTGTGTGTGTGTGTGTGTATTTATATAGAAATGATTTCCATGAGTTTTAAAAAGGGATATATTTTTATAAGGTTTTACATAAATATTGATTTCAAATATTATATACACACGTTATTTTGTAAAGATTTAAATTTTAGATTTTTAAAATTTTATGTTTTGAATTATAAAGGTTTTAAAATTTTAGATCTTGATTTAAAGTGACTAAATGAATATTTCAATTCTAAATAAATTAAACAAGATATTTAGTTTATTTGAAATTTAAGGCTTATTTAAATGATATTGGATTTTATTAAGTAAACATTTCAAAACTAAATAATAATGAAGTTAAAATATGATATATATATATATATATATATGAAATTATCAATTTAGTTTTGAAATTATGGAATATTTAAAGCTTTGAAATATATTGAAATTTAATTGTTTATTTTGTGGTTCAAACCTGTATTTGAAATCGATATAAGTTGAAATAATTTATTTACAAACTGAATTGAATTGAAGTTAAAGAATTGAGATTGACTTAAATTAGAATTTTGGAATTCGAGTTGATTTGAATCGATTTGTGAAATTTAAGGAAACTATTTCATTATATAAAGTATTTTCAAATTATATTTTACTTTATAAATTATTTTAATATAAACTATTTTAATATAAACTATTTTAATATAAACCATTTTTAATATAAACCATTTTTAATATAAACTATTTTATATAAACTATTTTTTAATATATTATTATTTATATCTAAACTATTTAAATGGTGGGAGTTATGATTTCAAGGTTATGGTTTTTCAAAGTGTTATGATTTCCAAAGTGTTATGATTTCTAGTGTTTTGGCTTCGAATGTGTTATAACTTTGAAAGTGATATGATTCTAGGAAATGGATATATATGAAATGGAAAATTGATATTTTGGTTTTGAAATATAAACTATTTTGAAATGACCGTGGTGTTATAATAAGATTGGTTGTTAAAGAGACCGAGATCGTATATTGTCATACTCACTGCCAATACCGAAAACCACTTTAACAACCGTGTACATAGTGAAGATTCCAGAATGAAGTAGGATGGTTTGGTGACGGTTCTATATGGTATTTACGTGACCCTGTGTAACGATCCCGATTTTTAATTTAATTTAAATTGATAATTAAAATAAAATTTTATATAAAATTTTAAATTAATTTGAATTTTTCAAATTAAATAGGATATTTATTTATTTGGACATTGATTTTAAATTTAATTGGGGCTTTGAAATTCTATACTTAATATCTTATAAATAAAAAATAATAATAACATCCCAAAAATTTATCAATTAAAATTAATGATATATTTTAAACTTTTGAAATTTAATTTGAAAATATATTGAAAAATCTCAAACAAATAAAATAAGTAATAAACTACATATGGATGGAACTCCAATTTCTTTTGAGTTTAAAATCTTGAAATAGTAAATATTTTTAAAAAAAATCATTTGAATTCAAATTATATATATATAATGCATATATGAGTAGATTTGAGTGTATACATTTAATTTGAATTTAAATTGCATAAGTATGTGTATGGATATATAAATAGACATAAATGGATTTTAATTCAAGTGAATTGAAATTTGAATTGAAATTTCAAATAAATGTTCTAGAAAAAATATTTGGCTTTTGAAAATCATTAAGGTGTAATTTATATTTTATATAATGTAAAGATTGGTTAAAAACAATTCTTCCTTTAACATTGTGTATGTATATATATACAAATGAATAAAGAAGTATATTTATTTATAAAGTGAATATGATATAAAAATTTATTTTAAAATCCTCTTGTCTTTGTAAAATTACAAATGTAAAACATATACAAAAGAGATGGAGTAAAGCAATCAACATGCATTGAGATTTCATAATCAATTTTTTTCATATGGCATCCGATGTAATTGATTGAATAAAATAATGAGATTTAAAAAATACAAAAAAAAAAATTCATCTCCCATATGCAATTATTTAGTCTCAGCAAATCTGAAAAAAAGAACAGTAAAAAAGATTGAGAATCACACATCTCAATATCAAAGGCAAACAAAAAGAAAAAAATCAACATTTAGAAATCTGGAAATCATCACAGCTTTAAAAACAAAGATCGGTTCATATTCATCAAGCTGTAGATTTACTTTCCATCTCTTAGGTAAGTTTTTAACTTTATAGTTAATGAATTTGTAACTTTAAAAATCAAGTTTTAATAAACCAATTTAAACTGCAGATATGTTTTTTTTAAAAATGAGCTTCAGTTTTCCAGTGCAAGATTCTCTGGAAAATAAATAAAGGCAAGTATTCTTTAAAGATTTGAATTTAATGTTGTTAATCAGTAGTAAAGCAAGAATATAAGCAAATTTTATTTATTTATCAGTTCAGAAGGAATCAAGCTCAAAGATTTAAAACCATTTCTGGTTTCAACTGTAGAAAAACTTCTCTGTTATATAAAAAAATTCCAACTGTAAGTAAATTTAAATTTGTTGTTATTGATGAATTGTATAATAAATACGACAAAGAGTAATCAATGATCTGTAATTATAACATGCAGATCTAAACTCCAAGATTTAAAGTAGAAAAAGGAAAAAGATTTCAGGCTTCATCCCTATCTTTTGAAACTGTCAGGAACTTGTTCTCGGTTCTCTGTCTTTCTTCACATTCTAGGTGAGCAAACCCTATGTTTTAAACCATATCTTCTTTATTTTATGCATGTGGTGATGATGATTTGAGGATATGTTTGTGTAGATGAAATTGCATTGTATGTGTGTATATATAAATACATGTATGCTGGTTTGAATATACCTCTGTCAGAAAAAAACATACAGGTATAAACAAATTCAAAAATTAATATCTCTTCTTCCAATCCTTTATAGGGTTTAATCTTTGAATAAAAACTGTTTATAACACTCTAATCTAAGTTTTAAAAATAAATCCCAGGCGTAAATATTTATGGGATATTATAAAATGGAATATGATAGTGGTAATTTAATTCAATCCAAAATCTTGACTTTTGAATTTTCAAGTTTTGATTGTATCTTTGAATTCGTGTTGGTAAATCATGATTTTTGGTATAGATATTAAGATTTTTAAGTGAGTGAGTGAAGTGAATTCACGAGTGGAACAGAAAATATATTTTTATAAATTTCCGATGATCGACGAATTGGGGTTCGTCGTGCTTGGGTCAGATGATAGTTCGAGCACCAAGGATTTATGGAAAAATACCAATTGGATTTATAAATGATCGAGGCAGTGGATCGATGTGGAATTAGGGTTCTAAAGCTAGTTTTACTCGTATGGTTTTGAAGAAGAAATGCATCACCATCGAGGTATTTCAGGCGATCGGTCATGAGGGGATAACGGCGAAGTGATGTGGTGTTGCTCTGGGAGGAGAGCCATGGATTCTAGTCGACATGATCGACGACGGCATGAGGTTTTGTTGATCATGCTCATTCCAGTTTTCGAATTATCATCGAAATTTCGATTTGCTATCGAACAGAGATATCTGGTTGTTGAGTTGAAGGTCATCGTCAACCTGCTGGAACTGGTGGTGATGATCGGAGAGATTCCGACCAAGTGTGCATGTGCACGTTGATGTGGTGGTGTCAGGGATGGCTACTGGGAGAAGAAAGGAGGAAATCCTTGAAGCAGTGCTTGGGGTAAATTTTGATCGGACTCGAGTTTTAGGCTCGTGTACTCATGTGTGTTAACGGTTTTAAAAATTTTAAGATAAAAACAAGTTTAAGAAATTAGAAGAAGAGAGGCTCGGGTAAATTAAGTTTTCACGCGGGAATTCTGTAGTTTCACTTGGGGGTTGGCACGAGATTTTGATAGTAAGTCTCGGGTTTTTAAAAAAACAAAGCTTTAAACTTTAAAACCCATCGAGTTTCATTAAAAAAAAATTAAAACTACTTCTTTGTAAATGATGAGTGTTTATCTAGGTTTTAAAAATTGTTAAAGGCTTTCAAATAAAAATCATTAAGGTAATTACTCAATGAAATTGAAAGGATTGATTATGTAATTAAAGATAAATAAAACAAGGCGATTAAATCTAATTATGTGATTAATTAAAGGTTTACTGGTAATAAAGATTTATTGATTAAAAATTAAGGAATGATTTATTTATAAAATACTAATTTATAAATGGAGGTGATTAAATAATGATTTAAAGGTTAATTAAGTAATGATTTGAAGGTTAATTAAATTGTAATTGAAAATTAATTAATGATAATTAATTAATGTAATTAATCAAAGATAATTACTTTGTGTAATAAATTAATACATAATTACTTTGTGTAATTAAATAAAAGCTAATCACTTAGTGAAATTAATAAAGGATAATTAATTAAGGATTAATTAATTAATTAAAGATGATTAATTTAATGGTGAGTTAAATGATTAAAGGTTGATTATTTAATAATTAAAGGTTGATTAATTAATTAAAGGTTAATTAATTTATTATTAATAGTTAATTAATAAGTGATTAAAGAGTAATTAATCAAAATGATTGGTAATTTATTAGTGTTAATTAACCGGGATTAGTAATTCATAAGTAATTAATCTGATTTGAATTAATTAGACAATTAACTGATTTTACTTATGGATGTTTAGATTCTATTGGATGATTGAATTGTTTGATATCCCTGATTGCGATGCTCTGTTTTGATTTAAGCTGTGTTTAAAGTAATGTATTATCTGTGATATATCTGTGATCTGTAAATGAAAGATAAGCGTTATAGTTTATACCGCTTATCAAATATATTGCTGCATTTGAATCTGTGCTGATTGATGATGTTGCACTTTTATTGTGTAAAACCCCTAGACCACACTTATACACACACAAATATGCATTGCACGTGGAAATTGGTTAAGTCACGGATTTTTGAAATAGTTTTAAAAAATTGAATTTTTGAATCCAAATGGTTTTGGAAATGGGTTGGGATTAAAATAAAAAGTTTATGAAAGGGAATTTCAAAGATTAAAGTTATTTTTGAATAACTTAATTTATTTGATTTAAATTTGAATTCAAAATTTGAAATTGAATTCTATTTATGATTTAAAAAGTGTTACACAAGTTTATATGGGTTTTAAATCATTTTAAAAGTGTTGTTTTGGGAATTTGAATTTACCCATAGATTTTAACTTGTATAAATGAAATCGGATTTGTCCGAAACGAAAATTATTTGTTTTCAAATAATAAAAGCTTTCACATAAGAAATGAACTACCAATTTGTGTTAAAAGGAATTCAAGTTTGAAATGAAAATGGTTTTCCAAGTTATGAATAAATCTTTGGAAATAGGTTTGAAAGCTAAAAGTTAAATCTTTGATTTAAAGATTAAATGAGTTAATCCTAATTGAAATGGAAATTGTTTGAAAATCCATGAATGAATCTTTGTGAAACTATGCGAACTTTGTGAAATAAATCTTTTTGTTTAAATATTTGAAATGGTAATTGCTTTAAACCATTTGAAAGGGAAGTTTTGGATTTTAAAAGTTGTGACTTAACTGAAATCCCAATATCCATATGTTTTTAATATTGCGCTCACTATTCGGTTTAGCCGAGAGAGGACCTTGTGTCATATAACTCATTCTGAATAGTGATACGACGTTATGGATTTCATTTGAAGTCCGGTGTTGAAGACCGGTTATTTGCAAGAACGATAGGATAACCTGTCGATTGACTCTACACTGAGTTGCTTTGGTATAGAGTTCTCCATATGTGATGGGGAGTCCGATCAGAATTGTGGATACCCGTATTGCAAGGGCTTCTTCGGAAGTTCTTTCGGTTCTGTTCGAACCCGGAACAGACTTGTATGGTTGTATGTCTGACACTACACTTTGAGATATTAAATCGATCTCTATCAAATACATTTCTGCTTGGTGGTGGAGAATTTATTCTCTTAGCTTAACACCCTTCTCCGAGATGTACGAGCTCAGAGGTTATGTAGTTGATAGTTATCAGTGATATACTCCCAATTTGGTAGTGTGGCAAGCTGAGTGCTGCTGTGCATCGTTTGTTGATCAAAGCATGGCTTTTGTATAAAGCGTAGCTTTGTGGATGAGACTGGATCAGGACCTCACACTCCGGAAATGGTCGAAATAGGAAAGATGTGGCAAGGTTACGAGAGTCGCTCCCTTTAGGGTGTGTCATTCCCTTCTGGAAAAGGGTGGTATCATGGTATGGAGCCCAGATACTTTACTCATGTGGTCACTGCAAATCTATTACTTTGTGATGGCTTTGTGGTTGAGAGGCGCCTCGGCTAAAGGTCCCAAACGACCGGGGGATGGCACGCTCGTGTAGTAGTTACCTAGTTACAGAGGTAACCCGGCCTTGTGTTGGCAGAGAGCTGGTTAAGCTCTCGGGATGTCCCGCCAGAGGCGTACCCATGTAACAGTAGGAAGTTCCTTAGCCTGACCATTTGTTGGAAAATCCCATCTTCAATACGTGCCTTGTACGGTTTTAGTTGTAGAACCTGCCATTTACTTATGGTGGTCACCACTGTTTAGATGGTAGCTATAGTAGGCATAGTTCGGAATGTCTATGCTGGCTAGGATTAATATTATACTTTCAAAATGGTTTTTCTACATTATGCACTAGTCATAATATCAAAGAAATTTTCTCGTATCAAGCATATTTGACTATCATAAGGAGAAATCTCCTCCAATTCTGCGTTTGCATTGTGTGTGTGGCGGGAGGCCTTATTGTAGTTTCATTTTCTAAAAAGCATTGTGGATTTAAATTTTAAAATCTTTAGTTGTTTGTTTTAAAAATAAACTGTTTTGTTTGCTCATACCAGTCCCACGACTGACCTGGAGTTTATCATTCCTTTCCTAAACTCTGGGTGCCCATAATTTCCCCATACGGGCAGTCTAGAGTTGGGTTTTTCAGATAGTCAGGTTTAGTAGATTATCTGGAGCTAGTTCAGTCTTTGGATTAGGACTGCACTTGCTTATCTTTGTGCATCGTATTGGAAGTTTGAGCTATTTCTGGATTGGTGCCATGTAGATGGAGATTACCGATACTGGAGTTCTCTCATGAAGGCCATATATTGTTCCGCTGCTGGTGTTATCTTTTCTTTCCACTACTGTAGTCTTGTCTCATATCTATGATGTATATTGATATTTATTGTATCATCATTGCATATTGTATCAAATGTTGTATATCAAATGTATTATTTCATTTCTTCCGTTGTGTTGTACTTAATGTGCTATAAGCTCCGGCGAACCAGGTTTGACGTTTGGATCTACGGCATTTGAATACGAGTGTCGTATTTGGTGCCGATTTTCAAAGGTCGAGTCAGGGTCGTTACACCCTGACTCCCGTGAGTCAGCTTGCTGCGGCTAAAACAGGAGCCACGCCGGGCCAAGTGAGGTCATTCCTCCGATTGGGCACATTTCTTCGATACCATTCTATTGCTTTTGTGATTGATTGGTTGCACCCTTTAATTTGGGAATGTGTCATGAGGTGGGCGAAAGTAGCTGCTATGCGTTACCACCAGTCCAGATCCGCAAACGGTATATCTACCCTGGCAATGCCTCGAGTGCCTTGTCGCATGCTCTATCGCGCCTTCTGCAAGTTTGTTTTGTACCATACATATGGAGTGCCCTCTCATAGCCCTCCAGTTTAAGGGGGGAGTTACGGTACTGTATACACAATGGGAATATATAAAATGTGTTAAGGGGGATATGGGTAACGCCTGAATGCTATTTTAATAGTTTACTTTACTATAGACCTACTATAATAGTGTATATTACTACATAGTAGATAGTTTTACGGTTCCTTAGAGGATGGTTATCCCAAACATCCTTTGAGTTACTTGTATTTTAGTTGATATTTCAATTTAGTTGGATTTATTGATATAAGAAGGTTAATCCTGACTCGAGTGTTTTGTGTCTTGCTTTATGCTCGGGTCAGACTGAGTGATACATCATTTGAGACTCACCTTTGGAGTTTGGAGCTTCGCTTGGAGATCCAACTATCGATTCAGCTTTCAGCTTTTCCAGTTGATTTGTTCAGAGATGTCTTCAGTTTGTATTTGAGACTTCACTGTATTTGAGATATTCTTGTTGTATTTTATTTCAAACTCTGTTGTTTATATAGTAGCTTCATGAACTACTATTCATCTATTCCGCTGCAATATTATTATATTACTCCGTATCTGTAATTCTGTGATTGATTTATTTACTGTATATGTTGAGTTTTGCCAAATATAAATTAACAATCTGATATTTTGAGCAATTCAAGTCCGACATGAGCGGATGCTAATGGTTGAAAATATTGGGATGTTATAATTTGGATGTACAAAACTCATTTCTATCGCTTGAAAAAAAATTCTGATGATGGTTGCAGCATCACGGCGTTCATCTTCAAATTTCAAAGTAGGGATGTTACAAAGTTGTTTTGGTAAAATAGATTTTGGTTTAATCTCAAAAGTATGTTTTGATATACAAAAGATACATGTATATATTATAATTTCAGTTGATTTGATACAAAACCCAATTTTTGGTCCTTAAGTTTTTCTTTAAAAGAATTTGATATAGAAAATAAATAGTAGTTTTAATAAAGATTTTGAAATAAACTTTCTATATGGAAATGACTTATATATATATACACACACACACACACATATATATATATATGCTATGTTGGGTGCCCAAGTGGTAGTGGCAAAACCCAAATAATTGTGAAACCTTTTCTATTACCTCCTTGTAGAAAAGAGTGTTTAATAAATGATTGAAACTTTGTTAAGTTATTTTATTGGCACATGTATCTTATACACTAGGATTGTATGGTAAATGCATCATGATATGTCGTTTGGTAGTTTTCATTTGTTAAAATGAAACGAGATTTTCGGCTATTTTGGACAGTCTGAAACTTCCAAATCGTTATAGAACTTAAAGCCAAGTGTTAGAGTTTATATAACCCTTGAATTAAAAAGGTGGTTAATTTTTTGAGAAAAATGTGTGATCCTCTAGTAATGAGGAGAGCACATATTTTGAGAAGGTGGTAAATTAAAATAAGTTTTGAATCTATTGAACATTCATGACAAGTTATATGAATTTGATGTTTCATATATACTTTTAGGATGTAGCGGAGTATTATACACTACAACAAACTGGGAATTTATAGCATTAAAAACGCTACTATACCTTACCATAGCGTTTCAAAGAACGCGGTGGAACGATATGCCATGGTAGGCCATACACTTTATATTGCATGAACAAACACATTATGGAAAATACATTTTCTATAGCCTTTTTCAATGCTATTAAGTAAAAACACTATAGGAAATATTATCTCATGATCACTTTCTATAGCGTTTGAACTACACATTTCTATAGCATTTTTTTGCATATGTAGCTTTTGGAATGCAGATTTCTATAGCGTTGGTTTGCATATTTGTATAGCATTTTTTTGTGCATATTTCTATAGCATTTATTTAGTTATAACATAGCTTTATTTAGGTAAGGAACCTTTTACTTTCTATAGCGTTTTATAAACGACGGCCTTTTTTACATGTTAAATGTCTTATTAATTTATAGGTTTTAATCATTGCTGTCCCAATTTCTTTACTTATATAATATACATTTACCTATTTCTTCTGTGCATATAGATATAAAATATTTTCGATGCCAAAAGTTATGTAAAGTAAAGAACAATATTCCATACATATCATTCAAACAACTTTTGTCATATCCATACATGGTATTTCAGACATATCATTCAAACAACTTTTCTCATATCCATAAGTGGTATTCCATACATATCGTTCAAGCAACTATTCTAATATCTATACAAAATATTTCATATATATTTGCATCAACAACATACTTATAGGCCAATCAAATAGTTGATATCATCTTGCTTTTCTTTTGGTTTTCTCTCTCTAAAATCAGTAATAATAAGTTAAGCAATATAGATGTTAGTAATTGTTATATCAAATATTCACAAAATAAAAGGGTCCTCGTGGAAGAAAAAGAATTAGCAAGGACTTACAATATGATGTAGCAAGCCAATGCAGTGGGTATTGTGTTGCAAAATAACTATACATATATATAGATAGGACTTAAAGTATGTATACAAACTATATACAATCCATTTAATTTAATGTAAAAGGGAACTATAGTTTGGCTTCTGTCCATTCAGAATATCAGCAGCTAGTCCATAGGATTATTTTTGGAATCATTGCTTGTTTTGGATTTCAACCTAATTTGTGTGTAGAGATGTATGCAACTGGAGTACATACCTTGGGCAATATTTATACAATCAATTTAATGTAAAAGGAAAGTGCTGAGTGCAAAGTTTTTGTGTGCAACCATTTTCCCATTAATAACACACACACAAACACATGCATTCAATGTAGTTGTTTATGAATTGTGAGTAATTTGTTGCTTTTCGCAGCTTCGGAATTTTAGTGAACTGTGCAAGTGTGTGCATGAGTGGGAAATAGGAAAGACTTTTTTTAATAATATAAACGACCCAAGGCCTACAAAATACAAAAACATCTGAGTAACCCAGATCTAGTTGTACCCGTATTACTACACTGTTACAATTTTTATATCATTTCAACCCTAGCCACTTTCATTCATTACCCTAGCTTTAATCTTGTGAACAATGACGGTCCCAAATTAAAAGAGAAAACTTCGGCCGCCTATAATTCGCACTTTCTCTCGAACTTATCGTAATCGCTCCTGTCCTCATCAGATAAGTGGTTAATATGATTGATTATCTTGGTTTTGTAAAATATTTCCCTTTATCTCTGATTTCACATATCAAGTTGCAAAATTCCTTATTGAAGGAATCTGTTCTCCTCATGCATCTAACTTTGTAAGTGGTTGACCCTACTCTAACTAGGTAAATAAAACTTTTTATTAGCATTTATCATTAATTTACAGTTTGAATTACGATTATTAATAATACGTCTACTTCCTTTGTAGGAGTCCGTTTTGGTTTGAGTTAAGGATCGGCCGCCTCCAGCAGTCATACTTTCGAGATTGATTGTGCTCCAACCTTTTTCCATTGCATCCAATGATTGTTACTATGATGGAAAAATTTGCCAGGAGAAATGTCAAAATTGACTTTCCCACATTGTAAGGAAGCTTCTAACCTTTCTTCATAGTTGTCCAGTTTCCATATTTCCTAATTTGCATCTTCTGAAAGTTTGGATTAATAATTTTTTTTGAGTAGTATTTGGCTTTCCGATTTAACTGCTTTCCATAGTTGAGTGCATTATGTTTCTTTTTGAGTGTGCATTCTCAAGTTTCTTTCTTTTCACATATGAAAATAACTGTTTTTATTAGCATACATGCTTTCTTGAACTCTTTTGATTTTGCCTTGTAATTCTGTTGAATGTATTGTATGCTTTCTCTGATGCTTTGCACTGGTTGATGTAAATTGAATTTCGATTTCGATTTGGCTATGAAACAAATGTGTTTTGAGTATTCACAATCAAAGAACAAGTGCCTAATATTTTCTGATTCTATTTTGCAGAGAAGAGAGATGGTTTTTCCTATTTTATTCCATTTGAAAAATCTATCCCTAGTCGGTAGCCTGTTTAAAATGGAAAAGTATGTACAGTGAGACATTTTTGGACACTTTGATTTATTCCAAATGACTTTGTGCCACTCTACCTCTGCTTCATTTCCCCTTGTATACTCCATGCTTTTTTAAATGAAAAACTATCTTTTGATGTTAACTTCCAATACGAAGTATCCTTTTGTAGATTTGGATATATTTATATTGTCCTCATTACTGTATTAAATATTGAAGTTGCTTGGTAGTTGTATGTATTCCATTGTTGATTTTGGATAATGCTTTGAACTTTTTCATTAGCTCCTCCAAACATGTAAATGTTTTGCCAACCCAATAAGCTAACTAATTTTTTTCATTGAATCCACAGATTAAACTATAAACAAGTTTGCTTACCATCATTGAATCCGCTTTCCAGTAGTTTAATGGCTATTTCTCTACAGTTAAGTATATTTTTCCATGTAAAAGAATGATGGCTTTCAATACTCATAGTCTAAAAGTTTTTGTTTTTAAGATACCTCTCCTTCATCCATTTTGCCCATAATGATTTTCCTTCCAAAAATTTCCAAATTAGCTTGAGATTGCTAACTTTTGTTAAATCACTTTCGTTTCTCAACCCCAATCCACCTGATTTTTGATTTGCAAACTATTTCCTATGCCATTTTATGATGCTTTCCTGTCCAAATAAAGTTTGCGCATTCTTTCTATTTTATGTATTTATTTTTTTAGGATGATGTAAGATTTAATCCAGTACATTATAATTGTTGTAATGACAGTATGAGTTAGTTCCATTATCTCAACTAATGATAACAACTTACTAGACCATCCCTTAAATCTATTCTGAATTATATCATACAATCTTGTGCAGTCACTGTCATTTAATTGTTTCATATTTAGAGGCAGTCCTAACTATTTTACTTGCAGAGATCTCTCTTTGAATTTTAGAATATCCAGATTTCCTCCTTCTTATAACATGCTTTGTTGAAGTATATTTTGTTTTTACAATAATTAACTTGCAAGCTAGCAAATTCTTTTAATTTACCAAACACCCTGCGAATAGCTTTTGCACTTATGGGTCTACATTTAAAAATAGAAGTAAATTGCCTGTATATAATAAATGAGAAATGTTTGGTTTAACACTACTTATAGGTTTAATATTTCCATGTATCTGTTCAGCCCCAATTAGAATTGAAAAGAATTTCATAACAATAGTAAATAAGTATGAGAAAAGTGGGTCCCCTTGCCGAATATCTCTATTGTTATGAATAAAACCTTTGGGATACCCGTTAATATCTATTGTATAAGTAACATTGTTTATATATTCATTTACCAAAGTAAAGAATTTTTCATGAAACCTCAATTATATTGTCATACGTATTATAAATTGCCTATTGATTTTATCAAAATCTTTATGTAAATAAACTTTTATGCACATGAGTTTTTTTTTATAATTAAAGTTTCTAATCAGCTCATGTGCAAGTAAAGTATTTTCTGATATAAGTTTATAAGATATAAAAGTGCTTTGATTCTCTAAGATTAATATTTCAGAAAAACTTTCATTCTTTACATAATATACTTGAAATAATTTTATACACAAAAGTACGATAGATTATTAGCCTATAATCCTCTAAACCATTGGGGATTTTTACTTTTGGTACTAAGGTTATAAAAGTATGATTTATATTTTTTAGAAATTTTCCAGTCCTAAAAATTTATTAATTACATCAAACAATTTTTTATTTATTTCTTCCTAATGAGTTTTATAAAACTTAGCTCCAAACCCATCAGGGCCAGGGCTTTTATCTACATTTGCATTGAATCCTATATTTTTGATCTCTTTCATTCTAATAGGGGCAAGTCATATTTCTTGACTATTATGAAGCATATACTTTCTATTAATTTTTGGAAAAATATTTCTACAAGAGTTAGTGTTATATAATAGTGTAAAATGCTTTACTGCCTCATTTTCAATAAATGTAGCATCATTTATAATGTTACCCTTTGCATCAAGTAATTATCTTGCATCATTTTTATATTTTCTATTGAACATGTTAACATAAAAGAATTTGCTAGCTTCATCCCCTTTAGTAAGCCAATCCACCTTTGCCTTCTGCCTTAAATTGACAGACTGCATATGTAGTGATCTAATCAGTTTATTTTGAGCTTGAAAATTTTGTTGACCTTATTTAAGTCTAAGCAATCATTGTCTAATTCATTTTGCAACATTTCACATTCCTCTCTAAATTTTTTCAAATCATTTTTATTTTTATGTTTATTCCAGTTTTTCAAATTGTGTTTTATACTACACCTAGTTAGGATTTCAATACACTTTAGAATTGATTAATCATAAAATTCTAGATCTGAATATGTGACCCATATTGATTTGATTGAGAAAAAATTAGAGGAAGATAAACAATTAGTGGAAGTGGTACCTAATCCATAATTGAAAATTGAAAAAGAAGAAGAATTGGTTTGATCTTCCAAAATGACACAAATATTAGATCTGAATTATTTCCATAAAAGAGAGTAGGAGAACAATTAGAGCTTATGTAATTTTGGGACTATAACCCCTATTTTATAATGTTGAAATTTTCTAATTTGACCCTTCAACAAATTATAATTGCCCCAGTATCTACACATTAATATCATTAAAATTATATCTTTAAGCCTTTAAACTTTAACTCATAATTTGATCAAGTTAATTAGGCTTTACGTAAATAGCACAACACACTTTATTTTACCTATGTGGGCCATATGTTGGAATTTTCCAACAATCTCCCTCTGAGTCATATATGTAATAACCTTGTAAATGTGTATAACTTTATGAGCTCCAAAATTTTCTATTAATAGCATAATGTGTTTCCAAAACAATCTCATCCATTAATTATATCGTCAAAGGATCAAAGTGGTTTTCATTACCTTTAGTTTAACTAAACCAATCGATAGTCATATATACCATCACAATCAAATGACGTAGATCAATTATGGATGTGTAGCATGGAAATTACATGAGATATGATCTATACATGTCTATTTCCAATTGAACAACTTTAGTGAGATCAAAACATTCAATATTTGAAACTGTATTACTTTATTTCTGATTAAAAAAAACTTGATAGTCTGTAACTAAAGTATAGACCGATGTGTCATATGATAGTACCAAATACAAACTCCCTCTAAACCAAAATATCATTATAAAGTTATACCAATTGAGCAACATACTCATGAAAGACCTTGAATGATAATCCTTTTGTAAGCTGCTTCGCTATAATAAAGTTTGTCAAAACATGCTCTACAAATTACAATTTCCTCTGCACTCTCTTCTTATTACAAAATAATATGTTTTTTATTGTCACTATATTACATTAGTGGCTTTCAATTTCTTTTTTAATGTTCCTTAACTTTGTGATAAAATTTTGCAATTATTTTCCATCATTGGATGCCACATAACAAAAAATAAATGTTAGTTCCAAAATAGAGGAGGCTATAAGTATCTATATGACAACATTCTTTATATAGCTCCATAAAAAAATATTATTACTCGAAATGGATTTTTTATACTCTTAGCATATAGCATATTCGGATCGTAATGCTTTATGATCTCCAACCAATCCGATCTTTTATCTATGAGCATATAACATTTGTTCCTTAAAGATATCTCATAACCATTTGGGTCACTAACCATTGATCCACTTTCAATGTCAGTAAGACGTCTACCAAATAATACTTGCAATGTCTATATGTGCATAATCCTTAGCATGCATTAGACTCCACATTGAAAATGTATGAGGAATCTTTTGCATTTCTTTAGCTTTGAGGTTGTTCTTATATCATTATATAAGACAACATTTGTCTCTTTTGGCAAAATAGAATCAATTGATTCGTAGTTTGCATACCAAACCTTTTTATTTACTTATCTGTCTAGCTCTTTTGTGATAATCCAAATATCACTCCATGGATAATAGCGGTATATATGAATACCTAATATAAAAGAGTAATCCGTAAATAGGTTTCTTTAGTTGTTTCATCAATGTCTCCATTGAGAAACACGACTTCAATAACCTTTTGATATTGCTCAAAATTATACTCCATAACAAATTCCAAAATAATTCTAAAGAGTCTTTCAGTAAAACCAAGGAGAAAGTATCTTTTAAAAAACATTGTTTCCTTACCTAGTATAGTTTTAATATAACGAACTTTATACCTTTCAGCATTACCCACTTAATCCCTTTTTATTTTGAATAGTTATTCACCACCAGTGATCTTGTTACCTTAAGATAAGGGGAAAGATCTCATACTTTATTGTCCTTCATAGATTTATACTATATATTCATACCTTAAATCCATGTTTCAAACTAATATCTTGTATGGGTTGATGTAAACCAATAGAAACATCTTCACCAATCCATTATTTATCTTTATGGAGAAATACTATATAATCATCTAGAATAGTATTTTTTTTTCAATTACAAGTGGATTTCTATAATGACATTGCACCTTGAGGTTGTTGAGTTTGGTTTCTTGAAATAGCAATCTTAATTCAAAGAATTGTTTAACATTGTCTTATTATGGTTCCTGATTTACTTCTTGTCAATGAAAGGAAATAAATCTTATACACTATATGAAGAAGTAATTGTAATTGAATCAAAGACAATAATTCTCTTTAAAGACAACGATCCATATGAAAATTTTATTTAACATTACCTTATTGTGTGTAGCGATTCGACTTTCTACTACCAGAAAATCGCATCACTAATTAAGAAAGAAAGAAATAGAAGAAGAAAAGAAAGAGAAGAAAAGAACAACAACACAATAGAAATCTCACAGCGGATTAAATGAAATATAATATAGAACATATACATAGTATCATATACATCAGAGTACACAACTATACATCTCAATTTAGACAGTTATAACATTTCTATCTAATATACGATACAAGAACATCAATACAGAATAACACACAGCGGAAACACTATCTATATATCTACATGTTGAAGCCTCCTGCTCCAAAGCTCCTCCACAATTCGTCAAGGATAACCTGAATCACTTGACTACTCATACAGAATATGAGTACCCAAGAGTTTAATAAAATAGAAAATAAACACTCGGGTTAGACAGGGGTCTGGTGTGAGTAAACGGTTTAAAGTTGCTTAACTTTAGAAAATCTTATGAAAAGAAAGGGTATCACGTAAGACTTCCCACACATAAACATGGAAAAGTTTTTACCTTACGCTAACCAAAGCATTTGATAGGAAATCCAGTGATATTATAATAGTGTCTAGGGTTTTCAAGTAAATATGAAATAGCCGAAATTGTTACATCTATTAAATTCCAGCTACTAGCCACAAAAGTGGGTAATACAAACAAAACCGTAGGGTCTCGTAGGAAGAATTGGTTTCCAACAATGGCAGGGCTACTGGGGTACCGCCCGTCATAGTATGTGGCCTAGATCACCGTACCAAGGAGTACGCCCGCTCCCCTGCAACACAAGGCCTGGTCCATTCCTTACTGAACAGTCCCGAACAAGACCACCCCGTAGTTGGCTGCAGATCCAACTGGCCACAAAGCCGAAATAAAAAGGGACATCTAGAAAAGGATGAATCTCATCATACTTGGGCATAACCCACTTAACCTTGTTGCACCTCCCCTGTTTTAGCCATTCCCGGTTGATGAGGCTTGAGGCTGCGATTACCTTTGTAGGACACATTTATCTTAGAATGCTCATCGTCCACCTGACGATGTTCTGAAAGCATTCAATCCATATAAGTCTGTTCCGGGTTCGAACGCAACCGAAGGCACTATCTCGTTGCACTCATTTTGGAATCACCCTCAGAGTCAACGACCATAGCCCTTGCACTCTGAATCACCATCTCGAATCTATAAGTACTATTCCGTCAAACTCATTACGGAATCACCTACAGAGTTATACTGGCGTATAGTTCTTACACCTCGAGTCTTCACTTGCACTCCACTTGGATTCACAACCTAACGTTTATTTTGTGTCGGTGTGGTTTTCGGATATCCCAATATGGAAACCCGATCCCGGTCCCACCGAATCCAAATGCCATTTTAATGTCCAAGTTGTACTTAAGGGATTTAAACGGTAGATATTCAGAATATCACTTAACATAATGGATGATTCATAACACACAGATAGATAATTCGCTATTATCACATTCATCCATACATATCACAAAGCAGCATATATATCACATCTCAGATATAACACATTCATATCATCATATATCAACCAATAACATACGATATCATCCAATATCATTAACTCATCCAATGATCCTTATCAACCAATCATTAATCAACCAAAACAAGGTTTGATCCAACTTTAATTAATTTAATTCATCCTTAATTAAATTAATCCTTACTTAAACACCTGGATAATCATCAATCCTGTTTACTTATTCATTAATTAATTACAAATTAATTAATAAATATCACTTAATTATTTACCTTAATTAATCTCCCTCGATTAATTACTACTTAATTACCTTAAGTAATTATTCCTTAATTTCAATTTTAATTAATCATACTGATTAATTACTTCTTAATTATCCAAGTAATTATTTCTTAATTACCCTTTTTAAATTAATCTCACTTGATTAATTATTATTTAATTATTGTGATAATTATTCCTTAATTATCCTTCAATTAATCACACCTGATTAATCACCTTTAATTAATCATACTTGATTAATTACTCTTGATTAATTACCTTTAATTAATCACACTTGATTGATCATTTATAATTAATCCTATTTAATTAATTACTTTTAATTAATCACATTTGATTAATTATTTTTTAATTACATTTAGTAATTAAAACTTAATTATCCTTAAAATATTAATTAACAATTAATTAATTATTTCCATTTATTAATGATTACTTCATTAATTAAACCTTAATTAATTACTTAACAAGTAATTAACCCTTAATTAAATTCTCTTAATCCTTTATTAATTAACCATTAATTAAATAATTTAAACCTTTAATCAATTTTATTAATTAATTCTTTAATTAATAACTCAAGTGATTAATCCCTAATCACATCCACTAAATTACTTTTATAAGTAATTATTCTTTACTTAATTACTTCCAGTAATTAATTACTTCACCCAGTAATTTTACTTAATTAACTCCAAGTGATTATCATCAATTAATCACAAATTAATTACTTAATTAATTATTAATTAATCATTTAAATTCAATTAAATGATTCTTGACTTCTTATATTATAAAGATTCTTAATTAAGAAAACATCAACTTAATTAAATCATTTATATTAACCAATAACACTTGATTATTAATAAAAGTTGAATTATCTTAATTATTTTCACAATTTTAATTATCTTTAATTATATCAAAATTCTATACTACTTAAGAAAAACTTTATTATAATTGATTTCCAAATTCTAAATCATTACACTTTATTCAAAATAAAACATAACTTTTTAGAAATCAATTTATAATGTAAACACATTTTAAATTAAACTTTTGAATCTTTTAAGACTTTTCCAAAGTTATTTTAACAAAGTTTAATACAAACTTCATTTCAAAATCCACTTATCTTATTTTAAATCTTTCATAATTTTATATATAAAACATGTTTAAAATTTAGTTTTGAAATAAATTTAATTTATAAATAAGACTTGTTTCACTCTTGTTTTAAAACTTTTACAAAATCATATTAGCTTGTTAAAACCCCTTTTTTTTAAAACCTCATTGTTATACTTTAAAAACCTTAAAAAAGCTGAACCCAAACACACACAAAAAACCTGCTCGATCAAAACATGAGCAACTCACTGCAAACACTCGCGTTAAATCTCGAGTCACCCCTCAACTTCATATGCTTCGAGCCACAACAGCAGTTACATGAAGTCGTCTACGAGCTCCCCTGTAACGACCCAGAATTTTTAGAAATTAAAATTTGAATATTTAATTTATTTTAAATATTAATAAGTGAATTTATAAGTCAAATAAATTTTTATTTGAATTATTGGATTTTATTGAATAATTAAATCGATAATTTAATATGTTAAATTATGGAAATAATTGAAAATCGGGTTAAATATGATTGAAAATGATTTGTAAAATTTTATTTTATCATGTTGGAGTTAGAATGATATTTTAGAACTTTTAAAATCGAATTAAAAGTTAATTTGTGAAAATTGAATATTTTAATATTAAAATCGACTAGTGAAAATAGTCAATTTTTGGACAGTCTCAGAATTGAACGAAACCATTTTCATTGGATCCGTAATAGTTAGTTATTACCGGATTTCAAATTTCGTGTCAATCGGAGTTATCGTTTGATCGTGGCAGCTCGAAACGCATCGAATTGTTTTTAATTTAAATTTGGCGAGTTAAAATAGCCATTTTTCAAAAAGTCTCGGATTTCGACGAAACCAGTTTCATCGGATCCGTAATGTGATATTATTGTAAGGTTTCAAATTTCAAGTCGATTGGATTTACCGTTTGTCCGGTACAAATTAAAACGCCTAGAAAATCGATTAAATCGGTTTAATTCAAATTGAACGTTTTTAGCCATAACTCGCACAGATGTCCGAATTAGCTTCCGAAACCTGTTCCATTGTGTCCGGAATACGGGATAAACCCTAGGTACGTTAGTTTCGGCGCGTAAATCGGAGTTCGGAATTTCCGGATGAATAGTGTCGTTCAAAACTCTATAAATACACACCCACACTCTTCATAAATTAAAAAAAAAATATCAAAACCCTAATTTTTTAACCCTAGCCGCCACTTATACAACCAAGGGCCAGAATTTGTCAAAATTCATTCATTAATCTCTCTCAATCCGTAAGGAATTAGCCAAAGTGCTCAACTACAAAGTCGAAGAGCTTGACGAGAGCTTCAATTTCATACGGAGATGATCGGAAACGGCGCGACGTGGAGGGAGCAAGGGGGGGCCGTTCTCTTCAGGCCATGCATGCAAAAGGAGGCTAATTTGACAGCCGAGCTTCAGGTGGTTGAGGCCAGAGGTAGAGGAAGTTGAGAGCTTTCGTGTGGCGGTGGTTTGATCGGGTTTCATCGAGTATTGACGGAGTATAATTAAACCCTAATCTAAGCAAGTGGGTTTTGTTGTGCGGCCTCAACCTGTAGAGGAGTAACGTGGGAGAAGATGAGGGGATGGAGGGCCGTGATCAGGTTGGAGATGGATCCTGTGGCTGAAAATGGTTGTAGTTTAAAATTGATTAAAAGTTGTGTGATTTATGTTTATAAAATTCGAGTAAACTTCAAATATTCATAACTTTTTCATACGAGGTCGAAAAAATGCAAACTCAGTTGCGTTGGAATCGTATGGACGAGCACTACGCGATGGAGTTTGATTGGAGTCGTTTGGAGTTAGTGAGAATTTCGGGTAAAATTAAACGCGCGTTTAATTTTATTCGAAATAAATCGCTAAAACGGAATTTAAAATCAAGGTGAGAACTTCTCACTCAATCGAATTGGTTTTGATTTTATTTAAATAGTTAGATTTAAAATATTTGAATGCATGTTTGAATGATGATTGTTATCTATTGATTGTTAAAATAGACATTATACGCCGTTAGTAAGCGGATGTTATTTATTAAAAACATATACCGCGAATATTTCATAAACAGTGAAATTGGTATTATAAATAATATCAATATATATATATTGGCATATGTATATATTGCAGTTGATTGATTTCCCGTATTTTTTAGCGGATGAGACCCTATTACGCCGTTATTAAGCGGATAATATTTATTAAAAACATATACCGCGATAATTTCGTACTGGAGCGAAATTGGTATTGTGCTAATGTTTTTGGATGCAGGAAAACAGGTTGGAGGGATCCAACTGGATTCCTCAACAGTATTTATTTGATTATGGATATTTTGATATTCGTTGATTATCATATACGATATGTGATATCGTTGTTGTCGTGATTGACTATTTGATGTGTAGCATCATTGGACCCAAATTTTGGGATTTTAAAAGGGTTTTTAAAGTGATTTTTGAAAAGATAAAATATTTTTGGAATTGATCCATTATAAATAAATGAACGTTATAATTTTTAAAGTTGTAAAAATTATAATTTTTGAGAAATACGGTTAAAAGCTGATTTTTGAGAAATATGAATTAATGACTTTATAAAATAGTTTAAACTGGATTTTTGAATTTATTATTAAAAGTTTAAATATAGGATTTATAAAATTTGATTATTTTATAAATCAAAATGGTGAAATCATAAAGAATGGTAAAGACGTTTAAAGAATAATAATAAATTGATTTATGTTAAAGATTTATAAATCGATATTTATAAATTAATAAAACGTTGGAATTATAAAACGAGCTTTTATAAGTGTTGAATATGAATTGTGAATGAATTTCATAACTTAATGAAATTTATAGAATTATAAACTGTGAAGTTATAAATGGAATTTTTAAACAGTAGGTTTATAAAATTTGTGAAATTATCAAAAGAATGGATTTTTTGCATAAATACATGAATCTTATAGGTTATAAGATTTATAATTATGAAGTTTAAAAGAACGATTTTATAAAATAATCGTTTTATAAGAATTTGACTTATAATATGAACTTTTAGTTTATAATTGAGTTATAAACTGGAATAGGTTAATAAAGGAATTTATAAAAAGGAAGTTTTTATAAATAAATAGAAATGGAATTTATAAACGTTGTTTTATAAATTCGAAATGACTTATTTTGATAAGTAAATTATTATAACTTATGTATGGAGTTATATTCACGTTTTTAGACCGTGAATAATCCTTTGAAATAAAATGCATAGAATTGATGAAATTTGTTAACGTAGTATATTCACGTTTTTGAATAGTGAATAATACGTTAAAGAAATTGTTTTGAATGTGAATGTTTTAAATAGAATTAAAACGATCTAACGATGTTTTAAAATGTGTTGAGATTCGAAACCATAGATTTCAACATTTATTGTTGAAATAGATGTTTCGAGAAATAAAAGGAAATGGTGGACTATAACACTGTTGTTATAGTAAATGATTTTCGAATGGAAATGGTTTTGTATAGTATTGGGATTTATATATCTATTTTAATTCCGAATCCCTATACTAGTGATTTTGGGTTGTCGTAACGATGTTTTACGCAACATTCGTTTTGGCCCAAATAAATATGTTAAAGAGAATGATTTCCTTAAAGAATGAAATATATACTTAATTCGATTTAAGTATATGGAATATTTTCCAAGGTTGAAAATAAAAAAAATTTGTGAATTACTTATGAATAAATAAGTATGGAAATGTTTTTCCAATGTGAAATGAAACGTTTTGAGAATTTATCTTTCTGAAGATAAATTGAAAATGGATAATTGAAATCGTATATGCATGGATATTTTGGAACATAAATTCATTATGGAATTTATAAATGAAAAGTGGAATTTGTTTAAAAATAAATATTGATTTATTTTTGAAGTGTTGAAATTATATATCTTGTAAAGATATTTTGGAAAATAAATAATTTGGAAAATTATTTGGAATCTGGTGATGTGTGCATATCCATTGATAGTTCAATAATCGACTATCAATATTTCCCTTTGAATGGGTATTTGATGTGATTTGATTGAATTTGAATGCCACACTTATTTTTGAATAAGCGCTCACTATTCGGGTTAACCGGGAAAGGACCATGGGGTCGTATAACCCATTCCGAATATGTGATACGTCGTTATGAATTGCATTGAAGACCGGTGTTGAAGACCGAGTATTTGCAAAAGCGATAGGATGACCTGTCGATTGACTCTGCACCGAGTTGCTCCGGTATAGAGTTCTCCATATGTGATGGTGAATCCGATCAGGATTGTGAATATCCGGATTGCAAGGACTTCTTTGTAAGTGCCTTCGGTTTTGTTCGAGCCCGGAACAGACTTGTATGGATTGTATGTCTGACATTACAAGTTGAGATATAAAGCCGATTTCATTCAAATATATTTCTGTTGGTGGCGGAGAATTTATTCTTTTAGCTTAACACCCTTCTCTGAGACGTACGAGCTCAGAGGTTATGTAGTTGAATGTTATCAGCGATATATTCCCAATTTGGTAATGTGACATGCTGAGTGATGCTGAAATGATCATTGTGTTGATTATTTGTGATAGGATCGTTTATTTGATCGTCTATCCTTGTGATCATTGTGTTGATCATTTGTTGACCCAAAGCATGGCTTTTGTATAAAGTATGTTTTTGTGGACGTGACTTCGTCGAGCCTCACACCCCGTGAATGGTCAAAACAGGAAAGAAGCAGCAAGGTTATGAGGGGTAGCACCCTTTAGGATGTGTCCATTTCCTTCTGGAAAAGGGTGGTATCATGGTATGGAGCCCAGATACTTACTCATGTTGAAAACACTTTGTTATGATTGTGTGAATTGATTACGAGCGCTCGGTGAAAAGGTCCCAAAGGACCGGGGGATGGCATATTCGGTCAGTTGTTACTCAGTTAGGGGTAACCCGGCCTTGTGTTGGTAGAGATCCGGTTTGGTTCTCGGGGATGTCCATCCAGAGGCATTCTCATGTGGCAATGGGAAGTTCCTTGGCCTGATCATTCGTTGGAAATCCAATTCCCAATACGAAACTTGTACGGTTTTAGTTGTAGAACCTGCCATCTAATATGGTAGCTATTAGTAGGCATAATATAATGGTACCTATGCTGGCTAAGATTTATATTCTACTTTCGAAATGAATTTCTTCTACACTATGCACTAATAATAATATCAAATGTTCTTTTAAATGCGTATCAAGCATGTTTGACTATCATAAGGAGAAATCTTCTCCAAGTCTGCGTTTGCATTGTGTGTGTGGCAGGAGGTCTTATGGTAGTCTCATTTTTAAAAGCATTGCGAATTGAATTTAAAAATATCTCTCTATTTTGATTTTAAAGATAAATAAACTGTTTGAGTTCTCACACCAGTCACATGACTGACTCGGAGTTTATTGTTTTCCTTCCTAAACTCTGGGTGCCCACCAATTTCCACACGGGCAGTTAAGAGTTAGGTTTATCAGGATATTCTGGAGTTGCTGGAGGCAAGCTGGATGGCATGGCGTATTATTTATATAGTATTTCTTTTTCCGCTGCACTGTTTGATGTTGTATGATGTTGTACACTCTGATGATATGATGTAATGAAATGTATAAAATGTAATAACTGATATAGTTCTTTGTTTAAAGATTATTCATTTATTATTATATGTTGTTCCGCTGCGAATTGTGAGATTCTGATGTTGTTTTGTTGTGTTATGTTCTATTCCGTTCCATTTTCTGTTTTCTTTTCTCTCTATTTTCTTCCCCCTATTTTCTACCTCCTTATCTCTTCTTCTCTCTTTTTCTTTTCTTAAATTTTTTTTTAAACCCCTAACTATTCGGTTTTTCGGCAACGAAAAATCGCGTACGTTACATCCCCTCTTCTCTTCCCAAAACCTAACAGTGACACGAAATCATGCACGTAAACGCGCACGTCGCCGCTAGACGTTGGCGAACACCACATCGTCCTTCCCCAAGTCGCACACGACCTCTACCACAACACGCGCCACCCAGAAAACCAATTATGATCGAAAATCGAAAATTCACCTTCAAGCCCATCAGCTCGAAACACCATTGCCAGAAAATCCAACACCCACGGCAACACAGACCTCGAGAAAACCCACCGGCACCACCAAAACTTCGTTAAGATTCCCTAAACCCACAGCGACGCACGCGATTCACTCCGGTAGCCTCACGATGCCCCAAAGACGCGATGAACCACGATGGTAAAAACAAGGTACAAAACCCTACTTATCCAAATTCCGGCCACCCCCCCATCAATAATTTTCCCAATTAATTTTCTGATGATCACCGTTGTCCCCTCCACCTTCATGCTCAACCACGTCGACATCTTTGCCGTCGTTCGCCCAAAATTGGATGAAATGCTCAAAACAATCAAAACTCAAATTCTCACCAATTACTGTTCTAAAATTCATGGTTCCAGCTTCTAAAATCATGATTACTTATCTGAAATTCGATTATAAAATAAAAACTCAAATTTGAATACAAAATTTTTTGTCCCAAATCAATGTTTTACTGTAAATTTAAAATTCCTGAGCCAATAATACACTTTAAAATCCTGTAAATATTTTAAAGTGATAGATTACTTGCTTACAATCAACTTCTATTTACACATCAAAGGCCAATAAAAATTTAATATCGAATTAGTGATTTTATTATGAATTTGAAGCCTGTTGTAGAGCATATGTTTAACTTTACAGGCAAATCAAATATTCACAATTCAACATGCATTTAAATTTAAATCCAATATTTCAAATAACATTATGATATCATCACAATAACAAGTTGGATCCAATGCTTAAACTGTTTTTTAAAAGATTTATTTACTCACCTTATTTGCAGAAAACAGAAAATGTTTTCCAGGCCTTTTGAAATTTCTTTGCATGCTCATTGAATTGCTTGATTCCAGTTGCATGTTAATGTTCCAGAATCGCTTGTTGATTTCAAATTCTCTTAATTGACTTGAAGATCTTGCATTAAAATTTACATCTTGCTCTTGCTATTGAAATTTTCCTACATATTCTCTGATTTGAACTTGCTTTTCATCTTCATGTTTTCCGATTGAAATCCAGGTTCTATTTTTTTTTTAAATTCATTTTTTTATCTTTGTTTGGATTTACATTTTGCTGAAAGAAGAAAGTAATTTTGCTGAGGATAAATTTCTTCTTTTAATTTTACAACTTAAAATTTAAATTTTATTTTATTAAAAGAATGACATTTGTCTACCTTATATCCTTATTAGCTTACACCTATACATATTGATTTACAAATGTCCTTAATATACTCTATAATGTTTACAAGTGTTGTTATGTTTAATTAATGTTTTATAAATGTTACTTTTCCTATTTATAAATTTATTTAAGTTATATACATATATTTATGTAATATTATGTACTTATCTTTTAATAAATATGCCTGTGAATACAAATAACTTATATTTTTGATTTACTTTATATAACATATGTTTATAAGCTTAAGAAATTTATTTTAATTCTATATAAAAAAAATTAAAAACAATTTATCTTATGTTAAAATTAGAATGAAAGAATATTAAAAATAATTGAAAGTGAACTTCAAATTTTTTCTTTATTTAAAACAAAAGCTAAAATATATGTTTAAAATAAATAAGAAATTAACTTTTTTATTATTATTTAAATCTCAAATATCATTTCAAAAATATTAAATCAAATAAATATTTTAAATTACAAATTATATATTTATTAAAGTCTGCAAATACTTATTAAATTCAAATTAATAAAATTCCTATTTCAAATATATATATATACAAATATATTTACATATTTCATATAGAGAAACATTTTATCATAAATTTTTATAATTACCATATTAAATCTTAAAACGGATTTCAAATCACAATATATATATATATATATATATATATATATTCATATATATTATAATTTGAGTAGATAGCTTTTATTACTTAAAAACTTTCTATTTACAAGATATTCAAAACATATATATTATAAATCGAAAATATTCTGATTAGCCTCTGAAAAATAAATCTTACCAATATTAAATTGCCAAAATAAATATTCCCAAATTAAAATATTATAAATTTTCAAAAGAATTGAACTTGCCAAATTTTATATTGTTAAGAAAATTTTTGATAGATATTAAATTATTATTATTAGCCTTTTAAAAGAATTTAACTTGTCAATTATAATATAAAATGATCAAATCAATTTAATTATTATCAAATATTATTAAATTGATATTGCTCAAAATTTCGGGTCGTCACATTCCTTCCCCCTTAAAAGAATTTTGTCCCCGAAATTTAAAAGCAAAGATAATTTAATAACCCACTAAAGAATTTAAATTTTCAAACAGCAATCACACAATCAATCATAGCAACCAATTCAAACAAACATTTTATCTATCCAGACAAAATTCTAAATAGAACTTTCTAATATCATCTAGAGTTTCCAGGTATCTATACTGGAATACTCGCTCTACAGAATCTTAAGTAACTATACTACTATAACCAAGAACTCCCTCATCTGATCTACAGATCTGAACAAGATATCAGATTGAACTCAAAACTAGCCCAACTACCAGATCCTTCTGAACTACTGATTCTATCACTCGATGAATCATACACATATTCCTCAAAAATATGTGAAATAAAATGAATTCCAGTTATCCGAACTGGCAATTAAATCCTGTAGATAAAAATCTAATCTCAGAGAACACAAGAAAACTCAAAATACCTCCGGAGCTAGCCCTCCAGTTTTATCAAATCTTATATCTCCTTTGATCGGATAAAACTAAAACAATATCCAAATTCCAACTTCATATTCCAAATCTCCTTAATTCTTAACTGCGTAACTCTTCTGATGCTTCTGAGTCACCTTCAACTTTTCTGATCAGCTTAACCCTTGCTGATTGCTTCATGCAACAATAGGACCAAAATCAAACCAATCACCTGATCCTACTCAACAAAATGGCTCTCCTAAAATTTGCTGAAATCCAGTACACAACTCTGCTCTACAAGCATCAGTGGACTCCAAACCTACATCTCTTATCTGGAATAGTCAAACAGTTGCACTTGACAACCTTACCTAACAAATACAGAAAATTCCTTCATACTTGAATTTTCTATATAAATTCTTTAATCCAAGAAACTGCAACTCCCGGTTGCTCCCATACTAAAATAACTGCTAACTCGCTTTCGCTGCACAACTCTGGTCTGGAGTAGATAAGAATGCTATCGAAGAACTCGAGCACAAACTTTCTCCATACACTGTTCATCCGACTCATAAAATCTTAGCGACCATTCCACTTGGTCAAAACATCCAGCAAAATCCTTAACTGGAAACTAGATGGTCAATCCTTTCCAAAGAATCCGGAGCTGCCTCACCAACTTCTTCTTGCTCCAAGAGTCATCCCTCTACATGGCTGAACCATCAAAATTACTCCTGGAATCCAAGTCGATAAGAAAACTCAATCTCCGATTCGGGTAAACTTCTGAATTCATCCAAAAACATCTGGAAAATCTCTGACTACTTAAGTAACCTTTACCTTCATATAAGATGCCTCAATCTCAAACCAAAGAATACTCAAAAATTTCCAAACTAATCGCAAGTCACTTTCGCGAGCTTACTCAGTTCATATTCCGAAGAACTATCTTCCCAATTAGAACAGCTTCCCTAATCGAGATCAATCTTCAAGAATGGCTTATCTACCAGAAAACTGATAGATCACTTCTAGAAAATATCCTACTCTGCTGAGCTTCCCGAAGAAATGGATAAGCCTTCACTAATTGCCTGGTCTGCTGATAGTAGAATCCCAAAGATTCGGAATCATCGAAGAAACGGATCCATGCTGCTACTTCCATCTTCACTTCAATGATACAGCTAAGCCAAAAGATCATCCTTAACCATAAGCTTCTGGAAACTCAAAACTATCACCCAATTCACCAAAAATCCTTGAGACGGGTAGACATCTTCTCAAGGAACTCGGCTCCAAACCAAACACCAACCACTTGTTCTTCTTAAGTAAAACAATGAGACCATGTCCGAAATGAGGTAATCTATCGACCTTAGCCTCATACTTCAATATAGATAAGACACCCGCCCTTACTTGAGATCCAAAAAATTTCTAAACATCCGAATCTTCCCTGCTGTAGGCATCATAGTTCCTTCAACACCCTCTAAATCTTTGCTCCAGAAGAACATCTTTAGAACCACCAATGGATACTGCATCCATCACACAGCTATTCCTTCCTGAAGTCACCAAGATACCATCACCCACTTCTGCTCAGCTGACAGGTTTAACTCTTGGAAATCCTGCTCACTCGAGAGCAAATCAACCTCACACTCCAAGAATATACTCCAATTCTTGAAAAGACTTCCTCTGGAATCCACGAAATCCTTTCACCAATCTAAAAAACTTATTCGAGACGGTATTAGGTCTACAATCTCGACAGATATACTTCCAACCACAACATATAAACCTCTTCCATTAGTGGTAGTAGTGTTCCACACACTCCTACCTTACCTACCTCTATAACCTATGTTGGAAAATCCAAACAGATAACCCAACAGATTAGGTAGATATATAAATATATGTAAGTTACAAGTACGCTCTCTCAAGATAGATACCACTCCAGAGCCTAGGTATTCACTCAACCTAACGCTTTGATACCAACTGCAGCGACCCGACTTTCTACTACCAGAAAATCGCATCACTAATTAAGAAAGAAAGAGATAGAAGAAGAAAAGAAAGAGAAGAAAGAACAACAACACAACAGAAATCTCACAGCAGAACGAATGAAATATAATATAGAACATATACATAGTATCATATACATCAGAGTACACAACTATACATCTCAATTTAGACAGCTATAACATTTTTGTCTAATATACGATACAAGAACATCAATACAAAATAACACAAAGCGGAAACACTATCTATATATCTACACACTGAAGCCTCTTGCTCCAAAGCTCCTCCAGAATTCGTCAAAGATAACCTAAATCACTTGACTACTCATACAGAATATGAGTACCCAAGAGTTTAATAAAACAGAAAATAAACACTCGGGTCAGATAGGGGTCTGGTGTGAGTAAACGGTTTAAAGTTGCTTAACTTTAGAAAATCTTTTGAAAAGAAAGGGTATCACGTAAGACTTCCCACACATAAACATGGAAAAGTTTTTACCTTGCGCTAACCAAAACATTTGATAGGAAATCCAGTGATATTATAATAGTGTCTAGGGTTTTCAAGTAAATATGAAATAGCCGAAATTGTTACATCTATTAAATTCCAGCTACTAGCCACAAAAGTGGGTAATACAAACAAAACCGTAGGGTCTCGTAGGAAGAATGGATTTCCAACAATGACAGGGCTACTGGGGTACTGCCCGTCACAGTACGTGGCCTAGATCACCGTACCGAGGAGTACGCCCGCTCCCCTACAACACAAGGCCGGGACCATTCCTTACTGAATAGTCCCGAACAAGACCACCCCGTGTTAGCTGCAGATCCAACTGCCCACAAAGCTGAAATAAAAAGGAACATCTAGACATGGATGAATCTCATCCTACTTGGGCATGACCCACTTAACCTTGCTGCACCTCCCCTGTTTTAGCCATTCTCGGTTGATGAGGCTTGAGGATGCGATTACCTTTGTAGGACACATTTATCTTAGAATGCCCATCGTCCACCTGACGATGTTCTGAAAGCATTCAATCCATACAAGTCTGTTCCGGGTTCGAACGGAACCGAAGGCACTATCTCGTTGCACTCATTTTGGAATCACCCTTAGAGTCAATGACCATAGCCCTTGCACTCTGAATCACCATCTCGAATCTATAAGTACTATTCCGTCAAACTCATTACGGAATCACCCACAGAGTTATACTGACGTATAGTTCTTACACCTCGAGTCTTCACTTGCACTACACTTGGATTCACGACCTAACGTTTATTTTGGGTCGGTGTGGTTTTCGGATATCCAAATATGGAAACCCGATCCCGGTCTCACCGAATCCAAACGCCATTTTAATGTCCAAGTTGTACTTAAGGGATTTAAACAGTAGATATTCAGAATATCGCTTAACATAATGGATGATTCATAACACATAGATGGATAATTCCCTATTATCACATTCATCCATACATATCACAAAGCATCATATATATCACATCTCAGATATAACACATTCATATCATCATATATCAACCAATGACATACGATATCATCAAATATCATTAACTCATCCAATGATCCTTATCAACCAATCATTAATCAACCAAAACAAGGTTTGATCCAACTTTAATTAATTTAATTCCTTAGTTAAATTAATCCTTACTTAAACACTTGGATTATCATCAATCCTGTTTACTTATTCATTAATTAATTACAAATTAATTAATAAACATCACTTAATTATTTACCTTAATTAATCTCCCTCGATTAATTACTACTTAATTACCTTGAGTAATTATTCCTTAATTTCAATTTTAATTAATCATACTAATTAATTACTTCTTAATTATCCAAGTAATTATTTATTAATTACCTTTTTTAAATTAATCTCACTTGATTAATTATTACTTAATTATCCTTTAATTAATCACACCTGATTAATCACCTTTAATTAATTACTCTTTATTAATTACCTTTAATTAATCACACTTGATTAATCACTTGTAATTAATCATATTTAATTAATTACTTTTAATTAATCACATTTGATTAATTACTTTTTTAATTACATTTAGTAATTAAAACTTAATTATCCTTAAAATATTAATTAATTAATTATTTCCATTTATTAATGATTACTTCATTAATTAAACCTTAATTAATTACTTAACAAGTAATTAACCCCTTAATTAAATTCTCTTAATCCTTTATTAATTAACCATTAATTAAATAATTTAAACCTTTAATTAATTTTATTAATTAATTCTTTAATGAATAACTCAAGTGATTAATCCCTAATCACATCCACTAAATTACTTTTATAAGTAATTATTCTTTACTTAATTACTTCCAGTAATTAATTACTTCACCCAGTAATTTTACTTAATTAACTCCAAGTGATTATCATCAATTAATCACAAATTAATTACTTAATTAATTATTAATTAATCATTTAAATTCAATTAAATGATTCTTGACTTCTTATATTATAAAGATTCTTAATTAAGAAAACATCAACTTAATTAAATCATTTATATTAACCAATAACACTTGATTATTAATAAAAGTTGAATTATCTTAATTATTTTCACAATTTTAATTATCTTTAATTATATCAAAATTCTATATTACTTAAAAAAAACTTTATTATAATTGATTTCCAAATTCTAAATCATTACACTTTATTCAAAATAAAATATAACTTTTTAGAAATTAATTTATAATGTAAACACATTTTAAATTAAACCTTTTGAATCTTTTAAGACTTTTCCAAAGTTATTTTAACAAAGTTTAATACAAACTTCATTTCAAAATCCACTTATCTTATTTTAAAACTTTCATAATTTTATATATAAAACATGTTTAAAATTCAGTTTTGAAATAAATTTAATTTACAAATAAGACTTGTTTCACTCTTGTTTTAAAACTTGTACAAAATCATATTAGCTTGTTAAAACCCCTTTTTTTTAAAAACCTCATTGTTATATTTTAAAAACCTTAAAACAGCTGAACCCAAACACTAAAAAAAAAACCTGCTTGATCAAAACACGAGCAACTCACTGCAAACACTCGCGTTAATCCTCGAGTCACCCCTCAATTTCGTATGCTTCGAGCCACAACAGTAGTTACACGAAGTCATCTTCGAGCTCCCCTCTTCTCTTCCCAAAACCCAATAGTGACACGAAATCGTGCACGTAAACGTGCACGTCGCCGCTGGACGTTGGCGAACACCACGTCGTCCTTCCCCACGTCGCACATGACCTCTACCACAAAACGCGCCACCCAGAAAACCAATTATGATCGAAAATCGAAAATTCACCTTCAAACCCATCAGCTCGAAACACCATTGCCAGAAAATCCAACACCCACGGCAACACGGACCTCGAGAAAACCCACCGGCACCAGCAAAACTTCGTCAAGATTCCCTAAACCCACGGCGATGCACGCGATTCACTCAGGTAGCCTCACGAAGCTGTAAAGACGCGATGAACCACGATGATAAAAACAAGGTACAAAACCCTATTTATCCAAATTCCGGCCAACCCCTTCACCAATAATTTTCCCAATTAATTTTTTGATGATCACCGTTGTCCCCTCCACCTTCATGCCCAACCACGTCGACATCTTTACCGTCGTTCGCCCCAAATTGGACGAAATGCTCAAAATAATCAAAACTCAAATTCTCACCCATTACTGTTCTAAAATTCATGGTTCCAGCTTCTAAAATCATGATTACTTATCTGAAATTCGATTATAAAATAAAAACTCAAATTTGAATACAAAAAATTTTGTCCCAAATCAATGTTTTACTGTAAATTTAAAATTCATGAGCCAATAATACACTTTAAAATCCTGTAAATATTTTAAAGTGATAGATTACTTGCTTACAATCAACTTCTATTTACACATCAAAGGCCAATAAAAATTTAATATGGAATTATTGATTTTATTATGAATTTGAAGCCTGTTGCAGAGCATATGTTTAACTTTACAGGCAAATCAAATATTCACAATTCAACATGCATTCAAATTTAAATCCAATATTTCAAATAACATTATGATATCATCGCAATAACAAGTTGGATCCAATGCTTAAACTGTTTTTTAGAAGATTTATTTACTCACCTTGTTTGCAGAAAACAGAAAACAGAAAATGTTTTCCAGGCCTTTTGAAATTTCTTTGCATGCTCATTGAATTGCTTGATTCCAGTTGCGTGTTAATGTTCCAGAATTGCTTGTTGATTTCAAATTCTCTTGATTGACTTGAAGATCTTGCATTGAAATTTACATCTTGCTATTGAAATTTTCCTGCATATTCTCTGATTTGAACTTGCTTTTCATTTTCATGTTTTCAGATTGAAATCCTGGTTCTATTTTGTTTTTTTCAGATTTCATTTTTTATCTGTGTTTTGATTTACATTTTGCTGAAAGAAGAAAGTAATTTTGCTAAAGATAAATTTCTTCTTTTAATTTTACAACTTAAAATTTAAATTTTATTTTATTAAAAGAATGACATTTGTCTACCTTATATCCTTATTAGCTTACACCTATACATATTGATTTACAAATGTCCTTAATATACTCTATAACGTTTACAAGTGTTGTTATGTTTAATTAATGTTTTATAAATGTTACTTTTCCTATTTATAAATTTATTTAAGTTATATATATATATATATATATATATTTATGTAATATTATGTACTTATCTTTTAATATATATGCATGTGAATACAAATAACTTATATTTTTGATTTACTTTATATAACATATGTTTATAAGCTTAAGAAATTTATTTTAATTCTATATAAAAAAAAATTAAAACAATTTATCTTATGTTAAAATCAGAATGAAAGAATATTAAAAATAATTGAAAATGAACTTCAATTTTTTTTCTTCATTTAACAAAAAAGCTAAAATATATGTTTAAAATAAATAAGAAATTAACTTTGTTATTATTATTTAAATCTCAAATACCATTTCAAAAATATTAAATCAAATAAATATTTTAAATTACAAATTATATATTTATTAAAGTTTGCAAATACTTATTAAATTCAAATTAATAAAATTCCTATATCAAATATATATACATATTTCAAATAGAAAAACATTTTATCATAAATTTTGATAATTACCATATTAAATCTTAAAACAGATTTCAAATCACAATATATATATATATATATATATATATATATTCTTATATATTATAATTTGAGTAGATAGCTTTTATTACTTAAAAACTTTCTATTTACAAGATATATCAATACATATATATTATAAATAGAAAATATTCTGATTAACCTCTGAAAAATAAATCTTACCAATATTAAATTGCCAAAATAAATATTCCCAAATTAAAATATTATAAATTTTCAAAAGAATTAAACTTGCCAAATTTTATATTGTTAAGAAAATTGTTGATAGATATTAAATTATTATTATTAGCCTTTTAAAAGAATTTAACTTGTCAATTATAATACAAAATGATCAAATCAATGTAATTATTATCAAAGATTATTAAATTGATATTGCTCAATATTCTGGGTCGTCACATTGTGGTTCCTGATTTGTTTCTTGTCAATGAGAAGAAAAAATCATATACACTATCCAAAGAAGTAACCGTGACTGAATCAAAATAACGATTCTCGTTAAAGACAATGACATATACTTTATTTCTCCCTCGACTCAACATCCTAAAAAACTGTTGCATTTCTTATTTTAATTTTCTTTTCTTAGTATGAGTTTATAAAACTTGTAGAAAGTCGGCTTAGAATATCAATAAATTATTTGCTATCTTTAGTGCCTCAATCTAGAATTATTTAGTAAGCTGAAACAAATAATTATATAAATCACCAAATCAAAATTTGAGACTTCATTATAAAAAGTATTTAGCATAAGTGGATATATATAAGTTGTATTCTAAACATTAAGAGATTTAATTCCATCAATGCTTGAACTTATTTATAAATCAATCTTATTATTTCTAAATGAATGATAATAACCTAATTTGTTCATATTAGAAATAGAAAGCCAAAATCTATCTAATGATAGCATAACAAAAATATCAAATAAATCTAAACAATATAACCGAAATCTCAATAATATCTTAAGAATATCTAGTAAACTTTACTTTATATGTATGTATATCTCATTAAAGAAACAATTATATATATATACGTTATTCCTTTTCTTCTTACCAAAATGCTAAATGAGCTTAATAAGAGGTCATTTTATTTTTAAAAAAGTAATAATTAATAATAATCTTAAAAGGGTTACTGTGTATAAAGAGAGTACCATAAAAATAACAATAAATTGAGTACATTAACTTTGAAGCAATATTTTTCCATATAGTATTCCTTTATGTTCCCCTAACATTATTTTATGGAATCGGGCAATATTAAGTGTGCCTGTTTCCCATAATTATTTTTTGGTAAAATTCTTTTCATTCTCAGTAAAGAACTCCTTAAAATTGGTTATCCCTATGGATACCACATACTTGAAAGCTTCTGAAATATTTACATTATCATCCTTTAACTCTTGTTGTTTGGATTATCTCATCTCTCAATGTTCTTTATAATATTATAAGAACATTCAACTATTGTAGGGGTGGTTGTGACCCTTCTAATTGCATGAGCTAGATCCACGAAGTCAAGAACGAACAATATATTCTCTTAATAATCTATAGAGTTAGTCTCAAACCAGATAAGAATGTTATTAAAATTAGTAGACACTTTAGTCAAATTAGTTGAAAATAGAACAAAATTAAAGATTGATCAAATATGCTCATGCCCAAATATCAGTCATAGAAATATAATAATTAGTAAATCTCTTCTCGGGTATTTAGTATAACATCAATATCAAGTGTTTGGATGGTGATATTAACTATAAGTGTGGTACTCGTAATGATCAAACATTGTAAATAAATTTAAACGAATAATAATCTTCCTTTGTGCCGATTAATTATTTACTTGTAAAACCTTATAATTGTCACATATTTATTATCGCACATATGCAATTGAGTCGGTCAAATATTAGGCTTCCTATGGGCTGCCTTATATTTGTATGATTTACATGAATATCAAACATTTTCATGAACAATTAAAATAAGCAAGGTCACTTTTATGACATGTTATTTCAATTAGTTCACTTGAAATATATGATATTTACAATTAGTTTGGAAGAAGAATGTTAGAATATATTAAAATTGGTAGACTATATGACACAGCATTTTTTAATCATGGATGTTATATCTTATACTTTAATTATGTGGTTATATTCATGACATTTCTAAATAAATTTGATATAAGGCATATTAAATAGATCAAATAACAAATGTCATAGATGAATGTTAGAATAAATGCCATATAAAATTAAACATAAATGACATAGTAGATGTTGTACTAAATAGCATGAATGTATGTAGTAGCTAGATGTATTTACTATAATATAGCTATACAGAATGCTGTTGTACCACTTTATCTTTAATATATTATCTGAATACTTAATTATGGTCAGTAACCATGCATTTTGGAAAAATATGAAAACTGCTGCTCCTTTTATTTTATGCTAACTAAAGCATGAAGTGTAACAACCCGTATTTTTAATAATTAAAAATGTTAAATCTAATAAGATTTTAAAATTAAGTATTGTGAGAAATTAAAATTTATGATTTATTAATGAGAAAATAATTTGAATATGATTTAATAATGATGTTTGAATGTTATTGACAACTATTTTAATATAATTTCAATTAATCAAAATTATTGTAAAGTTAATTTTGGTTATAATTGTAAATAAGGAATAAATTAGATGTCGAATTCAATATTGAAATTATATTGTTATAAATTGAAATAGGTTAATATAGAATACAAAATCAGTTTTGGTAAGCAATTTATAACCCTTGGTTGTAAACAATAAGTTAACGGATCTGAATTATTATTATAAAACAATTGTTTGGATTATCATCTCATTAGTTAATTCGTTTGAATATTGAATTGGTAATCGATGAAAATTAAATGTAATTAAATATCGCAATTGATATGGTAAAAGAGGATAACCGTAGAATAAGAATGTAATAGGAGCAAACTAATGTTAATTATATTCATAAGGTAATAGTTGATTCAACAATAAGTGTGAGAATCGAAATAAAAGAATTTATTGGAATTTAAAATTTTAATGAATGAATTTATTGCAGTTGTAATTAAACGCTGAAATTGATGTAATATTTAAAATCCTAGATTTAATATGGAAATTGGTATTTTAAAAGTTTATAAATTCTATGTAATCAAGTATGATAAATTTTTAACTATTAAAATTGAATTTAAAAAGAGATTAAATTAATTTAATAATAATTTATTTAATTAACATGTAAAAGTAGCTATTTTGGCCGCTATCTCGGATTTCGATGAAAACAGTTTCATTGGATCTGTAATAGTGAGTTATTGTAGGATTCCAAGTTTTGTAGCGATCGGATTTGTCGTTTGATCGTGCAAGCTCGAAATGCGTAGAAAACGATTAATAGAATTTAAATGAATATAATTTGACTTTTAGGCTAACTTCTATATACAATGGAATTAGGGTTTGAAACTAGTTCCATTGAGTTTAAAAATATCGAAAACAATATTTTGAGATATGGGATGACTCACTTTCATTTTGGAAACGAAACGGGCTTTTAGGGTCGTTGTTATTGTTTCGACCCAAATCGATCTGTCCATTCATTCTTATCTATCTTTTTTCTATATAAATAGGTTTTTTTTCCTAACACTAGCAGCTTTTTTTTCTTATTTCTATAAGTACCCCTTTTATTTCCATTTGTTCCTCCTTCTCAAACATCAGAATATCAAAACCCTAATTCCCAAATTCAAATTCAATTCTAATTTCAAAATTTTCAAACTCTTCAAATCATGTCGTATTTTATATCGTTGGCAAGCTTCCGACGAGCGCTATCTACTGCTATAAATCGTTTTTGCAATCGTGGTTTTGTTTGGCCAGAAATCGATGATTTAGTTTCGGCAGTCCATATTAAGGCTTCTCGTTAAACAGTAGATCTTCATCCTTACGACGATCGGATGTTGTTGCGTCGTAGTGAAGGCTAAAGGGGGTCGATCCATATGGTTGGTTCATGCAAGAGGGGTGGGAAATAGCCAGAAATGGAAAATAGGGCATGCGGTGGCGGAACGTCATAGAGGCGCTGTTGGTGGCGTGCGTGGCCATAAGAGGAGCGGCTAGGCTGTAGGGCGACGGCGGCAAGGTTTGATCGTGTCAGAGATGAGTGTAGCGGCGAGCGACAGGAGGTTGATGGTGGCAGTTGTATGTGAATAACGGGTTCATGCAATGTCGAGTAGGGTTCGAGGTAATATAAATGACTTCTTGCCCTTATTCTATTTTTAACTTAATTTAAATTTTAAAAATTCTAACGTCCATAACTTTTGCATATGAGCTCGGACTCATACGCGGTTTTTTCCATTGCGATAGTATCAAAATTTCGGACAATATGGATTTGATTTGGCAGCATTATGAGAATGTAGAAATTTTGGGCCTTGTTTGGATTTTAAATCGACGACAAATCAAGGTGAGTGATTTAACCCACTCATAAGTACTAAACTGTCTAATGTTAGCTAAATTAAATTTATGATGTGAATAGAAATTTATGGACTGCTGTTTGGAAGTTTAATTTGACATTTTAATTGAAATTGTATTTAATTTGAACTGAGTTACCATTTAATTAATATTGGAATCGAATTGTTAGTTAAGCACCTGATAATGATAACCCGTTAATTGTTGTGATTTATTGATTGATTGGAATGATGACTGTGATGGATGCTTAAGTGTTGACATTTTGGATGATTTGATGTTATGTTTATTTTATACGTTGTTATCACACTGTAAGTTCCCTTAGTTATTGTTAGGAAAATCACTATGGGTTGAAATGATACATACCCGAACGATTTTATAGATTAGAGAAAAATCGTTTAGGTTGAAATGATAAACCCCAGTGATTTTATGGATTTGGAAATTTATGATCCGAGATATGGGTTTAAACGATATATATCCATAAATTTAAATTCATTGCAGGTTGAAATGATATATATATCCGTATCACTTGACTGTAGGATAGAAAATTATATGTGGACACTGGATTGGTTAAATTAATGTTTTAAAGGAAATATATTATAGGTTTATATGAATTTAATTATTGTTTTTTTCTAATTCAAGCTTTAAAAGTTGAAATTGAAATGGTTAAAAGAAATTGTTTAAGAATTAAATTGGGAAATGTAAAGTTAAAATCGATATATGATTTTAATTCAAAATTTTGAATTATTGTGAAGATTTGGATCTTAAAATTTAATAATGAAGTTAAATTTGATTTAAGTGGTTTAAATAAGTAAATTGGTTTTGGGCTTGAAATTGATATGAATTGAAATGGTTTAAATAAGAATGGAATTGAATTTAAATCATTGATTTGAATTGTTAAATTAAAATTGAAGTTAAAAAATGAATGTTTCTGAAATTGAAGTTATTTCGAATTGAAATTGAAATCGCATTTATTTGAAACTAAATTAAAATTGAGTCATTTGAATTGAAAGATTAAAATTCAGTTTTGTTGGTTTGATGTCTAGATATGCAGTTTGATTTGATACTACTTTTACAATAAATTATTTTAATATAAACTGTTTAAAATCTATTATTTTAAAATTCAGATTGTTTAGTGTTTCAAAACTATTTTACTATGTAAACCATTTTATATTAAACTATCTTTAATTTTTTTAAATCCTTAAACTATTAAATCTATTTTAAACTACTTATCTCTATCCAAATTATTTTCTAAAATTCAAACAGTGCAAGGTTGAATTATTTATATTTAAATCCTTAATTTAAAGGCGGATGTGGTTCAATGATTTATGACCTACGTTGGAGCATGAAATGATATTTTCTAGTGAAATGACATATTTTGAGTAAATATGATGGTTTCGAAAAGAGGGATATTTTGAATTGAATATGATATTTTGATATCAAATATGAATCGGTTTTGGAAACGTAAAAGAACCAACGGGTGTGAAATAAACGTTTGGTTGTTGAAGAGACCAAGATCAGATATTATCTTACTCTCTGCCAATATCATAAACAACTTTAACAACTGTGCATGTGGTGGAGAATCTAGAATGAAGTAGGATGGTTTAATGAATGTTATTCGAATGAAGTAAGAGAACGATGATGGACAGCATTGACCTTCGGGTTATAATTAAAATGAAAAAAACAGGAGCCATGCCAGGCCAAATAGGGTCGCTCCCCCTATCAGACACATTTCTTCAATACCATATTTATTACTTTGTGATAGATTTGGTGGCCACCCCTCGATTTAATTATGAGAGTGTGTTCTGAGGTGGGCGATGGTAGCTGCTATGCGCTACCACTGGTCCAGATCCGTAAAACAATAGAATCCTACCCTGACCATTGCCTCGCGTGCCTTGTCATATTTATCATGATCGAGCCCATTGCGACTTTGGTTTGTATCGTAGCTATGGAGTGCTCTCCGCGTAACCACCGCTTTGGTGGAGCTTACAGTATCTGTATAGACTACGGTATTTATATAAAAATGTGTTAAAGGGAATATGAGTAATGTCTTAACGCTATTTTAATACTTTACTGCAGACATATTACAATAGGGTATTGTATTATATATGTAGATAGTTTAACGAATCCTTGGGAGATGGAATCTCAAACATCTCTTAAGTTATTGCATGCACGTTAGACACTGGATAAGAGATGTAAAATCTTGTAAATATCTCTGAAGTTGTTACCCTCATATTTAATTATTTTAATTAACTTATATAAAATCTTTTAGTTCTGACTGAAGTGTTTTGTCTTTTCATAATGGTCGGGTCTTCCTGAGTATTATAGCATATTGAAGACTGCCTTTTTGGAGGATGAAGATGAAGATTTAGTATATTATTACTATTTATTATATTTATTCCACCGGATCATGTTGTTTGCTGCATTATTTATTTAATCATGTTGTATGTATAACTCTGATCTGTATTGTAAAAGTGTAATCAAATGTTATTTGTAAAACCGCTTCATGAACTGTTTATTTGATTATTATATTTTGTCATTCTGCTGTGAGATTCTATGTTTTGTTTTTCCTTTCTTTTCTCTTATTTTCTTACTTACTCCATTAACAATCCTCCCTTCTGAATGGTTTGAGTTGACATATGTGGTTTATTGTCGATTTAAACCGTCCAAAAAGGTGGGTCGTTACATTTGGTATCAGAGCTTTGGTTTAGCGATAATCTTGGCTTTGTGGGAGTTGACTCATTAAAGATAGGGTAGAAATACCCTAGAAGGAGTTGTTTGAGCATGTGTGTGTGTCTATATATATATATGAGAAAACGTATTTGTCAGTGTTATAAAAATGTATTTGTATTATGTTAACTTGTTCTGTTGAGTATTTATAAATTCTAGTCGGTACATAGGTTGCTATGGGTTCGATAGGAATTTTTAAACACTTAATAGGGCAGACCAACATAATATTGTTTCGAAATATAGGTAAATGAAATAATTTTACCGAGTATTATATTTTGTGTATAAAAGAATAATTTTATAAATGGATATAGTTATATGTGATATGTTGTTTGTTAGGAAGTGAAATATTACAAATGTGGTTTATAAATTAGGATTTTCAAAAAAAAAATGAATCTAATTGGAAATTTGAGAACATAAATCCCAGAGTTTTGGACAAAAATTCAAAAAAAAAATTATATATAATATCAGTATTATTCGAAAGTATTTTCAGATATAATATTTTCAATGCGACTTGAAAGAAATGTTTTATAAGAATTTTAAAAAGAAATAAGTTCTGTACTCCCCTCTTCTGTCGTTGGAAAATAATTTCGGTGATGACTGCACAGCATCATCGACATTCATTTTCGATTTTCAAAGTGGGAAGGCCACTGTAGTACAAGTACTACACATTTAGTTTGATAAACAAATCTTAATTTTTAATTTCTAAATATGATTGGATATATAAAATCTATATATATAAATAATTTTAAATGATTTGAAATGGAACCTGGTATTAGTTCTTAATTTCTACAAATCGGGGATTTCGTTTATTGCAATGAAATGAAACCTTAACTATTTTAATAATTGGAAACTTCTAAAATGAAATATAAGAAACTAGAAGCTGAGTGATTAATGAAACTATAAAGGAATTGGAAATTTGTAACTTGTAAATTTAAAAGATAGTGATAATTAAGAAGATGTGAACTATTGAACATTTTGTTAACTAAATTTGAATAATATAAACTAGTGCAACATTCATTTACATTCTAAAAGACATATAAAACTTACCTAGAATATTTAAAAAAGGTTGAAATGCTAAATATGAATATGTAATAGAATATTATACAAGTAAAAGCTTAATAACAAAAATGCTTCAAAATGAACAAATATTTATAAATTAAAAATTAAGATGTACAAGAAACTTTATAAACATGAGTTAGTGTTTTGAAATGCTTAACAAATTAAATTTTAATAGATAAATATGAATACTATTTAAGTATATAATTATACTTAAGAAAATGATTAAAATGATTCATAAAGAAATTATTATTAAATGATGCTGTATACAAAGGAATAAATGTGAGTTTAAAAGTAGAAATTTAAGTATGAATTTATTCACTAATTAATATTAATATTTAATGGAAATCAAGTATATAATTTAACAATAAATGTGATCAAACTGCAATTAAATGTATGTAGTACTTAAATAATGAAATCATTGATTATTTTAAATATTGAATGGAAAGTAATTTATGTAAGTAAATGAATGTAAATAAATAAAGATGATTCTGTATGAATAAATGAGAATTAAAATACGTGAAAAGTAAATAACATGAAAAGAACCAATCAAATAACTTAAATAATATTTAAAATTCATTTTGTTTGGCTTATGGGATGCTTGGGAAATGATACTTCGATTTGCTTGAGGTTGTATGAATAATCTGTTGCGTAATTATCTAAGGCTGTTGAGCATATGGTACACTTAGTAGTTTATTTACCACCCTTGAACAATGAAAATTTTTTGAACCTGAACAAACTATTAGTTTTTTATTGCTTTGGAAATATGATGGATATTTTTATTGCATATAATTGTTGTATTGTTTGTTTGCATATGTTTTATGTTGATTTGCTTTTGTTACTAATTTGAACAACTAAATATTTCTATTGTACATAATTTTAACTCTTTCGATTATATAAGTGAAATACAGGTCTATGGAAGCAATAGCTACTGCTTTTGATTTCATAAATATAGCGTCGTTTGCCAGACAAATAGGTACATTTTCGGATTTTGGTTTTGCAACGATATTTTATTATTTTTCCCATGGTTTGGGATATTTTATTAATGAAATATTGATATTATTATTTTTTCGAACCTATCCGTACAAATGAGAATTTACCGAAATTTTCCAAAGATTTAGGACTTAGAAAAATTCTGTGAAAGTGAAAAATAATTTCAAACTTTTATTAAAATCGAATATGAAAGATTTAGTTGTTTATAAATTGATTTTTTTTAAATACTTAAATTTGTAAGTTTAAAGTGCTTATAAATCGATTATTTTGGATAAAAATATACTAGTTTCTTAAATCCTTCTTGTTCCTTTTCGAGGACGAAAAGTTTGGAGTGGGGGAGAGTGTAAGAGCATGTATTTTTATAATTAAAAATATTGAATTTAATAAGATTCTGAAATCAAATATTGTGAGAAATTAAAATTTATGATTTATTAATGATAAAATAATTTAAAAAGATTTAATAATGTTGTTTGAATGTTATTGACAACTATTTTAATGTGATTTCAATTAATTAAAATTATTGTAAAGTTAATTTTGGTTATAATTGTAAATAAGGAATAAAGTAGATATCAAATTCAATGGTGAAATTTGTTGTCATAAATTGAAATAGGTTAATATAGAGTATAAAATCAGATTTGGTAAGCAATTTATAACGCTTCTCTGTAAACAATAAGTTAATGGATATGAATTATTATTATAAAACAATTTTTCGATTATCATCTCATTAATAAATCCGTTTGAATATTGAATTGGTAATCAATGAAAATTTAATATACTTAAATATCACAGTTAATATGGTAAAAGATGATAACTGTAGAATATGAATGTAATAAAATGTAAACTAATTTTAATTATATTCATATGGTCATAGTTGATTCAACAATAAGTGTAAGAATCAAAATAAAAGAATTCATTGGAATTTAAAATTTTAATGAATGAATTTATTGCAGTTGTAATTGAACGTTGAAATTGATGTAATATTTAAAATCTTGAATTTAATATGGACACTGATATTTTAAAAGATTATAAATTCTTTGTAATCAAGAATGATAAATTGTTAGCTATTAAAATTAAATTCAAAAAGTGATTAAATTAATTTAATAATAATTTATATAATTAACATGTAAAAATAGCCATTTTGGCCGCTATCTCGAGTTTCGACAAAAACAGTTTCATTGGATCCGTAGTAGTGAGTTATTGTAGGATTTCAAGTTTCGTAGCGATCGGACTTGTCGTTTGATCGTGCGAGCTCAAAACGCGTAGAAATCGATTAATAGAATTTATAGGAATATAATTTGATTTTTAAGCTAACATCAGTATATAATGGAATTAGGGTTTGAAACTAGTTCCATTGAGTTAAAAATATCGAAAACCCGTATTTTGATATATGGGATGACCCACTTTCATTTTGAAACGAAACGGGCTTTTCGCATCGTTGTTAGCGTTTCAACCCAAATCGATCTGTCCATTCATTCCTATCTGTCTTTGTCTATATAAATAGATTTTTTCCCAACCTTGGTAGATTTTTCTTTCTTATTTCTGTATGTACATCTATTATTTTCATCTGTTCCTCCTTATCAAACGTCGGAATATCAAAATCCTAATTCTCGAATTAAATTTCAAATCTAATTTCAAAATTTTCAAACTCTTCAAATCATGTTAAATTATGTATCGTTAGAAAGCTCTCGACAAGCGCAATCTACGGCTACATTTCATTTCTGCAGTCAAGGTTCAGTTTGGCCAAAAAATAATGATTTAGTTTCGGCCGTCCATATTAGGGCTTCTCGTTAAACAGTATATCTTCATCTTTACGACGATCGAATGGTGCTGCATCGTAGAGGAGGCTTAGGGGAGTCGATCCATATGGTTGGTCCATTCTAGAGGGGTCTGAAATCGCCAGAAATGGCGAATAGGACGTGCAGCGGCGGAGCGACGTAGCGGTGTCGTTGGTGGCGTGCGTGACCACGAGAGGCGCGACCAGACTGTAGGGTGGCGGCAGTAGGGTTTGATCGTGTTGAAGATGAGTGTAACAGGGAGCGGCAGGAGTTTGATGGTGGCGGTTGTACGTGAGTAACAGGTTCGTGCGATGTCGATTAGGGTTTGAGGTAATATAAATTATTGTTTTGCCCTCATTCTATTTTTAATTTAATTTAAATTTTAAAACTTCAAACGTCCATAACTTTTGCATACGAGCTCGAATTCACGAGCAGTTTTCTCTATTGCGATCGTATCGAAATTTCAAACAATTTGGATTTGTTAAGATGCATTCTATGACTGTTGGATTTGGTTAAATTATAATTTATTGCAAGTTGAAATGATATATATCCATATCACTTGACCATATAATAGAAAATTATATACGGACATCTGTTTGGTTAAATTAAATGGTTTATAATCTTGAATTTGGATTTTTGATTAAATGTTATTGTTTTAAAGGAAATAAGTTATTGATTTATTTGATATTAATTTTTTTTTCCTAATTCAAGCTTTGAAAGTCGAAATTGAAATGGTTAAAAAGAAGTTGTTTAAGAATTAAATTGGGAAATGTAAAGTTAAAATCGATATATGACTTTCATTTGAAATTTTGAATAATTTTGAAGATTTGGATTTTAAAATTTAACAATGAAGTTAAATTTGATTTAAGTGGTTTAAATAAGTAAATTGGAATTGGGCCTGAAATCGATATGAATTGAAATGATGGAATTGAATTTAAATCATTGATTTGAATTGTCGAATCGAAGATGAAGTTAAAACAATGAATGTTTCGAAAATTCAATTTACTTCGAATTAAAATTGAAATCACGTTGATTTGGAACTAAATTGAAATTGAGTCATTTGAAATGAAATATTAAAATTGATTTTTGTTGACTCGAAGTCTGGATATGTCCAAATTTGTTTAAATGGAAGAAACGGTTTGATTTGATACTATTTTCCAAATAAATTATTTTAATATAAACTATTTAAAATGTATTATTTTAAAATTCAGATTATTTAGAGTTTCAAAACTATTTTACTATATAAACCTTTTCTAATAATCAAACCATTTTATATTAAACTATCTTTAATTTTTTTAAATCTTTAAACTATTAAAAATATTTTAAACTATTTATCACTATCTAAATTATTTTCTAAAATTCAAATTATGCAAGTTGAATTGTTTATACTTAAATCCCTGATTTAAAGGCGAATTTGGTTAAATGATGTTATAATCTACGTTGGAACTTGAAATAGTATTTTCTAGTGAAATGACATATTTTGAGTAAATATGATGGTTTTGTAAAGAGGGATATTTTGAATTGAATGTGATATTTTGATATCAAATATGAATCGGTTTTGGAAATTTAAAAGAACCAACCGGTGTGAAATAAACGTTTATTTATTGAAGATACCGGGATCGAATATTGTCATAGTCTCTGCCAATATCGAAAGCCATTTTTAACAAATGTGCACATGGTGGAGAATCTAGAATGAAGTAGGATGGTTTGACGAATGCTAATGGAATGAAGTAAGAGAACAATGATGGATACCCTTGACCTTCGTCATAAATAAAATGACTAAAATAGGAGTCATGTCGGACCAAATGGGGTCGCTCCTCCTATCGAGGATATTTCTTTGATACCATATTTATTACTTTGTGATTGCTTTAGTGGACACCCCTCGATTTGATTATGGGAGTGTGTTTTGAGGTGGGTGGTATTAGCTGCTATGCGTTACCTCCAGTCTGGATCCGCAAAATGGTAGAATCCTACCTTGGTCATTGCCTCGCGTGCCTTGTCATATCTATCCAGATCGAGCCCAAAAGGACTTTGGTTTGTATCGTACCTATGGAGTGCTCCATAAATAAACCACCGGTATGGTGGAGCTTACCGTATCCGTTTAGACTACGGTATTGATATAAAAATGTGTTAAGGAGGATAGGGGTAACGCCTTAACGCTATTTTAATACATACTATAGACATATTATAATACTGTATTATTATATATATAGATAGTTCAATGGATCCTTAGGAGATGGAATTCCAAACATCTCTTAAGTTATTGCACATAAGTTAGACACTGGATAGGAGACGTAAAATCTGTAAACGTCTCTAAAGCCGTTACACTCGTATTTACTTATTTTGATTTAACTTACATAAGATCTTTTAGTTCTGACTCGAGTGTTTTATCTTTTCATATGCTCGGGCCAGCCTGAGTATTTCAGCACATTGAAGACTACCTTTCTGGAGGACGAAGACGAATATTTAGTATATTATTACTATTTATTTTATTTATTCCACCGCATCCCCGCTGCATTATTTATTTGTTCATGTTGTATATATAACATTGATCTATATTGCAAAAGTGTAATCAAATGTTATTTGTAAAACAGCTTCATGAAATGTTTATTTGATTATTATATTTTTCCATTTTGTTGTGAGATTCTATGTTTTGTTTTTCCTTTCTTTTCTCTTATTTTCTTATTTACCCTATTAACAATCCTCCCTTTTGAATGATTTAAGTTGGCATGTGTGGTTTATTGTCGATTTAAATCATCCAAAAAGGTGGGTCCTACATGCAGTGAAACATATTTTCAATGAGCATGGGCCATACGTATAAAATATCTGTATCTATCAAACATAAATACATCAAATAATAAACCATGGAGAGAATTGGAGAAAAGGACAAACTTTGAAGAAGAAAATTAGGCAGAAGGACACCAAATTTCAATTTTAGGCTGAAGGACAAATGCTAGTTATAATTAGCATTATATTCAACTTTTACACAATGCAAAATGTTAGTTATATCTAGCATTATATTCGGTTTTACACTATACAAAATGCTAGTTATAACTGGCAATGTCCTTCAGCCAAAAAAAAAAATTTGTCGTCCTTCGGCCTGAATTTTTTTCTAAGTTTGTCCTTGTGCCTATTTTCCTGTAAACGATATACCTTTTTCTTATTTAAAATATAAACATGTTGCATAAGTTATTGCAACCGACGCATTTAGTGCATTTATGATAATCGGTTAACTAATATGTTGACATAACAACCATATTTAATGCATTTATGATAAAAATAAATGTAATCGACTATTTTGTGGTCCAAAATGTAAATTAGTGTCATGTTAAAATTTATTTCAACAATAGAAAAAACACACACAGTTTGAAGGACCATACTTTATTTTTAATTAATCAAAATTTCTTAAATAACCAAAATACCTCATATATATATATATATATTCAAATTACTTAATCAAAAGTTAATTAAGGTAAAATAATCATAGAACCGGATTTATATTAATTGCATAAATGGTTCTAAATTGATATATCTATCAACACCATTAATAAACATTAAAGAAAAATACATATACATATCAAATTTAAATTATTCCTCACATTAAAATTCATAGATTATTTTCAAAATATACAATAATAAACGTGGATGCTTTAATCTGCACCAGCTATTTTCAGAATTTAGATGAATTTAGATTGTTTTCAAAAAATTTAACGATTTCAAAATTCAATCTTATTCCATAAATAAAACACAAATCATTTAGATCTATTTTTCTACACCAGAACAGTTTCACAAATCAACCTTTCAATTTACAGTACATAGAAAGAAAAATTGATATTAAACTAAATCCAAAATCATCACCCAAAAAATCTTTGATACATGAACCTTTGAAATTTAAGTGGAATTCAATGACTTCTTAATGAAGTTTAATTGAAAAATCACTCATAATAAAAAAAATGAAAATTCTCAATGAAATCAATGATGGGTGCCTCTAATACCACTTATTAGAATTTCAATACACTTTAGAATTGATTAATTATGAAACCCTAGATCTAAATAAGTGACTCGTATTGATTTGATTGAGAAGAAATCAAAGAAAGATAAATAAATTAGCCGATGTCATATCTGAATCCATAATTGCTGATTTAAAGAGAAGAAGAATTGGTTTAATCTTCCAAATTGACATAAACTCTAAGTCTGAATTATTTTCATTGAAGAGATTAGAAGAAAAAATAGAGCTTGTGTAATTTGAGGACCATAACCCCTTATTTATAATGTTGGCATTTTTAATTCGGCTCTTCAACAAATTAGAATTGCTCCGGCATCTACGCATTAATACCATGACAATTATATCTTTAAGTTTTTTAACTTTAATTCATAATTTGATCTCTTTAATTAAGCTTTACACCAAAATAGCACAACGCATTTTATTTTATACATGTAAGTCACATGATGGAATTATTCAACGCACCTTTCCTAAAATATATATTTATCTTAGGTACATAATGATCGAGGACAAGCTAAAACTTTCCAAGTATTTGTCTTGGGCATTTGTTCATGTAAAATGGGTAAATTTACTTGTAGTATATTCTACATCATGCTTCATATATCTCTTTTTACTAAAGGATGTTCCTTTCACTATTAGCGGGGAAAAAAAGAAATATCATGTGGTAATATTTTATACATAGGAAAGAGGAAGTCCTCCCAAGATTCATTTGTGGAGATTGCATATATATATATATACACAATGTTAGATCAATCAATGTTAGATCAATCAACGTTGAATATATATACATCACATTAAGACGAATTTTCATTGAGGATTTCAAAAGGAGTTTTTTATGTGTCAACTGCCAATAATCTCTACTATTAATAATGTAAACTCAAACAACTAATTTCAACCGTATCTTTTCAAATTCTCTAAAATACCCTTTTCCATCTTTTCTTCGTATCCTAATCGCATCTGTTAACATAGAAGCAGGATCTTAACCTTGCTGAGCTGACATAATTATTTTTCACAATTTCATAATAACGCAATCCTACTACATCCATTGTTTTCTCTATAACTTCCCACTGCTTGCTCCCATTCCACTACCTCCGCCATTTTCTCTCTTCCTCCCTACATGACCAAACTTTAGCGAATAGGTTAACTAATTTTTTTACTGATCGATTTCTCATCATCAATTACACATGTTTTTATCAATCAATCCAATTTTAATCTGCGTAGATCTTCTATTACAATTTCTAATTCTCCAATTTATTTTCCACGGCCAACCCTAGATCTAAAATTGCAAACATTATTTCTCCTTTTAACCTTCGGCTATCTAGATATGCTATCACATGCCAATGGTTAAAGACGACATCTGAACGGTAAGATTTTTTTCATTTCTTTGGAAACCATTTGATTTCTTTGCTGATTACATCCAATCTTACACTTGTAGCTATCATAAATATAATCATCATATAAGTATTTTCAGATTGATGGTTAACACAATTTGGTACTCTGTTCTAACATATTTTTTGATTGATATTGGGTAAAACCCATAAAGTAACATTGTCTTTGCAAACATATAGTTGAATTAGATTTAATTTAGTTATAACATATAATACATCATCTTGCACATATTGATTTACAATATATCATATGCGGTTGTTAAACTAATATGGAAACAACACGTCCAAATAACTGACATGTAAAGCAATTCCTGTTTGTATTGTAAACATTGAATATTCATGTGTAATATCCATCAAACATAATAATTGGTACTAATGCAAAATTGACTTATCGATCAAAACTGATTGCTGAAATACTAATGCAATATACCATGTTCAAGTCATTTGCGGCAAATGTGTAGCATAATCTGAAGCCATATGTGGTATATGTACATAGCAGTTTTGTATTAGTACTCATTTCGTTATATCACTTTAGAATATTGGGATAAAAATTTCTCACCAAGGTTAAATTTTTTTATATCACTTTTGAATAGTTTATATTCATTTGACTTAGCAACATTACCATTACTGTTCTGTATGCAACATAGTTGGTTACACTCACTGTCTCTTGGTCATTTTGAATTGTTTACATGCAACCACTAAAAGATATGAAAATGAATATAACGAGCAAAAGTGGGAGGTCAACCATGTTCAATCATTAAATGTTATCTATAATTTTTTGTATCTTAGTATTCATTCAACTTGACTGTACTTGAATTGTTGTGCATAAAATAAATTTTTTAATAACTACTTACTATTATCTTTGAGTTTTTGTTGACCATAATAGTAGCTTAATTTGTTTCAACTAAGAGTGAAATTGCATATTTTCACTTTTACTGTATTTCTCTTTGTTCACATTTGTTACTATGAATTTCATTATCTGATTCTCTGTTCAATTTGATTTTGCACATTTATTATTTATAATTATTTCTTTTCATTCTTATCATGTGCTCTTTTTTGTACTTTCCATTTTCTTTCTATCACCAGAGTAGAAAGTTATTATACATTCTACAATATGCATATATTATTTCCTTATCGGTTTATTATCCACATATGTTAGCTTAAGTAATGCAAATGACCACAAATGAACTCATAACAAATAAGCAAGTGAATGTTATATCTTCAACGAAGCTTAGCAAAAACTGAATGGTCCATATGTATAGAAGTTTGGCAAAGTTATATGCATGATTTGCCCCTGATTATGGACATGAAGTATTTGACTATTTTTATTTATATATTATTTTATATATTCTACTAATATCTTGTATTAAGTTTCATGTACATTGAATGTCAATAAAGAAATCGCTGTCAAATTTACAATATATACATACATGAATGAAGTCGTTAGGTTTTTGTTCCTTTGTTGTATAAAGTGTGGCTAAAGTGTCTAATAGCCTACATAAAACGCATAAATATTTAATCATTTAGTTCCTCTTCTTTTTACTGTTTAAGTTTTGCCATAGTTTTAACTAAAACAAGTCTTCTACTTAGGTTTTTTGTTAGGAAACTGCACTACATTAATTCTCACTTTAATCTTTTGTACACACGAAGTAGTTTCAATGGTCATTTAACTCGCTTCCCATATTTAACCTTTATTTCTTTTTTTCCAGTGTTACAGGGTATAATACCATTTGAAACATACATTCGCTGTCGTTTCTAATTCCACTTATAATCTACTGTTGTGATGAAGAGATGAAAGAAGAAAACAGTACACATACATGTAAGCAATTATATACAAAATAGCTATTTTCTAAGAACAACATGTCCTTTTTTTAACAACACCCATATTGCATGATATGTCAACAATTTAGGCAAATTTCAATGCCTGCTTCCACTTTTTTTTCTTGATACCGCACTTTACAACATATGTTTTTGCCTACTTAACATCACCAATAAAATTAATTGTATATGCAAACGTATTTACAGCGATATATTTATAAGTTAGGTAGTTAAAAATATTTATAAATACATATAAGTTATATACTGATAAAAATGCAGTATATGCAAATATGTGCATGTTTGAATTTTATGTTTATAACTAAAACGCAAATTAAACTAAGTTGTCAGTGCATTATCATCCAAATTAAGGCAATGAATTTATACGCTAATCATGTATATTGTTTTGTTACACAAAATCTCCCTGCTTCTTAAAGACCAGTTAATGTTGCAATAATCTTTGATATGTCCATTACTCAAAATTATATGTATATGTACATACACTTACATAAATATATGTACCTATAACTTAGTTTTGCACTCATGTATGTAAATTTAATTTTAATTCTCATCTCGTAGACTGAAATGGTAGTTGTATACACATACTCCCATGCAAAAGTGACAGAATCACCATTATATTGACCCTGCACAGAGTGCAAAAGCTGTTTGAAATGGCATCCTCATTACTATACGTTTACATTGCCTCCAAAAGTCAATAAACAATAACTATAGTTAGCAAACATTTTACTCATTCACTACCTAATTTGTAATATTAATTCAATATTTATTATTTACCTACCACACAAATCAACCACATCAGCATTCCACCAATTTATTTTGGTGCATTTGCTATGGTTCCAAAATTCTTTAACTATATATATAAGCTATGACATACCGACATGTTTGACTTCGGCTAAAATATTTCAACAAGTTGTACAAATATGGCAAACCTTTATAACTGATATTATAGCATCACTATCTCTTTGCTTACTGGACAACTTATACATGTCTACCTGTTTCAATAATGAATGCATCACTTAACTATTGATAGGATACTTATGAAGTCAAACTAAAAATCACCAAAGCCATCATTCCCGAAGCAGGATATATGATGCAAGAACAAAGCTGAAAAATATGAATAATGCCTATTACAAAATTGTCCACGCCCACAAACGAATTTCTTTTGTTTTTTTAAAGGTTTGTTTGTTAAAGTTATTCTTCAGCTATGTCTTGCACTTTTGTAACATCCATATCATTTCACCATGTCTTTTTGAAATACCGCAAATACCCTTCTCGCATCATTCTTTTCGCATCTTCTGTTTGCATCACGTCGTCTTATTTTCGCATCGTTCTTTTCGCATCAACAAACTCTCCTAAACAAATAGGGCACTCAGTCGCCATTTTGGGTGTTTCAACCCCTTCCGACGCGAAAACTAAAACTGGAATTTGCTTCAAAGTCTTCTTCTTCAACCCATTGGCTGTCAGCCTGGCAGTTGCTGCTTCAGGCATTTCAAATATTACATGGCGGCTGCATCTCAGTATGCAGCGTACCATAGAATTGAGCCTTAAGGCACATATTAAAGCGAAGAGGCAAGTAGCTAGGATTATGACCATGTTAGCGTCGCACACGGTCATAGAGTTGGGGCGCTAAGGTGGCGCGGATCAATCTAGAAGAACTCTAGATATGGATCTTTTGAATGAGGGATGGGTATGTGAGAAATGCGGATTAAGGATCTTAAGGCTAGAATAAACACTAGAGGGGGGGTGAACAGTGTTTTAGAGAATTATTAAATCTTTTTGAGTTTTTGTTAATTTGAACACAAATGTATGCAATATTCAGACACAGATATGATCATAGAATCAAACACAGATGCAAATATAAAGTAAAAGCAGTAAAGGAAAGAACACAACGGATTGTATACTGATTCGAAGTTATCCTACATCCAGTCCCGCACACAAGTACGGATTTCCTTTCAAAAACAATCTTTACAATTACGCCCTCGATTTCAAGGCAACGAGGTACACCCTCTAGATTCACAATCCTCTGGGTAGATATACTTGATTTTCCAGGCAACAAGTTCACCCAATTGATTTCCAAGGCTACAATCACACCTTATTTCGCTTGATTGATTTCCAAAGCCACAATCACACCTTTTCTCGCTAAGTTGATTATAAAAAGCCTATAACTCCGAATAGCACTAAGGATCTTGTTGAGATAGTGATAGATAATCAAACCAGAGATAATCTAGTTAGATTCAATGTTGATTTCGGTAGAGTAATGGTAAGAATATGTATATAGAAATGTGGAAGAAGAAGAAGAGGAGTGAAAAACCAGAAAATTTGTTTTTAAATTCGTCGAAAGCATCCCCTATTTATAGAAGAACAACAGCCATGTCCATTCGTGAAGAGATATGACGAATAGACACTTCTTTTGAAATTTAAATTTTTTGAATTCAACTGACACTATGTCGACATAGGGTACATGGGCATGTCCATATCCCAAAGGATATTTTGGTGATTTGATTTTCTTTGAAAATAACTTCTATCTTATATTAAAAACAACTTTAAACTTTATAAATATACTTGACTATAGTTAAAATACATAAGTAAATATATAGAATAATATATATAAAATTTTACTATAATTTTATATTTAAATCTAAGTATAAATATTTAAAAATTAAATATATTATTATTATAGATAGTTAAAACCACGGATAATTTGATTTTGAAACTAAAGATTATTTTGAGGCTAAAAGTATTTTGAAATTAGGATAGATGTTTTTTATGCTTTTAAAAGGAAGATTTTGAAAACATTTTGAAAACAAGATATAATTTTGTAAAAATCATTTTGAATAAAAATTAGCGGATACAAAACAATGTTCCACTAGATTTTTCGTAGGTTCCATCCTACTTAGGGTTCCATCCTTTTAACAGGCTCGAAGTGGATTCCATTCTATGAATAAATTGGATTTTAAGATGCTGGTGCTTTTCTAGGAGTTTTAACAAAATTTCAAATCAAAAAATAAATTACTTGAACTCTTGATAATCTTGATACTCATGAGTCTTCAATTTTGATATCTTGAATCTCTATACTGCACAGTCTTCATTCTTGGTACCTGCATGGTTAAATCCTGCATATACATATATATCTAAACTTATACTGTTAGTATTTATATTTTATAATCTATTCTAAAGTTGTTGTCATCAAAACCATCATCTCAAGGACTAACAATCTCCCCCTTTTGATGATGACAACATATGTTTATAAAATATTACTTCTATCCTAATAACTCCCCCTTAGTCTATGCCTAACTACCCTATTTTATATTTCTCCCCCTTTGCCATCAACAAAAAAAACATCTCCAAACTATATAACTCCCCCTCATTCTTGAACTAAAATACCTGTATTAATAAACTATAGAATGGAGTATATAATAGATATATTAAGAGATAGTTTAAACTGACAAACTTGATAATCAAACAATGATCAAATGTATATTTATATATGTTTTGTACAATCATCAATCCACACTAAATATCAATCCATATCAAACCAAATTAAAGTAAATGAAATCAAATCAATCAAATCAATCAAAGCAAACAATTCAAACAAAGCAATAAAATTAAACGTTACGAGGAACTTCTACCCATCCTTCTTCTCCAAAAATAGGGTCTGCTTTAATAGCATTCCAATTTTCATTGTCATTGGTGAGAGAGACTGGAGGATGTGCTTCGTTATCATCCTTGTGCAGGGAGGAAATCATCCATAGTATTGCATCGAAATGCCTTTCTTGCTCCTTGATCATCTTCGTTTGACTCAATTCTAAGTGTCGCTGGTTACGACGAATGAACGAGAGAATATTCTTGAACAAATTAAGAGTTTCTTCAAGATTTTCGGATAAATTATGAATTGGATTAGCCATATTCAGATTTGTGAGAAGAATGAGAGATAGAGTAGATAAGAAATAATATTCAGTGATGAATTATGGAAGAAATAAGTATTTATAGGTATAGAAATTCGTTTGAAATGAATAGACATATGGTAGTTATTCAAATTTCAAATTAAAAATGAAATGTCATTTCTGACCAGTTCACGTCGACATGGCCATAGGGGGTATGTCGACATGGGGCAGTGAATTTTTGTGACTTATTTTAATTTTGTGAATAATTGTGTGTGTGTGTGTGTTTATTTATTTATATAATATACTAACATTTACTCTGAAGATAAGATAAGCTAGATAACAAAAAAGAAATTCCATTCATTTCATATTAAGACGATACAACGATTAATCATAAAGAACTACACGAACATTCAAATCAAAATAAACTAAAACAAATACAACGAGATACGAAAAGGTAGAAATAGTTAGAGGATGATGACGATGAAGATAATCCAAGCTTCTTGCTGACTTTGGAAATAAACTTGTTCATCTTGGATGAAATTATATCCAACTTCTTCTAATGGATCGTTTAAGAATCCATTGATTCTCAACGATGGCCTTTTGGTTTTTGAGAAGGGTTTTGTTGGATGGATTAGGAGGATAGTCAATGCTTTCCAAAGAAGTTTCACCTTCTTCTTCTTCAATTTCCATTTCATCCCCTTTTTCTTCTTCCTCCTCTTCCTCTTCTTCCATCTCCTCATGAGCCAAACGCTCTTCCTTTTCGGCAAGAGTCTAATAAGGTTGGAAAACAAATGGATTTTTCATAAGTGAAATGTTGGAATGATTGAAAACTTTTTTAGAAACAAATTCTTCTCCTTTGAAATCCACTCCAAAATAGTTAAAAATCCGAGTGAGATAAATTCCATGGTACAAAGTATTCTCACCCATTTCAAGGTTTTTGGGACAAAGTTCATCCAAAATAACTTGCGCCCAATTAATGTCATAATTTTCAAAAATAGCAAAAAGTGCTTTGCAAACTTTTGAAGTAGGATTATTAAAATTCGTCGATCTTGGGGTCAAAGTATGTTGCAAACGAAGATTGACAATTCTTGCTTTTGGTCGAAAATTTCGATTTTTGAATTCAAAATTATCGTTCCCTTCGAAAATATGATGAAATGTCTTACGATCATTTTCATCGATTTTAAAACTAGAAAGATCAATTTCCATACTCTTGCAATTGAGAATGGTACCCAAAAGATCACAATCCAAAACAATTCTAGTGCCTTTGACACTACTCCAAATTTCATCCTCATTTCCTTTATAAAATTCACGGTTTAAATTTGCATAGAAAATTTTGACAAAGTTTGGATAGCAAACAAAATCATTTCAAGAAGCATCAACAAGACTAAGAATTTGATCGTTTGCAAAAAGAGAATCAATTTCATAAGAAGAAAAATCTTGAAAGATAGCAAACTTTCCGGGATGGACTTTTGGATAGTTAGCATAATTGATATATGCTTTAATTGCCTCCGGATCATTGAAGATTTGCTCTTTTATCTTTCTGGAAATTCTCATGGTGGAGGGGTTGCTTGAAGAAGCCATTAAAGTAGAGAGTAGAGAGATTGAAGTTTTGAAGAGAGAGTTTGAATTTGAAAATGAGAGTGAAAAGATATGATAAAAGATAGTGAATAAATAGATTCTCAAATGACATGTTCTCTGGTCAAAAGATGCCTTTTCAGATAATTGAATGAAGTGAAAAGATGGAGGAAAATTCAACCATTTGAATTCAAATTTTGAATTTCAAATTCTGGTACCCATGTCGACATCATGGTAGGGACCATGTCGACATGTGCCTATGAATTTCTATGACTTATTTTCCTTAAGTACTCTAATATATATATATGTGTGTGTGTGTACTTATTATTTTTATTATTTATATATCTGAAATATTATTAGAATTATAGTATTTTAAATAATATATTATAATAAACAATAGTAAAATAATAGTAAAAAAATTAAAATTCAAACAACACATCAATTCGAAATCAATCAATCAAGCAATCAAACATCTAATTGTAAGCATGCAATTTCAACCAATTATATTGTAAATGTGTACCTTTTTCTGAGTCCGTTTCTCTGATTTCGTCAGAATCGTGAACTGCCGTGAAACACAAATTTGAATTATCTGTCTTCTGATCATCATCACTTGAGGACGAGTCTGAGTCATCTAGAGTAGCAGTAAATGCACGCTTCCGTTTCTTTATTGAGTCATTGTTTATATGAGGATTTTGCTTATCTGGATACGGACAGTCTCTTTTGATATGCCCTGGTTCATCACAGTTGAAACATTTGACATTGTTTGGCACTATATTCTGATTTCCAGAGTTCTTATAGTTGTTTCTCTTAACATTATTCATCTATCTGTATTTCAGAAATTTTCGAAAATTCCTGGTCATAAAGGCTATCTCTTCATCATTATCGTTGTTTGAGTCTGATCCATCAGTTAATGCATTAAATGCATTGATTTCTTTTCAGATGCTTTACTTTCTCTTCTCATGATCATTTGAATTTCAAACGACATTAGATTTCCAATAATTCTTCTATCTTTAGAGTACCGATGTCATTTGCCTCTTCGATCGCAAGTGTCTTTTGATCCCATTCTGGAGTAAGAGAATTTAGAATTTTTCTGACTTGACCTTATTTCGAAAATTCCTTTCCCAAGGATATTAGAGAATGTACAATATCATGAAATCTACCATACATATTGAAAATAGACTCATTAAAATTCATTTTAAATAATTGAAACTGATTTGTGAGCATGAAAATTTTGGTCTGTTTAACTTTGCTTGTTCCTTCGTGAGTCACTTGCAAAGTTTTCCAGATTTCATATGCAGACTTACAAGCTGACACTCTGTTAAATTCATATCTATCAAGTGAACAAAACAGAATATTCATTGCTTTAGAATTATTTTGTGCAACAGTCTTTTGCTCAGCGGTCCACTATGCAAAATCAGTTGTGGGTTCAGAATATTCAGTTTGTGTGATATTCCAAGTATCTAATCCTACAGACTGTAAATATATCTTCATCCTACATGCCCAATATACATAGTTACTGCCATTTAAAAGTGGTGGTCTGACAGTAGACTGACCTTCTACAAATGAACTAGTGACAAGGATACTAGTGTTAGTAACAATACCAGTGTTGGTAGCCATTTTGAAAACTTTTTCAAAAATCAGATTATGACACTTTGAAAACCTTGCTCTAATACCAAATGTGAGAAATGCGGATTAAGGATCTTAAGGCTAGAATAAACACTAGAGGAGGGTGAATAGTGTTTTAGAGAATTATTAAATCTTTTTGAGTTTTTGTTAATTTGAACACAAATGTATGCAATATTCAGACACAGATATGATCACAGAATCAAACACAAATGCAAATATAAAGTAAAAGCAGTAAAGGAAAGAACACACCGGATTTTATACTGGTTCGGAGTTACCCTACATCCAGTCCCGTACACAAGTATGGATTTCCTTTCAAAAACAATCTTTACAATTACACCCTTGATTTCAAGGCAACGAGGTACACCCTCCAGATTCACAATCCTCTGGGTAGATATACTTGATTTTCTAGGCAACAAGTTCACCCAATTGATTTCCAAGGCTACAATCACACCTTATTTCGCTTGATTGATTTCCAAGGCCACAATCACACCTTTTCTCGCTAAGTTGATTATAAAATGCCTATAACTCCGAATAGCACTAAGGATCTTGTTGAGATAGTGATAGATAATCAAACCAGAGATAATCTAGTTAGATTCAATGTTGATTTCGGTAGAGTAATGGTAAGAATATGTATATAGAAATGTGGAAGAAGAAGAAGAGGAGTGAAAAACCAGAAAATCTGTTTTTAAATTCGTCGAAAGCATCCCCTATTTATAGAAGAACAACAGCCATGTCCATTCGTGAAGAGATATGACGAATAGACACTTCTTTTGAAATTTAAATTTTGAATTCAACTGACACTATGTCGACATAGGGTACATGGGCATGTCCACATCCCAAAGGATATTTTGGTGATTTGATTTGATTTTCTTTGAAAATAACTTCTATCTTATATTAAAACAACTTTAAACTTTATAAATATACTTGACTATAGTTAAAATACATAAGTAAATATATAGAATAATATATACAAAATTTTACTATAATTTTATATTTAAATCTAAGTATAAATATTTAAAAATTAAATATATTATTATTAAAGATAGTTAAAACCACGGATAATTTGATTTTGAAATTAAATATTATTTTAAGGCTAAATGTATTTAGAAATTAGGATAGATGTTTTTGATGCTTTTAAAAGGAAGATTTTGAAAACATTTTTAAAACAAGATATAATTTTGTAAAAATCATTTTGAACAAAAATTAGCGGATACAAAACAATGTTCCACTAGATTTTTCGTAGGTTCCATCATACTTAAGGTTGCATCCCTTTAACAGGCTCGAAGTGGATTCCATTCCACGAATAAATTGGATTTTAAGATGCAGTGCTTTTCTAGGAGTTTTAACAAAATTTCTAATCTAAAAATAAATTACTTGAACTCTTGATAATCTTGATACCCATGAGTCTTCAATCTTGATATCTTGAATCTCTATACTGTACAGTCTTCATTCTTGGTACCTGCATGGTTAAATCCTGCATATACATATATATCTAAACTTATACTGTTAGTATTTATATTTTATAATATATTCGAATGTTGTTGTCATCAAAACCATCATCTCAAGGACTAATAGAGTACAGAGGGGAGTGTAAAGGAAATTTTAAACAACTGGTTGTAGAATCAGTATAGGTTGGAGTAGGCTTTTTGAAGACAGAGAGCCTAAATATCCTCTTGGGGTAATTTATACGAACAACGATGCATAAAACATCGGCAAGATATTTTTCATTTAGGTTCCTTCCTATGATATATATTTGAAAAAGAGATGTTTCTAATTTTATTTGGTTCTCCTTAAAATGAAAATATGAAACAAAGACATTTTCGCATAAAAAAATTATATCTCACTGCAAATAACCTTGAATGAATATACAGGTTCACTTGATGACAAGGGACAAATGTCAACCATATAATTTACTAAACTTACTCTTCACCAATACACAAAGTCATATGCAACTTGAATATCAATGAGTAATTGCATTAAGACTATTGTGGCACATGTTTGGTTCTATGGCTGTAACTTTTTTACCTTTTTTGTATTTTGAGAACTGAAATTCCAATAAAGCTTTCTATCTTTTACCTCCATAATGCATCAGATCGTTAATGTAACAAAAGAATGATATGAATTTAGTTGTTGAGTTTAACAAGCAGTAACCAATCAACTGTTATCAGTCATTTGTTGGGAAATTGTACAGTTTGATATAAAGGTATGATACTAGAGACATGTCTCCAACTACCTATGCATGCTTTAGAGATTCCAATTAAGAATTTGTGGGTTTATGTATGCTTCACGGACTCTAATTAAGCCGCAAAAGACTACGATATGATCTTTAAGTGATGCATCCCAAACCGGCCATAATAATAATTTATTGGAAGTCATCTTTCAAATTTCAAAATATAAACATGGTCGTATATCAGAATCACCTTTCAAATTGAAATATCAAAACGCCACGGTGGAAATCATATTCATTTTTTTTACAACTATTAATAGAAGAAGAGATCAAGCCACGTTGTGAAGTGATGGTGTACTTAGATACATTTTTGCTCACAGCCCACACTAACTAAAAGAGCATATGCAATTTATATGTACGAGTATTATTTCCATTTTCAGTATTATAAAATAAAATAAAACAAAAGAAACAAATGATAAAACTTTAGTATTATAAAAAAATGGTTCTACAACGGTTCTTCAGCTGTTTCGGTTTGTCGGCTGTTGCTTCAGATTCAGTTTATGTTGCCAAAGGCACTGCCAAATCTACCTCCGGTGGTGCAACTTCAAATTCATGCGTATTATGATTAAATGCAGGTCCACATGAACATGCAGACAATGATACTGTCAAATTTACTTTTAGGGGTATAACTATAAATGCATGCACATTGTGATTGCAGGCTCACTTGGACGTGCATATACACTCGTATAACGTTATCTTGATAAATAAATTTTCATTTTAATCATGCTAGACGTAGTAAAACTCTTTTACATTCATTCTTCGTAGTTAATTGGATATAATCATGTCAGCATTATGTCGATGCTTCTGAGGTCTCTTTATTTGATTGACTAGGTTGGAACCCATGCTTCGCGCACGGGCAGTTGTGTAACAATATTGATAGTTTAATCAAAGGCGGTTGCAGGAATAAATCATGTGGTGGACTATATTTTGTGCCCGTATACGTGATAAACTAATCTTTATCAAGGTATTTTTCATGCATATTGTGGCAATAACTTGTAAAGAGGATGTCATTTTATATAATTATATTTGTTTTCGTCGGGAATTTTCTTTTTCCTTGTTCTTTTTCGTGCTTCGTACCTTTAGATATTTTATTGGTTTTGTAAGAAATTTTGTACAGAAAATAAGCAAGTAAGGTCACACTATGTAAGATGCGGTGGACAGTTCGTTAAAGTTATCATAAGATACCCAAATCCGATCCATTTTTAAACCTTAAAAACATCGTTCCTTTATTGTTTTATAGCATTAATGGTGCTATTCTTTTTATGTTATTTTACACATTCGTTTCAGTTTTTGGCATGTTGTTTTGTTGTTGAATATAATTCAAGATAGTTAATCATGCTGTCTATTTTCTTGTATTATATTTAATTGTGTTCCAAATTTAGGTTTTCTGTCAAATTTTATCGCATCCCTCCCTTACAACATATGAGGTAGAGCCTTGACGCAACGGTTAGGTTACATGTATGGTGATCTGGGCTTTTAGGTTCGAGTTCGAAAACAGCCTCTTTGCAATGCGAAGGAAAGACTGCGTACATTATCAAACTCTTCGGAGCCCGCTATCGTGCGGGAGCATCGTGCATTGGGTTTCATACGACATGTGTCATTATCATGCTTTGTGTTTTCAGGTTGAATCGGCACCTTTTAAAGTACAATAGTTATTCATAGTAAAGTTTTAGTATATTTCAGTAATAAAGTCAAATCTAGAGGTGGGCTACAGCCCAGTTGAACCCACCTTTGATTCCGCTGTTGAGTTCAAAGATTGTTTGGTTGTAATTTTTGTCCACTGTGTGTAAATATAGGCGTAACATTAGTGGTAAAGTTGCCGGTGAAGGGTATATTCATGATGATATGTAAGCTACTATTGGGTCATTACATCGATGTTTCATTTGCGGAGCAAGCGCGTATGTTTGTTTCTATTGTTTTTCACCTTTATAAAGAAAACAGAACTATACTTTATAGAGAGTAGCACCACTTTATAACAAAACCCACAAAACCCAATATTTTGCAACCGGTTAGCAAACGCATATGTAAAGCGGATATCCAAAGACACAATAATGCAGAACTGCTATCTAAGGAAAACCAGCGGCACTCATGATCTGACATCAACACCAAGATTACATGTTATATTGTTCTGCCTAAAGTTATGAGCAGATAAATGGACCGGACATAGGTATATGTCATGATGGTAAGTTGAAGTTGGCCTCGGATGAACAGTAGCAAGTGGTGACTAATAAGTTGTGCATGTGTACATAAAAATAACAGTGATTTCAACATGAATTCAACATGGCAGTATTAAGTATGAACGGATACTAAGAATCCAAGTACAGATGCAGTAAACAGCCAGCATATAAATGCATGTCCAGTGAAAGATAGCAAAAAAAAACAGAGGAGTAATAAGTGCGAGTTCAAATAACAATGCGTATTTTATAATAAGTGGGAGAAAGTAAATTATAAAAAAAAAAGTAGGTTAAAATACAAACAAAGAGAAGATACAATGCAGTAGATAGAATTCAGAGAGAAGAAAGAACAAAGTTACAGCTATACATAAAGTTTAGAAGATGGAAACAAAGACAAAGATGTAGGGTACGGAGTGGCGGTCCTTGTAGCAGCGTATTGTGAATCAGGAGGGCAGTTGGTGAGTTGAGCAGAACATCAATCTTTTATCTTCCTTTTTAACTCTTTGCTTGGTATGTACCAATGTAGACAACGTGTTCCACTGCGGCTTCGTAATCCTGGTACCACTTATAGAGAAGGCAGTTTAAGTTTTTTGTATGTACAGTGAAAAATGTGTACGTATTGCAGTATCTATAGTTTGTGTTATTCGGTATATAGATGTTGGGTTTTAATTCGTAGTTTGTGCAAAGTTATGCAGGAGTTGAGTAGAAAAAAGAATAAGTAAGAAGTGGTGGTGTAAAAAAAGAAGTGTAGTTGTTGTTGAACATGCATAGTAAAATGATTGAGTGGTAATATTCGATCAGGTAAATAAAGTGTACGTGTACCATTCATAAAAATTAGAATAATTGACAACTATGTTACAGTAAAAAAAAAAAATCTTACAGCGGTTAAACAGAAAAGTACTGGAAATTGAATGCTTACGGTGATAGTTATTCCATGTCGCGAACCCTTCCTACCTGCATTTCATAGTAGTATTGTTGTCGGTTGAAACAAATGAGATAACGAGATAACAACGGCCTGCATTTCTTTTATTTCTCTGCAAGCACATCTCGTCCATCCAGATATGAAGAATACATCACAGCCGATCATTGTATTGGACCCAAATGATTAAGGCAAAATCTGTTGGGCCTGATTTTTCAGCCCACTTCAATTCATTTATATACTGTACTGTTTCATCACTGAAATATAGCTTTTGTATAAAATACAAATCAGTACACAATCTCCTGTGAATCATTCATTCAATAAAATTCTGTTTTTTCAGTTTCTCAATATTTCTTCTCAAAACCTTTTATGGTATCAGAGCAGCATTGCTTAACAGCACAATATCAAAAGAAAAGAAAGAAATCTCATCAGAAACTCCTCATCATTTGGAGAATAACTCCTTACCCATCAGATTTTACAATCATCATCTGGGTAAGATAAGTTTGTCTTTTCAAATCCAGTGTCTTGCCTAGTTATACACTGGCTGCACTCAGATTCTCATTAAAGAAAACTCAATCAAGAAAATATCAGAAGTCAGATTCAAGAAAGTCAAAAATCATCACAGCAAAACTTGAAAAACAAGATCAGTGCCACGCCAAGATCCATTAGATAATTATCATCACTTGGATCTACCTGCATCATACCTATTTTTCATCATCTTCTTGAAGACTTCCTGGTTCAAGAATCTTATCTGAAATCTTCTTCATCTTCAGACAGAGGCAGTGCTGTCATCATGACTGACAATCTTTCAGAAACATATGATACTGCCACTTCAGAGCAGCAACTGGATGCAACAACAAAGTTAATCAAATCTGTCACAAGCCCACAGAGTCAATTGATCACAGTACATCTTGATGAGAATAACTATCTGTTGTGGAGGCTGCAGATTGAAACTGCCATGCAAGGTTATGGCCTTGAAGGATTTCTTCACGGCACAATACCAACTCCATCAAAATTTATCACTGTTGCAGATAATAAAACAGTCAGCAATGAAGATTATGTGAAACATCACAGGCAAGACAGATTAATATGCTCATGGTTGTTGTCATCTATAAACACCAATCTACTATCACATGTTATTGGATGTAAATCAGCATATGAAATTTGGTCAACAATTGAAAAAGTTTTCAACACTCAATCAGCAGCAAAGGTTATGTATTACAAAAGACAACTTCAAAACATCAGAAAAGAAAACTGCTCTATGAGAGAGTACTTATACAAAATCAAATCAAGTTGTGATCTGCTTGAGGCTGCAGGCCACAAAGTATCTGATTCTGAACAGATACTGACTATATTGAATGGTTTAAGTGATGAATACGAAGCTGTTGTTGCAGTTATATCATCTCATAAGGTTTTACCATCTGTGGATGATGTTCACTCTATTCTACAGGCTCATGAAGCCAGAATAGATAACAAGAGACCACAAGAATCTGAACTTACTATCAATTATACTACAAATACAAGAAGCAAGAATCAAAGTAACAACAGAGGTGAAAAACAACCACAGAGAGGAGGCTACTCTAACAGAGCAAGGGGAAGAGGCAGATACAACAGCAATAACAAACCAAGATGTCAAATCTGTGAAAGAATTGGACATACAGCCGTAAAATGCTACTTCAGGTACTCAAATCAGAATAGTAATAACTCAAGAAATGATAATCACAGTGCTAATATGGCCCAAGCAAGCTCCAGCAGTCAAACAGAGAATAAAGACCACTGCTCAGGTGAACATGGTCAATCAGAACATGTGAATGATGACTGCTGGTACCCTGACTCTGGAGCAACTAATCACATAACAAACAACTTAGAAAATTTAAATCTTGGCAGCAAGGAATATAGAGGTAAACAGTCTATTTGCATGGGCAATGGTAAGTGCATCAAAATTTCTCATATAGGAAATGCTTCTATTAGAGGAAAGAAACAACTATTTCTCCATAATTTATTAAGAGTACCAAAGATCAAGAAAAATCTTATCAGTGTTTCTCAATTTGCTAATGACAATAAAATATACTTTGAATTTTATCCTAGGTACTGTCTAGTTAGAGATATACTAACTAGAGATATTTTATTGCAGGGTGATGCTGAGAAGGGACTGTATAGATTCAAGTCTATCAACTGTACAAACCCTACAAAGGAGAAAAACTGTTGTAATCAATGTGAAATGAAAAACTGCAATAGTACATTTGATCTTTGGCATCGTAAGCTTGGTCATCCTAGTGTTAAAGTTGTTAAACAAATTCTTACTGAAAACTGTATATCTTATGATGATATTACACTTCCTTACATATGCACACACTGTCAGATGGGCAAGAGTCACAAATTACCATTCAATGACTCTTTAACCACATATTCCAAACCCCTAGAACTTGTTGCTACTGATCTTTGGGGACCAGCAGCAACATGTTCAGATTATGGGTATAAGTACTATATCTCCTTTGTTGATGCCTACACAAGACACACTTGGATATATTTCTTGAAAAGTAAATCTGATACTCATAAAGTTGTCTTGGATTTCATTGCTATGGTTGAAAAACAATTTAATTCACATGTTAAGATTTTGCAATCAGATGGTGGAGCAGAATATAAAGCTCTTCAAAATTACTTTAAGAATAAGGGAATAGTTCATAGAATCACATGCCCATACACATCTGAACAGAATGGCTTAGTTGAAAGAAAGCATAGGGACATAGTTGAAAAAGGGCTTAGTCTTCTAGCTCATGCAAATCTACCCCTAAAATTCTGGTCTGAAGCATTCAGCACTGCAGTCTATCTTATCAATAGACTTCCAACCAAAATTTTAGGAGGTAGAACACCCTTAGAGAAATTACAAGGGGTGAAACCAGACTATCATAGTTTAAAGACTTTTGGGTGCCTATGCTTTCCATACTTGAGGCCTTACAATAACAATAAATTAAACTTTAGATCAAGGCCATGCACATTTCTTGGATATGCCACCAATCAAAAAGGTTACAGATGTTTAGATAACAGTGGAAGACTTTTTGTTAGCAGACATGTTGTATTTAATGAAAATGAATTTCCTTTTAGAAATTCAGAAGTGAAAACAACAAGTAAGGTATACAATCCAAGTGTAACTATACCTGAACCCCCTATATACTTTGAGAATGAGAATCAAACAGAGGTGGTGAGGACTACTGAAAATCATCAACTCCACCCTGTAGTATCTGCTCAACAAAATACTGACAGAATTGATGACTCCAGTCATGCCAGTCAATCACCTGCATTTGAAACAAGTGAAGAAAGTCAAAGAATTCAAGATCAACAACCTGATTCAAGTGACAATGCAAGTCATGATAGCACTGACAACCTACCTCATACTGATTCTCCTGCTAAGTCAGGTCATCCAATGATGACCAGAGCTAAAAGTGGCATCTTTAAGCCAAAAGTCTACATTGCCAACACAAGTCCTGACGAACCATCATGCTATGAGCAAGCTGCAAAGCACAAAAACTGGAGGACAGCAATGGATGAAGAGTATAATGCTCTTATAAAAAATAAGACATGGAATCTTGTATGTCCACCAGCTCATAAAAATATAGTTGGATGCAAATGGACATACAAGATAAAAAGGAATCCTGATGGAACCATCAATAAATATAAGGCAAGACTTGTAGCCAAGGGCTACACACAGCAGTATGGGTTTGACTTCACTGAAACTTTTTCCCCAGTGGTCAAACCCTCTTCAATAAGGCTCATACTAACTGTTGCCTTGAACAAGAACTGGAGAATAAGACAACTAGATGTCAACAATGCATTTCTTAATGGCATATTAGAGGAAGAGATATATATGATGCAACCACCTGGCTATGAACAAAATGAAAAACTTGTGTGCAAACTAAATAAGGCAATATATGGCCTAAAACAAGCACCAAGAGTATGGTTTGATAGACTGAAATCAACTCTAATATCAAAGGGATATCAGTCCATCAAATCCGACACTTCACTGTTCATTAAAGTCAGTCAGTTGTCAACTATATATATTTTAGTCTATGTTGATGAACTTATAATTACAGGTGACAATCAAGATGAAATTAATCAAATCATCAGCTATTTGGACAAGCAATTCTCAATTAAAGACCTTGGTGATCTTAGTTATTTTCTGGGAATTGAAGTACACAGAGCAACAAACTCAGAAATAACACTGTACCAGAAAAAATACATAACAGAGTTGCTGATCAAAACAAAAATGGAAGATGCCAAACTCATGCCAACACCAATGATAAGCAATCATAGTTTATCCAAAAACAGAGGAGAAATCATAGACAATATTAAACAATATAGAAGTGTTATAGGTGCATTACAATATGCAACTATAACACGACCTGATATTGCATTCAGTGTTAACAAACTTTCTCAATTTATGCAGAATCCACTGGATCAACACTGGAAGGCAGTCAAGAGGATTCTCAGATATTTAAAGGGAACAATAAACTATGGCTTAACTCTCAAAACTTGCAAAAGTCTTAATCTAACTGGATACGCAGATGCAGATTGGGCTACAGATATAGATGACAGAAAATCAGTTACTGGTTATTGTATTTTCATTGGCAAAAATCTGATATCATGGTGCTCAAAAAAACAATCAACCATTTCAAGATCAAGCACAGAGGCAGAGTATAGGAGTGTAGCAAGTGCCACAACCGAAATTATGTGGCTACAATCAAACTGGATGAACTAAACTTGAAATCAAACATCAAGCCAACACTATGGTGTGACAATCAAAATGCAGTATACATGACAGCCAATCCCATACAACACTCTAGAACTAAACATATTGAAATAGATCTATACTTTGTCAGAGATCAAGTTACTAAAGGGAATTTGCAAGTTAATCATATACCTGCCATATACCAGAAGGCCGACACGCTCACCAAGGCTCTGGCAAGAAGAAATTTCGAAAGGTTCAGACTCGAACTGGGAGTAGCCGAGATCCAGCCCTCTCACCAGCTCACTAACCAAGACCACATCCAAATTGGAGACCAGAAGGAGGAAAAACATCAAAAGAATCAACTTGTCCCCAATTCAGCTCAATATCACCTCAAGTTATCTCGGGTGAAACAAGAAGCTAAAACAAATTACTTAAATCGAACATCTGAAGAGAATAGACTGAAGAAGAAGTAAGAATTTCATCAACTACAGCAATTTAACTGAAGATTTAAGCAACATCACCTCACGAACTCTAACCCTAGAATATGGATTAGGGTTCGAAGGGGGGAAACAAATGAGATAACGAGATAACAGCGGCCTGCATTTCTTTTATTTCTCTGCAAGCACATCTCGTCCATCCAGATATGAAGAATACATCACAGCCGATCATTGTATTGGACCCAAATGATTAAGGCAAAATCTGTTGGGCCTGATTTTTCAGCCCACTTCAATTCATTTATATACTGTACTGTTTCATCACTGAAATATAGCTTTTGTATAAAATACAAATCAGTACACAATCTCCTGTGAATCATTCATTCAATAAAATTCTGTTTTTTCAGTTTCTCAATATTTCTTCTCAAAACCTTTTAGGTTGTTTTCCTTTTTCATGGTTCTTATCTTCATTCTATGTCTGTGGAAATGTTAATTAGACAATTAACTGTTGAACATGTATGATATGTCATTTTAATCAAGTGTACAATACCCGAGTGATGATTTTTTTCCCCTTCTGTGATGCATCAGTGCCGGTGGTTGGAGTTGTTACATTGGAAGCATCATTGAGCGTATTACTTTCCTCAGTTTGAATCGTGGAGTGTGACGGTGTAATTAAGTTAGAAGGAACAGGTACAGTAATAACTTTTGTTGAAGTTTACGGGATCCAATGACAAAATATTGGATACAAATGCAATACTTGCCTCGGTTTTTATAGTGCACAACCTTTGTCTTTAGTCTTTTTGACCATTTTCTAGCAGTTAGATATGTATCTCCGTTATCCATTTCGTAGTTAGTAGGTTTGAATTCAAATAGGGCATCCACCCCTGCATTTCTATGAAAAATATTTTGAACTCTTTTGCTCTATTTTCCTGGTCAATTTAGTTACCATAAGGATGAGTCATTGATGATACTAAATTTTCAAGAAATGGGTAAGTGTGTAGAAGCATGTAAAAGCACAGAGTATTTTACAAACCATGTTAGAAATCCTTATCAGCACATCAATTGTTACACCAATAAGTGCTTCTGCTTCTTGGTCAAAGGCGGTGAGGTCAATGACATTGATGCGTCTAAGATATCCATAAGCAGACAGTATATGGAGTAAATGTTCTGTAAGCGGCCTATTATGTGCTTCAGTAATTATAGTAAACAAAATGTATATACCTATGGATTGGACTGATCATTTAGAAATCACGCTTGTTGCAAATATATCGTTCGTCTTCCTTTTGGGCAGTTGACTTGCAAAAAACACAGCATAAGTAACTCCAACGGGAAGTTGTTATCTACTTCATAACCGTTGCAGTTTTGATATATTTTTTACGCTTAAATATCGACAATAAGTGTCATTACGTAGTCATAGACGCAACGAAAATAAATAAACTATGCAGTATTCACAATTTGTAGGTAGTGGAGTTTAGCAATATATATGCACGTATATGATTATATGTGCCTAGAGACACACATATGTACAGACATATAGTCATACAGATGTATACATGATTTGATTAGAGAAATATAATGATTCATTCATCAGGTAAATTACATGGTCATGTTGACATTTTGCATGCACAATTTCTATAGAGGAAATGGTACACGGACAGAACACCGAATCAGTGGTAAAGAAATAATCAACAACAAATCGTAGGTGAAACATTTGTTACTAAAATAAGTAGAGGAACACATGTAAACAGATGAAACAACAAAACGTTACAATACAACTAAATAAGCTAAGTTTGTAATGAAATAATTAGCAATGGGACATATTTAGACACTAAAAAATGTTACACAGTTAAATATTGTTATTTTTCAACAACGGTCGTAGTTGTTTAAAAAGTAATCAAAGTAGCCGATGTCAACTCCATCTTATAAAAAATTATATTTATACAAATTAGGAGAAGCAAAATTTTCAAATACAAAACTCTCTTCAAAAACAACTTGGCAAGGAAAATTCTGCACTATGTACGCTGGATTTTAATTTTGAAAACACGAAAGATTGGTCCAGTAGAAACCTTGAAGAGGATCAATGATAATGCGTATCGATTAAAGTTGCAGGAAAATGTTCATATTTCTGAAGATTTCAATGTCAAACATTTAATTCCGTATTGTGCGGAGGATTTCATCGAAGGTGACGAGAGTGTGAGTTCGACGACGAATTCTATCCAACAAGGGGAGGATGATGAAGTATTTACCTCGTTCGAAGCATCGGCCACCCATCACCGACTCACGACTCATCCACCACGACCTACGACTCACGACTCATCCACCACGACCTACGACTCATCCACAGACCGACGATCCAATTTCACTCACCCACGACCTAACTTCTCTGGCCTAAGTCGCGAACGACTCATTCCAATAAGTCGCGAAGACCTCCCGCCTCCTTCCAAAACCCTAAGTCGCGACACCACAATAAGTCGCGAACGGCTTACCCTTCCCCGCCTCATCCATATACCGCGCGCGAGCTATCCAGGAATGAATCGCGAACGACCTCAGTTAAGTCGCGGCCGATTTATTGATGCTATGGAAGAAAATTAAGTCACAAACGATATATGTTGAGTCGCGTGATAAATTCGTTTAGGTCGCGGCAATCTCCTGAGTCGCTGAAGTGCCCTATATCACGAGTTACTGAGTCGTTGCCGAGTCACGTTGAATCGTGGCCGAGTCACATTAAGTCGTTACCGAGTCAATGTTTAATTTTTTAGGTCGCGTGCGTTGTTTTTTTTTAAGTCGTTTGTTTTGTGTTTCTTATGGCAAGTCGTGTTATGTTATGACTGTTTGTAACGTGTTATACTATGTGAAGTGTTGTGGTGTTGTGAGCCTATAAATAGACGAGTCGTGTCATTTGTAAAGGTTGTTGAAAATTGAATAAAATTCCTTTTGATTGCTTTGTGCTTTCTTCCAATTGGTAGTCGAGTGTGATCTCCTATCTCCACCTACGTCATTCGAGTGCGCTCGAATCTTCGTTTGTGAAGCTGATCCACGGAATCTTGTGCGCAAGATCAACGTCGAAGAATCGTAGATATTTTTCCCGGAATCTTCGGATCAACGAGTCAGAGATAGCTAGAATTCGGTATCTTCGGATCAACGAATTCGGGCATTGCAGTATTTTCAATTCACCGATTGCTAATTCCATCGTCAAATCAAGTTTCTGTTAATCCGCTGCGTCAGTTTGGTATCAGAGCTTGACTTAGCCAATCATAGCTAAGACGAGTCTTGGAGCCAAGGAATTTGAAGTTGAAGTTCATCGTGTTCATCTTGAAGTTGCAACAAGTTAGAAGCTTTCGATCCATTTCAATTTGGATCAAAGTTGGAAAGGTGTTTGAATTTGAGCCGAGAGTTTGAAGAGTAGGCCGAGTATATTTGTGAAAGTAGCCGAGCCTTGTGAAGTTGTTTTTGAAGTTTGAAGCCGAGCTAAGGAGCCGTGACTTGTTTGATTTTGTGTTGAAGTTTTGATTTGTTGAAGTTTGGAGATTTGTTGAATTATTTGTGAGGTTCAATCATGTCACCGAGACGAGCTCAACGTCATCGCAATATTAATGCTTTGTATGGAAGAGAAGAAGCTGATGAAATGGAACAACGAATCAACGAGAGCTTCACTGAGAAGTTGAATGAAGGAATTGGTCGCTTAGAGAGAATGATGCTTGAAATGAATCAAAGTAGAAGAAGAGTTTCACCTGAATCGAGCCATGGGAGAAGTAGAGCTTCGATACATTCAGATCGGGAGAGAAGAGAAGATCATAGAAGTATTGACAATCGTGATAGGAATGTTGATCGAAGGAGTGGTAGTAGAGATGCTGGAGGTCGTGATCGACATCGATATACTTCAGATTTTGATGAGGAGTTTGATGGTGATAAGGGAAGTGTTCATTATCGAGATAGAGAGCAAACACGACGTCAGAATCGTTATGTAGATGATGATCGTAGATGGGAATCGGGAATGAAGATGGAAATTCCAGAGTTCAAGGGTGGAATGGTAGCTGAAGAATTTCTTGATTGGTTATCTAATGTTGAAGAGATCTTTGATTTCAAAGAGATTCCGGAGAATCGTCGAGTGAAGTTGGTTGCTACTAGGTTGAGGGGGAGAGCTTTGGCATGGTGGCAGCAAACTAAACTTACGAGAGAGAGAATGGGGAAGTCAAAGGTTGAGTCTTGGGATAAGATGAAGAAGTTGATGAGAGCTACATTTTTACCTTACAACTATCAATCACTTATGTACCAGAGGTTGAAGAACTTGAGGCAAGGAACGAAGACTGTTAATGATTATGTTGACGAGTTTTATCAACTGATTGCTCGAAATGACATTATGGAGACAGAGGAACAGTTAGCTGCTAGGTTTGTTGGAGGGTTGCGAATGCAGATCCAGGATATGGTTAATATGTTTGATCCGAGATCTGTGGCTGAAGCGCACCAGAAAGCGTTGGCTTGGGAGAAGCAGGGAAGGCGTGGAGGCGGTGTATTTACTAATTCTAACCATCAAGTGAAGGGAGTTAGTGGAAGTTCTAATATTCCTAAAGCTGTCGCAAAACCAGTTGTGAAGGAGGTTGAGAAGGCAAAGGTTAATAGCAGTTTTAAGTGTTATAACTGCCAAGAAGTGGGTCATAAAAGCAATGAGTGTCCAAAACCGAAGAAACGAGCTATGATAGCTGACGTTGAAAGTGAGGATGCCGTTGAGGGTGAAGATAGTCCAGTTGAGGAGAATGAACAGGATATCGCATCGGGAGACGAAGGGTGTAATCTAATGATGAGGAGGTCTTGTTTAACACCGAAGCAAGAGGATGAAGCCAGTTGGTTGAGGAGTAACATCTTTCAGTCGACGTGCATTATTCTGGGAAAAGTTTGTAAGTTTGTGATTGATGCAGGTAGTTGTGACAATATTATCGCTACTGAAGCTGTGAGAAAATTGAAGTTGAAGACGGAGAAACATCCAAATCCTTACAAGTTAGCGTGGCTGAGAAAAGGAGGAGAGGTGAAGGTGGACAGGCGAGTTCGAGTTCCATTTTCCATTGGGAAAAAATATAAAGACGAGATCTGGTGTGATGTAGTTGAGATGGATGTTTGTCATTTGCTTTTGGAAAGGCCTGGCAGTATGATCGAGCAGTGCAACATGATGGTCGGACCAATAGTTATAGTTTTATGTTTGAAGGCGTTAAGATTATTTTAGTTTCGAAGAAGAGACAGCAGGGAGAGAGTAAATCTGAGAAGATTGAAGAGCTAAAAACTTTGCTATCGTTGAAAGAGTTTGTTAAGGAAGTTGAAGAGGAGCCTGAAGTATTCTTGTTGATTGGACGAGATTGTAGTGAAGAGGTTGACATTCCAGAAGAAGCGAAACCAGTTTTGAAAGAATTTGAGGATGTATTTCCAGAAGAGTTGCCCAAGGAGTTACCGCCACTGAGAGACATTCAACATCAAATCGATCTTGTTCCGGGAGCAGTATTACCGCATAGACCACATTATCGGATGAGTCCGAAGGAACATGAAGAATTGAGGAGGCAGGTGGAAGAGTTGCTTGAGTAGGGACGTGTGCAGGAAAGTTTGAGTCCGTGTGCTGTGCCAGCTTTGTTAGTACCGAAGAAGGACGGGACGTGGAGGATGTGCACTGACAGTCGAGCCTTGAATAAGATTACTATGAGATATAGATTTCCAATGCCGAGGTTGGATGACTTGCTAGATCAGTTAAGCGGAGCTACTATCTTTACGAAGATTGATTTGAAAAGCGGTTATCATCAAATTCGGATTAGACCTGGAGACGAATGGAAGACAGCCTTCAAGACAAGAGAGGGGTTGTACGAATGGCTTGTGATGCCGTTTGGTCTTTCGAATGCACCAAGTACGTTCATGCGGGTGATGAATCAAATTTTTAGACCTTTTATCGGGAAATTTGTGGTGGTGTATTTCGATGATATTCTGATATATAGCAGGAGTATGGAGGAGCATGTTCAACATTTGAGGGAAGTGCTGATTATTCTTCGCGAGGAACAATTTTATGCCGCTACGAAGAAATGCGTGTTCATGACGCATAGTGTTTTATTTTTGGGATATGTTGTTTCGGGAGAAGGTATACAGGTGGACCAGAATAAAGTTGAACAAGTCAGGAATTGGCCACAGCCGAGGACAATTACAGAGGTGAGAAGTTTTCATGGGCTAGCGTCATTCTACCGAAGATTCATTCCACACTTCAATAGCGTGATGGCTCCAGTTACTGATTGCATGAAGGGAAAACAATTTTCATGGACAAAGGAAGCTGGGAATGCTTTTGGGAAGATAAAGGAATTATTGACGACTGCACCAATTCTTGTTTTACCAGATTTTCAGTTATTGTTTGAACTACATACTGATGCATCAAAGATTGGAATTGGGGGAGTGCTGAGTCAGAAGGGACGTCCTATTGCCTATTTCAGTGATAAGTTGTCAGGTGCAAAGATGAGATATAGTACTTATGATGTTGAATTTTATGCTGTCGTACAAGCTGTTAAACACTGGAGACATTATCTATTTCAGAAAGAATTTGTTTTATTCACTGATCACGAGGCGTTGAAGCATATGCAAGGATAGGACAAGATTTCGGCGAGACATGCATCATGGATTGCTTATTTACAACAGTTTACTTTTGTCGTTAAACACAAATCAGGGGTGACGAACCATGTAGCTGATGCTTTGAGTAGGAGGAGTCATTTATTAACGACAATGAAAGTTGAAGTGACGGGTTTTGAATTATTGCCAGAGCTGATTGAAGAAGATTCTTATTTTGTAAAATTTGTTGAAAAAGTCAAGGAAGGAAGCACTGATGAGTTTGTGTTGGTGGATGGTTTTCTGTTTAAAGGAAATCGATTATGCATTCCAGAGAGCAGTTTGAGATTGAAGATTATCAAGGAGTTACACGAGGAAGGACATGTGGGCCGTGATCGTACATTGCATTTGATTTCTCAATATTACTTTTGGCCGTCAATGAGGAAAGAAGTGGAGAGATTTGTGGAGCGATGTCATATTTGCCAGGTTTCAAAAGGAACTGCGACCAATGCTGGGTTGTATATGCTGTTACCTGTTCCGGCTAAACCATGGGTTGATGTGAGTATGGATTTTGTGTTGGGTTTGCCGAGAACTCAGAGGGGGAATGATTCTATATTTGTTGTGATGGACAGGTTTTCGAAGATGGCACATTTTATAGCCCGTAAGAAGACAGCGGATGCAGTTCGAGTGGCACAGTTATTCTTTAAAGAAATCTATCATTTACATGGGTTACCGGAGTCTATTGTTTCAGACAGGGATACCAGATTTTTAAGTCATTTTTGGCTTAGTTTGTGGAAGATGGTGGGAACGAAGCTGAAATTTAGTAGTGCTTATCATCCGCAAACAGATGAGCAAACAGAGGTGGTGAATAGATCTTGGAAAACTTGTTACGATGTCTTGTGAAAGATAATTTGAAGAGTTGGGATTTGAAGTTGTGTCAAGATGAATTTGCTCACAATCATGCAAATAACCGAAGTAAAGGTTTCAGTCCATTTCAGATTGTATATTCAAGTTTACCAAAGGGGCCGTTGGATTTAACGATAGTGCCACAACCGAAGGGTACAGTTAAGCGGGCAGCTGATTTTGTTGATGGGTTGACGGAATGCCATAGAATCGTTCAGGAACGATTGGAAAAGGCAAATGAGAAGTATAAACAAATGGCGGATAAGAAACGAAGAAGTGTAGTCTTCAAAGAGGGTGATTTTGTTTACGCGGTATTGACGAAAGATCGTTTTCCAGTTGGAACTTACAATAAGTTGAAAACACGAAAGATTGGTCCAGTAGAAATCTTGAAGAGAATCAATGATAATGCGTATCGATTAAAGTTGCCGGAAAATGTTCATATTTCTGATGTTTTCAATGTCAAACATTTAATTCCGTATTGTGGGGAGGATTTCATCGAAGGTGACGAGAGTGTGAATTCGAGGACGAATTCTATCCAACAAGGGAAGGATGATGAAGTATTTACCTCGTTTGAAGCATGGGCCACCCATCACCGACTCACGACTCATCCACCACGACCTACAACTCACGACTCATCCACCACGACCTACGACTCACGACTCATCCACCACGACCTACGACTCATCCACAGACCCACGATCCAATTTCACTCACCCACGACCTAACTTCTCTGGCCTAAGTCGCAAACGACTCATTCCAATAAGTCGCGAAGACCTCCCGCCTCCTTCCAAAACCCTAAGTCGCGACACCACAATAAGTCGCGAACGACTTACCCTTCCCCGCCTCATCCATATACCACGCGCGAGCTATCCAGGAATGAATCGCGAACGACCTCAGTTAAGTCGCGGCCGATTTATTGATGCTATGGAAGAAAATTAAGTCGCGAACGATATATGTTGAGTCGCGTGATAAATTCGTTTAGGTCGCGGCAATCTCCTGAGTCGCTGAAATGCCCTATTCGCGAGTTACTGAGTCATTGCCGAGTCACGTTGAATCGTGGCCGAGTCACATTAAGTCGTTACCGAGTCAGTGTTTAATTTTTTAGGTCGCGTTCGTTGTTGTTTTTTTTTAAGTCGTTTGTTTTGTGTTTCTTATGGCAAGTCGTGTTATGTTATGACTGTTTGTAATGTGTTATACTATGTGAAGTGTTGTGGTGTTGTGAGCCTATAAATAGGCGAGTCGTGTCATTTGTAAAGGTTGTTGAAAATTGAATAAAATTCCTTTTGATTGCTTTGTGCTTTCTTCCAATTGGTAGTCGAGTGTGATCTCCTATCTCCACCTACGTCATTCGAGTGCGCTCGAATCTTCGTTTGTGAAGCTGATCCACGGAATCTTGTGCGCAAGATCAACGTCGAAGAATCGTAGATCTTTTTCCCGGAATCTTCGGATCAACGAGTCAGAGATTGCTAGAATTCGGTATCTTCGGATCAACGAATTCGGGCATTGCAGTATTTTCAATTCATCGATTGCTAATTCCATCGTCAAATCAAGTTTCTGTTAATCCGCTGCGCCAACCACCATATCATTATTACGTAAATACTGTCATAAACCATTGAATTACATGTTTTTCTGTTTACATAAAATATATAAATCATTTTTATAACACAAATTGAGTTACCCTTTTGTAAAAAAAAAAATTCATTCATCCTTTTTTGAAACAGCTTAATTCACCTATCTTTTTTTATAAAGATAAACTATATGTAAAAAATACAAGTGCATCTAGATTTTTTATCATCTATGGCTGCATTTATTTTCATTATAAATATTAAAATACTATAGTTGGTCATTCTATCTAAGATGTAGACGGTACTGAGTATGCATAAATGAGTGCAAACTGAAGATAATACATTTATAGGTTATGCTTTTAATGATGTATCTGTTCTTTTGTACGACTTCATGGAGGATGCATCATGACCGGCTTATAATATTCATTTATGTTTTCCATTGTATTTTTTGTATTTTATTTATTACTTTCACACATTTACCACTTATCGCTTTATAACCAAGTATTTTATATCACTGCATTTGCATCCTATGGTCGTTTGTTTTTTGTATTTTACATTTTGTTTTTCGTACACAGATCGATGACAAAGAAAGCTGGATGCCCAATGGTGCATACATGGATGTGTCAACTTTCGGTAAGAAGACATAAAAAAAATTTGTACATCCTAAATATTTCATAATTCTTCCTGCTAAATTATGGACTGTTAGTGTGCAAACACACGCTACGACTTTTATTAAATGATAGCTTAATAATATGTTCTTTATTTTCTGTTTGCTATATGATGATATTTTTTTCTATTAATTATGTCAATATCCCTATGCTTGTCATAAACCATTGAATTGCATGTTCTTTTGTTTACATAATAAATTTATAAATCATTTTATAACACAAATTCAGTTACCCTTATGTAAAAAATAAATCCATTCACCCTTTTCTAAATCCAGGAAATTATTGTCAAGGACAAAATTTCACAGCTTTTTAGCCTCAAGGACAGACCTTCAATATTATATCCTGAAGGACAACTTTCTGTAGGTATCAGTTTTTAGTTATTGATAGTAGTTTTTAGGTATCAGTTTGTAGTTATCGGTAGCATTTTTTAGGTATCAGTTTTTAGTTCGGTATCAGTTTTGTTGTCCTTATAAATAATTTTGGAAAATGTTTGTCCTTGTGAATAATTTTTAGAAGAATGTTTGTACTTATGGTACAAATATTGAGGTCGTGTCCTTGAGGCAAAAAATATAGAAATTTTTGTCCGTTAAATTAATTCCCCCTTTTAAAACAGTTTAATTCACCTGTTTTTTCAATAAAGATAAACTGTTCATAAAAAATATAAGTGCATCTAGATTTTTTTCTTCGAGTATGACTACATTTATTTTCATCATTTCCTAATAATTATGTGAATATCCCTATGATTTTACTTTTTAGAAGCAAAGGTGAATAGTTTTTGCTTCATTCTTAGATAGTACATATATTGCTTGTAAAGATTTAGACATAAAAGGTAAGAACATATATTGCTTCAGATGAGTTTATACACATTGATTTATCACTGCTAGAAACAGTTCAAATAGCGACGGGATCTAGCGACGGCTAAAAAATGCGGCCGTCGCTATACGAAATATACAGATCTCCTTCCCGCGAACAGAATTATCATTCTTTCCAAAACCCTCCTTCCCCCAATCCGTCACCCTCCGTCGCCGCAGCCGCCGCCCCGTCTTCCCCCACCTCCAAATCACCCAAATTCGCCTAGGTATGCTTGTAATCTCTATTTTGAATGTAAATTTGATGTTTTTAGGTTTAGTTTAAACCCTAATTAAATTAGGATTTGTTGTTAAATTAGATATTAGTAGTGTTGTTAAATTAGGTATTAGTAGTGATGTATGTTGATTTGGTAGATTAATTAGTTTATTATCATGAAGTTAAATTAGGTATTAGATTAATTAGTTCATCATGAAGTTGAATAAATGGTTGATGTAGATAATTAGTATTGCCGATTAACATGGTTCGTTGTGTTAGGTGAAAAATTAGTGTATATTAATGATTAACTTGGTTATTAATAAGTTTACATGAAAGTATTTCATAGTTTATGAAATTGATAAATTATAAATTTAAGTTGTTAAGTGAATTTAAATTGACAAATTCTTATTTAATAATTAGATTTTTATTGTTTTCTAATTATCTGTTTGATAATTAGATTTTGTTGTTTTATAATTATCTTCATTGATAATTCTTCTGTTTGTCTTGTTGATTTAGTGACGGCTAGCGACGGCCATTCTAATAATTTTAGCGACGGCCAAAATGCAAAAGGTTGTATATACTGTACAAAAATAAAGTTTATACAAAAAATTAAAAAATGAATATGAGAACATTAAAAGTTCTGCAAATATCTAATTTTTTGAAAAAAAATTAGGAAATGACTTTAAAAACAACTGATATTGCACTAAAATCGATTTTGTAAAGAAATTAAGAAATGAATATAACAACAACAAATATTCCTCTAAAATCTATGTCGTAAAAAAATAAAGAAATGAATATTGAACTAAAATTGTTAATTGAATGTTGAACTAAAATTTAAATACACAAATTTATGAAATAAAATTTAAATAGTTGAAACATTGTCAAAATTTGAAAAGAACAACAATATTTGATAAAATTTAAAGAAATTTTTTTATCCTTAAATTGGCATTGGCCCCGTCTGGCAAGTATTGTATATGATCGTTATATGGATGTTCGTTTTGTAACGGAATGGACATTTATATTCATCTGATACAATATTTGTCGGATTTGTCCCTGTATTGGACAAGTTACAAACACAATAAAGTAATTACATATTATAAATCATTTCATTTTAAACGGTTACAAAATTTCAATAGCACTTCCTTTACGTTCCCTGTGTACACGCATTTGTGTACGATACAGGGAAGAAGGGAAGTGCTGCCGAAATTTTGTTGAACCGTTTAATCTGAAATGATTTATAAAATGTAATTACATTATTGTGTTTGTAATAGGAAGTAGAATGACTGACCACCGAAGTGAAAACCAAAATACCAAAAAATAAAAAAATAAAGTGAAGATTTTATTTTGAATTTTCTGCAACGATGAACTATTTACAATGGAGAATGGTTGAAAATTAATGATTTAAATTGTCTAACATACATTTTCAAATTAGAAAAAATGTTCAATTATTTTATCGACCGTACTTGGATGTATGAAGTCAGAAATGGAAAGAAGGGATCAATGAAGCAACATTTCTTCAACGGTGTACACGAATTTATTAGATTTGCTAAATCTAATAACCGAAACAACACAGAAATTCGTTGCCCGTGTAGTAAGTGCCAATATTTGAAGCATTAAAAATCAGATATAGTTGAAGTACATTTGTATCAATATGGTTTCGTGCCTGATTATTATTTCTGGGATCGTCATGGAGAACTTGTTAAACCTACACCTAATACTAAAGTGTTAGAGGACGCTAATATGATGACGAATCCGATAGAAAATATGGTGGATGATGCAGCACGATCAATGTTTCCTACAACTGAAGCTGTCGATGAAGACGAAAATGTCGAAGAAGAACCGAGTGCTGGAGCTAAAAAAATATACGATTTGTTGGATTCTGCTAAGAGGCCGTTGTGGGACGAATGTAAAAGCGGAACCGAACTTTCAGTAACCGCCGAATACATAACTATGAAATCAAAATTCAACCTTACGGAAGCTGCATTTACAACAGTTGTACAAGCTTCAAAACGACACTTGCCACCCAATAATATGATATGCGATAGTCATTATAAAGTAAAAAAATTGATGTCCACTTTCGGTCTACCGTACGAGAAGATAGATGCATGTGTGAAAGGTTGCATGTTGTATTGGAAAGACGACGTTGACCTCAGAAAATGCAAAATATGTAACGAAGAAAGATACAAACCAAGAAAGAAGAAAGGGAAAGAAGTCCCGTACAAGAGAATGCATTATTTACCCATCACTCTCAGACTTCAAAGATTATATGCATCTTCTGCTACGGCCTGTCATATGCGATGGCATAGTGTGAGAACAGCGGAAGAAGAAACTTTGATACATCCATCCGACGGAGAAGCATGGAAACATTTCGATAAGACTTATCCCGCATTTGCTGCGGAAAGTCGTAATGTCAGACTTGGTTTATGTACGGATGGATTTTCACCATTTTCACAATTTGGTAGTAAATATTCATCCTGGCCAATTATCGTTACTCCTTATAATTTACCTCCATGGATGTGTATGAAGACACCATATATGTTTCTCACCACTATCGTTCCCGGCCCTCATGATCCAACCCAAGGAATTGATGTTTATTTACAACCATTGATCGAAGAGTTGAAGAAATTATGGAATGAAGGAGTCGAAACTTACGATGTATCAACTAAAAAAATTTGGTTATTTGCTTCTTTGTTATGGACTATTAATGATTTTCCTGCATACGGGATGCTTTCTCGTTGGAGTACGGTCGGTCGTCTAGCATGCCCTTATTGTATGGAAGAAATACGAGCATTTTCGTTACGATATGGGAAGAAAGTTTCGTGGTTTGATTGTCATCGATGTTTTCTTCATCCCAATCATACTTTTAAAAGAGATAAAAAAAATTTCATAGCTAACAGAGAAGAGAATTTGAAACCACCCAAGGTTTGCTCAGGCGAGGAAATATACGAAATGGTAAGGGACTATCCAAAGATACATGAAACTAGAGTCCAGACTGAAATCCCAGGAAAGTCAGACATTCATAATTGGTGCAAACAAAGTATATTTTGGAAGTTATCATATTGGAAAGATCTCTTACTCCGACATAATATTGACGTGATGCACAATGAAAAGAACGTGTTTGATAATCTGTTTAATACAATTTTGAATGTAAAGGGCAAAACCAAGGACGATTTGAATTCAAGGCTTGATATAGCAAACTATCGTAAGCGCCCGTAACTTCATATGAAGCCTAATGGCAATAAAAAACCGAAAGCATGCTATGAGCTAGACAATAAGCAAGTAAAACTCGTATTAAAGTGTGTGGAAGAATTAAGATTTCCCGATGGGATTTCTTCCAATCTTCGTAGATGTGTTGACTTCAAAAATAGTAAATTGAGTGGGATAAAAAGTCACGATTGTCATATCATGATGGAATATTTACTGCCCGTGGCTTTCAAAGAACTGTTGTCCGTATATGGAACGTTATAACAGAGTTATGTTTGTTTTATAAACATCTTTGTTCGACGACATTAAAGGTGGATCGTATACGTAAACTTGAAGTAGAAATACCCATATTGCTATGCAAACTGGAGAAAATACTTCTGCCTGGTTTCTTTAACGTAATGGAGCATTTACCTATTCATCTTCCATCCGAAGCACTTCTTCGAGGTCCTGTGCAATATGGATGGATGTATCCGTTTGAGAGGTAAATTAACATGTGCAATGTTTATGTCAATTTCAAATTCAAATTTGTATATCTAAATATGTAATAAAATCTTAATAGGTACTTGAATCATCTGAAGAAGAAGATTCGACAAAAAACCCGAGTTGAGGGTTCGATATGCAAATCGTATCTTTAAGAAGAAGCCTCATTTCTTTTCTCTCACTACTTCAAGGACGATGTGAACTTATCATTTGTAACTGTTCCTCGAAATGAGGAAGTCATTGAACAAAATTCTTTTCAGACAATGTAATATGTTTTTAGACAACATGGTAGACCTGGTGGAAAATGTGTGGAAATATGGTTGGACGATAGAGACCACCATATAGCACACACGTATGTTCTTTTAAATTGTGTTGAAGTCGCACCATTTGTCAGGTAATAATTAATTCACTAGTAATTTACTTGTACGTACATAATAATTATAACACATATTACATATATGCAATATCTACGAATCACAGTATCCATCTGGCGATCTCAGTAAAGAATTTTCCAAATGGTTTTTGAACTATGTTTATGAGCCAAGAAACTGTGTCGTTGATGAAGGCTTAAGACATCTTGCGATTGGACCGAAAAGAAATGTGAAGACTTATCCAATATTCTTCGTCAATGGGTTTAAGTTCAACACGAAAGATTACGGGGCTGAAAAATTAACATATAACAGTTGGGTATTTGTCAAAGGCAGTGATGATCCAGATGAGCATTTAAAAGGTTTTTACGGCGTCTTAACACAGATTTTAGAGTTGACATATTATGTTGAACCTTTAGAAATGGTTTTTTTATTTAAGTGCAATTGGTTCAGTAACGTTCCTGGTTCCGGAATCAACGTGCATAAAGAGTATAAACTTATTGAAATAAGACATACTTCATACTACTATAAGTACGATCCTTTTGTATTAGCCAAGCAAGCGTTACAAGTTTATTTTGCTTCGTATCCATCTTTGAAAAGAGATAAAGCGGATTGGTCTGCTGTTTTCAAAACAAAACCAAGGTTTACGTTTGATGGAAATAATATTCCAGATGAAGCAGCATATCAAGCCGGTCTTGAACCAAATACAGAAATAATAATAACTGATGATATTGATGTAGGACCTTTGAATGATGAATCGAACGTATTATTTGATGCATTCGAAAGTACTGAAGAAAATGAGATAGAATACGAGACCGAGTCTGAATCAGAAAACGATGAAGACTGATTGTTATTGATATAATTGGTATGTGATAGTGATTGAAACATGCTATGTAACAGTAAATTTCTGTAATTGTTCTGTGATGATCATTTAGTTAATTTTTATCCATGTTTTGTACTAGTAAATTTTTATAATTGTTCTGTGAAGTGATTGAAACATGCTATGTAGTAGTGAATTTCTATTATTGTTCTGTGATGATCATTTATTTATTTTTTATCCATGTTTTGCACTAGTAAATTTTTATAATTGTTTCTGTGAAAGTGATTGAAACATGCTATGTAGTAGTGAATTTCAATAATTGTTCTGTGATGATATTGTTTTTCTATAGTAGATATGTCCGGCAGGAGACGAAGTATGACAGGCATGCTATCCCCATCTCCCGGTGCAGGTGGTAGTGGCACTGCACTGAACTTACGTCCGATTGCAGAAGTTGTTCCGAAAAGAGTCGGGTGTATCAATTTGATTTAAATTATAAGTTTTAAAATCCACTAAACATGTATATCATAACTTTTGCAGGGTCTTTGAGGTGGAGCCATCAGATTATATTCTACAGGTTTCGAGGAAGGCTTTTCAGAGCCGGATGGATGGTTGTTGGCCTCGTTGGGACGACATCCCCCTTCATGTCAAGAACGCAATACAGGCCGATTTACTTGTAAGTAGTAGTTTGAATTTCAGTTGTAAATTAATACAATCTATATAACTTAAAATAATTTTAATTTACAGGCTGCAGTCCGCATTGACCCTGAAGACATGGACGTTTTCTTAAATCACTTGAACAAAAGAATGAGGAAAAATTACAGGGGTACATTGTCCAAGGCTAAGAATTCAGGCAAAAAGCCGAACTGGATGGGTGACGGTGTATGGGCAGATTTTCTTCGGCTTTGGGACACTCTGACAGCAAAAATAAGTAATATATGTTTGCTTTGTTATTTAAATCTAATATAAATCTCGCAAGATATATACGTGATAATTTATCTTAATTTGTAGGAATTATCTAAGCGGAACCGGGCTAACAGGAATAAAAATCCTGCATTGCACTGTGGTGGCTCCAAATCCTTCCAGGAGAATAAGAGAGAGAGCTGGTAATTAAATTTATAAACTGTGTTTACATTTTATTAAAATATTTTATAATCAGATTAGAAATAATATTTATATACTTTCAGGCCGTGAGATACAACCGCGAGCCCACTATGGCCGAGTTGTTCAAGGTGACGCATGCCGTGGAGAGGACTGATGAAGAAGGCAATGTTTCGTACGAGTGGACGGATGACAAATCCCAATCCATGATGGTAAACAAATTTATTGTTAATAACAATATTTTGTCTTATTTTATTTTCAAAAACTTGAAATTCGGCTTTTATCGTGTAAAACAATTGTTTGTAATCGCAGGCGAGGTACGAAACTGAGTGGGCTCGGGTAGCACAGTCCACTGGTCGGGAAGAGCTTATGCTAGAGGAGGCGAATAGTATCTGGGATGCTATTATTGATCCGCCTTCTCGGACCAATGTGCGGTATAGCTATGGAAATCTAGAGGTAAATTTTGACATGTACTAATATATAAATTTACACAGACATATGAATAGTTAAATAATTTTAATAATATTATATATATATACTAATATATAAATAATTATGAACTATTTTACAAGCGATGAGATTGCAGAGTGCATACAGGAGGTCCCAGCAAGAAGAGGAGATTGCTCAGTTGAGGCAAACAGTGGATGAAATAAATGATTGGAGGAAGAGTTTCTTCGAGCAACAGCTGGATGAGCGAATTGCAGGTTATTTGCAACAGCATGGGAGGATGCCTAGAGAGGATGGCAGCGACGGTGAAGAGTATGTATGCTTGTTTGCTCATGTTTCAGTTTGGTATATACACATTTTGGTTGGTTTGGTGTATATATATTTCGGGATATTATGTACATATTTTGATGACTTGTAGTTGTGTTAACGGTTTGTTTGGGTTAACGATTTGTAGTTGTGGTTGGAGAACTATGCACACATTTTGGTTGGGAAACTATGTACATATTTTGATGACTTGTATTGGTTGACAAGATACGTATTGTTGTTGGGATTGTATATGATTTTGTTTGGTTTTGTTGAATTTTATATTGTTTGAATGTATAGTGATGTTATATGATGGATATATGATGGTTATAGTTGGTGAATATAATGTATAGTGGCTGTGATGATGGTATTCGATGGGTATTCGATGGTATTCGATGGTTATTCGTGTGTTTGGTGATGGATATATGGGCTATGCAAGTGCACAGAATTTTGTTCAGTATAGCGACGGCTGGCGACGGCCATTTTGTTCAGATTAGTGACGACTAGCGCCATTTTGTTCAGATTAGCGACGGCTAGTGACGGATTTTAGACGTTGGAAAATTTCCACGTGGCACATTTGCAGTCACAAGCCGTCGCTATTTATGTGACGGAGCCGTCGCAATTCTGTTGGGCAACGAGGTAAATAGCGACGGCATTTAGCGTCGGCTAGCGACGGCTGGCGACGGCTAAAAGCCATCGCTATTAGGTGCCGTTCTTGTAGTGTATATGCCTAAAGATAAATGGAAATTGACCGATCTGATAGTGTAAACGGAAAATAAATGATCCCCTTGTTTTACATAAGGTATGGCTTACTGGAACTTTGTCAATGTACTTCTGTAAATCGAGGTCGAATAAAATATTAATTGTACTCAAATTCATGAAGACTTCCAAAAATATAATGTTCGAAAATTCCGATGCCAAAAAAAAAATTTTAAATTTCGAGCCTAGCTCAGAATTTGACGTTTCTGATGGAAGTGAAGAAAGGTCCAACCTACTGTAAATCGAGGTCAATCTGTTTTGGGAAGATAAAGAACAAAGATATTTGAAGATTCTGAAGCAAAAATAAAAGGAATGTCGAGTGTACCTCATAATTTGTCGTTTCTAATGTAGATGAAGAAAGGTCCAAGCTACCGTAAATCGAGATCAATCCGTTTTGGGAAGACGAGATGGACAAAGATCAACATAACTTTTTTTAATCTGATTTTATCAAAAGATTTGAGATTTTTTGTAATACCAAAATAGAGGACAGAAACTTGATGTTTCGAGCTTACCCCATAATTTTAGGTTTTGGCGCCGCTAAACAACGGTCTGGTACAACAAATCGAGCTCAATCTGTTTTGGTAGGACGATGAAGATACATCAACATCGATGGTTTTTAATTTGATAGTATCAAAAGATTTGAGGTTCTTTCTAACACCGGAATTGATAACGGAAACTTGATTTTGAGCATGATGGATGTACCCGATCGGTAGTTGATGGTCGAAATGGAAGCTTGTTTGATTTTATGTGAAAGGTAATTCGATTTAGGGTTTGCAATTTTATGTAGGAGGTAATTCGATTTAGGGTTTGCAGTTACGAGAACAGTATAAATATTTATTACCGTATGATTATTGGGAAAGCAGGCGTGCAAGATATGGGGTTCTTTTGTTTTAATTATTGTTGTGATTTATAGTCGGAAATAAACGTCAAATGAATGGGAAAGCTATATTTTGAAACGGCGCTGCATTGTCTGTCCACGTAATCATTTTGAAAATTATGCTTTTAAGTTTAGGTAATAGATATGACCATGAAAGTTTTAAGCTACTGGATGAAAAGAATTATCCCTGATACATCTTTGAGGGTTATACCTCTTACCAAGTGTAATAAAGCAAAAAAATTAGGGTTTCCTTTCAGCCATGGGGGAAAATCATCTCCCTCATCTTTCTTCCTCTAATCTCTCCCAACCTTCTCTAATCAGACCACCTGAGGCATCTCACATCAGAAAGCCATCAGGGGTTACCAATGTTGATAATGATGGTTTTATTTTGGTCCAATCTAAACAGCAGAAGAGAAAAGAGGCCAAGAAAACTCAGGAGTTTCCATCAGGCTTTTATAGGGACAACAGAAAAGGCAGAGATGATCAATTTCTGACCAACAATCATGTAAAGAACGTACAAAGTTTGCCCCCAATAAAAAAACCGATAGCCATCTCACTGAATAGAGATCAAGGCCGCAAATCCTGGGCTAATATTGTTGCTGATCAGCCTCAAGAACCCAATGATGAAGATTGCAATCTAGAGCACATTGCACCAATCAAGATTAACAACAAAAAGTATGGTCTGGTGATGGAAGAGGTATGTAAAAGAGCAACCGAAATATGTAACAACTCTGTTCTTGTGTATGTTGTGGGCACCAAACCATACTATGTGTTTTTTAAATCTTATATCCAAAGAGTATGGAAGCCGATCGGTGATTTTGAAGTTTTTACAAGAGAGAATGGATTCTTTCTTATCAAATTCAAAGATTCTATAGATTGCTCTTCAGTATTGAAGAATGGACCATATTTCTATAATGGCAAACTCATCATAGTGAGAAAGTGGTCTGATTCTTTGAAAATGGACAGAGATTTGTTAACATCTATGCCCATTTGGGTAAGATTACCCTGTGTTAATCTAAAACTGTGGGACAGAGAAGCTTTTAGTGTCATGGCCAGTAATATAGGAAAACCCATTAAAATGGACGCAGCTACTACCTTAAAGACGAGATTGAATTACGCTCGCCTTCTTGTGGAAGTATCTATGACTGATGAACTTCCAGAGGAGATCAATATTACTCTATACAACGGTGAAAACATCTCACAAAGAGTGGAGTATGAATGGGTTCCACCGAAATGCAATATATGTAAATGTTTTGGTCACACCAGAGAGCAGTGTAATCCAAAACAAATGCGGATACCCAAAACCAGTAATCAAAACAGAGGTAATCTTCAAGAAGATAATTCAGGCGTTATTCAAGAGCCAAATTTTAATAAAGATTCAATAAATCATTTAAGAAGTCAGAAAGACAATGATCGGATCAATCAAGAATGTTTCATTTTCGATTAAGAAAATAATACAGTGGTGCTCACTGATCAAGAAGATCAGATCACAGCAATTGAAGTTCATCAGTATAAAGAATCCTGTAAAATTTCAAATGTTCTGAAGCAGTATGCAGTGGAAGGGAATGTTAATGTAAAGGTCTTTAGCTCTGAAACCCCTCCTATCTCAGAGCCATGTTTAGTTACAGAGATTGATGGTACAAAAATACATAAAATCTTGCATAAAGATAATAGCCAAATCTGTAATAATCCACCACTAGAGGAGTCTCCTTCAGAAATTGCTGCAGATATTGAGGACAGGGTAGATATCAACTCAACATTGCCTCACAAGAAGGTCTCTCCTCCGAAGCAGGCTGCAATAGCAGAACTCGTTGACTCTACATTGCCTCGCACAGCTTTTGATATTTCTCTGATTAAGGTTCCTGTAACAGAACATAAGGAAGATAATGAACTAGATATGTTAGAAGCTGCAGACCAGTTTGACATTTCTAATTTACATATTCCAAAACCAAAGGCTACTGGTAAATTAAAGGAAAGTAAAGAGAAGAAAGTCTTCAAACAAAAATACATCTCTATTAATCCTGAATGGAATGAGATGTCTACAAGGTTAAAAGCCAAGAGTGCTGATAATAAAAGAAGAGGTAAGTGTTCCTCTATGTCAGGTACCATCTGAATCCTCTCTTAATATTATTTTTATGTCTGTGTTTGTTTGGAATGTCAAGGGTATGAATTCCCCTGCTAAGCAATCTGATATTTTATATATGATTAATATGTACAAACCTACCATTGTTGCTCTTCTAGAAAACAAAATGAATGATGAAAATTATGAGAATTTTTGTTTAAAGTTATCTAGTAATTGAAAATCTACAAATAATAATGATTATAATTGTAAAGGTAGAATCATTGTTATTTGGGACTCAAATATTTAGATAAACTTAAATATAAATAAAGACAAACAGTTTATAGATTGTCAATTTATAAATATAGGTGGTTTTCTGATTCAAATTACTAGTGTGTATGGGAGTAACTTTGAAATTGGAAGGAATGATCTATGGCATAAACTGACATTTATGAATTCAAAATACAATTTTCCTTGGATTATTTTGGGAGATTTCAATACTGTGTTCCATGTTTCTGAGAAATTTGGTGGTAACAAAATCCCTCATAGCAAATTTGATAAAGTTAATAATTTTCTCTTAAACACTGGTCTTATGGAACCAAATATTAGTGGTAATAAGTTTACTTGGAAATCTAGTTTGGCTAAGAACATCCATTGTATGTTGGATAGAATTTTAATCAACAAGGAATTTTCAAATAATTTTTCAGATTTTATATGTTCAACTCTTGAACAAAACTCTAGTGATCGTACCCCTCTTATAATAAATTTTTCTAACAATGCTAATTCAAATAAGAAAGCCGCCCCCTTTAGATTTAAAAACAGCTGGGTTTTGGAAGAAAATTTTAATAACTTGTTGGAAAAAAGTTTAAAATTTTCATGTAGTAGCACTAAACAATTTCAGTTTAGCATGCTTCTGAAATTTATTAAATCTAATATCAAAATTTGGAATAAAAATAATAGTGAGAATAATAGGCTGGATTTTTTTAGAAAGGAGGGAAAAATTTTACAAAATCAAGTGGATGATAATCCTTGTAATTTGGATATTGTTGGCAGTTTTTTTAATAATCAAAAAAATCTATCTAATGAAATATATAATAATACTGTTAATGCCAAACAGAAGGCTAAAGTTGATTGGTTAACTCTTGGAGATGATTGTACAAAAAATTTTTATGCTAAAACGAGTAATTGAAAGCATATTAATAATATTGGCAATGTCATAGATTTTTCTGGTAATATTTCAAATGCTTTTTTTAAAATTGCTAATGAAGCTGTTGAGTATTTTGAAAATCTTTACTTTAATGAACCTGTTGTAAAAGAATTCCCCCATATTATGTGAAAACATTTTGAAAGATAATGCTTCAGATTTTCTACTTGCTCCTGTTTCTACAGAGGAGATTAAACATATTATTTTTGAAGCAGGTGATAACAAAAGTCCAGGCCCAGACGGGTTTAATGCAAAATTTTATAAAAATCAATGGGATGGTATTAAAAATCAAATTTATGAAGTCATTAATGAATTTATGGTTAAAGGAAAAATACTTAAAAGCATTAATCATACTTTCATAACTCTTATTCCTAAAAGGAAAAATCCTTCTAATATTGGAGACTATAGACCAATTTCTTGTTGTAACTTCTTATACAAAATCATTTCTACTATATTAAGCAACAGAATTAAAAAAATTCTGCCTTTCATCATCTTAGAAAAGCAGAGTGCTTTTGTTCCTGGTAGACTAATTTCTGAAAATTCTATGTTAGCCCATGAGATGGTGAGGAATTTCAATACAAAAAAAGGTGACAATGTGTGTTTAAAAATAGATTTACATAAACATATGATAAAGTTAATAGGAAGTTTATTTGTAATATTATGAAGTGTATGAGATTTCCAAGTAAATTCTGTGATCTAATCATGGAATGTATTGATACCCCTACTTTTTCTATACTTATTCAAGGTAAACCAGTTGGTTTTATCAAGAGTAATAGGGGTTTAAGACAAGGTGACCCCCTGTCTCCTTACTTATTTACAATGGTTATGGAATATTTTTCTATTTTAATAGAAATAGAAACTATTAAAGGGAATATTAATCCCATAAATAGGGTCCAACCTTATATTAATCACCTTATATATGCTGATGATCTAATGGTTTTTATTAAGACCAACAGGAAAAATACAGTTTCCATTAAAAGTGTATTTGACAATCTGAAAAAATATGCAGGTTTGCAAATAAATATGGATAAAAGTAAAGCATATTTCAGTAAATTCAGCAGTTATAAAACAGATGTTCTAAATGTTTTAAAAATTTCTGAAGGTAATCTTCCTATTAAATATCTAGGTTTACCATTACCTGTAAACCAAATTAAGGATTCTGACTGCACTATTTTATTAGACAAAATTCAAGATAGAATGGAAACTTGGTCTAGTAAACTTCTTTCTATTGCAGGAAGAGTTGAACTTATCAAAACAATAGTCTATGCTATCATTTTATACTGGTTACAAACATTTCATATCCCTGCTGCTTCTATAAAAAAATTAGATAACAGATGTGCAAATTTTTGTGGAGAGGTAAATACCACAAAATTAACTGGGATACTATTTGTAAACCTAAGGATGAAGGTGGATTTGGCATTAGAAATATGAAGGATCTTAGTCTTACTTGTCACTTAAAATTACTATGGAGATTTCTTAGTGCAAACTCACTATGGGCCAGATGGATGAAGGCTAAATATCTCAGAAAAGGTAATTTCTAGAATATTACTCCAAACAGCAATCAGTCTAATACTTGGAAACATATTTTAAATTACAGAGACATTGACAAGTGTCTTTTGGAAAGAAATTTTAAATCTGGTGATGAAACCAGCTTATGGTTTGATCCTTGGTTTAAAAATGACTCCTTTGTCAATAAAATTGGTTGGAGTAATTTAGTTATATTTTGGGATTCTAATGCAACAGTGTGTTCTATTATTATAGATAATCAATGGCAACCTCAAATTCACCCAATTACTTACCCTCACAGAGATGAAATTTGTAATATTATGATTGACAGTAATGCAGACAGTGATTACTGGGCATGGAAAGCAGATAATAAAGGGAAGTTTTCCTTTAAAAATACATAGAATGCCATTAGACATAAAGTCATCAAAGTTGATTGGTATGACTATATTTGGAACAAAGTGAATAACCCCAAGATGGCATACTGTACATTTTTTGCCTTTCATAATAAATTTCCAACTTGGGATAGAATAAACAGATGGGGAAATAACTCAAATTCACTTTGTTCCCTATGCAGTCTAGATAATGAGAGTTCTAATCATTTATTTTTTGTTTGCAGCTATTCACGGTTTCTATGGAATCATATTAAAGCTAAACTGGATATTCAAATCAACAATATTATGGAGCTCAAGCAAATTATTCGGCTGATTAATATTAAGTTCAAAGGGAAATCTTTTGAAAGAGACCATGCTCATGTATATATTACTACTGCAATTTATCATATTTGGAGAGAGAGAAATGCTCGTGTTCATAATAAAGCTAGTAGCAGTAAAGAGCAGTTATGGCTTAGAGTCGTAATAGATTGTAAGATACCGCTTCACAAATCTAAGAAAAAAGTGAAAGATCAAACCAAATTCGTCATTTCAGCTGATGTTTGGAATAGCGAAGTTGGTAGTAAGCATCTGGAACATTTTCTATCCCATCCAAAGAATGTTAGGACGAGTAATCATCTTCCAGATGAGCTTATCCCTACTAGTGCCAACAACAGAGCTCACTCGGTCTTCAATCATGATAATACGTCTAATAAAACCCAAAAGACTTCAAATCAAATGCGCAATGCTTTTCAGAGGGATTACTCAACAGATCTTAGTCACTATGACAACAGATCTGTTGATATCACCAGAAATTATCATCATCAGATCTGTTGTTTCACAACCGAAGAGATTGATGGTATGAGATGCAAGCTTAACGAAGACCTCTCGTATTGGGAGAGAGAGGAGAAAACAGCGGAGTGAAGAATGAAGGTGGCAAAGTATAGATTCGTCACTGGTCGCCATTTTTTTTCTCCGTTTGATTTTTTCTGTGTTTTTGGTTTGAGTCGGCACTAGGGTTTTTTGTGATAGTAGGTGTGGTTTCGGATTGATTTTACCCGTTTCATTTCTTATTTGTATTTGGGCTGGGCCCTTTTTACTTTCTTTCAAAAAAAAAAGTTTTAAGCTACTTGTAGCGATGACACAGATAGCATATTTTTGTCTGTAGTATCTGCTTACAAGCAAATCTCGTTTATATCATTCTTCCTTCAGATGCTACTTTCAATATTTTTCTCTTTTTGGCTCTTCGCTAATTCATTTCCTTTATCTCGAATACACCAATGATACCACGTCCTTTGTTCATCATAGTACAGTAGCAAAAAAGTGCTCAATGATAACATACATTCTTTTGTTTGAAGTTCCTTTTAAAGTGAAGATAAAAGCATAAAGGAAATAGCACAAAAAATGTGAATAATTCAGCTACAACCAAGGTTAAGGTGGCATGATTACATATTATAATTTTAGTTACTAGAATTATACTAAATCGACAAATTTTGTGGTCTTACGAGGATCGAGTTCTACTTCTCCACCAATGCATATTCATAAACAGAGTCGGTTATATTTACTGGAAAGAGATAGGCCAGCTGGGATAACTAAACGATAAAGTACAATAGGCCAGTTCTATTCTAACGCTTGAATTTTTTGACTATATATCCGATCAAAATTTTGAATTTACAACTAGCATAAATACCCTCTTCTTTTTTGTTGCTTCCTTGTATTAGCTTATTTGGTTATATATTTATATATGTGAACCATTCACTGAAAAGTCAATAGATCAAAATCAACTACCAATTTCTGAATCACTTAAAAATTATGGGAAAAACAAGATAACGAAAATAAAGTGTTGATGGCCTTGTGTTTCAAGAAGGGGAAATAAGTATTAAAGTAGGAAAGATATATTTAAAAAAAACCAAGGTAGACAATCCTATCAAAAAACAATAGAGGTTGGTTGTACCTCAATCTGAATCTGTAGTGTCTTTATAGCTAAGTCGCGGACTAAATTGTTCTCTTTAAGACGTTTCGCCGCTGTGCCGAAATCGTACAATGTAGTCTTCGATGCAGCACCGTCTTCAGAATAAAACAGTCACAAATTAATGTCAACAGCTTCTTGCACGAAGACTGGTGGGTCAATAGCATCCAAAATTTTTTGCTCGGATCTAAGAAATTTAAGGCAGAAGAAGAAATGAAAATTTGGTTTTCATCCTAATAAAAATTCTATCAAATAGCTTGGGTTTAAAATATACTGCCAAAAAATAAATAGCTTTACATCACATTAGCCCGGCCTAGACCGACCCCAGTCAGTCGGTCAGTATGCACGCATGTGTGATGGTAAGCATGCCCTCCCTCCTCAACACAAGAGAAAACATTGAGAGTCCAAAGGCCTATCATTTCTCTTGTGAATCATATATATAAATAGGACTATTTTATAGTTTCCCACAATGTGGGACTATTCAATAAGAGGGGTTTATAAACTCCTTTCAATATTTGTAGCAATTCAATTTAAAATCAAAATTTCCAACAATCTCCATTTGAATTTCTAAAAATATACTTCTCGAGCAATTTCTGATTTTATATGATTGCGCATGAACAAAGGTATCTTCAAACCTTTGCATAGTGAGTAAGATTCAGATTATACTAGATCTGTGCAGTTAATGCCCGCTATTTCTCCGCTATAACCCTGCTATATCTCATAGCGGATTTCTACGATTTTTCCGTATAGCCCCAAATATAGTCTTTCTACTTTAAGCCCCGTTATTTCCGCTATATTCCGTTATTCCCGCTATATTCTGCTATTTCCGCTATATCTTTTTTAAAAGAAATGAATTGAAAAATGGTATTTATACATTATAAAAATTAAGAAATTGATTTATTTTTTTGAATTTTTAGTATATTTCCAGAAGTGAAAATACTTTAATATTATACTAAATTCAATTATGTTATATAATAATTTTACGTTTATCTACTGTTTACACAAAAAATGGGCAAACACCTCCAAGTCGTATAATTTAGTCGATTTTATGTTGTTCTTAGCGATTCGGGTGATTTATGCAAATATGTAAAAAGCAGGGACTAAACTGTAAAAGACACACAGATTTATAGTGGTTCGGCCAGAATGTGCCTACGTCCACTTTATATGTTATTCTCCTTTACTGTTCAGATTACAAGTACAAAGCTTTGATTACAAGTATATGAAAGTTGTTTGAAAGTTCTATCCGTGCTTGAGTTCTCAAACTTGTCTGCCATTGTTGTACCCCTACCCCTCTATTTATAGAGTGAGGCTGAGGGTGGGGGTCTTGGAGGTATATAGCTGTTGGTGGGCCTCAGCTGATGTGATCTGGCCTGGCCAAGTTGGTTCGGTACGCCTTGGTCCGGTGATGGTGGGAGAAGTGCAGCGGTCCGGTGGTGAGTGGTTCGGTTAGGCCTAGGAGATGTGTTGGTCCCGTAGTGCAATGGTCCGGTGGTGAGTGGTTCGGCTAGGCCTTGGAGGAGGGTTGGTTCGGCAGGGCCTTGGAGACGTGTTGGTTCGGCAGGGCCTTGGGGAAGTGTTGGTTCGGCAGGGCCTTGGAGGGGGGTTGGTTCGGTAGTTAGAATACGCCCAACATTTGCCCCCCAAAGTAGGGCATATGCCTGCATGTGTCACGCTTTGTTTTCTTCAGCTTGGATAGTCTCATTCGGTCCTAAGCGCCGAACCGTTTGGTCCAGTCATCCTGCGCTCGCCTATAAGTAGGGGTTTCATGCCTCTGTTATCCTTTACCGTTTGAAATAGCCGAATCAATCAAGTACCGAACCAAATTTGAGTACCGGACCAGGTGAGGCTTTCTCCTTCCGAATAAACTTTATGTTGGAACTACCGAATGAGGTCGGGTGTAACGACCCAATATTTTCAACCATTCGCATCCGCACATGTCGGACTTGAATTGTTCAAAATACCGTGTTGTAAATAAAATTTGGCAAATCTTAAAATATACAGTAAATAAATAATCACAGGATCACAGACACAGATATCAGAAAACTCGCAGCGAAATTTAAAAATACTTAATGGTTCATGAAGCCACTATAAATAGTCTCAATCAAATAAAAATACATAGTTTTTAATCCAAATATAGTTTTAAATCATCAGTAGAAAAATCCAAATGTCCACTAGTCTTGATTTCAAAAATTTAGATAAAGAACTGGAAGGGAAGTTTGCCAGCAGCTTGAAAGTGATCTACAGAAATCCTAGCTCCGGGATGAAACTGAACTGCAACTCAGGCTGACCCGAGCGTAAAATAAAACATAACACTCGAGTCGGGACATACATACTTATATAGTGTAAGTTAATTCAAGTGAACTGTATTAAAGTACAAGTAACTTAAAGGATGCTTGGGACGCACATCCTCTAAGGATCCGTTAAACTATTTATTATATAGTAATATACGCTATTATAATAATGTCTATATTAAAATTAATTTACTTTTAAATAGCGTTAAGGCTTTACATTTTCCACCTTAACACGTAATAGTCTCAGTAGTCCATCCAATATCATAGTCCCTCCTGATCGGGAAGCCACTAGAGGATACCACACGGGCTACGGGAGAAAAACAAACTCGTACAAGGCTCGCTATGGTAGGTGACACAACACAACTAGGCAATGCCAGTGTAGCACGCTTCCGGATCGGTGGAAACGCGTAGCGCGCAGCTACCGCCCACCTCGAACAACACTCCCAAATCAAAGGTGCGCACCAAAACAAACACAAAAGTAATAGAATGGCATACGAAGAAGTGCGTCCGATCAGAGGTGCTACCTCATTAATCCGTCAATCGCTCCTGTTTTAGCCACCTTATGCCAACTCACGGGAGTCGGGTCCACGTATTTACCTCATAGAAAACGTCACCACCATCCTACTTCATTCTGAAATCTCCACCGCATACACGGTTGTTAAAATGGTTTTCAGTATCGACAGAGAGTATGCCAGATATCCGATCCCGGTCTCTTTAACAACCAACGTTATTATAACCCGTGGTTTCAACTTTTAAAAATGGTATTTAACTTAAAAATCAAAATAAATTTCAAATACATTTCAATATTATAATAGCATTTCAAACATCCTTTACTTAAACATCAGTCATTTTATTTAATATAAAATACCATTTAAATCTATTCAATTTGTTTAGGAATTAATTGCCTTTCGACTCACATTTAAAAGTTAAATTCTTCCATTTAAAACCATTTAAAGTCAATTCCTTATTTTTATTAGTTACATACTAAATTCCAGAATTTAAGTCCTTTTTCCAAAGGTTATTTCCATTAAATTTTATTAAAACCATCACTTTTAACAAAATTCAGGATTTCCAAAATAAGTTATAATCCAAAATTTTACTTAAACATTCATTTATTAAACATTTTGACTCATTCAAAAATCATTATAAATTTTATAGAAATCCTTTAAATACATTTTAACCCAGAATATTATAAATTTTCCATTTAAAATATTTTTAAAACATTTCAGAAAATATTATATAAACCACGGGTCTGTATATAGTTTTCTAGCCTAGGTCAAGTGATACGGATATATATCATTTAAATCCGCAATTTACAAAGAAAACCCGGGTTCTATCATTTCAAACCCGTAATCCCTAGTTAAATAATAAATAATTAAATAATTAAATAATTAAAAAAATGAATAAATAATTATCGTTCAGGCCTATCATTTCAGCCTGTAACGATTTCTATTCTACAGGGAACTTGCAGTGTGATTCAAACAGTAAATAATAATAAATAGTATAACTGCAAAATATAAAAATAGATAATACAACTGATGATGTGTCAATTAAATAATGGGGTTTAACATCATAAGTTAATATCATAGGCAGATAAAATTAAATAAAATAAGTTTACAATTACACTTGTGATTAATTCACAAATATACAAGTATGTTTGTTTAGTGAGGAATACTCACCTTAAAGCTGCAGAAAATTTAGATTCAAACGATTGTATCACTTGATAAAAAAAAGTACAAATGGCACGATCATATTTCCGCGGATGCAACGTCTTGATTCAAATCTAGAACAAGATCGAAATAAAACCAAATACGCGACTTTAATTTACGGTCAAAGCAAAATTTAAATAAAACGAAATTGGGACGGGATTATATAAAAGATAATTGGATCAAATTTTGCTCGACTACTCCCCACCCAACCCGACTCGACGAACAATTCGGCCTGCCCATTCTCTACCTTTGAATATTCATTCAATTATTTTAAATTAACTAAACGCACTCCCACCATACTCACTCCTAGGACTAAACTTCAACTGAAAGTACGCGCTCGAAATGTTCATGCAGTGGGATTTAAATGTAAGGCTGAGTCCACCCTTCTTCCTTTTTTTTTACTCTTCTCTATTATATATCAATCCCCCTTTTATTTTCTTATATTCTTTTTTTCCTAACTATTGTTTCCACCCCAGCTCACTACAAAGATTCAACTATATGCACGCATCACAGTATCTCCATATTCAACATTGCAAGCACTGCACTCCCCTTAGTCACGGCTTCCCAGTTCTCACGCACGCAAGGTAAACAAATCTCTCTTTCTTTTTTTCTTTTTTTTTCATACGTCATAGTAAGGAGTGGAGGCTGCGGCTTTGCATGATGGGGGAAGTAGCCGAGTGAATTTGAAAAGAATAAAGAGAAAGAGAGAAAGAAGAAGAAAGAAAATACATAAATAAATAAAAGGAAGGAGAAAGAATACTGCCATTACCTGAAAGAGCTTGCACAAAATAAGAATTGCAGAGATGTTGTTATGCAATATGTTGAGTACGAGTTTATAAAGGCAGGGGTGCGTGATTTTTGGGAAAAAAGAAAAATCAATCCACTCGGTTGCAAAATTATAGGTAAGACAAATTTTTGGCAAGAATTAAAATTCGTTTTGAACGTGTTATAAATAGGAAGCTGCATGATTTATTCCTTTTATTTTTAGTAATTTCGTTTCTACAGGTAAGGAATAAATTTCTTCCATTAAATGTTTATTACCAGAAGCTAAGATGAGGTGAAGTATATGCAAACGTTTCCAGTTATTTGAAGATGTGGCTTGCAAAAATTTAGGTAACCAAAATATGCAGGCAAGCATTTAATTTCTTTGATTGAAATTAAGAAGGCAAGCAATTTACACTTTTCTTTGAAACTGAAGTGGAAGGAACGTTGAAAATTTTTCAGGTATAAGAGTTGATTGAGGGAGGGAGTATGGTAAGAAAATAAATTGTTTGCTTTGATTGAAGAGAAAAAAATGGTAAGGAAGCAAGAGAAAACGAACGTGCCTACTTTTAAGTGCTTGATTAAAGGAAAGAAAGAGAGAAGAGATCAAATTTCTTCAGAAACGGCAAAATTTCCACTTGATTGCGTAGAAAGAACGGCGGCTGAATTTAATTGTTAATGCAAATAAATGTTTCATTGCATATTAAAGGTTGCGTGTAAAAATAAATTAAATAGGTCGAGTGATTACATTTGAAACGGAACATCAATAATTTAAATTAGCAAAGATTTTGGAATTGTTCCGAAGTAAAGATTTTTACCAATCTTTAAAACAAATGAATGTTATGGGAAAAAGTAAAGCTAATTCGTGGAATTCAGGGTACTAAAATTTTACGGCTATATTTAATTTATTTACTAATTAAGAATGAAAAGGCAAGTAATAATTTGAAATTTCGTGTTATTATAAAGGAAGGACGAGCGAGATTAAAGGTGAATGTGTAAATTTGGCACGAGATCCTATTTGATTTTGTTCGTGAATTATATGCGAAATCTTAGGTGGAGAAACGGTCAAGCAAACATTAAGGAATAAATGTTTTTCCACTGCATTACTTCACACTTGCTTTATGTGTATATTTTCCTTCTTTTTAACAAAAAGAATTTTGCTAAAATTTAGGTCCAAGAATAAGCAAATAAATTAATTGCTGTTGATTTATGAAGAAACGACAAAGTTTTATTTGGTAAAGATTTATACCAAATTTAAAACAAATTGAATGCGTTGATTTTTTTTTATACGTTTTCCTATTATATACGTTATTTTATTCAAAGTTGTATACCAAATTAAAACAAATGAATGTTATGGAAAGTGTAACGCTTGGCAATAGTAAATTTTTAACTAACTTATTTATTCATATATATTTGCGGTATGAATTTTTTTTAAATGCGCAGAACCGACGCAAAATATACACCCAAATTAATACAAAAGTTACGCTTTTTAAAATTAATACTTTTCCTATTTATACGTTATTTATTCCTCCAAATAACGTAGCCCTTTAAATGCGTAATCTAGCAGTTTTAATACGCTATAAATTTTAACATTTATTACTTACATAAAGATAAGATTTTGGTTACATCCTTCTCTGATTCCTATTACCATTTACAAAGTGATTTATTATTCAAATGGCCAAAATATTAAAAATTTTTAAAGGAAGTAGATTATCCAATTTTTTTATTAAAATTCCAATTAGGGTTATCCTTTAAACAAAGTTAAAAATTCAGAAACTTTCATTTTATACTTAGAATTTTTGGAAAATGATTTAGTCAAATTAAAATTTATATTAAAATAAATTTCAAGGTTTTATAAATAAAAGAATAAAGTGCTTGTAATATTTTTCTCTCTCTTAGGAAATGAGAAAATAAAGAAGATGAGAAAAAGAGAAACTTGTACGTGAATTGCAAGGCAAAATATACGGCTAAACTAAAGGAATGAATGGTTAGAAAGGAACAAATGTTAGGAAAACAAAAAGGCAAGAATTAAGGCAACCTTTCGTTCCTTTCCCTAAGAACAGGTAATTAATCTAGAGCTTAATTATGTATATGGAGAGAGAAACCTTTCATTCTTTCTCTAATCAAGTTGATTGATTAATTAAATGTCATTAACAAGCTATTTATTCATGGCATGGAATGTAATTATGTCCAAATGTATTCTACAGTAAATTATGTAAGTGCAATATTAGATTGTGTACAAAGATGATGTTTCCTTCATATATATCTTTATTGGTCATAGTATTATTAAAAACATATATGTACACACACACACATATATATATATATATATAATAGACTTATACATATAAATATGTTAAAATTATGTTTCACTATTTTATGAGCCTAAAATTAAAGACAACAATTTTGAACATAATCTCCAGATTAAAAGGGTTTAAGATTAAAAAAGTTATGACTTTGCATACAAGTCCATCTTATAAATCTAAAGTCAAATTAACGCACACACATATGTATATACAAATCATTGTAAATAATCTCTTAAACTTAATACAACATCTTTATATTAAAATTTATAACTTAGTAAATTCTTTAATATTAAGCAATAAATTAAAGTCATAACGTTAATTTAAAAGGAAATAAAAGGAATCGTGATATTTTGTAATAAATTCAAGTTATTTTTATAAAGAAACTCCCCCTTTTTTTAACTTTAAACAAAAGTATGCAAAAACCAAAAGATTGGATTTAAATAATGAACACATGCAAAGAATCAATAACAGAAATATTACATTAATTAAGGCTTAAATTTAAATTACAATAAAAAAAATTCCCTCTTTTTTTTTAACAAAACTTATTAACTTAAAAATTTAATTATTGAAAATTTTACTTAAAAGAAAACAACGTTTTCAAGTAAAACTTAATTAAAGTATTTACAAAATTATGGGTTGTTACATCGGGGAACATGAGTGCCGAATGGACCTTATGTTGGAAATACCGAATGGGATCGGGGAGTTTGAATGCCGAATGAACTTTATGTTGGAAATACCGAACGAGATCGAGGAGTTTGAATGCCGAATGAACCTTGAGCCTTTTATGTTTTGAATTGCAAATGAAATTCCGGACTGTACGCACTTGTTGGTTTATATCTCTACTTTCCTTGTTCTAACAATATGTTTTCTCGTGTTGCAGATAATGTCTCGTAAAGTAGAAACTCGTTCTGATAAGAAGAAATCCAAAGACACAGGAGAGCCCCCCATAATGCCCCCAGTTCGGGCAGAACGTCATGGACCAACCCCGAGATCATTAGTAGACGGGTACGGTCCTCAAGAGCTCTTGAATTCACCGTCAGACTGCTTTCCCAGCTCCCTCAAGGATGAGCAGCTTGATGTTATATCTCACTCTTTCAGGATCGACAGAGCGCATATGGTGTTGCCGGGGGAAGGAGTGATGCCGTATAATCCCCCTGAAGGATATTTTGCTTATAGTAGGTACCATTGCATATGCGGGGCCATTCCTCCAATCAACACTTGGATAGTCAACTTCATCACCTACTTGAAGGTGGCCCCTTTCCAGCTTCAGCCCAACTCTTATGCCATCTTGGTGAGTCTATTTATTATCTTCCAAAGAAAGTACGGGCGTCCCCCTTCCAACTGAGAGATTCGGTACCTGTACAACTTGAGAGGCTACAAGAAGGGGTCTCCATATATCAGCTTAGAGTCGGCCGTGTCTTTCAAGCCAGTCCTGAACTTGTATTCGAAATTTAGCATGTTCAAAAAGGAATGGTTCTTTGTCAAGGATGACTCTGTTTCTTTCCACCGCTTCACCTCTGGCTGTAAGTTGAATCTTATTTATAATTTCTGTTCTGACTGTAATTCCCCTCCTTATGTGCTTTATTTCTTGCTAACGACAGGTGGCTTTGCGGTTGTAGAGAGCGATCGCCTGGTTCAGATGGCTGCGGAGATAGAAGCCATTTCGGAAAGGGAGAGGGCAACCTCTTATTTGATCAGGAATGCTACTCTTCTGGAGTTCAACTTGATTCTGCCACGCCATTTTGTGGTCAAGCAAAGAGACACAACTGAGGAGAAGGCTGCCAAAGCTAAAGGAGGGGCTACGGCGAAGAGCGACAAGAGGAAACCCTTCTCGAAACATCCAGTTGCCGGGGGAGAAACTTAAGATGTCCGATGGACCCTCCCCCAGCACATGTCCAGATTTCCGGAGGAGGAAGATGTGGAGGAGGAAAGAGGCGAGGATGAAGGAGGTGAGGCGGAGAGTGGAAGTGGTGGAGAAGGCGATGGGGATGGTCACGGTGATGATGGTGGTGAAGGACAGAGCGGTGATGGCGCTGGGGCTTTGTCTTTTGGGCAGGCAGGTGAGATCCAGGAGTGGAGAGATGATGCTTTCCACCTAGCTTTTGAGGGGTTGGAGGAAGGATCGGCCTTGGTGGAGAAGCCAAAGAAAACTGACAAGGCCGGGACTGGTGCCGATTCATCTTCTAAAAGCATTTCAGCTAAGGCAACTCATGCGATTCAAGGTGAAGTTTTGACTCCTGCAGACTCCATTTATGATTTAGGAATATTTTATGATTGGCTTCCGTCCTGGAGTGAGATCCAGGACTTATTGCAGTATCCTACTCCTCCCCAGGGTTTGTATAACAAAGCACCTCTTTACTCTTCTTAACTTGATATATTTCTTGAATTATAGTTCAATGTATGCTTGTAACACTTGGTTTCATATCACAGGATCAGGTAAGGTGGCCACGACATCAGACGTTCGGCACCGTCTCGAACAATACAAACTTCTCAAGGCTTCTACTAAACCAAAGCCTCCGACTAACCGCCCTGGAGACGTAGTCGGCTACCATCCTTTTCTTGGAGATATCGAAGAGGAAATCCAAAGGAAGAAGAGGAGTCGCTCCTTGCTTGAATCTTCACCTGGTCCTCAGCTTCCAACTCAGCCTTCCCAGGATACCACGGAGGAGAGTACTGAGTTTATACCTTCACCGCATCCGTCTAAAAATCCTACCGTTACCCAGATAGATCATCCCGGTTCAGTTCGTAATCCGTTTGCGGGTCATCCGGATCTGGATCCGGGTTCTCGTGATGTTATCTTCGATGAGGCTACCGGTGAGCACTTTCTCCCTCGTAATCCTATGGTAAGGGTACTCAATGAAGCTAAGTCCCTGGACCTTGATTTGCTTACCACTTGGGTTGTAACTTTGGGGGACGAAGCTAAGGCAAACATTGATCGGGTTGCCGAGGAGACCAGGAAGCTGATGGGGCATCATGCCCGACTGGTCAAGGCTGGGGAAGAAATCGAGAGCGCCAACATTCGACTGCTGTTAATGGTTTCCGACCAGGCCAAACAACTCGCTGATCAAGCCATCCAGATCTCTCAACATGAGGCCGCCTCTAGGCAATTAAAGAAAACCATGGAAGAGGCCAGCAGGGCAGAGTTGCGGAAGATGGAGGTTGTTAGTAATAAACGGATTGATATGGCTATTGCAATGGTGGATGAGGTTCAGAAAGCGGATCTCGAGCGGGTACAGGAGTTGTCCGGGAAGCTTGAAGCCGCGGAGCTTACTCAAACCAAGTTGAAGGAGGAGATGGAGGCGATGAGGAAATCATTTCAGGCTGACCGCTCGCGATACCGATCGGAGAGGGATGCTGCCGTTGCAAAGCTGTTGGCTTCTAAGGTTCGAATAAGGGTGTTCGAGGAGAACGAGGGGATAATGGATGAGATGCTTCAGGATATGTACTTTCACACTTGGAAACAGGGCAACTTATCCTAGATGGATGATTATCCTCGAGTCATGGCCAGGATTTACCTTAGGGCCCTGGAGGAGGCTAAGGCCGATGCGAATAAGGAGGGTGGCGTGGCCTTCAGAATGGACGTGGTCACGGCCCAGTTCACCAAGGAGGAGAAAGCGGCGGTGAAGGAGGGTATGCGGATGCTTACCGCTGGGGTGGTAGGGGTGCAGTTGGAGGATGATGATCAAGGAGTAGATGCCGGTAAGTCTTCCCTTTTAGTCTTTTCGTAACTTGATTGCTTATTGTTCATGACCATTAACGGATTCTTTCCCGAATTGGACAGGCAGGACACCTGGAGCACAAACTACCTCTGGTCAGCATGCTGAGAGTTCCGATCCCGCGGTTAAGTAGATCTCGAGGGGCCAGTAGAATAGAGGTGAAGCTCTGATGCAGCCGACTCCCTGACTTGACGTGGACATATTTCGGTTTGCCTGACATTGTTTTCTATGCTAGTCCCAAAAAATTAATGCAACTTTTAGGCTGTAATTATGTTATTTGTAACGAACAACTTCATTTTTGGCATGTAATTTTTTAACTTAAGCTGGTTCTATTATATTTAAATGCTTTCATTATTTTGGTGTGTTGCATAAGAAATGCAGCTATGCATATGTCTGTGATTCAATTGTGCTTGATGTCAAGTTCTTGCTTAAAATATAATTTCATATCTTGCAATGTTATTGTGACGTGTGAATAAATTATAGCTGCGCATTCATAGACAAAGGAAGAGAGTACGCCCTTCGTGTTTTAGTTGTAGATGGCAGCTTTGAATGTCTTGTGTGACTGAGTATGGAATGCAGCTGAGTGTCCTGTCATCCAGTTGTGAGTTCCAGTCCCCATTTGCGGGTGTCTCCTATTTTGTGCCCTGTACTTTAGGGATCGTTATACAGGATAGGAGGAAAGCTTTTAAATAAAATAGGAATATAAGAAATAGTAAAACTTCCAATCACGGAAGGCCTTCGATGTACTTAAGTTCGTGGCAAACGGGTTTTGTAGTCACTTTCCCTAGCTTTGGGTCTTGGAGACATTTGTCATCCATCTTATGCCTCCGCGAGGAGTTTTCTTTTTTACCACAGCCGTACTTAAGACACATCGGAGCCGAGATCGCGCACAGTAACCACCTGGGCCAATATGGCCCGTAATCGTGGGTATTATTCGATTTACCGTGGCCGGCTAGCGTGGGTGCCGATCGTCAACCGTGAACTACCCCTGGCTGGCCACACCTTATGTTGGGGCTTAAAGTAGGTTCACAGTTGCCGGCGAGCCGAACGCCGTAATGAGCTGCCTCGGCTATAGTCGGCCTTCTCGGTGGCTTATAATCGGCTCATTACAGTTGGCTTTAAGGGCCGATCGCGCGCAATGAGTTAACCCGCAGCAGAGGGATGCTGGAGCAAAAGTGTCTCATTGGCGAGGGCATAGATTTGTATAGTACATGTTAGGTCTTGTTGAGAGGAGGTTGCGTCGTAATGCGCCTTGAATGGAAATGCCATTTCACAGGATTTTGTTCAACAGAAAAGGATAAAGTTAACAAGCAGCCAAGATATAAAGGAACAAGTTAAAAAGAGACAAGTTTTAAAAGTGGTTCGGCACGAAAATGCCTACGTCCACTGATTCTCTTTGTTAATTCACTTCATATGGGCAGTACAAGTTAAGAAAAGTATCGACGAATGTGTTGGATGTTCCATGCCCTCTGGAACACCTCTCCGTCCACTGTTGACAAAATATAAGCTCCGTTGTGGAGATCTTTATGAATTACATATGGTCCATCCCAGATTGGATCTAGTGCACCGGGGCGTGGGAAGATTCGTTTGAGGACAAGATCTCCTTCTTGTAAGCTACGATGCTTGACTTTGGAGTTGTATTGCGCCGCCACTTTTTGCTTGTGAGCTGCTGCTTTGAGCGCTGCATTGTTTCTCCTCTCTTCAATTAGATCCAAAGACATGTGAAGGAGTTCTTCGTTCTCTTCTGGGTTATAGTGGATCTTGCGGTGGGAAGGTACTACGGTTTCGACTGGGAGCATGGCCTCCGATCCATATGCCAAAGAGAAAGGAGTATGCCCTGTTGATGTTCTGAAAGATGTGCGGTAGGCCCAAAGTGCCGTAGGAAGTTCATCCACCCAAGCGCCTTTCGATTTTCCAAGCTTCTTTTTTATTAGAGTTTTGAGAATTTTGTTGACAGCTTCAACTTGTCTGTTTGCCTGGGGATAAGACACAGATGAGAAGCTTTTGCGAATTACGTGCTTTTGGCACCAGTCAGTAAACTCTTCGCTGTCAAACTGAAATCCATTGTCCGATATGATTTTGAGTGGAACCCCGTACCTGCATAGAACATTTTTGATCAAGAAGTTAATAACTTTTGCCGAAGATATTTTATTTAGAGGTTCTGCTTCCACCCATTTGGTGAAATAGTCAACTGCCACTATAGCATATTAGGCTCTGCCTCGACCAACTGGCAGTTTGCCAATTAGGTCAATTCCCCATACTGCAAAGGGCCAAGGGCTTGTCATTTGAGTAATCTCATTTGTTGGTAGTCGAGGAATCTTGGTAAATTTCTGACATCTATCACATTTTTTAACGAAGTCTAAGGCTTCTTTGTTTAAGGCGGGCCAAAAATATCCATATCGAAGTATTTTCTTTGCCAGAGTCTGTCCTTCAGTGTGATCTCCGCACCTTCCTTGATGAATGTTGGATAAGATTTCCTTAGCTTCCCTTCCAGCGACACACCTTAATAAAGGGATAAAGAAGCCGCGCCGATAGAGGATGCCATCTTGTATTGTGTAGTGGGAAGCTTTCCTCAAGATTTTACTGACTTCGTTACGCTCGTTGGGCAATGTGCCATCTTGTAAGAATTTTCGGATGGGAGTCATCCAAGTTTCCTTTTCGATTGCAGCTTCCAGATTCACTTGCTCGAAACTCGGGGTTAGTTGCTTCGAGATGGCTACTGTTCCGAAAATGGTACCGTCTTTCACGCTAGCTTGCTTTGCCAGCTCGTCGGCCTCTTCGTTCTCCTCTCGAGGGATGTGTTTGATTAAATAGTGATCCAATTGATTGAGTAGTAGCTTGGTCTTCTTTAGATATGCTGTGAGTCGTTCTCCTCGAGTCTGAAATTCTCCTAGTATTTGGTTTACAATAAGTTGGGAATCACTATGAAGGCATAAAGAACTAACTCCAATCTCTAGGGCAAGTTCTAATCCAGTTATTACTGCTTCGTATTCTGCATCGTTGTTGGCGGCAGCAAATTCCAGCCTTAGAGCATAGTGCAGCTTCCTTCCCCTAGGAGTGATTATTATAACACCTACCCCCGAGCCTTGTTCGTTTGAAGCTCCATCCACAAAGAGACTCCACTTAATGTCTTTTTCTATTTCAGATTGCTCCTTACCTTTGTTGGTAGTGAATTCAGCAATGAAATTGGCCATGGCTTGTCCCTTGATGGCGGTGCGAGGATGGTAGGTGATGTCGTATTGACTCAGTTCAATGCACCATTTAAGTAGTCGTCCAGAAGTATCGGGACGATGGAGTACCTGCCTTAGCGGTTGATCGGTTAGAACTCTGATGGAATTGGATTGGAAATAGTGTCGCGGTTTCCGTGACGTGATTAGTAAACAGTATGCTAGCTTCTCAGGTTTAAGATATCTTGCTTCTGTCCTTGTTAACCTCTTGCTTACAAAGTACACTGGCCGTTGCGCGCGGTTGTCTTCTCTCACCAAAGCGGCGCTTAGAGCATGAGATGACACAACAAGGTATAGGTATAGCTCTTCGCCTTCGTTTGGAGTTGAGAGCACTAGTGGTCTCTAGAGTTGTTCGATTAGGTTAAGAAAGGCCGTTAAGCATTCGTCAGTCCACTCGAACTTTCCTTTGTCTTTCTTTAGAGCCTCGAAGAAGGGGACGCACTTGTCAGTCGCTTTAGAGATGAATCTGCTTAGGGCGGCCACCTTCACATTTAGGCTTTGCATTTCTCTTCGAGTGGAAGGTATCCTGATATCTTTCAGGGCTCGGACTTGTTCGGGGCTTGCTTCAATCCCCCTGGCATGGACGATGAATCCCAAGAACTTTCCTGATGACACTCCGAACGAGCACTTTAGAGGATTCAGCTTCATTCCATATTGGCGAAGTACGTGAAACATCTCGCTCAGGTGGCTTACATGATCGTTGGCTTTACTCGATTTTACTAGCATGTCATCCACATAAACCTCCATAGTTCGTCCTATTAGCTCCGCAAACATCTTGTTGACGAGGCGCTAATAGGTAGCTCCAGCGTTTTTAAGTCCGAAAGGCATTACTCTGTAGCAGTACAATCCCCGGTCAGTGGTGAAACTAGTGTGGTCTTGATCGGGGGCGTGCATGGGAATTTGGTTATATCCTGAGTATGCGTCCATAAAAGATAAGAGTTCATGCCCGGCTGTGCTGTCCACAAGCTGATCGATTCGGGGAGTGGGAAGCAATCCTTCGGGCAAGCGTCATTTAAGTTGGAGAAGTCAATGCATGTTCGCCACTTCCCATTAGCCTTCTTTACTAGTACCAGGTTAGCATTCCACTCTAGGTAGATGGCTTCTCGCATGAAGTTGTTGGCAAGTAGGTTCTTTACTTCTTCATCGAGGGCCGCTGATCGCTCTGCCCCCATACTTCTCTTTTTCTGCTTTACTAACGCCTTGGTAGAATCGATGTTTAGTATGTGGCATGCCAAGTCTGGGGAGATTCCAGTCATGTCAGCGTGCGTCCATGAAAATACATCCAGGTGGTGGCGGAGAAAATCAATGAGTTGATCCTCAATTCTACTCTTAGTTAAGATCTGATTTTTAACAGTCTACTTGAGTCGTGTTTGTCTACAGATACAAACTCCATAGACTCTGCGGGCTCGGTGGTGGCCTCCTCCTCCTTGTCCCTGGGGTCTAATTCACTGAAAGGATCACTGGTATATCGAAGAGGAGGGGATTTCTTTAGTTGCTATGCTTCCAATTTTTTCCTGCAGAGAGAAGTCTCTGCATTTTTCCCTCTATCCTTCCTGCGATTAATGCGAAGTTCAGTTACATAGCAATCTCGAGCGACGTCTTGATCTCCCTCTACTTCCCCTATTCCATTGTCTGTTGGAAATTTCATCTTCAGGCACCACGGGGCCAAGACAATTTGGAAGTCAGACAAGGCTGGTCTTTCTAAAAAGGCGTTGTAGGCTGAGCGGTTATCTATCAGCACAAATGTTTGTTTCCGCACAACGGAGCGGGGGTTGCTTCCTATTTCAACAAAAAGTTCCAATTGCCCGAGGGGCATCTTCGCATCTCTAGTGAAACTGTATAGTGGTTTGTTGCAGGGCGACACATCCTTCATTGACAGCTTCATTCTGTCGAAAGCATGCTTAAATAGGATATTTACTGAGCTTTCAATGTCTACTAGAATTCGGAAAACTTCGGTTGGGCCGAACCGGGCAGAGATGATCATAGGATCCATGTGAGGGTATTGTCTTCCTTCCAGGTCACGCCTATTAAATGTAATGTCATCATTCTCTTTTCGCTTCGGGTGACGTTCTTCCATAAAAGAATTAACGTAGCCTTCATTGTTTCTAAGTGACTTTCCGTATCTTTCCATCTCTGTCCAGCTTCTATCGGCGATGTGTGGTCCTCCGATATGGTATGGACTACTATCTTCTCATGACTGGGGCCACTGGTGTTGCGATTTCCCCCTCCTGTTTCTGGAAGAGGTAGCCTTGGGTTCCCATCGAGAGAAGCTGGGGTCCTGTTCTGACCTTTTACATAGCGTTCTAGTCTCTTCCTTCTGATGTGTTCTTCAATTAAGTCCCGGAGATGATGGCATTCATTGGTGTCATGCCCATGAGATTCGTGGAAGCGGCAAACTTTCTAGACTTAATCGCGTTATCTGATTCCTTCTTGTATGGAGGGCGTCTGTATTTAACTTCATCTTGGGTGGCCAGGAAGATGTTTTCGATTGTCTCATTCAAAGGAGTGTAAGTGTTAAACCTCGGTCCTGGCCGATATAGACGTTTTTCTCCCTTCTTGCCCCCAGCATTGTCTCTAGAGTTATTTCTTCGAACGTCCTTTGCTACAGCGGGTGTGTCGCCATGAGCTGCCTTGGTTTGTTGTCCTGTCTGTCTTTCAGTGGCAGCGTCTTCAAGTCTCATATATCTTCCGGCTTCATGGAAGAAATCGGGTAAGGTAGCTGGTTTTTCTTTTGTTAATCTTCTAGCAAACTTAGTATCCAGATGCACATCACTACAGAAGGCCATTAAGATAAGTTTCTCATCGGCATCTTGGACTGCGGCCACTGCAGCATTGAATCATGTTAGATATTGCTGCACTGTCTCTCCAGGCTTCTGTTTGATATTAGATAGGGAATAAGCGTCCTTGGTTGTTCCACATGAATGCGGAACTGGCTGATGAACTTTTCTTTCAACATTTTCCATGAGCTGATGGATCCTTGGGGTAGGTGGCAGAACCAGGAGGTAGCTAGATCTGCCAAGAATAGTGGAAAGCATTTGCACAATACTCCTTCTGTGGCTCCACTCATGAGCATATGCTGTGTGTATCTCATCAAGTGTACAACGGGGTCAGAGATTCCCTTGTAAGGTTCCATTGTTGGCATTTTCCATTCTCAGGGGGTGATGGCAATTTCGATATTGCGGGTGAAAGGGCTGGTTACCTTAGCGCCTATCCCTCGATCTCTTTGATCCCGTTGGACGCACTCTCTGAACAATCGCGCCATCCTTTCATCAGAATTTGGAGCAGATAGAAATGAGTTTAGTTCTTCTCTATGGGATTGATTCCGTCCAGATGATCTGTAGGGGTGGTATCGTCTATCACTCCTAATATTTTCCAGTGGCTGCCTCTGGTCTTCTGGGAGCACGCTAGGGTCAGCTACAGTTGGCCCTTGCCTTGATCTTCCCCTGTTGGGTTCTGTTCTGAGCACTTCCTCGGGTCCAACTTCGGGCTGGACTCTAGGTCGGCCCTGTTCATTGGTGTTTCCATGGCTAGGTAGCATGACCGGCTCAGCCACCGTCGACCCTCGCCTGGTACCTCCCATGTTGGGTTTGGTTCCAAGTGTTTCCTCGGGTCGGAGTTCGGGCTCGGCTCCTATCATTGCTGTTTCAGTTGTTAGCTTCTTCGAAGAAGAAAGATCTTTGTCGCCTCCCAGATCCTTCGTACTGGGACTCATCCCATGATTCAGTGTTGCGGTTGGATTCTTCAGCATCCCTTAAGAGTGACATGATTCGGTCCACCAAGGCTTCTTGTTGGGATGTGACGCGGTTAGTCACTTCAGCCACAACCCTGTCTAGATCTGCCCTAGTAATTGCTGTTGGTTGTTCCGTGGCAGGGGCTGTCGGATTTGCCTGATCTCCATTTTGTACTGTTGTTGAAACGGGACGGTTCTCTTGATATGTGATCACTGGATCTGGAATGCTGCTAGTTGCGATGTTCTTTCCTTTGCTAACATCTTTCTTCTGCTTGGGAGACATGTCTTCCAAGCAATGAGCAATGCTGTCGGGAAGAAGGTTAAGTGGGAGAAGCTGAAGCTTCTAGCTCGAATTCTCAGTGAAAGCACAAAAAATGTTTGCACAAAAAATGGACAAACACCTCCAAGTCGTATAATTTGGTCGATTTTATGTTGTTCTTAGCGATTCGAATGATTTATGCAAATATGTAATAAGCAGGGACTAAACTGTAAAAGACACACAGATTTATAGTGGTTCGGCCAGAATGTGCCTACGTCCACTTTATATGTTATTCTCCTTTACTGTTCAGATTACAAGTACAAAGCTTTGATTACAAGTATATGAAAGTTGTTTGAAAGTTCTATCCATGCTTGAGTTCTCAAACTTGTCTGCCATTGTTGTACCCATACCCCTCTGTTTATAGAGTGAGGCTGGGGTTGGGGGTCTTGGAGGTATATAGCTGTTGGTGGGCCTGGGCTGATGTGATCTGGCCTGACTAAGTTGGTTCGGTACGCCTTGGTCCGGTGATGGTGGGAGTAGTGCAGCGGTCCGGTGGTGAGTGGTTCGTTTAGGCCTAGGAGATGTGTTGGTCCGGTAGTGCAATGGTCCGGTGGTGAGTGGTTCGGCTAGGCCTTGGAGGAGGGTTGGTTTGGCAGGGCCTTGGAGACGTGTTGGTTCGGCAGGGCCTTGGAGACGTATTGGTTCGGCAGGGCCTTGGAGGGGGGTTGGTTCGGTAGTTAGAATACGCCCAACATCTACAGTATATTTGCATATGTTTTTATTTAAAATTATTTATGTATTATTTATAATTCAATTGAATGTTAAATTTTCATTTAATTATCCTTTATATAGTTGTAAAAACATTAAGTACGAGTTTTATATGCTATTTTAGAGTCATCCGCTATATCCCGCTATATCCTTGTTGTACTCCACTATGACTTTTTGCATCTCCGCCGCATTGAATCTGCCGAACGCTTCAACTGCACAGTCCTTGATTGACCCGTAGCCTTGAACTCTATCTCTGACATTAAACCACACACAAAGTTTCTAGAGTGTAGTCTATAAGCTTTGCTTTAAAGGTCATGCATGTCTACCCCAGTTTAGTGAACACTCTAGAATTTTGCCAAAAATTCCATAGGAAGCGTTCACATTTCCACATTTATATAGGTGAATCCATCAAGAGTAACCTTGTAGCTAGGTACTTCATTTGCATATAGTATATTTCATTAAGAATTAAACTCACCCACTACCAAAAAAATCTAGTTAGAGACCGGAAAGGAAAGACCGAAAATTTACAGTCTTTAACTAATGACTGTTTAAAAACTAAATAATTACAGTCTTTAATTTGATAACTTGAGGTTCTATCTTTACTCGATCTATAAAATTTAAGACTGTTTAAATACCGAAATTCGGTTTTTAATTCGCTCATTATATCGGTCTTACTTTAAGTAAATAATTTACTCTCTAATCCCTCTTAAATTTATTTCCTGCGGCTCAAGTTAGTAATCCTCGTGATTAAACCCATCTTTAATAATTAGTTTAGGCATAAACTATATTCAAAAAAATAAAACTTTAACCACAATCCCACTTTCCTCGTTTTAAGGTCCCACAAACCTATACATTATTGCTCATCTCTTTCTTCCTAAATCTAATTAAAGAAATATCTCCATCTGGAAAAACATTTCTTTCCAAATCGTCGCACACAAAATTATATCTGCTTCCTACAACTTGAAATCGCTCCTATAACAAATTAAAGAGAAAGAATAGCTGGTAGCAGAATTTGATTCTAAAATAAGTGGAAATCTAAAGAGAAAAATTAATGGTGTGGAGGTAAATTTAGAAAACATGAAGAAACTTCGTTGCTTTATTTTTTGAACGATGCCTGCCTGCTTTTAGACTCATGAATTTTTGTTCAGAAATATTACAAAGGCTCATAGATTCCCAACAATAAGCTTCTTAATTTGATATACCACTAGAATTGAGTTAAGCCTCAACTATGAAGAAGATGTCATACTTGGACATTGAGTGGTGGATTAAATTAGATAGCCTGATTGAATTTTATATTGATATTACTCTTGGATCAACAGGAGATATTTACTGTACTGTTAAAGTAAGTTAGTGAATTATATTTTTTTGCTACATTATGTTCATGATTATTATACATGTTTCTATGTTATTAATTATCTACCAAAGTTATTAAGTAATGTTGTTGTTAGTATGGTATTTTGTTTCCTTTCTTTTGTCATTCCAATGAATGTATTATTTCATTCAAAAAATTATAGGATAAAAACTTTTGTTTTATAAAAAGAAATATCTGGTGCAAGGTAATAAAAAATAAAGTTGAATATGGTTAAAAACTTTTGTGTGTGTGTGCGTGCCCACATACAGAGAGAGACGGACTAGAGACTGCACTTCTGTCTCAGGATATTCAGTTTGTACTAGTAATTAAGACTGATTTATCTGTCATTAAATCTTAAGGCTGGAATTTTGGTTTTAAATTATTTTGGGACTAGAGAATCAAGTACCGAAATTTCAGTTTTTAATCAGTCTTTAGATTCTATCTAAAGACCGAATAACTTAGCTAGAAACTGAATTTTGCAGTCTCTAACCCTATATTTTTTGGTTGTGACCCTCCTATTGATTCAGGACTACATGCTTCTAGCATGTTCAATCAAAGTCACTTCATAACTTTTTATAACCCTTGAATCTAGTTCTTGGCATTTTCAGTCATTAGGTTGGGTTACCATTATAAGTGAATTCTAATTCTCTGAGTTCTCATTCTAAGAACAATAGTCTCATTCTTTTAGATGTAGAAAAGACTTTCTCTCTGGCCAACCCTTTAGTCAAATGATCCGTCAGATTCTCATCAGTGCGTACATGATCCACTCTTACAAATCCTAAAAATATATACTCTATTACAGTACTGTGCTTATGATGAATTTGTTGTCTCTTACCGTTGTAATAACGGTTTTCAACTTTTGCAATAGTCACAGTACTATTGTAATGGACCAGCACAACTAATATCGGTTTTCCCCATAAGGGTATCTCTGCTAGCAGATTTATTAAATAATCTGCTTCTTCGGTAGCAGTAGCTAGGTGCTATCATTTTTGACTCCATGGTAGATTGAGCCAAAATTAGTATATTTATTAGATTTCTTAGAAACAGCTCCTCTTACAATACTGAAAATATAGTCACTAATGGCTTTGGAATCATCTGATAACGTATTCCAGTCTGATCACTATATCCTTCAAGGACAACAGGAAAATTCTAATAGTGTAATCCAAGATTCATAGTTATTTTAAGATATCCTATGACCCTTTCAATAGCGTGTCAATGCTTTATACTAGGTCTGCTGGTAAACCTGTACAATAATCCCATGACATAGGCAACGTCGGGTATAGTACAATCAGCGGTATACCGAAGGCTGCCAATGATGCTAGCATATTCAGACTGTCTTACACCTTCGCCGGTGTTTTGAAAAGTTTTACATTTGGATCATATGGTATACTAGTAGGTTTAATTCAAAGTAATTATATTTCTTTAACATCTCCTATGTATAATGAGATTGATCCAAAGAAGTTCCCTTGCTTAGCAATCTTAATACCAAGAATTACACTCGCTTCACCAAGATCTTTCATATCAATATTGGCGAACGGTATGTACTTAACAAGATTCACGACATGAATATTTGAAACAATATGAGTAAATCATCACATATAAACATATGATGATGCAAATGTTATTCTTGAATTTATAATCAACACACTTGTTGCTTTCTTTTACTTTAAAACCATGTGAAATAACTAGATTGTCAAATTATTCATGCCATTATTTAGGTGTCCATTTTAAGACCATATATAGATTTATCTATTACAAAATTTATGCTCTTGACTAGATATAACAAACCTTTCGGGTCGATCCACATAAATTTCTTCTTCTAATTCACCATTCAAAAAAGCAGTTTTTACATCATTTGGTGAATTAGCAGATTATAAAGTGAAGCAAGAGAAATTAATACATCAATTGATGTTATTCTTATAACAAGTGAAAATGTATCAAAAAAGTCAATGTTTTCTCTTTATCTAAATTCTTTAGCTACAAGACGAGCCTTATATTTATCAATTGTATCATCGGGTTTCAACTTCTTTTTAAGTACCTACTTATAACCTATAATTTTACAACTGAGGTATGTCAACAAGATGCCAAATTTTATTAGATTCAATAGATTTCATTTCATCATTTATAGCTTCTTGCCAGAGGTCTAAATCTAAAGAAGATAGTGCTTCTTTTAGATTAGCAGGTCCCTTTTTAGTGCATAAGCATAATATTTTGGACCAAAATCTTTAACTATCCTAACTCTTTTACTTCTTCTATATTCAAATTAAATTTCCGCATTATGTTCATTATTTTTGATTATTGGATTATCACCGGTAGATGTGCCCATATTATTCCTAAGTTTAAACTGAAATTTATTTTCAAAAAAATCAGCGTCATTTGACTCAACGATAACTAGAACATTCGAATCAAAAAAATCTATATGCTTTACTATTAATGAAATAACCAATAAAAACACATTCATATGCTCGACTTGCTAATTTTTTTTTTTTTTTGAGGGTTTGAAATATAAACATATGCTAAACAAGCCCACGTTTTAAAATAAGACAAGTTCGGGGTATGATTTTTAAAAATCTCAAAAGGAAAAATTTTGCTCTTAGATTTAGGAATTCTGTTTAAAACATAACAAATAGTTAACAAAATTTCCCTCCACCAGTGTGATACTACACCTGAATCTAATAAAACAGCTACAGCTAATTTGGTAAGAGTCCTATTTTTCTTTAGCTTTACCGTTCATTTCATACGAATAAGGTGCAGTTCTTTCACGAATTATACCATGCTGATTATAAAATTCAATGAATATGTTAGATTCATATTATGTTCATCTATCACTTCGAAATCTCTTAAGTTTCTTATTAAATTGTTTTTCAAGTTCAGTGACAAATAACTTAAACATATCTAATGCATCACTTTTATTTTTCAAACATTAGTGAAATCATAGAAATCATCAATGAAAGTAATAAAGTAATGTTTGTCATCCCTAATTAGAGTGCCATCAAGTTCGCATATATCAGAATGTATTAAATCTAAAGGTTCTGACTCTCTAAACACAGAATTATACGAGGTCTTTGTAATTTCAGTTTGGCTACCATATTTACATTTTTCTGAATCACTTATGGATACTTTAGGGATTAAGCCTAAGTTACTCATGTTATGAATCAGTCGCTTATTAACATGACAAAGTCTAACATGGAAAATATTAAAATCACACAGCATATAAATAGAATTATTAACTTTATTCAAATCAGCATTAAACCTAAACATTCCATTATCATCATATTCCTTACCAACAAAATCACCATTTTTAGTGATGGTGTACAAGTCAGATCTAATAGTTTGAGTAAAACAAGATTTATTTGACTAGAAACCAGATACTAAATTTTCTCTCATCTTTAGAGTATGCATTATGTCTTTCACCAACAAGTTCTTTCCAGAGGTAAACTCTAACTCCACGGTCCCAATTCTAGCAACAATAGTGATGTGAGAATCTCCCAACATCACTTTCATCTCATCAGCAACATTCTATGTTTTAAACATTTCACGATCATAGAACACACGGCAAGAGCTCTAGTATCTACCCACCACCTTTCTAATCCACTAACTAGGTTGATCTCATAAGCATAGCCCCAAGGGCTTCTTCGGTTAGGTTAGCCTGCGATGTAGGATTTGGCCTGTTCCAACACTTTTGTGCCATATTGTCTGGTTTGCCACAGTTGTAACATAAGAACAACTATCCAGTACCATTCTTTTGGGAGGCATTTTGTTTTTTCTGAGGTTGATTGTTGCGGTTCTGATTTGGTTTGCGATTCTAATTTTTGATGTTTTTCGCATTTGGTTTCAGACATGCATTTCTGGATTTCTTAGTGTTGTTGCTAGATATAACAAGCATCTCTCCATTTTGGTCCTATTTTCTAGCCATTTCTTCAATATGAAGTTGAGTAATCAAACTCTATAAGGAAAACTCCTCAGTCTTATGCCTGAGAATATATTTAAAGTTTTTCAACTGGGGTAATTTATCAATTAATACGGCAACCTGAAAATGTTCATCTAAGTCATACATTTGGAGATGATCTCACGTGTAATTTTCTGAAGCTTGTGTGACTGCGCCTCCACAGATTTGTCATACATCATTTCAAACTTCAAACAGCGACTGATAGCATGTTTTTTCTCTCCAACTTCCCTCCAACTTCCTTGGTATCATAATTCTTTTGCAGCGCGTCTCAAATTTCCTTTGTTGACTTGTCTGCGTTGTAGTAACTGTATAGATCATCGCCGAGTCCATTGAGGATGAAATTCTTGCACAGATAATCTTGCTCCATCCAAATCTACAACACTTTTTATTTTTCTATCTAGGCTTGCATCTGCTTTGTCTCGGCTTCATTGGGTTTGTCTAGCAGTTGTGGTTTGTCTGTTGTCAGTATAACAACCACCTTACGTGTAGTCAAAAAGAACTCTATCTTTTGGCCCCATCGTTTAAAATAAAGGCCCTCGAATGTAAACGGCATAGCAGACACAATCGAAACCTAAAATATTTACGTCAGGACAGTAGGGTCATTAACGATGGAAGACATAATGTCTTAAAATTGTTTTACCTCGATCTACATCTATACACTACAAAATTTATTTTGGTAGGTGATATAAACTTATAATTCACTATAGTAGGTGATATACACTTTGATAAAATGGATATACCTTTAATGTGCAATTCGATGCTCGGTTGTACACTGATTATACAGCTATAATCTGTTCTCATAGTTGATTATTAAATTTTATGTCAGAATTCATAAGATAGTAACATATCTTACTCTAGTATTATTAATTCACTCAGTTTGCAAAATTAAAAATAGTCTATATTAACTTAGGAAAACAAAATTTTAACATTGCCGAATAATGTTACGAACTGATTATTATGCAATAGCTAATAGTTTTTACGATGAAGCCCTTTTGAATTACTTATTTTGAAGAAAACAGAACTGGGAAAAAGTAACATAAACGGAATAATGGTATTGGCATGCACAAATTATTGGCAGTAAGTAACATGTAGTAAATCTTGAATAGAAAGCCAGTTATCGTAATGTATCATCAACTGCGAGTGGACAAAAGCGGATTAAAGTAAATGACCAGATATAGGTAAATGGAGGACTAGGTTCAAATAATAGAAAATCAATACTAAAATATATAATATTGAAATATCAAATATTGAAATACTATTGTTGGCATAACTAAAAATAAGAACACACTTTATTTGAAGAAATCTTTAACAGATCAAACCTTTTAAGATGAGAACATCTTTCATCTACCACCAAACAATCATAAAACTCTCTCTAGTGCTTATTTACTTGAAATTCAAGAAATGTAATATATGATATATATGTATATACATACTTATGAAAAATAGTTATCCTATATAATAAATAGTAGGGATTGAAGTAGGCATACAGCTTAATGGAGTCATAAAATAAAATAAAATTTTGGTTAACTAGTACTTTTTTAAATGTAGTTAGATCCACAATAAAACCGAAGTATTCGTTCTGGATATTTTTAGCTTTATCGTAAGTATAATATATTATTAACATATTTAACCAATGCTATAAAGGTCGATAACTATCATATTTTAGTAAATTTCATATGTTACCAAGCTGAATTCGTATGAAAGTGCACAACTATAGTATGCTGGTATAATTCTGAAATTCAAAACAAAATGGTAAACAAAAAATATACATGGTAACAATCATTCAAGCAAGAATATGATAACAAAATTCCCGAATCATATTCATTTAAATCACTGTCTAATGCAATGAAATTGAAATATAAAAGAATAAATGTTCGTCTCCAAACCAATATACACGTGGTAAATGAAAAAAAGGTAATCCAAGAAGATATGTTGATACCGACATAATGTTTATTTCATCTTCTATGAACACCATTGTAAATTTCGCGACTTTTAAATTGGATCTAAAACTTTTAAAAAACACAGCCTTCATTTGGAGAGGAAAAGGAGAGCCTTCAATTAGAAAATGAAAATTGAGCATTTGATTTATATCTTTATTTGTCCTATTATTACTCGGATATTGGAAACTAAAATAGAACTTGATTTCATCATAAATGAGGATTGGTATATTGAAACGTATGAATAAGAGGATAAGTTGAAACACATGAATGTAGTGGATGAGTGTTAACAAACGCGTGGGTGAGGATAATGAATAATAATCCATAATATGCCATTGATTGTACTGTTTATTGAATTCAAATGTGATGCGCAATTTGGTAATCTCAAAGGCTTAATTGAGGGGTGTGTGTGTGTGTGTGTGTGAAAGATACATATTTCTATCATCTTATTAGTACTTTGGTTGACATGAAAATAATTTCCTTTATTTTATTTTATCATTTTTATCTTTATGAGTATTCACATAAGCTTCTTTTAAAATTTCATTTCATAAATAACTATTCACATAATATTTAGAATCTACTGCTTCAATCGTTAAACTGTGAATACATTGAATTCATGATTTATATCCTGGTTTGATTCAATTATTAAATTCATGATTGATAATTTGAAACCCATTTTCTAATTGTATATTCATAAAGTCATATATTGGTTGATAATGATATTGATCTATTCATGGTAACGCTAAGCTGCATGTTTTTTTAATCTTTAATATATTTTATGGATTATATGTTTTGAATCATTATTTGTTTTTAAAATTTTTTACTACCAATTAAATATTAAGTAAGTTTTATTTATTTGTAGGATTAATCTCAAATGAGTGACCATTCATGGATGTATCATAGGCTTAAAGATGGATACATAAATCTAGAATTTGTTAATGGTGTCAACAAATTTATTGATAATGCGTTTTTACAAGTAAATTATGGAGGAACTGTTAGGTGTCCATGCTCCATGCGCAAAAGCAAAAAATTCCAATTAAAGGAAGAAATTTCTAAGTATTTATTATTAAATGGTTTTGTTCCGCTTTATTCTAAATGGATTTTCCATGGAGAGGAAAAAGTTGATGAACCAATAATGTCAGAGTCGGATTCCAATAATTCAAATGATGATAACCCATATAGAGATAAGGTATTAGATGCGATGTGTGTTGGTTATGACGTCGAAGAGCAACCACCAAATGTTGAAGCTCAAAAGTTCTTATATTGTTAAAATCGACCAACGAACCACTTTGGGATGGATGTAAAAAAGAGATAAAGTTGTCTGCATCTGTGTGTATGATGGCTCTTAAATCTCGGTGACGTATGATGAAGGCAGGTTTCAGGGACATGAATGCACTAATTGACTATTTGCGCCAAAATTGGTCACAACCCGATAGTTGATAATTCGCAATCACAGATCTCGGATGAATAACAAATATAGAGATCACTCAGAAAATTCAAAAGAAAGCAGTAAACAACACAGAATTTATAATGGTTCGGCGATCTGGCCTACGTCCACTTTGAACTTGATGACTTCATTGATATTCACTTGGTATTTTAGTGAATTACAGCAGATTACAGTGGATAATAACTCTGAATTTCAAGTACAACAGTAATGATGAAGTGTGAAATGGAATCCGATAGAGTCTGGACGCTTCAGAGTTCAAAAGATCCTTTTTCTGTAGGCTTCAGGGGGCTATTTATAGGAGTAGGAGGCTGATATCTCGCTCAAACTTCGGTAGACTTCTTCTGGCACGTGAGTGGGCCCACGCGACCGATCTCGGAAAGTTTTGACTCGATCTGTGATCGATACGAACCAATTTCATATAGATCAAAAAATGATCCAATTGAGCAGAAACTTGGCAGGAATGTTCTTTAGCTTGTACGTAAGCTCCTGTGAAAATTTCACGGCATTTGGATTGGTGGATCTCGAGTTATGATCGATACAAGATGATGTTCCTCGGAGTACTGTTTCGTTCGAATCCATAGCTTCGAATCGACCCACTTCGAATCGATAATGCACGTGACCATGCGGCAACATGGCACGCTCTTCTCGCACCGATCCTCTTTTTGCTCCGAGTTGACCGTGTCATATCCATGAGTTTCGCCTCGTTTGTATCGAGTGCCGTTACACAGTTCGAATCAATCAACCATGTGCACCCTCGTATCGATTCACAGTATGTTTATTTCGAATCGAGATAGATGGCTTAGCTCGTATCGATGGTGGATTTGTGATGGATACGAACTTAAGCTACCTGATGGATTCGAATAAACACCTCCTTTACGGGTACGAACTAGACATTGGGCGAATCGATACGAAGCGCGTTACTGGTTGATGGATGCCAAGTAGATCGATATGAAATAGTTGCTTGAGGATGGATGCGAAAATGATCGATACGAATGAGGACACGAGGAGGGGTACGAATCTGATCGATTCGAAAAATGGCTCAGCGATGGATACGAACCGTATGGACACGAAATCAGATCTTATTGATGGATACGAAACCAAGGCCGTTTCCTCCAAATTGCATCGATCATAACTTGAACATACGAACTCGGATTGACATGAAATTCGAAATGTTGGTTTCCATGGCTTCACTTGTCGTGTTTTGTCAGTTGTAGCCTGATCCGGACTCGGAAAAAATTCATCGATATCCATAGCGAACCTGCATGTAATCCATCTTCGTAACGAACTGCCTTTGGTTTTCGGTTAATCTTTTGGTATCATGACCTTGGTAAAAGGCGGGATAACACTTACCCCCCAAAACATGCCTTGCGTTAGAAATGTGAGTTTTGTAATGCCGTACGCTGGATGTTCATATCCTGTAGATGACCTGCAAAGAAATTGATAGTATTATCTTACCACAAACAACGATCGTTCGGGATCGTGTGTCGTTTGAGGTGATACGCGACCGTTGTGGTCGGATCCCATTCACGGCGAGTGGTGACCGTTCGCGGTCGGGGTGCCGTTCGAGGCGATTTGTGATCGTTCGCGATCAAGTGCCGTTCGAGGCGAATTGTGATCGTTCGAGGTCGGATGCCGTTCGAGGCAAATTGTGACCGTTTGAGGTCGGGTGTCATTCGTGGTGAATTATGACCGTTCACGGTCGGATGCCGTTTGAGGCAAATTATGACCGTTCGAGGTCGGGTGCCGTTCGTGGCGAAATGTGACCGTTCGCGGTTGGGTGCCGTTCGTGGTGAATGAGTTGCCCAAGGGGGACTTAGTATTATCAATACCATATTTCACGTTCGAGTGGGTTTTTGGATCGTTTTTCAAGGCGGTTTGTCGCTATCTCAGAGCATGCCTAAGGACCGTTCGCGACCCCATACATGTGTAAGTAGCTTAGCCGTTTTAGAATTATCAAAACTAAATACCCATTCAACCGAGATTTTCAACAGAAATGTCCAACAAAATCAAATCCAATCATGAGAAGCAAGAAAAACGAAAGCAAAACAGTGACGTTAGAGTGCAAACACCTACATCGACATGATGTATAGTTGTATCAGAGCATGCCTGAGGATCATTCGCGGTCCTATACATGTGTACCACTCGTCCGTCATTATTTCTATCAATTGATAATAAGCTGACGCCTCGATCCGGAGCCGTCTTCAGTTGGTGCAGGCGGTGTTTGTTCTTGTTCCACTGTTGTGGCCCACCTTCTCATATATTGCGATAGCAAACCATTCCGGATATCCCCCTCGACTCCATCTTTCAAGTTTCCGCGGTCGCTTGTGCTGTGACCATTCAACTCATGGAATGAACAATACTTGTCTGACCTTCTCTCGTTGTTAGTCGGATCTCTCATCATCGGCTTTCGATAAGTAACTTGTCCCCTGGTGTCCTGGTAGATCTGCTCCATAGTTTCGTTCAGCTCCGTATATGAGGTGAATCTTGGTTTTTTTGTGGTCTTGTTGATCTATTGTTGTTATCCTCAGTCTTTCGCTTCCCTTTGCTTGTTTCTACACCTTTTTCAGTAGGATCTTCGCCTTTAACCGCATAAACATCAATTCCCTCTCCTTCCTCTCTTTCAGAATTTGCATCCTCTTGCTATAAAAATCCATCAGCCTCATGATAAAATTCCCCTAAATCTATAGGGGGGTCTCTTGTCAGTGAATTCTTGAATTCTGTGCCATCAGCTACGCCTGATACAGCTACCATCAAGACCATGGATGGATCCGGTCGATCCATCGATGCTGCAACTGCATTGAATCGCGTCAAGAAGCTTCTCAAAGACTCCTCATCTCTTTGTTTCAGTGCTTCCAAATCATCACATTCTTGGGTCACGAAATGTGAACCCTGAATTGCCTCATAAACCTTTCAGTCAAATCATTCCATGTTCCGATAGATCCACTCTCCAGTTGCATAAACCATAATGCAACAATATCCGCCAAGTACAATGGAAAGCACCGGGCCATGACCTCCTTTGATGCCCCCAGCATTTCCGTATGCCTCATATACTTTTTCAGATGAGCCGTAGGGTCTGTCCTCCCATTATACATATCCAATGATGGTAGCTTAAAATCTGGTGGGTTCCCAGCTCGCTTGATTGTTGTGGTAAAAGGACTCTTATTCACATCCTCTAAGTATTTGTTTACTAATCCGCCTCTCATAGCCCGTCTGACCATCTCCGCCAACTTGTCATTGTCTCCTAGCTGTAGTCCTCGTCCATTGCCTTCGACCTGCCCCCCGAGTTCATGAGGGAATCCTAGAATCTGTTTTCCTGGCTGAGCTTCCGTTTCTCTGCCAATGCTGTGCGGTTCGAATCCACCCGATGTTCTTCTTGGTATTGGGTCAGCGTGCTCTAGGTGAGTGCCCCCTAGCTCTGGTGCCGCCTCAGAAAGTCCTGCCCTATTCTGAACTCCAGTTGCTCCTTGATTCTACGCTCCAAGCTATCCAACTTGTCGAAACAAATTTTGGACCATTTCTTCTTGTCTTCTCATCATCGTCTCCACTCATCCCTGGTGATGAAGATCGATGTCTGATTTGCACCTGAAGAAGCCTCTTGACTCCCTTCATGTTAACTTCTTTCTGCTCTTTGTCTTCTACTTGATTGCCTTGTCATAGCTTTTCAGATCTGAACCCTTAAACCTTCAACTTTAATTTCCAAGCGATAGATACTCTGAGTTCAACTCTCAATGAAAGCAACAAAATGTTTGCGGCAAAATTGGTCACAAACACCCGATAGTTGGTAATTCACAATCACATATCTCAGATGAATAATAAATATGGAGATCACTCAGAAAATTCAAAAGAAAGCAGTAAACAACACAGAATTTACGTGGTTCGGCGATCTGGCCTACGTCCACTTTGAACTTGATGACTTTATTGATATTCACTTGGTGATTTTAGTGAATTACAGCAGATTACAGTGGATAATAACTCTGAAATTCGAGTACAACAGTATTGGTGAAGTGTAAAATGGAATCCGGCAGAGTCTGAACGCTTCAGAGGTCAAAAGATCCTTTTTCTATAGGCTTCAGGGGGCTATTTATAGGTGTAGGAGGCTGATATCTCGCTCAAACTTCGGAAGACCCCTTTTGGCACGTGAGTGGGCCCACACGACCGATCCCGGAAAGTTTTGACTCGATCCATGACCGATACGAGCCAATTTCGTATCGATCAAAAAATGATCCAATTGAGCTAAAACTTGGCAGGAATGTTCTTTAGCTTGTACGTAAGCTCTTGTGAAAATTTCACGGCGTTTGGACTGGTGGATCTCGAATTATGATCGATACAAGATGATATTCCTCGGAGTACTGTTTCGTTCGAATCCGTGGCTTCGAATCGACCCACTTCGAATCGATAATGCACGTGACCATGTGGCGACGTGGCATGCTCTTCTCGCACCAATCCTCTTTTTGCTCCAAGTTGACCGTGTCGTATCCATGAGTTTTGCCTCGTTTGTATCGAGTGCCGTTACACAGTTCGAATCAATCAACCATGTGCACCTCGTATCGATTCCCAATATGTTTATTTCGAATCGAGATAGATGGCTTAGCTTGTATCGATGGTAAGTTTTTGATGGATACGAACTTAAGCTACCTAATGAATTCGAATAAACACCTCCTTCACGGGTACGAACTAGACATTGGGCGAATCGATACGAAGCGCGTTACTGGTTGATGGATGCAAAGTTGATCGATACAAAACAGTTGCTTGAGGATGGATGCGAAACTAATCGATACGAACGAGGACACGAGGAGGGATACGAATCTGATCGATTCGAAATATGGCTCAGCGATGGTTACGAACCGTATGGCCACGAAATCAGAGCTTATTGATGGATACGAAACCAAGGCCTTTTGCTCCAAATTGCATCGATCATAACTTGAACTTACGAACTCGGATTGACCTGAAATTCGGAATGCTGGTTTCCATGGGTTCGCTTGTCGTGTCTTGTCAGTTGTATCCTGATCCGGACTCGGACAAAATTCATCGATATCCATAGCGAACCTGCATATAATCCATCTTCGTGATGAACTTTATTTGGTTTTCGGTTAATCTTTTGGTATCACGGCCTTGCTAAAAGGCGGGATAACATTGACAACATGTTACCTGAAGTGAATAAGCCAATTCAAAAATTTTATGAAGCTAAAAAAAATGTTGAAACTGCTTGGGCTTGGCAATGACAAAATTGATGTTTGTCAGGATTTTTGCTTGTTGCATTACAAAGAAAATGATATGAAGGTTGTTCGTGATATTTTTAAAAGTCCTCGTTACAAGATCGAAGATATAGGAAATAATTGCAAAAACATCGCTGTAAAACAACTTCGATACTTCCCAATCATTCCGAAATTGAAAAGGTTCTTCATGTCACCAAATCATGCTAAAGACATGACATGGCATTGTTATATTAAATCAACTGATGGTTTAATTTATCATCCAGCTGACGGTGAAGCATGGAAAGAATTTGATCGTCGACATCCGGATTTTGCATCGTCTGGTCAAAATGTCTGATTAGATTTATGTACCGACGGTTTTAGTACATTTGGAACTTCTGCAAAAGCTTATTCATATTGGCCGGTGATTTTGACAGTTTACAATTTACTACCATGTAAGTGCATGAAACAACCATTTTATTCCTAAATATGATCATACCAGGGCCTAAAAGTCATGGGAGAAATTTTAGATATTTTTTTACGACCTTTGATTGATGAACTTTTAGAGCTGTGGGTTTATGATGTGCACAAAAAAGATAATTTATACTTGACTGCAATATTGATATGGACAACTAGTGATTTTCTAGCGTATGGTATGTTGTCTGGTTGGAGTACACATGGAAGATTGTCATGTCCTTATTGTATATAAAAAAAAACAAAGTCTTTTACTCTTGAACATGGAGGAAAGGCTTGTTTTTTTATTGCCACCGACAATTCTTGCCATTAAGTCATCCATTTAGAAGGCAAAAGGACAAGTTCAAAAGGAATACCATTGAATGTGATATGCCACCTTCTCGATGTTCTGGTGTTGAGATAGAGATATAGCGTCCACTTTGCCTAACGTTGTATTTGGACATAAATCGGGTAATAAAAAATTACTAGGATTTGGTGAATCACATAATTGGGTAAGTAGGAATATATTTTGGGATCTTCCTTATTGGGAATCAAATTTGATTCGTCATAATTTAGATGTGATGCATATTGAAAAAATCTTTTTTGACAACATATTCAACACGTTTATGGACACCGACAAAATAAAAGACAATTTGAAGATTAGATTTGATCTTGAAACAATTTGAAGCAAACAATGGTAGATAAGCTTAATTCAACATTCTAATGGAAATTATTACAAGCCAAAGGCTCCTTTTTGTCTTCCAAAAAATATATCAAAAGGCTGTTTGTCAGTGGGTTAAACGCATAAATTTTCCAAATGGATATGCCTCTAACATTCAAAGATGTGTCAATTGTTAGAACCCTTAGTTTACGATTTCGACGGCGACAACTATACAATGGAAATCATATATATCATACAACTATACATATAAAAATTCAAAAGCAAGACAAAACCACTACTATGACAAAACGATGACTAAAGCACTAAAGAGATTCATCTACAAAGTTGCACGAAGATTGAGCAGAGATACAGTCAAGAATAAACCCATGAGAACATCACTTAACAGGTTCAGATGTCTGAATGCAGAACTTCAGACGTCTGAACGTAGAAGATGAACAAAAATAATAATAGGTTCTCAGACGTCTGAGAACACCATTCAGACGTCTGAAACTGGGCTCGGGGCAGATAATTCAAATTACAACTATCATCTACGAAGAGACACAACTCTGTCTCTCCTCCATAACTCTTCACTAGTGAACAGTGACGACTCTAGACTGAAAGGAAAGAAATGTAACTACTAGAAGCAACCTTTTACAACTATATAAACGAGAATCAAGAAGGATCAAAGCACTCAACTAATTCAATCGACTCTCGATCTTGATTATCTCTTATTCTATTCATCCACTTTCTATCTAATCTACAAATCTGAGATCATACACTTCCATACTCTCTCGAACAATATTTCATTCAATCATTCAAGAGATATAGGAAGTTCAATTGTACTATATAGTCAAAATCCGTGTAATGGAGAACACATCCTTGACAAAGAAACTCTGCTATTGTAAACCTGTTCCTCTGAATGAAGTGATGGTTATTTAATGAAAGGAAATTCAAAAGAGGAGCTTCGGGACTAGACGTAGGACAGGAAATACAAAACAATATAAAATCCCTAGTATGATTATTCTTATTTACATACTTTTCTACTATTACGCTATAGTGTAAATTAGTCGTATATTTTTCATTTGTATAATCGATCCATCATACTATAGACTTTCATCAATGAGTCTGAAACTAAAATTACTGGATTTAAAAGTCATGATTGTCATGTATTTATGCAAAGACTTCTTTATACTGCATTTCGGTTGTTTTTACCAAAAAATATATGGGAAATTTTAGTGGAACTTAGTAATTTCTTCCGTGATATTTGTGCGAAAAATATAAATGTTGAATACATGAGTTTGATGGAAAAAAATATCACTGAAATAATTTGTAAGCTTGAAAAATATTTCCTCCTTCCCTTTTTGATTCCATGAAGCATCTGCCCATTCATATTATGAAGCAAAATTAGGTGGTCCCGTTCAATATCGATGGATGTATCCTTTCGAGAGGTATGTTCGTTATTTTCTCAACAATCTTATGGATTATTTTCTAATTTTCATATATGGTCTAGGTGTTTATATTATCTAAAAAAGAAAGTGGGTACAAGGTGCATGTTGAAGGGTCCATAGCCGAAGCATATCTTATTGGTGAGATATCAAACTTTACATCATGTTATTTTGGTCCAAATGTAGAAATTATATAGAATCAAGCTCCGAGAAATGATGGCGATGAGAGATTATGGCTAATGAAAGACTATCTATTTCTTATCATTCGTGCAGGGTGCTATCTAATGCATTCGCTAAGAGGAGATTGACCCCAATAGAGCATCATGTTATGCATAAATATGTAATTTTCAATTGCTTTGAATTAAAAGATTCGATGATGTAAGTAATATCGAATATCATTATTATTAGATATACATAATATAACTTACCAATAAGAATATAATATTGTGCTTAGAAAATGCAAAGATGAATTAGGAGGAAAATATTCACAAAAGGATGCGATTTTTGTTGATATGACGTTGGACTCTATATTTCCTAATTGGTTAAAATCAAATGTATGTTTTTTAAATGGTTGTAAAATTAATTTTTTTACATATAGTTTATGATGTATAAATTGTTCACTTATCATGTGTATTTTCTTAATAGATTTCATTCCATACAAATGGTATTATACATCAATTATATTTATTACACAAGGACCAAGTTATTTTGTGGAGTGTTACAATGGTTACTTTGTAAATGGTTATAAGTTCCATACAATGCAGTATGGAAAGTACAAAAAAATAATAAATATTGGCGTATGTATGAAAGGAAGTTGTTATGATGGACTAGAAAGTGATTACTATGGGATGATTAAAAAAGTTATTAAGCTGACATATCTTGGAGAGAAGAACGAAATTTTTACGTTCAATTGTGATTGGTTTGATACGCTGTTAAGAAATGGGATAAGCGTGCACCATACAAATGGAATGATTAAAGTAAAAAATAATTCTCGACTTCAAATAGAAGATGTGTTTGTGTTTGCGCATCAATGTCAGCAAGTTTATTTCATATGCCAACCTGGAAATACATCAAACAGATGGTTAACTGTGATTAAAACCACTGTAAGAAATTGGTTTTCACTTAGTGTATTCAACACAAAGGAGAATACAGATGTGAACCAAGCAGATGAGATGTCTCGACCCTCTACTATTATTTCGAATGATAGTCTTGGTCAACCATTAATGATTGAACATCATGAAATCATTGATAATGAAGAACTGGTTCATGACATGGAAATGCCTGAGAAAAATAGTGATGTTTCAGAAGAGGATATAAAAGCTGATAGCGATAAAGATGATGTTGATGAAAGCGATGATGAAGAGAGGGATGGTGAAGTAGCTATTGAGGATGAATACTCTCCTTATTAGCAATAAACTACTATTAGATGTCATGATTATTGTTTTATAATTTCTTATTATCCACGAATAATTTTGTTATCATCTTCTGTTTTTTGAAACATGGTACATTGCAAGTTGGAAAATGTTTCTAGATTACTTGCTATTGTTTGTTCCAATCTAGATTGCATGCATATGTGAGTATATGATGATTTTTAATGAAATATGAAAGTATTTTGATTTAGGCCAATGCTTTATGGGCTATATCAGTGATTGATTTCTAGGTGTGATCGTAAACCTAATTGGTTACTTCCAATTAGGAAATAAACAAACTGCACTCAAAGGTAAATTCGACAAGTAAAATAGTAATAGTACCCTACACAAATCTTTTGCACATATCTAGAAACTTTTGACGGTATCATATGCTAGTAAAGATTAACTCATTTACTTAATCATATATTCCGCTACTATTTTATCTCTATTCAAGCTAAGATAGATTTTCGTTTGGATTTAGCGTACTTTTATTTTTAGTTTGCATGTGACAAAAAAATTAGAACTTAGTTAATAAATATATTGGGTATTGTTCTATCTTCTAGTATACAATATGGATTTTTTGGCATACAGGCATACACCATAATGTTGCTGACAACACCAATGAGAAAGCTTAAAACTTCATTATAGTGCATACTTCGTTGACATGCTTCGGTGAGAGTTTTTATCCATTGCTTTGTAATTATGACATAAATATAAAAGGTCTACTTATGCTACGATAATGATTTTTTATCTAAGCATTATCCAATATTCGACATTCTGTTTTAACCAGAGCTACATGTAGCTAACAAGAAGACAATTTCTCTTTTGCCGAATTTCTACACAGTCATAAGTTGCTTGCATAACATTGCTATTTAAAAGTAAAGAATTTATGGTTCCTAAATATTAAACTAACAACATATACTACTATCATAAAATTCAGCGCAATTCTGAGAATGAAGATGGGTCACAATGCAGCTAACCACAAACTACTTCTATCTTTCATTTCAGAATTATAAATGGAAATAAAATAAACAGCAATGTCCACATTAGCATGCCCGCCATATTATTTTTAGTGCGATAAGATAGTATGTATTTCATTGTATACTCATTCTCTCCATTAATTTTTTTGCAATTTTATAAAATAAACGTATCGAATTTTAGGTAAATTTGCAAATCTATAAAATCACATTAGTAATTATGCATACATACATAAAAGGCCACTACGAGCCACTCAAGCACCAAAAAAATGAACTATTCATAAACTATATATATAGTCAGTAACATAATCACTAAAGGAAACAAAGGAACATTATTTTAAACTGTAATGTATATTCTTTCACTTACACGTACTAGAATAACTTACCTACTTAATGTTTCAGTGTTGAAAAAAAATGTCAAACATATGTTAAAGATGTCACTCATGTTATAAAAAAAGCCGACAGGGTTGGCGTAGTTGGTTGATGGTCCGGACTGCATGATCGAAGGTCACGAGTTCGATCCCCGAAACTGACAACCCTGTAACAAGTAACCGATGTATGTGTTTGGCAGGCACATACTTCCCTAGAGTTTACAAGCGAAGCTTGGTTCTCTAGGTAATTCAAAAAAAAAAGTTATCTACTATTCCTGAACATGTTAAAAATATCTAATTTTTTAATCTTTATTTATAAAAAATTGATAACTTATATAAAATTTAACATATTAATGTTCATGAATATATTCATTCATTTTATAAATACATGAATATGGGTACTGTAATATGAATAAATAGCATTGAACTAGCAACCAGTAACTACTGAAATTACTATGATTAATGCTTAACTCATCCAAATTTGCAATTTTCTAATGCTAGGATCACATTCATCTTCTTATCTATAAGGATAGCATTCTGTTATACTGAAATACTTACAAAGTATAGAACTAAAAAGTTTGTTCTATTTAAAGAGTACATGGTTGAATGTGAATCCATTCTTATACACAAGTCGACAGAAGTTTAATATCATGCAAGATTAGATCATCTATTGCACTTTGGCTTCACAAGCACCCCACTTTTCAATTATCTAATTGTAGTATGCCAATTAACACAATTAGTTTGCATACCGATTTCAAAAAAAAGATTTGTTGTTTAATATGTTTTAGCAGTGATATATAACATAATAAAGTAAGAAATAGACAAGAACTATTTGTTGCATCTTTGTAAGCTGGCATCATTTTTTAAAAACAGTACTAACAATAACGATGAGATTTTGTATTAATGAGATTTTGTAAAGGCCAAAGGGTAGGTGCAAAGTTTCGAGGCCTCATGAGAAGGTAGCTAGTCAGGATGTAGACAATTAATCTCCGGAAGATCTAGACGAAATGATAGTTTATCTAACTATGATGAAAATTTGTCAAACATATATGAGGGTGGAATGGAACCTGTGGTGGGAATTGGAGGAGAGCAATACGTTGGAAGAGAAGAAAGAGCACACTGATCTACTTCTGAGGACAGAGTAGCAAATATTGTGGAAGCTGGAGGAGATCAAGCTTTTGAAGTAGAAGTATGTGTCCAAAAGGGAAACAATGCATTAGAAATTGGAGAACATGAGGCAGATGGAGCAGGGACAGAAAATATAGTTGATGAAAGGGAGTATATTACGGTCAGAGGAATGATACTCCAATTGATCCTCTTACGCAAAAAAGGCCACTTGAATGGAAAAGAACTTGTTAAGTTTTACATAATTTTACATTTACATTAAAAAATAATGTATATTGAATAGTTTATATTTCTTTTGATTATTGTAGATTTAAGAGTAAATCTGTCGCATGACTTATTGGATCTATATGGAATATGCGATTTACCAAACCATGGTATGCATTTTCGAAAGTTTCCCAGGATAAAAGACTACTGTTATTTAATGAGTTTAAGGTAACTTAATATTTCTGACTCTTTATTAATAAATTTCAATTTGTAACATTTCCCTATATTCATTTTAAAAATTACATTCCTCATTTTGCAAACCACTTGCTCCTTTATGCAACTCCTGACATTCAAGTTATGCACGTCTTTCTACATTATCATTTTGTTTCTCAAATGCACTTATAATTTCACTTTGCATGCTATCATTACATTATACATAACGCATTGAGAGATTTACCAATGACTGGGCTGAAAGAAAAAAAATTATCAAGCGATTGTCCACCAATGATTCTGGTTAGATTCCCTTTTGTGTAGCCACTTGAAGCTATTTGTCAGAACCTCCATAATTACCTTCTATTGTAACAATTTGTTGACCTTGCTAGTGATAAGTTTAATTTAATCTCAAGTTAGCTACAACATGTGCGTGCATGAATATACAGTTACCATGTTGCAGCTAGACCACCAGTGAAGCAATTTGCAGCATCCTAAAATTTAATTTTAATAATCTTTCTTTTTTTGCAGATGGCATACACTTATGACGTTATTTAAGAGCATAAGATTTATGAGATGTGGCAAAAGAAAAGCAGCTTCTATCTTGAAAAAAACTAAATCGTGCGCAACAAAGACCCAAAAGATTAAAGAAAACCACAAAGATGACCGACTATCGAGACACCCCTCCTCCATAGATAAAGGCAGACATATGGAATATAATGATTGATATTGAATGGCACAAAAGAGCATATGATGATAAATGTCGGAAGATGAGAGCCAATCGTTTGACAACAAAAGAAGGGACATACGCATGTCACACCGCTAGATATGTGTCCATTATTTCACATGACGCGCAAGGGGTACGTATTTAGTTAGAAGTAACAAAATAACTACATATTTTTATGAGTTGCATTGTGTTTACTCAATCTCGTATTTGAATTCATATTACATTTGTCTCTCTGAAATTTGAAATTTCACCCTGCTAAGCGTGTGACGACTTATAAATTATAAAGCTACTTTACAATAATTTAATTTTTTATTTTTATTATTTTAAAATTTGAATTTTTTTTACATATAGTTCTTTGTTTATGATTTTGTTACATAAAAACTAACTTCCACAAATAGGACAAAACAGGAACGGTTAACGGTGCAGATAATTGTGATTTACCTATTTATAACTTATTTTAAATTGTGTTTGCTTTAAAAATTAACCTCAAATGAAAGCTAAGATTCAATATATGCGCTGTTGACATTTTTTCCATTTAAATGCATCACTTTCATTTTGTGTTGTGCTTAATCTGTACTTATTCTCCATCATATTTCAATTGCCATTATACTTTTTAACATTGCGGTTTTGGCTATTTTACGAAAATAAAACAAAAGCAATGAACCATTTTAACACCCGTAGTTTTATTTTGGCCTTTTTAGCTCTTCTTTATTAATTATAGTGCATTCGTGACTAACATAATACGAAGACCCATTACAATGCAATGACCATAGTAAAATATTTCCGAACGGCTTTTCTTTGTAACAATAGTGTTATACTACAGTATTATTTATCTATGTTCATTAAATACTATCAGCTGTCAACATTTACTTTTGATTCCTGCATGGGTTCCATGTATTGCTCAAAACCATTTTCAAATATCTACCACACGATAACATAAATAGGAAAGTAAATAAAGTAATAAAACTTATGTTAATTAGTTGATATGTATGGAAATTGAGAGGAAATTTTCCTAAACATATAGTAATCTATGGACGTAATTTTTAGCAGATTTGTAGTAGTTTAACATTTAATTTATCATATCCTTGTAAACATCATATTAGTTGTTCCATATAAAAACAGCAAATTAGTAAATAAATAGTTCATTACTTCTTTACTGCAATTTTAAATGCTACTTTCCTTGTCCAATAGTTGGTACAACACTTAGAATTACATATTAGGTAGAAGGTGGGAATTATAAAATCCATCTGTGATCCTCATCATTATGAGAAAATACAAAATACTAGCATATTTCAAATGCTACTTTTCTTCTTGTATACTAAAAACATGTCATGAATCAAATAATCATATTTGTATATGTATATAGTTTTATGAGCATAGCACAAGTGCTTGCTGCATTATTCGGTATTTTACTAATATGTGTATCCTCTATTTATAGGAACTTGAGACAGGTAAACCAATGAGTTTCGAGCAAAGTTTCGTGGCTTGGCACACTAAGAGAGAAAGAAAGCTAAGAAAAAGGGTAAAGCAAAGCGAGCTTCAGTATCAACTTGCGAATTTGTTGACAATAAGTCACGGAAAGTCTATGTGAGTTATTTTAAATTTTTATTAGTCTTGTTATGTACTTTTGTAGGTTGAAATCAAAATTAGTCACGTTGTTCGTCATTGGAATTAGTCACTGGAATTAGCATGTGTAACGACCCGCTATTTTGGACCATTCAAATTCGACAATAAAACCGTACATGTCCGACTTGAATAATTCAAAATACCGAATTGTTAATAAAAATTTGGCAAAACTTAAAATATACAGTAAATAAATCAATCATAGATCACTTACACAGAGTAATACAATGCAGCGGAATAGATAAAAATAGTAGTTCATGAAGCTACTATATACATTAAAGTTAGAAATAAAATACAACCGAATAGTTCAAATGCCATGAAGTCTCCAATGCAACAGATGGCTTCTCTGAACCAATCAACTGGATGACTGAAGGGATAGATAGCTGGATCTTCAAGCAAAGCTCCAACTTCGAAGATGAGTCTCAAATGCTGTGTCTCTCAGTCTGACCCGAGCGTAAAGCAAAACACAAAACACTCGAGTCAGGATTAACATTCTTATATCTATAAATCTAACTCAAGTGAAATATCAACTAAAATATAATTAACTTAGAGGATGTTTGGGATAACCATCCTCTAAGGGTCCATGGAACTATCTATAAGATAGAAATATACACTATAACACCGTAGTCTTCCAACTTAATTTATACTTCAAAACCAACTATCATTTTCACTTCAAAAATCTCTATACTTCCCAAATAGTATTTATATATATTAAATAATTTATTCAGTAAAGAAATTTCAATTCCCTCAACTTAACCAATCGTTTAACATCAACCCGACCTTCCCATTTAAATCTTTTTCAATCTCAATTTATCAATTTAAATTCAACTCAATTTCTAAAATAACCATTTCAATTTTATTGATCTCAAGTTCGGATTTGAAATCACCAAATACCCTTTATATTTCAATATATTTCAAAACTTTAAGTAATCAACGTTTCAAACTAAACTTTATTCAATTTAGTTTTCAAAATAATAAATTCAACTTATATCGATTCAAATACAGATCTGAAACACCCATTTATATTCTAGTATAGTTCAAAGATTTAATATTCTACATTCCCAAAGTTCAATTTTACAGTTTCATAAGATCTTGATTTAATCAAATTATTATTTAGCCTTGAAATATTTCCTCCTTAGATTCAACATCATTTAAGTAAACCTGAAATTACCCTTTTACTCAATATTTTCTTTAATTTATTTAAACATGAAACATTCAATAAATCACTTAAAACAAAAATCCAGTTACAAAATCATACCCTTAAATTTCCCATTCAATAAATTCAAATTGATTTAATTAAATAAATCTTCATTTGAATACCATTTTTAATAAACCAAATTTATCTCCCAATCTTAATTATTAAAATTCTTTACACGGTAAAATTTGAAATATAAATCTTAAATAATACTTAAACATATTTTATGGATTAAATCAGTCTAAAATATTATTAAATTTATATATAAAGTTTCCATTTATATATAATATTTTAAGAACCAATATTTATTAATTCACATATGTTTCTTTTCAAACTGTAGAAATTTATCTTTAAATTATTTATATGGACCAACGGTGTCGGTATATATTTCCTATCATATAGTCAAATGCTACGGATATTTATCATTTCAAGCCGTACACTAAATATATACGGGTGGATATCATTTCAACCCGTAATCCCAAATTCAATTTAAATGAAAATCGTTTGGGTTTATCATTTCAACCCATAACGATTTTCTCCTATTCTAAAGTCCGTTCGGGTATGTATCATTTCAACCCATAGTGATTTTTATACTAACAGGGAACTTGCAGAGTGATAGCAGATATGAAAATAATAATAATAACAACAGGTATATATCATCAAAATAAATATAAACAATAGGATATGGTGTCATATCCCATAAGTGAACTATTACAGATAATAGCATAAATATAACAATTTAAATAACTACAGCAGCATATTTCAATTGTCATTTCAATTGAAATCAAATTTAATAAATAAAAGAACGTTAATCGTGAGTGATTGCTCACCTTTCGAGGCTAGAGATATATGATGATGAAATGAGCTATGAAATCCAAAGCAACGCTGGATGGACAAGATTTGATGTAGAAAATAGGCACGACGGACAAGGCTGATAATGGGAAATCGATGAGAATGAATCGAATCAATTTTGATATTACAGAAAAAAATATAAATTATTATGATATTAATTCTCCCAAAACCAATTTTCAAATTAAAAATGTATATTTAAAATCTATATATACCTATATGTAATTTAAACATAATTCGTCCAAAAAAAAACCATTGTATTATATTTTATAGTCAATAATTATTATAAAAACAATATAACCACTTATTGTAATATATATTACTTAAAAAAAAAACCCATGAAAGCAACCTATATATGTTCATAATAAAAATGTATATATAGAAATTCCAAATGCATAGCCTATATTCGGTTATATATATATATATTACGTAAGTCTGAAACAAACACCTAAACGCATATATATGTCTCGAGATTTATAAACAACAAAATACTTATAATGACACATGCACTCATATACTTATATAGACTGTGAACAAGTATACATACTATGCCGTATAAAATCCAACACTAAAAAAAAGTAAACTCACACTGAAAACATTTTAGTCAATTATTAAATATATATATTAACTAGCGTATAAAACTAGCGTATCCTGTAACTTTATAATATATAAGCTATATCAGATATGAAACTATCATTATATCAGATATATAAATAGTTAAACATTTTATACAAAACTATCATAACTTTATTAAATTAAACATACATTACACACTTACACAAATAGACCGTAAACTGTAAAACTTCACCCATTTTAAAGTGGTAACAATACGCTTGCTAAAAATATAACCCACATAGCTCGTACTTCCCTATAAAACTATATAAATATTTGTAAGCTAACCATTAATATAGTCTAATTCACAATATGCATACCTTTATAACTTTAAATCAAATGTGTATATATATACTTATAACCAGTTATTCACAAAATACATAGCTTTAAACATATCATATATTTAAATACATATACAATCGACTGATAAGATGAGTATGCTTTACGTTTTATATATGTACTAACTTTTTATATAATATTTATATATACACTTATCAAATTTTATAACATGCGAACAAAATTTTATATTATATAGAATCTGAAAACTGCAAACATTTCATACTTGGAACCATACTATATTTATAAGATGTATATATGATATCTTAAATCAAAAAAAAAAAAAAACTTACTTTGCTATAATACATACAATATTACTGCATAGATATACATTACTGACATATATTAAACTATATATTAACTAATATATAACCTTCAAACTTTTAAAATTGAATACCAACGTGACACATAAAGTATAAAACAATCAAGTTATCAAATCTCTATACATAGTATAATATCATACACACTATGAACGAAAAAAAAAAGAAAAAAAAAAGAAAAAAAGAATACTGTTATGAACTCATATATATAATACCATATGATACATAACTAACATGAATTTAAAATCATGTAGGACAGATCACATATTCCAAATACAGACTTATAGAAAATATACAATAACACATATATATTATAAATATATGCTAACCTATTACTCAAAGATAACGTGTGGCATGATTGTTGATGGTGAAGGCTCTGAGGATGGCTGAGCATGCAGGCGATGACAACACGTGTAGAGAGATATGTGCATGAGGGGAGGAGAGAAAAACGCGGAGGGAGAGGGATGAGTTGGATGTGGTGGGTGACGAAGCGATGGGAGGTGGAAGCACGGTAAAAGAAGGGAGAAAATAGGTGGATCTGTAGAAAGAAAAATGGAAGAAGGAGGAGGAAGAAAACTTAAAATGAGGAATGAGATTGGAAGTGACAGCAGTTTGCAATATGAAAGAAACGAAGTCAAACAAGGTTATAAAGGCAAAATAAATAAAGAAAAGAACCGTTGCATACGAAACGTATACAATAAATATGAATTGATTTGAATAGTAATGGTCAAATTCAGCTGAAAAGATTAAAGCGAATAAATACGGAGCATTGGTTATGGTAAAGTAACGCACAAAATTAGGGGAATAACAAAGGAAAGGACTGGTCAAAATAAATGAATGTAAACGTGCAACGAATATAAAAATCTATATAATTGAACCGATGGAAACGAAGGAAGCAAATAAAAGAAAGGGAATGAAGGAAAAAAAATGAGCTGTGTCCCGAGCATAAATAAAGGTGGTAACGTATGAGAGGAATGAGAAAAACAAACGGGCACAATTTGAAATCAATGCAATAAAACGGCCAAAAGCTGATTTTTAGGAAAATTATTAAAGAAATATTCCTTGGGCTGCGCGTTTGAGATCCGAAAAGGCATGGAAATCAAAAAGTTATAATTTAGATTGGAATGAAAACGTACAGGAAATAATAAAGGAAAAAAAAAAATGCGAAATAATCATATAGCATTTATTACGTTTCAAACTTTTGACATGGCATGGGATGGGAACAGCTGTACGCTAATTGAGAAGCTATTAAAGCAATTTATTATTAGTGGCATGTTATACGTTTTTATATTTATTTATTTCCTAGATCTCCATTCATATCTGATTATACTATGCAGATTTATCTTCATTATTAAACGTTCAAAAGAATAAAACGTATACAAATTTTCTTGATTTTCGAAACAAAATTAACGGCTAAAAGATGATGAAGGGACAAAATATAAGAAAGGGAAAGAGATGAATGCGTACAATTATTTATAAGAAAAGAGAGAGAAAAGAAAAACCCACAATTAAAAATGAATGAATGAACGCTGAAAGTCAGTCAGGAATATAGAAGGTACAATATGAAATAATGGTAATCACAACTACTTTTTTTAATGCAGACCTTAAATCAACCCTTAAAACATATACTTCATATATGTAGTTAAATATAGTATGTACTTCTCTTCTTCTTTGGTTCATATGATATATGAAACCCTTAACTATCGTATTTATAGCTGACGACATATGTATAGATATACTAAATATGCACTAAAATAAACTGGAAATGGTGACACAAAAACCCAAAATCAAATATATATATATATTTAACATGACTAGAAATCAAACTTCAGTAAAACTATATACTAGTATCAAGACTAACATATATATATAGCTATTATAACACATATAAATTAAATAAAACTTGGTATAAATACGCTTTACTATATATACACTTCAAATAGACCATCATACATATACAGTGGTTTTCCAAAATAACTATATATGGAACGTACTCAACATACTTAAAATTTACACACCTTGCTGAAAAGCAAAAGGAGACCGTAAATTTATTACCCACGCTATTGATATTTATACCCAATAGAAATGAACTATGCTACCAAATTTACATCAAACTTAACTTATATTATAGTATAAATAATAGTTTATAAAGTTTTTGTACTAGATCTTATAGGTATAACCACAACCAAACTTTAAAATATATGTACACAGCTCGTACTACAAATCATTAATATACATAACATATTTTCTTTTTTTTTTCAAAATTATATTATTAATAATTTCTCAAAATCCAATTCAATACGTTAAATACCAATTAAAAATCGCTAAAATTTTATGGGTCGTTACACTCTCCCCCACTCAAAACTTTTCGTCCCCGAAAAGGAATAAAGTAGGAGAATAGAAACAACCAGATGAAAAATTTAGACTTTGAAAAACAAATTAAAAATTTTTATTTAAAACCATATACTTTTTCTTTTGTTATTATTTAAATTGATTAATATTTAATAGATTACTCATTTTATCAAATCCATTCAATTAATTATGAGATCAATTATTTATAAAACACTAATTTTTCTCTCTTATTAAACCAGGTAGAATATAAATAAACAATGTTTTAAAGGATATATTCAAAAGAAGGAAAGAAGGAAAGAAGATAGATTCGGAAAAGAGAATATAGTTGAATAAATAAAGCAGGGCAGATAAGGTAGATTCAAAAGAATAGAATCGGGCAAGAATCGTACATTTCAAACCATGAGAGTTTCAATTTCAAATATTAACACAAAATTTCTTTGTTGGAAATACTTTTATAATAAATACCTTTTATATCGAAATAAATCTTTTCTTTCAAAAATATTTTTATAACTCGATGTTTCAACAAGTTTATCCTCGTTCTTGCAGACTCTGGCCATGCGTTGATCAGGCGCAAAGCTAGAATTCTTCAAGTACTTAGTAGACCTGTTTCAACAACCAGTGAAAATACTTGAAAAAACTTTAAAAACAGATATGGAAAGTACAATCCAAACAAAACAACCAAACCAAAACCTTTGTCCGATCATGGTTCGCAGATACACAATGGTTACGCCTGGGTCCCCCAGGAAACAATCCATATCCGTAAGCTTTCTCAGCCCTGCGAGTTACGCCATGATGACTAGTAGAGTGTAGGATACACAATGGTTACGCCTGGATCCCCCAGGAAACAATCCGTACCCCTAGGCAAGACTCAGCCAAGCACTTGCGCTACTATTCGCGACCTACACAGATTGCAGGATACACAATGGTTACGCCTGGATCCCCCAGGAAACAATCCGTACCCCTAGGCAAGACTCAGCCAGGCAATTGCGCTGTGCATTCACGAGAGAAAAAAAACCATGGGTTACGCCACGGTGGGAAACACTCGAGTATTACATCCGGAAAACCGAAAATCAGAGAGAATAATATCGATAGAATGAATCCACGATGTGGCCACAAAGCGGATATCAAGCAGAAGGCACTTTCCATATCTTTACTTCGAAAATATATATCATATAGTACCTTTTCAAATCACTTTCAAATATTGTACTTATATAAAGTCCATATATATAGGATTCCTTTCTTAAATCGAATACTTTCCAAATCAATAGTAGATCAAATCATACTTATATAGATTTCGATTAAATAAAATCTCTTTCCAAATTGAGTACCTTTCAAATCAATAGATTTCAAATCAACCTCATACTTATACAATCCATTTTATATAAGTTCGACCACTCCCAAATCAAGTGCTTAGTAATCTAAGGTTCTCAATTTCAAATTATTTCAATACCAATTCAGTTTCAAAATCATATATGATTTCACCAAATTTTCTTCCAAATTAAATGTCTGAATTTCAAAGTTCCCAAAATAATAGGTGTAGAAAATTATCCCAGTTTCCAAATTAAAATAATTCAAGTCAAACAAATTCATTTCCAAAATCACCATATAAGTACTGGGTTTTTTTTTTCAATTTAATTTTCAAAACCAAATATTTTTCTCAAAATCAATTATATTCAAAATGGTTTCCAAATTTATAATTATCCCTTTAAAACCTTTAAACTATTTACTTCGATTTGAAATATCCAATTTACCTTTTTGAAAACCATTATTTAAAACTAAAATTCTTTCAAAACATTTAAAAACTAAATTCCATATTAGTATAATTAAAATAGCCATATTCTCTTACTTAATAAAAGGTTTAACCTCATACAACAAAACTTGCATACTTTATCAAATATTTTATACCTTTCGAAATATCTTGGTTTTTAAACCTTTAAACCTTGATTTGGAAGTGCTCGAACCTTCAAAATAGTCGGTGAAAATCAATTTCAAATCCAAGAGATGGAAATCAATTTTTATAAATAGAGTTATTCTAAGTCAAATCAAAAACTCGAGGACTGAACACCGGTCTTACTTCAAATTGTTTCAAATATATACATATATCTTTCGAAAATATCAAATTATACTTCGGAATTTGAAATCAAAAACGGTTTTACAAAATCACTCGCATAGCGAAGCTATTAAAGTGGCCTCTCCCCCACTCTGAAACTCGAAAATCAATGTCGATGATGCGTGCACTCATCACCGAAATTATTCTCCAGCGACATAAGTGAGTTCTGGACTTCTATTTTCTTGAAAACTTCTTTGAAATTTCTTCAAAATTATTGGGATTCATTTGAATTCATTTGAAATATTTCTTATTCGGAAAAATACTTTTAAATCGTATTATTTATATATAATTTCCAAAATCTTAAAACCAATTTCAAAATACCGGAATTCAATTCTCGAATTTCAAATTTAACACTTCAATTATAAATCATTTTTATATAAATCAATTTCTTATAATTTTTTCAAAATTTCAAATCCTTTCAAAACCCTTTTTATATAGAATAACATTTCTTATTTGCTTTATATATAGGTATATAATCTCTACCGAAAACATTTTCTTTATATATATAGAATAAAATCATAGTTATCAAAATAATAATTTCGGTATAAACAATTTCTAAAATACAAACAAAACCCGATTTTCAAAGGATGATTTAAGGATGGATTTCAAAACAAAGATAGAGATTTAATTTAAAGGAACTCTAATCAATAGAATCCTGATTCGAAGATAGACTCGATCGAAGATGGGATAATTAAGTTACAAAATAGAAGATGGATATACTTCTATAAATCGCGGGCGACCTTTACCTGTCAACCGTGATTCCAAAATTAGATCGGTGTAGAATTCTGAGGCAATTCGACATTCGATCGTCGGAGATATAGAATTCGGCATAACAAGATATATCAGCATCGTAAACCGAGGATACAGGAATCTTCGGTGAGTCAATGCCAATTGAAAAGGAGTTTTCACCCCCTTTACAAATCATTCAATGGAGTTATGGGATACTCCAGAATCAAACGAATATAAATAGGGAGAGACAGAATGAATTTCGAAACCGAGGGACATTCCAAAACTCAAAGGAAATTGAGTCAAAAAGGAAGAGATTCAACTCGAACGAAAGTGATTCTGTAAATAAATTTACCATATATGCTAAGTTTTGCCTAGAGCCAAAGCTCTGATACCAACTGTAACGACCCGCTATTTTGGACCATTCAAATTCGACAATAAAACCGTACATGTCCGACTTGAATAATTCAAAATACCGAATTGTTAATAAAAATTTGGCAAAACTTAAAATATACAGTAAATAAATCAATCATAGATCACTTACACAGAGTAATACAATGCAGCGGAATAGATAAAAATAGTAGTTCATGAAGCTACTATATACATTAAAGTTAGAAATAAAATACAACCGAATAGTTCAAATGCCATGAAGTCTCCAATGCAACAGATGGCTTCTCTGAACCAATCAACTGGATGACTGAAGGGATAGATAGCTGGATCTTCAAGCAAAGCTCCAACTTCGAAGATGAGTCTCAAATGCTGTGTCTCTCAGTCTGACCCGAGCGTAAAGCAAAACACAAAACACTCGAGTCAGGATTAACATTCTTATATCTATAAATCTAACTCAAGTGAAATATCAACTAAAATATAATTAACTTAGAGGATGTTTGGGATAACCATCCTCTAAGGGTCCATGGAACTATCTATAAGATAGAAATATACACTATAACACCGTAGTCTTCCAACTTAATTTATACTTCAAAACCAACTATCATTTTCACTTCAAAAATCTCTATACTTCCCAAATAGTATTTATATATATTAAATAATTTATTCAGTAAAGAAATTTCAATTCCCTCAACTTAACCAATCGTTTAACATCAACCCGACCTTCCCATTTAAATCTTTTTCAATCTCAATTTATCAATTTAAATTCAACTCAATTTCTAAAATAACCATTTCAATTTTATTGATCTCAAGTTCGGATTTGAAATCACCAAATACCCTTTATATTTCAATATATTTCAAAACTTTAAGTAATCAACGTTTCAAACTAAACTTTATTCAATTTAGTTTTCTAAATAATAAATTCAACTTATATCGATTCAAATACAGATCTGAAACACCCATTTATATTCTAGTATAGTTCAAAGATTTAATATTCTACATTCCCAAAGTTCAATTTTACAGTTTCATAAGATCTTGATTTAATCAAATTATTATTTAGCCTTGAAATATTTCCTCCTTAGATTCAACATCATTTAAGTAAACCTGAAATTACCCTTTTACTCAATATTTTCTTTAATTTATTTAAACATGAAACATTCAATAAATCACTTAAAACAAAAATCCAGTTACAAAATCATACCCTTAAATTTCCCATTCAATAAATTCAAATTGATTTAATTAAATAAATCTTCATTTGAATACCATTTTTAATAAACCAAATTTATCTCCCAATCTTAATTATTAAAATTCTTTACACGGTAAAATTTGAAATATAAATCTTAAATAATACTTAAACATATTTTATGGATTAAATCAGTCTAAAATATTATTAAATTTATATATAAAGTTTCCATTTATATATAATATTTAAGAACCAATATTTATTAATTCACATATGTTTCTTTTCAAACTGTAGAAATTTATCTTTAAATTATTTATATGGACCAACGGTGTCGGTATATATTTCCTATCATATAGTCAAATGCTACGGATATTTATCATTTCAATCCGTACACTAAATATATACGGGTGGATATCATTTCAACCCGTAATCCCAAATTCAATTTAAATGAAAATCGTTTGGGTTTATCATTTCAACCCATAACGATTTTCTCCTATTCTAAAGTCCGTTCGGGTATGTATCATTTCAACCCATAGTGATTTTTATACTAACAGGGAACTTGCAGAGTGATAGCAGATATGAAAATAATAATAATAACAACAGGTATATATCATCAAAATAAATATAAACAATAGGATATGGTGTCATATCCCATAAGTGAACTATTACAGATAATAGCATAAATATAACAATTTAAATAACTACAGCAGCATATTTCAATTGTCATTTCAATTGAAATCAAATTTAATAAATAAAAGAACGTTAATCGTGAGTGATTGCTCACCTTTCGAGGCTAGAGATATATGATGATGAAATGAGCTATGAAATCCAAAGCAACGCTGGATGGACAAGATTTGATGTAGAAAATAGGCACGACGGACAAGGCTGATAATGGGAAATCGATGAGAATGAATCGAATCAATTTTGATATTACAGAAAAAAATATAAATTATTATGATATTAATTCTCCCAAAACCAATTTTCAAATTAAAAATGTATATTTAAAATCTATATATATCTATATGTAATTTAAACATAATTCGTCCAAAAAAAACCATTGTATTATATTTTATAGTCAATAATTATTATAAAAACAATATAACCACTTATTGTAATATATATTACTTAAAAAAAAACCCATGAAAGCAACCTATATATGTTCATAATAAAAATGTATATATAGAAATTCCAAATGCATAGCCTATATTCGGTTATATATATATATATTACGTAAGTCTGAAACAAACACCTAAACGCATATATATGTCTCGAGATTTATAAACAACAAAATACTTATAATGACACATGCACTCATATACTTATATAGACTGTGAACAAGTATACATACTATGCCGTATAAAATCCAACACTAAAAAAAAGTAAACTCACACTGAAAACATTTTAGTCAATTATTAAATATATATATTAACTAGCGTATAAAAGTAGCGTATCCTGTAACTTTATAATATATAAGCTATATCAGATATGAAACTATCATTATATCAGATATATAAATAGTTAAACATTTTATACAAAACTATCATAACTTTATTAAATTAAACATACATTACACACTTACACAAATAGACCGTAAACTGTAAAACTTCACCCATTTTAAAGTGGTAACAATACGCTTGCTAAAAATATAACCCACATAGCTCGTACTTCCCTATAAAACTATATAAATATTTGTAAGCTAACCATTAATATAGTCTAATTCACAATATGCATACCTTTATAACTTTAAATCAAATGTGTATATATATACTTATAACCAGTTATTCACAAAATACATAGCTTTAAACATATCATATATTTAAATACATATACAATCGACTGATAAGATGAGTATGCTTTACGTTTTATATATGTACTAACTTTTTATATAATATTTATATATACACTTATCAAATTTTATAACATGCGAACAAAATTTTATATTATATAGAATCTGAAAACTGCAAACATTTCATACTTGGAACCATACTATATTTATAAGATGTATATATGATATCTTAAATCAAAAAAAAAAAAAACTTACTTTGCTATAATACATACAATATTACTGCATAGATATACATTACTGACATATATTAAACTATATATTAACTAATATATAACCTTCAAACTTTTAAAATTGAATACCAACGTGACACATAAAGTATAAAACAATCAAGTTATCAAATCTCTATACATAGTATAATATCATACACACTATGAACGAAAAAAAAAAGAAAAAAAAAAGAAAAAAGAATACTGTTATGAACTCATATATATAATACCATATGATACATAACTAACATGAATTTAAAATCATGTAGGACAGATCACATATTCCAAATACAGACTTATAGAAAATATACAATAACACATATATATTATAAATATATGCTAACCTATTACTCAAAGATAACGTGTGGCATGATTGTTGATGGTGAAGGCTCTGAGGATGGCTGAGCATGCAGGCGATGACAACACGTGTAGAGAGATATGTGCATGAGGGGAGGAGAGAAAAACGCGGAGGGAGAGGGATGAGTTGGATGTGGTGGGTGACGAAGCGATGGGAGGTGGAAGCACGGTAAAAGAAGGGAGAAAATAGGTGGATCTGTAGAAAGAAAAATGGAAGAAGGAGGAGGAAGAAAACTTAAAATGAGGAATGAGATTGGAAGTGACAGCAGTTTGCAATATGAAAGAAACGAAGTCAAACAAGGTTATAAAGGCAAAATAAATAAAGAAAAGAACCGTTGCATACGAAACGTATACAATAAATATGAATTGATTTGAATAGTAATGGTCAAATTCAGCTGAAAAGATTAAAGCGAATAAATACGGAGCATTGGTTATGGTAAAGTAACGCACAAAATTAGGGGAATAACAAAGGAAAGGACTGGTCAAAATAAATGAATGTAAACGTGCAACGAATATAAAAATCTATATAATTGAACCGATGGAAACGAAGGAAGCAAATAAAAGAAAGGGAATGAAGGAAAAAAAATGAGCTGTGTCCCGAGCATAAATAAAGGTGGTAACGTATGAGAGGAATGAGAAAAACAAACGGTCACAATTTGAAATCAATGCAATAAAACGGCCAAAAGCTGATTTTTAGGAAAATTATTAAAGAAATATTCCTTGGGCTGCGCGTTTGAGATCCGAAAAGGCATGGAAATCAAAAAGTTATAATTTAGATTGGAATGAAAACGTACAGGAAATAATAAAGGAAAAAAAAAAATAAATGCGAAATAATCATATAGCATTTATTACGTTTCAAACTTTTGACATGGCATGGGATGGAAACAGCTGTACGCTAATTGAGAAGCTATTAAAGCAATTTATTATTAGTGGCATGTTATACGTTTTTATATTTATTTATTTCCTAGATCTCCATTCATATCTGATTATACTATGCAGATTTATCTTCATTATTAAACGTTCAAAAGAATAAAACGTATACAAATTTTCTTGATTTTCGAAACAAAATTAACGGCTAAAAGATGATGAAGGGACAAAATATAAGAAAGGGAAAGAGATGAATGCGTACAATTATTTATAAGAAAAGAGAGAGAAAAGAAAAACCCACAATTAAAAATGAATGAATGAACGCTGAAAGTCAGTCAGGAATATAGAAGGTACAATATGAAATAATGGTAATCACAACTACTTTTTTTAATGCAGACCTTAAATCAACCCTTAAAACATATACTTCATATATGTAGTTAAATATAGTATGTACTTCTCTTCTTCTTTGGTTCATATGATATATGAAACCCTTAACTATCGTATTTATAGCTGACGACATATGTATAGATATACTAAATATGCACTAAAATAAACTGGAAATGGTGACACAAAAACCCAAAATCAAATATATATATATATTTAACATGACTAGAAATCAAACTTCAGTAAAACTATATACTAGTATCAAGACTAACATATATATATATAGCTATTATAACACATATAAATTAAATAAAACTTGGTATAAATACGCTTTACTATATATACACTTCAAATAGACCATCATACATATACAGTGGTTTTCCAAAATAACTATATATGGAACGTACTCAACATACTTAAAATTTACACACCTTGCTGAAAAGCAAAAGGAGACCGTAAATTTATTACCCACGCTATTGATATTTATACCCAATAGAAATGAACTATGCTACCAAATTTACATCAAACTTAACTTATATTATAGTATAAATAATAGTTTATAAAGTTTTTGTACTAGATCTTATAGGTATAACCACAACCAAACTTTAAAATATATGTACACAGCTCGTACTACAAATCATTAATATACATAACATATTTTCTTTTTTTTTCAAAATTTTATTATTAATAATTTCTCAAAATCCAATTCAATACGTTAAATACCAATTAAAAATCGCTAAAATTTTATGGGTCGTTACAGCATGCATGTTTTCTCACTATGATAGCACAAAGTTTTGGCTTTAGTGCTTATGAAGACATAATAAATTAAGCCTTGTTCTTATGGAGACATTATAAGTCATAGGTTGTGCTGCTCAACCTGAAACATTATTGCCGAACAAACCGTACATTACATGTAAATCAATAAATTTCATGCAACTCAGTTTGTTTGGAGTCTATTAACTAAGTTAAAAACTCAATTAAGTCAAATTTTTAACTAGTTTAAATCTGAGTATGAATTCTTGGTTAACTCCTTTTTTTACCAAAATCTGAATTTGAACTCAGCTTAAACAGAGTTTTAAACTCTGTTTAAAACCGAATTTTAAACTCTGTTTAAAACCAAGTTTAAAATGAGTTTAAAACCGAGTTTTAAACTCATTTTCTGAGCTTGAACTGAGCTTTAAACTCAAAAAAACTAAGTTTAAAACTCAAACTTAAACTGAGTTTTAGCTCATTTAAATTCAGTTTCTGAGTGTAACCTGAGTTCATTTAAAAATGAATTTAAAGCTTAGTTTTTAAATCTCAGTTATAAAAAAACTAATTTAAATTGAGTTTTAAACTCAGTTTAAAACTAATTTAAACTCAAAGCTTAAAACCAAGTTTTTTAAACTCCGTTTAAATTCGAGTTTTAAACTCAGTTTCTGAGTTTAAACTTAGTTTTAAACTCAGAAAAATTGAGTTTACAACTCAGTTTTAAACTGAATTTTAGTTCATTTCTACTCAGTTTAAAACTTAGACAAAGTTTTAAAGTCAGTTTTTGAGTTTAAGCTGATTTTTAAACTCATTTTAAAAATGAGTTTTAAAATCACTTTGAAACTGAGTTTGAAACATAGTTTTCTAATCCCAGTTACAAAACAACTAATTTACTTAAGTTTAAACTCTACTAATGAAAAACACCTCTAATATTTAGATGGGAAAATTCTCATTTTATTCATCCAATGGGTAAGAAACATAACAGACCTAAATCTACATTTGTTTTGACTTAGTACAGACATTAGATTAGTATACATGTCCAAACAAGAGACATGAAGTCATGATTATGCTGGAGCTGCTACAAACATGAAAACATATAGGAGACATGCAATGAAACTCCTGTTAGTTAGGTCATCATTAGTCATGACTTGTACATTTGGACCATAACAGTTTTGAATCTCTAGCTCAAGCAAGAACAGTCCCTGTTATGTTTCCTAAACAAAAAGATTGTATGCGGGTTTTCTAAAGCAGATCTTCCTTACTTAGTTTACATCTTCATTTACCAACTTATACATTCTGATAATCGGTTTATACTTAGTTCAAGCCCAGATTATTTAAGAAGAGTTCCGATCTAGTTTTTAAACTGAGTTCGAACCGAGTTTAAAGCCTGAGTTTTGTTATCCCTCATAAGTAGGTAGGTCTCTTGTGAAGCGTTGATCGCTTATAGAAAGTCTGTCAAAAATGGTGAGCAAAGAAATGTACGGACCACTGGATCCATTATATATATATAAAGTGGACTTAAAATTAATAAAGAATTTTAGACAAAGTATCACTACTGCTCGGCTCATACTTTCTACCGATTAAAAACAAACAAAAATTTCAATTTTGTTATTAATTCAAAGACCTATATATCCTTATGGCTTTCGTCTTATGGGATGGGATCCTTTAAGCAGTTAGGTAAAAGTCTTGACCTATGTTTGAAGTTATGTCGTAGATGATATTATTTTTATTGTACTGTCTCCTATTACTGTTTATGCTGCATATTTTAGAACGTAAGCTGGACGACTTGCCTAAGTCTACTGATTGTGGAATCAAGTCATATACATGACTCATTGAATTATACATAAGCTTCGCATATTTGGAGGAAAGCACCAGATATCACTTTTAATGTGTAATTGGGCAACATTAAACCAGTTCACAAATCGAATTTAATAACCCAACTTACAAACTTAGTTTATTAACCCAATTTATAAACTGAGTTTAAGCTCAATATGAAAACTGATTTTAAACTCTGATTATAAATTGAGTTACACAAGTTTGGTACTGAGTTTACACTCAGTTTGAAACCTAGTTTTAAGCTTTGATTACAAAAAGTCACATCAATTTGGTTGGCATTTGTAAGTACAGTTAGCATAGTAGTTCATCCACACATTTAACTTTTGTTCGCCAAAATTTTAATTTATCTCATTTATTACTCTGTATCAAAATAAAAGCTTAGATGTTGCTATCCAACAAGCCTATAAGTTGTTACCCATTTAACCTTTTTAGGAAACATATATGAAGAAAAAAGCCGAGCTCCAAGAAGATGAAAATGTATGGAATCCAAGACTTTGGGTTGGGTCATCCAGAGGCCTTACAGGAGGAAGGGTTTATGGAGCATCTTATGTTGATACAAATACTATATTGCATAAAAGTTACCAATCCAACTGTCTAGCAGATCGTGCAAATCAAGAACAACCTGTAATGTTCAGTGGCATGTTATTGACATTGGAGCTTATTTCAATAATAGAAAGAGAAGTGCAATTGACGGTAACTAGCTTGCTTGGTTTAATTAATCCGACCAATTTTCAAAGCATAAACCAATAATCTTGGTTGTTCAACCAACCATCCGATCAAACACAACACTTGGGTCAGTTTTCTGTAGAGCCGTCAAGTCAAATCCTACAACCACTTGCTCAGCCATTCGCACCACTAACTGCTCAACTGTTACCACATCCACTAAATCAAGTGTTGCAACATCCTCCTTAACCATTTCTACAACCTTCAAGTTTTCTCTCGCAGCCATCATGTCAAGTCCCACAACCATGTGATCAACCGTTTCTACAAATTCCTAATCATGTCTCGCAGCCATCAGGTCAGAAATGATACAACCATTAGTTCCTTGTCAACAGACACCCGAACAATATCAAACAACACATGTGCCTTTTCAATCAACTTTTGGAAACATTTCTGAATAAGTTGGATCATTCATGCAACTATTGAGACATATAACACAAGATCAATCCAGTCATAATCAACTTGGAAATAATCAAGCATCAAACACTCGAGGAAACGTTCGATCACAATATGAAGATGATGCATGAATTGCTTGTCAGCTTCTGAAAGTATCAAGCATGTTCTGTTGGAAAACTTGTCTTTTCTTTTAAACTTCTATTTTAGGTTTTTTTTGTTTGGATCTTGTTTCAGGATTATAGTTTGTAGGGTCCAAATTAGATATGTTGTTTTTTGGTAATGACATATGTGCTTTGGATATTCTATGATTTGCTTTTCTTGCAATGAACAATTGGTTACATTTTGTACATGAGCTGCAAATTTAACAATTATTTTGTTATATGTTCTGTTAGACATTGCATTTTGTCTACTCATTGATTTGTGATGAAACTGTAATAAAATTATGTTTCATTTCTTTTGTCCAACTGACTTATAATAACCACTATATTTACAACTAATTTCAAACTTTGAATATGGTCTCTATAGTTATACGAGAGACCATAAAATTTTCTCTAACTAGTTTTTAATGTATGCATGTATTTGAGACCATTAGTAAGGTAATTAATATTTTAGAGACGAATGTTTGTGGTCTTTGTTTATTTAAAGACCTGATTTTAGAGACAATACTTATCTGTCTTAAGTTGGCTACAAATATTAATTACAGACAAAATCTTGCATTTAGAGACAAAATATAAGAGTCTTCAAAAAATCCATTTTTTGTAGTGGTAGTGTCTTTGTGACTGAGTCGCGGAATAGGCCGCGCTCTTTAAGATGTTTCGCCGCTTTGCCGAAATTATGCAAGGCAGTCTCCAATGCAGCGTCGCGTCCAGGATAAAAACAGCCTTAAATCAATATCAACATCATCTTAAACGAAAATTGGTGAGTCAGTAGCACCCAAAAAATATTACTCGGATCTATGAAGGTTTAAGGCAAAAGAAGAAGAGAACTCGGTTTACAAACTGATAAAAATTCTGCATAATAGCTTGGTTTATATAGAAAAAATCTGAGTAGAAATGAGACTGAGTCATGAGAAAATACCAGATCTGATTTTATTCGGTCTTATTACCAACTTAAAGTCAGTTTAAAAATATACTGTCATAAAATAAGAAGCTCTACATCACATTAGGAAAGCTCGACCCGACTCGGGTCGGGTCGATCGACGCGCACACGTGTGTGATGGCTAACATATTTTGTCTCCTCAACACAAGAGAAAACATTGAATGTACAAATGGTGCATTCTTAATTCTATATTTAAATAGGATACTCTATACTTCTCCACAATGTGAGACAATTCAATATGAGGGGTATTCTATATTTCTTCCAATACTTTTAACAATTCATTATAAAATCAAATTTTCCAACATTCAAAATAGAATTGGCCAATGAACAATACAAAATTATATATATAGTAAATAAATGGGATCGATATTTTTATTACCTATAAGAAAAGGTTAACTGAAACTAGACCTGTCAAAATATGACCCAACCCATTAACCCAACCCATTTACCCTACTTTTAAGTGGGTTGGGTCAACCCATTTATGAATTTTATTAAATGAGTTATGGGTTGGGTAGACCCATTTTTAAAAGGGTTATAAGTGGGTAAACCATTTACCCATTTATTAAAAACATTAAATTTTAATATAAATTTGAAAAATAAGAATTTTAAACATACAATGTAGTTTTCATGAAAATTGACAGTTGTACTTAAAAAATAACAGGCCACTGCATCTTCATATTTGAACTTCACCGACTGTAGAAGCCGCTATTTTTTCTGTTCAGACTGCAATTAAAATTTCTAATTCCAAGTTATAAATTCGAAATTTTCAAAAATTTCAAAATTTAAATTTCAAATTTCAATTTTTTATATTCCAAATTTCAAATTCGATATTTCCAAAAATTTGAAAATTTAAATATCAAAATTTCAAATTTCAAAATTCGAAATTTCCAAAAATTTCAAAATTAAAAATTTCAAAATCCGAAATTTCCAAAAATTTTAGAATTCAAAATTTCCAAAAATTTAAAATTTTCGAATTTCGAAATTTCCAAAAATTTCAAATTTAAAATTATCAAAATTTCAAAATTCGAAATTTCCAAATTTAAATTTCGAAATTTCAAATTTTGAACTTCGAATTTCAAAATTTAAATTTTAAATTTTTTAATTTTTAAATTCAAAATTGAAATTTTAAAATTTCGAATTTTAAAGTTCAAATTTTCAAAATTCGAAATTTCAAAATTTCAAAAATCGAATTTTGAAATTTGAAATTTTACTTTGAAAATTTTAATTTGAAAATTGGAATTTGAATTTTTAAAGTTCAAAATTTTGAAATTTCAAATTTTAAAATTCGAAATTCGAAAATTTGAAATTTGAAATTTTGAATTTTGAAAATTCGATATTTGAATTTTGTACTGTGAAATTTTTAAATTTTGAATTTTCGAAATTTGAAATTTTAAATTTGAATTTTGAAATGTGAAATTTTGAAATTTGAAAATACATTTTTTAGAATTTTTTCATATAAAAAATCGACTTATGTGAGTCGAAAAGCAAAAAAAAAATTGCTTTTGCAATAAGTTGAAAAATAACTTTTAAAAGTCGGTAGATTTTGTTTATCCATATTGACTTTTTAATTTTTTCATTTTATAAGTAAAAACAACTTATTTTTTGTAATCCAAACGGCCCCTAAATCTTGAAATGGGTTAAATGGGTAACCCGCTTATTAAACGGGTTGGGTGATATATGGCTAGGGTCATAAGTGGGTAAAAAAGAATGGGTCATAAATGGGTTGGGTCAAACCCAACCCAACCCATTTTGACCCAACTCAACCCATTTGACAGGCCTAACTGAAACATCTTCCTTGCAAAGACTTTTAGCGGTAAAGAGATGAAGGTCCTGTAAGATCTTACCATTTAAAAGTACATATTAACAGGTGAGGTTGACACATCAACTTTTCTTTCCCATCAAACGTGCAACTTAGAATTTTATGTTTTTAGTTTTATACTATAAGTAATGGATTAGACATAGTTTCAGGAGCAAAAGACATCGAATAGCTACTAATTGTACAACTAAAGAAAGAATACTAACAATCTCTACATAGATAAACATTGAGATGGACATGAAATATAAGATATGGCTAAAATCAGGGTGATGTGTGTTATAATGTAATTGAAACTTCACATCACTAATCATACATTGTATTACAATGGAAGAAATACCGAAAGGAACCATATATCATTCTAGGATACTATTTGGGTTCCTTTTTTGAAACTCTTATATAACTGGTTCACGAACTTGAAACTTTCATCGTCTTAAAACAAACTTATGAATTGAGTTCATTGCACACTTGAATTGTTTTAAGACAAACATCCATTCTAGAATACTGTTTTGGTTCATTGCATACTTGAATGATCAAATTATACAAAAGTATAAAGCAATGTATCATATAAACTTGAAACATGCGGCATGATTTAATAAATTATACAACTAAATATATAGGACTATGCAGAATAATAAATAATGAAGTCATTAAGGGCCCGTTTGGCAAACAAAAGCAAAAGGACTTTTGCTTATTTCAAAAGTCCTTTTGCTTTTAGAAAGCTAAAAAGTTAAAAAGCATATTTGGAAACTTTTGACTTATAACTCAAAATTGAAAAAAAAGTTCAAAATTCAAATTTGAAATTTTTAAAATTTAAATTGTAATATTTCGAATTTGAAAATTTCAAAATTCAAATTTTGAAATTTGAAATTTCAAAGTTCAAATTTTGAAAATTTTAACTTTTAAAAATTCGATATTTTAGAGTTCAAAATTTTGAAATTTCAAATTTTAAAGTTCGAAATTCGAAAATTTGAAATTTGAAAATTTAAAATTTTGAAATTTGAAATTTTGAATTTTGAAATTGTGAGATTTGAAATTTCAATTTGAAATTTTAAATTATCAAAATTTCGAAATTTGAAAATTTGAATTTATGAAAATTTGAAATTTGAAATTGGAAGTGTTAGTTTGAAAATTCAAATTTGAAATTTGGAATTTGAATTTTTAAAGTTCAAATTTTTGAAATTTCAAATTTTAAAATTCGAAATTTTGAAATTTGATGTTTTGAAATTATGAAATTCGAATTCTGAAAATTTGAAATTTCAAAATTTCAATTTTGAAATTTTGAATTTGTAAAATTTTGAAAATTTAAATTTGAAAATTTGAAATTAGAATTTAAAATTTTTGAAATTTGAAAGTTTGAAATTTGAGATTTGAAATTTGGAAATTTGACTTTTTGAATTTTTGAAATTGAAATTTGAAATTGAAAATTTTGAAATGTGAAAATTTTGAAATTTGAATTTGAAATTTATAAATTTTGAAATTTGAAATTTTGGAAATTTGAAATTTGAAAATACATTTTTTTAGTATTTTTCATATAAAAAATATGTAAGTCGAAAAGCAAAAAAAAATTGCTTTTGCAATAAGTTGAAAAGTGACTTTTAAAAGTCGGTAGATTTTGTTTATCCATATTGACTTTTTAACTTTTGCATTATATAAGCAAAAAAGCAACTTATTTATTGCCATCCAAACGGCCCCTAAGACAATAAATCATATAATCTATATATCAAGTAATGAAACATAATAAAGGGTAACAGTCAAAGAAAACTATAAAGGTCATCACTTATTCTAATTTTTAAGATAATCAGAGTATTCAGATGCATGCGTGTATTCTCTGTAAATTGTGTGGTCAGAGACAAGCACCATTGTCCAAGTGGTTAGTTGATTCGGCTTGGTGCAGGATGTCACAAGTTCGAAACTTGCTTTCGAACGTTTATTTGACATGGGATATGTTGTCCCATTGATTTGTTGTATATAAAGTACCAATTCAAAAAAAAAAAAAAAAAAATTGTGTGGTCAGAGCTACCCATCCTGATATTAAATCTACCAATTTGATAAGAATTTTTTACAGTATTGGCCAGACCTTTTAGCACATGAAGAAATTTCAAATTGTAGTAGTGTTTGGAAACACTATTCGGTTTTAATTGTAGTTAGATTTTTGGGTTGATACAAATGGAGTCATGGATATTTTTGTTTGTCCTACGTTGGATTGTGAACGAATACTTTTGGACGTGGACAGTGTCGTAACAAAATCTGTATCTATACTCATTTTTGAATATCGAATATCTGCATTCATAGTTATTGAAGAATATCGGATAATTATCCCTACCTAACGATCAATAAGTCAAGAAACATAGATAAAAAATTTGGTTTTAACAAAAATTATTTTCCAATCACATTTGTTATTTAAGTATGCAAACTCAAAAACATAATGATAGTAAATAGTTTTGAATAGTTAATACGCATATAATATGAGCTGCTAACCTAATAAAACAATAAACGCGTATATTTTATTGTATTAAAATTTATGTAAAGTAAACTATAATCTCAACAAAAACCGAATGGATAAATTTTAGATGCGGATATCTTGTTGTCCGTATCGGTATCTGTTTTCTGAATATTGAATATTTATCCCTTTTCGGATATGAATATAGATGGATTTCGATTTTTTGAGTATCATAATTACAGTGAATGTAAACAAAACAAAGGGATGTCGCACAATACAAAGTAAAGTACCAAATGAATGAATTTTCAACTACAGTATACTTTGGAAAGAGCATGTAGCAATTTTTGTTGGTTTATAAGAATGGAAGATATGGATGCGTACTAATTCATTGGTATACTACTTTAACCCAAAATAGCGGTAATATTTTTTTATTTTTTTAAGTAACTACCTTTTATTATGAGTGAAAAAGGAATGCTTCTTTATGCTAATTTGCTTTGAGATGAAATCATGCAACCGATCTATTATCAGCTTAATCATGCATAAAAAAATATACTCCATTTACTCATGCACATAAACAAATCAACAATTTATTTATCTTTTAAATGGTAATAAGTATGTAATGAGAACTTTCAATCAGATCCATTTGTACAAGATGATGCTGATTTCCGCCATATGCTAAAATAAAGGAATGCTTCTTTATGTTCATTTGGTTTGAACCAAAGTCATGTTGCAAGCTGTTGTCAATTTCTCATGCATAAGAAAATGCTCAATTTACTCATGCCGACTTCAGTATATGATAAAATAATTTACCGCATTCCCATGCACTAATAAACGTATGCTCAAGTTGAAAATCAATAATGAGAAAGTAGTACAACTAAAAGTAAATTCATAACAGGCAAAGAGTATAATAAATGAGTGGTATAACTATATAAAACCATGAAAGCAGAGGACACATGGATTGCCAAATTATCAAAGAAAAATAAGCATGTCCAACACGTGTGAAAACATGCAAACAAACACAATGGATTTGAATTCAAGTACGGTGAACAAACATAAATTATCTGCGTACAAATGACAAATGCTAAAGTACTTAGAAAACTAACACAACTGAAATCCGTTGAATGATGGAGAAAGAAAAGAACAATGAACTCAGTTTTAAAGATATATATATATATATATATATATATATATATATATATATATATATTGTTATATAGACTATACAATATCATTTTTGGTATCCAACTAAATTTAAACTACAAAACAACAATCTATTAAATTATAGTAGTCCATAGATGTATAACAATATTATAAAATACTATTAGATCAACTTATCTTGTTTTTCTGTTTTTTTTGTCTTCCTCGTATATTGACATGTGATGTCAATGATCTAATTTGAATGCTAGAAACTCCATCATCATCATTAACTATTTTTAGTCGACCATCTAATTTGGTAAAATATAGAAGTTTAAGTAATTCCAAAAATGATAGTTAATTTTCAATCAGTTTCACAGGCAACCTAAATTGCAGTCAATCTAATGTTGAAATATTAAACTTGATTTGTTAATTTCTAGAAGTTTCTTATTATTAAAGTTTCTAGAGTCTTCTTGTATTTGATATAATTTGGTGAGAGCTGTATAATTTTATATTAGTTGCTAGAAATAAGAATTATATAAAAGTTATGTTTCTAGAGTTGTCTAAAGAGAAAGTTGTAGAGTTGTCAAATGAGTGATGTTTCTAGAATATTTTATATCTAGAATGCTCTATTGAGTCATATACATAGTGGAGCTCTCCCCTCATTTTGTATTAATCAATCAAGCAAGAAATAAATCATCAATAAAGAAAAGTTTTCCACAATAAAATAAAATAAAAACTCCTCTTTCTTATATTCTCTCCATTCTTTCTCCAAAAATATTCAACAAAGTGGTATCGGAGCGAGGATTTTTTTTTAAAAGATAAAGATGGCGAATAATGGCATTTCCCTATAACTTCCAATGCTTACCAAGAACAATTATGATAATTGGAGTTTAAGGATGATGACTCTTCTTGGAGCACACGACATGTGGGAGATAGTTGAAAATGACTATACTAAACATGAGAATGAAAATGGTTTATCTCAAAAATCAAAGAGATGGTTTGAGAAAATCAAGGACAAGGGACAAGAAGGATCTTTGTCTAATTTATCAAGCATTGGATGATGACACCTTTGAAAAAATTTCTGGATCAAAGTCGGCCAAAGAAGCATGGGAGAAGCTTCAAACATCTTACAAGGGAGCTGATCAAGTAAAAAAAGGTACGTCTTTAAACTTAAAGAGGAGAGTTTGAAACTTTGCATATGAAAGAAGGTGAACTTGTTTCTAATTACTTCTCAAGAGTTCTAGTGGTTAGTAATAATCTTAAAAGAAATGGTGAAAAGTTAGATGATGTAAGAATTATGGAGAAAATTCTTAGATCATTAGATCCAAAGTTCGAATATATTGTCGCCAAACAAAAAACTTGAAGATCATGAAAATAGAGGAACTTCTAGGCTCATTGCAAGCTTATGAAGAAAAGAAAAGGAAGAAGAAAGAGACTATGGAGCAAGTCCTTAAGACACGGATTGAATCAAAAAGGAAGAAAGTAATCGAAGCCAACAAAGATGGGGTGGTGGCCAAGAAAGAGGAGTAGGTCGTGCATATGGACATGGACAAGGTTGGAGGCCCAACTATGAAAACAACAACAGCAACAACAATAAAAGAGGAGAAAGCTCAACAAGAGGTTGTGGAAGAGGAAATTCAAGGTATGACAAGTCACGTGTTAAATGCTATAATTGTGAGAAATTTGGACATTATGCTTCTAAACGTAGAGCTTCAAAGCATAATAAAGTTGAAAAGAGTGCCAATTACATTGAAGAAAGAAGTCAAAAAGATGATATTTTGCTAATGGTTTATAAGGAAAAGAAAGAGCAGTTAATCTCCAAAGGATTATGTGAGACTGTCGAAAATGGTTATGAATGGCTGAATTATATGGAGAACATATTGAAAATGAAAAAGAAAGCTTTTGCAAAATTACGATGGAATGATCATCGTGCTCATGTTGTAAATAGTGAGAACGGTGATGAAGTAGATTATGATCATATGCTTGGAGAAAGTTCTACAGAAGATTCATGGAATTTGCTGAAAGAAGCATACAGAAAGAATGATGCAAAAATAATAGAAGAAGACAATTTGATTTATGAAAAAGAGGAAAATACGAATAGTGAGAAGGAGAAAGATGCAAAAAAATTGCTGAAATTTGAGAAGTTGGAGAAGGATAAATTGAAAGAAGAAGGGAAACGTGTAGATGACGAAAAAGAAGAAGATGAAGAAAATAAAGAAAGCAAAGATGACACCGATGATGAAAGGTATGAAAGTAAAGGAGATGACAATGAAGAAGGCTTGAATCAAGGAGATAAAATTCAAAAGCATAGAGGAAATTTGATGTACGAACAAGAATCTAAAGACATGGAAAAGGAGAATGGGATTGGAGATCACATAATGAAAATCAAAACTTCTTTCCATACTTTGAAGAAGATGAAATACCACAACCAAGGATCGAGCAATTAAGGGAGGAACCTACTTCCCCACTAGTTCCTCCTACCACAAGTTGTCAAGAAGATGAGAGCTCAAGTGAGAGAGCTCCACGTTTTAAAAGCCTACAAGAAATTTATGAGGTAACAGAAAATCAAGACAATCTTACTCTCTTCTGTTTATCTGCGGATTGTGAGCCTATGAACTTTCAAGAAGCCTTGCAAAAGAAGAATTGGAAAAATGCTATGGACAAAGAAATCAAGGCCATCATAAAGAATGACACATGAGAGTTAGCTTCACTTCCAAAAGGACACAAGGCGATTGGTGTGAAGTGGGTATACAAAGCAAAGAAAAATGCCAAAGGAGAAGTTAAAAGATACAAAGCGAGATTGATGACAAAAGGCTATAGTCAAAGAGCCGACATTGACTATGATGAGGTATTCGCTCCAATCGCTCGATTAGAAACTGTTAGACTAATAATCTCTTTAGCAGCTCAAAATAGTTCGAAGATACATCAAATGGATGTGAAATCTGCTTTCTTAAATGGAGTTCTTGAAGAAGAAGTTTATATTGAGCAACCACAAGGCTATGAAGTCAAAGGAGAAGAAGACAAGGTTTTGAAGCTAAAGAAGGCACTTTACGGGTTGAAACAAGCTCCAAGAGCTTGGAATGCTCGAATTGATAAGTATATCCAAGAGAGAAACTTCATCAAATGTCCATATGAGCATGCACTCTATATTAAAATCCATAATGGTGATACATTGATTATATGTCTGTATGTAGATGACTTGACCTTCACAGGTAGCAATCCAAGCATGTTTCAAGAGTTTAAGAAAGAGATGACGAAAGAGTTTGAGATGACTGATATTGGGCTCATGTCTTATTACCTCGGCATTGAAGTAAAACAAGAAGATAAAGGCATTATAATCACTCAAGAAGGCTATGCTAAGGAAGTATTGAGGAAGTTCAAGATGGATGACTCTAATCCAATTTGCACACCAATGGAATGTGGAACCAGGTTGTCAAGGCATGAGGAAGGAGAAAAAAATGGACTCAACACTCTACAAAAGCTTGGTCGGAAGCTTGCGATATTTAATGTGTATAAGACCTGACATTCTATATGTGGTAGGAGTTGTGAGTCGATACATGGAGAACCCAACAATAACTCGTTTGAAGGTAGCAAAGAGGATTCTTCGCTATATTAAAGGCACAACAAACCTTGGATTTACTACTCCACTTTTGATGATTACGAACTTGTTGGATATAGTGATTGAAGTGGAGATATGGATGACCGAAAAAGCACAACTGGCTTCCTGTTCTACATGGGAGATACAACCTTCATATGGATGTCGAAAAAATAGTCGATTGTCACTCCTTCCATATGCGAAGCAGAGTATGTAGCCGCCACTTCATGTGTTTGCCATGCAATTTGGTTACGAAATCTACTAAAGGAGTTGAAACAGCCACAAGAGAAGCCGATCATGATTTTCGTGGACAACAAATCAGCAATTGCTTTGGCTAAGAATCCAGTTTTCCATGATCGAAGCAAGCATATTGATACACGCTATCACTATATTAGAGAGTGTGTCTCCAAAAAGGATGTGCAACTAGAATACGTGAAGATACATGATCAAGTAGCTGATATCTTCACCAAGCCTCTCATGCATGAAGATTTTGTCCGGTTGAGAAATCTGCTTGGAGTCACAAATCAAGTTTAAAAGGGGGTGTTGAAATATTAAACTTGATTTGTTAATTTCTAGAAGTTTCTTAGAGTCTTCTTGTATTTGATAGAATTTGGTAAGAGCTCTACAATTTTATATTAGTTGCTAGAAATAAGAATTATATAAAAGTTATGTTTCTAGAGTTGTCTAAAGAGGAAGTTCTAGAGTTGTCAAATGAGTCATGTTTTTAGAATATTCTATATCTAGAATGTTTTATTGAGTCATATAAATAGAAGAGCTCTCCCCTCATTTTGTATCAATCAATCAAGCAAGAAATAAATCATCAACAAAAAAAATTCTACAATAAAATAAAATAAAAACTCATCTTTCTTATATTCTCTCCCTTCTTTCTCTAAAAATATTCAACATCTAAATCGTAGTCAACCCCTAGTTTGCTCATCTAAAGACTAGAAAAGCTTGTTCCAAACAACTTATAAATATATAATAATACCTCTCATAGCAGTTCGAATCGGAGACCCACAGATAGTGGTTGTTCAAAGCAGCTCGAATCGAAGAAGAGCACATGGTGGCTGGATTTAGGGAGTGGGATCCACTGAGATTTAGATTAGGGTTACGCGGATGGTGGAACTGATCGACTGTTGATAACGATGATTGACCTTTTTTTTGGATTTCATGGAGTTTTTATTTTTTTTCTAGATGTGATAAGCGGAAGGAACACCGTTTTCTGGAGAAGCTGACAATACACGTTTTTTCCCTCGTAAATTTTTTATTATCCACCTTTTTTTATTGTATAGCGTTGAGTAGACGATGATAATTGTGCAGTTAATAGCGCCTAAAACCCTATATTGTATAAGGGTTAAAGAAGATAAGCAGAAACGCTATATATTAATGCTATTAAAAATTCATATTTTTGTGGCCATGCAAGTATGAACTTAAGTTATAAAATGTTTATAAACTTGAAGTTATGTTTATGAAATGGTTTAGTATTGAATGACATTAGTGCAAATCAATGTGATTTAAAATGCAATTGGTCAATGTGATTTAAAATGCAATTGGTATAGTTAAGAAACTGATAGAATGAGTACGTAAGTTGCAAGTAGATCATTTTATCCACTTGAATTTTCTTGATTCAGGATTCGAATACATAATTTTGAGGTGATTTACACCAACCCAGATAAGGATTTCTTACTCGATTCTTGACGTCTAATATTTGACGAAGATTCTTAAATGGTCGTGAAATTTTCTATCATATTATATGGCTATGTAAGGAGAGCAGAGTTTTTGAGTTAAGGATCTTGATTGGAGTCCGCACTAAAGGGGCCAAGTGATCTGCACTAATTTGAAAGTGAAATTATGCGATCCAGAAAGTGATCGGATTGATAAAGCGTACGGATGATCCATGTACATCATATTGTCTTAGGTATATTTATATACTATGTTTATTGGCTTCTGGGGAGTTTAAGTGATGATTCTTCGATTTGTTATGAGGTGGCATAAATGATCGACTAAGTAACAACCTGAGGCTGTTGAGCGTAAGGTACGCTTAGTAGATTGTTTATCATCCTTGCGTGATAAGAAGGTTTCTGAATCAGAGAAAACCATGGGTTTGTTTGCTAGTAATTTTGAATGTTGTTGAGTATTTCTATGTGATTTGTTTCTTTTGTTGCGTCAGAATGAAATATTCTAAGTGAGGGAGAATGTAATGACATAGAATTTCGAACACTGCGTATTTAAATATCTGAATTATTTAAATATTTGAATCTTGGATTAAATGTGATTAAATTAATTTAATAATTTTGTTAACCCCTTTTAATTAGTAACTAATGATGGTAAACTTGTTTTTAAAAATTGTTTACAAAATTAAATACTTTGAAGAAACTTCGATAATGTGACCGAGAATCGTTTTACCAATAAACGCTGTTGAAACGCGTGAAATTATCATCCCAGCGCACTATCATGGATTTTGATGAAACTAGTGTCATTGGGACCGGAGTAATGCGGTGATGTATGCCGATAAGTTTTGTGGCGATCAGATGTACTATATAGTGTGGTCGTGCAAGCTCAAAAAGTGCTGTGATATATTTTAGAAATTTAATTATTACATAAACACCACTACTCTCCTTCTCTCCATCACTTTTTCCTCTTCCTTCTCTTTTACATTTCTTTTAAAGAAAATACACAACCACCACAAACATTGAATTGTTCTTGGAGCTTTGGGCCACGATAGATGATGATGTTGGATCCGTTTATGGAGGAAGGCTTCATATTGGTGTATGCGATGTTGGGTACAGCTGTCCTTGGCCGAATGTGATTTTGGCTTGCGTGAGCTAAGGTTTGAGACGAACGATGATTAGAGAGGTGTTAGGACACAGGAATTGTGGCATCGAGCTTCTTGGGTGAAGGCGAGTAGGCAGTGGCAATTTGAGGAGGTGCGCTGGTAGATAGGGAGTTGCGACATATGTATGGTCGCATTAGGAGGTGATGTAACGACTCTGAATTTTATCTATGGATTTGTAAATATTTAAGTTATTTTAAATATTCAATCAATATTTTTAATAATTAAATAACCTTTTTTAATTAATAATCTGATGATAGAAAATTCATTTTTAATTTTAGTTACAAAAATAGGCAGTTCGATGAAAATGTGACTGAAACCCCTTTTTTGGATTTTGAATTTTTACGGAACGACAAGTTGTAGAAAGTTATTGAACCTTTGTATACATTTTAAACAACATTTAAATGCTAGATTAAGGTAAGAAAACATTTATTTGGAAATGAGTAGATAAGTAATGTAAAATAATACTAAGAACTCATAATTATAAAATATTTTTGAATTTGAAAATGAAGTGATGGATATGAAGTTTGAATTGAAATTAAAAGATTCCTTAAGTGTAAAAATCAACAAAGGTACATGGAACATTTAAATATCCACCATATTTTCAAATGGCTGGGTACCTTGGAGGCTTGGAAAAGATTGGAGAGTTAAAATTGAATTAAAGGGCATTTTGGTTCTTTAGCTTATTCTATTTTTTTACTCCATCTTATATACATAAATTTCTCATTTTACAATCCATATTATATATGCACTTCCCCTTTCATTTTCATCTTCATACTTTTTGTAAATTTTGAAAACAAGATCGCGTCTTTTAGGTAAATGAAATAATTTAACCTAGATTATATTTTACATATATGAGAATAGTTTTTAGAAATTATTGAAGTTATATATATATGGTGTGTTTTGTTGTCAAAGAATTATAATATTCAATTATTATCATTATTTGTTTATTAGTTGTACTCAGATAGTTCATGGGTATTTTTTTTGGTTAAATAAATATGAACACCTTGTGAATTAAGTTTCACAATTTGACTATAAGGCGTTTAATAAATGAGTTGGGTTATAAGTTAAATTTAATTTTAATTAAGATGATTATAATAATCTTAACAAGTAACATTTTTGAAATAGTTTTATACAAGGAAGTGAAAAATTATATAAATATGATTTATAAATGTGGTTTATAAAAATAAATGATTTAAGCTGAGAATTTGATAACTTAAATCCTGGTGTTTTGGAAATTATTTTTGAAAATTTTGGAATAATAATAATAATAATATTTAGAAGTCTATTCGAATAGCAATTTTTTAAAGGATTATGAAGTAGATAGAAAGCACCGAACTCACTTTGTTCGCTGGAAAAATAATTCTGATGTTGACTGAAGCATCACCGGTGTTCATTTTCAAGTTTCTAAGTAAGGGATTGCTACCATAGTAGTTTTGCTTTATAATTGGTTCGTAAATCAATTTTTGATTTAAATCCAGATGTATGATTTGTTATACAAAAGTGGGTTTGTATATTATTATTATTTCGAAATGATTTGAAATAAAAACTAGGTATTTGATTCTGAAGTTTTCAACTAAGTTATTATATGAATGCATATGTCCTATATATTAGGTAGTTTGATCGGTGCATCTCATTATGATATATTGTTTAATAATTTTCATTTACTAAAATGAAATGGAAATTCAGCGATTTTGGATAGTCAAAAATTCCTGAATGAATATTGACATTGAAGCTAAGCATTTTGAGAAATTATAAAAAAATAAGTTTTTTTAACTTATTAATTTGAAGAGATAGAAATTTAAGACAAGTTTTAAATTTATTGAATATTATGGTTAAGTAAAACAATTCTTAATATTGTATATTTATACTCTTAAGAAGTAGAAGAATATTTTGCAAATATGAGCTTGAGTTTTAGAATATTAATAAAGTTAAGTAATGTTTCTTAAGTAAATTAATGATTCTATAAAAAGATAATTATAATCTTGGGAAATATTTTGTTAATGAGATAAGTATTTATAAAGTGTTTGTAGGTTTAGAGTAATATATTATGAAATGACTTAGAAAATGAATTCTAGAATTAACTAAAACTACAAACTTATGTTTTAAAGTGTTGATAAAACCTAAGTTGTGTTTTAAAAATGTTCATAAACTTATGTAAGGTTTATGAAAAAGTTCAAAAATAAATTTAGTACAAAAGGGAATATGCTAAGAAATAACGAATGTGAATTAAAATAATTGGTATGGCTAAGAAACGTAAATTTGAAAATTGAGCTATGAGATGAAATTTAACTTTAGTAAAGTTAAATAAAATGATTTATGAAATGGTTTGTAAATGAATTTTTGCATTAAAGGAAAAACTATTGGAAAATTATGTGTGATTTAAAATTGAATGTGAATAAAAAGAATTTGGTATAATTTAGAAACCAATGGAACAAATACGTAAGTTGTACGTAAGTTATTCCACTCGCATAATGTTTTTGATCCACATTCTAGTACACCATTTCAAGGTGATTTACACCGGTCCGAGTTAGCATTTTTCACCGGCTTCTTGACGGCAAAGACTTGATGCAGATTTTTGATTTGATTCTAGAATTATTTATCATAGTATATGGTTAGGTAGGGAAATAAAGGATTCTAATCAAGGAAATGAATCAGAGTCTGCACTAGAGTGGTCGAGTGAGCGATACTGATTTGGAAGTGAAATTGTGCGATCGAACGAGCGATCAGATTTTATATTTCATATAGACAGCGTATGTACATCGTGTAGGCTTAAATATAATTATATCCTTTTGATATTGCAAATGCAAATTATATGGTTGGATATATTTGTAAATGAGATGCACGTATATGGAAGCAAGGGCTAGCTTAATGCTTATGGTTTCATGAGTTGAATTTGTTTGCCTGACTAGTAGGTACGTGTTAATATTGTTGTTCAATTTGATGGTTTTATGCCCTAAATATGTGTGGTCACTTGGTTTTTTTCTTTTGTTGGTTTAGACCGGCTATGGCGATCGATTTATAGTATTTCCGATCGAGCCGTGCAAAAGAGGTGCTGTCGAAATTTTCTGTAATTTAAATAGACAGAAAAGTCAATAATCCATTTAACTAATTGATTTTGAAAGTTTTAATGGGTTTAGGGGCATTTTTCTTACCACTAGGGTTTCAGAGACGAAATTCTTTTAACGGGGAGAATGTAACGACATGAAATTTATGTTATTTGGTTTTGAAATATTTAATTAATTTTAAATATTAAAATCTTGATTTAAAAAGGTTTAATAACTTAAATTCAAATATATGGGTTATTTTAAAAGTTAATATTTAGAATTCAAATATACAGAATTTTAAAATATATGAATTGTGAATTAATATTTGAATAGTATTCCAGTAAATGGGATTTATAATCGATTATTAATTTTAATTGATTAAATGGTCTTATTTAACTCCGTGTAAATTATAAATAATAACGGTGAATTTATTTGTAAATTTATTTGCAATAATAAATGGTTCAAATAAATAATAATAAAATAAAATTTTAATATAATGACTTGATTTCTTTTGATGTAATTTTAATTTAATTTATTTTATTTTTCTATAATTTTTAATTTGGAAGATACTGGAATTATCGTTTGACGATTTATCGGCAAATGGTGGTATTTTTGTGATTTTGCAGAATTCAATAAGCAGTGTATATTATTATTGTTTGTGGTCGCGTCGCCTTTCTGAGCGCGATCTTATTTTTGTTTTACCATTTGGAGTTCATATGCAAATAACAATATAGGCGACGAACTGCCGGAAAATGCAAAATAAAAATAAGTTAACACTTAACTTTAGCTTTTCACCCTTTTCTCACTGCCTCATATTCAGTCAAACCGTAAAAGAGAAAGTAAGCTTAAGTATTTCAAAAAATTAAAATCTCAAAATCTACTCAATGAAAATCTTTAAAACAAGTTTATTTGGGTTTAAAATTGCACGATCTACCAACCATATTAGTTTTGTACTATGCGTCTTCAGTTTGAGGCGTTCGAACAGTTTGGCACTACACCAGAAATGCCATTTTGCAACTTTCTGAGCCATTGCAAATGGATTTTGCAATGGCTCCAAGGCGTTGTCAGTGGTAAAAAAAGCAACGTCTCCCAGCCGTTGCAAAACAATTATTAGCAATGGCTCAAAGCCATTGTAAAACCTTATTTTACAACTGTTTAGAGCCATTGCAAATAGATGTAGCAACAGCTGGCAGCCATTGCAAAACCAAAAGTAGCAACCCTTCAAAACCGTTGTAAAAACTTATTTTACAACGGTTATGAGCCGTTGCTAATTTTGGTTTTGCAACAGCACTAAACCGCTGCTAATTTTCATTTTTTCTTTCAAAAAAAGATATTGCTTTTTCGGCTCTCCTATAGTAACAGTCATTTAATTATCATATTCAACACAAACATTTGAAAATTTAACATAATATCACAAAAGAAAGATCATTAAACCCAATATTTTTCGTAGATTCAACACAAAGACCAAACATAACAAATCTTGGAATTACAACGTTCAACAACAATACACTACACTACATAGTTGATCAGCAGCTGCAGCAACAGTAGTATTATAGTGTACAGTACATAGTTTGGCGAGCAAGTTACAATGTACAATGCAAAGATCTATCTCTAATCGTTACATAGTTCATTATCTCGATGCCTTCCTCCAATTTGTTCCTGCCTGATCATCATTGCCACAAAACTAGTCATATATCACTGAATGACAAGGTAAAAGGATAGTCATATATCATTGGAATAGCCTAAGCATACTCAACATGGTAAAAAGACAAATCAGATATGTTAATGTACTGACAAATAATGGAGTAAGAAATTTACTGTGCATTCTTTTAATGAAGAAAAATTCCTTTAATGAAGCAAAATACTTTAGTTAGATCCAACAAGAAAACTTAATTAAGATCCTATCAAAAAAGGAAAAAAAATTATAACAAGGAGTGGTGACGAATTTACAAAAAGATCAGCTATTTCGATGTATCAGGGGACTAAATGCAAAATCTCTAGAAAAAACAATATACAGATCATTTGAGCTATTTGAGTTGATGGCCGTTGATCATTCAAAAATTGCTCTAAAAATAATTTGATTCGATCGAATTGGGATTTTTGTTTTCACAATTTATAGTGTCCAGAAATAAATTTTAATTTGTGTTTTAATTAGAAATAGAACCATATCACTTATATCACTTGAAGCTTGTGTAATTGGATACATATTCTGTTAAATGTCTAAATAAACAGAATTCTGTTTATGTGAGTATTTAAAAAAATTACCAATTTAATCTAAAATGTATGTTACATAATTTTTTGTAGTCTTCTTTCGAGATTTTATGAATTGGACTTAGATTGTCGATTTAATGTTTTAAAACAAATTTTTGAAAATAAATTATTAAAGTGAGTCATTCTAAATATATCAAAGGCTCACGAATATGTATTCAACTTTAGTTAAAGTTGCGATGGTAAAGAAAAACTTAATACTCCTTTCTTTTAGTTATGGTGCACATATCCAAACCCGAAGCAAATATAATTGTTTGATTCTTCACAAAAAACCAGATGTAAATATTATGTTTGACAATTTTCTTGAAAACACTTCAACATTTTGAAATAATCTTGTGATGACCCGGAATTTCTAACAAATTTAATTTGAATAGTTAGTTGATTTTAAAAAATTTAAATGTTAATTTTAACTTGAATTTTAGGATATCAATATTTAATGGATAATTAAATCATTGAATTGTATAGTTTAAATATTGAATTTAATAATTTAAATTGGGTAAATTGTTGAATATGAGATTCTAAGCCTGTTTAAAATATTTTGAAGGCTTATAAAATCTATAATGATGATACTGGAGATAATAAAATGGTTTGAATCTAATTTAAAGGTAATTTGTTCAGTTTTAATAATATATCGTTTAAATTGGAACCTGGAAATAGCCTTCCGAGGCACAGTCTCGGAATTCGACGAAACTAGTTCCATTGGATCCGTAATAGTTAGTTATTATCGAATTTAAATTTTCGTGGCAATCGGAGTTGTCGTTTGACCCTGGCAACTCGAAACGCTTAGAAACTATTTTAATCGATTTAATTTAAAATTGATTGTTTTCTTCCGTAACTCGTGCATATGATCGAATTAGATTTCGAAAAAAAAAACACGTTCCAGTGTGTTCGGAATATGGGTAAAGCTTTATAATCGCCTCGCGGCATTCCTTAAGAGGAGTTCAAAAATTTAAGTAGCGATTTACGAGATGTTTTGAAAGATTTATAATATAATAAAGGTTAAAGCCAAATAGTAAAATATTTTTTTTTCCATACAAGATATTTTTACAAGTAAACCAGCGTACACTGGAAGCTTCCCCAAATCTATCTTTATCTCCGGCCCTTCTCTATTTTTCAAGCAAAAAAAAAAATCGAACCTCATAAAAAATGGCGTCCATTCTTTCTTCCATTTCATAAACGAAATCGATTCAAACAAAAAAAAGGGGGGGGGACCGACCTTCTATTTTCAGATAAAAACCCCTAAATCAATCATTCCCTCCTCTTTTGAATCCACGCTTCCATTCTCTAGCCCTAAATCGCGATTTCCAGTTTCCGTCTAGGAAAAAAAAAAAAAGAGGAGGCGAGCGTTTTGCTAGCGAGCTCGGCGGCATGTAGAGGAGTCGCGAAGGAATGAGTCTCGGTCCAACTAAGATCCACTCGCGATGGAGGGTCCGAGGTTCGAACTAGGGGCCGCGTGATTGGGTCGCGGCGGCGGCGAAAGGTTCAGGGCTTGGTGAGGGCTTGTTTCGATTTGAGGATTGTGTGAGCAGGGGACAACGGTTTGGGTTCATTGATGTCAAGGAGTAGTCGAAGTTGTAGTGTGTCCTGGTGGCAGTTCGACGTGGCCGTTGGGAGGGAGTTCACGTCTATAGGCAGTGAGGTACCCTTTGATTACTTTCCTTTAAATTATATACACACATACAGATTTAGAAAGAAGGAAATTTAACACGAAGAAATGAAGATAATATTTTTACAGTAAGTTTTGTAATGATTGATTTATATACTTAAATCGATAACCTATATATATATTTCAAATTTTCTTATACAAAGTTAAAATCAAATTGGAACGGATTTATATAAGATAAGGTTGTTGTGTCAACTTTATTAATCAGAAAAATATAAGGGTTTTAGACTTTGAACTATCTATATAAAGTTAGTTTAAAAATTTAATTTTTGATAAATTTAATTTTAGTTTACATTAGATAAATAAATGGAAATAACTTCTGATCTTTTTGGAATCTAAATAACTGTAAATGGTCATACAAGGTTTAAAATCAAGAGAACAAGCCAGTTGGAATGGATTGCAAACAGTAAAGGCAAGGTGAGTAAACCTCACGTTTTTGGGTTTTATTTAAATTTTAGTGGTTGAATTTAAATGATTGGCTGAATGGTTGGAATTGAATTGATGTGCTATATATAGTATATGCTGAAATGATTGATGTTCTATGGTGAATATATTTGGTAATTGGACCGCTTAATGCTGTGGTTTGCTTGAATATTTCGGTACCCTGAGTATCGAAATATATAAATTGGATTTTGAAAGAAATATAAGGGAGATTAAAATGGATGATCAATTAATTCAATTAATTAATGCTTTGGGATGATTAAATTAGTAAATTAAGGGTTGAAATTAATTAATGAAGGTTTAAGTTAATTTATTTAAAACAATCAATGGGGGGTTTGCTAGATAATTACTTAATGTATTTAATATAATATAATTTCTTGTGAAATTAATCAAGAGATTAATTAAGATGGTTAATTAAGGAGCAATTGATTTATTTAATAAAGTAAATTAAAGAGTTAGTTAATTACGGATTGGGATTAATTGGAAATGATTAAGACGGTGTTTTAATTAATGTAATTAAATTTTGATTAGGATAAATTAATATAAAATAGGAAATCCTTAATTAATATAATTGATGATGTAAATAGCGATTGATTAATTAAAATTTATCGATTAATAAATAAGTAACTTATGAGAGATTAATTAACGAAAGTAATTAAGGGTTAATGAAATTTAAATAGTTAATTAATTTAAGGAGAAATTAAAGATTACTTATTGATTTTGGTAAGAAGAATTAATATCGTGAACTTACTTAAAGTTACTTACTTGAATGAAAAATTGAAAGGATAATTAATCCAGGGTGATTAATTAAGATGAAAAACGAAGGAATGGTTGATTAATTGATTTGAAACGAAGTAATGTTAAATGAAGAAAACTAAGTGGTAGAGGTTAGTAATTCCATCAGGATTAACTAAATTAATTTGATTGTGATTAAGCTTTGCATATGGATGATCAGTGGTATTGGATGTTGAATGAGTTGATATTTCTGATATGAAATGTGTGCATTTCATTTGAATAACTTGGGTTAAGAAAATATGAGTTTCGAAGAGACCGGGGTCGGGTATTGGAAAATACCCGAAACCACTTCAAATTTCTTTTATAAATTGATTTGTGAAATCAATAGGCTGGAATGAAATGAGTTAGGTAAATTGGATTATTTTATCTAAGTTTGATACTTAGAAATTGATATGTGAAATAAGTGTTGTCTATAGTAAATTGTGAATTGATTAAATTGATATATGTTACCCGGGTTTATATAAGTTGTTGTTTGGGTATTCCATGATTAGTTGGGTTTACTCACGCTGGTTCCAGCCTGACCCGGGTGTTACTTTGGTGTAATGCTCGGGTCAGACCGAGTATTACAGATTTTCAGGTGGGTACGTTCTGGAGCTCAGAAGGCAAGTATGATGGCAAAAATGTATAGAATATTTCCGTTGTATTTATATTGTTGTTTATCCGAGTCATGATAATTGTAAATATTCAGTGACTGTATATTATGTGAAACTCTGATGTATATTAAATGTAATCGACAGTTATAATATTCTTTATAAACTGTTATTATTTATTATTATATTTTATCCGCTGCGAATGTGAGATGTCTGGTGTTTCTGATCTTCTTCTTCTATCTCTTTCTTCTTTTTTATAACTATCTGGAATTTTCTGGTCGGAAAATTCCGGGTCGTTACAAATCTTTCGAAAAATGACCGAGTAATTCTTCTTTTATAATTATGTTTTGGCCTTTTTGTATCTTGAATTTCTTTTACCAATAATTAAGTTTTAATTTACTTAAGAGGTATCATCCGTAATTGCGCATTGTTTTTTACTGTGGTGTTGTATAATTAAGCTTCCTTTAGTTTTATGTTTTGTGTACAAGTCTGCAAATTTTTGCACTCTGTAATTCCACATGTAATTCTCTTTTCGTTCTAGTACATAAGTTCCAATCCAAAATGGATTGTGTAATAGCCATCCATCTGAATTACATAAAAAATTATTATTGCAACTATCAGTGAAAACTAATTCATCTTTCTACGTTACAATGCATATGTGTGTGTGACCTATATTGTTTTCCCTCATTGTTTTCTTTCACGTTTTAGAGACACTGAAAATATAGGGCACATAGCACATAAGAAAACGAACAAAAAAGAAAAAGAAAAATGAGAATGACATGTGCTATCCTACCTAAAAAATGTATATGCGTCAACAATCTACTTTAACAAACATGTAGATGGAGTTGATTTTATTCATTTCATTGAAAATATGATGTTCTGCATACAGTCTATTTTTGTTAGCTACTATCAGTTTAGATATCCTTAAACAAGCAACGCATGTAAAATTTAACTCTGACAAACTAGTAATAATCTTTACAAAGAGAGGTATGTATGAATTTGCAGGCATAAGATTTCAGGCAATAGGGAAAGAAAGTGAAGAGAAAAATATGGTTTGAGAACATGAAGATCAAATTTACTATCTTAGGCGTAACCATTGCCTTAATCCTCATCATAATCCTGACAACTTGCCCTGGATTCAAATGCCAAATTTAGACAACAAATAATACTAATTACGCTTATAGTAGAAATTCACTAGCTTATGCATCGTGTATTGTAACCACCAATGTCACAACCATAACCTCCAATTCCACCACTTCCCCGTATCTATTATGTTAATAAAAATATCATAATTACACCATATAAAGTGCATATTTTTGTAAAAGGACTCAACAAATATAACTCAAAGCATCATGTGTTTTTTAACTAGACAACTATGAATACCTTAATGTGCAGTCATACATTCATCAGATCAATTCTCCACACCCTTCATTTTTTAGGTAGCAGTGAAGGTTAGTGTGGGTAATAAGAACTATGAAGTTATAAACAATCTATGATAGTGTCGTATCTTTCGGTAATATTTAAAATGGGAAATCGACCTGTTAATGTTGGTCGTATATTTTTAAGTGTAATTTTCTCATTTTCAAATTGGATCTTTATGTCCTTATCTGCATTTGAAGGTAATTAGTTACTTAGAATAGTAAGTTCTACCCATCTTGCACATAAAAATATGGTACCATCTTTTTTTGTGTGAGTGTTCTTCCATACTTGACGACATGTGATTTCTTTCTTTGGATTTGCACTGGCCTGCAAGCAAAAAGGAAATTTTATAATACTTGTAGTTGATCATAAAGGAAATAATAGTAAAATAGAAGAAAATGCAGTCTTATGTGCTTGAAAGTGTAGGTGGATTGTGTGTGTTCTCATAAAAGGAAATAAAAAAGAAACTGACAATTGGACAGACTAGTTGCATCAAGAAGTATTATGATCTCATTTCTATAGAAGCGCATGCTTTAGATTGTACTCAGAGTTGTAATATGAGTTGATTACTTTTGCCAAATTATTATTGTATATACATTATCATTTCCAAATTTAAATACGACCATTGTTGATGGCTAATTGATATTTATTATTGCATATAGTTCAAAATAATGAATTTTAATATATATATATATATATATATATATATATATATATATATATATCACTATTTTATTTCCATAAAAAGCACATGTTGTTTTGAAATATATATGTATTTAAATATTAACAAGTTGCGTAAAAAAATAGCAGCACTCAGTTGTACATGCTTGAATTTTAAAATAGACAAAATTTGAACTGCTACTCAATATACTAGGCCAAGTCTTTAAAAATAGACGGAAATACCTAAGTTTTTGTTTCATATAAAATTAAGCACAATATAGTCTATAACTTGCCATAGATTACATAGTGGTTTTGAGTGCAAAGTCTTTAAAGATAAAGTGTAGCATAGTAGATTAAAACTAGTTTCATAAACTATTCATTCTTAAAGTTAAATATAACTTTCATAAGTACCATTTCTAATTAATAAGTGATACAGTCTACAAATAGGAAAAAACATGCATAAGAATAAATACGTGCATAACTTTGGGAACATATTATCAAAATTTGGAGCAGGACTTAAATTCGAGTACAAAAACTTAATTTTAATTACACAAACTTAGTGTTAAGGATTGTATATTGGTACGAATTCAATGAAACTCAATAGATTGGAAAAAGATCATTGATTTTCATTAAGTTGTAGGTTTTACATGCTTCATCAATTCATCATCCAATAATTTATGTACATTTCAGTATTTTCCAGTGCTACTAGTTTCAGCATCCTGTGCCAAAAAAAAGTTGGTCAGAAGCGTGGAAGATGATCTTTTTTCTTTCCAATTGTTAAAGCACGTCAAGTTTAACTCGATTTGATTTTACAAAATGCACTGAACCTCTAAATTATATTTCGTTTAGCATACATTATGCAGTAAATGTGAGCTGTCTATTGATACCAACTATGAGTCGGGTTAGACTTGAAGTTGTACCCTACATGTTCTATTCTAATGAAAGGGTAAATTTTAAAATTGTTAGTAAAATTATTACACCAAAATATTCTCCGATACCAGCATATGTTTCAGTATACTGAATGCCAAATAATTAACATTCTTATCTTTTTGTAAACATAATACTCTTTAATTTATCATAGGATGCCATATTTAAGTTAATATGTTTCCATACGGAATCACATATATAATATCAAATTCAATTATATTGGGGCGAAGATTCTCATAAAAAAGTGGATAAATTTTGTATTTAGGCCAATTTCGTAAACAAATTACAAGAATAACCCACTTTGCAAACTAATAACAAAAATAGACCAGTTTTGTCCATGTAGGACGCCACGTGTGCTGGCAGCATCTCAAATGCCGCCAGTACACGTTTTTGTTGCATAATAACACTGGCGGCATTTGGGATGCCGCCAGTTAGCTGCATCCCAAATGCCGCTATTTCTGCTGCTCTCTGTATAATTTGCAGCCCTTCCTCCATACCACCTCACTCTCCCTTCTTTCAACTCCTCTTCAAAAAAGAACCGAACCCACCCCCCCCAAATCACCAAAAATCAAAATTTCAAGCTTTCAACTACCGATCCACAGAAGGAATAACATCTAATTCTTCCTCTTCGAAGAGTTATTAGTTATAGCAGGTATGTTTTTTTGGAAACCCTAGTTCAATTTTTTTAATTTCATTTGTTGTTTGGTATCAAGTGATAATAGTTTTCTAGTTGTATGAATAAATTGTATAATGGCTCCCAAAATGTACCGACCATATGTTATTTCGATGGAGAATTGGTTGTTGATGAACTTAATTATGGAAAATATGTGGGGGGTCATGTAAGCTAGCTAAAGTGTTGAGAGGTTGTAATTTGATGCAGCTGAAAGAATCAATCTATAAAGCGACCAAGATAAAATCTGAAGAATTTGACATGGAGGTAGTGTGTAATTGGCCGACGGACTCAGGATCGCAAGCCATTATAATAGCCGATGATGATGATGTCGAGCTAATGTTTTCAGCGACATCGAAATCAATTGAGCCGTTTGTTGGGAAAATTAGACGCTTGCAAGTAGAAGAACCCGTACGAGAACAAGAAGTTAACAGTGTTATTGAGGAGCACCGAAGAACGGCTGAGGCAGTAAGTATCAGCCGTGGAGATGCGTCCTCGAGTTTCATTAACCCGACTATGACAGCGATGTACGGTCAACAACAAGGTCTACATGGATATCCTCCATGTATGACCTATCCACAGGGCATTCAGTATACATACACCTATCCAAGTCAAGGCAGCTTTACGCATTTGCTCGAAAGGTGAAACATTTATTTATGAAATTTAGGTCCTATTAGTTTGATAGTTGTGCGCTACGTAACAATTATTTTCGCCTTATATGCAGTTATCTTCCTTGTCAACCAACACCGCCTAGTCCCGTTGGACCATCACAATGCAATATGTCTCAATTTATGTACCCAACTCCGTCCGAATTATATGATCTTAGTCAGAGGTATGTCTCATGAAAAATCAAATTTGTGTAGGTAGTAATTACAGTATTGGTTTTAAAGTAATACGTATGTTTGAATAGCAGATTCCTCGTGAACGATACTGCTATGCAATCTAGTGCTGATTTGGAGAATGTAAACGTAAACGTAAACGTGAACAATGAAGATGTTGATACTGAGATGGAAGGGGAAGAAGGTGAAGATGTCAATGATTAACCCCCGTATATAGTATGGATTTAGTGAACATGGTGGACAACGACATGTCGTGGATAGGTAGTATGCAAGTGAACAATGAACCTTTGAACTATGATTTTCCGGTTGAAGACAATATTTCCGAAAACAGCGATGAGGTGGAAATGGAAGTTCCTTTAGATGATGATTTGTGCAATGCACAAATTATGGCAAGGTCAATCATTGCAAATCTTGGGTTCAACAATGAGATGTTTTCAACCATAAGCGTTCAGAATGGATATAAAGTTGGTATGATTTTCGAGACGAAAGCCAAGTTATTACAACAGTTGAGCGAATGGTTGATTTTGCATGCCGTATCTTTTAAAGAAATAAAATCAAATAAAACCAAATACGCCGCCGTTTGTAATATAGATGGAAATTGTCTATGGAGAATTCATAGGTGTATAGTGGACAATTGGAAAATTGATGACGTAACAATGATGAAAATGTACGACGAATTCGAACAAAATAGAGGAAAGGGGATTTTAAGCAGCACCGGCCTTGAAGTTGATTTTGTACCAGAGACACAATTCGAAGAAGAACCCCTGAATGAGTATAGTGGAACATCACGTGGACAAGCAGCAGTTGATAGACCAGTCCAGCAATCGCTCCATGCACATCTTTTAGGTGTCCTAGGTCGGCAAAATCGTGGAAGCTCAAGCTCCCATGCTACATGTGTAGTTTACGGCTGTGGAAAGGAATGCGAAGTAGTCATTTGCAGAAATGATAGGAATGCTGGACGTCGTTTCTACCATTGTACTGGATACAACGATCACAAGATTCGGCCGAATCAGGTTGAGTGTTGTAATTTTTTTAAGTGGCTAGATCCACCGCTATGTCCTAGAGGAGTGGAATATGCTTTAGAAATGCAAGCGGAAGTTAGTCATTTGGAAAAGTTGAACCTAGAATACCGAAACATATTGTTGGTTCATGGATACAAGTATTCGGTGTTGTGGCCACGTAGATCGTTGAAGGACAATTGAAATGTAACGTAATGATATTAGAAACTTGCTGTGTGATTGAAGTATGTTATGTTATGCATCGTTTGAAGTATATTATTGAAGTATAATTGAAATGTAATTGAAGTATGTTATGTTATGTATCGTTTGAAGTATGTAATACATCGATAATTGAAGTATGTTGTGAATTGGTTAAAGTATGTTACGCATCGTTCGAAGTATGGAATGTAAAATCTGAAGTAAAAGAGAGGCATTTCAAATGACGCCTTATGCGGCATTTGAAATGACGCTCTGTTACTTGCTTACACAAACTGCAAATGAAAAATGCTATGTCCATAATTCGACACCAACGTAATAGTCATTTCTGAACCTTGACCATTGCAACTTTCTAAGCTCATGACTACATTTACCAACATCAAATACAAGTCCAAAACTAGTAACATTCAAACCAACATCAGAATACTAGAGTGACTTCTACAATCACAACGACAAACATTAGTCTACAATAGTTAACAACTAAACAACCCAAACCAACAAATACAGACCATACGCAGTCATTACTACAGTCAACATACCACACAAACGATCAATAAACAGTACAGTCAACAAATACAAACCACGGTCCACTACGGTTAGTCTAAAATTTCATCTCAAAATTTTTAATTCCCTAGGAGTTTTCTTCTTCGGTCTTCTAGGCTTGAGCATGAATTCCTCCTCTTCCAGTGACAGCTCTTCACTACCCTTCTCTTGCGTCCCTTCCGTTGGGGGTTCCGATGGCCCGACGGGTTGCGTATGCTGGGAAGATATCGCTCCAGAACTCTCGCCCTCTTTTTTCTTCCTTCTTCCATACTTTCTCTTCGGTGAGGGGGCAAGTGGGACTTCAGCTAAGTCCTCATACGACGTGGGAGGGGCAATATCCTCGATAAGAGGTGGCACTACAGGAGGAGGAGGAGGCGGAGGTGGGATGGGCCTTGACATCTTGTTCTTTGACAAACTGGATAGCAGAATTTGTTTGATAGAGAAGAATTTTGCCTTGCTCTTTTCAGGAACCTCCTCCGCAAGCTCATCGACAATGTCCAACACATGATACATACCATCCGCCTACTTATAACATAAACCCGTATGAGTTTCATAAGTACTACATAAGTTGTCAATATTAATACGTACCACATTCCGTTCTAGCGGGACTCGTGGAGTGTAAGGTGCCACCTCTTACTTGGGTTCCTCCGCTTGACTTCGAAGCACATAACGACGAGTGATATTTCAGTTCCAGCTAAGATACTTCTCATCGGTCAGAGTGATATCGTGCTCGTCTTCCGCAGCTACGAAACGGTTGTTCCATAACTCAATCATCGATTCGAACTCATATTCGCCGTATGGAAGTGTGTAATATGGGGCAGGATACGGTAGGTGCCGTCGAAGACCAAACCGTCTCATGATTCTGTCTGGCAGATGGTAATGCTAAATCTCCGAAACAAAAAATCATAAGTCATGCCCGCCATAATGTCCGGTCCAATGTAAAAATAGCCAGAAGTGCATAAAGGTCTGCTTGGGAATACGGATTCCATGTTACTGCATTGTAATCTAAGATGTCAAACTCGTTTCGGTAGAATGTTAAATTGCGTCTGGGGGTCATTTTTGTATTCTTCGGTCCAATCCACTTGTAATAGCAATATGTTATACGAAATTCAAATTTACTGTGTCGATACAACAACACTAACAACACCATTTTACCTCGCTCCATAAGGCTTTGAATTGTCAATTATTTGCGTCTTCATAGATATACGACCAACCGGAAGATAGGTCCATGACCAAAGCTGCAAGTGTATAACTTAATTTTAATTACGGTTTTACGAAATACTCAACCATGCAACAATGAATGCCTATGTCCGTACCTGAAGTAGAGTCATACAACCTCCGGCGGACCGTTGTTGGACCAAAGCAACTCTCGTAAGCTCCGTATAGATGAAAGCAAGCACCACACTGCCCTAGGAGTATTTCTGACATGAATCGAAGTCTTCTAACAATGGAAGCCATTGAAAGGTCACTCTTGTCTTCAATCGATCACAAAAAAGATGTGTGATGATGTGCAACATAATAGCGCAAGCATGCTAGGCAATCTGCAAAGGAGAGGCACGATGGTGTATATCACCGGCCAAATGCTCCCTAAACCACATGGCCACTATCGATTCATTTCCCCACCTCACGTCTTTTGGAGGAGCCAATCCAAGCAAGGGCTCGTACAATTCCATATAATTTCTTGGATAATCCGGTTTCAGGATGGGATCCCCGTTAATCGGTAATCCAAGCAATACAGCTACGTCTTTCAAAGTGATTGTCATCTCACTTACTCTAAGATGAAATGTAGACGTCTCAGGTCCCATCTATCGATCAAAGCCGTCAAAAGATTCCGGTCGAGCTGTGAATATCCCAAATTATTGACAACACCAAATCCACTCTGTCTAACAATTCCAACACGCCTGGATGCGCTGACGTGACGAGCTTTAAAGTTGATGAATGGTCAATGAAGCCGTCCGGCTCAACCCCCTGTCGATACAAAGTAACAGAGCAAAGCAATTATGGTAATTACCACGAATTTGCAGAAGTAATAGCAAATTATTTGACCTTGTATCCATCATATCGATGTTGTTTGTGCGGTGTTGAGATTGGAGGTAAAGCACACTAGGATCGATCTGTTCGGGTGTCATTTCATCATATTCTACCACAATAACATTGCATAATCATACTCAACTTCAATGGGTATAGAACCATAGATTTGCAACTATACAACTTCATTGTATACGATGGAAAAACAATTAAACATGTGCTCTAGGTGAGTACTCAACTTCATTGTACTATACAATCATAGATTTGCAATTTTAGCCCTAAAACCTAAATTGAAAAAATGACAATTAGAGACAAAATCGATAGATTTCATACCTATAGGATGAGCTTGAGACGATGATGAAGCCATAGTTCAAATTCTAACTAGATTTTGGTAGCTGGAAGCTTGAAATTTTGATTTTTGGTGATTTGGGGGGGGGGGGTGGGTTCGGTTCTTTTTTGAAGAGGAGTTGAGAGAAGGGGGAGTGAGGTGGTATGGAGGAAGGGCTGCAAATTATACAGAGAGAAGCAGAAATAACAGCATTTGGATGCCGCTAACTAGCGGCATCTCAAATGCCGCTAGTGTTATTATGCAACAAAGACGTGTACTGGCGGCATTTGAGATGCCACCAGCACACGTGGCGTCTTACGTGGACAAATCTGGTCTATTTTTGTTATTAGTTTGCAAAGTGGGCTATTCTTGTAATTTGTTTACGAAATCGTCCTAAATACAAAATTTATCCTAGAAAAGAAGAAGAAAAGAACTGCAAGATCTACTGCACAAAACTAGTATTGTAAAATTTTAGTACACATCTTAAAACAATTTCAACCAGACAAATAGTTATGTAGGTTTCTGGAAAAAAGATACTTTTATTTTTAAAAAAAATCAAAAAGTTAGTGGTCTTAAGCAGAGAGAAAGGAACAGTCAATCTCAACCTCTAAATTTATATTCAAATTATCAAGAGTGTTAGGAGAATATAAGAAGAAAACAATAGAAGCCAAGCTAAACAAACTACAAAATAAATGCCTTCTTGCTTTCAGTATCAACTAATCTTATTTCTTATTCTCCTTCTTAGTACGTCATAGCTAATTATTCCAACAAATCAAGTGAGTTTACTTACTTCTTCTAACCATCATTGCAATATATAAAACTTCAAAAGTTCATTTTTTTCGTTTTTTTGCTTTTTGATTTCATTTTATGTAGGAAAATGGAGGACTAAAGCCATTAATGGTTGAAGAGAAGATTATAAAGAGAACAGAGTTGCATGGAAGTTTTCAAATATGTGCACCATGTACGTGCTGTGCAGGTGCACCAAAAAAATTAAATGCACATGCATGTTTTAATATTAAATGTCAGTATAACACATTGATCTCAATAGCATGCCAGTTATTTAAGTATATGTCAAAAAGAGAAAATCAAAATTCGAAGTACGTGATTACAACTAGAAGTTTAAAAGTGCACTTCGATATATGTACTACAAGGCAAAATAATTCATTTAGGGTCTCGTATTGGAAATCTTATAAAAATATAGGATTTTTATGACAACAAACAACCTGGTAATTTTTGGGAATCCAGCATAGACGAACCCAGAAGTAACTTCCTTGGTGGAAATTTCAAAAAATTGGATAAAAAATGGTATGTTTGAGCAGTTGGGAAAAAAAGAACATACCGAGAAATTTGGTACCTCGACTAGCCTTCTTGCAGGGACAAAGCCAAGGATTTGATAAAGGGAGAGCTAAATTATTATTATAGTGGCTTATCTATAATATTTTACAAAACTTTTAACATAACACAAATTATATGGTTTAGCTGTTAATCAAGATTAAATTATCAAATGTTGCATACATATTTGATTAACTTGATAGAAAACCAAACTACGAATGCCATAACATCAAAATATTAATCTTTTTTGCATAAGTTTCAGTCGATAAATTTTCATCATATCAAACTCATCAGTTATTGAATCGTTGTTGAACTAATTTTCAATTTCTTTCTCAATATAAACTGTCATACTATCTTTAAGAAATTCGTCCTTCATTTTGTTGCGAAGGCTAGATTTAACTAGCTTCATAACTAAAAAATGCCCTTTTAGTAGTCGGTGTAGAAACGAAAAGAGTCAAACTCTCTAATCCTTAGTTCAAAAACTCTCTTCTCCCTATAGTCACTTGCCATGCATATGTCAGCTTAGGCTAATATTTTTTTAACTTAAGAATTATAAATTATTTTGTAATAAAAAAACACCAACATAGCCTTTTTGACTTAAAACTCATGATTAATCCTGCAATTAGTTAGAAACATTAAGGAACGTAGTGATGGTTTTCTCTAATTACTATTAAAATATTTCAAGAGAACATAATAATACAAAATCATATGGGAAGACTGTAACATATCATAGGCATAATCTTATTCTATGATGTATCATGAGCATTAAGGACAGTACATATGCTACCCTTAACAATTTAGCTTACTACATCAATATGCTTAAGTAATTTCAAAGCTTTTATAAAACTTTTCTACCGCTTCCATTTATCAATAAATAGAGTAAATAAAGATGTAAATCTTACCCAATAGATTAAATGTATGAAAACATATTGGGCATAACTGATACATTAAATCTTGCATAATTAAACACAACCCCATTGGTACCACATGAAATATCTCTTACCTAATCCTTAGTTCACTAAAAGTAAAATAATAAATAAAGTACAATTATGCACTTACGCTTGAATGTTGGTAGGATGGAATAATTTGACTAATAGTGGCTAAAAGGTGGAGGTTGTTCTTACCTGATTTGTTTGATGAGTTACTTAAATTGGTTTAAGTAGGTTATGAACGACAACATCAAATGAGACCCTATAAAACCAACTTCAATAAATAATCATAATATTTGTTCATGACCCAACTTCAAATAAAAGAAGGTAAAAATAATTTTCTATGCATATTTTTACAAATGCAGGCCATAAAGTAGTTCAGAATTTTCTTATGGCTGCAATGACCTCAAATATGCTTATAGATCCAAATGTAACACTAAGATTAAAATAAATTAGAGAAAGTAAAATAAATAGGACCACACTTTTGCTTTTAGATTTCTTATAGTATTGAACAAAAGCATGAAGTCAATGAAACTTGAAATCGATCCAGCCTACTACTACCTACACATACTACAATATCAGGAAAAAGACACTACAATAGACTTCCTACACATTCATAGTTTGTTATTTCTAGATTTGTTCAACCAGGTATTCTAGATTGGTTAGTAGATATAGAAATTGTAAGAAATGTTGCATAAACTGATGTGCTCTGCAAGCTGGTGAAGTCAGTGACCATGAGTATGGCATTATTTAAGCATACAAAATCAAAATGTACTGAACATGTACAAATTTCTTGCTCATAACACAAATCTGACTTTATTGGAAGCTCAATCATATAAGACTTGCAAGTTGTAACTACAAATGGGAACTCAGGTTACCGAACCGAACCAAATTGAAGAATCAAAATCAAACTGCAATCTATCAAGACTTAAATTTAATTCAAAAACTATTATATACCGAACCATTCATAAGGAATAAAAAATAAAATCAAACCATTTATAAGGAATAAAAATCAAAACCAGGAAAACTATTATATTCGAAAACTATCATATACTGAACCATTCATTCGAAAACACAAACCAAATTGATGATTTAAACATAACGAACCATTCATAAGGAATAAAAATAAAAATCAATTTGTATTAAATACCTTGACCGGATCGATTGGAAAATAAGATCGCTAAATTCTTTTTGAACTGCGTCAACAATCGATATCTTTGCCTCAATTGAGTGTAGTATGTAAGAGTTTAACAATTTATAGCTTTCAGGAGATTAAAATTTGGCTATCTGGAAGATGAAATTAGAGAAGCGTACGGACGGCGGGCGAGGGGGGACCGTGGGGGCGATATTAGGAAAAACGGTAAAGGAGCGTACTATTTTGGGAATGAACGGGGAGTAAGCAAGTGGTCAAGGAATTTTAAAAAATAAGAAAACTTCACAGCGTCTTTGAGTTGTTGCTAAAGTAAAATGCCATTTTTAGTCGTCCTTATTGACTTTGCAATGGCTCAAAACTGTTGCTATTTAGCAACAGCTAAGAACCGTTGCTATTCTTCTGCATGGGGGAGTTACAAAATTGCCAATATGGTGTAGTGTGGGCATGAAAGCTAAGAATTAGGGTTTCCTCTTGTTGATGATCTAGACATTTATAGGACTTGGGATTGTTGTTGCTGTATTCATTATGACGAGGGGCAGCTGTGGCCGAGATATAGTGAGGATCGACGCTTGTTTGGTCATCACATCGGTAAGGGGTTCACGTACAGGTCATGAATTAATGATCGAGTCTCTTTTCACATGGGGAGGTTGGAGGACGGTACAAGGGTATTGTCAGGTCCAGCTCATGGAGAGAAGCACGTTTGGAGTATCAACCTATTGTTTCGTTGAGAATCGAGAGGGAGGGAAAGAAGAAGCTGCGGCATGGTGGTGCATGGTGTGGGTTGGGTGGGAATCAGAAAAGGTGGAAGGTGAGATTTGTGAGTAATTATAATTTGAAAATGCAATTAGTGATTAAATTGATTATATTTAAAAATCGATAACTTATATATTGATAACTTGCTCGGACAAGGTCCACTCGAGATGAAAGTTTTTGTATTGTGCTCGTAATGGCGAAGGCTATGCAATGGAATTGATTTGGTTGACTTTGGAGCAAGTAGAAATTTAGGCTAAAATCAAACGTTGTTCGATCTTAGTACAAAACTGAAACGCTTCGGTGCTAAAGTAGAATTTTAGTGAGTATAACTCACCTTTTTTGTTAATCAGTATGTTATATAGTAGATTTAATTTTACTGTTTGTGTTTGGTTAAAATTATTGGCTATTTGGTTAAAATATCTACTTTTACAAACGGTTGTTATTTAATATCGAAATACAGGAATTTTATTGAGAAATCAAGATTTCTCGATATTGTTACTTCTAAATTTCCAGTTATATTCTTGTTGACTATTTAACGATGAGTTTTCTATCGGATTATAAAATCAGTGAAAAATATTATGATAAATTAACCGCAAATCTACGACATACAATTTTAGTACGTGACAAATATAGGTCGATCCGTAAGGATTTAAAGTGATTTTAAAAATTCTACTCAATCAAATTAATCCACTTTTGAAAGTGTGTTTTAAGACTAAGTAAAATAGAAAAGGTTAAACTAGACAAAAGTGAAATAAACTATGAGACTAAATGATAATTTAGAGTCAAATGAACTCTCATATTTTTACATAACTAAACAAAATCAATATATGATCTCTCATTTTAATCTTAAGTGGATTAGTGATGTATTTATCATAAGTATGGTCTATTTACTATTTTGTTTAGTAACATAAATCATCAAACTTTGTTTCTCCTTTAATTCCATGACCAAAATCAACTAGTTAGATGTGACGTAAATTGTGTTTATGTTGGATTAAGTATGGCCCATTTGTGATTACAACATAGGCTATCAAATTCCCTAATAAACTTACATCATCATCGCCTTTCATAAAGAAGAAAACGAGATCATGAATCATATGATATGTTGAATTTACATAATTTTAGATTGCTTCATCACCCCCATATTGGAGGGATTTAGCTATTCATTTGTGTTATCATTTAAACATTTGCAAATTTCAACATAAAAACAAGCAAAGTATGAGCTGATAAAAAGAGAATTAAACTACTTGCATGAAATAAATCTAAATTATTTACATAAAAGAAAAGAGAGCATATAAACGAAAATAAACATAAAAGGAAATAAAAACATACAGAAAAAGAAGAAGAAAAGAGGCTTAGGATTATTTTTCACTAGTTTTGTGGTTACAATTTGCATTATATGATAAGTAGATAAAAAGCTTCATTACATGGACATAAGAGGGTTATTTATACATTCTTAAAACCCTAATCCATATTTTGGAAGACTACTCAAAATACCCTTTAGGAAGTGTAGCCACCAAATTATCATTAGCATGAACTAATCCTCCATTAAATGTGCATGTGCTTTGAATCCCCACTAACTTGTGCATTAGCTCCTAATTGTGATTATGGTAAGTGGGTAGGTGGGGTCCTCCATGATTTCATGAATCCATTTATTTCCATCATCATTTGCCTTTTTTCCTTGTGCATGCATATCTTCATGAAGGCTTCTTTCATTTTTCATTCAAATCCCGACCAATAAAACCAAAATGTGCAAATAAATATTCTCCAAAATTAATATATGCACAAAATTACCATTTTCTCCTAAATTGAAGATGAATGAGTGATGATTTGATAACATTCGGATTTCGGTAAAAGCATGTAAAAATACCCAAATATGACATTTATTTAAATAAAAATATATTAAATATGGAAGTAAAAATATTCACATTTATATGCACATCAAATATCCCCACACTCATATTTTTTATTTGTCCTTGAATAAACTTAAATTATGATAAATCTATTTTCGTAGAAAACAAGATTGCATTGAGCATATGCAATAAGCCGTTAAACTTTTAGGTGTTTCTAATAGGACGAGTGTTGTCTCGTGGATGTTTTCAGCGGATACCACCCACAAAATCCAAATGCAACATGAAAATTTTCCTAAATGCAAGATTCATTTACAAAGAGATGAATGCAAGTTTTTGAAAATATTTACAAACGAAGAATTTACTTTTAAATTAACATGAATAAGTTGAATATAAGTTATGGTCATTATCAAGAAATTTAAGTCCTTTTGCTTGTTATATTTTTCAATAAGAATTAAGTTATCATCATAATTAGACTCGAGTTTGGCTAGTTGTTTCAGTTGACAATATAGTGCAACTATGAAACGGATCCTTAGTCGATTAACAAAATTTTTCAAAGTGGTATTTTTATTTCTTTTGAATAACAAATCGAATCAAATAAGTGAAAATAGTGTTTGGACTTCAATTGCTCGCTCTCTCTATTTTTTGAAAAGTATTAACATTATTAATATTCACACACCTAAATCAGATAAACTGAGGCCAGATATACTGATCATGCACTGCCTTTCGGACTTATATGAGAAGAGTACAAAGCGTGGCGAGTGCACACACTTGCGTATAAACACATGACTTTAGGTCGTAATTTTTACTAAAAGTATTTACGTACACCTAACTCGGATAAACTAAGGCCAGATATACTGATCCCATACTGCCTTTCGGGTTTACATGAGAAGGGTACAGAGCATGGCGAGTGTACACATTTGCGTAGGAACACATGACTCTAGGTGTTTCTTATGTTTACAAAAACCATTTTTTTATGTTTTCTTTGGAAGAAAGAGTTTTGCAATATCATCTTAGCACCACTTAACTTAGAAGATCAAAAACGCTATCGCCTTTACTTTAAATCAACCACTCTTTTTAAAAAAATTACAATTGGGATATACTTCATGATTAGCACCTATCAACCTTCCTATATACTAGTCAAACCTTAGTTAATTGTTATCAAGCTTTATTTTTATTTTTTTGTTGAGATAAATAAATTTTCAAAAATTTCAATTTAATAACTAAAACATATACTTATCCCATAGTGTTTCTGTAGAAGTAAATGTTTAAAAGAAAATTTGTTTTGAGATTTTTTAAAGTATTGAGTTCTGGAAAGAAAATGCAAAAAATAAACCATGAAAAATCAAATATGAAGATGAGAACGCTCCTCTACACTTAATTTTGACTGTGTCTCCATAATTATTGCATGATATAATGAGTGTAATGGAGAAAAATGTGTACATATTTACAAAAGAGGGTTAACATTTCTTACTGGAAGTAGTACAGCTCATGAAGAATCATGAGCTCCTCCTTTTGATTGCTTTGCAATTTAAAGTATGGTTTCAAGCGATGACCGTTGACTTTGAAAATTATTCCATCCCAAGGGTTTTGTATTTCTATTGCACAGTATGGAAAAATAGTTCGAACCATAAATGATCCATTCCATCTTAATTCTAATTTCTTAAGGAATAATTGAAGTCAGGGGTCATACAAAAGAACTTTTTGATTTGGCGAAAATGTTTTTCTTAGGATTGACTTTTCATGGAAAACTTTTTTCTTTCTTTGTAAATTTTCACATTTTTGTTTATGTCATCCTAATCTCTTCTAATTTGTTGATTTGCAATTTTTGGCTTTTGCCAGCTTTTCCAAGATCAAAGTTTAAGTTCTTCACTGCCCACAACGCTTTGTGTTCGATTTCTACTGGTAAATGGCAAACTTTCCTGTAGACTAAACGAAATGGAGACATCCCAAGGTTAGTTTTAAAAGAGGTACAGTAATCCCAAAGCGCATCAGCTAATTTCTGAGACCAATCTTTTTGATTTTCATTAATGGTTTTCTCCAAAAATTTGTTTGATTTCATGGTTTGAAACTTCAACTTGACCACATGTGACGATCCACCTTTTTGGACGGTTTAAATCGACAATAAACCACACATTTCTAACTCAAACCGTTCAAAGGGAGGATTGTCAATGGAGATTTAATGAGAAAAAAAGAGAAAGAAGGAAAAACAAAACACAGAATCTCGCAGCGAAATGACAAAGTATAAGATCAAATAAATAGTTCATCAAGCTGTTTTATAATATACATTTGATTACATAAATTTTACAACAATTAGAGTACAAACAACGACATACCAATAATTATGCAGCGGAATAATACTTATAATATAATATACCAAAATCTGTCTTCGTCCTCCAAAAATAATTCCTTCAAACGCTTAAAAGCTCAAGCTAACCTAAGCGTGATGAAAAGGTAAAACACTCGAGTCAGAACTAAAAATTCTTATGTAAGTTAAATCAACAACAGGTAAATATGAGTGTAATAGCTTCAGAGATATTTACTGGATTTTACCTCTCATATCTAGTGTATAACGTGCGTGCAATAACTTAAGAGATGTTATGGGATTTTCCATATTCTAAGGATTCTTTGAACTATCTATATGTAGTAAAATATGCTATATATGTAGTGTCTATCAGTAATGTAAAGTATTAAAATAGCATTAAGGCTTTACATTAATCCCCATTAACACATTTTAAGCATTGTCCTACAGTTTTCCTTAATAGCATCACCAGTAAAGTCGGTAGCCAGGGAGGTGCCTTGATAAGAAAACACAAAAAATAAATTGTAGTGGTCGTGAATAAGGATAGAGAGTATGACAAGGCACGTGAGGTGATGCTAAGATACTACCGTTTTGCCTTTCCTGACTAGCGTTAACCCCTAATAGCCCACGACGTCCAACACCCTCAAAAATCAAATCAAGGTGCACCGATCACGCCAACGTCAATATAGTAATACGAAGAGTTGTGTCCGCTAGAGGTAGCTAGCCTCATTGGTCAGGTATGCCTCCTGTTTTAGTCATTTCAAATTGACACAAGTTTCGGGGTCATCCATCATCATTCACTTTCTTCAAATCCAGCAAACGGCTCCAATTCAACCTTTACATTCTAGATATCATCCATCGCGTACAGAGTTGTTAAAGTGGTTTCAATGTTGATAGAGAGTATGCCAATAAGAGGCATCAGTCTCTTTAACAACCAAACGTCATATTTCACACCAGTTGGTGCTTTTACATTTCCAAACTGATTCATATTTGATATCAAAATATCATATTCAAGTCAAAATATCCTTCATTTCAATATCATCATATTTACTCAAAATATGTCATTTTCACTTGAAAATGTCATTTCAAATTCCAACTTAGCTTACAACCTCATTTAACCACATTCGAATTTAAATTAATGATCTAAATATGAACATTCCAACTTTGCACGGTTTGAAACTTTTAGAAATAGTTTGAATAGGTTTAAATAGTTTAAAATAGTTTTGATATAAATTGTTAAAGTAGTTTAAATAGTTTGATATAAAATGATTTAAGTGTTGAAATTGTTTATGTAGTAAAATAATTTGGAAATTTTAAATAATTTGAATATTAAAATGAATAGATTTTAAATAGTTTATATTAAAATAATTTATTTTGAAAATAATAATAAGTCGTTGTTTCTTTCCATTCCAGCAAATCTAGGCTCATGCCCAAATTTCAAATCGACAAATTCAATTTTCAAGCTTTCAATTCAATTGACTCAACTTAGATTTAGTGTCAAATCAACTTTATTTCAATTTCAAACCAAATTAACTTCAAATTTTGAAACAATAATTTTTAACTTCAAATTCAATTCAACAATTCGATTCAGTGATTTAAATTTCCAATTCAATTCTTATTTTAAACTATTTCAATTTATATCAATTTCAAGTCCAATTTCAATTTACTAATTTAATTCACTTAAATCAAATTAAACCTCATTGTTCAATTTTAAGGTCCAAATCTTAAAATAAATTAATTTCCATAATTAAAGTCATACCTCGATTATAACTTCTTATTAACAATTCGATTCTTTAAACAATTTCTTTTAACCAATTTCAATTTCAACATTTCAAAGCCTGAATTAGAAAATAATTTAATTCATTTAAATCCACAATTTATTTCCTTTAAAACAATATCATTGATCATATCCAAATTCAAGATTTTAAAACCATTTAATTTAACTAATTCGGTGTCCGTATATAATTTTCTACCATATGGCCAAGTGATCGTTATTTCAATTTTAATTAGATGGATAGATATATATCATTTCAATCCATACCAAAGTATCATAGGTATATATCATTTCAACCAATTTCATAATTTATTTGAAATAATTCAAATAATATTTTATATGCTTTCAACTAATATACAAGGTGATAACAGAGATATATACAAATAAATAAACATCCAATCATCCGAAACGTTAGCAAATAAACATCCATCACAATCAACATCAAATCATCTAATAATTCACAACAACTTATTGGTCATCAATACCAGGTATTTAACTATCAGTTAAATCAATATTAATTTAAATTACAATTTAGTTCAATAAAATTCAATTTCAATTAAAATATCAATTTAAACTACCAAACAGTAATCAATAATATTCTTACCACATCATAAATTTAGTTCAACTAACATAAGAAGGTTTAATATCACGTGAGTGGGTTAAATCACTCACCTTTGATTTATAGTTGATTTAAAATCTAATAAATTCCTAAAATTTGAACAGTCTTCAAATTCAAGCAAACTAGTCCCATGTTGTCCTAAATTCTGGTTTGATCCCAATGGAAGAAACCGCGTCCAAATCCGAGTTCGTATGCAAAAGTTATCGATATTAGAACATTTAGATTAAAATTTTGAATTTAAATTAAACATAGCGATAAAACGCAGAATCGCCACCTACCCAAACCCTCGCGAACAACAACAGCACGCACGCAACCCATCGGCTGCCAACCCTAAGCCACCAGCCACTACCTCTACATGCACCTGCAACCTGATCCGACCATGCATCGAACTCACCACCTCCGGCCGCCCTCGACCGTGCCCACATGACGCCGTCACCTCGCCAGAATTTGCTCCACCGCTGCAAGCTTTGACTATGACTTGTGGTGAATCCATGCAGACTTGAGGTAATTGAAGGCCACGGATCACCTTTTCTCACCATTCTCTACCCATCGGTCACCTCTGATCATCCCATCGATGAAGATCCACCGTTGATCGTGAAATCGTAGCATGGATGGTCGAAACTTTTTCACTGATTTCTGGACAAACCAATACTCTTTTGCAAAAAAGAAATGCAGATGCAGATTACGTTCGTCGAGAGATTCGCAATGATATAATATATGATGGGGTTTGAGGAATTTGAATTTTCGATTTGATTTGGAATTGGGAATTAGGTTTTGAAATGTCTGCTATCAAGAGGGAACAGATAATTGAACAGATAGATATAAATTGTATGTATAGAAAATGAAAATAAGAAGCTGCTAGGGTTTATAACAGCCTATATATAGACAAAGATGGATAAGAACGGATGGAACAGATCGAATTGGACTGAACGATAACAACTACCGGAAAAACCCGTTTCGGCCCATATATTGAAATATAGGTTTTTGATATTTTTAAACTCAATAAAACTAGCTTCAAATCCCAATTCAATTGTATATAGAAGTTAGCTTTAAAAATTAAATTATATTCATTTAAATTCCATTAATTTATTTCAACGCGTTTCGAGCTCGCACGATCAAACGACAAGTCCGATCGCTACGAAACCTGAAATCCTAAAATAATTCACTTTTATGGATACGATGAAACTAGTTTCGTTGAAATCCATGACAGTGCCCAAATAGGCTAAGCTTTCACGTTAATTAAATGAATTGTTATTTTAAAATCAATTTAATCACTTTTAAATTCTAGATTAAAAGATAACAATTTTCATCATTTCTGATTCCACAGGTGTAACGACCCGAAATTTTCAATCCCGAAAATTTCGGATAGTTATGAAAAGACGAAATAGATAGAAGAAGAAGAAGATCTGAAACATCAACATCTCACATTCGCAGCAAAAAAAATATAATAACAAATAATAACAGTCTACAAAAGAATTCTGTATCTGTCAACATACCTTTATAATACATCAAAGTTACACATATATACAGTCACTGAATATACACAATTATCATGTCACGGATATACAACAATATAATACAGCGGAAACACTCCATACGTTCTTGCCATCTAGCTCACCTCCTGAGCTTCAGAACGTCCTTACCTGAAATCCTGTAATACTCGATCTAACCCGAGCATTACATTAAAGTAACACCCGGGTCAGGCTGGAAACCAGCGTGAGTAAACCCATCTAACATGGAATACAAATCATACAACTTATATAGAACCCGGGGAAACTCGAATCAATTTACAAGTTCACAATATGTTATAGACATCACTTATTTCACACATAAGTTTTCTAAGTACCAAAGATTTAGATTTAAATAGTCCAATTCCTTTAAATCACTTCATTCCAGCCTATAGATTTCACATATCAATCTATAAAAATTCGAAGTGGTTTCGGGTATTTCCTCATACCCGACCACGGTCTCTTCGAGTCTCATTCAAGGCATCCAATACCATTCCATCATCCATAAGCAAAGCTTAATCACATACAAAATTAATTTAATTAATCCTGATTGAATTACTAACCTCAATCACTTAGATTTATTCATTTAACATTAATTAATTTCAAATCAATTAATCTATCATCCCTTCATTATTCATCATAATTAATCACTCTGGATTAATTATCCTTCAATTACATTCAAGTAATTAACTTTAATTAATTTCACAATATTAATTATTATTAACCAAAATCAATAAGTAATATTAATTATTTCACAAATCAATTAACTATATTAATTACATTAATCCTTAATTACTTATATTAATTAATTTCTCATAAGTCACTTATTGGTTATTCATTAATTTTAATTACATCATTAATTATATTTAATGATTTCTATTTACATTTTAATTTATCCTAATCTAATTTAATTACATTAAATAATTAATCATTAATTAAACCACAAATATTAATTATTCTTGATTTATCTCAACCTGTAATTAACTATCTTTTCATTTACTTCGTTAAATAAGTTAATTACTCCTTGATTAACTATCTTAATTAATCTCTTGATTAATTTGACAAAGTAATTATATTTTATTAATTACATTAAGTAATTACCTATCAATCCATCCATTGATCTATTCTAAATTAATTAAACTTAATTAATTAACTTAAACCTTCATTAATTAATTCAAACCCTTAATTGCTAAATTAATCAACCCAAGTCATTAATAAATTGAATTAATTAATTATCCATCTTAATCACCCTACTAATTTGATGAATCACAAATCATTAAGCCCTTATCAACATTAAAATGAAAACATTTTCTTATTTATGACTTAAGTTTAAAACAATTTAAAAACTCGAATACTTCGAGTCAAACCACAATTAACCCGAGAACCAACCAAAACCAAAGTCACCCGATCATCGGTTCACAGTGCACATCAATCCATTTAATCATGCAACCAAATACTTAAATTTAACCATTTAAATTTAGATAAAAATCCAAAGGAGTGATATTTACTCACTTTTGCTGTTAATTGCAATCCCCTTCAATCTTGACTTTGGTTTCATCATAAATTTGACCTTGTAAAAACATTTACAGTTTATTGCATTTGAACTAATCAATTACCACTTAATAAATTTAATTAACCAATAATTTAATTTAAACTATTTCCCTTTAAATAAATTATTTTTAGTGACTAAGATAATTAAATAATTGATTTAATAAATAAATCTCTATTGTTTTGAAATTAAACTAGTAAATGAAAATAGGTATACATGTATTTTTGAACTATATAGTAAAGAGCAAGCTATATACATTTAAAAATCCACTTTTTATAAACACTACAGAACTTAAAAAAAAATCACCCTTTTTTTTTCAACTTTATCTATATCAAATAAATTTTCTAAACAATTCAAAATAATAAATATCTCTATTGTAAATAACGAAAAATAATTTCTTTACTGTAAAAAGAACTTTACATCTTTTATTAAAGATCTGATTTTTATTTATTATTATTTTTTTAAAAAAAAATCATTCCTCTGTACAACCATATACATTTTTAAATTTAAATTGGGAAGAAGAGAATCGAATACCTCACCATCAATCGCTCGACCCATTTCTCGCCTCCATCTCGCACGGCACGCTCAAATCGAAGTCGCGTGACTTCCAAACCAGATGCCCACCCAGCATCGAACGCCGCCGCCCCCCTCTACGCGCGAGTCGCGTGAGACTCCCACGTCACGACCTTACTTCGCACAAGAGAACGCGCTCAACAGGCCCACGCTCGAGCTCAGCCCCGTCCAAACCGTAGCTGTGCCTATCTCCTGACGAAACCCTAGTGACTTCAAAATTGCGAGCGTCCATTTCCTTGAGCTCGAGTTTGAGCCGAACTCGCGATGCTGAGCCCTTTCCCCATTATTTCGAATCGGCCTGAGCTCAAAATCCCTCTTTTTTTATTTCGAACGAGGCTATAGATTTTTTTTCGGCCATTTTGTTTTAGAGATGAAATTTTCAAAATACTTTCTAAAAGAAGGAGCAGGTTTCGATTAAAATAACGAAGGCTAGAGGCTTCCTTCAGAAGGTAAGGACTAGGTGATTTTTTATTTATTTATTTTATTTTATTCTCGCACGAGAAAGCAGCATGATTTAGGGAAAATGGAAACGTTTTCGAATCGTTTAGCGTTCTGACATTTTCTAGCTACGGTGACAATTGTAACGAAGCCTAATTCGATCATAAGCGTAGGTTACGAAAATAAACGATCAATTTTAAATTAAATCGATTAAAATAGTTTCTAGACGTTTTGAGCTATCAGGATCAAATGACAACTTCGATTGCTATGAAAATTGAAATCCGATAATAATACAATATTACGGATCCAATGGAACTAGTTTCGTCAGATTTCGAGACCGTGCCTCGGAAGGCTATTTTTAAATATCGATTTAAACGATATATTTTCAAACTGAACAAATCACCTTTAAATTAAATTTCAACCATTCTATTATCTTCAGTACCATCATTATAAATTCTATAAGCTTTCAAATTATTTTTAACAGGCTTAAAACTCCAGATTCAACATTTTACCCAACTTCAAATTATAAAATCCAATAATTTAATTATCAGGTAAATAGTGATATTTGGAATTCAAGTTAAAATTAACCTTTCAAATATTTAAATCAATTAAATATTTCAATTTAAATTGTTAGAAATTCCGGATCGTCACATTCCTCCCCCGTTAAAAGAATTTCGTCCTCGAAATTACTAGTTAGGAAGAATGGTCCAATACCCGTTTACTTTTCCCCCAAAACCAACACTTCAACATCCTACCAACTATCTTTTATAAAGGTCCCCTTATCATTCTTACTAACTTCCCAAACTCTCCCACAGTTTCCAAACAATACCCTTTTGCTCAATCATTCAAATTTCAATTTAAAACCAAATTTTGAATTATCACAATTTCTCATAAAAATTCTAACTCTCTAAATTTCCAAAAAAAATTCCAGCGTCTCCTTTGCATGGCTAGCTCGGTACAACTACAAAACGCCTCTACGGGTCCCTAAATTTCAAAGAAAACAAAAGGCCAAGTGGTTAGATCAAAAACCCAATCAAATTCCATACAGATATTTAAACACATACCTTTTTGTCGAGCAATTCAAATTATCTTCTGAAATCAAAACCAATTTTCCCTTCCCTTAATAATACCTATATATCCTACTAAGCAATAATATCTAATAATAGCTTTTAGAATCATTTTATACCTTTCCTTACAGAAGTTTCATATCTACCTTTATTCAGATTAGTTTATTTTTCCGTTTCCATATGAATTCAATTTATCTTTATCTCTAAATATTGAATTTTTATCTTCCATTTATATCTGATTCATATCATTATCTTAAATTAGTTTCATTCACTAATTTATTTCAATTTCCAATTTAAAAACGTTTTGTCGCTAACAAATTTTTTTTTCCAAGTTTTAAAAAAAAAATTCTAACTCCCAAAATTTTTGACAGAGTCTCCTTTGTACGGAGGAGCTTTTGCAATTTGACAAGAGATATAAATATACGTACATCGAACCATATGGTCGGAAAAGCAAAAACAGTTCGTATTTTCTATTTTTATTGCGTAGGCGTACCTTTATTTAGCATTTTAAGCAAGCGGCTTATTATTTTAGTAATTAGTGCAACCAAATCCAGCCAAACGGCCTTCACGTACCTGTACTTACTCAATTTAAATATGTAAGTGTCATATATAGAAAATTTATTAGCATTTCACTTACTTTCAATAGCTAAACACATGCATTTCATAAGCAACAAGCACCAAACGCTTCACATAAGCGATTTATATGATTTAAAGCGAATTCAATTGCTTCCAACCAATTCATATACCATTTCATTCAATTTTAATGGTTTACAACTCAATTTCTTACATTCAATTTATTTTTAATCCAAACAAGCTAATATTGAATTAAATTGATATTAACGTTAATTTATTTAATCTCTATCAACTCATAGAATTTTAGTTACTTTTGTTTACGTCAAACGACAACTATTTTTATTTAAATTCGGCGATATTTGCTTAAAGGAGTATCCATTTTAGTTTATAACTGCTTTAAATTAATTTCAACTCATTCTGTATTCAATTCCATTTCATTTCTAATTTATTCACCAACCATACATTTGCATTTTATTTCATTTACACATTGGTTTCATTTTAAAACTATTTCATTGAGCTTGACAACATTCGATGCTTATATTAATATCATTTGTTTTTTTCCAAATAAATTTAACCCAAACATTTATTTAATGGTCTTCCATTCTTACTCGAAACCAAGCTTTTATTGACTTAAGTAATTTTACTTCAAATTAATATGCCTCATAACTTAAGTTCATTCTGATAATCCAATTCCAATTACAACTTTGATTTAATTTTTTATTCGATCAGACTTCATCCTTTTATTATTTAATTCAATTAACCCATTTATTCACCCCTTTTTAACTTTTTAATTCACCTACTTAATTCATTTTCAAATTTATTTTATTAATACAAATCCATTCTCAATTTATTTCTACTTGCCTGGGTTTTGTTTGCAACTCAAACCATTCAATTCCATTTTATTTTAACAACATCTCTACGTATTTAAATTCCTCATCAAATCCAAGTCGAATTCTATTTATAATTCGAGTTTATTTCCAAACTCCATTATTAACTTACAATCCATTTATTTGCCCAAGTTAAATTTTATTAACATAATCTATCAAATAATTATTTAGCTAATTAGCTTACTTCCAACTTTTAAACCAATATTCGATTTTATTACAAAAAATCACTTTATTAGATTTTTCAGAGTTCAATTTTTTTTCATAATTCCAGTTTGGATTTTCTTTCATTTTTCCAAAATTCCAACACTTTTATTTTAAAATTTTAGAAATGTTTTTAAAATTCACATCATACTATTAAAATAGCTCTTTATAAAAATACTTCTTATAAATCGATGTCTCAACCAGTCCATCCTTGTTCTCACAGAAATTCAGTCATACGTTAATCAGGCGTAGGACTGAAAATCTATAAGTACTTAGCAGACTCATTATCAACACCCAGTGAAAATACTTGTGAAAATAATTTTATTGAAAATATAGAAACAGTTTTTGAAAATAGAGAAAATATCTTTGGTGAGAATTCTCTGGAAATCATCACCCCAATCCATGGTCGCAGTTACATTCCAGGGTTACGTTGCCATCGTAGCAAAAGTCCATGTAACTGTAGGTACTCCGCGCCCCTCGTTTACACCATGGAACCCACAATAGATCGTAGTTACATTTTAGGGTTACGTTGCCATCGCAGCAAAAGTCCATGTAACTGTAGGCACTCCGCGCCCCTCGATTACGCCATGGAACCCACAACAGATCGCAGTTGCATTCCAGGGTTACGTTGTCATCGCAGCAAAAGTCCATGTAACTGTAGGCATCAGCGCCCTTGATTTTCGCTGTCAAAATGAAACTTCTCCACTTCTACATAGGTCGCAGTCTACCGATGTAAAATCAAACGCAGACTGTTGGCTCTCAGCGGCACACACGACTTTCGCTATGTTACCATAGGTCGCAGTCTACCGATATAAAATTAAACGTAGACTGTTGGCTCTCAACAGCACACACGACTTTCGATATGGTCTACAGTAGATCGCAGTGACATCGAGTTACACTGTCGTCATAGCATAACCCAAATGCCTCTATAGGAATTAGCGCCCTCGACATTCGCTACACACTACTCATAATCCTCAGGAACTAGTTTCGTCCGGACTCCTCACAGGATCAACTTTAGAACCCCCCTAGGGTTCAAGGCAGCACCACCCGATGGCACTCCTGCGAAGTTCATTTCAAGGGAGCGCCTTTTTCCCCAAAGCCATTATAAACACTTTATATTATACATATATAGTATCTTTCAAATCATACACCTAGTATGATCTCATACAAAGCTCCTTTACACAAAATCGATTATCCCAAAATCGAAAACTCTCAAACTAGGCTTTCCAAATTCCAATATTGATTTTACCCAAAAATCAAAAGCCTTTCCAAATCTAAAGGTTCTGAAAACCTTTTTCCAAAATCCTCATAAGATCCTTTATATATATATAATTTTTTTTTTAAACTTTGGATATTGTATAAAACTCCTTTTTATACTTCAAACACTTTCAAAAATCCTTTTCTTCCGGCAATAGATTCAACGAGGGGAGATTTATCTTATATAACAAAGATATATAAGTCTGTTTATTCAAAATCAAATATTCAAATTTGATTACTCTTTCCAATATCAATTTCATTCAAATTTGTACGACGTACACTTATCATCCGTACGATATACCAATATGATCGCTCGCTCGATCATATAATTTCACTTCCGAACTAGTATCGTCCACCCGACTTTCTAGTGTGGACTCAGATCTGGTTTCTAGATCAGAAATCGTCATTCTCCTTACATAGCGATAACTATGATAGAGAATATTCAGAATCAATCAACAATCCATATCCAGGTTCGCCGTCGAAATTCGAGTGAAAAATCCTAACTCTAATCGATAAATTATCTCGAAATTCTGTGCTCGAATCTGCATCAAATCACTATGCGAATGGAATAATATACGTACACCTTACGTATTTAACTTCATTGATTATTAGCCAAATTAATTTCATTTCCATTCACATTCACTTTAATTTTCATTCACTTATTTACAATTGCCTTAATCCCCATTTGGATCATCACTTCAATTCTTATCTCAGTTGGGTATTTTATCAATAACAGCTTGAACTCCGACCAGTTTATCTTTGGAAAATAATTTGAAAATCATAAAAATAGATAAGTAGTTAAAAAATAATTATTCGTTTGCAAAATGGCTGCAAAATAGTTAACTAATTGTAAAATAGTTGAAAAATAGTTAAATAGTTGTAAAATAGTAATTAATTTATAAAAAAGTTGAAAAATAGTAATTAGTTTATAAAACAGTTGAAAATTTGTTAAATAGCTCCAAAAATAATGATAAAATAAATATAAAATAATTTGGCTTTAAAAAGGAAGGTTGTATATATTAAATAGCTTGGAAAAATAAGTTTATATTAAAACAATTTATATTGAAAATAGTCCAGAGTCAAAACTGTTCATTCCCTATCCATTTAATTTAAATTTCCACTTCCGTTTAAATTGACTCAATTCCAATTTGAATAACTTCAATTTCTATTGAAATTGATTTAACCCCAATCCAAGTTGAATCAATCCTGATTTCTTTCCCAATTTAAATCAAATTCCATTTGATTTTAGACCTATTCAACTTTAATTACAATTTCAAATTACTCCAATCAATTTGGACTAGTATCATTTTAACCCACTTCAACTTCAAATCATTTTAATTCAATCCAATTCAAATTTTCCATTTAAAATTTTAAACGTATACATCTTCAATCACAAATCCAATTAATTCAAATCAAATTCAATTTGAACGAATTCTATTCAAATTCCAAATTTAAACCATCTCGAATTATATAATTTTGAGTTAAATTTTTAAATGTTGATTTAATCATTTAAATCAAATCAACTTATCTCTTTATATCATTTAATTTTGAATCCATTTCAAACTTATCTTCATTTAATTTTAATTTGGTTGTATTACCACATAATTTAATTCCAATTCAAGATTTCAATTTGGTTGTATTATATTACTTCTTAATTTAGTTCTAATAAGTTAACAACCAATCACCTTAATATTTATTAGAAGTAAATTTTGCTTTATATATCAAAATGTATTTTTATATAAAATCATTTAGAACCTTTATATAAGAAAATAACAAGTATGCTCTCATATATATATATATATATATATATATATATATATATATATATATATATATATATATATACATACACACACTCAACTCATCCTAGAGTACTACAGACTCTATATATATATATATATACACACACACACACTCAACTCATCCTAGAGTACTACAGACTCTATTTAAGGAGTAATCCCCACTAGAGCCAAGGTTCTCTCTTAACCTTTCAGCTCTGATACCAACTATAATGACCTGGAATTTTCGATCCTAAAAAATTCAAATAGTTATGAAAAGAAGAAAGAGATAGAAGAAGAAGAAAAAGAAAAAGATCAGAAACATCAACATCGCACATTCGCAGCGGATAAAATACAATAACAAATAACAACAGTTTACAAAAGAATTCTGTATCTGTCAAAATACCTTTATAATACATCAGAGTTACACACATATACAGTCACTGAATATACACAATTATCATGTCACGGATATACAGCAATATAATACAGCGGAAACACTCCATACGTTCTTTCCATCCAGCTCACTTCCCGAGCTCCAGAACATCCTTACTGAAATCCTGTAATACTCGGTCTGACCCAAGCATTACATTAAGGTAACACCCGGGTCAGGCTGGAAACCAGCGTGAGTAAACCCATCTAACATGGAATACAAACCATACAACTTATATAGAACCCGGGGTAACTTGAATCAATTTACGAGTTCACAATATGTTATAGGCATCACTTATATCACACATAAGTTTTCTAAGTACCAAAGATTTAGATTTAAATAGTCCAATTCCTTTAAATCACTTCATTCCAGCCTATAGATTTCACATATCAATCTATAAAAATTCGAAGTGGTTTCGGGTATTTCCTCATACCCGACCCTGGTCTCTTCGAGTCTCATTCAAGGCATCCAATATCATTCCATCATCCATAAGCAAATCTTAATCACATACAAAATTAATTTAATTAATCCTGATTGAATTACTAACCTCAATCACTTAGATTTCTTCATTTAACATTAATTAATTTCAAATCAATTAATCAATCATCCCTTCATTATTCATCTTAATTAATGACTCTAGATTAATTATCCGTCAATTACATTCAAGTAATTAACTTTAATTAACTTCACAATATTAATTATTCTTAACCAAAATCAATAAGTAATCTTAATTACTTCATAAATTAATTAACTATCTTAATTACATTAATCCTTAATTACTTATATTAATTAATTTCTCATAAGTCACTTATTGTTGATTCATTAATTTTAACTACATCATTAATTATATAAACTAATGATTTCTATTTACATTTTAATTTATCCTAATCTAATTTAATTACATTAAATAATTAATCATTAATTAAACCACAAATATTAATCATTCTTTATTTATCTCAACCTGTAATAAACTATCTTTTTATTTACTTCATTAAATAAGTTAATTACTCCTTAATTAACTATCTTAATTAATCTCTTGATTAATTTCACAAGGTAATTATATTTTATTAATTACATTAAGTAATTACCTATCAATCCATCCATTGATTTATTCTAAATTAATTAAACTTAATTAATTAACTTAAACCTTGATTAATTAATTCAAACCCTTAATTACTAAATTAATCAACCCAAATCATTAATAAATTGAATTAATTAATTATCCATTTTAATGACCCTACTAATTTGATGAATCACAAATCATTACGCCCTTATCAACATTAAAATGAAAACATTTTCTTATTTATGACTTAAGTTTAAAACAATTTAAAAACCCGAATACTTCTAGTCAAACCACAATTAACCCGAGAACCAACCAAAACCAAAGTCACCCGATCATCGGCTCACAGTGCACATCAATCTATTTAATCATGCAACCAAATACTTAAATTTAACCATTTAAATTTAGATAAAAATCCAAAGGAGTGAGATTTACTCACCTTTGCTGTTAATTGCAATCCCCTTCAATCTTGACTTTGGTTTAATTATAATTTTGACCTTGTAAAAACATTTACAGTTTATTGTTATTTGAACTAATCAATTACCACGTAATAAATTTAGTTAACAAATAATGTTATTTTGAACATTTCCCTTTAAATAAATTATTTTTAATGACTAAGATAATTAAATAAGTTAATTTAATAAATAAATCTCCATTCTTTTAAAATTAAACTAGTAAATGAAAATAGGTATACATGTATTTTTAAACTATATAGTAAAGAGCAAGCTATATACATTTAAGAATCCACTTTTTATAAACACACAGCACTTAAAAAAAGTCACCCCTTTTTTTCAACTTTATCTATATAAAATAAATTTTCTAAACAATTCAAGATAATAAATTTTTCTATTGTAAATAACGAAAAATAATTTCTTTATTGTAAAAAGAACTTTACATCTTTTATTAAAGATATGATTTTTATTTATTCTTTTTATAAAAAATCATTCCTCTGTACAACCATATACATTTTTAAATTTAAATTGGAAAGAAGAGAATCGAATACCTCACCATCAATCGCTCGACCCATTCCTCACCTCCATCTCGCACGACACGCTCAAATCGAAGTCGCGCGACTTCCAAATCAGATGCCCACCCGGCATCGAACGCTGCCGCCCACCTCTACGCATGAGTTCCGTGAGCCTCCCACGTCGCGACCTTACTCCGTGCAAGAGCGCGTGCTCAACAGCCCCACGCTCGAGCTCAGCCCCGTCCAAACCCTAGCCGCGCCTATCTCCTGACGAAACCCTAGCGACTTCATAATTGCGAGCGTCCATTTCCTCGAGCTTGAGCTCGAGTTCGAGCCGCACTCGCGATGTCGAGCCCTTCCCCCATTTTTCAAATCGGCCTGAGCTCAAAATTCCTCTTTTTTTATATCGAACGAGGCTGTAGATTTTTTTTCGGCCATTTTGTTTTAGAGATGAAAATTTCAAAATGCTTTCTAAAAGAAGGGGCAGGTTTCGATTAAAATAACGAAGGCTAGAGGCTTCCTTCAGAAGGTAAGCACTAGGTGATTTTTTATTTTATTTTATTCTCGCACGAGAAAGCAGCATGATTTAAGGAGAATGGGAACGTTTTCAAATCGTTTAGCGTTTTGACATTTCCTAGCTGCAGTGACAATTGTAACGAAGGCTAATTCGATCATAAGGGTAAGTTACAGAAATAAACGATCAATTTTAAACTAAATCGATTAAAATAGTTTCTATACGTTTTTAGCTGTCAGGGTCAAACGGCAACTCCGATTGCTACGAAAATTGAAACCCGATAATAATACAATATTACGGATCCTATGGAACTGGTTTCGTCAGATTCCGAGACTGTGTCTTAGAAGGCTATTTGTAAATATCGATTTAAACGACATATTTTCGAAACTGAACAAATCACCTTTAAATTAAATTTCAACCATTCTATTATCTTCAATACCATCATTATAAATTTTACAAGCTTTCAAATTATTTTTAAAAGGCTTAAAACTCCTGATTCAACATTTTACCCAATTTCAAATTATAAAATCCAATAATTTAATTATCAAGTGAATAGTGATATTTGGAATTCAAGTTAAAATTAATCTTTCAAATATTTAAAATCAATTAAATATTCCAATTTAAATTGTTAGAAATTCCGGGTCGTCACAACAGGAATTAATAATCTTTTACAATACAGTTTTGCATGTTAAATCCAATATTTAAATATTACATTAATTCCAAAGTTTAATTACAACTGTAATAAAATCCTAGTTTATAATAAATTCCAACAATTTCTTTTATTTGGTTTTCATTCTTATTATTTAATCATCAATTACCTTATGAATTTATTTATCAGAAGTTTCCATCTTACTGTTCTCGTCACTCCACAATTAACATCTTTTATCATATTAATTGCAATATTGCAATTACATTTAGTTTCCATTGATTTCTAAATTAATTTCAAACAGATTAGGTAATAAGATAATAAATATAACAATATTTACATTTAAGTAATTTAAACACATATGTAAACACATTAATAAATTTATTGTTTACAACAAAGGGGTATAAATTTTCTTACTAAATAGCTGATTTCAAATTCCATAATAAACCAGTTTCAATTAAATAATATATAATTTCACCACTAAATACAACATTGATTTGAATCCTTATTAATTTACGATTATTGCAATTGATTGGTATTCCATTAAAACGGTTATCAATTACATTCAATCAATCTTATTAAATTATTTTCTCCATTCATAAATCATAAATTTTAATTTCTCAGAATATTAAATTTCAAAATCTTATTTAAACTTAATATTTGTAATTATCAAAAATTCGGGTCGTTACAATCTCCCCCACTCAAAAAATTTCGTCCCTGAAAAGGAACAAGAAGAAATCAAGAAATTTGATATATTTTATTAAGAATAATCAATTTACAAATAATTAAACTACTTATTTAAGTTTAATAAAAATTTGAAAATAACTCAACTTCTAGAAAAAATTCTGAGTCCTAAAGTAATGAAATTTTTTGGTAGAGTTTCCTTTGCGCGGATAGGTCCAGAAAAATAATAATTTCAATATATACACATATATATATATATCATGTTTGAATAATAAAATACAAAACCATGGAAAAAACAATAAAATAACTATTTGTTGGGCGAACAAACTTTATTTAGGAAACCAAAAGCAGCAGTTATTGCTTCCATAAGCCTGTATTTCACTTACATAATCCAAAAGAGCTAAAATCATGTAAAAACGCAATATTTTGGTTGTTTTAATTAATAATACAAATAACACAGCACAAATAATAATCATATGCAAACAAAAACAGTACAATTATTATATGAAACAAAAGAATCCATCATACATCTATTGCAATCAAAACTAATGATTTGTCTAGATTCAGAAACTTTTCATCGACAAGGATGATAAATAAACTACCAAGTGTAACTTACGCTAAACAGCTTTAGATAATTACTTAATAGATTATTCATACAACCTTAAACAATTTGAAGTGTCATTTCCCAAACATCCCATAAGCCAAACAAAAAAGAATTAAATATTATTTAAATTTTTATGATGTACATATATCATTCGTCCACAATATCAATTTTGGTTGCTTGTTTGAATACATAAATTTCACTTTCGAACTAGTATTGTTAACCCAACTACTCTAATGTGGATTCTGATCCGATTTCTTGATTAGAAATTTCAATTTTCCTTGCAGACCTCTAAACTATGATAGAAAACTTTAAAAATCATATCACATATTCATATCAAAATGTTTGCCGTCAAGAATCGAGTGAAAAATCCGAATTCGAACTGGTGTGAAATTTCACGAATCATGTATTCAAATCTGGTTCAAAATTGTTATGCGAATCAAATGATTCTACGCACAACTTACATATTTATTTGTCTTTTCTTTAACACATCATTTAATTTCCATTTATTTTATTTCTTTTATACATGATCATCTTTTATTAATTTACATTCATTTACTTACATAATTTTTTTTCCCATTCAATATTAAAATCAGCAATGAATCAATTCTTAAGGCATTACATAAATTTCTTGCAATTTAATTCACAATTATTATTATATAACTTGATTCCCTTTGAATACTAATATTCATTAATAAATCATTTCATACTTAAGTTTCTTAACTTTTTTTCAATTTTTCACAGTATTATCATTTAGTAGTTTATGAATCATTTCAACATTTCCTGAAGTTTATAATTACTTACTTAAATAATATTCACTTTTAACTATTCAATTTAATTATCAAGCATTTCAAGACATTAACTTAAGTTTATACATTCCTTGTACATCTTAATTCATTATTTGTAGACATATGTTCATTTTGAAGTATTTTTGTTACTTAAGCTTTTACTTGTATAATATTCTGTTACATATTCATATTTAACATTTCAACTTTTTAAACATTTATGGTAGTCTTACATATGTTTTCAGAATGTAATTGAGTGTTATACAAATTTATCTTATTCATTTTAGTCAGCAAAAATGTCTAATAATATACATCTTACTTTTCATTATCTTTCAATCTACAATTTACAAACTTCATTTTCTTTAGAATTCATTAAAAACTTAGCTTTTAATTTCTTATTTCTTATTTTTAGAAGTTTTCGACCATCAAGATAGTCAAAGATTTCATTTCATTGAAATAATTGAAAATCACTATTTAACAGAAAAGTTATGAACTAAATATCGGGTCTCATTTCAAATCATCTTGAAATAATATATACTTATATTTTTATATATGTACATCAAATCATACTTAGGAAGTTAAATCAATTTTTTTTTCAACAAACAAATGTGTAACAAAGCTACTATAATAGTCTTCCCACTTTGAAACTCGAAACTAAATATCGATGATGCCGCGATCATCACCGAAATTAGTTTCCAGCGACAGAAGAAGGGAGTACAGAACTTATTTCCTTTCAAAAATTATTTGAAAACATTTCTTTCAAGTGCCTTCTGAAAACATTTTGAAGACATTTCTAATTGCAAATACTTACAATAATATTAATATTTATTTTTCAAATCTACGAAAACCAATTTCAAACACCAGAATTTAAATTCTCAAATTTTTAGTTTAAATCCATTTTATTGGTAAATCATAATTTATAAATGTTATTTCTAAAAATTGCATTTTCTTATAAAATACAATAGTTAATAGTTTTAATTAGCTTCACTAACCAACCAATAAATGACCGTAATCAAATATCTTCATTTACTAACATCCAACACAAGAAAAATAACAAAATCAATTTATGAAAAATTATATATACATATATATTTTTATATATACAATATATAATACTAGGTAAAATTATTTCATTACCTATTTCGAAAATAATATTATGTCCATCTACCTTGTTCAAGTGTTTAGAAATACCTATCAATGCCATAGCGTCCCATGTACTGATTGGAACTCGTAAATACTCAACAGAACAAATTAACACAATACAAAAATATTTTTATAACGCTAACAAATACCTTCTCACATGTGTGTATATATACACTCAACTCATTTTAGGGTATATATAACCATATCTCTAATGATTTTAAACCCCAACGTGCTAAGGTATTTCTAAACCAAAGCTTTAATATCAACTCCGACGACCCACCTTTTTGGATAGTTTAAATCAACAATTAACCACACATACCAAAGTCAAACCATTTAAAAGGTAGGACTGTCAATGGGTTATAAGAAAAAAAAGAGAAAAAGAAAAAACAAAACACAGAATCTTACAGCGGAATGACAAAAATATAATAATCAAATAAAAAGTCCATGAAGCTTTTTTATAACATACATTTGATTACACAAATTTTACAACAATCAGAGTACAAACAACGACACACCAATAATGATGCAGCAGAATAATACAAATAATATAAGATATCAAACTCCATCTTTGTCCTCTAGAAATAATGCCTTCAAACACTAAGAAGCTCAGGTTGACCCGAGCGCAATGAAAAGACAAAATACTCGAGTCAGAACTAAAAGTTCTTATGTAAGTTAAATCAACAACAAGTAAATATGAGTGCAATAGCTTCAGAGATGTTTGTAGGATTTTACATCTCCTACCCAGTGTATAACGTGCGTGCAATAACTTAAGAGATGTTATGCGATTTTCTGACTCCTAAGGATCTGTTGAACTATCTATATGTAGTGAAATATGCTACATATATAGTGTCTATCAGTAATGTAAAGTACTAAATAGCATCAAGGCTTTACATTGATCCCCCTTAACACATTTTTAAGCATTGTCCTATAGTTTGCTTTAGTAGCATCACCAGTAACGTCGGTAGCCATGGAGACGTCGTGATAAGACAACACTAAAACAAAATCGTAATGGTCGCGAATAAGGATAAATAGTATGATAAGGCACGTGAGGCCCTAACCTAGGTAGGATACCACCGTCTTGCGTTTCCTGACTGGTGGTAACTGCTAACGGCCCATTGCGTCCAACATCTCCAAAAATCAAATCAAGGTGCACCGATCAAGCCAACATCAATATAGTAATACGGAGAGGTGTGTCTGTTAGAGGTAGCTAGCCTCGTTGGTTAGGTATGGCTCCTGTTTTAGTCATTTCAAATTGACACAAGTATTGGGGTCATCCATCATCGTTCTCTTTCTTAAAATCCAGCAAATACCTCCAATTCAACCTCTACATTCTGGATATCATCCACCGCGTACACAATTGTTAAAGTGGTTCCAATGTTGAAAGAGAGTATGCCAATAAGAGGCCTCGGTCTCTTTAAACCAAACGTCATTTTTCATCCCAGTTGGTTCTTTTACATTTCAAAATCGATTCATATTTGATCTCAAAATATCATATTCAATTCAAAGTATCCATCATTTTAAATCATCATATTTACTCAAAATATGTCATTTTCACTTGAAAATATCATTTCAAATTCCAACTTAGGTTATTACCTCATTTAACCACATTAGAATTTAAATCAATGATTTAAATATAAGCATTCCAACTTTGCACGGTTTTAAACTTATAGAAATAGTTTGAATAGGTTTAAATAGTTTGAATAGTTTAAATAGTTTAATATAAGTAGTTAAAGTAATTTAAATAGTTTGACATAAAATGACTTGAGCACTGAAAATGGTTTATATAGTAAAATAGTTTGGAAAATCTAAATAATTTGAATATTAAAAAGGATAGATTTTAAACAGTTTATATTAAAATAATTTATTTTGAAAATAATAACAAGTCAAATTGTATCTTTCCATTCCAACAAATCTTGGCCCATGCCCAAATTTCAAATCAACAAATTCAATTTTCAATCTTTCAATTCAATTGACTCAATTTAGATATAGTGTCAAATCAACTTGATTTCAATATCAATTCGAATTAACTTCAAATTTCGATAACTTCAAATTCAATTCAACAATTCAATTCAATGATTTAAATTTCCAATTCAATTCTTATTTTAACCATTTCAATTTATATCAATTTCAAGTCCAATATCAATTTGTTGATTTAAATCACTAAAATCAAATTAAACCTCATTGTTCAATTTTAAGGTCCAAATCTTAAAATAATTCAACTTTCAAAATTAAAGTCATACCTCGATCATAACTTCATATTTCCAATTCAATTATTTAAATATTTCTTTTAACCAATTTCAATTTCAAAATTCTAAAGCTTGAATTAGAAAATATTTTAATTCATGTAAATCCATAATTTATTTCCTTTAAAACAATATCATTAACAAAAATTCAAATTCAAGATTTTAAAACGATTTAATTTAACCAATCCGATATCCGTATATAATTTTCTACCCCATAGCCAAGTGATTAATTATTTCAATTTTAATTACAAGGATGGATATATATCACCTCAATCCAAATCAAAGTGTCATAGTTATATATCATATCAACCTATTTCTTAATTTATTCAAAGTAATTCAAATAACTTTTCGTATGCTTTTAATTAATATACAGGGTGATAACAGAGATATATAAAAAAATAGACTTTCAGTCGTCCAAAATATCAGCAAATAAACATCCATCATAATCAACATCCAAATCAGCCAATAATTCATAATAATCTATTGGTTATCAATACCAAGTATTTAACTGCCAATTAAATCAATATTAATTTAAATGGCAATTTAACTTAATAAAATTCAATTTCAATTAAAATGTCAATTTAAACTTTCAAATAACAAGAAATAAAATTCTTATCACATCATAAATTTAATTTAACCAACATAAAAAGGTTTAGTATTGCGTAAGTGTGTTAAATCAATCACTTTTGATTTTTAGTTGATTTAAAATCCAATAAAAGCCCAAAATTTGAACAGTCTCCAAATTCAACCAAACCAGTTCTATGCTATCCAAAATTTTGATATGATCCCAACGGAAGCAACCGCGTCCAAATCCAAGTTAGTATGCAAAAGTTATCGATATTAGAACATTTAGATTTAAATTTGAATTTAAATTAAACAAAAAACAAAATGTAAAATCGCCACTCACCCAAACCCTCGTGAACAATGAAAACACACATACAACCCATCGGCTGTCAACCCTAAGCCACTAGCCACCGCCTTAGTGTGCACCTGCAACCTGATCCAACCATGCCATCAAACTCACCACCTCCGGCCATCCTCGATCATGCCCACGCGATGTCGCCACCTCGCCAAAATTTGCCCCATCGCCGCCAGCCTTTGACTGCGATTTGTGGTGAATCCGTGCGTCCTTGAGGTGATTGGAGGCCATGGATCGCTTCTGCTCATCATCCTCTACCTAGGGTCACCTCTGATCATCCCATCGATGAAGATCCACCGTTGATCGTGAAACCCTAGGATGGACGGCCAAAACTGTTTCACCGAGTTCTGAACAAACCAAAACTTGATCGCAAAAAACGAACTACAGATGCATATTACATTAGTCGAGAGCTTCACAATGATATGTTATATGATAGGGTCTGAGGAGTTTAGATTTTCGGTTTGATTTGGAATTGGGAATTAGGGTTTTGAAATGTCTGCCATTGAGAAGGAATAGATAATTGAACAGATAGATAGAAATTTTCGATTTGGAATTAGGAATTAGGGTTTTGAAATGTCTTCCTATGTTTATATAGAGATGGATAAGAATGGATGGAACAGATCGAATTGGGTCGAACAATAACAATGACCCGAAAAGCCTGTTTCGATCCCGAAACAAAAATAGGTCATCCCATATATCGAAATTTAGGTTTTCGATATTTTTAAACTCAATGAAACTAGTTTCATACCCTAATTCCATTTTATATAGAAGCTAGCTTTAAAAATCAAATTATATTCATTAAAATTTCGTTAATTGATTTCTACACGTTTCAAGCTCGCACGATCAAACGACAAGTCCTATCGCTACGAAACATGAAATCCTATTATAATTCACTATCATGGATCAGATGAAACTGGTTTCATCGAAATCCAAGATAGTGCCAAAAATGCTAATTTTTCACGTTAATTAAATGAATTATTATTTTAAAATCGATTTAATTACTTTTAAATTCTAAATTAAAAGTTAGCAATTTTCATCATTTCTGATTACACAAGTATTGATAATCTTTTACAATACATTTTTCCATGTTGAATCCAATATTTAAATATTACATTAATTTCAGCGTTCAATTACGACTGTAATAAAATCCTATTTTGTAATAATTTAAATTCCAATAATTTCTTTTATTTTGGTTTACATTCTTATTATTTAATCATCAATTACCTTTGGAATTTATTTACCATAAGTTTCCATCTTATTGTTCTCCTCACTCCACAATTAACGTCTTTTATCATATTAATCGCAATATTGCAATTACATTTACTTTCCATTGATTTCGATATTGATTTCAAATGGGTTAAATAATAAGATGATAAATAAAACAGTAGTTACATTTAAGTAATTAAAAAACATTTATACATTTATTGTTTACAACAAAGGAGTATAAATTTTCTTACCAAATTGCTTATTTAAAATTCCATTATGAAACCATTTTCAACTAAATAACATATAACTTCACCAATAAATACAACATTGATTTTAATCCTTATTAACTAACAATTATTGCAATTGATTGATATTACATTAAAACGGTTGTCAATTACGTTCAATCATCTTACTAAATTATATTCTGATTATTTTCTCCATTTATAAATCATAAATTTTAATTTCTTGCGATATTAAATTCCAAAATTCTTATTTAAATTTAAAATTTTCAATTATCAAAAAATATGGATCGTCGCAATGTAATTGAATCCTTGTTTATAATAATTTAAATTCCAACAATTACTTTTAATTTGGTTTACATTCTTATTATTCAATCATCAATTACCTTATGAATTTATTAATCATAAGTTTCCATCTTATTGTTCTCATCACTCCTCAATTAACGTCTTTTATCATATTAATCGCAATATTGCAATTACATTTAATTTCCATTGATTTCCAAATTGATTTCAAACGGGTTAAATAATAAGATGATAAACAAAAAAATATTTACATTTAAGTAATTTGAACACATTTATAAACACATTTATAAATTTATTGTTTACAACAAAGGAGTATAAATTTTCTTACCAAATCGCTGATTTCAAATTCCATAATAAAACCGATTCAATTAAATAACATATAATTTCACCATTAAATACAACATTGATTTTAATCCTTATTAACTTACAATTATTGCAATTGATTGATATTACATTAAAAAGGTTGTTAATTACATTCAATCAATCTTATTAAATTATATTCTAATTATTTTCTCCTTTTATAAATCATAAATTTTAATTTCTCACGGTATTAAATTCCAAAAATCTTATTTAAATTTAATATTTTCAATTATCAAAAATATGGGTCGTTACTCTATTAGTTTGAGGGTGATGAGGAGTGGATGACTTGTGGGTTATCGAGTATTTTTTATTAGAGTTTCAAATGATCAATTACAAAAGTGGGTTCTATTATCGCTTATTATTGTGCGAGGCGTGCCAAACCTCAAAAAGTTGTTTTCTTTAAGGATTTCACAACAATTCTATGGTCGTTAGTTTTACACGGAATGGCTTTGACCCATTCGGATACGTAATCGACAACAAGGAGAATGTACAAATTTCCAAAAGAATTGGAAACGGTCCCATAAAGTCAAAACCCTACACGTCAAAGATTTCAATTGTAAGAATGGGGTTCAAATGCATCATGTTTCGTCTAAAGATTCTTCCTACCATTTGGCAGGGATCGCAAGTTTTACAAAATTCGAATGAGTCTTTGAAAAAGAGCGAGCCAGTAAAAGCCACACTGAAGCACCTTTTTAGTAGTTTTTCGGGGATCAAAATGTCCAATGCATGCTTGATCGTGACAAAATAAAAGAACACTTTTTATTTTGCAACCTGGAATACAATGTCGAATGATTTGGTCGACACGGTACTTAAACAAGTGTGGATCATCCCAATAGAAATACTTGACTTGGGAAAGTAATTTATACTTATATTGTTTTGACCAAAATGAAGGAGTTTTCTTGGTGACTAAATAGTTCGCTATGTTTGCATGCTATAGATCAACAGAAGCAGAGAGGAGTTGTTCGCTGAGAAAGTTCTCGTTGATTGGTAAAGAAGATAGTGCATTTGTAAGACGCGACAGATGATCGGTGATGACATTGTCGGATCCTTTTTTATCTTTGATCGTAAGATCGAATTCTCGGGGTAAAAGGATCCAACGGATCAAATGAAACTTAGCATCCATTTAGAAAAAATGTATCTAAGAGAAGAATAGTAAGTGTAAACCTAATGTATAAGCCAATCAAATAAGATAAGAATTTTTCGAGCACAAAGACTATAGCTAGAACCTCTTTTTCAATGGCTGTGGAATTGAATTGAGCATCATTAAGAACATACTAGCGTAGTAGATAACATGAAGAATTTTGTTGATGTGTTGTACTAAGACAGCACCAACTGCGAAGTTAGAAACGTCACATATTATTACGAAAGAAATATCCCAATTAGGAGAGCAAATGATGTGAGTGGAAATGAGTTCGTTTTTGAGATGTTCAAAAGCAAAAACACAATTAGAATTGAAATCAAATGGAACGTCTTTTCCAATAAGAGTTGTCGAAGGTCGAGCAATTTTAACGAAATCTTTCATAAAGTGTCGATAAAAGACAGCATGTCCAAAAAATGAATGAATATCCTTAGCAGATTTGGGAATGGATGAATTCGCAAATACATCAACTTTCTCTTTATCTACCTCAATGCCTTTGTTTGAGATGACATACCCAAAGACAGTGCCATGTTTGACCATAAAAATATATTTTTCCGAATTTAACGTTAAGTGTTTGTTCTTGCATCGTTTAAGAACTAACTCAAGATGGCGTAAACACTCGGAAAAAGAGTTTCCAAAGATAGAAAAGTCATCCATAAACACTTTAAGAAAACGTTTGTTCATATCGGAAAAAATGCTGACCATGCGTCTTTGAAACGTAGCAAGAGCATTGCGAAGGCCAAATGGCATATGTCGATATGAAAAAGTACCAAAGGGACGCGTGAAAGTTGTTTTCTCTTGATCCTCGGAAGCAATTGGAATTTGGTTATAACTGGGATAACCATTAAGAAAGAAATAGAATTCGTGACCGGCTAAACGTTCAAGCATTTGGTTGATAAAAGGAAAAGGGAAGTGACCTTTATGTTTTGCAGCATTTTATTTTCGATAATCAATGCAAACACGCCAAATCGTTTGAGTACGAGTTGGAATGAGTTCGTTCGAGTCATTCTTGACAATAGTAAGTCCAGAATTTTCGACATGACATCAATTGGGCTAACCCATAAACTATCAAAGATTGGGTATATAATTCCGTTATCGAGAAGTTTAAGAATTTCATCACAAACCGCATCCTTCATTTTAGGTTAAGCCTTTGTTGCACGTCACAAACATGCTTGACATCATTGATTAAATGGATGCGATGTTGAACAAGAGTGGGACTAATTCCCTTTATATCGATGATCAACGTTCCAGTTGCTTCTTTGTTTTTAGATAGACCTGAAAGTAAAAAAGCTTCTTGATCGAGAGAGAGTTAAATAGATTATGACGAGAAACGTTTCATTGTCACATAAGTATTTGTAATTAAGATGATTGGAAAGGGGTTTAAGGTCCACGCTCAGGGGTTGCTCAACCAAAGGGTTAGGTTGAAGATCTGACTCAATAGTGAGAGGTTCAAATGGAAGTGCAATTTCAATTTTGTTAGGCTCGTCTTGAAACAGTTGTTCGTATTCGGTCTTGCATTCGTGGTTAAGGTCAGCTGTTTCATTGTTGAAATTTTATTGAATGAAGCTATCTTCCAACATTTGGTCATGTGGTTCATTCGGTTGATTTTCAAGGTTGAAGATGTTAAGATCCAAAGTTATGTTTCCAGAAGAAATTTGACTCACTGGATTGTTCACGGGTTATGTCTACGACGAGGAATATGAGTTGACCAATTTTGATGAGTACGTCCTTGATTTCTCCCACAGATTTCTTAATCGAACGATCGACAAATTAAAGAGTTACTTTGTCGGTTTAAGTTCACCCAAGCCAAGTTGCTGGTAAACAGAATAAGGAATCAAATTGACGCTCGCACCCAAATAGAGCAAGCATTTGTTAATCATTTTGTCTCCTATAATGCACAAGATCGTCAGATATTCAGAATGTTTGTATTTGATGGGAATTGATTGAGACAAGACTTCGCTATGTCCGGGGGCTAAGAAAACTTTCTTGGGTACATAAGTGTTTCGTTTTTGAGTATACAAGTCCTTAAGAAATTTAGTCTAAGTTAGGACTTGTTGCACGATATCAAAAACCGGGATGTTAACTCTGACTTGTTCAAAAATTTCCAACATATTTTCCATTTGTTCAGAGTGTTTCTTTGGTCGAAGATGATGTTGAAATGGAACATGATACTAAGTAGGTGGGTATAATTGAGTAAAAGAAGAATTTGGAGTGGAATTTGATTTGATGTTTGGCTTAATGTTTTGTTCAGAATCGTTTGTTGTTTTAGAAGTGTCGAGAGGGGTTTTCGATAAATCGTTTAGATTAACGACTTAATTATCAGTTTGTTTACCGTAACGCGAAGTTGTGATAGCATTCTTTTGGATTACATTGTTATCTTGAACAACATGAGCTTGATTCAAATTCATATTTTGATTTCTGGGATTTGGGAATGACTGACTTGGAAATATGCCTCATTCACGTTCATCACAGACATAGCTAATTAACTCATTTGCATTTCAAGTTTAGCAATCAATTAACTCGTATTTTACATGTATGAGGTCTATAAATTTTGCAAATTACTGTTTGATTGGAGATTTTGAGTGGTTGCCTTAGCCAAAGTTTCGAGATTTTTTTCAAGGGAAGACAATCGTTTATTGTCTCATGGAGAAAACTTCGTTGCGGTTGATTTTGAGATGGAGGCATAAAATTTTGTTGAAAATGATTGGGTAGAAAGGTAGGATTCCAAGAATTATTTGAAAGTGCTGAAAATTGAGACAAACCAAATTCATGTTGAGATTATTTTGGTTCCAAGCAAAGTTCTGATGATATCTCCAATAAGATTGTACGTTGAAGGAAACGGGTCATTTTAACCTTTTTGAAAGAGTTGAGTTGTTCTATTGAATTAGGGCATTGATCGGCTATGTGATTTGGATCGTTACATTTATAACACATGGGTTGGGAAGCTTGGTTCATTTGGTTGGATAAGAAAGCGTTATCGAATTTTTTAATCATTTCAACGATTTTAGCTTTCAAAGCCAAAGATGATCCTAATCGAGCGCACGCTCGATCAAGAATAAATGGATATTCCGTTAGAACATTCCATTGGGTCTATTTTTCGGCCAAATTTTCAAGAAATTGCCAAGCATTGTCGTGATATTGGGCGAGAAAATTACCTTGGCACATCGATTCAAGCATGGTTCGTGAGCTGTTTTCAAGTCCATCGTACAAGATTTGGCAAAGGGTTCGGTTTCAAAGTTATGGTGTGGACATTTTATTAAAATTTTTTTGATCCTTTCAAAATATTTTCCAAACGGTTCACCCCTGAATTGATAAAAATCTACGATTTCGTTTCGGATTTTAGTTGTTTATTTTAAGGGGTAGAACTTTTTTATGAAAACTTTAATGAATTCTTCCTAAGTTTTAATCGAGTTTGAAGGTAAGCTGCACAACCATTTTTCAGCGTAATCAGTAAGAGCGAATGAAATTAATCGAAGTTTGATTCCGTCATCAATAAGTCTTTGGAGTTTAATGGTTGCACAAACTTGTTTGAGTTTCGTTAAGAAAATGTAAGGGTCATCGTGTTCAAAATTGCCAAATTTCGGAAGCATGACAATATGATTTAAATGAATTTTGAAATGATTACCCATAGGGGTGGGTAACGTGATACAAGAAGGAATAGAAACTCTATCGAGAAAGATTCTATCCGCAAGAGTCAGATTGGTGTTCTCGTTCGTCATTTCATAAGGATCGTTTGTTCGAGTTAAACGATTCGTTGTTGCATCACGAGTCCGAGTACTTGTTGTTGCATCACGAGTCCGAGTACTTGTTGTTGCATCACGAGTCCAAGTACTATTGCACAATTAAAAGTCGAGAAGAGAATGAAGTAGGATCGAATTTAAGAGAAAGAAGCAAGGTTTAGAAAATGAAGTGAGAAATTATTTGTTTTTTATATTTTTTTTACAAAGGAAAAAGTATTTACCAAAAACAATTTATTTTTCAAAAGAGAGATTTGATTTTCGGATTTTCAATTTTTTTTTATGTTTTTGTTTTTGAAAAGATTATTTCTTTTTTTTAGATTTTTATTTTTCTAAAGAAAAAACTAATTAATTTTTTTTTGGATTTTAAGAAGTAAAATATTTGTTTTTTTTATTTTAAAAAAAATTAAGTTAAGTCAAATTTACAAAAAAAAAATTAGTTTTGGATTTTGAATTTTTTTTCTTTTTTTTATAATATGCATGAACTAATGAGCAAGGACTTAATTGCAAATTTTCTATCCATAGTAGCTCCTAACCCAAATTGTATAATCATATTTTGTCTTAATTCAACAAAATATTTTTTAGCTAGGTAACGGAGAAGAGTTATCGGTGCACTCGAATCACCGTAGCAATGCAGCCGAAGGTTTAAGTATCTTTAGAGAAACAATCATTATAATATTTACAAATCACCGTAATATTTATAAATGATTATTGCTTTACCATAGTCTAGGCACCAAGAAAATAAATTGTTGCCAACAGGGTTGGTGCAGTTGGTTGATGGTCCGGACTGCGTGATCGAAGGTCACGAGTTCGAGCCCCGAAACTGACAACCCTGTAACAAGTAACCGAAGTATGTGTTTGGCAGGCACATACTTCCCTAGAGTTTACAAGCGAACCTTGGTTCTCTAGGTAATTAAAAAAAAAATTAAAAAAAAAATAAATTGTTCAAACTTGTCAAGATACAACTACGCCCTAGGTGAGCTCATGACTACCTTAAGTCAAATGTCTAACCGCTATTATTAGCAAATTCTAAGATAAAATGTAATTTGTGGCCAAGGAAAGGGTGATGAAATCCCCCACCTTGTGTGGATTTGGGTGTTGCCCTTAAAAAATAAAATAAGATTAGACGAATGCAAAATAGAAATTAAACGTGATTTCAACGATACAACTACGATTGAAATGTGTTTTTGTTCTTTTGTTTTTTTTCTTCTGTTTTTGAAATTTTTTAAAATCCAAGCAACGAACAATGCGAACTGAAAATTAAAATAAGAGATAAGAGCACGATACCAAAGCTGCATAGTTATTTATTTTCAAGCGGTAATTTTTTTAAGCAAGCTAAGTATAGCAGTATTTTAGCAAGCTAATCCCCTCCTTTTGATTTTCTGCTTTTACAACTTGAAATTTAAACAAGATATGTACACTTTTTATTTTTATTTTTATTTTTAATTATATATATATGAACAAGCAAAAGTCAAATGAACACAAAGATCCATAAAAACTAAAAGCCAAAAACAATTAAAATCGATCTCCCACGCAACATGGCCATATGAAACTCTCTTAAAAAAAATTCGCTTCCACAATACGTCCAATGTAATTTCTTATACAACATAATCTTCTCAACACAAAACAAGTTGACAGTCAGAAATCAAAATCAGAAATTGTTCGGTTTTCAAAAACAAACCCTGATGCTAATGGATGAAGCGATTGTGTGGGTTTCCGATTTTTTTCGAAGCAATTGGGAGGTTACGTTCGGGAGTTGGAAGTGGCAGGGGATTCACGTTTGATTTAATTTCTAGAATTTGAAGATGGTGGTAGGTGGGTTGCAGTTGGCCGCATGATGTTGAGGAGGTTTCGGATTGTGAGAGAAGTTGCGATTGATTTGTTCGATTGTGGACGATTGATTGCGATTTTTTTGTCGTGATTGAAAGGAATGCGATTTGGGTTTGGGTGAGGCGATGGAGGTAAGCGGCAATGGGAAGTTGTGAATTTCAGATGGACGGTTGCAGATCGATTGAGATGATGGTTCTAGTGGGTTGGAGTAAGATGGTAGGCAGATGGTTGGTTGTAAGGAGGGGAAGTAGGAGGTTGTCGCTGAGATGTGCATGGGTAGATGTAGTGGAAAGGAGGAGCAGTAGTGGTTGTAGAAGTGTAGCAAGAAGATGGTTGAGTTTGATGTTTGGACAGCGGTTAGTGAAGGTTAAACTTATGTTTCGGCGCAGTTGTCAGTGCACAGTGAGTGGGTGTTGCTATGGTATGTAGAGGGAAGATGAATGGTAGAAAGATGTGAAGTATGCTAGCAGCAGAGGTGTGTGATGTGTAGTAAGTTGGTGGAGATTGCAATGCAAGGCTGCAGGCAGAGTGATGAGTTGAAGGCAAGAGGTAGAGGAGTTGAAACAGTTTTGGGCAGAGGCAAGTTTGATGATGAAACAGTTGTGGTATGTAGGCAATTGTTAGTGAACTAAAGTTGTTAGCCACGGTGAAGTGTATAACAGCAGCATGGGCTTTCTGGTTGGCAGGGTGGAGATGGAAGCAGATGGTGGAAGTTGATGATGTGGTTTGACTGGGATGAAATCACTAGAGAAGAAGAGGCAGTTTTGGTTGTTGAACAGAGAGTGATAGGGTTGATGGTTGGAAAATGACAGTGGGGATGTATTGGCAGTTGTGGAACGGCAAAGATGGTGTGGTTAATGGACAGTCAGTGGTTTATCAGATGTACAAGTTGGTAACACAGGGACAGTTGTATGTGAAGTGTTTGGAAATGTGGAGGTAGGGTGAATTTGAGGAGGCAGATGGAAGAACGGGCAGTAAGTGAATTATATGTATATATTGAAGTGGGATATACGCATATATATGTATGTATACAGTGGGATATTTGTATATATGGCAGGCAGCAGAAGGCAATGGAGGTTGAATGGTAGTTGTTGGATGTAGTTGTAAGGTGGAGTTTGTTGCACAGAGCAGTGATGAAGTAATAAGTAGGAATGTGATGGTAGTTTTGTATGGTAGAGGAGAGGTGGAAGATGAACCGACAATATTTGGTTAGAAAATGCACAGAAATTTGGTTGTGCATGCAGGGGATGTTAATGGTATGGAAAGGCAGCAGTGTATTTGAAGAGATGATGAGGTTGCTTGCTGCAAAGGTTGTTGATGTGAAGAAGGTTGTTGATGTGAAGAAGGCACTGTTGTATTGGTTTGTGGGTGAAATGTAACAGGGATGGCAGCAAGGTAGTTGTGCAAGCAGCTTGTATGATAGTGGGGAGTTGAATGGTGAAGTACACAGTATTTATGTGCACGTTGAAGTGATGGAGTTTGCACAGGTTGTGGACTTGCAGTGTTGTGTGCACAGAAGTGTATTGATGGTAGAAAGAAGGTTGAGAGAGAGGAGAGCGGTTTTGTTAAAAAAATGTAAATGTAATTGAAAATGTAAATGTAAATGCAAATACGAATAATACAATTTATTTTTTTTGTTTTTGAAATTATGTACGTTTTTTTAGTAAAAATGCAAATAGAAAAACAACAAGCACACAAATCAAATGAAAGCACAAATCACACAACAATAAATTTTTTTTTTAATATGCAACTCAACACACAAAATGAAAACAAAATAAAATCAAACGAAAATAATTCAAAGAGTAAAACTAAAATCAAATCAATTCCCTGACAATGGCGCCAAAAACTTGTTTAACGACGAGTTTTCTATCGGATTAGAAAATCGCTGAAAAATACTGTGATAAATTTAACCGCTAGCGCACAACATACAATTTTAGTATGTGCCAAGTACGGGTCAATTCGTAGGGAATTGAATGAGTTTTTAAAAATTCTACTCAATCGAATTAACCCAAATTTGCAAGTTTGTTTTAAAATTAAGGAAAGTAGCAAAAGCTAAACCAGAAAAAATGAAATAAACTATGAGATTAAATGAAAATTTAGATGCAAATCACTCTCACATTTTTACATAAATCAATAATATCAATCCATGATCTCTCATTTTAATCTTAAGTGGAATTGGTGATTTATTTATCATAAGGTCTATTTATGTTATCAATTAACATAACTTAAACCATCAAACTATAATACACCAACTACAACCACTTATCCATTGTAATGAAAATGAACATGAAATCAAAGCAAAAACTATTTTCGGTATGATCTATTTACTATTTTGTTTAGTAACATAAATCATCAAATTTTGTTTCTCCTTTAATTCCGTGACCAAAATCAACTAATTAGATGGTGATGTAAATTGTGTTTACGTTGGATTAAGCATAGCTCATTTCTGATTACAACATAGGCTATCAAGTTCCCTAATGAGCTTACGTCATCATCCAACCTTTCGCTAAGCATAAAAAGAGATCATAAATCATAGAATATGTTGAATTTACATAATTTTAGGGCTTCATCACCCCTAAATTGAAGGGTTTAGCTACTCACTTGTGTTATCATTTCAACATTTATAAATTTCAACATAAAAAACAAGCAAAGTAAGGGCTAATAAAAAGAGAATTAATCTACTTGCATGAAATAAATCTAAGCTACTAATATGAAAGAAAAAAGAGCATATAAATGAAAATAAGCATAAAAAAATAAAAGCATGTAGAAAAAGAAGAAGAACAAAACGAGGCTTAGAAAGCCATTTTATTTTTCACTAGTTTTATGGTTACGATTTACATTATATGATAAGTAGACAAAAACTTCATTATATGAACATAAGAGGGTTATTTATATATGCCTAAAAGCCCGATACATATTTTGGGAACTACCCAAAAATATCCCTTAGGAAGTTTTGCCAACAAGTTATCATTAGCATGAACTAATCCTCCATTAAGTGTGCATGTGCTTTTATTCCCCATTAACTTGTGCATTAGCTCCTAATTGTATATTATGGTAAGTAGGTAGGTAGGGTCCTTCATGATTTCGTGAATCCATTTATTTCAATCTTCATTTGCCTTCTTCTCTTATGCATGCATATCTTCATGAATGCTTCTTTCATTCTCCATTCAAATTCCTACAAATAAACTAAAATGTGCAAATAAATATTATTCAAAATTAATATACACACAAATTTACAATTTTGCCTCTAAATTGAAGGTGAATGAGTGATGATTTGATGACATTTGGATTTTGGTAAAAATATGTAAAAGTACCCAAATACGACATTTATTTAAATAAAAGCAGATTAAGTATGGAAGTAAAAATATACACTTTTACGTGCACATCATTGACTCTACTTTAGTTATAACTTTGTCATATAAATTGTTAATTGTTGAATCATGATTGTTTAGCACTATTAGTAATGACATTGGTATAGGTTCATAATGTAACCCCTGTAGTAATTAAAAATTGATAAAAATATTAGTTAAGTGCTTTGGTAACTATTGGCCCCAATTTAGTCTTTTGAAATAATATTAATTGTTGTTGGATTGAAATTGGTTTTAATTTAGAGAATTATTTTAAATTTGACTTTTCGGTTTTTTGGAACAATTTGTTTAAAATGGGTTTTGAAACTTCTCCATTCGCTCCAACCTTTAGTTGCCTTTTGTAATATATTTAGAAATGGCTTATAGTTATTTTAGTATTATTTAATAATGTTAAAAGCTATTTAATTGTTATTTTATAATATTCTAAAGTTGTTTAATTACTATTTAATAAGGTTTAAAAGTTATTTATTTATATTTAATATTGTTTAAAGGTTATTTACCAATATTTTAATATTGTTAAAAGTTATTTATTTAAATAACTAATATTGTTTGAAGATAATAATAATTATTTATTAATAATGTTTTGTAATTAATAATAATTATTTATTAATGATGTTTTTGAAGTTAATAATTAGATACTATAATAATGTTTGAGAATTATTTATTATCATTTATTCAATAATGTTTCAAATTATTAATAATTTTATTTATGCGTTTTGAAATTAATAATTATTATTTATACTGTTTTGTTATTAATAATAATTATAGTATAATAAAGTTTTGAAGTAAATAATTTTTATGTATTTATGATGTTTAATATTAATTAATTTATTTAATTTATTGTATTTATAAATAATAAATTGATTTATACAAGGAACTTCATTTAAGAAAAGAGTTTATAAATATAAGTGGAGTTTGGATTCACAAAGGATTTCGTGAAGGCTTTGTAAAGGATTTTTATGAAAGATTTTGTATAAGGGATTTTAGAAGAGATTTCTATAAAGGATTTTATTAAAGAATAGAGTTTGATAAATAACAAAGAGTTTTGTAGATTTATAAAAAGAGATTTATAGTTAGTTTTAAAGATGTATAAAAGGAGTTTTATAACTTGTGTTATAGATTTATAAAAACAGTTTTTTAATTTTTTTTTGAAATTCGTAAAATGATTAAAAAGGATTTAGAGATTTATAAAATACATTTATAAATGATTTTTGAGTTATATAAAAGGGATTTTACAAAAGAAGATGAGATTTGATTTCCATAAATGATCTTTTAATAATTATGGGGCTGTAGAACATCTTTCCATACTAACACCAATAAAAAATATTTCTCAGTGTTTTATGAATATACTCATATCATTGATTTAAGTATATGAATATATTTTTTAAGTATTGAAATGAGTATAATGGTTTATGAATATATCTTTATATATGAAAGTATATTTAAATATAAATATTTACAAAGTAATTTTAGTTACTGAAAGGATTAATTAAAAAGGTTAGAGGTTGCTTACATGCTTAATAAATGTTTGTTATTCTTATGGAATTAAATACCTAATGTGATTGTTGTTTATTTGATAGTTAAATAAACAACTTTCACACATAGTTAGTTTTAGATTATCGTTGTCGGTTTGGATAGACTGGGACTGGACATATTATCCGAAAACCACTTCGAACAAGCATAATGTTCGAATTGGAATATCTTGAAGAGTATTGAAGATGGAGTTTTTGAAGTACAAGAGCTATTTGCTACTAATCCTGAGGGTGATTTCAAAAATGGAGGTAGCGGAGGTAGTACCTTCAGTTTCATTCAAGCTCAAAACAAACATGTATGGATGAATGCTGCCATTGCATTGCTGCTTGGAATGTAATGCTAGCATTCCAAGTGAAATTGCTATCTAAAAGGTTAAACGTAGCCTCTAGCCTCATTAACCGGTAAATGAATAAAGCAGGGACATCACGCGGGTTATGTGAGTCGCTCCCATTAGGATATGGTCATTCCTTATCTAGAGTTGATATTCTAGTATGCTTTAAGGCCCATTATGGTTGTTGATCAACTAAGGGGTAATCATATTCGAAGCTATCCAGTAAGGGGTAAGGCTAGTCCTAAGCAGCAGAGGTGCAAACATCCCCCTGTACAGTTTATCTAGAGGTGTACAGATTCAATGGGTAGACCCTTACCCTTTTATAATTGAAATCCATTTCCCAATATGAGCCTTTGAACTTGATTGTATACCTATAATGCTGAAATTTAACTAATGTAACAATGTCGACTCTAATTCAATGTTTATTTTAAACCATAGACATTTTATAATATCAGAGGATTTTCTATAGAAATGTTTTGGTTATCGTAAGGTAAAATCCCAAGTTTAAGTGTCGTGTGGTCTTACAAGATATTATTTTATTTTGAAAGGTTTTATAAACATTTAAATTCCAATTAAGGTGTATTCTCATGTTAATTTACCAGACTGATCCGGTTGTTATTTTATTATAATTCTCAGGTCAGACCAAGCATATTTACAAATTCAATTTGGATACTTGGAGCTTTAGGAGACGAGCTGGATGCCTTCAACTTGTATCCACATATATTCTATTTCTACTACATTGGTTGTTTATATTTATCAGCTATTGTGAGGATAGGTTTTTATAATTGTTTAGGCTGTTGATTGATTAGTTGACTCTGATTGGATGGTATGTATAGTTTTTCTTGGTAAAGATCTATTGTATATTATATATTACTCCTCATGATGTGAGACTATGTAATGTCTTTTCTGTCATATTCTCCAACAATCTGCCTATTCGACAATATGTGAATACCATGAATGTATTAGTATTAATGTCGACTTTTGAGGGTCGAATAGTCGAGTCGTTGCAATTATATATATTTTTAAGTACCGAAAGTATAATATTTGGCAATATACTTATACTAGTGAGACAAATATATGAATGTTTTCCCAAGTATTGGAAAGAGTAGAAAGAGTTTGTGTATATATCTTTTATGGAGGTATTCTGAATCAAATAATTGAAAGAGATTTTAATTAATGAAAGATTAATTAATAGAGGCTTAGTGGATTCCGCATGGAATTAACTCTATGCTGATTGTTGCTTATTTGATAGTATATAGCCGACTATCAAATCTGGACCAAATATTACTCTGGAAATATCTAGGGGAAACAAGGGGGTTATCTGGCACGGTCATCTTCGATGATGTTGTACTGTGTGTAAGTCTTGTTTTGTTCTTCTAAAGCAAAAGATAAGGGAATCCATCCACTTTAACGGTTATGAGGTGATCTTGATTCTTATGTATTGTTTGATTATTTCCAAAAGAACCAGAGTTGAGTTTTCTAAAAATACCATTTTGGTTTTGGCACGACCAATAAGCAGAGAAGTGTACTTACATGAGATGTCTCGAAATCGCAACCACTTCAAAACCATATGCGCGCTGTATGCTTTAGATGATTAAAGACGGAGTTCTTTGAATTGCAAGGGCTACATACTACTAATCCCAAATGTGATTCTAAAATGGATGTGGTAGAAGTAGTGCCTTCGGTTTGTTCTTATCATGAACAAATTGTATAGATGAATGTTGGCATTACTTATGCCTGGTGAAATTTCAATGGATCTTATATAATATGGCTTATGTGGATTATAAGTGTATGTAAACTAATCTAAGCAGATGAATATAACATAGTATAGTATGATAAGTAAATAAGAGCAACCATAACGGAATTTTTATACTGGTTCGGACCTTCCATTCTACGTCCAGTCCTAAAGCTCCCCTTTGGAATTTCCTTTAACCAATTACCCTCACTTCACCTGGAGGAACATGCATTACAACAGAGTTTTCTAAGTACACAAACTTGTGTTTGTACAACGCTGATTTTGACTGTTGGTACAAATCTTCTTATAATCTCCTTGACGATTCACGATGCATGCCTTGTGATTATGGAAGTGATTGAAATAATTCTTGAGTATAGAATTGAAATAGAATGCAATAGAATAGACAGTGCTCAAGATAGAAGAGTTCAAGAAAAATGGAATTAGAAAAGTTAGAAAGTTCAAAAATGAGTTTAGGTCTTGATCTCTATATAAAGATTCAAAAAGTTACATTGAATAGCTGCAATCATTCACAAACAATCATTTTTGTTTGTAAAGATGCTCACGAACAATCGCAAATTCTTTGAAATCTCTTTTCAAAAAATAGTCGTTATGCAGTGATCAATCGACTAAGTATAAAAGGTCAGCCTACTAAATAAGAACGTTGAAATATGCGCTAATTTTTGAAAAGAAGTTTGTATAATAAATTTGCACTATTCAATCGACTGAATATAGTTTCAGTCAACTCGCTCAATCGACTGAAACTATATTTTTAGTCGATGGAACCGTGTTAAAGCAGTTTTTATATATAAAAGACTTTGTAAAATTTGTGCAACTCTTTTATACTTGAAAGTACTTGAATGCAGGTGTATGTGTGTGCATATGAACTAATGAGATTTTATAAATGAATCTATGACCAAATACATATTTTTGACTTGACGGGCGAACCGTATTTCCATAGCTTTTGATATGTGCATGATCTGCATTGCTTTCTCCTTAATTCTTCGATTTTAGAGCTTCTTATACCTGCATAATATTATATATTAGATACATATAAAGTTATAGTTGTCATCATTAAAACATTAAAAAATAGAGTTCTAACAAATAATGGCAGGGATAAATAGTCTCTATATGGTTCATGATGGGTCCATAATCATCCAAGAAAAACTATAAGATGTGTGATGGATAGTCCATATAATGCCAGTGATGGATAATCTCTATATGGTTCATGATGGGTTCATAGTCATCCTAGGAAAACTATGATATGTGTGATGGATATCCACATAATTTTAGACAAATGAGACCCGTGTGATAGATAATTTACATAATTTTAATTAAATAAACCATGTGTGATGGGTAGTCTATATGACATGGGATAGATAATCCACATAATATTTATATGTGAGATGGTAGTTCTTATAGATATAAGATGGATAGTCGGATCAAATTTAGAAGGATGGTCATTTAAATTTAGATGGATTGTCAGTTAAATTGGAATGGGTAATCCATTTTTTTAATTTTGGATAAGGTGAGGGACTGTATAACACTATGAACATAGATTAGTCAAACTTACCCATGTTGCATTCCTGCAAATGATTATTTTACTATGTTCTAACCATTGTGGTTGCAGGTGCATGAATTGTGATTGACATAATTGGTTAAGATACCAGTGAGAGGAAAACTCATTCCACTCTACGGCGTGGTCTCACTAGATATACATTTTGAGTAGGTTACTATTCTCACCAGACTTTTTTTCTGATCTGAAGTTTTTATTTTTCCCTTTAAATTCTTAGGTGCTCATTTGAGTAGGCCAGGAGTAAAGTTTTTAGGTTTTTTAGTTTGACGAATAAGCTTTCGAAGACATGCAAGAGGCAAGATAACTATAGTAGAAGCTTTATTCTATCCACTATGTTGTTCTATTTTGCTTGAATGGATGTAACGAGAAATTGTATAATTGCCAAATATTAAACTTTGATCAACCAAGGAGGCATCCTCATATATTGCACTAGGAGTCTTTTGTAATTATTATATTTCTCTGAATGTGGGATCGAATGAGATTACGTAATGAATGTGAAATTTTATTTCTAGAATGAATTGTTAAAGTTTATCTAATGAATTGAGTTTTAAAATTTTCATATTCATATGCTTCTGATGTTATTGATACAATTAACATAATCGTATTTTGTCACCAGAATTTAATACTATGGATGACTGTAACATCTGTAACATTTAGTTTTGGACATTAAAATGGAGAATGTTAAAATTTGGTATCAACGCATAGGTTTATGTAAAACTTATAAGAATTTTAGCTTAAAAGAGTTTTGAAAACGTAATCTACATAAATCAGAGAATAACATCGGGGTATTGGATAATGCTATAGTAACGCACTTGTGTTTGCTATATATAAGTATGTATTCTTCCCTCTCTCTTAGATCATTCTTTGTATCTTATTAAGGCTTGTATGCAGATTATGAGAAAGTAAGACATTGAAGCTGTAGCGACCCGACTTTCTATCACCAGAAAATCGCATCACTAGTTAAGAAAGAAAAGGGGTAGAAGAAGGAAAGAAAGAGAAGAGAAAGAAACAACACATCAGAATCTCACAGCGGAACGATTTAAATATAATATAGAACATATACATAGTATCATATACATCAGAGTACGCAACTATACATCTCAATTTAGACAGTTATAACATTTCTGTCTAATACAATACAAGAACATTAACATAGAATAACAACACAACGGAAACTCTAACTATATCTACACGCTGAAGCCTCCTGCTCCAAAGTTCCTCCAGAATTCGTCAAGAGATAACCTGAATCACTTGACTACTCATACATAATATGAGTACCTAAGAGTTTAATAAAACAGAAAATAAACACTCGGGTCAGACAGGGGTCTGGTGTGAGTAAACGGTTTAAGATTGCTTAACTTTAGAAAATCCTTTGAAAAGAAAAGGTATCACGTAAGACTTCCCACACATAAACATGGAAAAAATTTTACCTTACGCTAACCAAAACATTTGATAGGAAATCTAGTGATATTATAATAGTGTCTAGGGTTTTCAAATAAATATGAAATAGCCGAAATTGTTACATCTATTATATTTCGGCTACTAGCCATAAAAGTGGGCAATACAAACAAAACCGTAGGGTCTCGTAGGAAAATTGGGTTTCCATCAATGGCAGGGCTACTGGGGTACCGTCCGTCACAGTACGTGGCCTAGATCACCGTACCGAGGAGTACTCCCACTCCCCTGCAACACAAGGCCAGGACCATTCCTTACTAAACAGTCCCGAACAAGACCACCCCGCAGTTGGCTGCAGTTCCAACCGCCCACAAAACTGAAATAAAAAGGGACATCTAGACAGGGATGTATCTCGCTCTCCAGTGGGAGCGACCCACGAAGCCTTGCTGCACCTCCCCTGTTTTAGCCATTCCCGGTTGATGAGGCTTGAGGCTGCGATTACCTTTATAGGACCAATTATCTTAGAATGCTCATCGTCCACCTAACGATGTTCTGAAAGCATTCAATCCATACAAGTTTGTTCCGGGTTCGAACGAAACCGAAGGCACTATCTCGTTGCACTCATTTTGGAATCACCCTCAGAGTCAATGACCATAGCCCTTGCACTCTGAATCTCCATCTCGAATCTATAAGCACTATTCCGTCAAACTCATTACGGAATCACCCACAGAGTTATACTGACGTATAGCCCTTACACCTCGAGTCTTCACTCGCTCCACTTGGATTAACGACCTACGTTTAATTGGAATCGATGTGGTTTTCGGATATCCAAATATGGAAACCCGATCCCGGTCTCATCGAATCCAAACGCCATTTTAATGTCCAAGTTGTACTTAAGGGATTTAAACAATAGATATTTCAGAAAATATCACTTAACATAAATGGATGTATTCACAACACAGATAGATAATCATCTATTATCACATGCATCTATACATATCACATAACAGCATATATATCACATTCAGATATAGCATATTCACGTCATCACCCATCAATCAATGTCATCCAACAACAACCAATATCATTAACTCATCCAATGATATATATCATCCAATCATTAACCATTCATAATCAAGTTTGATTCAAACTTGATTAATTTAATTAATCCTTAAATTAAATTAATTCTTACTTAAACACTTGGATTATCTTCAATCCAACTTCATATTCATTAATTAATTACAAATTAATTAACTAACATCACTTAATTATCCATTTCAATTAATCTTCCCAGATTAATTATCACTTAATTACTTTTAAGTAATTATTACTTAATTACCATATTAATTAATCATCCTGATTAATTACTTCCAAATTATACTAAGTAATTACCTCTTAATTACCCTTTAAAATTAATCATACTTGATTAACTATTCTTTAATTATCCTGATAATTATTCCTTAATTATCCTGATAATTATTCCTTAATTATCCTGATAATTATTCCTTAATTATCCCTTAATTAATTATACCTGATTAATCACTTTTAATTAATCACACTTGATTAATTACTTTTAATTAATCATATTTAATTAATTACTTTTAATTAAATACTTGATTAATTACTTTAATTACATTTAGTAATTAAAAATTAATTATAAATTAATTATTCTTAAATTATTAATTATCAATTAATTAATTATTTCCATTAATTAATGAATTTCTTTAATAATTAAAATTCTTTCTTAATTAATTACTTTAACAAGTAATTAATCACTTAATTAATTACTCTTAATCCTCATATTAATTAATCATTAATTAAATATTTTAAACCTTTAATTAATTTTATTAATTAATACTTTAATCAATAATTCAAGTGATTAATCCTAAATCACATTACTTAATTACTTCCATAAAGTAATTATCTTTTACTTAATTACCTTCTGTAATTAACCACTTAATTACTTAATTACTTTCCAAAGTAATTATATTAGATTAACCCATAAGTGATTATCTTAATTAATTACTTAATTAATTGTTTAACTTAATCATTTAAAATTAATTAAATGATTCTTTAATTTACTATATTAAAAAGATTCTTAAACAAGAAACCATTATCTTAATTAACACATTTATATTAACCAATAACCTTTCAATGGTTAATAATTTAATTATCTTAATTACCTTTCCAAATTTAATTATCTTTAATTAAATCAAAATTCCAATTTACATAAGATAAATCTTTATTACAATTGATTATCAAATTCTAAATCATTAAACTTTATTTAAATAAAATATAATATTTAGAAATCAATTATAATTAAACATATTATAAATTGAACTTTTAAATCTTTAAACCTTTCCAAAGATCTTTAATAAAAATTTAATACAAACTTTATTCAAACATTCACTTATTTTATTTTTAAAACTTCCATATTTCAAAATATATAAACTTGTTTAAAACTTTAACTTGAAACAATTTAGTTTCAAAAATCAAAATTTCTTTGTTCAAGCTTTAAAAACTTTACTAACAAAGCCCAAAACTTGCTTGACCTAAAACCCGAGCAAACCCCTACCCAAACCCGAGTCTTCCCCATGCTTTTCCACCCTTCATCTTGCTTCGAGCCCAACCAACAAAATCACGATAGGATCTTCGAGCTTCCACCTTCTTCTTCCAAAGTCCATTACCCCCTGATGCACGCAGCAGTGCACGTCAACGTGCACAACCAACCTCGCCAACGACGAACCCTTCTCCGGTCATCATTACGTCGCACTAGACCCCGGCATCCATTCTCACAACCCAGAAAACCAAGCCTCGATCAAAATCGAAATTTCGATTCCAAACCCACTGCCTGAACCCAACAGTCGAAACTTCATCACCACTATACTCGACCACCGCCGACCATCCCCCTCACTAGAAACCACACCGCCACTACCCTAGCTCCACCTCACTCCCCCGCAACTCCAGAACCATATGCGATCGCCTCAAGTTGCGATGCGTCATCGCGGAGCCTAGATGAACACCGACAGTAAGATCAGGAAGCAAAACCCTATTCTAACAAATTCCAACCACCTCGATCCATAATAAATTCAAATTCCATTTTTCCTATGATCTCCATTACCCCTTACTCCTTTATGCTCAACGACGAGGTCCAATTCGCCATCGTTCGTCATGAATCGACCAAATTACCCAAATCCAATAACCCGAGATACCTCACCAATTACCAAATTAAAAATTGTAATAATCACACTAAAATTCATAATTTTCAATTGCTATTTCAAACATGCAATCAAAACTCAAATTTGATTTAATCAATTTTTGATCCATACTTTGATTTTACTGTAAACTTTTTTAAAAAAATTTAATTATTTACTTTTAAAACTTACAATTATTTTTAGATGATAGAATTCTTGATTACAATCAACATCTATTTACAATTCAAAGTCTAGTTCGAATTCAAATCCAAGTTATTGAATTTATTTGAAAACCTCTTATAGTTTACAGAGCATATTTATGATCACAGGCATCTCAATATCATCAATCCCTCATACTCAATCATGCAACAGTTTAAATCAAAGAATCCAGTCAATTCATCAAGATTTTCATACACAAGAACAAGATGAAATTTAAGATTTAAAACTGTTTTTAAAATTTTATTTACTCACTAGGAATTTTTCAGAAGACAGAATAGCTTTCCAGGCTTTTGATTTCACTGCATGTTGATTTTATTGCTTGATGAACCTGAATTGCATGTTGAAATCAATCTACTTGCAGTTGATTACTGAGTTGCTTGATAAATTTGAAGATGATCTTGCATTGTTGATTGAAATTCCAGCATCTCATTCTTGTTACAGGTTTTCTACAGATTTTTTTTTTCAACTTTGTTTTTTATTAGCATTTTTTTCAGATTTCTTCTTTCTGATTTCATTTAGTTTGGTTGAGATGAAGATAATATTATTTTCTTTATTAGCTGAAGAAAAACTTTTGTTTTATATTTACAAGTTTAATTTTAAATTATATTTACAACAGGATGACATTTGTCATAATGAAATTCTAATTTACTTACACCTATACATATATGATTACAAGTGTTTTTAATATACATTAACAAGTTAACAAGTGTTATTTTAATGTTTAATTAATGTTTAATAAACGCTTTAAATGTTATTTTCTTTTTAATAATCTATTTAAGCCTTATATAAATATTTATGTAATATTCATATGATTAAAAAAAATGTGTATACTTGTCCTTTAATAAATATTCATATGAATTCATGTAACTTATATTTTGATTCAATTTAATGTTTATATGTTTAAAATATCTATTTTAATTTAACTCTTAAAATTTTAAAACAAATTTATCTTGTGTTAAAATTAAAATGAAAAGATACTAAGCAAATGAAATTTAAAATTTAAATCTTATCTAACTCAAGTTAAACTATATGTTTATAATAATAATCAATTAACTTTGTTATAAAAATTTAAACTTCAAATATCATTAAAAAAATTAAATCAAATTAACATTTCAAATTTCAAAACTATATATATTAAAGTTTGAAAAACTCTTGTTAAATTTAAATTAATAATTTTCCTATTTCAAATATATATATACAAATATATATATATACACATTTCAAATAGAAACATTCTAACAATAATTTGTTAATTTCCATATTAAATTTTAAAACAAATCTCAAATCACAATATATATACATTTATATATATTACAATTTGAATATAAAGTCTTATTACATAAAACATTCCCTATTTACAAGATATGTCAATATATATTATAAATAGAAAATAAAATAAGTCTTACCAATTACCAAAATAAATATTCCAAATTAAAATGTTATAAATTTTCAAAAGAATTAATCTTGCCTATATATATTGTTAAGAAAAATGTTTATAGATATTAACAAATTATTATTTTCAGCCTTTGAAATAATTTTAACTTGTCAATTTACAATGTAAAATGATCAAATCAATTTAATTATTAACAAAGATTATTAAATTGATATTGCTCAAAATTCCGGGTCGTTACAGAAGCAAAATATGGAAGAGGGAATCTAGGAGGAGGAAGCACAATAACTAATGGAAATGCTCGGTCCAATATTAGAGGGAACTATGGTCGACCAGCAAATGCTAATCAAAATGCAAATGCTAACGTGCATACTAGAACACCCTAATAGGTATGGGGACTACGCATCTGATCTTTATCAATACGACGCAAGCTGGAGCTGCTACTGGTATGGTCGGAGGTTATGTTGCTAATGCGGGAGGAGCTAATCTCATAGTGCCAGTTGGTAATAACTATGCTAAGTTGAATCGTGGTTACACCAATCTTGGAGGGAAGTCGTTTCTATGATTGGAGGATGACATTAAAGTTAGCTATTGCAATGTGGAAAATCTTTGCCAATTTAGATCTGAATAATGAGTAGAAGAGGTGATTTGCATCAAGGCAGTTGCAAAGAGCTACTTTGTACTAGTGGAAGGGTGTAACCGTGGGGGTCTCAGAGGAAGAAATGACTTGGGATGAATTTAGGATGAGATTTGAGGAACTGCTTTTGACTTTTGTGGAAGGATTGGAAAGTGGATACCCAGAGTTCTTAGAGTACGAAGAGAATTTTTTTTAAGGGGAAATGAGCTTAAAAGGGAGAAGTTGCCAAGAAAGAGAAAACTGATAACTTTGTCATAAGTGTGATAAGAAGGGCTAATGGGTGTATACGTCTGGTGATGGTAAGACAGTTGTGGAGTAGAAAAATGTAAAATGCTTTAACTACAATAAGATGGAGGCATTATAAGGATAAATGTACAAAAGCGTCCAAGGTGGAAAAAGATAAGGTCATTGCTTTGGAGCCATCATCTTCTAGACCAACAACATAGGAGAAGGATAAGCCTGTGATGGGAGGTACGCATTTGATTCATGACATAGCCGTAAGAGTATTATTTGATACTGGTGCACCATATTCTTTTATCTCTCAGCGTTTAGTTGATAAGTTAGATTTAAAATCGTCATACCTTGTTACTTCCTTAAGGGTTGCAAATCCAATAGGAGGATATGGAACTCTTGGGATGAGACATGACTATATAGAATTTGAGTTACTAAGTCATACTTTTGTCTGCACTTTGTTTCTGTTTGATTTTGTGGGCTTTGGATTATTTTGAGTATGGATTGGTTGAGAAAATATGATGCTAGGATATTTTGCTAGCATAGAAAAATGTCATTAGGACACCCAAATAATAATGATTGAATTATGTACTCGGTTTAAAATTCGAGTTTAGATGTTTGTGTTTTATTGGGTGCAATAGAGGTGGAAGATAAGTTAAGTTGGATTTTAGTTTAAAGAGATTTGAAGATGTTTTTAAGCCAGTGAAAGATTACCACCGATGAAAGCTATTGGGTTCAAAATTGATCTTGTACCTTGAGTTGAATCCGTAAGTAGACCGCCTAACTGGACGACACCTACTGAGATGAAAGAGTTAAAGATGCAACCGGTGGATTTAGAAGGAAAGGATTTTATTAGACCAAGCAGTTCGCCTTGTGGAGTAACCACGATGATCATAAAGAAACCGAACGGGTCGTTAAGGTTGTGTATTGATTATCGTAAGTTTAATGAGAAGAATAAAAAATAGATATCCTTTGCCGAGCATTAATGATTTATTTGATCAGTTGAGTGGAGCCAAAGTATATTTCCCAATTGGATTTGACGATAGGGTTTCATCAACCGAGGGTGGCAGAGGACATTGTTAATTTGATGATGTTTCAAACGAGGTATGGTTCGTATGAGTAGCTACTCATGCCATTTGGGATGACTAATGTCTTGCTTTCTTTATGGACTGGATGAACCAAATTTTCCTAGAGAACTTGTATAGGTCCGTGCTTAGTGTTCATTGATGACATTTTGGTATATTCCAAGAATGAAAGTGATCATGGGATTCATCTTAGAATAGTGCTTGAGACGTTGAGGCAATATCAACTAAAAGCGAAGTTTTTGAAGTGCCATTTTTGGAAGAGAGAAGTGAAGTTTCTTCATCCTGAAGTTTCAGAGGAAGGGTTGTTGTGGATATAGCTAAGATTTAAGCTGTAAATAATTGGAAGAGATCCAAGACGGTGACCGAGATAAAGAGTTTTCTTGGATTAGCTACCTATTACCGAGATTCATTGAGGATTTCTCTTGGACATCAGGACCTCTGACTAAACTAATCGCAAAGGACTTAAGTCTAGAAAATGTAAGAAAGCGTTCCAGAAGCTAAAATATTTATTGACCAATGCGCCTCTATTGATTATGCCCGATGGTAATCAAGAATTGGTGATGTATACAGATTCATGCAGAACATGACTAGGAGCTGTATTGATGCAAAAAAGGTAAAGTGATTGCCTACACTTCTCGATAGCTCAGACCACATGAGTTAAGTATCCAACTCATGATTTGGAGTTGGTAGCATAGTTCTTTGCTTTGAAGGTTTGGATACAATACCACTTAGGAGAAAGATTCGAGTTGTTTGTGGGTTATAAGTCTTTGAGATATTTATTCCCTCATAAAGAATATAATCCGAGACATTAGAGATGGCTAGAGTTTCTAGCAGCTTATGATTTTGGTATTGAGTATAAGCCAGGAAAAGGAAATAAAATTGCTGACGCACTTAGCAGGAAACATCAAAATATGGTGTTAGCTATGATAGCGGAATGGAAGGATTCAGAAGCATTGATTAATTGCAGTGTGTAGTTAAGATCAACTACTATTTCTAGTCGGGAAACTGCCATATTGTCATGTTTGGAAGTTCAACCAATGATGATCAAAAGAATTGCTTCTAAGCAGAGAGATGATCCATCGCTAGCCGAAAGGATTAGAAGGCTTGAAGGCGAAACTGAAATTGATGATTTAAAAGATTTTAGTTTTGACCACAATGGATGGTTAAGAAAGAATGGACGATTGTACGTTCCAGATGTTGGTAGCCTAATGAAGGAAGTTTTAGGGAATGTCATCGATTGAAGTTTACATTCATCTTGGAGTAACTAATATGTATCGGGAAATGAAAAGGAGCTTCTTCTAGGAAGTTATGAAAAGGAATGTAGGCTTATGGGTAAAGCAATGTTTGAATTGTCAGCAAGTGAACGCCGAGCATCAAAATCCAAGTGGATTACTTCAGCCTTTAGATATGCCGATTTGGAAATGAGATTCTATATCCATGGATTTTATTGACGGACTCCCAAGGTCGAATAAGGGAAATGAGAGTATTTGGGTTATAGTTGATTGACTAACCAAGAGTGCACATTTCATTCCCGTTATGTCAGCCAGAATGACACCTGTATTGGCTAAGTTGTTTGTGAAGAATACTGTTAGATTGCATGGGATTCCTAGTAGTATAATCATTGATAGAGATACTTTGTTTACTAATGGATTCCAAAAGAGCCAAGAGGAAGTATTAGGTGCCAAGCTGAAGACGAGTACCACTTACAACCTACAGGCGGATGGACAAACAAAGAGAGTCAATAAGGTACTTGAAGATATGTTGAGAGCTTGTGTACTATTGGTCGGTCGTGTAAAGACCATTTGCACTTAGTTGAGTTTTCCTATAATAGTAGTTATCAGACTAATATAGAAATGGCATCTTTCGTAGCTTTGTATGGAAGGCACTACAAACCACCAGCATGTTTGTGACGCCCCACCTCTATACCCACGCTAGCCAAGAACACTCCGGAGTAGTGCTGTCAACTAGCACGGAGAATAAGGCTGTTGAGGAGCGACCATCCATGTAATTTCTTATCACACGGTGGCTATAAATAATCTTCGGAAACAAACATAGAAATAATCATATCACAAATCAGTCACAGATATCCATATCACAAAGGCGGAAGAAGATATGAATATATAACTAACACATGAAAGTGTACATCAGAGTAGTGGTCATTAAGATCCACGATAATACAAAAGAATAGCAACACGTTCTATACAAAAGAATACAACTACGAGTCTATATCTCAAGTGTATACAACAAAAACTGCTAATCTAAACAGTTAGCCAAAAGTCAGAGTGATGAATCCCTGGGAAGGAGTCAAGCAGAAGCACCTGTAACATCTCGGTCTGACCCGAGTATTATTTGAGAAAATAATAAACGGATCAGTCTAGCTATAAATATCAGATGACATGATATAACATAAAAGATATGGCATAAACATAAACATCCATAACGACATACCACTATAAGTATGTAAATAATGATCAACAGAAGATCAATCAATAAGAGATAATCAATATCACAAGAATCTTCTCAAAGATTCGAAGAGGGCATCATACCCTAAACTTGTACTCATAACAAGTCAATGACATAAATTCCAGAAATCAACACGAGAAATCCAGAAATCATAAAAAGGGAAAGAGGCCTATCACATGACGGTCCGAAGACCATGGGGAGCTACCCCGCATGTGTGAATGGAATCACACAGATTGAGGTCAAGACTAACCAAAAAGCAGAAAGGTATGTGTGAATGGAATCACACAAGTGGTGTCTAGTCTAACCTTGCAATGAAAGAGACATCGCGCAATTGCTAGTCTAATTCATAAAGCGATCATCAAGATCAACGAGAAGTGTCAATTACACTAAGCTAGTAAATATAGAAGTTTAGCTTCATGTCCCATAACCACTTGCTTAACTTAAATATTTACGAACAAACTGTAAATCTTCACTAATAAAATTGTCACAAGAGGTTCAATCGAACAAGTCCAAGAATTAACCGACGAAGTGAACGCAAGCGTTTCATACCACTTGTTTTACTAAGTCGTTTAATTAGATTTCTCATCCGAGTGAGGTAAAGGCTTGTATATACTAATAGATTGGAAAACGGTTTAAGAAAAGAGCTTTGTTATTAAAAATAGAGTTGAAATTGTTTGTTAAAAGAGTTTTGATATTTACTATTAGTATTGAAACCTTTATATTATAAAGTGACAAAACACAGAAGCAATTGTAGAAACAATCAGTCACAAAAATCGCATACGGAGATGTGAATAAAATCCAAGGAAATCAGCTCAATGTTTTTCAGATAAGATCCCCTACGGAGGGGGGGTCCAGGGGGGGTGGCAACCCCCCAAGGTGGGGGTGCGGGGGCAACGCCACCGCTTACGGGGTTTGACCTGCCCGGTCAGGTCGCGGGGGTCCAAGGGGCAGCGCCCCCGGCGGGGTGCGGGGTTCGGGGCAACGCCCCGACCAAAACGGTACGACCTAGCGAAGACAAAATGAGGTCTAACGACCTAAGGGGAATAGGGTCGAGCGACCTAAGGGTTGCGACCTAGGAGTCCAAGGGGTCAAGCGACCTATCGGGATAAGGTCCAACGACCTACGAGTCAAAGGTCCAACGACCTATGGGGTTATAATGTCATGTGACCTATCGGTTTATAAGGTCATGCGACCTAACGAGCTATGGCCAAACGACCTAGTAATGGTAGTAGGGTTGAGCGACCTAAAGGTTTAACCGGTCAAGCGACCTAAGGAAGGTAAGGTCTAACGACCTAACGCTCGCGACCTAACGGTCTAAAGGCCATGCGACCTAGAGGAAAACAAGGTCAAGCGACCTAAAACGTCGCGACCTAACGACCAAAAACGTCGCGACCTAGCGACCTAAAAATGGAAGGCAAGGCCAAGCGACCTAACGAAGAGGGGGTGAGCGACCTATGGTCATAAACGAGGTCGAGCGACCTATAGAGGCATAGGATGCAGCGACCTAAAACATCGCGACCTAGCGACCTAAGGGGATAAGGGCCGAGCGACCTAACGTTCGAACGACCTACGACCTAAGGGGATAAGGGCCGAGCGACCTAACATTCGAACGACCTACGACCTAAGGGGATAAGGGCCGAGCGACCTAACATTCGAACGACCTACAACCTAAGGAGCTTGCGACCTAAAGCCCAATGACCCACGACCTAATTCCGAAGCGCCAAGCGACCTAACGTTATAGGCCATTTTAGGTCGGAAACGAGCTATTCGAAGGCCGAGACTTTTCCACGCGAACGACCTAAGGGTTAGGTCGCGAGCGACCTAACTCCGAACACACGAAAATGGCCAGAACGACCTAAGTGCAGAAAATTCACCAAAATGCTAAAAATTGGAGTTTTTCGCCAATCCAATCCAAACCAAATGCAAATGTGCATGCAAAAGTGATAGGGAATCATTCCCAACAGTCCAATATAGTTATAGACTAGATTTGTGAGATAAAAATCTCACCTTTGCACTAAAGTTTATGAAGATGAAGCTTGAAAGCAAGGAGAAGCAATCCAAAGCTTGAATCCAATATCTTCTACTTGAATTTGGAGTTGAATGTTGGATTTGCAATTGAATTTGAGCTTGGAGTTTTAATTTCCCATTCTCTTCACCATTAATGCCAAAGCTTGAGTTAGTTAGGAAATTTATGAAGAGTGAGGAGAAGAGGGTTGGAACTTGGGCTTAATAGGCTAAACTAACCCAAAGTCCAAAGCGAGAAAAGTTAGTGAAATTGCTATAACTCCAAACCTATCGATGTTTATACTTAAAAAATTGTAAACGACATTTCGAACTCAATGGAAGTGGTCTCGAGTCCTAATTTGACCGTTTGCAAAAAGTAGCCTTTCGGACCAAAACCCGATTAATGAGTTAATATTTAAATAAAATATTTAAATACAAACTCGATAAATATGCGGGTTGTTACAATGTTGGTTGGAGATCGGAGACAAATTGGTTCTTGGTCCAGATATGGCAAGAGAAGCCATGGAAAAGATTGAGTTTATCCGAGCACGGATGAAAGAGGCTCGGTCTAGGCAGAAAAATTACACAGATAAGAGGCGTAAGGATCGAGAGCTCGCAGCAGGAGAGCACATTTTCGTTAAAGTACCACCGATGGAGAGTGTGGTACGATTTAGAAAGTCGAGGAAACTGGCACCTAGATATGTTGGACCATTCCATTATTATAGAGAGGATGAGGAAATTTGCGTACATGGTAGAGTTATTGTAACGACCCATAGATTTATCACTTTGATAAATTATATTTATAATTAAAATATTCAAATAAAAAAATTTATAACACAAATTATAATGTTTTGAACCATAAATAATAATGATAATTTTTTTTTAAAAGTACATTAACAAATATAGATATTTGGATGTTTTCATTAGAAAAATGACCAAAAATCGTTTCATCAATGAACACCTCATTAACCATCAAAAGTCGCACACGATTCTTTTTACATACACTTATTTCTCCATTTAAGCAAGAATATGTGATAAAATTATTTATTTTATTTTTGGAAATAAAATGCATTTATGACATCATCAATGATGTCATCATTTTTAAATAATTGATTTTTTTAATTTAGATTGAGTTTAAATGGTTTAATAATTATTTTAAATGATAATAATTCATTTTTTTATTATATAATTATAATAAGTTATTTATAATAGTTTTACAAAGATATATACATGTTTTAAAAATATAAGAAAATTCATAACTGCTTTGTCGATATGATAACACTTTTTGTATAAACTTGTTTAATATTGATTTATATGGTTTTATAATTCAAATGTGATCATTTTAATTTATTAATAATGATAAAAAATTAGTTTTCAATTTTTTTTACAGTAATATGAAATTTACTTAATAAGTGAAAATATGACTGGGAATCGGCTTTTAGATTTTCAGCGGTTTAACGAACCGAAGTTGTTTAAAGTAATTGCAATGTTGTTTATATGTCTTGTGCACATATATAATATACACATACATGTGGTAACAATATATATATATATATATATATATATATATATATATATATATATATATATATATATATAACACATAGGCACACAGATACACACACACACACATGCACTTAATATTGAAAATATCTACGATATTTCCATTCATCCTTAAGCATCCTAAAAGCAAAATAACTATCAACCATCACCTCCATACACACCATCATCACTGAAGCACATGGAGAGGAGGGAAAAAGGGTGGCAGTGCGTGTGGGAAGGGAGTGGGGTAGGCGTAGTTTAAAATTTTTGCATTTAAATAATTTTCTCACATTTTTCCTATAAATATTACCCTCTTTTCTCTCATTTCATTCACACTCTCTTTTCTTCATTTCTTAAGCTTCCTCATCTTATTACACCTCTACATTAATCACTTCCATGGGCTCTTAGGAAAATTCAAAAATAGCGTCGAAGTTCAATCAAAATAAGTCATAAAATATAGAGAGATACACCACTTTGAGTTTGAGATCGAGTTCTTCTCCTTCTCTTAGCAAGGTCGTTCCCATCTAAGCATCCCACCACTCTTTTTAAATCTTTAAAATATGAACTAAATTTTATAAATACAATGAAATGTTTTAAAAGGGATTTGAGTTATAAAAGTGGACACATGTGGAATTAAGTTAATGTCTTGATCAAAGAAGCTTTTAAAAAAACTATTTGCGAAATTTTTTGTAGCAAATTTTGGTAACTTTTAAAATTAAGATTTAAATATGGGATTTTCTTTCCAAATATTTCTATTGATCTTTTCAAATGAATAAATAAGTATTTTGAAGATGATTTGGAAGTTTTATAATTATTTTAAAGCAGTTTTAAATAAATGGTTAAAGGAAAATTGTTTTAAACAATATTTGGAATAGTATTAAGTAAATGAAAATCGTCTCTAAAGGATCATATAAAAGAGTTTAGAGTTGATCAAATAACATGTCCGCCTTATGGGTGACAAAGAGATAGTCGCTAGACCTAAGCTTGGACAACTAATGTTTTCGCTCTAGCTATCCGGGCTGGCCTGACGGAAGGGATAAAAATTTTGGTTTACTCGGACCACATTTTCCTAAGATAAATATAGATTTGGTGCTTTCCAAAGTTAAACAAGATTTAGAATAGGATTTTGGTTGTTAAAGAAAACATTCTAATTAAACTCCGTATTTAATTCCAAGGAGGGAACTCGTGCTATCCATTTGAATTTAAAAGGTGATTTCACCATTATTCAATGAATAGTATAGCCTGAATATGAAAATTAGTATTGGGTATAATCAATCTAAAATTTATGGATCCCTTTTATTCAATACTAACTGGTTTGGGGTTATAGTAAATGATGACTTAAATAACATTGTTTTTGACCCATTAAAGATTTGTTTTCAAAATGTGAACTCTTTGTTGAGATTTGAATTATACCTTTCCTAAGTATTTAAAGATGAAATGTAATGGTATTTCCAAAGTTAAAAGGGGGTTTAATTTACCAAAGATTTGATAACAGAGGTTTATTTATGCCGTATATACTGAAATAGAATATGATTAAAAGATGTACATCTCTATAGAGATATTTTACTCGGATAAAAGAAATTGATTAATTGAATAACAATCACCTATATACTTGATATATTTTTTAGTTTGGAGAAACTGGGTCGGATTTGGGTGATTCTTATCCGAAAACCACTTCGAACAAATACATGTTCGAAAGTGAAAATATGTTGAAGATAATGATTTTGAAGATGGAGATCTTCATATGGAGGGTTGCTTGCTACTAACCTCTAGGGTAGTTCCCTTATCATATATACGGTGGTAGTAGTTCCTTCAATTTAAAATCTTCAATGCAAGAACTAATCCTATTAGGTGATTCCCAAATAGGATGTAGTAGGAGAAGTGCCTTTGGTTTGTCATATGCTTAGACAACTTGTATGGACGAGTGTCCGACATTCTATTTCTAAGACCACGTACATTAATTTTTCAAACATACATCTGTTTGATAGTGTAAGAGGTAACCCCTCTTATACTTAACACCCTTCTCTGAGATGTGAGAGCTCAGGGGTTGTACTTTTGTGGAAATCAATAGTGTGTTATTAGAAATGGCAATGCAGAATTCAAAGTGGGATTTGTCAGGTGAAAGTTGTTTAAGATAACATAAGTATACATGTGTGTATATAAGGTTAAATTTTGAAATTAATATAATTTAATTAAAATTGTGTAATTAAATAAATAAATTAAAATAAATCAATTAAAGGTTTATTAATTAAAAAATTATTTAAAGGTTAATTAATTAAATAATAATACACATACATGATATGTGTGTGTGTTTACTGTAAAGGTTATAATACGTATATACATATGATATTAGGTATCGCTATAAAATTTATAGTATATACTATAAAAGCTACAGTAAACATGTCCAATATAAAAGTTGTATTGGAATACAAATATAAAATTAATTTAATTATAAGATTTTATTAATATAATGTTATACGTAAGACTATTATATAAATAATATGAATATAAAAGTTATATAACAATAAAACTTATATGATATGAATATATAAACTAAATGTGGAGCATTAAAGAAGCTTGCATAGACTTAAGGGATAAATATATTCGTATAATACGTATAGCATGATTTCAGATGTGTTCGACACTTGAATCACAAGGATATTTGATAAGAAATACATTATTTCATAGGTTGTTATCACTCTATATAATATATTGAAGATTATGAATCTTTAAATAAAGCTATTCTCTATAATTTATATATTAATAGATTACTTACATATTCTTTAGTTTTTGAGCTTTCCTCAAACTAGGGATGTTATGTATAGTACTGTTAATATATTGAATAGATGAGGTAAAATAATTGCACGTATTTGTAGAGGTTTCCTCAAGATATATGTTTTATACTAAGGCCATTGCGAAATGATAGATCCAATTGAATAATCCCACTTTACTTGTTGAGCTTTCCTCAAGCTAAAGGCGAGATTAGGATAAGGAACCATGAGTCAGGAGTTGTATATCATACAGCCAATAAGGAGTTAACCATTGTATGTGGACCTATGATTTGTTGAGCTTTGCTCAAGGTCAGAATCCTAAGGCATATGAGTCCTAGCAGCCCTAGTGAAGTTGAAAGATTTCTATGTTTCGCTTAGGGTTTGGAGAAACATAAACGGCTAGTGGAAGCTTTATTCGAAAAATGAAAAGATAACGTTTAACCTTTCCAATATTGTAAAAAATAAAACGTTTATCAATTAAGATATACAAATGAATAGAATTGAAGATTAACAAATAGAAATATAAAATGTTTTTACTAATAAATGTTTATTGCATGTTAACGTTTTGACACCCATGTAGATGTCTAATTTTACAACTACTTAATACGTTCGTAATTTGGTCGCTTATGTTTTTATTTTCTCAAGACCGTGCATTGCATTCTATAAGTTCCGAGCTCAAAAGCAATACAAGACTATAGATATTTGATCCATATATGATTATATATAAGTGTTATTGGTGAATGATCAGTATTTGTACAATACGATACTTCGATGAAATCAGTTCATTTGAAGCAAACAAATAAACCCTACTATAAGATTGAATATTCAATTTAATTGATTACAATAAAGATCGTATTATGTTAAATGTGACGTAAGACCAAAACTGCAATATAAATATAAAAAATCGATCGTTGAAATGTCAATTTGATTAGTTTATGCGAAGTGCAACATTGATGTCCTTAAATGTTAAGGATGATCGAGTGCGTTTTGAAAGTGTTTGTTATGATAATGTAGTAAAGGGTATTTTTTGAATGGTTTAACCATTTAGAAAGGACAATGAATCTACAAGAATAAACGTGATTTAAGATACAGTTGGGATCAAAAGAGTGAATTGTCACTTCTACTTCATAAAGAAACATTGAAAATGAGAATTTTAATAATATTAATTGATACTTAACATTGAAATGAGAAATTCGATTTCTATTCCAAAATGTATTATAGAGTTCAAGATATTTGATCAAAGAACTCTCTATTGTAAACTAGTTGTAGTATATGAAATAAATAATCTATATTAAGTGAATCATGGACCTTCGAATTCAGTACGCTATTATAGTAATGACGGAAATGCTGGGATCATGCCATATAGCAGTTATGATTGCATCAAATCATGAAAATTGCTTTCGTAAAACACACCGAACATTATTTATGAAATGATGACTGTTTTTTGGCGTCGAATGAAATATGGACACAGTTATTGTTTAATGTGAATATTATGAATATTGGCTATGAAATAAAACTATAATATTGTAATTGTTTTTGCAACAAAAGTTATGCATTAAAAATAGTGAAGTATCTAAAATTATTTTGAAATTATAGACCAAGCCGTAGTTTTGACAAATAAGTTTTGTGATTATAAATCATATGAGACTAGTTAATTATATATTAAATAATAAAGGGCTTTGCACCCATTTAGTGGGAACGTCATAAGAGTTGATGAACTCTTTGAACTGATACATATAAATATATGCAATCATAAGTCTATTAATACCAAAATGTTTCCATGTACTTCATCATTTTCACCAATGAGTTACCACAGATATGGACATGTGTATTTGATACGCATGTATAAGTTTATGATAAGATCATAAAAAATATAAAATAGTAGTAAATAACATAACATGTGACAGAAATGAATTGATTTAATCGAACATGTAAGTATACTGGAAAGAGTTCCGAACGTACCTAAACGAATAAAGGTTCGGTCTCAAAAGCCACTCCTTCCTATAATACATAATGATGTATTAAGGTGTAATCGAGCTTTGTTAGACAAAGCACGATTATTGATCAGTGAAGAGGAGTTAAACTCTTTTTATAAGGTGTGTGCTTAAGAGTAGTACACAAAGGTTAAAATTAAAATCATCCAATGAATAGTTTACAAAACCACACAAGATAAGAGTTTATAAGAAACTCCTACATATTCTAAACCAATGAGTTAATAGGTTGTGAGAGTTGAAAAACTACACATAATAATTGTATGTAACAACCCGCATATTTTACGATTGTATATTTAAATATTTTATTTAAATATAGCATCCTTAGTCGGATTTTAGTCCAAAATGCTACTTTTTGCAAACGATCAAATTAGGACTCGGGACCACTTCCATTTAGTACAAAATGATGTTTGCGATCTTTTTGAGTATAAACATTGATATGTTTGGAGTCAGTAGAATTTTGCTACTTTTCACTTAGGGCTTTGAGTTGGGTTTCAGCCCATTAACCCCACTTATTACTCTAGCTCAGTCCACCTCTCCTCTTTACTTCATTCTTATTTTTCCTAATACTCAAGCTTTAGCAACAATGGAGAGAGGAATGTGAAATTAAAACTCCAAGCCCTAATCATCTTTGCAAATTCAAGTTCTAGCTCCAAATTCATAGAAGAAGCTTTGGTAAGCCTTCTCTTCTTCTTCTCCAACTCATTCTCCTTTCAATTTCAAAAATTCATAAACCTAACATAGGAAATGTTTCTCTTTTAAGCTTAGGTTCAAGCTTGTTGGGTTGGAACTGAAGAGTAATTGTTTTTGCCATTGCTCTATAGCTTCTCTCTTGTGATTTTGAGTTTAAAGGTGAGATTTTTATCTCACATCTTTGTCTATATCTATCTTTGTTGTTGGGTATGAATTCCGAACATTCGTTCATGATCATTTACTTTTGATTTTGAATTGATATGGTGAATTACCAATTTTGGATTAAAAGTCCAATTTTATGAAAATCCTTCAATGGATGATTGGATATGTTGTTGGAGGGTATCGAAGAGCTATGAGGCCGGGTTGTCGCTTGGCGTAAACCCATAGTTGTCGTTGCTCGCTCGATCGCTCCCGACATCGATTGGGCCACCATGGCCTAGGCAAATATTTGCCCAAATGAGGTGTTCAGACGTCAGGTGACCAATGCCATACGTCTGGTTTTGCATTCTGGAGAAAAATAAAAGGGCAGTGACTAATTTAAGATGTCTGAATTATCATTTCAGACGTCTGAAAGGAGGTCAGACGTCTGACCTTTGAATTCAGACGCCTGGTTGGTTTTCTGGGATATTTCCAGAAACCAAACCAGACGTCTAGAATGTCACACAGACGTCTGAAAGAATTTCAGATGTCTGATTTATGTCTTCAGACGCCTTGATGGTTTTCTAGAATATTTCCAAAAACCAAATCCAGACGTTTGGGACAACCCCTCAGACGTCTGGAAATTCCCAGTTTTGCCAATTTGCCTAATTTTGAGTAAATTTCCAAGGTTTATCGATTTTTGTTGATCCGGTTAGTGTTATCACTTATTATCGACTTTCATGACTTCTTTTTATTGATTTTTGGGAATATCCATTTTGATGGATTTGGTGTCGATTTCTTTGGATTTAATTCACGTCTTCGTATGTGAATTTTTAGTGATTGATCGCTTTTACAATCATTTTTGTGATGTGTCACTTTAAAAATGTAAATGTTTCAATATTAGTAGTAAATATCAAAACTCTTTCATCAAAACGATTTCAACACTAATTTATTACAAAGTTCGTTTCTTAAACGGTTTTCCAATCTACTAGTATATACAAACCTTTACCTCACTCGTATGAGAAATCTAATTAAACGACTTGGTAAAACAAGTGGTATGAAACGCTTGCGTTTACTTCGTCGGTTAATTCTTGGACTTATTCGATTGAAACTCTTGTGACAACTTTTTAGTGGAGATCTACAATTTGTTCGTAAATATTTAAATTAAGCTAGTGGTTATGGGACATGAAGCTAAGCTCATATATTTACTAGCTTAGTGTAGTTGACACTTCTTGATGATCATTAATGATCATTTTTGTGATTTAAACTAGCGATATGCTGTGTTTCTTTGTCCACGTAGGGGACAACCTCGTATCATTGAGTTTTGTCTCATTTCTTTTTAGGCTAACGACCTATGCATTCTTTGGACTTTCGACTCAATTTTTGTGGGCTTGCGACCCATATTCTTTTATGGAGTTCGGTTCATCGGACGTACCGTTGTACTACGTCGATGTTCCGATCTATTCGAGTTCCAGGTTCCTCGGGCGTACCGATATTGTACTACGTCGTTGCACCGGCTCTATGATTAGCGACCATGGGGTAGCGTCCCATTTGTGATACACGTGTTGGTGAGCTCTTATGCTCCCGTTTTGTGATAGGCCTCCCCCGTTTTGTGACTTCTGGATTTCTATTGATGATTTCTAGAATTTGTGTTTCACCAATTTTCGTGATTTCATTGATAAGTTCTATTAATATTTATACATTGGTGAATTTTTGCTTCGACTGCTTTTACGATTGACATTGCGAAGTTTGCCAATATTTGTGATTTGGTGAATAAAAATAAAGAGTTTGATATTCTTTTTGATCCGTGAGAAGATTCTTGTGATATTGATTAATCCATGGTTGATTTTCAATTTCATACTCATCACAGTATGGCTTTATGGATATCTTACGTTTTTTCGTCATATCTCTTATTATATAACATTTTATCTGATATTTATAGCTAGACTGATCCGTTTATTATTTTCTTATTAAATAATACTCGGGTCAGACCGAGATGTTGCAGGTGCTTCTGCTTGACTCCTCATTTGGGAGTATTATTTGACTTTTGGCTAACTACTTAGATTAGTAGTTTATTTTGTTGTATACATTTGAGATATTAACTCCATGATGTATACTTATTCTTTTCTGTAGCACTTATAACTATTCTTTTTGTGATATTGTGGATCTCGTTAGACCACTACTCTGATATACACTTCTATGTGATTTATTCATATCTTTTTCCGCCTTAGTGATATGGATATCTGTGACTGATTTGTGTTATGATATGTCTATATTTATTTTCGAAGATTACATATAGCCACTGTGTAGTAGCTTTGAGTTTGTGTCGGTATGCCGGATTTCCACTTATTTTTATCTAGCATATCGGTACTCGCATAAAACAATTATACAGATGGTCGCTCCTCAACAGCCTTATTCTCCACGCTAGTTGACTACATTACCCTGTAGTGTCATTGTCTAGTGAGGGTATAGAGGTAGGGCGTCACAGCTTCGTATCAGAGCCAAACTTCGGAACAATGTAGAATAATCTAGCAAGGATCAATGTCCTAAGTCCTTCTTAGGAGTCGTGCCTTAGGAGTTATCCGAGTCTTAGGACCCAATCTATCCTATTTTCTTTTATGATGCCTTATTTTATCAATCATAATTGTTTGATATTCGTTTTGAGAATAACTTTTTCTTCTTCTTTCTTTCTTTCTTAAAGAAGAGAAATGGTTAGACCAGGCCATCCCAGCGCCGGTCAATCTAGTGCTACTCCCCAAGATGGAGTATTTATGTCTGCCCAACAACTTCTTGATCTTGTAAAGAATGCTCAAGCAGCCGGACCCATTCTGGAGCCTACTCATCCTAAATCCAAGTTTGCACGCTTGTGCAGTGACTATACCAACTTGGGTGGGAAGCCATTCATGGGTTTCGAAAACGTCATTCAGGTCCAAGCTTGGCTCAAAACATGCGACCGCATCTTTTCTCGCATGAATCTTATTGATCTTCATCGAGTTCAGGTGGCTTCTAGTATGCTCCAAGAAAGAGCATTAGACTGGTACGAGCTTCTGATTTCTGAATAAATGAAGCGGATCTTACTTGGAAGAAATTCCGGGAATGATTCAAATTAAAGTTTGTGTCAGAAGCTTAGAAGGTGACATTGGCTCGTCGTTTCATTGACCTTGTTCAAGGCAAATCCTCCGTGGCAGATTACATCGCATCTTTTGAGTCACTTTCTAAATACGGGGTCGAATACATAAACACCCCATTGAAGAAGAATCAGAGATTTGTCTATGGCTTGAACAAAAATCTCAAGAAGCCATTACTTCAAAAATTAGAAGTTTCTTTTGATCAACTCATTGATATCGCTCTTCATCTTGAAGAGGCAGATAAGGAAAGTGACGTTGAAGTTATGGGTGCTAGACCAAACTTCAACAACAACAAGAAAATGCCTAATAAGTTCAAAGGTCCTTATCCCAATAAGAAGGGGAAGCAAGCAACTCCAGTGGTAAAGACTCCTACCCCTGGTAGTGGGCAATGCTACAATTGTAGTTCTAAAGACCATTATGCCAATAGATGTCTGAAACCTCTCTTTTGTCGCTATTGCAAAAGTTTAGGTCATCTTTTATCTTCATGTCCCAAACTTCAAGGCAAGAAGGAGGGAAAGTTAAATGTTGCACAAGCTCCTAGCAACACTTCTCGTGGTCAAGGTATTTCTCATTCTATTCTTGATGGCATTATTTTATTTCGTGATCAACCTATTCGAGTTCTTTTTGATACGGGTGTGTCCCATTCTTTTATATCAAAAGAACTTGTTGATACTTTTTCTTTAAGTGTTGTTGCTTTAATGACTTTTGAGAATTGCGAATCCGGTTGGTGGATCTGCAACACTTAGTTTACTTTGTAGTGATGTCGAGATTATTTTATGTGATTTTTATTACCAAGCCGATTTGCATGTCATGCGTAACTTAGGCTTTGGAATGATTTTGGAAATGGATTGGCTTAACCATTATGAAACTCATATACTATGTCTTGAGTGGACTATTCATCTTCGACATCCTCAATCTGTTAAATAGATTTCTATTATTCTTAAAGATTCGGATTCCAATGTGGCAGCATCTTTATATTCTTTAAATCCTCATGATGACGATAATGATGATAAGGAAGATGTCATTTCTCTTATTCACGCTGTTCGTTAATTTTCTGACATATTTGAGCCCGTTTTAGGATTACCACCTAAGCGAGCAATTGAGTTCAGAATTAATCTTATCCCTGGAGCTCTACCTATTACTCGTCCTCCTTATCGTATGTCCAATAAGGAAAATGAGGAGATGCGCAAACAATTATCCGAATTAGAGACGAAGCAATTTATTCGTTTTAGTTCCTCTCCTTGGGGAGCTTCTGCTATTTTTGTGAAGAAATCCGATGGTACACTTAGGTTTTGCATTGACTACCGCAAGCTTAACGATCTTACTATCAACAATAAATATCCCTTACCTCAGATTGATGATTTGTTTGATCAGCTTAGTGGTGCTAGAGTATTTTCACAATTAGACTTAGCAACCAGTTTCCATCAGCTTCGTATTGCAGAGGATAGCATTCCGTTGACATTGTTCCATACTCGGTATGGATCTTATGAGTGGCTAGTTATGCCATTTGGTTTGACGAATGCTCCGGCTTATTTCGTTGACCTTATGAATCAAGTTTTCAAAGACTTCCTCGATCGATTTGTTCTCATCTTTATAGATGATATTCTTGTGTATTCAAAAACCGAGGAAGAGCATGAAAAACATCTTCGGGTTGTGTTGGAAACTCTTAGGAGCAATCAATTGAAAGAACAATTTTCTAAATGCCACTTTTGGCAATCTCGTGTGAAATTTCTCGGTCATATCATTTCCGAATCCGAAATTTCCATGGATCCTTCAAAGATTGAAGCGATTCAAAATTGGAAGAGACCGGAGAGTGTGACGGGAATCCGTAGCTTTCTTGGATTGGCGGGCTATTATCGTTGTTTCATAAAAGACTTTCTAAAATTGTCGTGCCTCTTACTAGCTTGACAAAGAAGGGAGTTAAATACATTTGGTCGGACAAATGTGAAGCTTCTTATCAGAAATTAAAAGAACTCCTTTCTGATGCTCCTATTCTTGTGATTCTCGAGGGGAACCAAGATTTTATTGTTTATATCGATGCTAGTTGCGTTGGTTTAGGTGTCGTTCTTATGCAAAGAGAACGTGTTATTGCTTATGCTTCTAGGCAATTGAAGCCAGCCGAGACTAGATATGTCATTCATGATTTAGAGCTCGCGGCTATTGTTTTGGGAGAAAGATTTATTCTTTACACCAATCATAAATCTTTGAAGTATTTATTTTCTCAAAAGGAACTTAATTTGCGTCAACAGCGTTGGCTCGAGTTCCTTGCATCTTATGATCTTGATATTCTTTATACCCCCGGAAAGGGAAATCGTGTTGCCGACGCCCTTAGCCAAAAGCAACAAGCGGTTGTTTCCACGATGATATCCGAGTGGAACGATCTCGAGACTTTATCCACTTGTGAGATTCGAGATCGTGTATCCGATTTATGTTTATCTCTTGTTTTATGTAGCCTCGAGGCTCATCCTTCTCTTTTAGACCGCATTCTTGAAGCTCAAAAGCTAGATCCCGAATTGGTTCTTCTTAGCCAAAGTTGTAGGGATAAAATTGATATTGAAGGTTTGAAAGACTTTGATATTGATTCTGGTGGCGATATTTGAAAATTTGGTAGACTTATCGTGCCAAATATTAATAATCTTCATAAAGATATTTTAGAAGATTCCCATCGTTCTAAATTTACCATTCATCTCGATGTAGTAAAATATACACGGATATGAAACGACTTTATTATTGGGATGGAATGAAATCTGATATTGCTAACTTTGTTAAGCGTTGCACGACTTGCCAACTTGTTAAGGCCGTGCATCAAAGGCCCGGTGGGTTATTGCAACCTTTAGAAATTCCAATATGGAAGTGGGATCAAATTTCCATGGATTTTATTGACGGCCTTCCCCGTTATCGTTCGGGTCATGATAGCTTATGGGTGATTGTTGATGGACTTACAAAATCCGTCCATTTAATTCCCGTTCGGTCCAATCGGACCGTACCTCTTTTTGTCAAACTTTTTATCAAAGAAATTATTAAATTACATAGAGTTCCTACTTCTATTGTTAGCGATCGTGATCCATTGTTTAATAGTGGATATTGGAAGAGTCTTCAAAAAGCTTTAGGAACGAAGCTTAATTTTAGCACCACTTATCACCCTCAGTCCGATGGACAAACCGAGCGTGTGAATCAAACTCTTGAAGATCTTCTTCGTGCATGTGTTCTTGATTTTGGTGGAAGTTGGAAAGATCGTATATCTCTTGTTGAGCTTTCCTATAATAATAGCTTCCAATCTACTATTGGTATAGCACCTTTCGAGGCACTTTATGGAAGGCCATGCCGATCTCCTTCTTGTTGGCTTGAGGCCAGTGAGAAGCTGGTTTTAGGTCCAGACTTTATTCGTGATTTCACAGAAAAGATTGCCTTATTTGTCATAGGATGAAAGAAGCTCAAAGTAGACAAAAATCCTATGCCGATAATCGAAGAAGGAAATTAGAATTTTCTGTGGGAGACTTTGTGTTTATTCGTGTTTCACCTATGAAGGGTGTTGTGCGTTTCAGTCGATCGGGAAAATTAGCACCTCGATATTTTGTTCCATTTCCCATCACCGAACGCATTGGTTCCATGGCTTATCTGTTGAGTCAAGATTTTTATAGAGTTTTGATTTCTGACAAAGGGATAAGCCGTGATCGACAAGAAAAAGGGATAAGCCGTGATCGACAAAAAGAAGTTATTCATTAAAGAGTCACAAAGAGCTCCATATGTTAGAGGTTGATTATTTGGTATGTTAGTAATGTTATTTATGTTAAAATCTATCCTCAAATAATCTTATACCATCAATCTTTGAATATATATATAAATATATATATATATATATATATATATGAATGAGTGCACATTAACTGTGCAATCTGGGCTAAACCCGTCGACCGGTTAAAACAACCGTTTCTGCCCAGAATGCTCAGTTAACGTGCATAAGTGTACATAACGTATGTATATTCAAATTCCTTTCTACTGGTCCTTTTTGACCTGTCGACCGTTTTCAAACAGAAAGCAACCTTTTGTATAGACACTTCCTTTTCTTCAACGGTTGCTTCTCTTTCTTTTCACCAATGATCATGACCTTTGTATGTACCTTTTCACAAAGGGTTACAACTGTTTATTTCTTATATAAACATTATGAAATCATTATTCCAATGAACTAATTCTATTATTCTAATCTCTATTCTATTGATCTCAATCTTATACTCTCAAGCGCTCAAATTGCTCATATTCTATCATATATCGTTTTTGAATCCTGAAATTTATTTAACATTCTTTTGATTCAATACGATATCCACTTCCAAATCTTCATATATACAAATATTCTATTTGAGGATAAGATTATAGGAAGTTTGTACTACAAGTGACAAAATAGTGTTACCAAGAACACATACCGTCAACAAACAATTATTTTCATCTTTGTTGAAGTCCTCGGTGTTGTAAGAGGCAAGTGTTGAAGTCCTCGGTGTTGTAAGAGGCGTGAAATCCCGTTCGTCTGCTCGGGTGTTGTAAACCTATTCCTCCGGGTGAAGCGAGGTAGTTGGTAGTGAAAATCCAAATAGAAGTCTGAGACTGGATGTAGGACGGTGCTCCGAACCAGTATAAAAATCTCTGGTGTACTTTTTCTATTTTACTGAATTTTCTATTATCTGTGATTAGTCATATTTTTGTGTGTTATACATCATATTACACGATCCGTGTGTACTATATTAGCACGTACACATTTTCATTTGGTATCAGAGCTCGGTCATCATATAACCGTAACACAGTTATTTGGTATATTCTTGTAATATGGCAAATAACACAAGTACTAGCACTCAAAACACCACTTACACGGAATGTCAATCGACACAAGGACCTCCATTTTTCAATGGTCTTAACTATAGCTATTGGGCAACACGTATGTCATTATTTATGCAATCAAATAGTTATGATGCCTGAAATGCTACTCAAAAAGAAATAGTGAATTCAACAACTGATTATTCAGAATGGACAGCGGCTGAGAAAACGGCAGCAGCCGTAAATGCAAAAGCAATAAATATGTTGTTTTGTGCATTATACCAAAATAAATATAACCGTGTTAGTATCTGCACTACTGCATATCAAATTTGGCAAACGCTGAAAACCACTCATGAAGGTACTAACAAGGTTAAACAAGCCAAAATAGCCATGTTGAAAAGTCAATTTCAAAATTTCAAAATGAAACCAAATGAGACAATCAATGATATGTATTCACGTTTTCAAACTATCCACCATGCACTTATTGGCTTAGGACAAAAGTATTCTGTTGATGTTGTTTCAACAGTCCTACATTCTATGACTAGTGAATGGGAAGGAAAAGTATTAGCAATTGAAGAAGCTAATGACCTTTCCGTCATGAAGCCAGATGAATTGATAGGAAATCTAATGTCCTATGAAGCTAACTTGCAGACTAGAAAGGAACAAAAGAAGAAAAGAAGAACGTGGCATTCCATGCTGAAAAAGACGAAAATGAATCAGAGTCTGAAGATGAAGATCTGGCATTCATAGCAAAAGCTTCCAAAAATTCCTAAAACAGCGAAAAGCCAGTCATTATAACAGAAAGAAATCTGAATTAAATAAACCAACATCATCCGCTATAGAATGTTTCAACTGTCACAAAAAGGGGCACATGCACAAGGATTGTCCGGAGCAAAAGAAGAAGTCAGAAAATGACAAATTAAAATATAAGAAGGACAAATCAAAGAAACGAGCATTCTCGGTAACGTGGGATGATACAGACTCATCAGAAAGTGATAATGATATGGAAGATGAACAAGCAAATGTCTGTTTCATGGCAACAGAAGATGAGGTACAAATTCCTACATTTGATGAAGTACTTGATATTAATGCTGAATTGATAGTCAAATATAAAGACATAAAACGACAGCTAAAAGAAGCCAAAGCAGATTTGAATAGAGCAGAATTTGAACGAGATATGCTAAAAGACGGGAAGAAAATATTAGAAGAAGAACTTGAAAAACTTCAAGAATCATCATCTAATATTGACTCTCAATTTTCTCTTTTGAGTCAAGAAATTGAAACTCAAAAAGAAAAAAATGACGCTCTCACTACTAAAAATCACGAGCTTAAGGCAAAAGTCAAAATTCTGGACCTAGAAAAGGCTAGTTTACAAACTAAGTTAGATAACGTTACTCAAAATGTTTCTAACTTTAACAAAGGACGAGAAAATTTGACAAAAATCATTGAAAGTTCACAATCTGTTTCAAATAAACAAGGTTTGGGATATAAGAAACAAGAAACCAAGAAACATCTTGGTAATGAAAGGAAGAAGAAAGTACAAAAGATTGAAGCTAAGAAAAATCTTAGTTTATTATATTCCAAACCAAAACTAGTTGTGAAATTTCAGAAGAAAAATGTCAAGACTATCAAAATATGGGTTCCTAAAACAAATAACAATTTGATTAGGAACAAATATATTCAGAATTTCATGAATACTGTGCATCTTAATACAAATTATATATATAAAGGGGATACTGGACCCGTATGGGTTTGGACTCCTAAGACCTAACTCTTAGGACCCCATAAAAAGTGGGTACCATGGACCTAATTTTATTTTTTGCAGGTCCCACTTAAGAAAAGAGGAAAGTGGATATTGGACAGTGGTTGCTCAAAGCACATGACTGGAGACAAGATCTTATTGACAAATATTACATACTCAGATGGTGGCTCCGTCACTTTTGGAGATAATTCAAAAGGCTATATCATCGGCAAAGGCGATGTGAGCAATTGCGGTACATCTAACTTACCTCTCACTACTAATGTCATGCTAGTTAGAAATTTGAAACACAATTTACTTAGTATTAGTCAGTTATGTGACAAGGGTTTTACAATTTCCTTTTCGGATAATAAGTGTAGTATTTTAGATAAAGACCATATTTTAGCTTTCGAAGGTTATAGAGACAGAAATATATATATTCTGAATATGAATATTAATCATAATTCAGATATGTGTCTTGTGGCTAATGATAATGATCCATGGTTATGGCACAAACGCTTCTGTCATATAAACTTCAGAACTATTGACAAGCTAGCAAAAAATGATCTAGTTAGAGGACTACCCAAAATAAGTTTTAAGGTTAACAACATTTGTGATGCATGTCAATTAGGAAAATTGACCAAATCATCTTTTAAATCCAAGAAAGTCATATCAACATTACAACCACTTGAGTTACTACATGTGGATTTATTTGGACCTACTAGGGTTCAGTCAATAAATCACAGTCGATATGTGCATGTAATTGTTGATGATTTCTCCCGTTACACATGGACAATTTTCTTAAAAAACAAAAGTGACACTTTCGATCATTTCAAATCTTTCGTCAAAAGAATTCAAAAATCAAAAGGGATTAAAGTTAAAAATATAAGAAGTGATCATGGCGGAGAGTTTGAAAATAATGAATTTGAACATTTTTGTACAAAGAAAGGTATATATCATAATTTTTCGTTTCCCAGAACTCCACAACAAAACAGGGTTGTAGAACGGAAGAACCGAACTTTACAAGAATGTCCAAGAACATTATTGAATGGAACCACCTTACCAAAACATTTCTGGGCAGAAGCCGTCGCAACTGCCTGTTATGTTTTAAATCGTGTGTCCATAAGACCTCTTACCAAGAATACTCCTTATGAATTATTTAACAAAAGAAAGCCTAAAATCTCATACTTCAAAGTTTTTGGTTCCAAGTGCTTTATTTTAAATACGAAAGACCAGCTTGGCAAATTCGATCCAAAAGCCGATGAAGGAATATTTGTCGGTTATTCGGAACGAAGCAAGGCCTATCGTATATTTAATAAACAAACTCTCATAACCCTAGAACTAAATTCTTCTACCAATCTCACCCAAATGGCTCCTCCACAAAAGAAATTAAAGCAAGCTTCTACCTCCGAAAATCAACTAATCGATCTCTCTGTCTGGAAGTGGCTTGTGGATCCGATCGCAGTCAAAAGGTGGAATGAGATGAAGGATTTTACAATCCATCTAGGTTCTTTTGTTAAATTTTCAGATTTCTCTAGTTATCGTATTCTTGGCTTAGCAAAGGATGCCGACATTGAAAACCTAATTGACTTTGATCAAAACAATGTAGAAATTAACCATGTAATGATCAAATTATTCTATGCTAACCTAAATTTAGAGAAAAACAAGCCAGAGAATGCTAATTATTGTTTTTGGTCCGTTGTTTGTGGCAAAGAAGTGTTTATCTCATGTGATAGGATGGCAACCGTTCTTGGTTCTTCGTTTATCGGTGAAAAATTCTCAAGTAATTTTTGCAATGTTCATGTCCGTAATCAAATTAACCATCAATTTATTGAAGATGACAAGGATAGCACTAAGTCTATTGGTTTACGGCCTTCTGCAAGAATTCTTCATCATACTCTTATGCACTCTCTATTACCGAGAATAGGAAATTTTGATGCCGTCCATAAAGAAAATTTCAAGGTATTATACTCAATCTATGGGGGTATTCGTATAAATTGGATTGGTATGATCTTTGATGAGATCTTGAAAGTAAATGATTGCTCTAGGTCACACTTGTTCTATAACGAGTATATTATGCGTCTCTTGCTTGATTGTGGCATTGAACCTCCCAAGTCTTCAATTTCCAAACCAAAAGTCATCAACAAAGCATCGATTAAAAGAATGAAGCTTCCCGCTCCATACTTTAATATTATGCCTTTTGAACAATGGAAAGAACAAGGACATAAAGAAGCTTCATCACGATCATCCCGCCCTAAACCTGAGGAAGTTAAACTTTTACGACCATCTTCCTCAACAAAAGAATCACTTGACACTATTGCTCGAAATCAATTCCTTCTCGAAGCACGACTTAAGCGCATGAATACAAAAATGGATAAACGCTTTAACAAACTTAAGTCTTTCTTCGTTTCTATATGGGAAGCAATATCATGTGGTGCATCATCTTCATCAATGCAAGCTCTAGACCTTGGCAAGCGCCCAGCTCCTCCTACTTTTGCTTGGACATCTTCGGAGGAGGGTACAAGCTCTGGAACAAGTCATGAACGTGGACATGGAAAATCTCATCTTGTTGAAGAAGAAGGAGAAGAAGAAGAAGAGGGTGAGACGGAGTCAGATTAAGTCTCTTTTAGTCTCTTTTTAGTTTTTTTTTTTTGCGACTTTAGTTTTTTGCTTTAAGGACATTATCTGGCACTTGTACTAAATAGTGTCGTGTTTTAATTCGTACTAGACTTGTGTGTATTATTATCTTGTGTGAATGTTACTCTTGATCTATGGTAGTAGTTTTATGTTGCTTATAATCTCATTTACATCCTCCATTTAACAACTCCTTTTCGTCGATGACAAAGGGGGAGAAAATTGTGCTAACAGTATATATGCAGGACACAATCTCAAGGGGATATCATATACAGGAGGAGATTCATAACTATGTTGTCATCAATCAAAAAGGGGGAGAATGTTGAGTCAAGATTTTTATAGAGTTTTGATTTCTGACAAAGGGATAAGCCGTGATCGACAAGACAAAGGGATAAGCCGTGATCGACAAAAAGAAGTTATTCATTAAAGAGTCACAAAGAGCTCCATATGTTAGAGGTTGATTATTTGGTATGTTAGTAATGTTATTTATGTTAAAATCTATCCTCAAATAATCTTATACCATCAATCTTTGAATATATATATATATATATATATATATATATATATATATATATGAATGAGTGCACATTAACTGTGCAATCTGGGCTAAACCGGTCGACCGGTTAAAACAAGGCAGTCGACCGTTTCTGCCCAGAACGCTCAGTTAACGTGCACAAGTGTACATAACGTATATATATTCAAATTCCTTTCTACTGGTCCTTTTTGACCTGTCGACCGTTTTCAAACAGAAAGCAACCTTTCGTATAGACACTTCCTTTTCTTCAACGGTTGCTTCTCTTTCTCTTCACCAATGATCATGACCTTTGTTTGTACCTTTTCACAAAGGGTTACAACTGTTTATTTCTTATATAAACATCATGAAATCATTATTCCAATGAACTAATTCTATTATTCTAATCTCTATTCTATTGATCTCAATCTTATACTCTCAAGCGCTCAAATTGCTCATATTCTATCATATATCGTTTTTTGAATCCTGAAATTTATTTAACATTCTTTTGATTCAATACGATATCCACTTCCAAATCTTCATATATACAAATATTCTATTTGAGGATAAGATTATAGGAAGTTTGTACTACAAGTGACAAAATAGTGTTAGCAAGAACACATACCGTCAACAAATAATTATTTTCATCTTTGTTGAAGTCCTCGGTGTTGTAAGAGGCAAGTGTTGAAGTCCTCGGTGTTGTAAGAGGCAAATTTTGAAGTCCTCGGTGTTGTAAGAGGCAAGTGTTGAATTCCTCAGTGTATTAGAGGCGTGAAATCCTGTTCATCTGCTCGGGTGTTGTAAACCTGTTCCTCCGGGTGAAGCGATGTAGTTGGTAGTGAAAATCCAGATAGAAGTCTGGGACTGGATGTAGGACGGTGCTCCGAACCAGTATAAAAATCTCTGGTGTGATTTTTCTATTTTACTGAATTTTCTATTATCTGTGATTAGTCATATTTTTGTGTGTTATACATCATATTACACGATCCGTGTGTACTATATTAGCGCGTACACATTTTCATTATCGCCTTTTATTACCGGCTCAGTTTTTTGCTATTCATGACGTGTTTCACGTTTCTCAACTACGAAAATGCCTTCGAGATTCTGATTCTATTCTTGAGCCCGGTGTTGTGGGAGAAATTGAAGTTGCGCCTAATTTAACTTATGAGCAACATCCTATTCGAATTATTGCTTCGGAGGTAAGACGCCTTCGAAATAAAGATGTTCCTCTTATGAAAGTCCAATGGTCCTCAAATCCTAAGTATTGTTCTTAGGAGTCTAGAGAATTCATTGAGCGAATACATCCGGACTTACTCTCTCGTGCTCTTTGAGGTGAACTTTTTATTTCAAATTTCTTTTTTGTTGATATGCTTTTATGGTTGTTACTTTTTAATTTTTCTTCTTAAATATTGCGAGGACGCAATTTCTTTAAGGAGAGGAGTTTGTAACAACCTACATATTTTACGATTGTATATTTAAATATTTTATTTAAATATAGCATCTTTAGTCAGATTTTTGTCCGAAATGCTACTTTTTGCAAACGATCGAATTATGACTCGGGACCACTTCCATTGAGTTCAAAACGACGTTTGCGATCTTTTTGAGTATAAAGATTGATATGTTTGGAGTCAGTAGAATTTTGCTACTTTTCACTTAGGGCTTTGGGTTGGGTTTCAGCCCATTAACCCCACTTATTACTCTAGCTCAGTCCACCTCTCCTCTTCACTTCATTCTTATTTTTCCTAATACTCAAGCTTTAACAACAATGGAGAGATGAATGGGAAATTAAAACTCCAAGCCCTAATCACCTTTGCAAATTCAAGTTCTAGCTCCAAATTCATAGAAGAAGCTTTGGTTAGCCTTCTCGTCTTCTTCTCCAAATCATTCTCCTTTCAATTTCAGAAATCCTAAACCTAACTTAGGAAATATTTCTCTTTTAAGCTTAGATTCAAGCTTGTTGGGTTGGAATTGAAGAGTGATTGTTCTTGCCATTGCTCTATAGCTTCTCTCTTGTGATTTTGAGTTTAAAGTTGAGATTTTTATCTCACATCTTTGTCTATATCTATTTTTGTTGTTTGGTATGAATTCCTAACATTTGTTCATGATCATTTACTTTTGATTTTGAATTGATATGGTGATTTACCAATTTTGGATTTAAAGTCCAATTTTATGAAAATCCTTCAATGGATGATTGGATATGTTGTTGGAGGGTATCGAAGAGCTATGAGGTCGGGTTGTCGCTTGGCGTAAACCCATAGTTGTCGTTGCTCACTCGATCGCTCCCGATATCGATTGGGCCACCATGGCCTAGGCAAATATTTGCCCAGATGAGGTGTTCTCACCTCAGGTGACCAATGCCAGACTCTGGTTTTGAATTCTGGAGAAAAATAAAAAGGGCAGTGACTAATTTAAGACGTCTGAATTATCATTTCAGACGTCTGAAAGGAGGTCAGACGTCTGACCTTTGAATTCAGACGCCTGGTTGGTTTTCTGGGATATTTCCAAAAACCAAAGCAGACGTCTAGAATGTCACCCAGACGTCTGATTTATGTCTTCAGACGCCTGGATGGTTTTCTAGAATATTTCCAAAAACCAAATCTAGACGTCTAGGACAACCCCTCAGACGTCTGGAAATTCCCAGTTTTGCCAATTTGCCTAATTTTGAGTAAATTTCCAAGGTTTATCGATTTTTGTTGATCCGGTTAGTGTTATCACTTATTATCGACTTTCATGACTTCTTTTTATTGATTTTTGGGAACATCCATTTTAATGGATTTGGTATCGATTTCTTTGGATTTAATTCACGTCTTTGTATGTGAGTTTTTAGTGATTGATTGCTTTTACAATCATTTTTGTGATGTGTCACTTCAAAAATATAAAGGTTTCAATACTAGTAGTAAATATCAAAACTCTTTCATCAAAACGATTTCAACACTAATGTATTACAAAGCTCGTTTCTTAACCCGTTTTCCAATCTACTAGTATATACAAACCTTTACCTCCCTCGTATGAGAAATCTAATTAAACGACTTGGTAAAACAAGTGGTATGAAATGCTTGTGTTTACTTCGTCGGTTAATTCTTGGACATGTTCGATTGAAACTCTTGTGACAATTTTTTAGTGGAGATCTACAATTTGTTCGTAAATATTTAAGTTAAGCTAGTGGTTATGGGACATGAAGCTAAGCTCGTATATTTACTAGTTTAGTGTAATTAACACTTCTTGATGATCATTAATGATCATTTTTGTGATTTAAACTAGCGATATGTTATGTTTCTTTGTCCACGTAGGGGACAATACCTCGTATCATTGAGTTTCGTCTCATTTCTTTTTAGGCTAACGACCTATGCATTCTTTGGAGTTTCGACTCAATTTTTGTAGGCTAGCGACCCATTTTCTTTTATGGAGTTCGGTTCATCGGACGTACCGTTGTACTACGTCGATGTTCCGGTCTATTCGAGTTCCAGGTTCCTCGAGCGTACCGATATTGTACTATGTCGTTGCACCGGCTCTATGGTTAGCGACCATGGGATAGCGTCCCGTTTGTGATACACGTGTTGGTGAGCTCTTATGCTCCCGATTTGTGATAGGCCTCCCCTCTTTTTGTGACTTCTGGATTTCTATTCATGATTTCTAGAATTTGTGTTTCACCAATTTCATGATTTCATTGATAGGTTCTATCAATATTTATGCATTGGTGAATTTGTGCTTCAACAACTTTTACGATTGACATTGCGAAGTTTGCCAATATTTGTGATTTCGTGAATAAAAATAAAGAGTTTGATATTCTTTTTGATCTGTGAGAAGATTCTTGTGATATTGATTAATCCATGGTTGATTTTCAATTACGTACTCATCACAGTATGGCTTTATGGATATCATACGTTTTTTTTGTCATATCTCTTATTATATAACATTTTATCTGATATTTATAGATCGACTGATCTGTTTATTATTTTCTTATTAAATAATACTCGGGTCAGACCGAGATGTTGCAGGTGCTTCTCCTTGACTCCTCATTTGGGAGTATTATCTGACTTTTGGCTAACTACTTAGATTAATAGTTTATTTTGTTGTATACATTTGAGATATTAACTCCATGTGTATACTTATTCTTTTCTGTAGCACTTATAACTATTCTTTTTGTGATATTGTGGATCTCGTTAGACCACTACTCTGATATACACTTCTATGTGTTTTATTCATATCTTTTTCCGCCTTAGTGATATGGATATCTTGACTGACTTGTGTTATGATATTTCTATATTCGTTTTCAAAGATTACATATAGCCACTGTGTAGTAGCTTTGAGTTTGTGTCGGTATGTCGGATTTCCTCTTATTTTTATCTGGCATATCGGTACTCGCACAAAGCAATTATACAGATGGTCGCTCCTCAACAGCTTTATTCTCCACGCTAGTTGACGGCATTACCCCGTAATGTTCTTGTCTAGTGAGAGTATAGAGGTGGGGCGTCACATTGTATGTAAAGGATCTTGTGTGAATCATCCTAAGAGATTTTTGGGAACTATAGTCATTAGATGACTATAGTCAATATTGTTTATGTAGTTTGAATTGTTTGTTGAATGAAATGATTGAGGTTTTATTTTAATAAATCAAAATTGAATATATTTTTATGATTAACATGTTTATTTTTAGATCTATGTTTTGAACCTTCAAATAAATGTGTAATCATTTAGATCTGAAAATTAGTATGTGCATATTTACTAATTAGGTTTTTATTTTGTTAAATTAAAACTAAAATTTGTGTATGTTTAAATACTATATTTTATCACAGATCTATGTTCAAACACACAATTTAAATTCTAATCCTTCAGATCTGAAAATTTGTATATTTATATTATCTAGTTGGCTTTTTATTTTATTAATTAAAACTAAAATTTGTATATGTTTGAATAGAATGTTTATTATAGATCTATATTCTAAACACTTAACTTAAAATCTAATTCGTTGTTCTAAAAAAAATTATGTTAATATTGATTGATAGGATTTTGATTTTGATAAATAAAAATAAAAATAAGTATATAATTAGTATAACGTTTTAATTATATATCCATGTTTTAATCACTCAAAACAATGTGTACTAATAGGTTTGAAAGTTTACATGTATATATTATTTGTTCTTGTATTGTACTAAAAATTTACATATGAATAAAAGGATGTTTTGATAATAAATCTAAATTTTAAATTGATTGCAATGACTCTCAAGTCTGTATTGATTAGAAAGATTCGATTGAATCTTTTATGTACATGATTAAATCTATCTATATATATATATATCTGTGTGTGTATAGTTTATTATATGTATTTCATATTGTCATAGTAGGAATTAATTTTTTTACTAAATAATTTAAAACTGAGGCAATAATATGCATATATAAATTATTATTGACTATTTACATTCTTATGTCATGACATCTATTAATTGTTAATTATATGCTGCATTAATTGAGTTTACCAAAATGGAAGTTGAATCAATCATCCATGTTATTCTTTATTTATTTCTTCTTTTACCACCTATACGATTATCTATCAATTTATTCCTACTTATATGTATATATCTTGCCATCAATTGATAACTCTTGTCTTATGTTGACATATAATTAAAAGGGAAGTTGAATCAATCATCCATGTCATCCTTTATTTATTTCTACTTTTGCCCCTATGTGATTATCTATCATTTATTTCTACTTACATATATATATATATATATATATATATCTTGTTCAATTGATAACACATGTCTTATGTTTAATTGTTTTGACATATAATTAAATAATGAATATATATGATATATTTAAACCCCTTTCATATACCACACTAAAATAAATTAATAAAATAAAGAAAATTTAATAAGATATGATTTTATTAAAACAATATTATATTGGATCTAATAAACCTTTAGACTTCATGGACTTTAAAGATCCAAAATATGTTTTTTTTTTTGAAATTTTCCCCTTTTTTCTCTTGTGGGTTGGCCCAGTTCCAACATAACATCACCTAGTCTAGAACATGCTAAGACCGGTGATGATCATATCTCTAAACAAAACGACTAGTAGATCTCAGTACTTGAAGAAGATATTGAACGGAGAAGAAGCAAAAGAGCAAGATTAGAAAAGAATTTGGCCCCAACTTTATTATATATGTAATCGAAGGCACTAAGGATGAAATATATAATTTCACTAAATATGTAATAAATTTCATTAATGATCCTACAATCTATTCTGGTGCTATGAATTCCAAAGATGCAAATTTATGGAAAGAGGCAACAAATGATGAAATGCTACTTTTTAATAGATATTCTTGTATGGACTAAGGCATCTCCGGTAGTCTAGATTAAATGTGATAATCAAGCTAAAATATATAATGTGTCTAATAAGACATATAATGCGAAGTCTAGACATGTGAGTCTAAGGTATCAGATGATAAGACAATTGCTCTAGTAAGGAGTAATTACAATCAATTACATAGAAAGAAAGAAGAACTTAACTGACCCGTTTAGAAAGAGTCTTCCAAAAGTGATTGTTTCTATAAAATCAGGAGAAATAAGATTAAGCTCTATGAATAAGGTTGATCTCGACTAACGTCAACCCAACTTATTTCTTAAAAGGATAGGCAAAGTTCAATTGTATCAACAAGTTAAAGGAATGATTATAAAACACTACACCAAAATTCCCATAAGGTGGTGTTGGGTATTTTGCATGAATGAGGATTGATTAAATTCCTTAAGAAGTTTGTATACAAGTGTATCGCAGAAGCGCTTAAAGACTCACCTATATGAATATGGAAATTATGTCGTTTTGTAGGAAAATATGGCCACTTCCAAAGTATACTCATGAAAATCAGGATTAAAGCACATAGCTGTTAATGTGCGGAGCATAGAATACAGTATCCTATGAAAATCGATATGTGTGATTCTTCCGGTCATATCACTGGGGTACTTGGTTCAAGAACCGTTCACTGTAGAATCTCGAAAGGGGTTTGAAGAGTTTACACCAAAATAAGAGTTCAAACCCAAAAGGTACTCGTCACCTACATGTTGATTTTCACGATAACACCACTTCTTGTCCTTGAACTGCATTGGTTTGATCTCACTTGGGTACATAGACGGTCACTCAACTAATGCAACCATACCAAATGTTTTAAACTTTGAAAATAAGGGGATAATGTAGTATATATTCAAAATATCAAAATGGGGTTTTGAGAACATGTTTTTTCGGAGTATGAAATTAGGAAGAAAGGAAGGAACAAGATCAAAAACAGAGGAAATGAAGAAAGATCATATCTGACAGCGATGTTTACTGTGCATATGTAGGTACCACCGGTCGACCGATGATACTTTCATATGCCTAGTAAACAGCGACTACGAATAATCATCTCTGTTCAAAGAGTTAAATTTTTTGCTGATGGTCGCTACTCTTCATTCAGTGGCTTTTCTAGCTGTTTTTTTAAGAGAAGCAACCTATTTTCGCATCCAAACATCCACTATATAAGGAGTGTCAGTCCTTGCATCTAAAATCCAATTTGTGATTAAATAATCATCTTCTTCTCCACTTCGACAATTCTTTAGCAATTATCATAAATAATTACTGCTATGTTCTTAGCTTGATCAAGTAACGTCATTAGAAGGCTTTGCTGAATCCTGACAGGAATAGTTCGATAGTATTTTTGTACTAGAGAGAGCTGAACTAATTTTTGAAAGAATCTATAATAAATCCTCAAAGTCAGAGGTACGATAACAATATCCATATTATATTCCAACAATCACTAGCCTACCATTGGCCATGCTACTTGACCAAAGATGCAGCTCAATCAGAGGAAGAAGTAGGGGTATGGTGATGTTCGGTTTTTGATGTTGAGTGCCATAAAGTTGGAGAACATTCTGGTGGTGATTTTTCGAGGTACGGTGGCTTGAGGAGATCGTACTGGTGAAAGGTAGCAATCTCGACTATGGTTTACACTTAGGTCGGCCGTCGACGAATGAGTTGTAGGTGGTATAATTGATTTCTATCCACATGATATTACTTCATCAATGATTTTATCCACAAGATTTATTTCGTATCTGTTAATATAAGGTAGTTAACGTAAATCATTATAAGCCAACACTAATTAATTATTCAAACTGTGAAATTCTTTCATTAGTAGAGTTAGCCTCTAAAAACATAACAATGATTATAGTTACTTCTCAAACAAAATAACAATGAAATGTACAACTATATTATTTGGCTAATTCTATTTAAACTCATAGACTTAGTGAGTAGCCCCCTCAAATTTCAAAGAAGAATTAGGACCAAATACCCTTACGTCATTCATCCATCCTTTTACCTCTCATCATATTTTCCTTTTTCTATTACTCTTATCAAATAAATCTTGATAGTATAATTTTAGATAATTCTCAAATCTTTTGCTTGAATTGATCGGCGACGATGATGATAATACATATCTAATGGAACTAGAAGAGGTAAAACTTGAATTTTACGTTGTTTTGATGCATGAATCACAAAAGAACAACTGAATGATTTAGTGGAATCAAGCAATGGAAATGCATGATATATAAAATAACCACGCAGGTGGGATGCTTGGACTAAAAAAATTTCTTGCCAGTGGGATGGTTATGCGTATGATGAATTTTTTTAGATCAATTTTTAATAAACAAGAGTATAAAGGAAAAAAAATTAACAATAAGATGAGCATATATACTGGAAAAAATAGGTATTGTGGGTTTTTTGGTCTGTGGGGTGCTACTCGGCAATTTTACATGTTCAAATAGATTAGTCATATTATTTTCGTAACACATATGTAGTGTGTCGATTGCATGACATTATTTTGCACACCAGTTAAAACTAAACTTAATATAATTATAGTTCAAAATAAATCTTTATATTTGCTTACTAAAAAAAATCTTTTTATCTTCAAACAACTCAAACATCTTTAAAAATGATTACTTTGAAAAGAAAATAACTTTTAATAAAAGTTGTCTTTTTATACATTGATAATAGAAACGACACTAAAACTTGGTGTTAGAATAATAATAAAATTTATACAGTGCACTCTTTTTATAAGTTCCTTAATTGTTCACGTATGGAGTGAAATATATTTAGGTATATTTGAAAAAATAACATCCAAAGCTAAAATACATATTTGGTTAATTATACATGAAAAAATAATACTATAGAACTATTAAAAAGGAAAAATATAACTTGTGATAATAAATATATTTTTCCCGTGATGGGAATAGGAAATACACCGCATTTATATTTTGGATGTCATGTCACTAAGTATATTCATACAAATTGCCTTAATACTTTTACTTTAATATAATTAATAATAAAATTAGTTGCGAACTATTTTGGAAGTCTTAGGTTTCGATATAATGGATTTCATGGATTAGTAATAGATATTATTTTTACTATAATATGTTGGTATATATAGTACGAAAGGAATCAAAGGATTTTTAATAATATAAATACCCCCGCAGATAATCTAATATATATAGTTGTGTTATTTTGTTTTTAACTAGATTTCAAAACCTAGTTATAATAAAGATAATATTAGTTTCAATCAATACACTAATAAAGTTAAATCTTGTATCAATATTGTTAAGAAAATTGTAGTATTTAGAAACAGAAACAACAATAGAAATTTAAATATATTTTTAATTGACATGTATGCTAGTGGATCCAATGCTATTTTTCAATTAGGTAATTAGTTATATTTAAAATATTATAATCTTGAACATTGTTTTTGCAAAAATCGCACAAATGTGGAAAAAACAACAAATAAGATCTAGATTTGTCAATTTGAACATCACCCAATCTAATAACAATTATTCTATTACTCTAAATAGATAGTAAATAACTATAAAGAAAAAAAAGAGATGCGCAATATTTATACTGGTTCCACTATCATCAAGATAGTGTACGTCCAGTTCAAAGGAGAGAGATTTTATTACACATGAGAGAATAACAAGAGATTACAAGATAAGGGTTTACATACCAAAGCCCTAAATTAGGGTTAACAAGAAGAGACATTTTATTTGGGGATCGCTAGCTGAATGTCAGATGAGTTTACAATGAAGTCTACTCTCAACATATAGCCAGTGCAAATCCACGAGAGTTGTCAATTAAATTACTAAGATATGGTGAGAAGATAATGAAGTCAGTATACAATGGTGACAAATAGTACAAATATAACAAGTAATTCACTCATTCCTTTAATTAGCAAAGATGGAAGAAAATAATCCCAAAGCAATGCGACTACTGAGTAAGAAATAATACGCATATGCTTTTGCATATATTATTTCATAACGTGAGCATGCATTTATTTCCTTGCCATCTAATAGAAATGTGATCCAATAATTTATGCATTTCCATAATAAACACACATGGTTACTTTCCTTTTTCCATATTTATTTCCTTCTATTTGTGATTTTGTATCACCAAAATTTAACACTCCACCTTGATGCAAAATCACATAACTCCAACATCCCACATTGACTCAAATTCTCTTTTTAACGTAAAACACTTTAAAAGAAATGAACTCCACCTTCAACTAAAATCTCTTAATGAGATAGAAACAAAAATTGAATACTTACGCAATGCTTCCGGCAAAGAACCCTCCATCACACCTTGCTAATGAGCTCACACTATGTCCCTGCCCCCAATAAAATGTTGCAAATACCCAAAATCAAAAGAAGATAGCTACCAAAATAATCTCAATGCCACAAAGTCCAAAAAATTCTCTCAATCACCAATCCAAACACAGAGTCGAAAAACAGAAGCCAAATGGACATAAAAATGGCTAATCCAAATCTCTGTATGCAAGACAATTCCACATACCATCATGTGGCACCACAAGTCGCCAAGGAAAAAAACGAATCAAGTTCGAGGCACACTCGAACACACCAATATACAAATCAACAAATCCAAAGCTAGCTAGCAATTTCACTATGTCCCTAAAGTCTACACATGTTTGCATAATTCCTTTAAGACGGCATCACAAAATCAATGATGTACCTCAATGGAACCAAATTCGCCAAAAATCAACTCTATGAACTGAACTCTTCAAGACGACATCACAAGTTGACAAGCGGCGCCAAATCTGCCACCAAAATGAACTACATCAACTGAACTCTTCAATATTATAAGCACTACCCTCAATACTCGAAAAAGCAAGTGGACTACAAATATGGTATACCAAAAGAAAATGGAATCTTCTTTTGCAATCTTCCAAAATTCTCATGGAAATCAACATAAGACTCACACACCAGCACTGAGCCGTGAAGCAGATATAGGTTCCAAATTCAGATGTCCCTTCAACACACTAAACTCCTTATCACCAAAATTCCAAGACTGGAATGTTCTTCTCTCTCAATATAATCTCCTTCATCTTTATTTTCCATATTACACAAAATCTTCTTTTCCATCGAAATGAGAATAGAATAATTACAACTGGATCTACCACTCTTTCCAGAATCCACTAATGTACAAATTTAAACAAACCGCCTTGCTCTGATACCAAACTATAGTGAAAAGTCAGAATTTTGGGCAGTAGAAGCAGAACACCCAATGATCTAGTCTGTCGACAATCTCAACAATTCCAATCCAACAAAGAGAATAAAAAGAAAAATCAAAGAGCACAAATTATAGATAAAAGATATAAAAGGAAAGAACACACAGATATAACAAGGTTCATTTATGCCTACGTCCTTGGACCCAACAACCTTTATTACTTCTTCACTTCAAGGTGGAGTACAATATGAGAAGAAAACAAATAACTCAATATAAAATCTCACCCCATAGTAGATACAGAAATATATATCTTATTGAAGATATTTTGTGAAGAACTCTCTTGCTTTCTTGTGATGATAAAAGATGAGGAAAGGTCTTCATATTTATAGGAGCAAGAATGAAGATTTCCTTGGAGATAAGGATTAAATGTTTCCAGATTCGCTTGATTTGATTTCAAACAAAAATCTAGCATATTTGTTTTTGTTTCCACGTATATCTTTATCTGATTGATTCCTTAAATCAGTTAATATCTATTATGATGTTAATTGATTCTCTTTCCAATTTGTTTCTCATATTTGACTGATTACGGGAATCACTTAATATCTACTCCTTAATAAATTTGGAATAGATTTAAATCATCCTAATTTAACACTCCACCTCGATTTAAATTCATTCATCAATCTACAAAATTGGTTGTTAGGTCAGCGTCCTATGGCGCTAAGTATTTCGTACCACGCTAATCAAGTTTGAGCAATGCTTAAACTTGTCCTTTGGAACCGACTTTGTCGATATATCAGCTGGATTGTCTTTTATGTGTATCTTTAGTACCTTTATCTTATTTCTCTCTTCTTCAAGCATGAGAAAGAAACTCTTATCATCAATGTGCTTTGTCTGTGAGTTGTAGGCTTTATTCTCAACAAGATGAATGACACTCTGACTATCTGAAAACAACTCCACTGTGTTCTGCATCATTGATAAATCTTCCAAAAGCTGCAACAAATACAATCGTTCCTTGGTCACTTCCATAATAGAATTAATCTCTGCCTCAGTGGTTGATAAAGCTACAACAGACTGTAGCTTGGATCTCCAAATCGGGCATATCCCAAGTGTATAAACATAGCCTGAAACCGATTTCCTACCATCTGTATCTCCAGCATAATCTGAATCACAACAACCCCTTAGAGTTATGTCGCTACCTCCAAACAACAAGCCAATATCAGAAGTGCCTCTGAAATATCGTAGAATTCACTTTACCGTTTGCCAATGAGTTTTGCCTGGGTTAGACATTTATCTGCTAACAAAACCAACCGCATGAAATAAAGCAGACATTGTACATACCAGAGCATACATAAGGCTTTCAACTGTATAGACTAAGAAATATTAATCATATCCATTTTGTCTTCATCTGATGTGGGACATAAATCTCTAGATAGTTGAAATTGTGAGTCTAATGGAGTAGCCACCGGTTTAGCTTTCTTCATACCAAATTGAGATAGGACTTTCTCGATATACTAAGTTTGAGTTAGCTCCAAAACTCTTTGCTTTCTATCCCTCTGAATCTCCATCCTTAAAATTCTCTGTACATTTCCCGAATCTTTCATATTAAACTCCTTGCGGAGCTCCATCTTCAACTCTAAAATCCTAGTTATGCTCTTAGAAGCTATCAACATATCATCAACATAAAGTAACAAATAGATGATGTCTTCATTACACTTCTTAAAATAGAAACATTGTTCCTTAAAGCTTCTAGAGTAACCATGTGAGATCATAAACTTATCAAATTTCTTATAACACTGTCTAGGAGACTGTTTTGAACCATAAAGAGATTTGTTAAGCTTACAAACATGACTGGGCTTGCTGCCGTCAATGAACCCCTCTGGCTGCTGTAGGTAAATGTCCTCCTCAAGGTCACCATGCAAGAATGCTGTCTTGACATCTAATTGTTCCAACTTCATGTCAAAGTGTGCAACCAATGCCAAAAGAATGCTAATGGAAGTTTGTCTAGTAACTGGAGAAAAAATATCGTGGAACTCCACACCTTTCCTCCGAACATAACTTTTCACCACTAATCTCGCCTTATACCTCAAGTCACCATTACCGCCGTCTTTCACTTTATATATCCACTTTGTCGGAAGGAAGTGGCACTAAATCACAAGTGTGATTTTTGTGCAAAGACTCAATTTCCTCCCCCATATCTATTAACCAACTGAAACTTTCAACCGAACTAATAGCATCTTGATAGTCTCTGGCTCATCATGAAATTTGCTTAATGCATAGGCTGCCATGTCATTGAAGTCAATGTCTTCAATGCTTAATCCCACAAAATCATCAAGCCATCTAGGTCTTTTACTCTCTTTGATTGGTCGATTTTGAATTTGAGCTCCACCTTGAGATTTATCTGCTGTCCTCTCCTCATCAACCACGGTGTTATCAGAAACACCATTTTTACTTGTATGGAAGTCTGATGGTCTACTTTTTGTTTGGTACTCTGAATTTGTCCTCTCAACATCATCATTAAGTGAAGATGAAGGCTCCACCTCCAACATAGCCTTTTCATCAAATGTAACATGCCTGCTAGTAACAATCTTCTGGGTAGTAGGACACCACAACCTTAACTTTTAACTCCTCTCCTGTAGCTAAGAAAAATACACATGTGCAATCTTGGATCCAAATTCCCTTTGCTCTCATGCACATAAGCTGGACAACCAAACACTCTGAGAAAGGAATATAAAACAGGCTCTCCCTTCCATAATTCTTCAAGAATCTTCATATCTATGGCGGTAAAAGGTGCATGGTCGATGAAAAAAACCGCCGTAGATAATTCTTCTGCCCAAAATCTCCACTTTGATCTAGCAGTCAGAAGTAAGCAACGAGTTCTTTGTAACAAAGTCTGATTCATCCTCTCAGCAACTCAATTTGACTGAGAGTCCCCTGGTGTGGTGTAGTGCCGGTTGATTCCCTCGGACGCATAAAATTTGGTGAATTGTTAAGAAGTGAATTCACCACCATTATTTGAACGAAGAATCTTTACTTTCTTTCCAGACTGCTTCTCAACAAGAGATTTTCAACTTTGAAACCTATTAAAAGTTTCATCCTTGGACTTCATAAAGTAAACCCATACCTTTCTAAATGAATCATCAATAAATGAAACAAAATACCTAGCTCCTCCAAAAGATAGGCATGGTGCGGGTCTCCAAACATCAATGTGAACATACTCTAGAACATCTTTAAACCTATGCTCTGCAATGCCAAAAGAAACCTTCGTATGCTTTTCAAGTACGCATCATTCACAAAAGTCGAGTTTTGAATGCTGAATACCATCAATCAAACCTCGCTTTCTCAATACTTCCAAACTACGCTCTCCAATATGTTCCCTACGAAAATGCCACAATTTGGTAGAATCGGAATCAACAGAATGAACAACCGAAGAAGACTCGGTGGTACCATTCAACAAATATAGATTTCCAGCTTTTACCACTTTCATAACTATTAATGAGCAATTTGTAATTTTCAATGAATCTTTTTCTAGTACACACGTCAAGCCAAGATTGCACAATGCTCCAACGGAGATCAAACTACGCCTCAAATCAGATACATGCCTGACATCACACAAAGTACAGACAACACCATCAAACATCCTGATCTTCACCGTTTCAATACAAATCATGCGACAAGTGCCGTTATTTTCCATGAAAACCCCTCCTCTATCAAACCGACGATAAGTGGAAAAGAGTATCTATCAGGCGTCATATGATAGAACGCTCCAGATGGTGTGTGTAAATTGGATTATGATTAGTCCCGCATCGTAAGATATTCTAAAAGAGATGAGCGCATAAACAAGATTGGTAGCATGTAGCAATAAGGGATTGCTTTTTTTTATAAATAAACGTTGCCATGAAAATATATGTACTCTAAGGGGATGTAGGGATATCCAATCATAACGCTGGCACCAAAAGGGCTTCTTTCTACGGTCTTACGTCTTCTACACTAATAAAGTGCGCGCATAGCGGAAGATGCTAAGGGATGTCGAAAATTACAGCAAACATAACATTCACCTCAAAATCTATGATGTTCAGAAGTTGTAATTTTGCTTCCTAATGTTTAGTTGATCGTATTCATATACATATTTGTCCATAAGTTAGTTTGAGGTATGGGTAGATCATATCTAGATTACTATTTCTCATAACTGGAGTCATATTGTAGCTTTTACTACTTCTCATCTAGCTTATTCATTACATTACTTGTTATATTATTATTCAATATATATAAACATATATAAATATATTTATATACGTATATACATATATATTTATCGATCTTACCTTTTTGTATATTCTTTTTTGCAGCTTTAGATATGCTTATGGTCATGATGGATTCAGTTGATTCGAGGATATGATCACTTATCATTTTTAGTGGATTATAGTGTTTTTTTATTTTATTTTTATTACGGACCCTAGTTTTTTAGGATCAGAGGTTTTTTCATTATTATTATTTTTATTGTATGGGGTGGGTACGCTACCTTTCAGGCATGTTGACAGATATATTTTTTAATGTAGAATAAAATTACACGAGTGTTCTTCTTTCCTAATAGAGGATCACTCGTTTCTCTCATAAAAAGTCGTTTAGAATTCTTTTTTTCTGAAATTCAAAAATATTATCCTCAAGAATCTTCAAAAAGGTTTATGAAATACATTCAAAAATAGTATGAATATTTGCATAAGCTTTCAAACATTAAACTGCAATTATTTATCTTTATCATTATTGAATTTAAACATCAATACAACACTAACAATCTCTAAAAAATCAACAACAAGTATTTTGCAAAAAAGATTGATTCGTATTTAAACAGTTGCAGTTTTCCATTAAAATCGACAAAGATGAGCTCGTCGTTGAAGAAGATGAAATAAAAAAAGACAAACTCGCCAAAGAATAAAAAGATGAAATCAAGAAAGATTGACTCGCTATTAAAACCAATCCTGTAAGTAATGGAGAGGTATTTTAGGGGAAAAAAATAGTAAAAAGAAAAATAGGAAGCTGCAAAGTATGTTTTTTTTTTGGAGGAGTTTTGATGAACTAAGACTGCTTTTAGGAATGTGTGGCTAATATTCACTTATTTTTAATTACATTTTACTCAACAATTATATTACACGATGTCAGGCGCTTTTTGATAAGTTCTTTCTTATATCAGCATAAATTTTGATGTAGAATGAATAAATTGGAAATCCACAAGTATAATGGTACAAATTTACAATCTTGCAGGGTAACCAAACTCATCTTTCAGTATGTGAAACAAAATCTCATTCCAAGTATCAACAGCGCCAGGCATGCACCAATGCAGACAGTCTTGGGGCACTCTCCCATTAACACCTTTCTTGGCCTCTCTACTCCTATATGGGCCTGGGTGCCCATCCCTCCTGTACCCTGACATGTCCGTTACATCCATAAACACCATCCTCACTTTCCCTTCACCTCTCCTCTCTAATGCCTCCTCCACCGCTGCCTTTTGCTTCTCATACATCGCCATCGTATGCCCATCCCTCACCACTTCCTTATCGGGTCCCTCGTGGCCCATGCACGACCCGCCCGTATTCCATGCCCCACCCTTATAATGGCTGGGGGAGTAGGACCTTACAATCAGCAAACCAGTGAAGTTGGGGTGGTGGAGGATAGCGTTGACGACTGTTTTTACGGATATGGCAAAGGCTTCTATGCTGGTAAGCTCCATGGGCCCGGCATCGTTGGGCCACCAGAGCTGGCCCCCAACGATGGTGTTGTTCAGGACATAGGCGGCCTGCTTGGCGAACCAGTGGCCCGAGGAGATGATGACCACGTCGAAGTTTGGGAGGTAGGACATGAAGTCCTTGTCTGGGACATCTAGGTGCACTTTGGGTACCCCTTTAGGAGCGAAGGACAGAGGGCCCAGTGTCGTGTGGAGGAGGTATGCTGATGATATTCGTGCAATGATAGTAGATGTTGGCCTGTGCCATGAATCGTATTCTATTCAATCAAATTGGTTATACTCACAAAACAAAAAAAAACAAATTGTGATAAAAACATAAATCTTATACTAGATAGACCTTTGATCTCATCATATACTTTGATTTGATTATTAGAAGAGAAGAACGTGATTATTGCCATCTTTTGCGTACTACATTTTTTAATTACACTCTTGATAGAGAGAAGGATACCTTACTAGACACTAAAATTTCATGACTTATCATTAACTTTTTACGATTCTAATCATCATAGAGTTACATAACTACTTCCACCATAATTCAAATATTTGAATTCAAATTTATTGCTACCCCTTGTATGATATGTGTCATAATATGCACAAGTGTGTGTGTGTATAAGTATACATATATACTATAGAGATAATTTAGTTAGATATAATTTCTGGCATTAAGATGATGCAATGCAAGTAGGAAATATGTTTCACCTCATGGAATTTCAATAAGACATATAAAGGTGGAATTTCAGTCATTTTATTTCTTGCTAATGATCCGAAATGTTGCCATATCAGAGTACTCAAATTGTGATATTTAATGGTGATAGGCAGATATTTTCTCACACTTGACAATACGTTTTACTAAATCAAAGTACTCTAAATTGTTTTAAACTTATTGTTACTGAATGAATTTTACCTGGGTTTGATGCAAAATTACTTTCTTTCATATTTTTGGATCAGTATAAAATTTTGATTATCAAAACTAAATAATTATATTTTCTCCCTCTCATCCCTTTATTCTATTATTTAAATCGGAAGATACGAGCATCTAAGGTGCAGCAAAAATAAGCTATAACGTACTTGGCATTTACAAAAATACTCAACAGATTTTAATTCTCAACTGAAGTTTTGTGATACATATCCACAACGTTACAAAATCATGCACCAACACACAATCAGATAGTTCGACACAAGATAGAGGAAAGAATGATATAAACCTCAGACCTATTCCCAAACATCTCCCAAAATTTAGTAGAACAGTAGTTCCATTTTCCAACGAAAATTCTATGACAATTCAAAGACATATCTAGAAATATCTATTGAGATTTGAATCATCTATGACATTTTATGATTAATGAAATCATAGGGATAGTGCAATGAGGACATTTAGGCAAACAACAGTAGTACATAGAAAGATGCACGCAAACCTGAAATGCCATCTTTTAACTCGTAGAGTATCACCAGTATGATATCCTTTATTGAACGCCCTCTTCTCCTTCTCCAACAAAATACAAACCAAGGATTGCATTTGATTTCTAGCAACCGAATCCCCAACAAAACCTATCGTTTTGTTCTTCATCATATTCAAAAATGCATCCACGTCGAACCTCGCCAAATCACAGTCGTTTGGCTTCCATCTCCATTTCTCGTAGCCATTATCTGGCCTTCCGTTTCTTTGACAGTTTTGGGCGTCGGGTATTACAACGCAGGAGTTTGTGTACAATGGACTTTGGGGATCGTACACCCATTCTCCTCTGTATATATTGCAAGTGGGATGTGAGTTTTTGGGATTTGAGGGTTGTTTTTGAAAAGTGTTGAAGACCTTTAAACGTTGGAAGTATGATTGACCGTAGAGGAGAAGGCATGAAATTAAGAGGGTTGATGTAAATGTTGATATTAATACAATTGGTTTTTGGGAAGAGAGTGTCATGGTTTCGATAACTTGGTAGCTTTTTGCGGTGAAATTTGAGGAGAGAGTGAGATTGCAAAAGGATCGGTACTTGGAATCGGAAGAGCTAGATGAAGAACTCATAGCTTAACACATGGAAGAAATGAACTCTTTGAGGATCTACAGTTGACAAATTTGTTGGGTATTAAGCCATACAGTAACGAACATAAAATTAAATTAAATATATTAGAAACTAGATCTCGGCCTTGTTTCATTTATGGCATTCATTGTGGTTTAAAAATACAATTTCTAATAGCAGAACTCAGGCACCGACCATTCTTTTCAAACTCTCAAGTTTTGAAATTTTTCTTTTCTTTTTCAGAATTTAATGTGTACTATTTTGTTGGTTATCTCGAGAAAAGATAAGAAATTTAATTTAATTTTTTGAAAATTTGCAGTTTAAACGGTGAATATCTGTCAAAAGATTTGAAACTTTTTTCCGAAATTTGTTTAGATTTTATTTTGTTATAATGTAGATCCGAAATGCAAAAGGAAATGAAATATAATTTTTAAAAACGAGTATGTGGCACGCACTTTGCGTGCGTGAATTGTTTTTTTTTATAAATTAAATATGTCTAAATCGGTCAAAAACATGATTTTTTATTTTTATTTTCAAGTGATATTAAGTTTTGTATATTTGCAAAGAAATATTTTGAATTTATAAAGAAAATTTAATTTTAGGTTCTATTTTTAGAAGCATTTTAAAATTGTAAAGGATGTTTAATTGTTAGATAGGGGCGTCTGGATTTATAAAAGAAGTTTAATATGAAATCCTATTTTGAAGTGATTAAGATTTGATAAAATATAGAGAGGTGTTTTTGGTAGTTCACATTGATACAACAAAGTTATTACGATTATTATTAAAGATTTTAGATCAAATTTTTAGAAGCGTTTTGAATTTTTAAAGCATGTTTAATTGTTAGATCCTACTTTTAGGGGCGTTTAAATTTGTAAAAAAAATCTAATATGAGATCCTATTTTTAAGCGATTAAGATTTGATAATATATAGAGGAGCGTTGTTGGGTTTTCATGTTAATACAAAAAAAGTGTGACACAAAATGTATTACAGCTATTATAAAAGATAAACAGAAGACGGGCATGCCCGTTTCATGGATGTTGGAGATATAAATGTTTGTTAAATTAGCGCCTTAGAAATGGAAGCTTTAGTAGATTTTTCACCATTGTTATTTACAAACATGCGGCGCGTACTTACGGATGATTCCGATGTTGGTGGAACGCACACCGTACCAATAGCGGATGATGGTGAGATAACACACGATCTTTTTGTTCCATCCAGTTATTCTCGCATAATGGATTCTGCTTGCGCGATGTCATGGTTCAATAAACAAACAATAATATTTTTATTGACAGTTGGTTTGAAAGCGTAAACTTTTGGTTTTTTATTAATAGTTGGCTTGAAAGCTCAAACTTTTGGTCTGACCGTAAACTTTCAAAAATACCATTTACTCGTATATAATTTAACGCTTATATATATATATTACTAAATCCCTTAAAAATTGGATCTAACAAATAAACTTAATTTACAAATTCAACATGTGCCTTCGCAAATATTAATAAACATTTATATCATTTGAAAATAGGACCTGACAAGTAATTTTTTTTACAAATTCAGAATACTCGAATATAATCAAATCTTAATGTCACTTTAAAATAGGATGTAACAAATGAAATTCCTTTACAAATTCTTTCTTTATTAACTAATAACAAAAATATAAATTCAAACTAACAAAAAAAAATACTGAACCTAAAAATAAAAATTCAAACAAAACTATGCATGAGTTCAACGCAAAATACGACTAAATATTTCTGACAATTTTTTTTTTAGTGTTTTGAAACATATAAAATTTATAGAATAACTCACACGCGGAACGCGTGATGTAATGTTCGTAGATATATCATTCAACTCTAGTTTGCTCAGTGGTAATGGTTAAATTTTACTTATTAAGATTGGATTACGTACATTTACATCTAATAAGTTCCTTTTTAATTCCCTACCATACCTATATATCTATGCGTTTTATTGTTGCACTAACTTTTGTCGAACAGTTTCAAGTAATACTATGTTTCTATGTAAGATACTAAGCACTATAGACAAAAGAAAAAAACATTAAAAACGCTGGGATAGTAGAAAAACCGACCATCTTTAAAGCGGTTTAAAGAGAAATTCTACGTTCAGTATTGTGGAATTTTTTAAATTTTGTGTTATAGTGCTAATGTTTGCAAAGAAAAATTGGCATTTGTGTTTGACGGTGACAACAGTACTAAAAGCTATAACGGAGACATAGTGATAATATAACGAAATATGAGGGAGTATAAAACTCATATCCGAAGGAAAACCCGAGGTTAAAGCAAGTTTATTATTAGTTGAAGATCGTTGTCGTACGAAACGTTTTTGCATTTCTTTTATGCAGAGCTAACAAGGATAGAACCGGTCCCTAACCAAATTGATTGATGAGAAGAATGAAGGGAACAAGAACATTCTCCTAAACCCTGCATTTAAAAAATTAATACACCAACAAAAACAAAAACAATAAAGCCCTAATTGCTAATTATGTAAAATAGATCGTAGGATTTCAACAGCAGTCCTACTAGATTGACTAAACAATCTTTTGTTCCGTTCCTCCCAAATTCGGTATATAAATTTCTTGAGGATATTAAGCAGCATCTCCCCCTTCCTGCTTTTCCATCTAGTAGCTTTAAGTGTATAGTGTACCACTCAATATCAAAAACACGAACATGATTGTGTAATTGATAATGTCTAAGGATTCCTTTTCAAATTGTAAAAGGTGAAATTGCAAGAGAAGAATAAATGATTATCACTCTCAGTATCTGTATTGCATAGTAAACATGAAGCCGGTTAAATAAGTCCCTTTTGAAGTAGATTGGCTTGAGTATGATTTGCATTGGAAATGATCTTCCACATAATTATGTTTGTTTAGGTTTTGATTTCTTGTTCCAAATTCTAGTATGCCAAGGAAGCACTAGCCTAAGAGCCACTGTAGCCAGCTTTCTGTAAATCAGATTTGTTGAGTGATCCTTATCTAACTAAATTATGGAAGAAGAGCTCAAATTTTTTGCTACCAGTGGAGCTCCAGAGGGACCTGTGAACTTCTATTAGGAAGAGTAATGTGGCCATCATGAAATAAAGAGATGGCTAATGCTTTATCAGATATACTAGTTAATGTTCTCAAGGGAGAACTGATGACAAAGGAGAGAATAAGACCTCTATCAGTCCAAGGAGAATGCCAGAAAGATGTATTACTAGAGGTACTATCTTGAACATAAGAAGCAGATGTTCTCTGGCTCGAACATTGTTTTTCCAGAACCATGAGCAATCAGCGGGGATATGCATACTCTGGAAATTATCTGATTTAATAAGCTTAATTCTAATCCAGTTTAGTAGCAGGGCTATTTTATCTGAAAGAATTCTGTCGACATGTTTAGAAAAAGCAGCCAAATTCCATGTTTCAATATTCATGATAGCCGGCCTCCCCTCTCATAAGGCTGAGTAATTTTTGTTAGAAGCAATGGGAATTAGCTTATTTGAGTAAGGATTAGCATGCCATATGTAATGATTAGTAGCCCTATTCAACATAGCTATCGGTTTTTTAGGGAGAATATATAGAGAGAAATGATATTGGCACATAGGAATAATAGTGACTTTAGCGATAACCACTCTCGCCGCAAGAGAGAATTTGTTAGTTGGCAAGGCAGTCAATCTTATTGATAATCTTCTCGAACAAAGGAAGGCACAGGCACTGATTGGTAGTAATCTTTTTAGAGAAAATAGGAACTCCTAAGTAGGAAGTTGCACCTACTAGCCAACAAATGAATGATTTGACCATATGGTTGAGAATTTGGCTAAAAAATCGTAATTTATCTTGCTTTTGGGTTTAGGCCTTGAACTTGAGGATATACCTCGGTTTAGTTAATTAATCGAAAAGAGAACTGGACAATCAAAATATTCATATTAAAATTACTAAAGCGAGTATAGAAAAAATGATGGTAGCTTCGTTCTCTTAGTTTCCTTCTTCATTCTCAAATTATTCCAACTGCTTGCACCAAGACCCGACATCAACAAACACCGGACCAACTACAAGCAGACTCCAGATTTTCAAGATCCGACACCAAGCAAACATCGCACTAAAATTTTGGTTCAGTTATCGGATCAACTCCAAACAGATTCTAGATTTTCAAGGCCGGACATCAAGCAAACACTGAACCAAAGTTTTGGTTCAGTCACCTAGCCGACTCTAAGCAGATTCCATATTTTCAAGGTCTGCCTCCAAACAAGCACCGAACCAAAGTTTTGGTTCGATCATTAGACCGATTCCAAGAAAACTTCAGATTTTCTCGATCCGACTCCAAGCAAGCGCCGAACCAAAGTTTTGGTTCGGTCAATGGACCAACTCTAAGTAGACTCTAGATTTACAAGGCCCGACACCAAGGAAACACCGGACCAAAGTTTTGGTTCGATCATCGGACCAACTCCAAGCAGACTCCAGATTTTCAAGGCCCGACACCAAGCAAACACCGAACCAAAGTTTTTGTTTCGTCACCCAACCGACTCCAAGCAGATTCCATATTTTTAAGGTCTGCCTCCAAGCAAGTGCCGAACCAAAGTTTTGGTTCGATCATCAGACCGATTCAAAGAAAACTCCAGATTTTCAAGATCTGACTCCAAGCAATCGTCGAACCAAAGTTTCGGTTTGGTCTCCCCACCGACTCCAAGCAGATTCTTTATTTTCAAGGGCCGCCTCTAAGCAAGTGCCGAACCAAAGTTTTACTTTGGTCATCGGACCGACTCCAAGCATGCTCCAGATTTTCAAGGTCCGACTCCAAGCAAGTGGCGAACCAAAGATTTGATTCGATCATTGGACCGACTCCAAGCAAGCGTCGAACCAAAGTTTTAGTTCGGTTATCGGACTGGGGATCTTGGCTTGCTGTTGAACTGTCGACCTTGAATGGAGATAAAGCATCTCGGTATCGGCCCCATGAGACAGTGGTTGAAAAATCTTAAGATGATCATATCTCTCAATCCGTAGCTTGGATTGAGACGCGATTTCGACCTTTGTCCATATCTTGATCTTGAGAATACCTCCAAACTAGTTTAAGTCTATTCCAAAACAACGACGATTTTGCCCTTGACTCCTCATATTCACCATGTAGTGGGCGAAAATGCCCACAACATTTGCCCCCCTAAGCATACTTTCGTAAATACAAAATGTGCTTTGTTTAATCCAAGACTGTCTTCTTTGTCTTGCAATGCTTATGTTGATGTCTGAATATATATATATATATATATATATATATATATATATATATCATCTTCGCCTCTAATTTTTCGATAAGCCTCCTTTTATTAGTTTGATGTTGGACTTTCTTCATTTTGAGGAGGACTTGCCAAATTTTTGGAGTCGTCTTTGATTAGTCTTCATTCGACAGGATGTTGTTTTTCTTGGACTTTCGGTTTCCTACGTTGAGGCTTCATACAATATACGGACCAACTGATGTATACTTTGCGTTATCGACTTTGGATCTGTAATGTGGCACTCTGGTTATGTTCATTGTATGGTTGAGTCAAGCTATCCTGACCATCTCATGTGATCGCCAAGTTCGTGTATTTCTCTACTAATCCCTTCTTCACTCTTGTGCATGCTTTGACAAGATCAATCATTGTTGAATTTGATAGAGTAAGATCTATGTTGAAGGGTCTTTGTATGTAAGAGATGATGCAGAGTGTTATCGAGTAAATGTTGGTTATGACTTCCCCAGCCCATGTTTTGTATCTTCTGCCTAAACGTTTGTACAAAGATATGTATGTTTTATATAAATTTTGGTTGGAATCCTCATACCCGATAAGGTGTAATTGGTTTGTGTGCATACAATCTGGTATAGTGATGATCGGTTTACCAACTTCTTCAGTAGCTTGGTTTGATAATCCTCAACGTACTTGTACAAACTAGATTGCTAGTAAGTTTTGATGGATAAGTGTTGGGTTATTGAGAAGCTTGGTAAAGGAGCAAGGATAGTCGGACCATAGAATTGGGTTAGTGGAGTTTATTGGACCGAAACAATTTGGTTCGAGAGTGGAAGATGATAGCCGAACTACTTGGTTTGGTATATGAAAAGAGGATGAACTGAGGTGCAAAAAGGGGTCGGACGAAAGTATTGGTAGGTTGCATGATCCAAGGTCGAAGCAATGATATGGTGCACTGCCTGTGCCAACAATGAGCTTGTGTTGGTGTCTAGCAATTCTGACTTGGTCAAAATTCTAGTTTGTCACTAACACAAGACTATAACTAAACCAATCTTTAAGAGAGTGACATTGGCTTTTCTATCTAGGGTCTACGAGGAATTGTCCATACTAGGAGCGCTTCATTATGTTGAATATGCTAGTATATGATTTTTGTTTAATGATAAACATATATATATATATATGTTCATTTAAATGTATTTGTTATTTTACTATTTTATTTTTCACATAATTGAATAAATATTTGATGAATAAAATAAATAATACAGAATTCATATTCAAACAAATATTTTATTCAAACAAAATTTTTATTACAAATTTAAATAGTACAAACTTCATCTCTCACTACAGTAACACAATTTGAATTTCAATTGCATTACAATTTCGATTACATCACAAATTTCAATTTACAATTTTTAACCTCACTACATATCACTCACACACTCGTATTTATCTTCAACTTTGTTCCAACTTGAATCCAGCATCTGAGCTATCTGCAAAATAAACACCGACGTGGTAAAATTGAAAAAGTAAATATTTTGGAGTGAAAATTAAAGTGTGTATTTTTGAAGATATTATTCGCTTCAGTTATTTGGGCTGTTCGTCATCATTTTCGTTTTGAATCCATCTTATACGAACAACTTGTGACATGCACAGTGTATCATTGTACATGCCATAAGGTCGTGCACACCAATATACACTTGCATGTTAAAACTACAAGGACCGGTGAGTACAAGGTAAAACCCAACCAAATGGTGGATTCAACTCAGGTGCAATACCAAACAAAAATAGAATGGTCAAGCTTACGAGTTCAAGTGCATAAGCAGACTACATGACATAAACTGCCCAAACATGAAATCAGTCTGACATAGACCAAACACAAGAAAGAAGGTAGCAAGGAACAAGGTGCACCAACAATAGTTCAAGAATGAACCGGTGACACATGATAACAGTGGCACTCAACATATGCATATGGTTAGATACAAGGCAACACACGATGCAATGTAATAGAATAGTGGACTAACTGGCCAGAGCTACAAACTTATATAGATGTATGCATACACTTGAAACCAGAATTGATGCCAATTTCACACACACACATATATGTATATATGTATATATATGTATATATATACATGGAAATACCTAATAAAACAGTTTCAAACAAGGGAGCAGCTAGCTCAATGGACCAAAAACATCAACACAGCCTCAACTGACTAGAACAAACTTCAACATCTACAACAAGTACCAGCAAAGAATTGAACCAGAAAAAGAAACAGAGTAATCAAAGTCAACATGAATACAACCTTCAAAATGAACACAAATGACTCAACATGCTCACATGTGCAAAGTAGGGAGAATAGACTAGACCAAACAAGACTATCAATGGTACAAGAAACTAACATTTATCAGAAAAGACCAACCACGTGCAACCATGCAACCAGACTCAAGGCAACATGAAGATAAGAGCAATGAAAACTACATTCATATGAAACAGGACAGCAGCTCTACACATAATGGAATGAAAGACTACCATGTCCAATTATTAGCAGCAGTAGTTTTGAACTTATCAACCAGGGAGTATGTTCAAAATATATAAAATGGAAGCGGTTCGATGAGTCACAGTCGAGATAAAAATCAACAGGGGTCAACTATATTTGAAGACAGTTCAAATTCGTATGTATACTTACACGATGAACAAGTCAGAGCAGAAAGCAATCAAACAAGTCAGCAAATAAGAAATATATATCTCAAATTCAAATACCAAGCTACAATCAAGGAAAGAACTAGTCAGAGGTCTTAAGATCATATGATCAAAAATCAACATAGAAAACAAAATCACGAATTATTCTAACCGAAATTATACGAATGTAAACTAAGGGATTCAAACCCAATAAATAACCATTAACATTATTGACAAAAAGCTTTCGAGTTCAAGACAAAAATCCAGTGTATACTCTTAAATCGAAAACAATTTTATAACTCGAATCGAAATCGAGCAAATTCAAAATCGAACAAGAAAATCACGTACCAAATTATAGCATTCAAGCTCGACGCAACTTGAAGCCGTCGCATATTAATCGAAGCTAGGATCAATTGATAAAGCCAAGCCGCATATTAATCGATGCTTCAAATTTCACAAAGCCCTAGTTTTTGGAAGAAGAACGAAGCAAACTTTACAGTGCAAAAGGAACGACCGCATATACAGAGAAAAGAAGACGTCTTTATATTTTTATTGGGCCGACCTCTATTATATTTTACTTTGGGATTAGATTTATAATAGGTTTTTGTGTATTTTGTTAATTTTGTTTTGTTTTTCTTTAAAATTTGTGTCAATTCTAGTCGTGTGACTAGGGACGAACTATGGTGATGTAGTTTGAGAATTTGCAACTTAGTGACTGAGTTGTGGCAGAGTTTTGAGAATAGAGTTAGGTTAGTCATTAGCGGGTGTTGCAAGTTTACTTGTGTAAGCATCTGACTACTTAATTTCTAGTAGAAACCTTGGGGGCAGCTTGTAGGCTGGGTTTTGCCAAAGTTGGATAAATCTATGCTGTTTTATTTCTCTTTTTATTATTCTGCTATTATCTGTGCTGCAATTATTATATATATATATATATATATATATATTTCCACATTAATTTTTATTATTATTAATATCACCCCCTTTCACCCCCTCTAGGGTGAAATCGTTCCTACACATTATTCTCGTGCAAAGTCATGGTCGTGGAAAAATGTGAGTTATGGAAGGCTCGATTGGAAAGCATACTCTGATTGTGGGTAAGAGTAATTCATTATTGCTAGTTTGAGCTGTGCCAAGTGCTGATGTTGGATTCCCCCAGTATGTGGTGTTTAGCTGGAATAATCTTTGGACATTGGAAACCTTAATTAGTACCGGTTTATTATTTCATGTTGATCAAGTAGAATCAATCTTTTAATTCAGATGTCCAGTTCATACCCAAGTAGTGAACTATCAAGTTCCCTTGGACTCACTTAGAAACCAAGGTCTCATTCGACCCTATAGGGTCAAGGACTTTCATCCTTGCCTTAATATTAGTCAAAAGTTATTGTCCTGTTTTTAATCGAGGTTTCATTTGATCATAGAAATGTGTTAGAGTCATCTTGTATTCCCCCGAGATTGATTTATTAGGTAAAGATATCAAGTTATTTGAGTTAAAATAGGTTTTTGAAATAAGTTGACTAAAGTTCTGAGGGTTAGAGATTGAAACACTCATGTTTAGAGGGGACCATATCATTCAGAGTAATTTCCTTTTGCAAGGATTTAGAGAGTAGTCTGGGGGACGTGGCAGTCCATAAATACTTATCACATTTTTCAACGCACCTCTCAACGACGTCGTCAAGAGTCGGTCGGGAGCGCTTACTATTTGTTAGGGTTTGTCCCCAGTATAGTTCTTTCAGTTGCTTCTTACAACTTGTTGCTTTGTATCATGAACAGGTTTTAAACTTGCGAACTTAAGGTCATGATTCCAATGTGCTATTACCAAGCTGAGTGGTAGTGTATGTGTATAATCAAGGAGTGAGGTGGTGCTATGTCCTTAAGTATTTTTATCGAATTTAGCTTATCTTACAAAAGTTAGTCATACCTTCGCACTGAGTTTTTCTCAGATTCCATAAGTGTGCTCAGCTTTGGGAGAATCCTTACAGTTTCTGTAACAACCCGCATATTTATCGAGTTTATATTTAAATATTTTATTTAAATATTAAATCGTTAATCGGATTTTGGTCCGAAAAGCTACTTTTTGCAAACGGTCAAATTAGGACTCGAGACCACTTCCATTGAGTTCGAAATGCCGTTTACAACTTTTTTAAGTATAAACATCGATAGGTTTGGAGTTAGTGAAATTTCACTAACTTTTCCCGCCTTGGACTTTGGGTTAGTTTAGCCTATTAAGCCCAAGTTCCAACCCCCTTCTCCTCACTCTTCATAAATTTCCTAACTAACCCAAGCTTTGGCATTAATGGTGAAGAGAATGGGAAATTAAAACTCCAAGCTCAAAATTCAATTGCAACTCCAACATTCAACTCCAAATTCAAGTAGAAGATATTGGATTCAAGCTTTGGATTGCTTCTCCTTGCTTTCAAGCTTCATATTTATAAATTTTAGTGCAAAGGTGAGATTTTTATCTCACAAATCTAATCTATAACTATATTGGACTGTTGGGAATGATTCCCTATCACTTTTGCATGCACATTTGCCTTTGGTTTGGATTGGATTGGCGAAAAACTCCAATTTTTAGCATTTTTGGAAATTTCCTGCAATTAGCTCGTTCTGGCCACTTGACTCGTTCGGTGATAGGTCGCAAGGTCGCTGGGTCGTAGGTCACAGGGCTTTAGGTCATTCTGGAAATATTGGCACTTAGGAGTTAGGTTGCTCGCGAGTTAAGCCTTAAGCCGTAGGTCGCTCGCGAGTTAAGCCTTAAGCCATAGGTCGCTCGCGAGTTAAGCCTTAAGTCGTAGGTCGCTCGCGAGTTAAGCCTTAGGTTGTTTGGCCTTTATAACGTTAGGTCGCTCGCGTGTTAAAACTTTAGGTCGCGCTGGCCTTAGGTCGTAGGTCGTAAGTCGCCTAGGTCATAGGTCGCTCGGTCCTGCTTCTGTCCCTAAGTCGCGAATACCTTAGGTCGTGAACCCTGTTAGGTCGCGTTGTACTTTAGGTCGCATGACCTATAGGTCGCTTGCTCCAGTTAGGTCGCTCGGCCACTTTGTTAAGTCGCTCGTCCTGTTGCTCAGTTAGGTCGCAACCTCTGTTAGGTCGGCCATGTTGGGTCGCGAGTCATCGTTAGGTCGCGAACACCTCTAGGTCGCAACCACTAAGTCACTTGACCCCTAGGTCGCAACCATTAGGCCGTACCGTTTTGGACGGGGCGCTGCCCCCTGGACCCCCGCTAGCAGGGGCGTGGCCCCCGCACCCCCACCTTGGGGGGTTGCCACCCCCCTGGACCCCCCCTCCGTAGGGGATCTTATCTGAAGTGCATTCAACATAACTTGTTCGTTGAGATGCTAAGTTGACCACTCTTCGAGACAAACTATCTTTGGCTTCTCGGTCGATTTTATGGATTTTTGAATATCTATTTCCATGGATTCTTTATTGGTCTCTTTAGATTGTATTCATGTCTTCGTATGTGAGTTTTTATGATTGATTGTTTCTAGAATCACTTCTATGATTTGTCACTTTAAAATATAAAGGTTTTCTATACTAGTAGTAAATATCAAAACTCTTTCTTCAAATGATTTCAACACTATTTTATAACAAAGCTCGTTTTCTCAAACCGATTTCCAATCTATTAGTACATACAAACCTTTACCTCACTCGTATGAGAAATCTAATTAAACGACTTAGTAAAACAAGTGGTATGAAACGCTTGCGTTTACTTCGTCGGTTAATTCTTGGACTTGTTCGATTGAATCTCTTGTGACAATTTTCTAGTGGAGATCTACAGTTTGATAGTAAATATTTGAGTTAAGCAAGTGGTTATGGGACATGAAGCTAAACTTTTATATTTACTAACTTAGTGTAATTGACACTTCTTGATGATCATGACGATCATCTTTGTGTTTTAGACTAGCAACTGTGCGATGTCTCTTTGTCTGCGAGGGAGACTAGACCCCGCTCTTGTGATGTTTCGCCATCGCATTTGTGTGATGTTTCGCCATCACATATGTGGGGTAGCGCCCCACGGTCTTCGGGCCATTCGTGTGTCAAAATTAATGGCTTGCAACCATGAGATAGCTTCTCGCTTTGTGTTACACGTGTAGGTGAGTTTTCATGCTCCCATTTTGTGAGTTTTCATGCTCCTATATTGTAATTTCTGGATTTCTTGTGTAGTCTTCTAGAATTTGTGCTTCATCTATTTTCATGACTTTCTTTGTTATGATTTTCCAACTTTTATGTTTAGGTGAATTTGGATCTTTTAGAAGATTCTTTTGATATTGTTTGATCTCTTGATGATCTTCATTTACATGCTTATCATAGTATGTCTTTACGGATACTATATGTTCTTGCCATATCTATTGTTTATATCATGTTATCTGATATTTATAGCTAGACTGATCCGTTTATTATTTTCTTATAAATAATACTCGGGTTAGACCGAGATGTTACAGGTGCTTCTGCTTGACTTCTCCCCTAGGGATTTACTACTCTGACTTTTGGCTGACCTTTTAGATTAGCAGTTTTTGTCGTTTACACTTGAGATATAGACTCATAGATGTATTCTTTTGTATAGCACGTGTTGCTATTCTTTTGTATTATTGTGGATCTTTTTGACCACTACTCTGATGTACACTTTCATGTGTTAGTTATATATTCATATCTTCTTCCGCCTTTGTGATATGGATGTCTGTGACTGATTTGTGTTATGCTTATTTCTATGTTTGTTTCCGTAGATTATTATAGCCACCGTGTGATAAGAAATCACATGGATGGTCGCTCCTCAACAGCCTTATTCTCCGTGCTAGTTGACAACTCTACACCGTAGTGTTCTTGGCTAGTGTGGGTATAGAGGTGGGGCGTCACAGTTTCTTGAGCGAAGTTAGCTGGAAAGGATATTCTAATTCTTGTGGCAATGTTGAATTGATGTTCCGCTATCTTTGATGGAGTTGAGTCGATGCTCAGTTTCCTCTGGTGGAGTGGAAGTGAATGAATATCCTATTATGGTTGGTAGAGTAGAACTCATATTTCTACCATCTGTATGTAATGCCACAAGACTAAAAGAAATTTTTAAAAGCTTCTAGTTTAAGTACAATGAACTATATTCTCCGTCAGGAGAGTCCTACTAAACTTAAGATTCACGGCACGTAAGTTACTTGCCCTGATTGTGGATTTTGGTGACATATGGTTTGTCAGTCCAACCTTCCAGGACAGTGTAACGTTTGCGACTATCGTACTTAAGATTTAGAGCCAGGATTCGCACACAGTAACTACTCGGGCCATTATGACCTATATCATGAGTATTATTCGATTTACTATGGCTCGGCTAGCATGGGTACCGATTGTCAACTATGAACTATCCTTGGCTGCAGCCATGCCTTAATCGTGGGATTTATTATCGGTTCGCAATTGCCGACGAGCCGAACGCCAACAATAACCTGCCTAGGCTATAATCGTGCCTAATCCGTAGCTTATAGTCAGTTTATCACTACTGGCTAGGGGACCGATCACAGCAGTGAACTACCCAAGCTATTTTCGTACCCTTAGTCATGGTTATCTTGCTTTCACTGCTACTAACAAGAGCTTGTGATTGATCATAATAGAAAAATATCGGACAAACAATCGAGCAAAACATCAATTTTTATAGTGGTTTGGCCAAAATATGCCTACGTCCACTATCTTTCTTTTATTGCATTAGGTGATACATGCTTTTTACAAGCTGAGATAAGTGATGGTGGAGATGCTGGAGATTCCTTCCTTTCCCAAATAACTTTTCCGTCAACTGTCGACGGAATGTAAGTTGCGTTGTAGAGATCCTTATGAACAACAAATAGTCATTCCAACTGGATCTAGTGCGTCTGGATAGGGAAAGACTTGCTTGAGAACAATATCTCCCTCCTGTAACTCTTGGGGCTTCAACTTAGATTTGTATTGTTTTTCCACTTTCCGTCTGCGTGCGGTGCGGTGGTCTTGAAAGCGGTATTATTCCTTCTTTCTTTAATTAGGTCCAAGGACATGCTGAGAAGCTCGTCATTTTCTTCTGGCTTATAATGTGTCCTACGATGTGAAGGGAAAACAATTTCGATCGGAAGCATGGCCTCAGCCCCGTATGCTTAGGGCAAATAGAATATGTCCTATTGCTATTTTGTAGGAGGCTTGGTAGGCCCACAGTACCGTGGGTAGTTCGTCAACCCATGCTCCTTTGGATTTGTCTAGTTTTTCCTTAATTAGTGTTTGCAAGACTTTGTTGACAGCTTCAACCTGCCCATTGGCCTGGGGAAACTCCTATCATGAGTCAATTCACGTTAGGCTTCGAATGCATTTATTCTTCAAGTTACTCAAGCTAGATTTATGCCTTGATGCCTGACTGGTATGTCATTGCTAGGGAAAGGGGTGGTCATCAGTAGCGAACTGCCTGGGCTAGCATCCTTAATCATGGCTATCTTATTTTCACTGCTGCCAACACATGTATATGATTTGAGTTGCTAATCACAAAAGAAATAGTGGTTATAACAACATAGATGTTAAGTGAATATAACCGTATATATGTTAAGTGAATATAACTGCATACGTGTTAAGTGAATATAAGTGTATATGTGTTAAGTGAATATAACTGCATATGTGTTAAGTGAATGCATTAGTCTCTTGTCTAGGTCAAAGGGGAAGAGTAGTTTAGACCAAACCCGTCGCTTCGAAATAAGCGCAAAGTATCAGGTTGTGTAGTATGTCTGATTTAAGATGTTCTCTTGGATTGGATATCTCGCCTTTCTATTGCGGGCCAAATATGTTGGAATTACTGGGGCTTGGTCTTTCAAATCCTTTTTGTATAAACTACTATGTTATCCAAGTTTTCGACAGATATCATTTTCAACGCGTCCTTTTCCTTACCCTTTGAGGCAACACCATACTCAAATGGATGGCTCTCTCTTGTGTAGTTAATGCCCCACTATTAACCCCCTATAACCCCACAATATCTCATAGCGGATTTACCGCTACGATTTTTCCATATAGCCCCAAAATATAGCCTTTCCGCTTTAATCCCCGCTATGTCCCGTTATTCCTGCTATATTTTGTTATTTCTGCTATATCTTCTTTAATAAAATGAATTAAAAAATTGCATTTAAACATTATAAAAATTATGAAACTAATTTATTTGATTCAATTTTTAATATATTTTCAGAAATGAAAATACTCTAATATTCTACTAAATTCAATTATGTTATATAACAGTTTTACGTTTATTTAAAGTATATTCGCACATGTTTTTTTTAAAATCATTTATGTATTAACTATAATTCAATTGAATGATAATTTTTCATTTAATTACCTTTATATATTTTTAAAAACATAAAGTACGAGTTTTATATGCTCTTTTAGAGTTGTCCGCTATATCCCGCTATATCCTCGCTTTATCCCCGCTATGACTTTTTGCACCTCCACCGGTTTGAATCTGCCGAGCGCTTTAACTGCACAACTTCTCTCTGATCATTAATCATTCGAGCTTTGGAGGCAGAGAGTTATATCTCTTTCATTTTGCTATGGCATTTGCACTACAAGCTGTGCTAGCATTCTTGGGTGACCATTTATGTGAACTCCAAATAGTGATGTTTTCTCATCTTTATGTGCCTTGCTGGCCCAAAGGAGAGGTCATGCATAGTGGTAGGGGCTAGTTTGATTTTTTGTCCATACTTCGTGTAGCGTGTAAGCACCCTTGGGTCGATCGGCACATGCAACGGATTTACGAATCCTTCCTTCACCTTTTTCCAAAGATGGAGATCCAAGAGTAGATGGTAGAGCCCTGCAATAGCTTAAGATTGATTAGAATGAAAGAAAAGTAATTATATAGCACCTTCTTTGTGCCCCCCGTTTATCAGCAAGTGTGGAGATCTTGGCAAGTGTCTAGGGCGCCGGATTAGCCCCTTATAAAGGTTTGTAGTGGGCACTCAAAAGTTTTTGTTTTCTCGGAGGGTGGACTAGTAACTCTTGGTCTTATCTCCTTCTCTTTTCATATTTATTGAACATATCCCTAGGTAAGGAGAGATATTGACATTATTTGAATCATGTCCGGTATGCGTTGGATTGGTGATGCCTTCATGCATGATAAGAGTGACGAAGTGTCATGCTTGTCATATCTAGACTTTGAGTGTTCAATCTTTATGACTTCAGTCTTTAAGTTGTGATATTTCGATCCATCAGGGGGATCCTAATTGTACTTTGATTTGATGTTGGATGGAAAAAGGGTTGTATTTGGGGTTCATTTGGTTATGTGGAATGCCCATGTGTTCTTAAAACCGGGACTTCCCTTGTATTGTGACATTGAGGTCGAATACTTCTATCTGCCCTAACCGTGTCAACAGTTTATCCACCAAAGCTTTACGTTAAGCAGTGAAGTGTTTACTGATTTCAATCACAACCATGATGAATTTACATTCGATAAATTTTAGCACCAGGAGGTTATTAGACTAGTCTTCCTGTGTTTTCATATCCGGATAGCTGTTGCATTCTTTACAGCGGAGTTCTCTCACTTTAGGCAGCATATCGAGAAGTTATTCTCCTTTCCTTCCTTGAGAGTTTGTACCTTTTGAGAGAGATAATTCAATTTTTGAAAAGGATTAGGAGGTTTTGTAGCTTCGAAGAGTTGATGGTCCAACTCTTAAAATAAAGATAAAATCTTGAGATTGGAGGTATAACTTCGCAATCCGAGTAATGGTGATTACAAACTTGAAAAAAGAAAAAGAAAAAACTCCATTTCAAAGATTTTAGATCAGGAGAAAGGATTTCGATTTTTGAGGGAGAAAAGGAATTTCTTAAAACCGTAATTTTATATTTTACTAGAAAATTAGATTCCTCTTATACAAAAGATAAAGATAGTTTTCTTATGTTAATGAAGCAATGCTTCCGGATGGAAAGAGAATAAGAACTATAATGATTTTAGCTCTAAAAGATTACTAAGTGTTTCTTTTGGTAAAAACAATGTTTTTTGATCTGAAATGAGAAAAAGAAGATATAACGATTTCAGATCTAAGAAATGAATACATGTTTCTTTTTGCTTAAGAAACAATGTTTGCGGATCTGAAAGGAGATATGGTGATTTCAGATCTAAGAAGTGAGTACGTGTTTCTTGTTCGTTAAGAAAAGCGTTTGTAGATCTAAAATAAGAGAAAAGATAGATGGAATTTTTTATCTTCAAGGAATAGTGATTGCTGATCTAAAAAGAGATATATATTTTGGTAAAATACGGTTTCAGATCAGGGAGATATAGAGTATTTTAATCCAATAAACAATGATCTCAAATAGAGAAAGTAAGGAAAAGAGAATCTCTTATGCCAAGGAGACAGTGACTTTAGATCTGAAAAGAAAAAGGTATAAATTTTATTAAAAAAATGCAATTTCAGATCTCAAGACTAGAAACAGGTTTTCTTTTGTGGAAAAAAATTTATCCAGATCTAAATAGAGGGAAAAGGGTTTTCTTATGCCAAGAAACTATGTTTTTGGATTCCAAATAAGAAAAGAGAGGTGACTTGATTTTAGATCCAAAGAATGGGTACATGTTTTTTTTGGTCAAGGGACATGTATTTGTGGATCCGGAATAGTAAAAGTAATATCTAAGGATTTCATATCTGAGGGATGACATTTTTTCTGTGCCAAAAAACAGTATTTGTGGATAGTAAAAGTAAGATCTAAAAGTGGACAAGCGAATTTCTCTATGTAGTAAAATGAATATTCAGATCTGAAGAGAAAAGGAGGATTTTTTGTTTTATGTAAAACAGTCAAGGTAGATCTGAAAAGAAACATAGATTTCAGATCTTAAAAAAGGGGAGAGAGTTTCCTAAGAGAAGAAACGATAATCTCTAGTCAGAAGATTAGAAATAGTAGGTTTCAAAATAAAAGGAAAAGTAAGAAAGATAGAATTTCCTTTTAAAAAAGGAAATTTCATCTCTCAGTGAAAGGACCAAAATATTTGCACAAAAATGGGCAAAAGCTCAAATCATTGTTATATAGCTATAATTATTGTTCGTAGTATATATCTATTGTTTGATGAAAATTAATTACGGATGTTAAGGTAGAAAATCAGTAATTTGCAATAAAGAATATATAAATGACTTAAATGTAAAAAGACACAGAATTTTTACTGGTTCGGCCTGAATGTGCCTACATCCACTGTTCCTCTTTTATTATCTCTTTCATTTCTGATTACAATTACAAGCTTTGAATACGAGTAAACATGCTATTAGAACTAAGATTTTTTCCCCTCGAAGTTGTCTGTTATTGTTGCTGAAAGCTTCGCTCTTCAGCATCCTTCCATTTTATATTGCATGTGCTTGATATTTCTAGAATTAAGAAATTACGAGTGGCAGCTGAGTAAAAAGTATTTGGAATTTGGTTCAACTTTCCTTCCTCCAATGTTTTGGTTCAACCTTCCTTACATGATTGTCAAGTTATTCCACTTGTGACGACTGCCATACACCTCCAAGAACCCCGGAACATGTCTTGAAGAAGTCCTCGAAGTATCATCGTGTCATGATGAAAATCTCAAACTTTAAATTTTTAGATCAGTTATACCTGGGTTGAACTCCAAGCAAACCTTTACCCGACTCCGAGTAAACCCTTAAATTTCTCAGGTCCGACTCCAAGCAACCACCGAACCAAAGATTTGGTTCGGTCACCGAACAGACTCCAAGCAGACTCCACATTTTTAAGGCCCGACACCAAGCAAACACTGAACCAAAGTTTTGGTTCGGTCATCGGACCGACTCCAAGCAGATTCCTTATTTTCAAGGCCTACCTCAAAGCAAGCACTGAACAAAAGTTTAGCAAACTCCAGATTTTCATGGTCCGACTCAAAGCAAGTGTTGAACCAAAGTTTCGGTTCGATCACCCAACCGACTCCAAGAAGATTCTATGTTTTCAAGGCCTGCCTCCAGGCAAACGTCGAACCAAAGTTTTGGTTCGGTCATCAGACCAACTCCAAGCAGACTCCAAAATTTCAAGATCCGACTCCATGCAAGCGTCGAACCAAAGTTTTGGTTTGGTCATCAGACCGACTCCAAGCAGATTTGAGATTTTCAAGGCCTGGCTCTAAGCAAGCGCCAAACCAAAGTTATGCTTTGGTCATCGGACTGAGGATCCTGGCTTGCTGTTGAACTGTCGACCATGAATGGCGGTAGAGCATCCCGGTATCAGCCCCACGAGACGTTTGTTGAAAAATCTTAAGATGATCATATCTCTCAATCCGTGGCTCAGATTGAGGCGCGATTTCGACCTATGTCTGTATCTTTATCTTGAGAATACCTAAAAACTAGTTTGAGTCTGTTTCAGAACAATTATGATTTTGTCCCTTACTCCTCATGTTTACCGTATAGTGGGAAAAAATGCCCACAACACCAACCTCGTTCCTAAATCCGCTTCAGAACCTTCCTCGAAACCTTTTGATCCATATTCTTATTGAACCCATTATTGTTCATATGCTCAAGTAGTGAAAGATTTGAAGGGATCATCTCCTCATATCTCCAACCACAAAACCGCTTTCAAGAATTGGATCGTTACTAGATAGGAAAAGCGTATTTGTTTTCGATGTGGGGGTTAATCTCATTTGCTAAAGATTTCGAGATCCAATTTGTTGTTTCAGCTGTGGATTATTAAGTCATAAAAAAGATAATTTTTTAGGAAAGTTGTTTCAGTTTCAGGCACAAAGAAGAGTATGAAAATGAAGATAGCCTTGCTCGATCATCTGTGGTTGCAAAGGAATGATGGCATTGAACTATTGGATGATATGTTTAAACATTTCGTTGTGATTAATGCTGTGAACATTGGTCAAAAATTTAAAGAAAAATTTGGCGATCCTGACAAGTTTAGATAGTGATGGTTTTGCTGATGAGAGTCTTCCAAATTCGGATTTGAATGGTGTTGTTTGAATTTGTATTATATATGAAAAAGATGTTTCGTTTGATCTGGTAAATGCCAATATGGAAGTGTTGAGAGAGAATTCTTTTACTTCTCTATATTCTGACCCATTATTATTAGATCTAGAAATTATGAAACATAGATTGAACTCCCATTGTTAAGAAATTGTTAAGAAGTTAGATGCAGGCTATGTAAATCATTTGCAAGATATTGATCAAGGTTTTGATCACATAAAAAACATAAAGCAAGATCTTGCAAAGTAGCGAATTTTGATATTTTTAGTTCAAATTTTTTTGATGGCTTAAGGGTCTTGAATGATATAGGTATGAACTCCAATCTGTTTCAAGAAGTCGTGGTAGCTTATGGTGTTATGGATAGTTGTTCGAAAGATAATCTTCTGATTGAGAATGGTTGTGGAATGTTGTTATACCTGATGAGGATGTTGGATTTTTGCATTATGCTACCGTCAATATGTAGAGGGATAATCATAAAAGTTTATCCTCTATTGTTGATTTAAACATTCACATTGATACCGCAATGGAAGTATGGTTGATAGTGTTGTTATGGCTAATTGCTTGGATGAAAAAAAGGTAGGAGAAGCTGATAGTTGGATTATTGCTTTTAGTGATGGAGTAGATGGTGTATCGCTCTGTATATCTGCTAATGCGCCCAAAGTGTCTAAACTATTGTATATCCTATAGTTTCAGTTGTGCATAGAGATTCTGCTAATATTAGCGCAGATTTGGTACAAACTTCATGAACGATTATGCATTTTTGGTTACACTAGGATTGGATATGTTGATGAACAAAAATTATTCAATGGGGGAAAGGTTGATTAAATGGACTTAGAGGCAATTGTGTTTTCAGGGTACTGCTAATATAGATGTTGTAGATAGGACAAGACGAAGGGATTTCTTAAACAATAAACAGATTATTATTTGTACTAGCATAGAGGTTTGGATAGAGAGTGTAACGACCTAGAATTTAGAACACTTCATATTTAAATATCTGAATTATTTAAATATTTGTGTCTAAGATTAAATGTGATTAAGTATGATTTTATAATCTTGTTAAACAGTTTTTAATTAATAACTAATGATATGAAACTTATTTTTTAAATATGTTTACAAAAATATACACATTGAATAAATACTGAAAATGTGACTGGAAAATATTTTATTAAAATCAACTTTACACAATATAAGTCATGCAAATATTTTGCAACTCTTATAGTAACATATGTACGTATAACAACTTAATTATATATAAGTTAACCATATATAAATTAAAGTAAGTAAGATTAATTAGGAAAACAATCCTTAATTCAAGGCATGAATTAAGGAGCACTTTAAGGAACATGTTTTATGCCTTGTTCCATGGCTTGTTTTAAGGGTATGGCCTTGCATGCTTGGAGTCCACTTTACTTCATGGCTAAGGAGGGAGTTTTCTAATCTTTTCCACGAAATTCCTAAGCTTATAAATATATGAGAAGGTTCACTTTATTTCTTACCACTCCACTCTTTCTCTCTCTTCTCTTCTTAAAACTTCTTAAGTCTAATGGCTTTGCTTTTTACCCTTTTCTCCTTTGGTCCATAAGTATGGAGGGGAAGATAATGGTCTATGGTCAATGGGTTTTAAAGGAGGAAGTGGTAATTTAGACCGTGAGCAATAGTGATGGTAGAGGGCTTGGCCGTGAGCAAAGAAGAGTGGAGGGCATGGTCGTGAGCTAAAGGAGAGAAGGAGGTCTTGGACGTGTGGTTTAAAGGGAAGAAGGATGGTTTTTAGTGATGTTTTGATGAATTAGAAGATGTTAGAGAAGTGTTGTTTTGATTGAATGTTGATAGGAAGAGATTTGGTTTGATAAAAGTGAGTTATTCTCACTTTGAATCAACTTAATAACTTGATAATATCTCTTGGTAATTTCTTGCTAAATCACATGTTAATATTGCTTGCTATTAATAATAATAATAATAGACATTAGCTTCTTAAAGTTAGACCCTTAATTATATGCTTCAAAAAGTATGTAAATTGTTGAAGCGGTTGGCTTATAAACAATGGAATTGTGAGTTCAATTGAGCATTTAAAATGGACATATTGATTTGTAAATATGTTAATACATAGTAGTAGTATGGTTTGAAATTGGAATTGTATATGTGTATAAAAATAAATGACACTAATATACAAGTGAATACGAAATTGTCCGTACAGCGATAGTTGCTATAAACGCACTTTGAAATCCCTTAACTTTAAATTGTAATTAGTGGCGATTTAAGAATATATTTTAATACAACTTATTTTGTTTGATTTTTATACATATATAAGTGTTTTGAAAAGTAAATAATATGTTTCAAAAAGTATAAAAAACATAAAACAAAGTTAAGAAAGACTGAAGTAAAATAGTCGCTATAGCGGCACTTTTAAATAACTTGCTTTGGAAATAACGTTTATTTTTGTAGTAATTTTCTTAGGGTTTCCTTGACCATATTAACAAGTTAATAATATATTACTTTTACTGTAAAATTTTTGAAGCTTAAATCATTTAATAACTAGTTGAGCGAAGAGGCAAAAGTTATAGCGAAATAGTCGCTATATGAGCACTTAGGTAAAATACCTTATTTTTCAAAATTTCTATAAAATAATTAAAAGATATTCTTTGGGATTTTTCTTCATGGTTTCAAAGTACCCAAAGCATACTATCTAATGTAAAAATAATGGATCTAAAAACAATTGTTAATGTATTGAAAACTAGATGCAAAATTGTAGCAAAACAATTTTAAACATGTAACAAAACTTTACATAGGATTTCTAGAAATGCTATTTTACCTATTTGAAACTATAAATTATTTAAAAATGATATTTAACTTATGTATTTTTCTCTAATATTTTTTGGTTGTTTTCTAACTTAAATAGATGTTATAAAATTAGTTTCAAGTTTAAATATATTTCTATCAATTAGTTATGACTTTTTAAACTAAGTAGCTTTTAAATAAAACATATTTATTTTAGTTTTCTTTATTTATTTCAAAATTACTTATTTTACTTAATATTCATATAAGTAATTAACATATATTTTTTATGTAGTTTTAAAAGTGATTTTCATATTAATACGTATTTTAAATATATTTATATATATAATATTAAATTATATATTTTATAAATGTAATTAAACCTTTAAAAGGGAGTTTAAAAATAATGATTAAATGTGAAGTGTTTTGGGTTGTTGTAAATAGTGCTTGTAGTAACATATGTTTTTAACCCTTGAATTTTATTTTAAAGTAGAATAATTTTATAAGTATAATTAGATCTTTAATAATAAAGTTTCAAAGATAATAACAAGTATTGAAATCTTTTATTTAACGATAGGAAAAGTTATATACAAAAGAAAAGGGTTTATAGTAACAAATGTTTTAGTAACACTTGTTTTCAATCTCTTTGATTATATTTCAAAGTATGTAAAACTTTTTAAGTGATTTAAAAACTTTTTAAGTGATTTATGAGTATACTTATACCATTGAGATAAGTATATGAATACTTTTAGGTATTGAAAAGAGTATAAGAGAATATTGAAATAGTAGAATATAAGTATATATCTTTTATAAAGAATAATCAAATAATACACACACACACACACACACATATGTATAGTATAAAAAGGAAGTTTTAATTAATGATGGAGTGTTTATTTATAATGGAGGTTTTGATTGGTGAAAGGAGTTTTAAAAAAAAATTTACCGATAAGAAGGGTTTTCAATTAATAAAGGATAAATTAATTAAAAAGGGATTAAAAGTCATTTATGCGACTTGATCATGGTTTGGATGATTTAATAGTACTGGTATGTTTACTTACTTATGGAGAGTATACGAGAATTAGTTACCCTATGCGATCATTCACATTATTGTTGAATAAGTCCAAACTTACAGATTCGGTCTTGGAGAGGCCGGGATTGGTAAGTGTTCTACTTATCGAAAACCACTAAGACTGAGATACGGGTTCTATGTTTTGGAAGTGGAATAATGTAATTCATGAGTGGTTTCGAAATCTGTTGGGATGATGGAATCCATGTAGGATTCATTACTTGTCAAGTATTGAAGACTCATGTAAAGATGCTGAACATAGCCTCGACATCAGAAAATGACTAGACACAGAGTGGGCTACACAATCCTGGGGTTCGGCTAACCCATGAGGGGTACATCAACTCCATATCTAGATTATGCTTATCGATATATTATGCATGGGGAGTTAATGATACTTGGTACACATTGTGTTTACCTTTTGGTATATCTTATCAAGAGATGTACAATGCTCGGAAGGTAGTTTCTAATCCTTGTCATAGGATATCAGTCTCATTGAGGATCATGAAAAATCCATTTATACGAACATCCCTTAGCAATTTTGTTTATACACCTGAATATGATGTTAAATGTAATCGGTGTAACCATTTCAGCTATGTTATATATTAATATTGAACACCCTAGATATTATTATAATATCATTGGATTTTCTAATAGAGATGATTTGGTTATCTAAGGAAAAAACCCATTCGTGTTTATTTACAGTATGGCCTTATGAGATAACTTTATTTCAAAGGGTTTTATGAACATTAAACGATTCAAATGACTTGAGTTTCTCGTACCGGTTTACCAGACTGATTCAGGTGTTAATTTTCTTATAATGCTTGGGTCGGCCCCATGTATATTTTCAGATTTCATTGTAGTTCATTGGTGCTTTTGAAGAGGAGTTGGATTATTACCTATCGTAGTTTTTTTATTTCCGCTGCATTACTTTGTTTATATATCAATAATTGTAAGGACATGTAGTTATAACTGTCCAGGCTGATGATGAGCTAGTTTGCTCTTATTGTTGAATACATACAATTTTTCATTTGTAAAAGATCATTTGGATATTATATTTATCATTTCGTTGTGAGCTTTTGATGTTTTTGTTCTTCTCTTTCTTCTTCTTTTATTTTACCCTAACGTCCTGTCTTTCTAGCACTTGGGTGCTTGACACGTGAATACCATGGATGTCTTAGTGTCAACATTCATGGGTCGAAATGGCGATCATTACAACGAGTATTTTCCACCGTGCAGGAGGTTGCTATTTTTCCAACTTGAATAATATTTGTTGTGAAAATGGGATGAAGTCAGATAAGCAGAGTGGAGTATACAGATATGTTCAGTAACTCAAGGTAGGCAAATCATAGTGTCAATTCTGGCAGTATTGTGAAGAGGAAGAAAAAGGCTAAAATGGCCAGTTATAGATGTTGTGCAGTTGATTTTACAAAGCAGGGAGAGGCCGGTCTTTGTTCATTTGAGCATAGATCGGTAAGGAGGAGTGATCATCTTCATAGAATTGATACTAGAGCTTCTGATAGCTATAGCTCAGGTATGAACTTTCCTTTGGGTAGTACATATTATTCATGTGGTTTGAAAATTTTGTCCACTAGTGATATGCATTTCTTAGCTAGGAGTTTAGAATTTATTTTTGATGATATTCAGTTAGACTCTAATTTTATTAAGAGTAAGGAATTAAAAGAGTTAGAATGCTCAGATTATGAGATTTATTAGTTGGAATGTAAGAGGTAATTTACATGATTTAGGTAAGTGTAGTAAAAGTAAATCTTTTTTCAAAGATAATTATATTGATATGGTATTATTACAATAAACTAAAATAGAGCATCATGATTATTGTATTTATAAGTGCCTATTGGTCTTTATATTAATCGTTGGTCCTGTCTTCCACCTGAGGGTAATGCAGGGGGACAAATGTTAGGTTGGAAAGATCACTATGTTAGACTTTACCATCTATTATTAAAGATCATTCGATGCATTTGATATTTACTGACATTAGTGATGGTTCAATATTAAATATAACAAATGTTTATGGGCCAAACTTAAAGATAGATCAAATGGTTCTATCGGATAAGTGTCTAGAATTTAGATCACTCGCTCTAGGACCATGGATAATGGGGTGAGACTTTAATGTCACTAGATTTTTAGAAGAAAGATCCCCTAGGAAAGGGGATTTTGGTGCTGTGGAGGAGTTTGACCAGCTTATTGTTAATTGTAATTTAATTGAGATAAAATTAAGTAATAGACAGTTTACTTGGTCAAATGGTATTAAAGATCCCTTGATGTCACATTTAGACAGAATGTTTATTAACGAAGAAATAGAAGACAAGTTTTCTATTTGTAAGGTTGTGAGTTTTTCGAATATTTATTCGGATCATTTCCTAATTGTCCTTTCCTGTACTACTTAAATATGGGGAATAGAATTTTAAGATTTGAAAAGATGTGGTTGTTAGAGAATAATTAGTTGCAAAGAAATGGCTTCCTATGAATTTTATAATTGCAAATATCTAGGAAACATAGCCAAAGCCATGGTTAGTAAATTTAGAGACTTAAGGTTATTTCTAAAGAAACGGAGTAAAGAAATTTTTAGCAACACTAAAATTAAAAAAGAAAAATTAATGAATGAGATCTTAAATTTAAATAAAATTGAAGAATATGAGAGTGAGTACTTCAGGAAAAAATGTGCTTTCAAATTTAATTAAAGAATTAAATAAAATTATTTTATAAGAAGAAGTAATGTGGAAACAAAGTTCCTGGGTCCAATGGATGGGTAAGGGAGATATGAATACCAAAAATTTTCATACAGTAGCTAATGATAGGAAACGCAGTAATACTATTAATTCCGTTTTAATTAATAATATTAAGATTATTGACCAAACAAAATAAACGATGAGTTTACCAACTATCATACATAAATTTTTGGAACTACAAAAAGACATAAAATTGGAGCTGAATGAGATATGCTTTACATTGAAGATACTAAGATTGATCTAGTAGGATTGGATATTCCATTTACGGAAGAGAAAATGTGGAAGGCTATAAAGGATATGCCTAATGATAAAGCTCCCGGTTCGGATGGACTTTCTATATTATTCTGTGAAACTTTTTGGAAGATGACATAGTAAAATTATTCAACGAATTTTATAACGGTTCAGTACAATTTGGTAGGTTTAATTTCCCAAATGTAATCTTATTACATATGAAAATAGGTGCTGACTAATTAAAATATTTTAGATCTATTTCATTATTAAACTGTTCTTTTAAAATTATATCTAAGGTTTTAGCTAATAGATTAAATACTAAAATGAATGAGTTAATAGATAGTACCCAAAAGCATTTATAACGGGTAGAAATATCACAGACGAATTTGTAGTAGTTCAATTGATTTTGGTAAAATATAGTGAAATTTTTAAAACTTGATTTTGCTAAAATTTTTGATTCAATTGATTGTATTTTTCTTAAGAATTTATTAATGGTTAGGTGTTTTATTGTTAAATGGGTAGGATGGATAATGTTCTTACTCGAAACTGGTCATTCCAGTTAATGATTTACTATTCGAAATGGATTTTCTATCGATTAGAAAACTATCGAATTTAATAAAATAAAATAAGTGCATAGCATAATTCGTAGTATGTGTGCGAATACGGATTGATCCCACGAGGAAAGCACTAATTTCAAAATTATTCAATCAAATTATCCCAAGAGTTAATCCACTTTAGAGGTAAATCCACTTTCACTTTCATATAAATCAACACAAAATAAATTTATAATCTCTCTTTTCAATCACATATATATTTAATTGATATATTTATTATAAATATGGTCTATTGTGATATTAACTAACACAACTTAAACCATCAAACTTTAATACATCATCCAAACCCACTTGTCAAATATAGTGAAAATGAATATGAAACTAAAAATAAAATCTAAATTAAGCTTGATCTATTTACTTTTTTGATCAAGTAACATAGAACATCAAATTTTGATTCTATTTTCACTTTCATTATTAAAATCAATTATCGGATGAAAATGTAATTTGTGTTTATATTTGATTAAGTATAGCCTATTTGTAATTAACAACATAGACAACCAAATTTACTAATAAACAACAAACTTTCATAAAGATCACAATTTACATTAAGCACCAAAGAAAAGGTCATAAATAAAATCATTATGTTTATTTTGTATGATTCACGAGAGCTTCATTACCCTTAAATTGAAGGGGTTTATCTTCCGATACTTGAATTCGTTTCAACGTAAATTGATTTCAATTTCAAAAAGATAATGAAAGGAAAAACTAATAAAAGGGAAAAGTGCTAATTGAAAAGAAGGGGAGAGATAACTAATTGCATAAATAATATACCTACACTAATTGCATAAGATAAATCTAATCTACTAACATGAAATACAAAGATACATAAATCAAAATTGCATGTAAAAAGAGCATGAAATAAGAGTGCATAAAATAAAATAGGAGGCTAAGAAGCCACTAAAGATAATAGAACTTTTATTTCTATTTGCTGGCTACAACTATGCATAAAAGATTCGACCTATTACACTAAACATAAGAGGGTATTTATGCAAGTCTAAAACTATAATCTCTTTTTAGAAGCTACCAAAAATGTCGTTGACTTTGTGTAATCTCCAAGCCATCATTAATGTTTAATTAATCTCTCACTAACCGTGCTTTTGCTTTTAAATGTGGCCCATTATCAAATGGGTAAGTGGGCTCCTCTATGTTAATTTAGTTTCTTCTTTTCTTCATTCTTTTGGCTTCCACTATTTGTGCATGCATATATCCATGAATCCTCTTCTAATTTGCACTCAATTTTCTACAAAATAAATTTAGTTGTGCAAATAACTTTTCTCAAAATAAATGCACATACAAAATGATCGTTTTCCCCAAATGAAGATGAGCGAATGATGTTAGAAAAAACTTTTGTATTTTGGTTAAAACGTGTAAAAATACCGTAATATGTCTTTTTTGTTAAGAAAAAAAGATTAAGCATGAGAGTAAAAATATATATTTTTAAATGCACGTCAAATACTCCCATACTTATCTTTTTATTCGTTCTGGAATAAACTAAAACTAAGATTAATCCACCTTCGTAGGAAGCATAATTACATTGAGCGTATGCAATATGTCGTTAAACCTTAGGTGTCCCTAGCAGGACGAGTGTTGTCTCGTATGGGTTTTCAGTGGATAATACACACAAAATCCAAATGGATATGCAATGTTCCTAATACAAATTTAATTTACAGAGACATAAATGCAAGTTTTTTATTTACAAAAGGAAGAACTTACTTTTGAAATCAACATGAAATAGTAATATACAAGTCTCGGTCATTATCAATAAATTTCAGTCTTTTACTAATCAAAACTACCAACAATGGACTCTTGTTTGGCTAATTTTTTTGGTTGATAATATAATCCAACTATGAAATAAATTCTCTTATTGATTGTCAAAGTTTTCAAAGCGGTATCTTTATTTCCGTTTGTAAAACAAGTCAAATCGGTAAAATCCAAATAATGCTTGGGTTTTAATTGCTTACTCTTTCTTTATTTGAAAAAATACATCAACATTATTATTATTTACATACACCTAACTTGGAAAATCCATCCATGCACTGCCTTACGGGCTTACATGAGAATAGTACAAAGTGAAGCCAGTGTACACACTTATGTGTGAACATATGATTCTAGGTATTTATTATTATTATTATTTATATATACATGCAACTAATTTAGAAAACTGAAGCCAAATATACCACTTATGCATTGCCTTTCGGGATTATGTGAGTAGAGTACAGAGCATGGCGAGTGTATACAGTTACGTATGTACGGCTACTCTTGGTATTTCTGATTTTTTTTTGAAATTTTTGTTAAAGAGGAGAGAGTTATGTAAAATGTCTTAGCATCACTTGACTTAAAGATTAAATATGTTAATGCAAGTACTTTAAATCAACTATTTTTAAATGGAGACTACAATTTAGAACAAATTTCATAGTCTTTGCCTATGAATCTCCCTATATACTAGTTAAACCATAGTTGCTTGTAATTTAAACTTTTCTTTTATTATTCGGTTGAGTTAAAAAAATTCAATCTCATGGCTAAAACTGTATGCTCGCTCTATCGTTAAAAAGCAGAAAAAAAATTTGGAAACTTTTTTAACAAAATTAAAATGCTTTTTTGTTTATGTTAGGAAAAAAAGGAAAGAAAAATACAAAATCAAAATAAACATGAGACTCCCCCACACTTGATTTTGACTGTATTCCCACAGTCAATGCTTGATATAATGAGTGTAAAAAAGAAAAATATTTACATATACAAGAGAGTTTAAAAATTCATTATTGACGTAGTGCGGCTCATGAAGAATCATGAGCTTCTCCTCTCGATCACTTGCCAATTCCAAGTAAGGCTTTAAATGATGACCATTGACCTTAAAAAGCAGTCAATCCCTAGGGTTCTCTATTTTTATGGCACCGTGAGGAAAATCGGTACATACCATATATGGTCTTGTCCATCTCGATTTTAATTTCCAAGAGAATAAATGAAGTCGAGAGTCATATAAAAGAACTTTCCAACTTGATGAAAATGTTTTTCTTAGGATTGATTTGTCATGAAAAACTTTTATTTTTCTTGTAAATTTTCGCGTTTGCATGCTTATCATTCCTAATCTCTTCTAGTTCACTTAGTTGCAATTTTCTTTTTTGGGCAGCCTTTTCAAGATCAAAGTTTGTGTTATTTATTGTCGATAACGCTTTTTTTCAAGCTCGACTGGTATTTGACATGCTTTACCATACTCTAATCGTAAATGGAACATCCCAAGATTAGTTTTAGAAGCAGTTCTATAAGCCCAAAGTGCATCTACCAATTTTGAGACCAATCTTTTCGATTTTTATTAACGGTTTTCTCTAAAATTTGTTCAATTTGTCGATTTGAAACTTCAACTTGACCACAAGTTTGAGGATGATAAGGAGTGGATAACTTATAGGTTAATGAGTATTTCTTCAATAAAGATCGGAAAGATTGATTGCAAAAATGGATTTCGTTGTCACTTATTATAGTGCGAGGTGTGTTAAACCTAGCAAAGATGTTTTCTTTTATGAATTTCACAGTTACTTTGTGATCTTCTATTTTACACAAAACGGCTTCAGCCTATTTAGAAACATAATCGATGGTAAGAAGAATGTAAAGATATCTGAAAGAGTTAGAAAATGGTCACATAAAGTCAATTTCCCAGACGTCAAAGATTTCGATCGTAAGGATGGAGGTTAAAGGCATCATGCTTTGTTTTGTGATTTTTACTAACAATGACAAAGTTCACATGTTTTATAAAACTTGAACGAATCTTTGAGAAGTGTAGGCCAATAAAATCCACATTGATGCACCTTTTTCAAAATTTTCTTAGGACTGAAATGTCCATCACACGCTTAGTCATGACAGAATGAAAGAACACTCTTGATTTCGCTATCTGGGACACTTCGTCGAATGATTTGATCAAAACAATACTTAAACAAATATGGATCATCCCAATAGAAGTATTTCACTTGGGAGAGAAAGTGTTGTTTATCTTGTTTGGACCAAAATGAAGAAGTTTCTTTAGTGACTAAATAGTTCACTATATCGGCAAACCATGGATCGATGAAAACTGAAAAGAGTTGTTCGTCGGGAAAGTTCTCATTGATTGGTAAAGAAGATGGCAAATTTGGAAGATGAGACAAGTAATCGGCTACGACAATGTCGAATATTTTTTTATCTTTAATTGTAAGATCTAATTCTTGAGGTAATTGGATCCAACGAATCAAACAAGACTTAACTTCCGTTTCAGCAAAAAGGTACCTAAGAGTGGAATGGTCAGCGTAGACCGTGATGTATGAGCCTATCAAATAAGGTCGAAACTTTTCTAGTGCAAAAACTACCGCTAGAAGTTCTTTTTCGGTGGCTTTGTAGTTGAGTTGAGCATCATTCAAAGTCATACTAACATAGTAAATGATGTGGAGGATTTTGTTGGTGCGTTGTCCTAGGACAGCACCAACTGCAAAGTCAGAAGTATCACACATTATGTAACTATCCAGAATTTCTGTCATTTGAAATTCAGATATTTAATTGATTTGAAAAATCAACAAGTAAATTTTATAAGTCAAAAATTATATTTCGAATATTTAGATTTAATTGGATAATTTAATCGATAATTTAATATTTGAAATTGCGTAAATAATTGGGATTGAGTTTAATGTGATTAAAAATGATTTATAAAGTTATATTAAATCATATTGGAGTTAGAACAATGTTTGTGAACTTTTAAAATCGAATTAAAAATTAATTTGTGAAAATTGAATATTTTAATATTTAATTGACGAGTTAAAATAGCCGTTTTTCAAACAGTCTCGGATTTCGACGAAACAAGTTTCATCGGATCCGTAATGTTATATTATTGTAAGCTTTCAAATTTTGTGTCAATCGAATTTACGGTTTGTCCGGGAAAAGCCAAAACGCATAGAAATTGGTTTAATAGATTTAATTTAAATTTGGTCGTTTATTTCCGTAACTTGCACATATGATCAAATTATCTTCCGAAACATGTTCCATTGTGTCCGGAACGCAGGGTAAACCCTAGAAATGCCGGTCACCGCGCGAGATTTGGAGTTCGGAAAATTTTGGATGAATAGTAATTTGATAATTTTCTATAAAAGGCCCCCATTATTTCCATTTGCAACAAAAAGCAAAACCCTAACCCTAATTTAGCCTAGCCGCCAGTAAACATTTTAATGGCCGAAAATAGCCAATGTTCTTCCCTCAATTTCGTCCAATGCATCCACTTTCACGTCACGACTTCAACTACAAAGTCGTAGAGCACGATGAGTACTTTGATATCAACGGTTATGATCGGTAAAGAAGCGGTGAATTATCGGCAATTGGAGCTGGAAGGCGGCGGGTTCGAGCACGTTTCTCGAGCAAGATAGGCGACCGAGCTCGCCTATACTTCGGTCGTTGGTGGAGCACGCATGGGCGAGGTGAACGAAGGTGTTCGATCGACTTATGGATCGTCGGTGGTGGGTGCGTTTTGAACGAAGGGAGGCGGCCACGATGGGTTCCTTCGATTGCGTGATTATCTTGGAGAGGGAAAAAGGAGAAGTAGCAGCCGAAATTGCAAGGGCTTGAGATCTATGGCCTGGATTGTTTAGGTTAAAAAATTAAAATAAAAGTTGTAAAATTTATATTATATAAATTGTGTAAACTTTAAAAATCAATATCTCTTTCATACGAGGTCGGAAATTTACGAAACGAATTGCGTTGCAATCGTTTTGTCAAGCACTACACAATGGAGCTGGTTTGGAGTCTTTTGGAGCTAGTGATAATTTCGGGTAAAATTAAACGCACGTTTAATTTTATTCGAAACAAAACGCTACAACTGTTATTGGAAACTCAAGGTGGGAACTTCTCACTCAATCGAATTGTTTCGATTTAAATTTTAAATAGTTATATTTAAAATTGCTTGATTGTGTGATTGGATGATAGTTATTATCTGTTGTATTGAAATAGACCCTATTACGCCGCATAATAGCGGATAGTATTTTATAAATCCCATATACCGCGATATTTCGTCTCGAAGTGGAATTGGTATTGTGCTAACATCTTTGGATGCAGGGAAACAGGTTGGAGGGATCCAACTGGATTCCTCAAATAGTTGAATTTGTTTCAATGTTATGTATTGATCTATTTATAATCTGCGTGATTATCTTTGTGATTGAAATCGTTAAAGGCTAAATTTTAGCCGAATATATTTTTGGTTTCGTTAGATATCGAAAATAAGTAAAATGTGAATTTTCGGAATTTAAGTTGTTAATTTATAATTAAATTTATTTTTGAGAATCGTATAAATTTGAAGGAAGGAATTTTTTTTAAAATGATAAAGTTTATTTTTATCTTATTGAATAAAATTCCAAAATATGGTAAAAAGGCTTAATAAATGGATTTTCGATAATATTATTCAAAGGTTGAAAATTCATTCAAAATATGGATTTTAAAAAGTTGGAAAATAAAAGGATTTGTATTCTTTAAAAAGGAAATGATTTTGAAAAGAAATAAATTTAGAAATCCATTGGGGAATCGATTTTGGTAATTGAAAATAGATCTTTTGGAAATCCATTTGGAAATTTATTTGGTGTTTTGAAATGAATTTGGATCAATTTGGAAATTAATTTGAGGTTTAGTAGAAATTGATTTCAATTTGAAATTTGAATCAAATTCACTTAGTGTTTAATTTCTTAGAAAAATCAATTGAAATTTGGTGTTTTTGGAAATCAATTGAAAACTGCTTTTGGTGTTGAAAGTGAATAATTGAAATCGATTTGGAAAATTGTATAAAAAGTGAATATTTGGAAATGTAAATTCACAATGGAAATTTATAAGGGAAATTTGTTTTAAAAATAAACATTGATTTATTTTTAAAAGTGTGGAAATAAACTTACGGATTTGGAACGTAAATTTAATAAACCGGTAAGGATTTATTTAATTGGTTTGAATGAACCATTTTGCAATGAAAGTGTATTCTCCCTGGAAAGCCGAATAAAACTTCTGAATAGCTTTTGAAAAAATATATATTATTCATATATATATAATTCTAGTATTGGTTTTGAAAATGATACTTTGAAGAAATTTAACTTCTTAAATTGTTTTAAATCCTTTAAGTAAAGATTTATTAAGTTTATTTTTGAAATGATTATTTCTAAGATTTAATCAGTAATTGTTTTAGAAAATAGTTATTAAAATACTTATACTCTATCTACTAATTTTATTTTGAAAAAAAAAGTAGTTTGGACCCAAGCTATATGTAATATATGGGTATAATATTTTTATAACAAATATTCTAAGCATGTTTAAAGAAAAATAGTTTTATTCCCAAGAGTTTTCCAAATATATTTTGGATAAGTAATATAAACTATTTTCAAAATATTTGAACTCGGCAGATTTCCAGTGGAAATGAATAACTATTTGTAAGTGTTTTCCGCTAAAGGAAAATGATTTGAAATTTAATTTCAAAGGTTGTAAAGATGAAAATTGATTTGAATTTTTTTTTCAAATGGTTGAAGTGTGGAAATTATATCTTGTAAAGATATTTTTGAAAATAAATAATTTGGGAAATTATTTGAAATCGGGTGATGTTGTGAATATTAATTGATAGTTAAAAAACCGACTATCAATATTGACCCTTAAATGGCTATTTGTTGTGAATTGGTTGAAATTGAATGCTCCACTTATTTTTAAATTATTGCGCTCGTTATTCGGACTACCGATTCCGAATAGTGATACGACGTAATGGATAGCATTGACGACCAGTGTTGAAGACCGGGTATTTGTGAAAACGATAGGATGAACTATCGATTGTCTCTGCACCATTAGCTACGGTATGGAGATTTCCTTTGTGATGGGAAATTCGATCAGGATTGTGAATACCCGGATTGCAAGGGCTTCTTTTGAAGTGCCTTCGGTTCTGTTTGAACCGGGAACAGACTTGTATGGTTACGTGTCTGACATTACCTTTTGAGAAATAAAGCGGATTTCTTTCAAATACATTTCTGTTGGTGGCAGAGAATTTATTCTCTTAGTCAACACCCTTCTCTGAGACGTACGAGCTCAGAGGTTTTGTAGTTGAAGGTTATCAGCGATATACTCCCAATTTGGTAATGTGGCATGCTGAGTGTTGTTGTGTGATGATTATTTATTGATCATTTGTTGATCAAAGCGTGGCTTTGTGAAAAAGCGTAGCTTTGTGGACGAGACTTCGTCAGACCTCACACCCCGGAAATGGTCGAAACAGGAATATGCGGCAAGGTTATGAGGGTCGCTCCCTTTAGGGTATGTCATTTCCTTCTGGAAAAGGGTGGTGTCAGGTATGGAGCCCTGATGCTTAACCTATGTGATTGCTCCAATCTCATTTTCTGTGTGGTTGTTGCTTTGTGATCGAGGGCCCTCGGATAAAGGTCCCAAAGGACCGGGGGTGGCATATTCGTGTAGTAGTTACCAAGTTACAAAGGTAACCTGGCCTTGTGTTGGCAGAGAGCTGGTTAAGTTCTCGGGACGTCCCGCCAGAGGCGATCCCATGTGGCAGCAGGAAGTTCCTTAGCCTGACCATTTGTTGGAAATCCAAAGAAACAATACGAGCCTTGTACGGTTTTAGTTGTAGAACCTGCCATTTAATATGGTAGCTATAGTAGGCATAATATAATGGTACCTATGCTGGCTAAGATTTATATTATACTTTCAAAATGTTTTCATCACTATGCACTAATAATAATATCAAAAATGATTTTTTTTGCGTAGTACGCATCTTTGACTATCATAAGGAGAAATCTCCTCCAATTCTGCGTTTGCATTGTGTGTGTGCGGGGAGGCCTTATGGTAGTTTCATTTTCCAAAAGCATTGCGGATATTTTCCACTTTCCTTGTTGTTGTTGTTTTAAGGATAAATAATTGTTTTGAGTTCTCACACCAGTCCCATGACTGACCTGGAGTTTATTGTTCTCTTCCTAAACTCTGTGTGCCCATAATTTTCCACACGGGCAGTCTAGAGTCAGGTTATCAGGTCATTCTAGATCCAGAAGTGCTATGGAGCTTAGTGGCGAGCTGGATGGCGAGGTTTATTACTTGTATATGATATTATCTTTCTGCTGTAAATTCACTTGTAAGGGCATGTTTGTATAATTGTCCATTGTTTGTTGTATTGTATATTGTTGTTGTATACTCTGATGTAATGTAATGTAATAACTGATATAGTTCTTTGTTTTAAAGATTATTCGTTTATCTATTATATGTTGTTTCGCTGCGATATGTGAGATTCTGATATTGTTTCTATTCTGCTTCCTTACTTCTTTTATCTTTTTCTTCTACCTCTTCTTTTTAACCATAACAGTTCAGTTTTTCGGCATTCGATTGCGCGACATTTGATACAGTGGACGTAAGAATGCCGACCTTCGGATCCCGATAAAATCGAATTCGTTACACGTGGTATTAGAGCATATGGTTAAGTGACAACCTTGGCTCTATTGGGGATTACTCATTAGAGATAGAGTCAGTGGTACTCTAGAATGAGTTGAGTGTAATAATAGATATGAGCGCGTATTTGTTAGTGAATATGAAATTGTTTTGTATTGTGTTGACTTATCAGTTGATTGTTTATAGATTCTGGTCGGTGCAGTCTAGCTAACTGTATCGATTGGGATTTCTAAACTCTTAAACGAGATAAATCGACATAGTATGATTTTAAATTGGGTAAATGAAATAATTTTACCTCGATTATATTTTATATATAAAGGAATAATTTTTCAGAATTATCAAAGTGTATGTAAAATTGAATTGTTTGATTGTTGAAAATGTAAGAAAATATATAAGTGAATCAAAGTTGTTCGAATAATCTGAATAAAAATAACAATTGTGAAAGAATAAAGTATATAAAAGCAACAATTGTATAAGTATAGAATTAAAATTGAAATGATTTACAATTGTGGCATAATCTTGTATAAGTAAAGGGAAATGGTGAAATTATATAAGCAAGATTTATAAATGTGATTTATAAATAAAAGGAAAATTTTAAAAGAACAAAAAACATTGGATTCACTACTGTTGCTGGGGAATAATAAGGGTGATGACTGCAGCATCATCAGTATCATTTTCGAGTTTCTGTGTGATGGATTTGCTACTATAGTAAATTGAAATTGAATTTTGTTGTGATAAACAAATTTGAAGTCAAAATCCAAGTTGAAATCGATGAATATAAGTTATCAAGTTTTGAACTTGTAATATGAAATAAAGATTTAACTTTAGTAAAGTTGAAATAAATTTGAATCAGTATGATAAAATATATGATGTGAAATTTAACTAAAGGAAGTTAAATAAATTAAATCAGATTTGGAAGTTGAATAATAAGTTGTATAACTTATTAAATGTGAAAATGTAAGTAAAACCCAATTATTAAAATGGTTAAACAACTTTGTTAAGCAAAACGAGGTATGAATCTGAATAAGTGATTAAATTGACTTTGGTAAAAGTTAAATAGAATTTACTTTGGAGTTGGAATTTGAATTGGATTTTAACTGGATTAGATATGTTGTTGAAATGAGAATTTAAGTTAAGTTAAACAAATGATGTTTAAAAGGAATATAACTTAAGTGATGCTGAATGAAGTTGATTTTGGTATCGAAGTAAAATAATGAAGTGAATTAAATGGATGTGAACTTGAGTTATATAAAGGAGATTCAACTTTATTTGTAAAATAAATTAGTAATTGAACTAATGAATTGAATATTAATCAATCAAATGTAATGAATTGATATAGGATAATGGATATAAGTGTAAATTCATTTAAGGCTAATTGAATGTTAAACCAAATTGAAGGTAAACAAAGTGAATATGAATGTTGAATGTAAAGTGAATAAATTTGGTTGTATTGGATATACATTGGTTGTTAGATTATTGTTAATTGATTAAATAGAAGTTTATATGCAATTGAATGAATAAAATTGAAAGCTAAAGCAATTAAATTCAAATTGGAAGTTAAGTAAATTTAAATTGAATGGAAATTGATTTGAATTGAAAGTGAACCAATGTGAATGTAAATTAGTGAATGAAAACTAATTGAAAATGAAAAATTGAATGTCGTTGTATATAAATTGGTTGTAAGCAATTACAAGTAATGTCGAAATCATATAAGTTGTTTATAAACCTTGTTTGGTATGCGTTTCTTTTAATATGCATGTGTTGTAGTTGTTTAAAAGAGTAAAATGTTAATAACTTCTTATATATGTCACTTACGTGTTTATATTGAGTAAGTACAGGTGCTGGGGCTACCGTTAGCGGGATTTGGGTTGCGCAAAATGCTAAATAAATAACTGCTTTGCTTAAAAATGCTAAAAAGATATGCCTACGCAATAAAAATAGAAAATATGAACTGTTTTTCTGTTTTCCGACCGTGTGGGTTGATGTATATATATTTATATCAATTGTGATATTGTAAAAGCTCCTCCGTACAAAGGAGGTTATGGTGAAATTTTCTGAAAATTTAAGGCGTTAGAAAATTTTCGGGAAATTTTGAATTTTTTTATGAAAACTAAGTTTTGATTTGAAGTTAAAGGTTAAACGATATAGCTGATTTTGAAAAAAAAAACTATGTATGGATTTGAAAATATCAGTAAAGTTTTGTAAGAGGTTTAACTATGGATTTTGGAAAAGTTAAACATTTAAATGAATTTGAAACTTAATTTGAACGAATTGTTTTGAAAAATTAATGAATTTGGGGAATTTTTCTTACTTGGTAATTTCGAGGACGAAATTCTTTTAAGGGGGGAAGATTGCAACGACCCAGAATTTCTGTCATTTGAAATTCAGATATTTAATTAATTTTAAATATCAACAAGAAAATTTTATAAGTCAAAAAATTATATTTCGAATATTTAGATTCAATTGGATAATTTAATCGATAGTTTAATATTTGAAATTGCGTAAATAATTGGGAATTGGGTTTAATGTGATTAAAAATGATTTATAAAGTTATATTAAATCATATTGGAGTTAGAACAATGTTTGTGAACTTTTAAAATCGAATTAAAAGTTAATTTGTGAAAATTGAATATTTTAATATTTAATTGACGAGTTAAAATAGCCATTTTTCAAACAGTCTCGGATTTCGACGAAACTAGTTTCATCGGATCCGTAATGTTATATTATTGTAAGGTTTCAAATTTCGTGTCAATCGGATTTACGGTTTGTCCGGGGCAAGCCAAAACGCATAGAAATTGGTTTAATCGATTTAATTTAAATTTGGTCGTTTATTTTCGTAACTCGCACATATGATCAAATTAGCTTCCGAAACACGTTCCATTGTGTCTGGAACGCAGGGTAAAACCTAGAAATGCCCGTCACCGCGCGAGATTTGGAGTTCGGAAAATTTTGGATGAATAGGAATTTGAGAATTTTCTATAAAAGGCCTCCATTATTTCCATTTGCAACAAAAAGCAAAACCATAACCCTAATTTAGCCTAGCCGCCAGTAAACATTTTAGTGGCCGAAAATAGCCAATGTTCTTCCCTCAATTTCGTCCAATCCATCCCCTTTCACCTCTTGACTTCAACTACAAAGTCGTAGAGCACGATGAGTACTTTGATATCAACGGTTATGATCGGTAAAGAAGCGGTGGATTGTCGGCAATTGGAGCTGGAAGGCGGCGGGTTCGAGCACGTTTCTTGAGCAAGATAGGCGACCGAGCTCTCCTATACTTCGGTCATTGTTGGAGCACGCATGGGCGTGGTGAACGAAGGTGTTCGATCGACTTATGGATCGTCGGTGGTGGGTGCGTTTTGAACGAAGGGAGGCGGCCACGATGGGTTCCTTCGGTTGCGTGATTATCTTGGAGAGGGCAGAAGGAGAAGTAGCGGCCGATTGTTTAGGTTAAAAAATTAAAATAAAAGTTGTAAATTTTATATTATATAAATTGTGTAAACTTTAAAAATCAATATCTCTTTCATACGAGGTCGGAAATTTACGAAACGAATTGCGTTGCAATCGTTTTGTCAAGCACTACGCAATGGAGCTGGTTTGGAGTATTTTGGAGCTAGTTATAATTTTGGGTAAAATTAAATGCACGTTTAATTTTATTCGAAACAAAACGCTACAACTGTTATCGGAAACTCAAGGTGAGAACTTCTCACTCGATCGAATTGTTTCGATTTATATTTTAAATAGTTAGATTTAAAATTGCTTAATTGTGTGATTGGATGATAGTTATTATCTGTTGTATTGAAATAGACCCTATTGCGCCGTATAATAGCGGATAGTATTTTATAAATCCCATATGCCGTGATATTTCGTCTCGAAGCGGAATTGGTATTGTGCTAACATCTTTGGATGCAGGGAAATAGGTTGGAGGGATCCAACTGGATTCCTCAAATAGTTGAATTTGTTTCAATGTTGTGTGTTGACCTATTTATAATCTGCGTGATTATCTTTGTGATTAAAATCGTTAAAGGCCAAATTTTAGCCGAATATATTTTTGGTATCGTTAGATATCGAAAATAAGTAAAATGTGAATTTTCAGAATTTAAGTTGTGAATTTATAATTAAATTTATTTTTGAGAATCATATAAATTTGAAGGAAGGAATTTTTTTAAAATGATAAAGTTTATTTTTATCTTATTGAATAAAATTCCAAAATATGGTAAAAAGGCTTAATAAATGGATTTTCGATAATATTATTCAAAGGTTGAAAATTTATTCAAAATATGGATTTTAAAGTGTTGGAAAGTAAAAGGATTTGTATTCTTTAAAAAGGAAATTATTTTGAAAAGAAATAAATTTAGAAATCCATTTGGGAATTGATTTTGGTAATTGAAAATAGATCTTTTGGAAATTTATTTGGTGTTTTGAAATGAATTTGGAATCAATTTGGAAATTAATTTGAGGTTTACTAGAAATTGATTTCGATTTGAAATTTGAATGAAATTCACTTAGTGTTTAATTTGTTAGAAAAATCAATTGAAATTTGGTGTTTTTGGAAATCAATTGAAAACTGATTTTGGTGTTGAAAGTGAATAATTGAAATCGATTTGAAAAACCGTATAAAAAGTGAATATTTGGAAATGTAAATTCACAATGGAAATTTATAAGGGAAATTTGTTTTAAAAATAAACATTGATTTATTTTTAAAAGTGTGGAAATAAATTTACGGATTTGGAACGTAAATTTAATAAATCGGTAAGGATTTATTTAATTGGTTTGAATGAACCATTTTGAAATGAAAGTGTATTCTCCCTGGAAAGCCGAATAAAACTTCTGAATAGCTTTTGAAAAAAATTATGTTACATATATATATAATTCTAGTATTGGTTTTGAAAAGGATACTTTGAAGAAATTTAACTTCTTAAATTGTTTTAAATCCTTTAAGTAAAGATTTATTAAGTTGATTTTTGAAATGATTATTTCTAAGATTTAATCAGTAATTGTTTTAGAAAATAGTTACTAAAATACTTATACTCTATCTACTAATTTTATTTTGAAAAAAAAAGTAGTTTGGACCCAAACTATATGTAATATATGGGTATAATATTTTTATAACAAATATTTTAAGCAAGTGTTTAAAGAAAAATAGTTATATTCCCAAGAGTTTTCCAAATATATTTTGGATAAGTAATATAAGCTATTTTTAAAATATTTGAACTCGGCAGATTTCCAGTGGAAATGAATAACTATTTGTAAGTGTTTTCCGCTTAAGGAAAATGATTTGAAATTTAATTTCAAAGGTTGTAAAGATGAAAATTGATTTGAAATTTGTTTTCAAATGCTTGAAGTGTGCAAATTATATCTTGTAAATATATTTTTGAAAATAAATAATTTGGGAAATTATTTGAAATCGGGTGATGTTGTGAATGTTGACTGGTAGTTAAAAAACCGACTATCAATATTGACCCTTAAATGGCTATTTTTGTGAATTGGTTGAAATTGAATGCTACACTTATTTTTAAATTATTACGCTCTTTATTCGGACTACCCATTCCGAATAGTGATACGACGTAATGGATAGCATTGAAGACCGGTGTTGAAGACCGGGTATTTGTGAAAACGATAGGATGACCTATCGATTGTCTCTATACCATTAGCTATGGTATGGAGATTTCCTTTGTGATGGGAAATTCGATCGGGATTGTGAATACCCGAATTGCAAGGGCTTCTTTTGAAGTGCCTTCGGTTCTATTCGAACCAGAAACAAACTTGTATGGTTACGTGTCTGACATTACATTTTGAGAAATAAAGCAGATTTCTTTCAAATGCATTTCTGTTGGTGGCGGAGAATTTATTCTCTTAGTCAACACCCTTCTCTGAGACGTACGAGCTGAGAGGTTTTGTAGTTGAAGGTTATCAGTGATATACTCCCAATTTGGTAATGTGGCATGCTGAGTGTTGCTGTGTGATGATTATTTATTGATCATTTGTTGATCAAAGCGTGGCTTTGTGAAAAAGCGTAGCTTTGTGGACGAGACTTCGTTAGACCTATGGATCGTCGGTGGTGGGTGCGTTTTGAACGAAGGGAGGCGGCCACGATGGGTTCCTTCGATTGCGTGATTATCTTGGAGAGGGAAAAAGGAGAAGTAGCAGCCGAGATTGCAAGGGCTTGAGATCTACGGCCTGGATTGTTTAGGTTAAAAAATTAAAATAAAAGTTGTAAAATTTATATTATATAAATTGTGTAAACTTTAAAAATCAATATCTCTTTCATACGAGGTCGGAAATTTACGAAACGAATTGCGTTGCAATCGTTTTGTCAAGCACTACACAATGGAGCTGGTTTGGAGTCTTTTGGAGCTAGTGATAATTTCGGGTAAAATTAAACGCACGTTTAATTTTATTCGAAACAAAACGCTACAACTGTTATTGGAAACTCAAGGTGAGAACTTCTCACTCAATCGAATTGTTTCGATTTAAATTTTAAATAGTTATATTTAAAATTGCTTGATTGTGTGATTGGATGATAGTTATTATCTGTTGTATTGAAATAGACCCTATTACGCCGCATAATAGCGGATAGTATTTTATAAATCCCATATACCGCGATATTTCGTCTCGAAGTGGAATTGGTATTCTGCTAACATCTTTGGATGCAGGGAAACAGGTTGGAGGGATCCAACTGGATTCCTCAAATAGTTGAATTTGTTTCAATGTTATGTATTGATCTATTTATAATCTGCGTGATTATCTTTGTGATTGAAATCGTTAAAGGCTAAATTTTAGCCGAATATATTTTTGGTTTCGTTGGATATCGAAAATAAGTAAAATGTGAATTTTCGGAATTTAAGTTGTGAATTTATAATTAAATTTATTTTTGAGAATCGTATAAATTTGAAGGAAGGAATTTTTTTAAAATGATAAAGTTTATTTTTATCTTATTGAATAAAATTCCAAAATATGGTAAAAAGGCTTAATAAATGGATTTTCGATAATATTATTCAAAGGTTGAAAATTCATTCAAAATATGGATTTTAAAAAGTTGGAAAATAAAAGGATTTGTATTCTTTAAAAAGGAAATGATTTTGAAAAGAAATAAATTTAGAAATCCATTGGGGAATCGATTTTGGTAATTGAAAATAGATCTTTTGGAAATCCATTTGGAAATTTATTTGGTGTTTTGAAATGAATTTGGATCAATTTGGAAATTAATTTGAGGTTTAGTAGAAATTGATTTCAATTTGAAATTTGAATCAAATTCACTTAGTGTTTAATTTCTTAGAAAAATCAATTGAAATTTGGTGTTTTTGGAAATCAATTGAAAACTGCTTTTGGTGTTGAAAGTGAATAATTGAAATCGATTTGGAAAATCGTATAAAAAGTGAATATTTGGAAATGTAAATTCACAATGGAAATTTATAAGAGAAATTTGTTTTAAAAATAAACATTGATTTATTTTTAAAAGTGTGGAAATAAACTTACGGATTTGGAACGTAAATTTAATAAACCGGTAAGGATTTATTTAATTGGTTTGAATGAACCATTTGGCAATGAAAGTGTATTCTCCCTGGAAAGCCGAATAAAACTTCTGAATAGCTTTTGAAAAAATATATATTATTCATATATATAAAATTCTAGTATTGGTTTTGAAAATGATACTTTGAAGAAATTTAACTTCTTAAATTGTTTTAAATCCTTTAAGTAAAGATTTATTAAGTTGATTTTTGAAATGATTATTTCTAAGATTTAATCAGTAATTGTTTTAGAAAATAGTTATTAAAATACTTATACTCTATCTACTAATTTTATTTTGAAAAAAAAGTAGTTTGGACCCAAGCTATATGTAATATATGGGTATAATATTTTTATAACAAATATTCTAAGCATGTTTAAAGAAAAATAGTTTTATTCCCAAGAGTTTTCCAAATATATTTTGGATAAGTAATATAAACTATTTTCAAAATATTTGAACTCGGCAGATTTCCAGTGGAAATGAATAACTATTTGTAAGTGTTTTACGCTAAAGGAAAATGATTTGAAATTTAATTTCAAAGGTTGTAAAGATGAAAATTGATTTGAATTTTTTTTTTCAAATGGTTGAAGTGTGAAAATTATATCTTGTAAAGATATTTTTGAAAATAAATAATTTGGGAAATTATTTGAAATCGGGTGATGTTGTGAATATTAATTGATAGTTAAAAAACCGACTATCAATATTGACCCTTAAATGGCTATTTGTTGTGAATTGGTTGAAATTGAATGCTCCACTTATTTTTAAATTATTGCGCTCGTTATTCGGACTACCGATTCCGAATAGTGATACGACGTAATGGATAGCATTGATGACCAGTGTTGAAGACCGGGTATTTGTGAAAACGATAGGATGACCTATCGATTGTCTCTGCACCATTAGCTACGGTATGGAGATTTCCTTTGTGATGGGAAATTCGATCAGGATTGTGAATACCCGGATTGGAAGGGCTTCTTTTGAAGTGCCTTCGGTTCTGTTTGAACCCGGAACAGACTTGTATGGTTACGTGTCTGACATTACCTTTTGAGAAATAAAGCGGATTTGTTTCAAATACATTTCTGTTGGTGGCAGAGAATTTATTCTCTTAGTCAACACCCTTCTCTGAGATGTACGAGCTCAGAGGTTTTGTAGTTGAAGGTTATCAGCGATATACTCCCAATTTGGTAATGTGGCATGCTGAGTGTTGCTGTGTGATGATTATTTATTGATCATTTGTTGATCAAAGCGTGGCTTTGTGAAAAAGCGTAGCTTTGTGGACGAGACTTCGTCAGACCTCACACCCCGGAAATGGTCGAAACAGGAATATGCGGCAAGGTTATGAGGGTCGCTCCCTTTAGGGTATGTCATTTCCTTCTGGAAAAGGGTGGTGTCAGGTATGGAGCCCTGATGCTTAACCTATGTGATTGCTCCAATCTCATTTTCTGTGTGGTTGTTGCTTTGTGATCGAGGGCCCTCGGATAAAGGTCCCAAAGGACCGGGGGTGGCATATTCGTGTAGTAGTTACCAAGTTACAAAGGTAACCTGGCCTTGTGTTGGCAGAGAGCTGGTTAAGTTCTCGGGACGTCCCGCCAGAGGCGATCCCATGTGGCACCAGGAAGTTCCTTAGCCTGACCATTTGTTGGAAATCCAAAGAAACAATACGAGCCTTGTACGGTTTTAGTTGTAGAACCTGCCATTTAATATGGTAGCTATAGTAGGCATAATATAATGGTACCTATGTTGGCTAAGATTTATATTATACTTTCAAAATGTTTTCATCACTATGCACTAATAATAATATCAAAAATGATTTGTTTTGCGTAGTAAGCATCTTTGACTATCATAAAGAGAAATCTCCTCCAATTCTGCGTTTGCATTGTGTGTGTGCGGGGAGGCCTTATGGTAGTTTCATTTTCCAAAAGCATTGCGGATATTTTCCACTTCCCTTGTTGTTGTTGTTTTAAAGATAAATAAATGTTTTGAGTTCTCACACCAGTCTCATGACTGACCTGGAGTTTATTGTTCTCTGCCTAAACTCTGGGTGCCCATAATTTTCCACACGGACAGTCTAGAGTCAGGTTATCAGGTCATTCTGGATCCAGAAGTGCTATGGAGCTCAGTGACGAGCTGGATGGCGAGGCGTATTACTTGTATATGATATTATCTTTCCGCTGTAAATTCACTTGTAAGGGCATGTTTGTATAACTGTCCATTGTTTGTTTTATTGTATATTGTTGTTGTATACTCTGATGTAATGTAATGTAATGTAATAATTGATATAGTTCTCTTTTTAAAGATTATTCATTTATCTATTATATGTTGTTCCGCTGCGATATGTGAGATTCTGATAACAGTTCGGTTTTCCGGCATTCGATTGCGCGGCATTTGATACAGTGGACGTAAGAATGCCGACCTTCGGATCCCGATAAAATCGATATGTTACATTTTATCTCAAAAGGGAGATCCAATTAGGCGAGAAAATGATTGGAGGAGAAATGAGTTCATTTTTAAGACACTCAAAAGAAGAGATACAATTGGAATTAAAATCGAAATGAACATCTTTTTCAAAAGAGTAGTCAAAGGTCGAGCAATTTTGCTAAAGTCTTTTACAAAGCATCAATAAAAGTCAGCGTTTCTTAGAAATTATTGAATGCTCTTATTTGAAATGACATCAATTTTTTCTTTATCTGTCTCGTTGCCCTTATTTGAAATGACATGCCCAAGGACTATGCCTTGTTTGACCACAAAGTGACATTTTCCCCGTTTCAAAGTTAAATGTTTCTCTTTACATCGATTTCGAACCAGCTTGAGGTGATGTAAGCATTCAAAAAAAGAATCTCCAAAGATAGAGAAATCGTCAATGAAAAATTATTGAAAGCATTCGATCATGTCATAAAAAATGCCAACCATGCATCCTTGGAAAGTTGCATGGGCATTACAAAGTCCGAATGGCATACGCCATTAAGCAAAGGTTCCAAAAGGACATGTGAAAGTCATTTTTTCTTGATCTTCGAAAGTGATTGGGATTTGGTTATAACTGGAATAAACATCAAGAAAACAATAGAATTCGTGACCAATTAATCGTTCAAGCATTTGGTCGATAGAAGGAAGAGGGAAATGATCTTTACGTGTTGCAAAATTTAATTTTCAATAATCAGTGCAAACGCGTCAATCCGTTTGAGTGCGAGTTGGAATGAGTCGTCAGGGTCACTCGTAACAACGGTGAGTCCATATTTTTTTTAGGCAGGACATGAATTGGGCTAACACACGAGCTATTAGATATGGGATAAATGATACCATTATCAAGGAGCTTAAAAAATTCTTATCAAATCGCATCTTTCATTTTGGGTTAAGCCTTTGTTTCGCATCACGAGTAGGCTTGGCTTCGTCAATTAAGTCAATGCGATGTTAAACAATTTATGGGATAATTCCCTTAATATCGATACTGGGCCACCAAATTGCTTCGTTGTTTTTTGAAAGAATTGAAAGAAGAGATGCTTCTTAGTCAAGAGAAATATTAGAAGAAATTATGATTGGAAAAGTTTCATTGTCACCTAAGTATGCGTACTTAAGATAAGATAGTAGAGGTTTGAGCTCTAATTTGGGAGATTGCTTAATCAAAGAAATCAGTTGAGTTTTGAACTCAGTCGTGAGAGTTTCGAAGGGAAACGTGTTTCTATGATCTCGTTTGGTACATCTTGAAACAACTGTTCATCTCCACCCGATGTTCACTATTTAGGCCAATTGTTTCATTTTTAAAGTTTTCGTGAAAAGCGCTAACTTCCAAAGTATGGTCGAATGGTCGTTTGATTGATTTTTTGAATTGAAGATGTTAAGATCTATGGTCATGTTACCAAAGGAAATTTTCATTGAACCATTTCGATAGTTGATCGACAGTTGATCAAAGCATTCAAAGTGACTTAAAAAGATCATCCCAAAATCAAAGGAATTTGACTTCTAAGATTATTTTAGGTTGTATTTCTAAGACAATAAAATCGACAAGGAATATAAATTCTTTTACTTTGATCAACACATCCTCAATCTCACCTATTGGTTTTTTTACAGAATGATCGGCCAATTGAAGGGTGACTTTTGCCGGTATAAGCTCACCTAGATCTAGTTGTTGGTAAACTGAATATGGGAGCAATTTTATGCTATCACCTACACCTAAAAGATATTTATTAATTTTCCCGTCTTCTATCATACACGAGATTGTGGGGAAACTAGGATCTTTGTATTTCATAGGAATTGATTGGGACAAGACTTCACTTAGACCGGCCGCTAAGAAGACTTTTTAGGTACTTGAGTGTGTCATTTTTGAGTGCATAAGTCCTTTAAAAATTTGGCATAGGTTGGGACTTACTGAATTATTCTAAAAAAGGAATGTTGAGCTTGACTTGCTTAAAAATTTCTAACACTTTTTCCATTTGTTCTGAATGTTTCTTAGCACAAAGTTTATGGGAAAATGGAGCTTGCAGCTCCATTGGTCGGTCTATTTGAGTTGATGAAGGATGAGATTCAGAATTGGGTTCAATGTTCGGGTTGGACTCAGTCGAGGGTATTGGAGATTTGGAGGAAGTTTCCAGTAAGTCAATAGGATTAATAATTTAGTTATCGATTAACTAACCTAGTTACAAACTAATGGTTGCATTCATTTGATTCAAATTGCCTCCTTGAACGATATAAGCTTGTTTTGAGCCTGTGTTTTGATTTTTGGGGTTTGGAATAGATTGACTTGGGAACGTACCTCTTTCCTTTTTCTCACAGAAGTGGCTAATTGACTCATTTGAGTTTCGATTTAAGCTATCGATTGACTCGTATTTTGCATGTACGAAGTTATCAAATTTTGCAAATTGTTGTTCGAATAAGGATTTTTAGTGGTTTCTTTAGCCAAAATTTCCAAACATTTCTCAAGTGATGTTATTCTTTTGTCATCTTAGTAACAAAAGATTGTTGTGCTTGGTTTTGAGAAGGTGGCGCAAAGTTTTGATTAAATTGATTTGGTTGAAAATGAGGGTTTGAAACATTGTTCGGAAATGCTTGAAAAGATGGTCGAACTAAATTCGTGTTTAAATTGTTTTGGTTTCAAGCAAAGTTTGAATGATTTCTCCAACTGGGATTGTATGTTGGAGAGAACCGATCGTTCCAAACTTGTTAAAAGCGTTGATTTGTTCTAACGAGCGAGGACATCGATCGACAATGTGATTTGGATCATTATATTTATAACATGAGAATTGAGAAGCTTGGTTTATTTGATTAGATGAAAGAAAATTATCAAATTTGTCTATCATCACATTGATTTTCGCTTCTATGGCTAATGATGATCCTATCGAATGTACGCTCGATCTTGAATCGATTAATTTCTCGTCAGATCTCCCATTGAGATGATTTTTCGGCTAGGTTTTCAAGAAATTGCCAAGTGCCATTGTGATGTTGTGCTAAAATATTTCCTTGGCGCATTGATTCAAGCATCGTTCAAGAGCTATTTTTTCAAGTCCATCGTCCAGTATTTGACAAAGAGTCCATTTTTCAAAATTATGATGTGAACATTTGATCAAAAGTTCCTTAAATCTTTCAAAATATTTTCTAAAGGATTCACCATAAATTGATGAAAATTTACGATTTCATTTTGAGTTTTGGTTGTCCTTTCAAAGGGATAAAATTTCTTTTAAGAAAACCTTTACAAATTCTTTCCCAAGTTCTAATCGAATTTGAAGGCCAGCTATACAACAATTTTTCGATGTAGTCGGTAATTTTAAATGGAATCAACCTAAGTTTATTCCATCGTCACATAACTGTTGAAGTTTTATAGTTGCACAAACTTGTTTAAATTTCGTTAAAAAGACGTAATGATTGTTGCTCTGCATTGCCTTAGACACCAAGAAACAGCCTATTAAAAGAAATCAATTGTCAAAATGCAAATTTGTTCTAGATGAGCCTGTGACACTCTTAAGTTGAACATCTAACTTTTATTATTTTAGTCAATTTTCTACAATGGAATGCAATTTGTGGACAAAGGAAAGGGTGATGAAATTCCCACCTCATGTGAAGTTGGGTGTTGCCCTTAGAAAATAAAAACAATATGAAATGATGCAAAATGGAAACTAAACATGTGTTAACAATGCAACTACAAATGGAATTTTTATTTATTTTTTCAATGCAAGCAACCAACAGTGCAAGAAAAATAAAAACAGAAGATAACAACACGATACCAAAACGTGCAAAATTATTAGCAAATTTATCTAAAAACAGCGAATTTGTTTAGGGCAATTTTTTTTGCCAAACAAAGCAAAGCAGTTTCATAAGCAATTCTTTTCCTTCTGAATTCCTCCAAATGGCAACCTGTAAAAGTGTCGAAAACGATTCTTTTTTTTTCTTTTTTATAGGGATAGAACAAAAACAGAAGCAAATTTTTTATCATTTACCCAAGCCGAACGAAAGCAAATACTTTTTTTTGAAAATAAACAGAATAAAAATACACAACAAAACATAAAATAAAAATGACCAGAAATGCACAACAGAACAAAAAATGAAAATGAACATAAATGAGGTTTATTTCAATGAAATGCAACAGTGCAAATGAGATGTAATGCACACAATGTAATAGTAAGAACGCAAATGCAATGAATGATGTAAAAAAATAAAATTGCAGTGCAAACTTTTTTGTGTGGGAACAAATGCAAAATGAAAGTGCAAAATGTTATTTTTTCCTACTAAAAACTAAAGAAGAGAAATACAAGTGAAATACAAGACGAAAACAACAACATGCACACAAATGAACAGAACAAAATGCATAAAATAAAATGGAAACAAAAATGAAGAGAGTAAGTTTTTTTCTTTTTTTAATGAAAACTAACACAAAATGAATGAAAAAAATTTAATTCGAAGTGTAAAATTAAAATTAAATTGTTTTCCCCAGCAACGGTGCCAAAAACTTGTTCAAAACGGATTTTCTATTGATTAGAAAACCGTCGAATTTAATAAAATAAAATACTGCAAATGCATGGCGTACAATCGTAGTACGTGTTCGAGTACCGGTCGATCTCACGAGGAAATTACTAATTTTAAAATTTCTCAATCAAATTATCCCTGGAGTTTGAAAATGTGTTAGCTAAAAAGTGCAAAGACACTAAAGAAAAATTTGAATAAAAACTATGAGATTAAAAGGCAATTTAGAGGTAAAACCACTTTCATTTTCATATAATCAACAAAAAATAAATTCATAATCTCTATTTTCTATCATATGTAGAATTAATTGATAAATTTTGGCAAGGCCAGCCGGTTTTATAGTGGACCGTCCACTTTTTATTACGAACGTAATAAAGGTTGAAATACATGAGTAAGGTAGAGGCACCTTAACTACTAAATAAGAGAGTAAAATACAGCACAGGAGTGTGACAGACATGTCACATCTACAATAAAACTAACAAGGCTAGGACTCCTCCAAGGTGGTAGTGACATCAAGAACGTCAACTACAACGGAAGAGGAGCCGTTCCCTAGCAAACCAATATACGGGCGAAAAAGGAGAGCAATAGCAGGATCATATATGTCAGCGTCAGCCGAGTATATAAAAGATCGATCCCAAGACATATCAGCTAGCATAGTTGCATTAACCTCAGCTTTCAAACCATCCAAATCAAGAACCAGGGAGTCACCAGCAGGTCTATAAGAAAGGCATCGTTGGTCCCTAAGATCAGCAGACACATAACGGAAAAAAGAACCATCAGCAGGGTTGAAACGAAAATCCGAACGACGATCAACCCAACATCTCTCAGACTCAACCCAAACTATAGGCAACTGGGGCGAAACAAGATCCTGAACAGCAGAGGAATCAACGGAAACATCAATAGGAACACTGGATGCAGATGGGGAAACTGGTCGCAAATCAGGAGACACCGCATCTGGAACGGAAGGAGCTACAGGAGTAGGGGCCACCGAAGAAACTTTGGGAACCCACTTCCTGAGGGGAGGCCGAGGCAGGGGAATCTTAGGCGCAGCAGTTGAACCAACAGAATGCAAGCAAGAAGAAACTAAGTGGCCAAAGGAGTGACAGGAGGAACAAATCTCCAGGACCCAACCGTAACGAACACGGACATCCACAACGTGACCAACAGCAAGCTGAACAGGAATAGAGGATGGGAGAGGCTTATTGGGGGTAATCTCTATAAGAGCCTTAGCATACATCAACTTATCACGCGCAACAGTATTAGCGTCAAAACACTTCAATTTACCAATATTGCAAGCCAGCCAATTCAAACCTAGGAGCGGCTGAAGAGCAGAGGGAATTTGAGAGAAATAAACCCAAATAGGGATAGAAAGAACTTGCTCACGAGCCCTAGCAACCGTAGGAGACCAGGGAGTAATAATGAATGGCTTCCTGTCAAAAAAGGAAGGCTCAGCCTCAAGTACACGACTGCGATCCTCATGGGAGGAGAACAACAAGAAGTACAAGGAGTCTACCAACCTAACACGAAGGTCTCCACGAAGCCGCCAAGCCCTACGGCAAACAGATGACGCATCATGAAGACGTTGCTTAGGGTCCAAAAAGAATCCAACCAAATAATCAGACCAAAAGTCCAGTCCAGCTTGCATTATATTGTCTGGAGGGATTATCACTCCATTATCCTCAACAATATCAAATTCTACTGGTTTGTATTCTCCCGCGTTACGTGCAAGGATGTAAAGAGCGAGGACCAAGATTTGGTACCAACAGGGGATGGAGCTGCAGGAAACTCCACGACAGAAGGGATCACAACAGCAGCCACAGCAGGTAGGGCCGAGTTTACTTTAACACCTGAACTCAAGACAGAACTTGTGCGGTCAACATTAACAGGGGCAATAGAGCGAACAGTTGATGGGCATTGGGCAAAACTCAAACCAACAGCTGCAACCTCACCCAACACCATACCAAACTCATCAAATTCACCGTCGTTAGTACCAATAACACCTGCATCATTCACAACCAAGGGCACAGGGCCAACTACATTCCCAGATTCATCACCAACCGATGATAATTGCTTCTCCTTACGCATACGCTCACACTCAACGTCACCTGATACCGGCCTGACAGAAGGCAGCGGAGGGAAATCAAGTGCAGATAGCATGGGAAGGGACGAATTCGAGGCTACAAAAGGACGAACTTTGAAAACTCTACCTGAACGCGTTGAGGAAGGCGAAGACAGTGGAACAACTGGGATAGAGAGAGGGGGGAGAGGAAGGCATGGACGAAGGAGGGACAGCGGCAGAAATGAGTGCGAAAGAAGGAACTACAGGCGATTCGAAGGAATAGGCGAAGAAAAAAATCGTCAAACAGAGAAGGAGGCATGGCATGAAAACTTTTACTAACTGAACTTAAACCATCAAACTTTTACTAATTGATATATTTATTATAAGTATGGTTTATTTATGATATTTACTAACTGAACTTAAACCATCAAACTTTAATACATCATCCAAACTCACTTGTCAAATTAAATGAAAATGAATATGAAATTAAAAATAACATCTAACTTAAGCATGATCTATTTATCTTTTCTTATCATGTGAAGTAGAATATCAAATTTTGATTCTATTTTCACTTTCATTATCAAGATCAATTAGTTAGATGAAAATGTAATTTATGTTTATATTTGATTAAGTGTATAGTCATTAGTAATTAACAACATAGACTATCAAATTCACTAATAAACAATAAATTTTCACTAACATCAAAATTTACATTAAGCACCAAGAAAAATATCATAAATGAAATCATCATGTTGATTTTATATGATTCATGTGAGCTTTATTACCCCTAAATTGAAGGGGTTTAGCTTCTCATACTTGAATTTGTTTCAACTTAAATTGATTTCTACATTAATGAAAGGAAACTAATAAAAGAGAAGAGAGTTAACTAAAAAGAAGTGGAGAGCTAACTTGTTTCATAAATAAATCTACACTAATTACTTAAGATAAATCTAATCTGCTAACATGAAATAAAAAGAGACATGAAATAAAATAGCATAGAGAAAGAACATGAAACAAGATGCATAAAATAAAAGAGAAGGCTAAGAAGGCACTAAAGATAATAGAACTTTTATTTCTATTTGGTGGCTACAACTATACATAAAAGATTCGATCTTGTACATGAAACTTAAGAGGGTATTTATACAAGTCCAAAACCCAAATCTCTTTTTAGGAGCTACCAAAAATGTCGTTGACTTTGTGTAACCTTCAAGTCATCATTAATGTTTAATTAATCTCTCACTTCACTAACCGTGCTTTTTCTTTTAAATGTGGTCCATTAGCATGTGGGTAAGTGGGCTCCTCCATGTTAATTTGATTCCTTCTTTTGTTTATTCTTTTAGCTTCCACTATTTGTGCATGCATATATCCGTGAATCCTCTTCTATTTTGCACTCAAATTTGATACAAAAATTAAATTGTGCAAATAACTTTTCTCAAAATAAATGCACATACAAAATGACCATTTTGCTCAAATGTAGATGTGTGGACGATGATTTGAAAACACTTTTGTATTTTGATTAAAACGTGTAAAAATACCCTAATATATCTTTTATTTTAATAAATGAAGATTAAGCATGAGAGTAAAAATATACATTTTTACATGCATATCATATACCAGGAAATCAAATTCAATCAAAACGTGGATTTAGACGAGATGATATATTGTCACATTTACTGTTTAATTTAGCAGCTGATGTTTTTTCTAGGATTATCAAATCAGCCACTAGTAATAGGATATTAAACATTGTATGAAATGAGATTACGAGTAATGGTCTTTCCTTTCTTTAGTTTACAGATGATACTTTGATTTTTACATCTCATTTGCCCAAATATATTGTTGCATTTAAATTCATTTTATATAGTTTTGAACTTCTATCTAGTTTAAAGATTAATTTTGACAAGAGCTCGGTACTAGTTTTGAATCACATAGATAATATAGAAAACCAAATTGCATATACATTAAATTGTAAAACGATGAAATTTCCTATAGAATTTTTAGGTTTTCTAATTAGACCAAAAAACTTAAACATGATGATTGGATTATATAATAGATAAAATTAATAAAAGATTGTCCAAATAGAATGGTAAATACTTATCGAGAGTAGATAGGATAGTTCTCATTAATTCAGTTTATCTGCACTACCAATTTATTGGATGTCGTTTTATCTTTTTTTTTCAAAATGGGTAATTGATAAAATTGACAAGATTAGGAGGAACTTTGTATGCAGTCGAGATAATCCAAATTGTAGTTCTAAATGTCTTTTTAATTAGGAAATGCTTTGTAAGTTTAAAAGTGAGGGGGATTAGGAATTATAAACTTACATAACTTAAATATATTTTTATTAGAAAAATGGTTACGGAATTTAATAATCGTAACGAAAATTTATTACTGAAAATAATAATATCAAATCAATGGTATGGTGGTGCTTTTAGTTTACATTATACTACAATTAGTAATATAAATAACATATCTCACTTTTGAAAACCGATAATATTAAATTTTGATTTATAATCTAGGAATTCATAATATTGCTCATTCTAGTAACATCGCTTCTTTTTGGCATGAAGGTTGGATATCAGCTATTCCACTTAAAGTGGAACTTTGAGAGTTATATGAAATATGCAATTTAAAAAATGCTTTAATTTCAGATATTTATTGACCAAATTTAAAGTCTCTATGGGAATTTACTTTTAATCATACGCCAGTGGGAATTACTTTAGCATAATGTGCATTATTGTGTGCTAAACTGGATCTTTATAACATCGATAATGATAAAGGCATTAAAATATGGTATTGGGATAATAGTAAGAAATATACAGCTCATTCGTTTTATAATTTTATAAATTTCTTGGGAGTTAAATTAGAAATATTTAAATATGTTTGGAAAGTTAGTGGTCCACCTAAAGCTAAAGTGCATATGTAGTAAATTTTACATGGAAAATTGCATACTATAGAACTTTTATAAATGAAAATATATTTAATGACAAAAAAATGTTATTTTTGTAATAATAAAATGGAAAACATTATACACTTATATTTGAATGTAACTAAATTTTTCTTGTAAATACTCTCAATATTTTTGATTTTAATATAAATTATAGAAAAATTAATTGTGAACTATATTGGAATAATCTTAGATCTTTTTATAATGATCATAATAGGTTTTTACTTGACATTATTTACACAATAACATGTTAGTATATTTAGTTTAAAAGAAACTAACGTATATTTAATAATATCAGTACCGATTTGGAAATTTTAATATATGTTATTTCTCTATTTAGTTTTGACTGGATTTCAAATCCTTGTTATAGATTAAATAAAAATTTGAGTTTTTATGAGTTTCTTAAAAAATAAAAGCTCATATTGAGTTTTTAAAGAACAAAATCATTCTAAATAAAAGAGAAAATAGTAAAAAGCCAAATGCTTACCCTATATTGGATAATCTTACCATGGTAACTTTTGATTCTTCATTTTTATTAGGATATTAGCCTTGTATACTCTTTAGTATTTCCTTACTTAGTGTTAGTTAAAACATTTCTTATCTGTGTCCTTTATTATTAGCTTTTTTATTTTTATTTCACATATATGCTTACAAAACATAGTTGTGTGATTTGCATACAAGCATAGACATACTGTATATTTAGATCGATGTTTATTCTTTGCAAGAAATTAATAATCGGCCTTATTCACTGCATCATTGAATTATTAGATTCTATTAGGTCAAATAATTAGTATTATGATTAAAGGCATATTCAAATTAAACTTTTAACTGGAAAAATTTATCTCAGCCTTTTGGTTCATTTTTAAGAATTATGTTCGTTTACTTACAGATCACTTGTGTTTCTTGAAATTGGTACCTAAATTCCATATAAAAGCAGCAGTTGAAGAAGAAGAAGGAGTCATGGAGGAGGAGAAGTAGGTGAAGCCCTAAGAGAAGAAACTAAAATCACCTTGCGAAGAGGAAGCACGGAGGTGAAATGCTAGGGCTTGGAAGGATTTGGAGCAGTAGCTTGAGATTTGGGTGAGATGTGGAAGCTTCGTTTGGTATTATGAAATGTGAAGAATGCCGAATCAAAACGTGCCACTCTACTACTTCGTTCAGTAAAGAAGAGGAGATCTGAAGACAAAGTCTTGGAGCGGTGGAAAATAATGCCGAACGAAATTTTCCGTTCTGTGGCATGCCGGTCCAATTATTTTGTTCGGGAATTATGTTGAACCAAATTAGTTTTAAGTAGTGTCGAACCAACTAAGCTTCTGTGTTTGTCGGTCCAGATGCGTCGAACTAAGTTTAGGCCGAACCAAATATTTGGCTCGATATTGAAGGTGTCGGTCCAGACTTGAAGTGCACTGTGCCGAACCAGATTGATATGCGATTTGTCGGTCCATATGGATGCCGAAGCAAACCCCAGGGTTGCTATATTGCGGCTACCTCTCCTTATATCTTCACTTTATAAATAGTGGAGCTTCTGGACAACAATGACATCCATCCTAAAGAGTTCAAAATCTATAGAATTTTGTTTGTACTGTTAATTCTTCTTATGTATAGCCTCCAAAAGTGAATCAATCTAGTAACTCTAATCTTTCAGTGATTAATAGAAATTTCTCTCCCTAAGTGGACGTACACTGCCTCGCGGTAGCGGAACCACTATAAATACTGGTGTTGTTTATTTTTCTATATTGCATATATCCGTGACTATCTATTCTGGTGTTTATCTATGTTTGTTTCGTCTCACTACAATCACGATCCAGTTGTTTTCCGCTGCTTTGGGTTTTTTATTCTCTTAGATTGATCATCTGAAGGGATTTTCCCTAACAGCGTTTTCCGTCCATAAATTTCTACTTGTTTGCCTTATACCTGATAGATTGATATCTAGTTTACTCACATAGATATCGTTGTTTGCTTTTGTTGAATTTATTGTTAACGTTTATGAGGTTTAACATATAACAAAATTATATAAAACGAATATACTAATTTATGTATATGAATTGAATATTAATTAATCCAAGTCTTATTAGTTATTATATCATTATGCGTTCTCTTCTAAGGAAAAAATAAAATTATTATATATATGTTATGTTATTGAGATTCCTACACTATCATATATTTTAAATCTTTACATTAAATGATAACCTGATATGTTCTTACTTAAGTAAATCATGGTATTTATATCTTGGTTGAATTGTGTTTGAGTGTATGTTTTTATATTTTCATGTTTTTATTTTGCTGTTGTGTATCTTGAAAACCTGAACAATATTTTGTTGTGATTTCCTGATTTTCTATTTCTTCCAGGCTATGCATTTTGTTTATGTGCATGTGTTGATGTGTGAGTCATAGTTTTCATGACCGTGCCGTATCTCGAACCATGATGATTAAAAGTTTAAGGTTTTGATGGTTCAACGGGTCGAACCGTTGAAACCATGATTTATTTTTTCAAAAAATTTACAAATTTAACTAAAAATTATACACAAAAATATTGAAATAATATTGCTATGTACACAAGATGTAGATGTTCTTGGGGGTCTGCAACCGAAGTTGTGAGTTGTTGCAGTGCACAACTATAGTTTTGTATATAATAGAGCAGTGCATAACGATAGAAGTTTAACGACGACAAATTTGACGAATCTTACAATGGTATTAGAGGAGTTTGCAGCTGAGAAGAACAAAGTGATGAAGATAGTGGTTTAGATTTTGGAATGATTATGATTTGAAAAAATATATATTTACTTATTTTCTTCAAATCAATGTAAAAGATGAAAATAAAAGAGAATTACACGATGAGAAAGTAGGAATAAACAAAAGAACCATGGTTCAACCAGGTAAAATTGACGTTTGGACCGTTGGGTTTAAAGGTTCGACTAAGGTTCATGGATAAATGAGGTCCAATTAAGTTCTGAACCATGGTGGTCCAAGGTTCAGGGTTATTCGAGGTCGGATCGAGGCAGATAGAGTCGTGAAAACACTGGTGTGAGTGTGTTTATATGTGCAGTCATGAGTGTGAGGTTGCATGTGTGTGTACGGTTGTGTGACTGTTTGTGCTATGTTTGTGTGTATTCGTGCAGAGCCGTGTGTGTTCTTGTCGGAACTAAAGGTGTTAAAAGAACTAGAGCTCTTGTTTTATGTTTTTCATGGCCCTATATATTTAAATGAACGAAATAACTTTGCGTTCATGAGTTTTAATGCATGGCGGTGTTGAGCATGGCTATTCTTGCGTGTGTGTGGTCATGTATGTCTACTCATGTAGAGCATTGGGTTATTTATTCACTTATTTTTTTAGTTATGCCATGCGTTACTCTTTGCTGAACTAAAGTTGGTTGCTTCCTTTTTGTGAATTGCTTTAGTTGCCGCCCCTAGTATCTTTTTGAAAGAAATCAATTTAGAAATCAATTGCTTGCCCATTGTATTCAACGTCCAATAATTTATATGGTTACAAGAGTCAAGATAGGCTACAAATTAGCCAACTAATTCGCTAAAACAAAGGTAACTAAATAAATACTAACCAAATAAAGAGGCTCCAAATTAGCCAACTGATTTGCTAAAACAAAGGTAATTAAATAAATACTAACCAAATAATGATATCGTCAAATCAGAAAATAAATGCAAGAAATATTCTAACGCCTAGAATATATGTAAAATATATTCTATCACACCCCCTTAGTCGAAGCGGGAGGTTCTCGTATGCTTAGACTGTCCCTGAAATCATTAAATAATACGCGCGGAAGCCCTTTTTGTAAAAATATCAGCAATTTGGTAACGGGATAGTACATGAAGCGCACACACTTCGCCACGAGCTACTTTCTCATAGACGAAATGAATATCCATCTCAATGTGTTTATTGCGTTGATGCTGAACAGGATTGCCCGATAAGTATATAGCACTCACATTGTCACAATAAACTAGAGTAGCCTTTTGAATAAGACAATGCAACTTTAGAAGAAAAATTCTGATCCAGCATGAATCAGAAACAATATTAGCAACACCCCTGTATTGCGCCTCAGCACTACTACGGGAAAGAGTAGGTTGCAGTTTCGAAGACCAAGAAATCAAATTATCTTCGAGGAATACACAATAACCAGAGGTAGAACGACGGGTGTTACGACAACCACCCCAATCTGCATCTGTATATGAGATAATACGATTAATATTGAATTTGTACAAGTGGAGACCAAAAGAAAGGGTACCCTGGAGATAGCGTATGATACGCTTAAGAGCTTTCATATGCTCATTAGTCGGGGCATGAATATGAAGGAAGATCTACTGCACGGCATAGGAAATGTCTGGACGAGTGAATGTAATATACTGAAGAGCACCTGCAAGACTACGATACTTAGTCGGATCATCATAAGGAGTGTCTGCGGTGGCACTTAGTTTGGACTTAGTGTCAACTGGAGTACGACATGAACAGTAGTTAGACATTCCGGCACGTTCAATAATTTTTGCAACATACTGTGTCTGATAAAAGAAAAGACCATGGGCATGACGAGTGACAACACTATCCAAAAAGAAACTCAGAGGACCTAGATCCTTCATAGCAAATTCAGAAGTTAAGAGAGTCATAATATACTTACGAAGACAATTAGAAGAAGCTGTAAGTATAATGTCATCCACATATAACAGAATATAAGCAATATCAGAACCATTCTTGTAGATGAATAAAGAGTGATCTGATGTACTATGAGAGAACCCAATGGTAGCAACAAAATCAGCAAATCTTTGGTACCAAGCTCGAGGAGCCTGTTTTAATCTGTACAAAGATTTCTTCAAAAGGAAAACATGATCCGGATAATTTTTGTTACGAAAACCCATAGGTTGATGCATATAAACTGCTTCATTGAGATGACCATGCAAGAAAGCATTCTTGACATCCATTTGATGAATGGGCCAAGATTTAGAAAGAGAAATGGTGAACCGCTCTAATGGTGACCGGCTTAACCACAGGGCTAAAGTTTCATCACAATCAACGCCCTGCTGCTGTGTGTTTCCATCACCTACAAGACAAGCTTTATAACGCTTAAAAGAACCGTCGGATTTATGTTTATGATGAAAAATTCACATAGACCGAATAACATTAACATTAGGCGGCCTATGCACTAATTCTCAAGTCTTATTGTCAATTAAAGCATTAAATTCATCCAACATTGCACTTTTCCAATTATGGTCACTAAGCGCACTAACAGGATTTTTCGAATAGGAGAAATATCTGTAGTGGTGGTAGTTTAAAAGCCATTTGATGCACGAATGGTCATGCGGGTTGAAATGGGTTTGGGATGCCTAGGGGTGGTGTGAGGAATGGTCAAAGTGAGGGAGCTCATAGACGGGGTTGGGCTGTGGGAAAGAGAGGATGTCCAGAGGAGGAAATAGAGGACCGAGTGTGGGCTGCAGTGGGAGGTATGGAATCTGGGCATGTGTGCGACTGAGGCCCAGATTAAGGAAGAGAGGACGAGTCGTTGGGCTGCGTTGTTAGGTCAAGCTGCATATTTTGTGGTGTGGTATTTTGAGATAAATGATGTATTAATTGAGGGTTAATATTGTCACTAAAAAATCATAATTCGAAGGTTTTGTTTTGTGGAGTTTGGAGAACGGAAATTCTATTCCAACAAAACGAACATGACGACAAATTATGATTTTATTACTAGACATGTCATAACATTTGGAGCCACGATGATTAGGAACCAGATCTAAATAAGTACAATGAGTCGACCTTTCTTGTAATTTATGAATAGTAGAAGAGGTGAATAATGGTAAACATAAGCAACCGAAAAAACACAAACCCGAATAATCCGGATCACTTTGATAGAGGATTTGAGTGGGAGATTGGTAATTCAATACCTTGGAAGGAAGGATATTGAGAAGATACGTAGCCATTGTGAGAGCATAATGCCAAAAGGAGAGTGACATAGATGCACGAGCAAGAATAGTCCGGATGATATTATTTATGGATTTTATGTGTCTTTCGGCCTTCCCATTTTGAGGAGATGTATAAGGATATTAGAGACGAAAAAGCATGTCATGTTGCTCAAAAAAATCCTTAAAAGTACCGTTAATGTATTCCGTACCATTATCACACTGAAAAGTCTTAATATTACGTTCAAACTGTGTCTTGACTAAAGCATGAAACGCTAAGAAAAGTTGTTTGACTTGAGATTTTTTTGCAATAGGAAAGGTCTATAGTCATCAAGAAAAAGAACATAATAACAATGGACGAAAGTAGTAACAATAGAAGAAGTCCAAATATCGCTGTGAATAATATCAAACGGAAGAAAATTATATGAAATCATAAAAAGGTAGCTTAGAATGTTTACCAAGAGGACAAGAAGAACAAAAAGTTTTACAAGCCTTATTACAATCAGTAAACTTTTTACTATAAAGAGACTTAAGAATGCATCGCCAGGATGACCTAAACGATTGTGCCAAATATTCGAAGGCAAAGTAGTAAAAGCATAATGATTGTTGGAAGAAATGGCTTGAGAGTTGGAGAAAAGTGGATATAAGCCCTTAGCGCTATCACATCTCATTAGTCTGTTCCCCGTGTGTAAGTCATTAACAGAGAAACCAAAAGGGTCAAAAGAGATAGAAACCTTATTATCTGTGTAAATTTACAAACATAGACCAGATTTTTAATGAGTTTGGGAGCATGCAACACATTGTTCAGAGTAAATGGTGGATAAGATGAAGGCAATGTAGTGCGACCATGAGCAATAATTGGAATTAAATGACCACCAGCAACAGCAATGTCATGATGTTTATTGCTTGAATTGAAATAAGAAAAGAGAATACCTGCATCCGCCGTCATGTGAGATGTAGCGCCAGTATCCATGTAATAGTTCCCATCTGGTTCAGAGAACGAAAGAGCATGCATAGCGGCCTCAATGTCGGTGGGCATGTAGCTAGGAGCAAGAGGAGCAACGACATTAAAAGCTTGAGGTCTGGACCCAAGTAAGCCTGAACCAAAAGAGGAGGGACGTTGGGCCGCTGGATTGGGCCTTGGCTGCCAAGAGTATGCAGGAAATGGGCAAGGAGGAATAGTCCACCCTCCCCAACCAGGCTGCCACATCTGCTGCCACTGTGGCGGTGGGGCCTGTTGAGGTGGCTGCCATTGGTGCTACTGATATGGCGGCTAACTAGGACTGGACCCATTAGTACTTTGGTGGACCTTTTTCTTTCCATTGTTTTTCGAATTATTCCTCCCTTTATTATTGTTTTTGCGCTTGTTGCTTGCAGATGAATCAGTGACAACCATGGCAGCACCACCGGACCAACTGCCAAAACCACCAATTTCTCGAGCTTGACGAGCGTTGATAGTACGCTCAGCCATTTTCAATCTTGAACGACAACTCTCAAAGGATGGCAAAGACTCTTGATTTTGTATATAGTCCACTGTACCACTATACGCCTCTGGTAAGGACCTGGTGAGACGTAAAACCAGACGACCATTTGTCACCGGAGCATCAACATCAGCCAACATGTCCGCCAAAGATTATAGATAATTACAATAATTGTCGATTGAGTTAAAAGCCTCAAAAGCAGCGTTCGTAATGTCCTCCTCGAGATGAGTAGCCCGAGAGGCTTTATTGTCCTGAAAAAGAGCTTCAAGACGGTTCCACGCCCCCTCTTTCGCGTCATTACGTCTGAGGATAGCGAGGAGAAGATCGAAAGAAATGGTGCTGTAAATCCATTGCAAGACAACGACATCCAAACGCCTCCAAAGAGCCGGATTAGCGGACGTAGCCTGGGCATAGGCAGCCATAGCCTTCTCCTCCGTTGGTGGAACCAAGTGATCGTAAAGATCATGAACCCTAGCAAGATTGGTAAATAGAGTAGCCTAAGAATGATACATGTCTTGCTCATTGTCTAATGTTACGGGAATAAGAGATTTAACATTAGTGATGTTGAGTGCGGGATGAAACTTGGACGAGTCTACCATGGAAAAGAATTAAAGATAGAAGAAAAAATACGAAGAAGAAGATATGTGAGGCTAGGGTAAGGAGAGTAGGATCATAAGAGGCTCTGATACCACTAAAGAAATCAATTTAGAAATCGATTGCTTGCCCATTGTATTCAACGTCCAATAATTTATATGGTTATAAGGGTCAAGATAGGCTACAAATTAGCCAACTAATTTGCTAAAACAAAGGTAACTAAATAAAAGCTAACCAAATAAAGAGGCTACAAATTAGTCAACTGATTTGCTAAAACAAAAGTAACTAAATAAATACAAACCAAATAAAGATATCGTCAGATCAGGAAATAAATGCAAAAAATATTCTAACGTCTAAAATATATGTAAAATATATTCTGTCACTTTTGCATATTTAAATGCTCTGCCCTGTACATTGCTCCATTTGTGTACTTGTCTTTGAACTATGTGTTGTGTGAGGCAGCTCCTTTGTGTATACTTGTATATTCCCTAATTTTTGTACTTATTAAGCTCAACCATTATGTTATTATTACAAAATATCAGTTACAACTTTTTTTAATTGTGTAGTATTGATAAATGCGAATATATTTAAATTCTAATTTTATTGTTACATAGGCATGACTTTCTTTAGTGTTCGCTATAAATGAATTCATAGTTGAATCAGTAAACAAATGGAAAGAAAAAGCGCAATAACACTTTTTTATTGTTGTATTACAAAAGGCTTGTCCAACCAAGTAGTAATCCCACATTAATCGACACATACACGACGTATAACCCTTTACTGTTTCCTTAGTGTTGATTAAAATGTTGCTTGCTCTATGCCTTTCATTATCAGTTTAGTTTATTTTATTTCGCATATATATATATATATATATATATATATATATATATATATATATATATATATATATATATATAATGTGTGCACTATAAGAAAACATTGATTTTGCAGCAGCAGAATCCGCCGCTAGCTAAATCGTCGCTAAAATGAATTTGGTGATGGATGTCGTTGGTCAGTAAAATTCAAGTCCGTAATCTAGTGTCAATTTAACGATGGAATTTAGCGTGACTTTACCGACAATTTTCCATCATCCATCAAGTAATACAAAAACTTAAAAACTTTACCAATGTTTTTCTGACTTTACATAAAAATTTTTTAGTATATATCCGACGGTAAATCCTAGCTATATTGTATGGAATTATCGAAAGATAATTTGGATATATGTGCTTTATGTGTTAAATATCTATCGGTGATTAGTCAATAGCGATAGTTTGATTTCAATATTGCATTGGTATTCTCCATCTATTCTATCGGTAATTTTCGTTTATTTACCATTGTTTTATTTCTCAATTTTCTCTATATATTAAATGTTAATAGTTCACCAATCAACGATAAAATCATTTAAAGAAATATATAAATGCATAATTTATATAAAATGAATAGCTAAACGTAACGAACATGTAATTATAAACAATAAAGCCATTCAACTAGTGCCAGTATCTCATACAAAAAACAACTTTCTTAGTCATAACTAATATCCATAAAAAAACACATAATATCTCATTTACAACAAAATATGTCTAGCTACCATAGTTCTCTCTGTTGAGTTTCGACATTCTCGCGTACCGTACGCGTTCGCTTCACCGTGTATAGCCGGAGTCAACGGTCGAACTCTCTCATGCCGGCGTCACGATTGAACATCCCTCCATCGTCTACCATATAATTTGGTCTTGACAACACATGTAACAAAAAGAATCTCCAATGTTACGTGATACCAATCTCATATATATTCCACGATTATTCTGAATATCCTGCGATGTGGGACTTTTAACCATTCAATACACGCACCCACTCCATTTACAATGAGAGCCACACCTAACACTCTCTATCTTTCGTTTATTGCTGTGCAAGCCTTGCTTGCTTTTCCTTGAGTCTTTGGCACTTAGCTCGCTCGTTCCCTCTCTCTGTCTCAGTCCCGAGCCGCTCCGCTCTTTCATTCTCGAGCTCTAAGCGCGTACCCTCAGGACCTCAACAGTTGTTTGCAGCTCATGAACGTCATCTTCAACAATGGCGTTTTAAACGATGAGAAGAAGACGGAAGCTGTAAAGTAAAAATGAATTTATAAATCTAAACTAGTATGAGTCCCGTACTTTGCACACGGGCAGATGATAGTATGTAAATATTGATTGTTATACTTTTTTTGTGTTTGTTAAAGAACATATGCTTTTAAAGTATTCATGCTCGTACAATACTGTGTATAGCATGAACATTGTGAATTTGCATCGATATTTCTGATTTTTTGTAAATTAAGTAGTAAATGAAGCTGTACTGGTGTATGTAACATTATAAAAAGGAGTTGGTCAATTGAGAATCGATAGGTAGAAAGTGGCAACAAACTTTTGGAATGAAAATAACAACAGCTGAATGGAATGAAAAAAATGCAGTACCATGCAAAGTAAACAAATGGAGGTGAATTGTTCGAGTTTCCTTCTTCTGTTTCTTGTCCTAATTCTTTACAGCAGCAAAGGCATTGGTGTTTTCCAGTTCTTCATATCCTAAGCACAATGGTAGATGGTGTTATTGAAAATATGTGTGTGGATTATTACTACTATGACCATGAGTTTTGATAGGTTGAATTTTCTTTTTCTTTTTGCATTTTAACTGGCGCGTTTACTTTCAAACCCAAAGGAAGTGATTGTTGATGTTTGTTAATATTGTATTGGCAAAGTACTCGGTAGTAAGTACACTACAAGAAAAGTTGTCTTTTATAACGCAAAAAGATAACGCGTTATCTCAAAGTGTTATTATTTATTCTATTTTCTTTTATTCAATCAAGGATCAGGTACGTAACGCATTTGGATAAAGTGGTCCTGCACGATAATTTGCTTGCCCGCCTCTTCCTCAAATTATTTTCCACTTCCCTCTTCATTTTCGTTCCCCTCTTTTTTCTTGCTCTTAAAGAAATCTTAATTCTCTCCTGCAAACCCTAAATATCGGATCCGGTTCAATAGCAACCTTTTCCCTCTACCTTAACCTGCTTTCATCTTGAACCCATTCAGCTACCTGAAATCACCACTGCCTTCCATTTCACCATGACAAACACCCTTGCCCAGACCCAAAAGAGTAAGGAGCATACCATTTTATGGGAGACCATCGGAAGTCTTAAAATGGAGTGGAACTTCTTTCGCGGGCATCATACAAAGGCCAAAATCGGTACATATAATTTTTTTGAGACTACTCATTTACTACCTTACTAGATTGGTTAAATTCGCATCATTCGGTTTGTGGAATGATGTATTATCAGAAAACTTTAGGACTACGATCACTTCTACATAGGGCTGTTGATGAGTTCTCTATTTTATTGGTTTTGCTACAACTTTGCGTGGGTTTGGCTACTTCTGTACTTACAACAAATTTGTTGCTTGCTGTGGTGCTTTGATTTCATTTTTTCAATTTGAACATCGTTATGGAAATTTGATTATTGTATGGGATGTCTGGTGTAAGAAATGTGAGTTGGTACTCACAACACTCCACATATGTTGTTTGGTACAATTCCTCACACAACACGTATTAGATGTAGGGTGTCATACTCAACTAAAGCTTTCTTTAGAAGGTCATCTGAAATGACCGTTATTTGGGCATATTAGGTTTATTTTTGGTGATTTGTTCAACACTCTTTAATGGATCATTTATGAAATTTCATGTGATTTGATAAAGTTTGGAAAACAATACGTGTCTTGCAATTCATCGAATATCCGTAATATGAATTTTCAAGCTATAATAGGTACCGTCAATGGTTTTGATAAATAATTCGGGGTCTGTGAATGATTTTCACTTTTCTAATAATACAGTGCAATGTTTTAAAGAAGAAAATGCTTAGTTAATTTTTACACCAAACCTCATGCATTTGAGCTTACCCAAACTTTATAAGTTCGTGCGTATGCCTAAGTATTTAATATAACTTTAACCATCGACTCTAGAAGATAACTATAACAATAATAAATAATATTTTAGCCTCAAACATAATCAATAATTATATTCCTTAATGTCACTATAAACACAGGAGCCCACTTCGCTACTTCTTTACTATCTTCATGCCACCCATTTGTACTGCTTCAACAGCCACATCATGCTTGGGTACCTCACTATCTAATTAAATGGTAATTATAAATTGAAACATATTTACTAACCAATTTTAAAGCACTAGTTTGATGATGAACTGATAACATAAGTTCTTGATTCCAAACAAGATTTAAATTTCTTTAAATGGATCCCCGGGTATATTCTCAGCAATGTTGCTTATTGCGGTTTATATTCTGTGAATCTAATCTTGTTTTGCTTTTCAATTACATACTTTGTCAACTGTAGATGTGTAGTGAGCAGTGCTGGAAAAATAGCCATGCATGTCGTGGAAAAGCTTTTGTCATGTGGTGCCATCCCCAATACAGTATCGGGTATACATCTAATTTTATTCACATATTTACATTCTACGAGAAATTTTCACATGGCTCTGAAGATGCTTTGAAATTAGCTGGCATGATGATCTATTTAATAGAGAATAATTATTTATGATAAGATTGCTTTAATGTTTGTACTCTGTAAAATATTTAATAGAGAAAATATTTTCCTTTTTTACAGATGTTGTTTTGATTAGTATAGAAATAAAATATTATTGAAAATTATGCAGGTTCAATAAAATTTAATTTTCTAATAAATAACCATGTTTAGTAGAAGTAACAGAGCAATTTTATGGATATGTATTTAAAATGATGAGAGTTTGCTATGTGTTTATATTTGTAGTCAACAGTTTACATGATCCACAAAAACACCAAAATAGGCATGTCAGAACATTGCATTTATAGTAGTCAAATTGTACGTACAAAGGCTTTGACTTTAACACCATTTTAGCTTTTCGAGGTAACTGTCACTTTGCCACACAAGACATTGTAGATCGAAAGCCATCAAGGCTCTCTTGGTGACATAATGGGGTCGAAGGGATACATGGGGCCTGTTATCATTTTAGTTTATTGTGTCTTTAGCTGAGTTACTAACTATGTTAACATGTTTAAGTTTGTATTAAAAGGTGGTAAGGTAGATTAATTAATCCTTTTTATATGAATAGATGTTTCTTATTCCAAGTTTTGCCTGATGAGAAACATGTTGGACAAGGGTTATACACTGCACTTATTATTCTCTTAGTTTCTCTCGTCTCACAACTGAGAGTTTTATATATAAAATTTACTCTTGTAGCTTAAAAGTTGATTTTTTTTTAATGCTTCAGGTGTTAACCAGGTATTTTCTACAAAAGCTATTTGGTCCCAAACTTTGGCTTTCTGGAGATTATATGCCTTTATACCTTGATCTTCCTTCTAATATGGGATTTGTATTTTAGTTTACCTGTATTTGTCAACTATATCTATGAACACTAACTAATTTTATTAGGCCCCATCCATAAAAATTAAAATCTAATGCATAGTTTTGGAGTTTGGCATTTCAAGCAAGTGTGAAACAATACGAAATTCACAACATTTAATAAATACCATGCATATTAATTTTAACTGAATGAATAAAAAGATTCGACAACTTTCGGGATCTGTAAGAAATTTATTTTTGTATGTTGAGGATTGCTTTGATGTGCAACTATTATTTTATACATTAAACATCAGTTATACTGGTATCACTATTGCATGATTCAAATTCTAATGCACAGAAAAAAATTATTGTGGTATGTGTCTTGTTCATTTGTACATGGTCTCGGTGTACCTTGCATAATTTGCTCAATGCAGCTAGGTTCCTTTCTCATGGGGTGGCTTGGAGTGGTATTCAAGTCAAGTATATGCCAGTTTTAGGAGCACTTAGCAATTGGATTATCAACTGGCTATTTAGGTAGCCTAACAACTATTAGTGGATGGAATCAGAGAACGCTTAATTTGGCATCTAAAGGTCGTTGGGCATATGCTATACTTGGCATTATAGTCGGTAAGTTAGTTTTAGATTTCAAATACGAAATTTTTGATTTCTTTTCATCTTTTCCATTTATTTTATACTGACTAACTAGTCTACCAAGCTTGAATTTGATTGATTGCTAATATTAATTTCATTCACTTGTGATTTGCACATGTTGATATTGACATGGTTATGTAAATTCTTGCTTGTGTCCAATTCAATTGCATTGTCTAATTAAGTTTTGAAATATGTTAATCGATTGAGACTGTGCAACATCTTCTATTTTGTTAGAGACAACGAACAATTGTTTTGGTGAGCTGATTGAAAATGCAGGATCTGTATCTAACTATCTATACTCTGAATCTACCCACTATCCCCGATATACGTCATTCCCTTCTCTTCTATTTCTTACTTATGCGATTGCTATTCTCTGCTATGGCAGGCTGATGAATCGTTACTTGCTATATTTGTTGTCTTGAGATCGCAATACAGCCTACACCCAATCAACGGTTCATATGGACTTATCTGATGAAATGCTAGAACTAGGCGTAAATGACAGTTTCTCACTGCTATATATTAAACCTGTTATACCGAGGTTGACTGATATCTCCAACGATTCCCCATACTGTTAAGATTACCTGAACAATACATATGATAAAAAAAAAATCCCTACTATTCCAAGCTCTGCCTGTCCAATTTACCTTCAACACCATCATAAACCGTTTTTCAATGTATTTGCTACTCAACGCTTGGTCCTATTCTCACTGTTAGATAATCCCTAACAACGACATCTGGTAGTCCACACTCATGTTCTTTTTTCTAATTATTTTAAGGCTTTCTACGTATATCCACGAAAAGGGATGTATTGTTCAGTTAATCGTAATATCCTTAACAGAATTCAACATTGAGTCTATGTTTACTACAAATCATGTGAATGATTATTAATATCTTCTGTACGTACCGTTACAATTACTCAAATCTTAATATCCTACTCATACGATCCTCCGTCCCATATATCTGCCATAGCATTGTTAATTTTTCCCCTACACTCGGGCTGCCGTAAAAAAAACTTGGTTTAAGGTCAGCAATGCTTAAGAAAATAAGATTTGCAGTTTGGGTTATAAATCTTTGCTCCTTCTAACTTATCTCTGCTATATCTTTCAATCATTTGTTCTGCGTACTGGAATGCCTCTAATTCAAATATGCGTACTTGCTAAGTTTGATATTACTGGATAAAAATGTTCAAGGGAGACATTTGTTGATTTGATTGTTTTACCACACACTTCTTCATGCATGCTTCTAACAAACTACGCAATGCAAACCATGACCCATTATCGTATTCTAAGGACTGCATTAAAATACAGGTGCCGTCCATCTATACTGATTTTATTTGGGTATTGACTAACATGTTCATTTGTTTTTCCAGATCATAAGGTGGATGATTTGCTACTATGGTTAGGAATAGAAGAACTATTCAGCATGATAGAGCATGTCATGTTGCGGTACTGAACTTTTAAACTTGTTTTAATTTGCAAGATGATAACTGCTGAATTTCTGTGCTACAAGTTTACGATTGTGCTATGCTGTACCGATGGTTTCGATTCAATAGTCACGCTCTGTTGATGTAAGAAACGCTTTATTTTCCTTAAGTTAACATGTTTGTATCCCGTTTCTTATTTATTTGTCTACGTTACTGAGACTCTACCTGATACATGTTTTATGCTTATTTGTTGTAGTACCACTTGCAAGCTATATATTTACTTTCATGTAAATTTCCGTAATTTTATGTTCATGCTCTTTGTAGGCATAGACTGGCAGCATGTAGGTATTTCTGCTTTGATGCTACTTTACGTTTGTAGTCATTGCAAACTTAAACTGTGGTTCAATGTAACTATCATTAGCTTTAACTCAAGTTGTTCCGTCGATTCTGTGCAAATTGTGCAAATTGTTCCGTCGATTCTGTAAAACATTTGACTGAAAATGGTGTGGAAAACCTTTGTACTGCATATGAAAAGAGGGCAGCTCAGATTTTGAGAGTCATAGATCATCTGAAGAGAGAAGGTATTCAGTCTTAAATTTATGTTTTACATTACTAATTCTGTCCTCTTTGTATGAACAAAATTTATTGCTGCTTTGCTTGATTTACTCCATATATTATGTATCAACCGTCTTGCTTGCAGTTTGCCATCTCAATTGGGAGTACGGACATCAATGGTTGAAGCATAAGCACATGCACATGACATTGTCAAGCATTTTATTCCCTTGTTTATCTACGATGTGCTTTCCCTGTTGCATGTTCTATATGACATATGATATCAAGAAGAGTATTGCTGACATAGTAAATACATATTTGACATCTTCAAGATGAACGTGTCTTTCAATAATAGCTTGGCCTGCTGCACACGTTGTAATGACATGAATTTTCAGTAAGTATAATCTACTTTGTTTATAAACACACACACACACACACACACACACAGATATATATATATATATATATATATATATATATATATATATATATGTTTAAGGTCTACCTTTATTTGCCAAGTAAATTTAGAGGGCTAGCTTTATTTGCCAAGTAAAAACATCTATCATTAATTATGTATCGTTCTTAATGTAATTATTTATTTTATTTGCAGGTGTGTGAAAGAAGAAGATGCTAAAATTGTGATCTTCATTTTAATGCAAACAATAAAATATGTACTTTTTTTTGTTAAACTATGCTACTATTTTTTGGGTGTGCTTAAAATATTTGCTACTACGTTTTGATGTGTATGAATATTTGGTATGTTTGATGTAATGTGTTACATCTCTATATTTATTATCTTTTATGATTATTATTGTGCTTTTTGATATTGGTATTTAATACTGCAGTTTATTAGTAGGATGCAGACCATAAAAAGCACTATGGTATTACAAAAAACGCTATAAATAATGATGAATGATAGGTCAGTAAGCGCTATAAAATAAGATATTATAGCGGAGTACAAGCGCTATTGTAGCTGACTTTTTATAGCGGCATATTGGAGTTGTGACAAGTCACCGTCTACAATAAACTGTTCAAATACAGCGCTAATAATCCGCTATTAACACTTTCCATAGCGCAACATTAGTGCTATCTTAGAAAAAACAAAAAGTATTTTGTGGCTAATAACGAATTTCATAGCAGGCTAACAGCGCTGTGATATTAATCAATAACGCCTATTTGCCGCTATAAAAATAAATAACATAGCGCAATATTTGCGTTATGAAATTAACAATTTTTATAGCGATTTTTTTGTGCTATCTAATGTTGGTAGTTTTAATCACATGTCGTTATACAGCGTTTATCGAACCGCTATAATATCATTTAATAGCGTTTTTCGGACGCTATCGTAGGGTCTTTTTGTTGTAGTGGTAACATAAAAGTTAATGAATATTATGCTTATAACTGGGTAAATATGCTTAGTGAATTAATAGTTGAATTTCTTACAGATCACATTATCTTGAGTATAATGGATAAATAAGACTATAATATATTGCTACTTAAAAAGTCCAACTTACAGGGGAGTCAGTGCAACCAATAAAATACTGTGTTGTAAGCAAACTTGTGTTTTGCATGGAGAATGTTTTTTCCAGCAATGATTAGGGAATAAGAACGGGAAAAAACACTGGCCACAACTTTTAAAACATGATTCGGGTCACAAGTGGTGGGATATAAGTAAGACATGTAGCCATCTCAACTATTATAAATTGATACGTACATCAATTAGAAGCCATATCATCTTAATTACAAAAAGGTATAGAAGATTCCATATCCAATAGAAATATTAATTGACTTGTTCATATGTTGTACCTGAGTGACCTAAGAAAGTAAAACATGCTGAATATATATCTTTGTACAATACATTTTTCTATTTACAATATTAATATTAGTGCCAAGGTTCAAAATTTCATTTTCCGTTTTCATTCCGCTCACAAAGAAATTTAAAAATTTCGGTTCTGTTTCGAAAACTCAGCTTTAATTCCGTTCTACGAATTCCGTTATTTCTTTTTCCATATATATGTAAATTAATACAATTTAAACATACTACAAATAAAAAATAAACTTTATATTACTTTTATACAAATTATTAGTAGTTCAAAATTTAAGGTCCACCGAACGAAGTAAAAGTCATATTGAGAATCAATTCTTCACAAATCAAAGTCCAAGTCCAACACAAAATTATACTTTTTCCTTCTGGGTAGGACCTCCATAACAAAAAATCCTAATCTTTCAAAAAAAAAACCCTAAACCGAAGAGATGGCGGCCTCCTCTTCATTCCTTGCCTCTGTCTCTTCTTAGCATTTAATTATTTATACAAATAAATCATTTTTTTTAAAGCACCGTCGGACAGGGACGGAGCTAGGATTTGGCATCAACCCGGGCTATTGAAACATTGCATTATAAAATGACATATGTGTGCTTAACAGAATTACAAAAAAATGACATATTTCGTTTATGCAATCATCATAGCAAACCATGCAAAGTAGCCATTTTCTTGCAAATTAATGACCCGGGCTGTAGCCCAGGGTACAATACACATGGATCCTAAGGCTTAAAAATAGAATACAAAACTTATAGCTTGGATTCAACTATAAGGTAGCTAATAATGTCGATCCATATAATCCACTACCAAATCATGCACACATGCACTTGTTGATCAAAGAACGGTAATCTTGGACAGCTACTAGATTTATTCAACTAATAAGCATGAAATTTAAGCCTGTCAATTTGTACACGCACTTGTGATTTAAAATCTAGAACACAAATTTATTACCTACTTGATCGGTACAACTTAGTTACCAGTTTTAAGAACGACTATTTCTCAAGCATTATAATACATTTCATAATGGTATCATCGTATAGAATCAGCCTATTTATGCATGTATTTCAGAAACCAACTTGTTTTACTATTCTGCAGTGACATTAAGGTTGAAATACACACGTGAGTAGAATGTAACTCAAATAAAGCAAGTATATAAACAAAATATTTGAAACAGTAGCAACATAGTTTACCTACAGTTTATCAAAGTTCAAACCTAAACCAAGTTACAAATAAGACACAGCAACAATAGCTGAAAATACAAAACACAACAATGTATAAAATTTTGACTTCGATATTCATAAGAAAACATATTCCCTACTTAAAAGACGCATTTTTCCCTGAACCAGTGCATTATTGCAATAGTATTGCAGTGCATGGCCTTGCGTTGCTTTAAATGGAAGATATTTGTGCAGCACAAAAGTTGATATACACAAAAACATGTTTGAGTCAGAATTATTATATGCTTTTTTTTTTTTCCAACTTGTTTGTTTTTAGGTCGGTTTTTTGTCTTTCGCATTCAGGCATATTCAACTGTGAACTGAGTCATTTTCTCCATAGAATAAGAAAGTAATCCATGAACTTTTAAAACTGAATAGATACTATGAATGGCTGAATTTTTTTAAGTACAATAAGAACACACAAGTCTTGACTTGCCTTAAGGTTAAACCTTCATCACCTGCTGGCTCTAGTTCTGATTCAACACCTTCCAACATAAATGCAAATTGAATTTTGTAATGAAGCGATTCAGATATAAAAGAAGAAATGAAACTGAATTTATTTCAACGAATGATTTAGATACAATCTTTGATGTTACAGAGGATATTGTAAAATTGTTACATCGTTTGATACAATAGTCTGTAATTTATATATGACTCTTATATGCTAATGGGCTGATATGGCCCATAACCCAATACATTATGTAATACTGTCTTTTGCTATATTATCCTTAGATCTGGTTTTGTATGGCTGAGATTGAGATGATGTCTACTTCATATAATTTTCCAGACCGATACTTTCAGATACATTTCATTTCTCTCCCTCAAACCCTACCTCATCTAGGCTTTGCGGCGATTTGCTTATTCAGTCTCAATTGCTCAAATAATATGATTTTTCATGAAGAATTCTTCTGTACATTAAGAGAAAAGATGAGATCTGAAGAAATCTTGCTTCTACAGTAAGATATGATGAAACTTGGTGTGTGATTCTTATATCGAAACCAAGGATTGCAATTTTTGACTCTTTGTTCGATTATTGAGCTTGATAACTTGAGGATCTACAGAAAATTACATCCTTGTTGCTTTTCTGATGATGAACTAGTCAACAGAGGTCAAAAGTCTTCGACTTTGAGCTTCTTTTTGTACCGAGTGAGCTTCTTCATGTACAGAATGAAAGCCTTCATCTTCATCACTTTTCTGATTAGTAGCTTGAGAGATGTTGTCAAAACTCTCGACTATAAGCCTCTGTCTGAACCAAGTAAAGTTTTTCTTTGATAGAGGTTTTGTCAGAATGTCTGCGGTTTGGTAAGTGCAAGGTATGTGGTTTACGCTTAATTTTCCTTTGCTTACCTGCTCACGAACGAAGTATAAACCTAGTTCGATATGTTTTGTTCTTGCACGTAAGATGGGATTGGAAGTTAGATGTGTTGTGCTTAAATTATCGCACCATATGATTGTTTTGTTCTCTGTCTTGATTTGCAACTCACTTAATAGGGATTGTATCCACATAATCTCGGCTGTAGCATTGGCTACACTTCTGAACTCTGCCTCTGTGCTCGACCTCGACACAGTTGGTTGTTTCTTTGAACACCAAGAAACTGGATTTTGACCTAAGTAGATACAATAACCTGTAGTTGATCTTCTGTCATCTAGGTCGGAGGCCCAGTCGGCATCAGCATACCCTGTGATGTTTATAGCTTTGCTTGATTCTAGGGTTAGACCAAAGTTTTGTGTGCCTCTAAGATATCTTAGGATCCTTTTTACCGTCTTCCAATGGATATCTGTTGGACTTTGCATGTGTTGACTTACGTTATTAACACTGTAACAAATATCTGGTCTGGTAATTGTTGCATACTGAAGAGCACCAACTATGCTTCTGTACTGACTGTCATTTTGAATAGTTTCACCTTTGTACTTGGACAAATGAACATTGCTTACCATTGGTGTAGAGATTGAGTTGGCTTGATTCATTTTGGCTTTGTCTAGTATCTCTGTGATATACTTTTTCTGGTTTAGTTGAACAGTTGTGTCAGATATCCTTTTAACTTCTATGCCCAAGAAATAATTCAGATCACCTAGATCCTTAATTGTGAATATTTGATTTAGATGCTTTGTAAGATTGTTGATCTCTTGCTTGCTGTTTCCTGTAATAATGAAATTTAGTAAATAATGAGTTGTCAGATTTTGTTGGATGATATCCCAATCTGATCATTGTATCCTTTAGCTTTTCGAACCACACTCTTGGTGCTTGCTTTAACCATATATTGCTTTATGCAGTTTGCAGACATAATCTTCTTTTCCTTTGTGTCTGAAGCCATATGGCTGTTCCATATATACCTCTTCCTGTAAAACACCATTCAAAAAAGCATTGTTAACATCTAGTTGCTTGATGCTCCAATTTCTGCATAAGGCAATTGTAATAACAATTCTAATAGTAGCGGGTTTCACAACAGGAGAGAATGTCTCATGAAAATCAAAACCATGCTGTTGTGAATAACCTTTAGCTACTAATTTTGCCTTGTGCTTAGAAATTGAACCATCAGCATTTCTTTTCAACTTATAAGTCCACTTGCAGCCTATAATGTTTTTATTTTTTGGCTTGGGGACAAGATTCCAAGTCTTGTTCCTCGTTAATGCCTCATATTCATTGAGAATTGTTGTTTTCCAATTTTTTTTTGCATGGCTTGTTCATGTGTGCTTGGTTCCACTGTATCTAGAACTGCATTGAAATTTTTTGGTTTGAATATACCGCTCTTTGATCTTGTAATCATGTGATTCCTGGTATCATTTGGCTTTTGCTGATGACTGGGTCTCTCTATTTCTGATTGAATGTCAATATCATTGATTTGTGAATTGACTCGAGTTTGATGTGATATAAGTTGTGTACTTGTCCCTTGTTGAGATGATTGCTCAGGTACATGCACCGACTCAGTTTGAATATCATCTGATTCATGTCTGAACTCATGACTTTGGAAGTTAGTACAGCTTGCTTCCTGTCTCTTACTCTGATAAGCAGTTTCTTTCTATGGCTGCATTACTACAAGTGGTGGATAGGATATTGGTGGTAATGACTCTTTTGTATTATACACTTTACATGTGGTTTTGATATTCTCTTCTCTAAACGGAAAAGTCTTTTCATTGAATACCACATGTCTTGAGATAACAATTTTGCCATTACTATTTAAGCATTTGTATCCCTTTTTATTTGATGCATATCCTAAGAATGTACATGGTAATGATCTAAAGTTTAATTTATGAGTATTATAGCGTCTGATATAAGGAAAACATAAACACCCAAACACTTTAAGGCTTGGGTAATCTGGGCTAATATTAAACAACACTTCAATATGGCACTTTAAGTGTAAAACCTTTGATGGAAGTCTATTAATTAAGTAGACTGCAGTAGCAAAGGCATCAGGCCAAAATTTTAATGGCATAGATGCTTGTGCTAATAAGGTAAGCCCAGTCTCAACAATTTGTCCGTGTCTCCTTTCAATGAGACCATTCTGTTCAGATGTATATGAACATGTTGTCCTGTGATTAATCCCCCTATTTTGAAAGAACTCTCTCAAAGGAAGATACTCTGTTCCACCATCAGACTGAAAGTTTTTAACTTTGCAGTTAGTTTGATTTTCCGCAAGTGCTATAAATTGTAAAACTGCATTATGAGTTTCAGATTTTGACTTTAAGAAATATATCCACACATATCTAGAATAAGCATTAACAAAATAAATATAATATTTATATCCATAATCTGTATGTATTGGAGCAGGGCCCATAGGTCAGTAGCTACCAATTCAAGTAGTTTGTTGTATTGTGTTTTTGAATCTATGAATGGTAGCTTATGACTCTTGCCCATTTGACAGTATGTGCATATGTATGGCAATGATATATTATCAACAGAAATATTACTCTTATTCAATACATGCTTAACAATTGTGACATTTGGATGTCCAAGTTTACAATGCCATTTATCAAATGTCTCACTAGTTTCATTCTGTTTGACTTCTAAGTTATTACACCAATTTCTTTTAAGGCTTCATTTTCTTGAATTATTCACACTGAACTTTTACAGTCCCCTACACTGTTTACCCTGCAGAAGTATTTCCTTAGTTAGCATATCCTTAACTAAACAGTGATAAGGGTAAAATTCAAAGCAGACATTGTTATCTCTTGCAAATTGGGACACACTTAGTAAGTTCTTTTTGATAAGTGGTACCCTCAACAGATTATTAAGATACAATTGTCTTTTACCCATGATATAGGACCTACCAGTGTGTGTAATTGCAACAGATTTGCCATTACCCATATGTATAGTATTCATACCTTGGTACTCCTTGTTTCCAAGATTGAGATTAGTCAGGTTGTTGGTGATATAATTGATTGCTCCTGAATCAAGTACCAGTCTTCATCCTGAACATGTTCTTCCCTTGCTATTTCAGTTTAAGATGCTTTCATATCTGATGAATTGCTTTTTCTTGTTGCATATGTGCCATATTGACACTGCGATTTGGGTTTCTTTGATTATTAGACCCTTTACCTGGAATATAATTGAGATTCAGTCTGAAGTAGCGTTTTGTTGCTGTGTGACCAAGTTTTTCACAAATTTGGCATTTGGGTCTATTATTGTTGTTCCATCTCCCCCTTCCTCTTGATCTGTTTGAGTATGTTCCCCTTTGTGTGGACTGATCACTTTTATTGTTGTTCTGGCCTTTGCTTTTGTAATTTGGCAAAATTGGCAAATAGATAAGACTCTTGTGGTTTCTTTGTATCTATTATTTCCTCATATGACAACAAGATAGAATGCACATCATCTATTGATGGTAAATTTCTTTGAGATGTTATAGTAGCCACCACGGCTTCATATTCCTCACTTAGACCATTTAATATAGTCATGATCTGCTCTGAGTTAGATACTTTCTGATTAGCTGCTTCCAATGTATCACATATGGACTTAATCTTGAAGAGATACTCTCTCATACTGTGATTATCTTTCTTGATATTGTGAAGCTGTCTTTTATGAAATAATACATTTGCTGCTGATTAAGAATTAAAGACCTTTTCAATAGTTGATCATATATCACTTGCAGTTTTGCAACCTATAACATGTGGTAACAAGTTTGCATTGATTGAGGATAATAGCCATGAGCATATTAATCTATCTTGTCTGTGATTTTGTACATAATCTTCATTACTAACAACCTTGTTTTCTTGATCAGTAACACATTTTGGAGGAATTGGAAGGGTTCCAAGAATGAATCCTTCAAGACCATATCCTTGAATGGCTGTCTCTACTTGCAGCTTCCACAGGAGATAGTTATCATCATTTAGGTGTACTGTAATCAGTTGACTTTGGGGACTAATCACGGTCTTGACCAATTTCTCCACAATTGCTGGCGATATGCTGGGATTCACTTCCACTGATTGGGGTTTCTGAGTGTTCTTCTGGCATGATGATTACAGAAATTCACCAAAAATAGAAAATAGAGGGCAGAAACAGTATCTTCTTGAAGAAAACAGAATCAAGGATGAAGGACTAATCGCAAACAGGTTTGTTGCACCCAAAAGACTCAATTGATGAGGCTTCTCTGATGAGTTCTTTTATGGAATGGCACTTTCTTTGGTTTGTGTTGATGTTTTCTGAATTCTTGACTCTGATTTCTTGATCTTTGATTCTGTTTCAAAGAAAACTTTAATTCACTAATGAATATTATTGCAGCCAGATACTGAAAACTGGCGAGGCAGTGATATTTATTAGTTGAATCTTCTTCTCAAGTGATGAAATCTAATCTGATGAGAAGAAAACCAAAAAAAATTATTTTGCTGATGATTTTCTTCTTTGCTTTTCTAAAAAATTCTTGAAGCTGTTAAACTTATTCGGCTCTGATACCAAATTGAATTTTGCAATGAAGTGATTCAAATATAAAAGAAGAAATGAAACTGAATTTATTTCAACAAATGATTCAGATACAATCTTTGATGTTATAGAGGATATTGTAAAATTGTTACATCGTTTGATACAATAGTCTGTAATTTATATACGACTCTTATATGCTAATGGGCTGATATGGCCCATAGTCCAATACATTATGTAATACCGTCTTTTGCTATATTATCCTTAGATATGGTTTTGTATGGCTGAGATTGAGATGATGTCTACTTCATATAATTTTCCAGACCGATACTTCCAGATACGTTTCATTTATGCATGAGAACAAACTATATATAGTGTATTTTACCAGAAAAACCTGCTTTTTTTAATTGCCTTGAAAATTAAAACATTTAAGTAGCTGATCATTAACGAGGATGTCATTTTTTACTATTGGTAAACAACACCATCTCATTAAACTGTACCCATTTGTTAGGGTTATCTCGCATGTTTAATGGAGGAACGACGGTTTGGATTGGAAAAAGTCTCACATCGCTAAATAACATGGAGAAGTGGTGTATAAATATGGGTTGGTAGGCACGTAACATTAGGGATTCCTTTTGTCACAACAAAGTGTGTGCCAACCCATATGCGTACGCCACGTGCTGGAGATGGGGAGCTCATTCCGACCGTCGTTACAAAACAGTGGTATCAGAGCCGATGGTTACGGACTGGGCCATGCAGACACAGCAGTACTCTCAAAGCTTACTGCAAAGGGATGCGAGTCAAGGGGGAGACTGTTAGGGTTGTTTCGCATGTTTAATGGAGGAACGACGATTTGGATTGGAAAAAGTCCCACATCGCTAAATAACATGGAGAAGTGGTGTATAAATATGGGTTGGTAGGCACGTAACATCAGGGATTCCTTTTGTTACAACAAAGTGTGTGCCAATCCATATGCGTACGCCACGTGCGGGAGATGGGGATCTTTGTCCGACCGCCGTTTCACAACAGTGATATCGGAGCCGATGGTTACGGACTGGGCCATGCAGACACAGCAGTACTCTCAAAGCTTACCGCAAAGGGATGCGAGTCAAGGGGGATACTGTTAGGGTTGTCTCGCATGTTTAATGGAGGAACGACGGTTTGGATTGGAAAAACTCCCACATCGCTAAATAACATGGAGAAGTGGTGTATAAATATGGGTTGGTAGGCACGTAACATTAGGGATTCCTTTTGTTACAACAAAGTGTGTGCCAACCCATATGCGTACGCCACGTGCTGGAGATGGGGAGCTCGTTCCGACCGTCGTTACACAACACCATTTCCATTGAATAACACCAAACCAACTTACATTAAACATAACGCGGTACTAAGCAACATGTCTACGAACCTAAGCACTCTATGGTTGCTAAATTTAGGGATTAAAGTGGAAGAGTTATAAGGGGTGCTATCTCAATGACAATTTAATATGATATTGTTTGAACATCAAATAACTGTTTAATGTGTTCTTCAGATCGACACAAAGACTAAGAAGTGTCATGAAAGAAATAAGGACAAAGAAGGAAGATGGGACTATGGAAACCAGCTTCAACTTTGAATTACTAGTCCTGTATAACAGCTTTTTTTTCCACCACACTGTTTATTACCGGTTGCAAATTTATATTTTGTTTCCCAATCTTAATGTCAATGCACTTATGTATCTGCCATTTATAGTATTAATGCAGTTTCTATTACAACAACTGATTTCAACATTTCATTACGTGTACTGTTCTGATTATCTCCAAATAATACTACATGATCTGTTAATCCCAGTCCATTTGAGATTGGACCAATAAAGTTCCAACAATGTTTATTGTTTTATTCGGCATTTCAAAGGAGTCATGCTAAATACATTTCTCTATGTGCTCCATTTAACCCATTTGTTTTATTCGGCATTATACTGCCGAATGCACTTGAAAATTTTCGATAGTATACTACCGAATGGAGTATATATATTTTTTATCACTTTCGTTGACAATATATGGCCGATCGAAATTGGGTAAAATATAGCACGTAGCAGGATGTATTTAACATGACTCTTTCAATGACTATGGCAACCCAATGTAATGAATTTGTTTTAATTTGAACGGAAGCGATTTATTTGATCAGGATCTAGTATTGCCTATTTAGATACCAATGGAACTTAAAAAATTCAATTATGCAGTCTTACAAAAATAATACCAGAAATAAGAGACATGGAAGATTTAACGTGGTTTGGATATGAATATCCCATGTCCACGGAGACCAAACAGCTTCTTTTATTTCACTAAAGAAAAGAGTACAAAAGAGAAGGAAGAATAATGGTGGATATTCTTACACGCTTGCAGTTGCACATATGAAGATGAACTTCCTTCATTTAAATAGACTTAATGTAACGACCCGAAATTTTCACACCCGAAAATTCCAGATAGTTACGAAAAAGAAGAAAGAGATAGAAGAAGAACAGAAACTTTAACATCTCACATTCGCAGCGAATAAAATATAATAATAAATAATAATAACAGTTTACAAAGATTACTATATCTGTCGATTACAATTGATATACATCAGAGTTTCACATTATATACAGTCATTGAATATTTACAATTATCATGTCTCATATTAACAATAATATAAATACAACGGAAATACTCTATACGATATTGCCATCCAGCTCGCCTCTTGAGCTCCAGAACGTCCTAACCTGAAAATCTGTAATACTCGGTCTGACCCGAGCATTACACCAAAGTAACTGGAAACCAGCGTGAGTAAACCCAACTAACATGAAATACCAAAGCAAACAACTTATATAAAACCCGGGTAACTCAAATCAATTTTCAAAATCCACAATATGTCATAGACATAATTTATTTCACACATAAGTTTCCTAAGTGCCAACATTTCGATCAAATAGTCTGATTCGCTTAAAAAAAATGTTTCATTCCAACTTGTTAATCTCATATACCAATTTATAAAAAAAAATCGAAGTATTTCCGGGTATTTCCCAATACCCGAATCCGGCCTCTTCGATTCTCATGTCATCCAAACCCAAGTTATCCAAATGAAATACACAGCATTTCTTATCAGAGGTACCAACCCATACAAAACTCCCAATATCATTCAATCATCCATAAGCAAGGCTTAATCACACAAATCGATTCAATTTATTCTAATTGAATTAAATTAATCCTGATTGAATTACTAATCTCATCCACTTAGACTTCTCCATTAAACATTAACTGATTTCTAATCAATTAATTCACCATCCTATCATTTTGATTTTGATTAATCACCTTGGATTAATTATCCTTCAATTTTATTCAAGAATTTAACTTTAATCCATTTCACTACGTTAATTATTTTAACCAAAATCAATAAGAAGTCTCTAATTACCTCATAAATTAATTAACTATATTAATTTCATTTATCCTTAATCACTTATATTAATTAATTTCTCGTAAGCCATTGATCATGGATTAATTAATCTTAATTTATCCATCTTTGATTACATCTTTAATTACACACGTTAAGAATTTCCAATTTTATTTTAATTTATCCTAATCAGATTTATTTATCTTAATTAAACCACAATATTTAATCATTTTCAATTAATTCCAAACTGTAATTAACTATTCTTTTAGTTACTTCATTAAATAAATCAATTACTCTTTTATTAATTATCTTAATTAATCTCTTGATTAATTTCACCTAGTAATTATATTTTATTAATACCATTAAGAAATTTCTATCAAACCATCTCTTGGTTTTTTTTTTCTAAATTAACTCGGCTAAATTAACTTAAACCTTAATGAATTCAAACCTTTACTTACTAATTTATCAACTCGATTTATTAATTAATTTAATTAATAAATTATCCATTTCAATTACCCTACTTACTCAACATTAACTGATCATAAATCAATAATTTAATGATCCTCTAATTATCATTTTAATTAAGTAATTACCCTTTAATTTATTTCATCAATCATTATTCCTAACCTTTCACGGTAATTAATTAATTAACCATGATTAATTTACATTGATCTTTAATCAATTACATTAATTAATTATATTTAAATAATTACCACCTTTAATTTACCTTAATTAATTCCATTCAGAAATTCACTATTCTCTATTTTCCCATTAATTAACTTCTTGATTAATTATTTTAATAAATCACACCAAGTAATTAATCCCTTGTTACTTCCTCAAGGTGATTGTCTTCCTTATTAATTACTCAAAATAATTAAACCTTAAATATTTCCATTTATCAAATTTCTTTTTAATTAACTTCCCATTAAATACCTACCTGAAGTAATTACCCTTTATAACATTCGGTAATTTCTCATTTATTACTTCACTAAGAAATATACCAAATCAATTACACTAGGTGATTTTTTTTTAAACAGAGAACAATAGCCTGCATACCACATCAATTCCAGAAAACTCATACATGTGTGTGTATACATACATACATACATATATATATATATATATATATATATATATATATGCGCGTAAATACTACTATGCTTATTCTCGGATATACAAGCAACAGATTTGTGTTTTAAAAAGATAAAATTACTCACCTTAGAAATTGCAGTCCACTCCCATCGTTCGTACGCTCAGGCTCCTCACATCCCTTGCCTCTCGAGCATCACCTCGCCTGACCTTGGTCGCCACTTAAATTCGAACGCGATTCAATCGTGAGCCAACTCGCGAGTCATGCCCTAATTAAAATTTTTTTTTCTACAGAAGTTGATTTCGATCATGAGGGTTTGGACGCACTGAAGATGGGGAAGGAAAGTGAAAACACGCGGTTACTTATGTAAGAAAATAGATATAGGGGTGAGAGGCTTCTTGGGTACGATAAAATGAAAATATCTATGACCTTATTCCTTTAAATTTTATTATATCTTCAAAACGTCGCAATAACTGCCATTAAAATTCTAACCCCACTTAAGAAATGTCATTAGGCAATTATAAGATTCTACTCGTGTCCCGAACATGATGAAACGTGTTCAGAACCTAAGTTGATCGTATACACGAGTTACAGAAGAAAACGATCAGTTTCAAAATAAATCGATTAGAATATTTCTAAGCGTTTTGAGATGCCAGGGTCAAACGACAACTCCGATTGCTACGGAAATTGAAATCCGATAATAACTAACTATTACGGATCCAATGGAACTGGTTTCGTTGAATTCAGAGACTGTTCCTTGGAAGGCTATTTTTAAATTCAATTCAGCCGATAAAATTTTAAAACTGAACAAATCACCTTTAAATTAAATTTCAACCATCCTATTATCTCAGTATCATCATTATAAATTTTATAAGCCTTCAACTTATTTTAAACAGGCTTGAAACTTCAGGTTCAACATTTACCCAATTTCAGTTGTATAATTCAATAATTTAATTATCAAGTAAATATTTATATTCAGAATTCAAGTTTAAAATTAACTTTTCAATATTTAAAAATCAATTTATTATTCCTATTTAAGTTGTTAAAAATTCCGGGTCGTCACATTCCTCCCCCCTTTAAAAGAATTTCGTCCCCGAAATTACTAATTAGGAAGAATGGTTCAAAACCCGCTTACTTTTCTCAAAACTCACAATTCAACATCCTACCAACTATCTTTTATTAAAGACCCACTATCACATCAACCAACTTCCCCAAACCTCCTATAATTTCAAACAATGCCCTTTTTGTTTAATCATCTAATTACAATTTAAAACCAAATTTAGATTATCAAAAAAATTTCTCAAAATTTTTCTAACTCTCTAAATTTCCGAAATTTTTTGACAGCGTCTCCTTTGCGCGGCTAGCTCAGTACTACTACAAAAGGCCTCTACGGGCTCTCAAATTTCCAAAAGTAAACAAAAGCCAAGTGGCTACATCAAAAACCCAATCCAATTTCATACAGAAATTAAAATACATACCTTTTTGTCGGGCAATTTACATTTACCTTTTCGAATCAAATCCAACTTTCTTTTCCCTTTTTAATACCTGCATATCTTGTTTAGCAACAATATTCAATCGTAACTTACAAATCATTTTATACATTCTCTTATATAGGTTTTCATATTTACTTCTATTCAAATTCGTTTGTCCCCGTTTTAATATGAATTCAACTTATTTCAATTTTGAATATTAAATTTTTATTTTCCATATATAACTGAGTCTTATTAGTTCCATCTACTAATCTATTTCAGTTTCATATTTAAAATCGTTTATTTGCTTAACAAAAATTTTCTCACAAATTTTTTTCTAACTCCCAAAATTTTCGAAAATTTTTGACAGAGTCTCCTTTGTACGGAGGAGCTTTTGCAATTTGACAAGAGATATAAATATATATACATCGACCCACCCGGTCGGAAAAAGCAAAAACAGTTCATATTTCCTATTTTTATTGCGTAGGCGTACCTTATTTAGCATTTTAAGCAAGCAACTTATTAATTTAAGCAATTAGCGCAATTCAAATCCAGCCAAACGGCCTTCAGGTACCTGTACTTACTCAATTTAAATATGTAAGTGCCATATATAGAAAAATTTATTAGCATTTCACTTACTTTCAATAGCTAAACACATGTATTACATACACAACAAATGCCAAATGCTTCCCATAAGCGATGCATATGATTTTAAAGCTTATTCAATTGCTTTCAATCAATTTATAAACCATTTCATTCAATTTCAATGGTTTGGAACTCAATCTCTCACATTCCATTGATTTATAATTCAAATAAGCTCATTTTCACTTCACATGATTCAGAATCAAATTTATTTAATCTCCATTAACTCATAGAGTTTAATTACTTTGGTTTACGACAAACAACAATTATTGTTATTCAATTTCAACGATATTCGCTTAATAGGGTATTCTATTTTAGTTTATAGCTACTTTAAATAAATTTTCAATTCATTTTATATTTAATTCCATTAACTCCTTTTATATTTCACTTTCTTAATTCATTTGCGAATTTATTTTATTCATACAAAACCATTCTTAATTTATTTCTACTTACCTGGGTTTTGTTTGCAACCCAACCATTTCTATTATTATTCACTTTCATTTCATATGACAACACTTCTCTTATATCCAATTTACTTGCAAATTTCATTAAATATTATTCAAGTCACATTTGGATATTATTTGCAATTCATCCCATCACTACTTCGATCCCATTCTATTTTATTTTTAGTTTTACAACATCTCTTCTTATTTAATTTATTATCAAATCCAAGTCGAATTCTATTAACAATTCGAATTCACTTCCAAATTCCATTATTAACTTACAATCCATTTATTTACCCATGTTAAATTTTATTAACATACTCAATCAAACAATTATTTAGCCAATTAGCTTACTTCTAAAAAAAATTATTACAAAAATCACTTTATGAAAGTCTCTCGAGTGCCAAAAAATTTTCATAATTCCAGTTTGGATTCTCCTTTATTTTTCTAAAATTCTAACACTTTTATTTTAAAATTTTAGAAATGCCTTTAAATTCACATAATACTATTAAAATAGTTCTTTATAAAAAAAATATTTCTTATAACTCGATGTCTCAACCAGTCCATCCTTGTTCTCACAGAAATTCAGTCATACATTGATCAGGCGTATGACTAAAATCTATAAGTACTTGGTAAACCCGTTTTCAACATCTAGTGAAAATACTTTTGAAAAATAATTTTATTGAAAATATAGAAAACATTTTTTGAAAACAGAGGAAATATCTTTGGCGAAAATGCTCTGGAAATCATCACCCCCATCCATGGTCACAGTTACATCCCAGGGTTACGTTGCGGTCGCAGCAAAAGTCCATGTAACTGCAGGCTCTCCGCGGCCTCTCAATTACGCCATGGATCCCACACAATAGATCACAGTTACATCCAGGGTTACGTTGCCGTCACAGCAAAAGTCCATGTAACTGCAGGCTCTCCGCGGCCTCTGATTTTCGCTGTTGAAATGAAACCTCTCCACTCCTACATAGGTCGCAGTCCGCCGATATAAAATCAAACGCAGACTGTTGGCTCTCAGCGGCACATACGACTTTCGCTATGTTATACCATAGGTCGCAGTCTACCGATATAAAATCAAACGTAGACTGTTGGCTCTCAGCGGCACACATGACTTCCGCTATGGTATACACTACTCATAATCCTCAGGAACTAGTTTTGTCCGGACTCCTCACAGGATCAACTTTAGAACCCCCCCTAGGGCTCAAGGCAGCACCACCCGGTGGCACTCCTGAGAAGTTCATTTCAAGGAAGCGCCTTTTTCCCCAAAGCCATCATCAAACACTTTATACTATACACATATAGTATCTTTCAAATCATACACCTAGTATGATCTCATACAAAGCTCCTTTACACAAAATCGATTATCCCAAAATCGATAATTCTCAAAATAGGCTTTCCAGATTCCAATATTGATTTTACCCAAAATCAAAAGCCTTTCCAAATCCAAAGGTTCCCAAAACCTTTTCCAAAATCCTCATAAGATCCTTTATATATATACACCGATATATAAAAATTTTAAAAACTTTGGACCACTATGAACTTGTATAAAATTCCTTTTATACTTCAAACACTTCCAAAATCCTTTTTCTTCCAACAATAGATTCAACAAGGGGTTTCATCTTAAATAAAACAAAGATACATAACTTTGTTTATTCAAAATCAAATATTCCAATTTGATTACTCTTTTCAATATCAATTTCTTTTCCGTTCACTTCACTTAAATTTTCATTCACTTATTCACATTTGCCTTTATCCCCATTTGGATTATTACCTCAATTCTTATCCCAGTTGGGTATTTAATCAATAACAGTTTGAACTCTGACCAGTTTATATTTAGGAAATAGCTCGAAAATTTAAAAATAGATAAGTAGTTGAAAAATAATTATTAGTTTGTAAAATAGCTATAAAATAGGTAACTAACTGTAAAATAGTTGAGAAATAGCTAAATAGTTTCAGAAAATTTAGATAATTGCAAAATAGTTGTAAAATAGTAATTAATTTGTAGCATAGTTGAAAAATAGTAATTAGTTTAGAAAACTATTGAAAAATGGTTAAATAGCTCCAAAAATAATTGTAAAACAAGTATAAAATAATTTGGCTTTAAGAAATAAAGGTTGTATATATTAATAGCTTAAAAAAATAAGTTTATATCAAAACAATTTATATTGAAAATAGTCAAGAGCCAACTGTTCACTTCCCCAACAATTCAATTTAAATCTTCATTTAAATTGACCCAATTCCAATCCAAATAACTCCAAATTCCATTGGACTTGATTAATTCCCAATTCAAGTTGAATCAATCTTGATTTCTTCCTAATTTAAATCAAATTCTAGTTGATTTTAGTCCTGTTCAATTTTAATTATAATTTCATATTATTCCAATCAATTTGAATTATTATCAATTTAATTTCAGAATCCAAATCACTTCAATTTAATCCAATCCAATTTCCCATTTAAAAATTTTAAACTTATATATTTTCAATCACCAATCCAATTACTTCAAACCAAATTAAATTTTGAACTAATTCAATTTCAATCTTGAATTTAAACTACCTCGAATTATATAAATTCGAGTTAAATTCTCAAAGGTTGATTTAACTTTTTAAATCAAATTAACTTTTATTTAAAGTTTTTACACAATCTTAAATTTCTAAGCCCAATTTCTCAAAATTCTCATTTTAAATTATTTTTACTTATGCATTTCAAGGTTCAATACAATTTTATTTTAAAATTTTAATTTATTATTCAATTTACTTTTCCAGTTTGAAGCCAGTTCTTAAACAAGTTTATTTTACAATTCAATTATTCAAACTTATTTTATTTTATTTATACAATTCCATTCTCAATTTAAAGATTTTCATTTACAATAGGAGGATATCATCCAACTTATTTTAAAACGTCCATCCATTTTAAATTTTTAGATCTCAAACCCTTTCGAGATCACACAAATTCCAATTCAAATCAACCATTTAACCTTCCAAGTTAAATTCCAATTTCATCTCGAAATTTCCAATTCTGGTTGCTTTTCTATACCTATTTAACTTTCCAAAGTTAAATTCCAATTTACTTAATCCAATCAACCTTACTCAAATTCGAATTCTCACTTCAAATTTCAAAATTCTTTCCCTCTTATAAGTTCAAACTTATATCACTTTAGGTTTTTACATCACACTTAGGGAAAAATCAAAACTCAACCTCTTAGAGTTTACTTCAAATTATCTTTGGCATCATGTACATCCATACATACATACATATTTATTTCTTGGCCCTTCCAGCCATATTTAAAAGTTTTAAACCACCTTTGGTTTTAAATTCAAGTCCAATCTTCAAACAACCCATTGTTTGCAACAAGTCTCAGTTATTTAAATAATACTTATTTATTATTTCTCATTACTTTTGAAACAGAAATTTCAAATTTTGGGAGCAGATTTAGAATTTCATTTTAAATCCATTAAATTTTAATTTGGTTGTATTTCTATTTCTACTTAATTTAATTCCAATTCAATACTTCAATTTCAGTTTGAATCCATTACAAACTTATCTTTATCTAATTTCAGTTTAGTTGCATTATATTACATTTTAATTTTCATTTCAATAAATTAACAACCAATCACTTTAATATTTATTAGAAGAAAATATTGCTTTATATATCAACAATATATTTTATATAAAATCATTTAAAATCTTTATATATGAAAATAACAAGTACGCGCTCATACACACACACACACACACACACACACACACACTCAACTCATTCTAGAGTACTACATACTCTATTTAATGAGTAATTCCCACCGGAGCCAAGGTTCTCGCTTAACCTTTCTGCTCTGATACCAAATGTAACGACCCGAAATGTTCACACCCAAAAATTCCAGATAGTTACGAAAAAGAAGAAAGAGATAGAAGAAGAAGAACAGAAACTTTAACATCTCACATTCGCAGCGGATAAAATATAATAATAAATAATAATAACAGTTTACAAAGAATACTATATCTGTCGATTACATTTGATATACATCAGAGTTTCACATTATATACAGTCATTGAATATTTACAATTATCCTATCTCAGATTAACAATAATATAAATACAGCGGAAATACTTTATATGATATTGTCATCCAGCTCGCCTCCTGAGCTCCAGAATGTCCTAACCTGAAAATCTGTAATACGCGGTCTGACCCGAGCATTACACCAAAGTAACACCCGGGTCAGGCTGGAAACCAGCGTGAGTAAACCCCACTAACATGAAATACCAAAGCAAACAACTTATATAAAAGCCGAGTAACTCAAATCAATTTTCAAAATCCACAATATGTCATAGACATAATTTATTTCACACATAAGTTTCCTAAGTGCCAACATTTCGATCAAATAGTCTGATTCGCTTAAAAAAATGTTTCATTCCAAATTGTTAATCTCACATATCAATTTATAAAAAAAAATCGAAGTAGTTCCGGGTATTTCCCAATACCCGAATCCGGCCTCTTCGATTCTCATGTCATCCAAACCCAAGTTATCCAAATGAAATACACAACATTTCATATCAGAGGTACCAACCCATACAAAACTCCCAATATCATTCAATCATCTATAAGCAAGGCTTAATCACACAAATCGATTCAATTTATTCTAATTGAATTAAATTAATCCTGATTGAATTACTAATCTCATCCACTTAGACTTCTCCATTAAACATTAACTGATTTCTAATCAATTAATTCACCATCCTATCATTTTTATTTTGATTAATCACCCTGGATTAATTATCCTTCAATTTTATTCAAGAATTTAACTTTAATCCATTTCACAAAGTTAATTATTTTAACCAAAATCAATAAGAAGTCTCTAATTACCTCATAAATTAATTAACTATATTAATTTCATTTATCCTTAATCACTTATATTAATTAATTTCTCGTAAGTCATTGATCATGGATTAATTAATCTTAATTTATCCATCTTTGATTACATCTTTAATTACACACGTTAAGAATTTCCAATTTTATTTTAATTTATCCTAATCAGATTTATTTATCTTAATTAAACCACAATATTTAATCATTTTCGATTAATTCCAAACTGTAATTAACTATTCTTTTAGTTACTTCATTAAATAAATCAATTACTCTTTTATTAATTATCTTAATTAATCTCTTGATTAATTTCACCTAGTAATTATATTTTATTAATACCATTAAGAAATTTCTATCAAACCATCTCTTGGTTTTTTTTCTAAATTAACTCGACTAAATTAACTTAAACCTTAATGAATTCAAACCTTTACTTACTAATTTATCAACTCGATTTATTAATTAATTTAATTAATAAATTATCCATTTCAATTACCCTACTTATTCAACATTAACTGATCATAAATCAATAATTTAATGATCCTCTAATTATCATTTTAATTAAGTAATTACCCTTTAATTTATTTCATCAATCATTATTCCTAACCTTTCACGGTAATTAATTAATTAACCATGATTAATTTACATTGATCTTTAATCAATTACATTAATTAATTATATTTAAATAATTACCACATTTAATTTACCTTAATTAATTCCATTCAGAAATTCACTATTCTCTATTTTCCCATTAATTAACTTCTTGATTAATTATTTTAAGAAATCACACCAAGTAATTAATCCCTTGTTACTTCCTCAAGGTGATTGTCTTCCTTATTAATTACTCAAAATAATTAAACCTTAAATATTTCCATTTATCAAATTTCTTTTTAATTAACTTCCCGTTAAATACCTACCTGAAGTAATTACCCTTTATAACATTCGGTAATTTCTCATTTATTACTTCACTAAGAAATATACCAAATCAATTACACTAGGTGATTTTTTTTTCAACAGAGAACAATAGCCTGCATACCACATCAATTCCAGAAAACTCATACATGTGTGTGTATGTTTATATATATATATATATATGTGTGTGTGTGTGTGTGTGTGTGTGTGTGTGTGTGCGCGTAAATACTACTATGCTTATTCTCGGATATACAAGCAACAGATTTGTGTTTTAAAAAGATAAAATTACTCACCTTAGAAATTGCAGTCCACTCCCATCGTTCGAACGCTCAGGCTCCTCACCATCCCTTGTCTCTTCGAACGCGGCAGCGCTCGCCATCCTCCCTAGTTCTCACGCCCATGAAGACGACTCTAGAAACCCCAAAATCAAACGCGCCTACGGCCTCTCGAGTATCACCTCGCCTGACCTTGGTCGTCACTTAAATTCGAACGCGATTCAATCGCGAGCCAACTCGCGAGTCATGCCCTAATTAATTTTTTTTCTACAGAAGTTGATTTCGATCATGAGGGTTTGGACGCACTGAAGATGGGGAAGGAAAGTGAAAACACGCGGTTACTTATGTAAGAAAATAGATATAGGGGTGAGAGGCTTCTTGGGTACGATAAAATGAAAATATCTATGACCTTATTCCTTTAAATTTTATTATATCTTCAAAACGTCGCAATAACTGCCATTAAAATTCGAACCCCTCTTAAGAAATGTCATTAGGCAATTATAAGATTCTACTCGTGTCCCGAACATGATGAAACGTGTTCAGAACCTAAGTCGATCGTATACACGAGTTACAGAAGAAAACGATCAGTTTCAAAATAAATCGATTAGAATATTTCTAAGCGTTTTGAGCTGCCAGGGTCAAACGAAAACTCCGATTGCTACAGAAATTGAAATCCGATAATAACTAACTATTACGGATCCAATGGAACTGGTTTCGTTGAATTCCGAGACTGTTCCTCGGAAGGCTATTTTTAAATTCAATTCAGTCGATAAAATTTTAAAACTGAACAAATCACCTTTAAATTAAATTTCAACCATCCTATTATCTCAGTATCATCATTATAAATTTTATAAGCCTTCAACTTATTTTAAACAGGCTTGAAACTTCAGGTTCAATATTTACCCAATTTCAGTTGTATAATTCAATAATTTAATTATCAAGTAAATATTTATATTCAGAATTCAAGTTTAAAATTAACTTTTTAATATTTAAAAATCAATTTATTATTCCAATTTATGTTGTTAAAAATTCCGGGTCGTCACACTTAATGAAGGAGTTACTTAGAGATTAAGAAAATTAATTTACAGATTATGTTTGAAACCTTTCCGAATATCCGTGATTTGATTTCTATGTAGATGGATAATGGTAATCTTGGTTTCCATAATTTTCCTTGTTTGAATCAATCTCCATCAGCAATCTTTTCTTTCTTCATATAAAAATTCTTTAACTAATTAATTGGTTGACTAATTAATTAATTTCCTTAAAAATATCTTTCCATATACCAGCTAAATTAATTGTTTTGAATGAATCAATTAATCAATTTCTTTGCTCTTTAACAAATATTTGAATCATCCAATTTTAACACTCCACCTTGATTCAAATATAACATTCTCTCTTCATCTCCATATCGTCAAGCAATCGACACATAAGTTATTGGGTCTAGCGTCCCATGGTGCTCAAGTAACAGGTATCAAACTGATCATAATGCTCAAACTTGTCCTTTGGAAGTGATTTAGTCATCATATCTGAAGGATTATTCAAAGTACTCACTTTCAACAATTTGATTTTGCTTCATTCTTCCTCAAGCATAAGAAAGAAACCTCTAACATCAATCTGCTTCGTCCGTGAACTATAAGCTTGATTTTCTACAAGATGAATTGCACTCTAACTGTCTGAAAATAGTTCCACTGTCCGCTACACCATTGAAAGATCATCCAACAACTGAAGTAAGTATAATCCTTCCTTTGTTGCTTCCACAATCAATATCAACTCTACTTCGGTAGTCGATAAAGCTACGATAGATTGCAGCTTTGATATCCATGAAATCAAGCCTATGCCAAGTGTAAAAACATTGCTCGACACTGACTTCCTAGCATGTCTATGCCCAGCATAATCAGAATCACAGTATCCTCTAAGAAAGATGTCAATATCCACTCCACCGTATAACAAGCACACCGAAGAAGTGCCTCGAAGATATCTAAGAATCCACTTTACATCTTGCCAATGCTCTTTGCCTGAGTTAGACATATATCGACTCACAACACCCACTGCATGGGCCAAATCTGGTCTTGTACAAACTATCGCATATATAAGACTACCAATTGCACTAGAATAAGGTATATCGGCCATATACCTCTTGTCTTCTTCCGATGAGGGAGATAAGTCTTTTGACAACTTAAAATAAAAGCCTAATGGAGTGCCAACTGGTTTGTCTTTCTCTTTCTAAATCGAGCGAGGACCTTCTCAATGTACTGCGCTTGAGTGAGCCTTAACTCTCTCCGCTTCCTATCCTTGCTTATCTCCATACCCAATATTCTTTGTGCCTTTTCCAAATTCTTCATGTCAAACTCTCTACTGAGCTTCGCTTTCAACTCCTTAATTCTGACCATACTTCGAGATGCAATCAACATATCATCAACATATACAACATATAAATCATATCACCATCACATCTTATGAAGTAAACACACTGGTCATTGAAACTTCTGGAGTATCCCTGTAAAAGCATAGACTTATCAAATCTTTTGTACCATAGTCTAGGAGATTGCTTCAGTCCATATAGAGATTTGTTGAGTTTACAAACATGGTCTGGTATGCTACTATCAATGAACCCTTCCACCTGCTTTAAATAAATCTCCCCATCCAGATCACCATGCAAGAATGCAGTTTTGACATCTAGTTGCTCTAGTTCCATATCAAAATGAGCAACTAATGCCAAAAGAATACGAATAGAAGTATGCCTAACCACTGGAGCAAAGACATCATGATACTCTACCCTCTTCTTCTGAACATACCCCTTTGCGACTTACCATTTTCACCGTCTTTCACTCTATAGATCCACTTGCATCCAATAGCTCTCTTATCGGTGGGAAGAGGCACCAAATTCCAAGTATGATTTCTCTACAACGATTCAGTCTCCTCCTCCATATCAACTAACCCTGAAACTGTTAACTGATGTGATGGCTTCTCTATAATCATAGGGATCATCATGGACAACATTCAAAGCATATGTTTCCATATCATCGAAGTTAATATCTTCGATGCTCAATCCAACAAACTCATCAAGCCACTTAGGCTTTCTTATTTGTCTGACAGGCCTAGGTTCCGAATGAGCTCCGCCTTGAGTTTGATCCTCTGTACCAACATCGATATTATCCTCATCAACCACGTTGTCATCGGAAACACCATTTGAACATCTATGGAAAGAATCAACAGATGACTTGCTTTGTGTCTGGTATTCTTTACATGTCCTCTTATTGTCATTCGATGAGGAAGGCTCCACCTTCAACATAGCCTTCTCATCAAAAGTCACATGCATGCTCATAACGATCTTCTTGCTAATAAGGACACCGCAACCTATATCCCTTCACTCCTCTTCTATAACCTAGAAAAATACACTTGCGAGCTCTAGGTTGCAGCTTCCCTTTGCTCTCATGCACCTAAGTTGGGCAACCAAACACTCTGAGAAATGAATAGCTAATAGGCTCTCCTTTCCATACTTCTTCAGGGATCTTCATATCTATGGCTGTAAAAGGTGTGCGGTTGATGAGGAAAGCCGCTATAGATAAAGCTTCAACCCAAAATCCCTTTTTCAATTTAGCAGTCAGTCAAAGGCATCTTGTTCTCTCCAATAATTTCCGATTCATCCTTTCTACAACTCCATTAGACTGGGGTCGCTCGGTGTAGTGTAATGCCTTTTAGTTCCTTCAGACTCACAATAATCGATGAATTCCTGTGATACAAATTCACCGCCATTATCTAAACGGAGAACTTTCAATTTCTTCCTTGACTGCTTCTCAACCATAGATTTCCACTTTCAAAACTTGGCAAAGGTTTCACTCTTTGACTGAAGAAAGTATACCCATATTTTACGAGAGAAGTCATCTATAAATGAAACGAAATATCTGGCTCTACCTAAAGACTGACAAGGGGAGGGACCCCAGATCTCTGTATGGACATACTCCAAGACAGCTTTTGCTTTATGCTCTCCTATACTAAAAGAAATCTTCGTCTGCTTTCCAAGAACACACTCCTCACAAGAACCAAGTTTTGAATAATAAACTCTATCAATCAATCCTTGTTTTCTCAACTCATCCATGCTACGCTCATCGATGTAACCCATTCGTAAGTGCCATAATCTGGAATCCGAATCAACAGATGTAACAGAAGCTGATTCACCAGTTACAGTAGTGCCCTTTAATAGATAAAGATTTTCTACCCTCACACCTCCCATAACAATCATGAAACCCTTCGATATCTTCATTATCTCTCCTTCCACTACAATCTTCTAGCCAAGTCTACTCAATGCCCCAACAGAAATCAAGCTCCTCCTCAAATCAGGTACATGTCTAACATCAGTGATCGTATGAGTAACACCATCAAACATCCTAATCATCACGCTACCAACACCAACCATACGACAAGAAGCATCATTACCCATCAGAACTTCTCCTTCATCAATTTCATGCTAAGTGGAAAATTAGTTCCTATCAGGTGTCATATGATAGGATGCGCCAGAATCAATCAGCCATAAGTTGCTCTTCCCAAAAGAGCCAGAAGCTGTAAATACATCGGTGTCACTTTCTGTATCTGATTTCTCTGCTGTAGAAGCTGAGGCTTGCTTTGGATCTTTTCTTCTACCTTCAAGCTTGGGACATTGTGCTAGTGCCCTGGTTTCTTACAATAATGACAAGTCAAATTTTTAGGCCTCCTAGACTGAGACAGTGAAGAATTCCACCCTCCACCTTTCTTCGACCTGCTTTGGCCTCTACCTCTCTGAACAGATAAGCCTTCGGTATCGCCATCCAAGCTAGTGCTCGCCAATCTACCTCTTAATACTTCATTATGAAGACCGGCATTTACATCAGACATGCTAATTTTACTGAGGCCATAAATCATGGAATTAACAAAAGCAGTATACTCCTTAGGCAAGGAACATAAGTGGATCACAGCATGAGCCTCATCGGTAATATCCATTTCCATTGCCTTCAGGTTCATAATCAAAGTCGTCAAAGCATCTACATGCTCCATGAGATTAGCTCCAGGCTTCATCTTGAACGAATATAGTTGTTGCTGAAGAATAATCCAATTAGTGAGAGACTTGTCTTGATATGCATCCGATTGTGCATCCGATAGTTCCTTCGTCGTCTTCTTCTGAGAGAATTCTCTAAGAACTTCATCTGAAAGGCTTAACTGAATTATTGCGAGAGCTTCATCTTTCATCTCTTCGAAATCAGCTGCATCAATACCTTTCAATTTCTCAGGCGCAGAAACAACCTTATAAGTCTTCTCCTTCTTTAATACAACCTCCATCTTCATCTTTCAAGTACCAAAATCTCCTTTTCCGTCAAAACGCGTTACTCCATAATTGACACCTGATCTACCAACAAACTTACTAGAAGTAGCCACTAATATCCAAACAGGAACAATAACACTTGCTCTGATACCAAACTGTAGTAAAATTTATTTTAATTTGAGCAAAAGCGATTTATTTGATCAGGATCTAGTATTGCCTATTTAGATACCAATGGAACTTAAAAAAAATTCAATTATGCAGTCTCATAGAAATAGTAGCAGAAATAAGAGATATGGAAGATTTAATATGGTTCAGATATGAATATCCTACGTCCATGATTTGATTTCTATGTAAATGGATAATGGTAATCTTGATTTCCATAATTTTCCTTGTTTGAATCAATCTCCATCAGTAATCTTTTCTTTCTTCATATAAAAAATTCTTTGATAATTAATTGGTTGACTAATTAATTAGTTTTTTTTCAAAATATCTTTCTATGTACTAGCCAAATTAATTGATTTGAGTGAATCAATTGATTAATTTATTTCATCTTTAATAAATATTTGAATCATCCAATTTTAACACTTAACTTCTCGTGTGCGTAGCATGGGCATACACAAGTTTATGAAGAAAAGCCAAATATCCAAAATTGGAAGTGTTTGAAAGTAGAAAACTCACGATAGAGAAAATTGGACTTGGAATTCTTGGGCTTGGATTACACGTATTTAGGCTTAGGTTAAAAATTTATGTATATGAATATGTATGTGTGTGTATTGATTTCTTTTATAAACTATTTTCTATTTAAAACAAATTTACAATAAAATTCCAAATAAAATTATATTCACAACACTTAGAATACTCTTAACTACTCTAAGTTTTATAGAATTTATTCTCCATATTTAGCTCATTTAAATTTATATACTTGATATTCACATTAAACCCATTTATTAAATAATTTCCAAATTAACTTTTCACAATAAGACAAATAATTATTCTTAAAACCATTTCATTTCGTTACTAATTAATTCAATATAAATTCCAATATTCTGAAATAGATTTAAATTATTCATTTTTAATTACTAAAATTCATTTTAATTAATTAAACTGTCATTATTAAGTTGAATCAATGATTACTTGTAACTGGGTTGTTACGGTACTGACCAATCTACTTCATGGTTTTGGATTGAGCACATTCGAGAAAAGTGGGTGTAGCATATATTGATCGTTTGATCAAAAAAGTTCGGTGTGGTGATGACTTGGGGAGTGGAATAAATGGATTTAACTATCGATATGCATGCAAGGAGATCATCGATAACTATACGGTTTTGATGTGTGCTCATAAAGCAGGAGTAGGTGATGACACTTACCATGGGTAGCTAAGTGTACACGTATCTCGGGATAGTTTGAGCATATCGTGCTCCTAGCCATTTGAGTGGGTACATTCAAGCATTGATGTAATTGCGACATTCAGTAGTCGTTGATCGTCTCAGTGGGTTATATAATTATCATATATCCAATGACATTTAAGTTGAGAGATGTGAGGTTATATGATGGTTGTTATGTTTTCTATGGTTGTCACATGATGTAGAGATTATCGAGTTAGATACCCAAATACTCGAGATTGTGCTTCAGGTAATAGTACAACCATATGATGATAAGTTAGTATATATTTTCTTTATGCTAACTTGTTGGATACAATGACAGATCAGATATGATTCTCTATACAATATGTTTCTATTTATGATATTTACGAATTATATCTATTTTGAGATAATAGATCGCTTATACCAGACTTTTGTCTGACCGGAGGTTACTTTCATTGCTTCCTATATTCTTGAGTACTCTTAAATGACTAGAATGAGAAATGAGTATGAGATATCATGTGGAGTTAGGTAGAGGATAAGTAAGAGTCTTACGCTTTCTTATATATATATATATATATATATATATATATATATATATATATATATATATACCACATATTATTGGGTTCTCCATCTCTTAGTTTCGTTATGTAGTGATGTGGAGCTATATGGTCTTATTCTATGTACATGAAGATAGTTGTCTAGTGTTTAATTGATGTATTGGGATGTCTAAACTTTATTACTTTGCTTTGTACAATTTGAATAAACTATACTACACTCTAATATAATGTTTATTCTAGTTCATTTGATTGTGCTATTGTCTTGCCCATTTTACATCTATTTGTTATGTAATTTGCCTATGTGCTCTGAGGTATACTACATGTTATTCATTGATGATTATCTTAACCCTTGACGGATTTCCTCTAACGGCCGGGTATCATCGCTCACATTATCATGGTATGGGATATTGTGTATTTTGATATCGAGGGTGGAGGGAGGTCGTTACACTTGGTATCGAAGCTTAGGCCAAGTGAAGACCTAAGATTCGATAGTGGATCCGTTAGAGATAGGGTGCGAGGAGTACCGTAAAATGGATTGAATGCAATGCTCGACCGTTATATGAGATAGTGTGTTTTTTAATCTATTTTGGTTGTTCAAACTACAATGTGTGGGTGTAAGTCACATTACATACACGAGTATCATTTATGATGTTATTCTTTTTTGAGAGATGGATTATTCTCATTGTAGATTATACATACAAGCAAACACATCAAGGAACTCTGCATCTGGGTCTTGATTGGGCGTCAAGCAGATACTAACCTTGACATGTAAATGATGTTAACTCAAATGATGATGAATATGACGCAGAATACCCATAGAGGAGCTCCTCATCCTATAGGTGGTGGTGCATCACTACAAGTGCAACAAGATGACTTTACAAAGCTCACAAGGATTTCGCTAGTCTAGGAAGAAGATCATTCATGGAAATGGAATCTTTTATGGTAACGTAGGACTAGCTCAATAATTACGGGCGTATCTTTGATGATCTTGAGTTAGACAACGCTCAAAAAGGAAGTTGGCCTCACGTTAACTATAGGTTAGAGTGATGAGCTGATGAAATGTCATCAAAGTATCTATTCCCAACGATTAGTTCACTTGGGTTTAGTTCAATACTCATTTTGAGGAAAAATTTATTCCAACGGCTAAGAAATAAATTCTATTCAGGTAGTTTGATGATTTGAAGAATGAAGATATGCCTGTTTCAATATGGTTCTAGGTTCGACTCTTTGTCGAAGTATGGGATGTCATTCATTAATACTCCACTGAAGAAGAATGAGAAGTTTATCATCGGCTTGAATGATTATCTAGAAGAGAGGCTGGAGAGATACATCAGTGAAAGCGCCGAGAAGGTATTGAGGCACGAGAACTTGTACCCAAAGTCAAAGATAGTTGTTGCTATGAAAGTGGAAGCTAAATTGCAAGTACGTGGAGGTGGTAAAAAGAAGCAATGATTGAGAAACAAAGGGAAGAAATAGTTCTAATGTAAGGATGGTCGGAAGAAAGGAAAATGGGAGTCGACACGTTTCAAATGTGGAGAAAAACGCCATCTCAGCAAAAGTTGCAAAAGTGAGGAAAGGAGATGCTTAAGTTCCAACAAACCTAAACTCATGAAGAAGAATTATCTAAAGTCATCGAAGGATACGCGGGTTGTGAAAGCTTATCCATTTAATATCATTCTTACTCCGTCGAGTACTCTATTGGCATAGGAGAAGGGGAAGGGCACTATGGTTTAATGTATTATTTCCATTTATGATGTACATGTTCATTGTTTTTTTTAACATCGGGGCATTGAATTTGTTTATATCTAGTGACCTGTAGATAGGCTGGGATTAAGACTTGACCCAGTAGACAAACTTTCAATAATGTCGAATCCTTTGGGATTATTAGCTAATTTAGATATGGTTTGTCATGATGTTATTTTATTGAGTCATGAATGCATGTTTGCTTATGATTTTTTTATGCTTGGTTTTGTCAAACTTGTATTATTTTGGGGACGGATGGCTTCGGAGATATGGAATGTGGTCTATTGTGAGAGGTTATTGGTGATGATAGGGACCGATGATGGACATAAGCTATAGTTGAGTTGCATTCCCAAGGATGTAATGATGGTTAGGTTTTTTATTTGCTCGAGATCCCGCATAATGACTAGTCATTGGTAACTATAACAGGGGTGTATCGTGTTATATCTAAGGAGTTTATAGGATTACCATAACATAAAGAGATTGATTTCTATATTGATTTAGTTATCAAGGATGCCAGACCTATCGTATTGCCTTTGAGATGGACGGCACCCGAAAAGTAGCAAGAACTAGAGGTGCAAGTGAATGATCTATTGACGAAGGGATTTATCTAAAAGAGTACTTCTATGTAGTTATCGCCTGTAGTATTCGCCATTAAGGCAAATTGATCCTTGAATTTTCATGTAGATTATCATTTGCTGAATAAAGTGACTGGAAATAACAAGTATCCTCTTTCGTGTAAAGATGACTTATTCGATCAGGTTCATGGTGCAGAGGGGTATTCTCAATTGGATTTGATGACGGGCTTTCACCAGTTAAGGGTGGCAAGGGATAGTATATGTAACAACTTGACTTTTCGTGACCATATAATCGAGTCATATGCACCATAAAATAAAATGCTGGATTGTTTTAAACATAATGGTAAATAGAGAGGTGGACTAACCAATTATATCTTTTAGAACACATAGTCGAATGGATCAAAATACAATATATATAAAATAAACAAATCTCATCTATAAACATCATAAGTCATACATAGTCTTCATACATGCACACTTTCACACTACATACACAATGCATACAAATAAACTAATAGCATATGTAAATGCCTTCATAGTCATCGTCTTTAAATATAATACATGCCAAAGCTATTCTAATAACCTATAGTGTATAAGGAGGGGGGGATTAGACACATATGTCTAATGAGTAAAATATTACCAAGTATATACCACTAGCACGATTTCATAAACATTATATGAGAGTTAATACTTATAATACATCAAAATATCTCATATGCATCTACAAAGTTAGTCTATCATAATAAACATAGTATGAATATCACTATCATATACTTAACATCATCAAATGTGTAACAGAGTTAATTAAACATAGACTATCACGTTTACACACAAGAGAGGGAAAGAGTTAGTTAAATAGATACTAACTTGACAATTCATACATAAGTTAGTTAAGCAGGGATTGACCCCACGATATAGTTAAACATAGACAAATTTCGTAAACATAGATAATGGCATGAGTTAGACAAACATGAGATAACTCGCGTATACATAAAGAATAGGTAAACACGACCTGAATCATTTACAAACAACTTGACACAATCGTCCCAACACATAAACATCGAAGCCCATCTTTGGGTATTAAACACTTCTCGATGTCACCCAGAAACCAATACATTACTCACTTCCATTTGGTATAAGCTTGGATGAAGTAAAATTGCTTTAGCCTGGTCCTGGGTCAACATGGCATTTTAAACGTGCACCGGTGGACCGAAATGCTTAACATCGATGGACCGATTACCATATCGAATGTTAGAAAACTGATTATCTGAAACTATTTTCTTCTTTTCAACGAACTACAATCATTGGTTATTGTTTTTTTATTTTCTATATCTCCTAAACATCATTTGCTACTACTCTGGCCTTCTATATATCATATACCATATATATATATATATATATATATATATATATATATATATATATATATATCTCAAAATCAAGTAGTAGCCATCAATAATTTGACCATTTACACTAAATTCATATAAGGTACAATCTAGTCCTAATTTAATCCTAAATCAAATGTAATTAACCTTATTCAATTCCGTAATCACATCTATATTTAATTCCAAACTCCAATAAATCCAATTCGTACATCTTTTTACTCTAATTAGCAAACATATAATATAAACTACTTTCATGTGAGTGTATATACCCCAATAATGATTCTCACTCACTAATTCATGCCTCTAAACCCTAGAAAGTAACAAATTGGCCTCCAATCCCTTACTATCTAGAGTTGATGTTCGTTGAAATTCCTCGATTCTAGAAATGATGGGCATTTTCTTATAGCCTACTTTATGCTGATCAATTTTGATATATGAATGTTTAGGGTATGGTCTAGAATTGAAAGAGAAATTGATATTATAGAGAAGAGGATGAGGATGGAGAAGAGAAACTGAAAATGAAAGTAAATGATTCTGAATAACTATTCATCCTATTTTATAAACTCTAAACTGTCGCTTCCTTCAAAATGGGCTTTGGCCTGTTTGAACAAATCAAAATCCATAGCTTAAACTATATGTAACTCCTTCATATGAACTCCGATCCAACAAAACCGATATACCATTCAAATGAGAAAAACGAGCTCTATGCAATGGTATTCCAATGTCCATAAAGTTACCATTTTACCCATATAAATATAATATATTCCTAAATCTTATGGGGTATTACAGTGTGTCGATTATCACATTTTGTATGTCATGGGTATTTTATGAGTGATTGGTATGTCGTTTAGGCTAATTAATGCGTTACCATTCATTGTTGATCTTATGAATCTTGTTTTCAGAGATCATTCTTTCGATCTTTCCGATCTTTGGCCTCATCCTTCTTTTGGGGGTCGAAGATTGACAATCATCGTCATCACTAGGTTTCTTGGGACGTGGTGTGTCGTCCCAAGAACGAGGGCGGACTTAATGTGCGCAACCTAAAGGAATTTTGCTCGGCTTTTGCCTGCAAGTTGTGGTACAGATTTGGGGCAAACGATTCTTTATGGGCTCAGTTCCTGCATGCCAAGTACCGTCGATTAGCACCCGCTGGCTTTTCTGGTTCTACTAGCTTCGCTAGTGAGACTTGGAAGCACATGCAATCGATCAAATCTTTCTCAGACTCTCACGGAGGCCTTACCGGTTGGGATGGCGGTTCGTTTTCCATCCGTAAAGCGTGGAATTCTACTCGTACTCCGGCACCGATTATCCCTATCTTTTCTTTCATTTGGGACTCTAGAATCCCTCCAAAATTATCTTTATTCATGTGGAGAACCCTTCATAAGGGGTTGCCAGTAGATGAGAACATTCAGCGGATTGGAATTCCTTTCGTATCCCGTTGCAGGTGCTGCGGTAACGGTGTAACCGAATCCTCTGATCATTTACTCTTCTCGGGTAATTCAGCAATTGCTTGTTGGAATTATTTTGGGAATCTGATTGGCATCCGCGGGAGATACACCTCGCCGAGTGACTTACAGAGCACATGGTGGAACGGTATACCGGGTAAATCGTTGCACTCTGTCGTCTTTCGCTTGATTCCTTGTCTGATCTGTTGGCACCTTTGGTGTGCGCGAAATCAGGCTATTTTTGGGGATTCTCCCATGGATCCCGCATCCATTATACGTCGGGTTAGGAACGATGTTTTTTTGGCTTTTCGTGGTAGACCTTTCAAGGGAGCGGTTAGTTCTCGATCTGGCCCCCTAGTGTCCTTGCTATCTATTTCTTGTACTCGGTCTTCAGCTCAAGAGGGAATTGGATGAGCCCCGGTTGCGAGCCAGGTGGATCTGGCTTTCCCTTCCCCATCGCCCCCCTTTTTTCCCTCTTATTTTGTTGCTATTATTTCCAGGTCCTGGATTTTCATGTTTGGCCGACGGAGGTTCTCCGCAATTCTTGTTTTGAGGGATGGTTGCTCGGATCGCTTTCCTTCAGATGTTTATTCCTCTGTCGTTCCTGGGGATCTGGGTTTCCGGACGTTTTTGTCCTCCTTTTATGCTGGTTCGTCTGTTGGGCTATTCCTTCTTTTGCACGGTTGTCACTCGACATCGTCATCGGGCGGTGGCCATGTCGGAGCTCGATGACGATGTTTGATGGGCGGTGGATTTTCCGGAGCTCATCCTGACTGTTTTGTGCCTGGTGCCAGAGGTTCCTTGCCTCTGTTGCTCGCTGGAGTCTGTTATTTTCCTGTATTTTACCGGTGTATTTTTATATTTCTCTTTTTGGTAATCTGGTTACCTGTCAGGCTTGTTGACAGCTTTTGGTTGGGTTAATTTATTCATATATTTTCTCGAAAAAAAAATTGTTCATATTTATGTTCATCAATGATATTCTTATCTATTATGGACGAAATAAGTACACAGGATGCACTTGAGACATTGAGGAAGCATTAACAAAAGGCTAAGTTTCCAGAATATCACTTCTAGAGGAGGAAAGTGAGGTTCGTGAGGTCACGTTATTTCAAAGCAGGGCATCGTTATTAATCCTACCAAAGTAGTAGTAGTCCAAGACTACAAAAACCTATGAATGCCACTGATGTAAAAAGTTTTATTCGATTATCATGTTATTATGTAAGATTCTTTAAAGCCTTCTTTAAAATAGCTGCCTGGTTGGCTCATTAGATGAAGAAGAATCTAACCATTATTTAGGACAAAAGGTGTGAGAACAAGTTCGTCGGTCTAAAAAGGAGGTTACCAAGTGTGAAGAAGTCAGTAATTTCGAATGGGAATGAGAGGTTGATGGTGTACATTGACTTGTGTGGTACTGGATTTGGTGCATTATTGATGCAAAGAGGTAAAGTTATCACTTATTTGAGAAGATAAGCTAAACCTTATAAGAGGAAATATCCAACCCATGATTTAGAGCTAGCAACTATTGTATTTTCTATAAAGGCATGGAGGCATTACTTTCTAGGCGAATGGTTTGAGTTGTTCATATTGTTGATATATCTTTTCTCTCAAAAGCTCCTCAGCCTTCAGCAATAGCAATAGTTAGAGTTCTTAGCGTCCTATGATTTTGACATTTCCTATATACCTGGTGAGGGAAATGTAGTCATAATGCATTAACTTGGAGGCATTCCAACTTGAGAGATGAGTTCCTAGAGTAGACGTAGTTAGATTATATAGTTGGGTATGATTTTTGACCTATTTATGAGCCAAAGTTAGAAATGTTGGTGAATTTGACTATTATACTTACTATGATAGTAGTCAAAAACAAGATCCTAGGATAATAGAGATTATTGCTAAGCTTGAGAAAGGAGTAGATTCTAAAGATTTGAAGCAGTACAAATTTAGCCAAGATGGTTGGCTTTGTAAAGATATGAGATTGTATATAGATGGACTTCGAGATAAGGTTCTATGAGAATGAAATCTTTCAAAGTTGACTATCCATCCCAAAGTAAGTAAAATGTATAGAAATATGAAACAAATATTTTATAGGGATGGAAGGAATAAAGGTTCCAGGACATTCATCCTAAAGTGTATGAATTGTTAGCTTGTAGAAGCTGAGAAAGAGAAATCGAGTGGTTTATTACAACAGCTTGAAGTTCCATAGTGGAAGTGGGAGTAGATATCATAGACTTCATTGATGGATTGTCATGGACTAGAGTAGAGTATGATAGTATTTGGGTTACTATTGATAAATTAACGAAGAGTGTTTAAATCATACCTTTAAATAGAAAATAATGATATCAAAACTGGATGAGCTATATGTGTGTTGGATTGTATGATTCCATGGATACTGAAGAGCATTATGAGTGATAGAGACCCATTATTCATGGGTGGATTTTGGAAGAGCTTGAGGAGATATTGAGAACAAAGCCCCATTTGAGTACAGCTTATCTTCCATAGACAAAGGGTTAGGCTGAGAGAGAAAATCGTATATTAAAGGATCTTTTACAAGCTTGCATACTTGATTTTGAAGGCTCATTGGATGATCGTCTGCATTTAGTAGAGTTTGCATAAAACAATAATTATCAATTGAGCATTGGTATGACATAGTCTAAGGTTTGATATGGTCGACCATGTAATACCCGTTATTATTGGTGGGAGATTGGAAAGAAAGTGGTATTTGGGACAAATATAATTAGAGAAACTTTGAATAACATTGAGATCATTCGGTAATGAATGAAAGCTAAACAAGACAAACCCATGAGTTACACTGATAAGAGGAGACATGATATAGAGTTCTCTTTTGGCAATATGGTGTTTATCAAGATTTCTCCATTGAAGAATGAAGTTCAGTTTGGTAGTAAGGTAAAGGCGACATCGAGATTTGCGAGACCTTTTTTGGTACTTGAGAGGATTGGGAACCCTGCATACATAGTCGACTTACCTCAAGAGATGGAAGGTGTGCGTAATGTCCTCCATGTTTCACATCTCAATGAGATTGTGCATAGCTCAGGCATGATTATTGTATGGAATCAACCAGGTAATATTAAAGTTAAACCTGAAGCGTTGAGACCTCGTAGTGGACTTATATAGTCGAGCATAGTATGAAGCAGCTTAGGAGGAAGCTCATAAAGCTTATAAAGGTTCCATGGAGTGAAAATCCATGCGATAACACTTCCGAGGAGAGCATGAGCACCACTTATCCAGAGTTCTTTACTTGGAGTAATTCCTTTTATCGCATTTACTTGCACATTTGATATCTTATAAAGGTCATTAGTATATGTTTGATTGTTATGCTTTGATCTTTTCATGCTTATGCATGTTATGTTATGCTTGTTTGACGTTAGTTGAATTTTAGGGAGTGGAGGAAGTGAAGACCCCCATTTTTTCGTATCGGTGGATTGTAGAAATATCATTTTTCATGACCAAATGAACTTCAAATGGACTAAACTTTGGGAAATACTGTATTCTGCCATTTTTGATCCCTCGAATTAATTATGGACCTTTTTAGCCCAAAAATATTTTAAGTGTTATAGATGAATTTAGGTCTGAAACCTATTTCAAATAAAAGATACAATGGTTTGCCTTTCCGTAAAGTAGTCATAATAGTAATTTGAAAACGCAGTTTAGGAGATATCGCAATTTCAAGTTTGATAATGCATAAGTAAATTTTAGTTACGATTAGTCTGAGCCAATAATTAAGCCTGTTAAGATCTTTTATCATTTGGGCTAATTGTAGCTATAAAGGCAATATGTGACATTCTGTAAATTGAACATAATTAATTGAAAAGAGATTAACTAATACCTAGTGAAGTCAAAAATGGAATTTTGGCAAACGTCGAAATTATTCTATGAAACTAGCACCATTGTGTTCATGGCGATTTTCTAATAAATTTTCATATAAAAAGTTTTACGATCGAAGTTCAAAAGAAAAGTTATCAATGTTTGAATATTTTGGACCAAAAATAATTATATATGCAATTAAGGAAATAAATGTAATTAATTAACATTAACAGTTACTTTAAGCAGTATTAACGTTAAATTTGATCGGTTTAAATTGTAAGAAATAACGTGGGAAAGTAAACGAATTAACACATAGCAAAAACTAGCAATCGGTCAACCCCTCATTAGGACGGGTCAATGTGGTTGACTGCTTATATGATGGTTGTTGTGAATTGAACCTAGGCTGAATGGTTCATATTTAATATAATTAAATCCAACGGTTGACGTTGATTCGAACCTCTATAGTACAGGCCTAACAACTCACTATTCTCCTAATATTTTCTAAAGCAACGGAGAAGCTCTGTCGTTTTCTCTTCTCCTCAAATTCTAAAATCTATACATATAAATGGAGAATAGGGGAGTGTAAATGGAGAGGAAGAATAACATCGAATCAAATCACCAACCAAGACAAATTATAAATCTAAACCCAAATCGAAATTAAATTCAAATCTCTTCTTGAATCTAAATGTCTAATAAATATGTGTATACTAGTGGTACATATTCTGGCAGAGAGAAAAGAGAGTCAAATAAGGATAACATAACATAGATCCAGATATTTGGAAACTAAGAGGTGAATGGAAAAATTATATATTTTTATATAATATTGGATTTATATCACTGTAAATATGTTCCTTATATGTGTGTGTATAATTTTGGAATTATAGGCTTAAATATATATAAGTAATGAATTGGAAAACCATGCATACTTATTCATGAATTGTTAACATTGATTAAATATTGCATACACTTGAATCTGGAAAGCAAGGGTGAAAGTAGTCCCTAAACTAATGAGATTGTATAGTAATTTTAGATTTGTTGCTTAAATGATATAAGTTAGTAAACATGAATTAGAAGTTATTATGATTTGGATTGGGAGTTAAGTAGTACTTTAATTAATTGGAATAAAGTGTGTTGCAACATAAAGTTCTATAAATTATCCAGTTTATAAATATGAATAAAATTGTACCTTTTGAAATATTAAGGTCTATGCCTAAAAGGAAAGAGATGTATAAAATATGGATATTTACCGTATTTTGTACCAAGTATTTCAACAAAAATAGAAAAGATAATTGCTTGTAATTCCAAATGTAACACGAGTCCTATTGTAGATAATTTATGGAAAATTATAGTACTAACGTTTTCTTTTGGAAAGATGCAATTCTAATGTATTAAAATTGCAAAAATCCTAAGTGTAAACTAAAGTATTGTAAGAGAGATAATAACAATAATTCTATTATAAACCTAATATATGCAACAAGTTAGAAATGAACAAATAAGCGATAAAATATATGTAAAGCAATGAAATGAGTAATAAAGAAGACTTAATAATCAAAGAAAAGTGGTTAACATTTGAAAAAGGATATTAAGTTATATTTAATAAGTTAAGTGGAAGTTAAGCAGTAGAAGATACTTAATCTATTAAAACTAGAAGTAAGCAGTAAATGACATTTAAACAGCGCAAATGAAACAAGAAGCAAGTTATGTAAAAGAACTAAATATTAACATTTAAACGTAGTGGACTTAGTAAATAAGAATATAGCCTCAAGTTCATATTTATGGAAGGTGTGAATTATTGAATCTAGTCAATAACTTAGATTAAATAAAAATGACGTAGTCATTAATATGGGTTGGAATGCGAGGTCAGTAGTGATACCCAACGGAAGTATTCCCACGGTTGGGGGATACCAGCAGTTGTGTATACATGATACTGATGTGGGACATATTTAACTATAGGACCTATAGGATTATACGTTCGCATATAGTTGAAGGGAATATACCAAAGTAGGATGGGTCGTCCCAGTCGAAATGTTAAAGGGCCAGTAGAATCTACTTCAACCTTTTAGGACATATCTGTTAAACAACCAATTGGGAATTGCCTTGATTGCATTAGAAAATATAAGTAGGATAGTGAGCATAGGCTCGAGGCTATGATAGTGAGGTTGATACCATATATGTAAGGAGTAGGAGGTGTTTACATAGGTCGAGATCGTCATCCGTCCCATGCGGTCAGTGGAAATACAAGGGTTATGCCTAAACGGCTACACCTCCTACTAGTGTAGATCATATTTTGGACATGCATGGCCTCATAGTTGTTCATTAGTTTGTTTGTTGTTTGGAGGAGAGGTTAGATGATCCTTGATGAGGGTCTTTCAAAACAAGGTAAAATACGAATAAATAGTTATAATGCCATTATTAGGCACTAAAGGAGTTTCGTGGTATGCATGTTGGTGAGGGCAGATACTACTTTGATAATGGATCCTGACGCGGTATAAAGTTATGGATACTAGTGGGAGAAGTATCCTGGTCCAAAGTGGGGTTCTGTTACTTATGTATATGCATCTATACATACGTATATAGTTATCGAATACATCAAGTATGTGGGGCGCATTGTATGCACATATGAAGTTAAGGCAACCAAGTTTAAAAGGTAGACGTAACATGTAATGGAAAGCAATCGGCATAAACTAATGTTATGTATAATGTATCTAATTTACTATTTACCAAAATGTTGTTATGACTCCCTCCTTATTACAACCTACGTGATAGACTTAGAGGGACATGTATAGGTACAACGGTGGGAATGGTGGAAGGACAGATTTTCTTATGCATGCTTAGCACCGATAAGGGTATTGGATACCAGAGTTATTAGCCTAGGTCGAAAATTATATATTTTATTATACTTTACTATTTCGGTGTGATTTTTATCAATAGTGCTATGATATACTTTTGTTTATTTGCAGGATACCAACACCAACAATCCGCACTTTGATGGACTTGGGTTTTCGATTTAGCAAAATTTGGACCGGTGGGTTGTTACAAGATCTCAAATCATAATTCATCTTCCTGAAAACGTAACTAATCCTCCGTTAAAGATATGTCAAACCAAAACCATCATTAATTCATACCAAACATAGTTAAATCTAGATATTAAGGTGATTAGCAAGGAGATCCATAAGAGATTATGAAAACACTTGATTTTGGGAGGGAATTTTGATGATTGTTATTGCTCATATTCAAATCAACCACAGTTTGCATTATTTACATTGATTTTACATCAATTGGTGAGTGGTTTATAATCTCGCAACTAATTATATATGGTTATATATGTTTTAGCACATTTTAGATCAACTTCTTAAATAAAAATATGAATTTGGAACTGTCTTTGTTTTGAAAATGAAGTGTAAATGAATTTAAATGGTTTTAAAGTGATTTTAACATGTATTTCTATGCCTTGATTGATCGTAGGAATATTAGGATAGAAATTAGATGTTATATTGATTGTATTTCAATGATATGATGTCTGCTTATTTGAATGTTGTTTTAGCATTTTTTTAATGGATGAAATGCTTATCGGAGTGAATTATGGGTTGGATTGTTTCTCTAGGCAAGGATTTTCATGTGGGTGGAGTGGATATTTGATATGCTCTCTGGTTCGATTACATAAAGGATGGGAGATCCACCATAATATAATAAACTTCAATGGATAGACTCAAGAGAGTTTGGAGTTGTATCGTTGCAAAGGATTTGCATGCAGATCGAAGCAGTTGGAATAGAGTCAGATTGGTGCAAAGTATGCCAAGGAAAACTTAGCCAAATTTTGGCTAAGTTAAATCAATCGACGGCGACCCATATCAGTTGGTACCGACTTAGGGTTTTTCATTAAATTACTTAACGAGGGCTCACGGTTTGGAAAAATGGTCAAGGAATGAAGCTTTTAAGTTTTGGCTTGAAAATTGGCTAAGGAAAAGATCATATTGATCGAAACAAAAGTGGATCAGTACCAACCTGAGAAAATTTGCCAAAAACATGAAGTCAAGCTCAAGGGACTTAAAGAAATGAAAATGGGACTTTGAAGAAAATGGATGATGCATGTAGGTCCGCACAAACCAACCCATACTCAAGACCTTAACAATTGGAATTTGGGTAAGGAACGAGGAGACTTAGGGAAGCAAGCAAAGAAAAATTGGATAATTGTTGATATGTTGTACTGACCTATGATGGGTCGTTACCGACTCGACCTATTTTGTGGTTTTGGATTGAGCACTTTTGGGGAAAGTGGTCATAGCATCTAGTGATCATTTGAGTATGCAATTTTGATGTGTTGATTACTTGTGGAGAGAAACAAAAGAGATTTGGCTACTGAAACATGTGCTAAGGGATTATTGATAACTCGAAGGTTTCTATGCGTGCTCATAAAGCAGGAGTAGGTAAGGCACTCACTATGGATAATTTGAGTATACCAGTATCTCTGAAAAACCTATGTATGTCTGGCTCTTGGCCATTTGAGTGTGCAAGGATTCATGCATTAGTTTAGCATTGATGTTGAGTAGTCAATGACCATCTAAGAGGGTCATACTAGTTATCATATAATGTAGCATCCTCGCCTCTATACCCATACATTACAGGTAATACTTTTAGATAATACAGAGAATGCGACAATATAGGGTATACGCATGAATACTCCCTTGGGCTAACAATGGTATATATTAAGACATTTAATACGTAACTCACCTATATATATAGAGTATCGGCACAAAGCAATAAACATGTGTTCCTTAAGGATAAAACAATACATAATATATCAAATATTAGAGCTCATAGAGTCAATATTGCAACGATAATATATATAATATAAATATAGAACATATGTCCAATATGTATCAAAGTAATATATACATAGTAGGCTATACTATACATGATGATAATCTAAAATGCTAAATATCTAGCCTCCTTTATGCCTAGAAAACACAAGCTGGTCATAATTGATAGAGTTAGGGATATGCCTTAGGGGCAATTATGTAATATGTTACATATATCTAACTCATTGACCAATCTTGTTCGAAATAAGGGTATTTTTTCTATAATATACTTGATATAATGTGTTACAATAAGTAATTAATTTAATTAAAAGTATATTTAATATAAAATCCCTAAATGGTATGTTTTGTGAAGTAGTTACAATTATAATTATGAGTAATTTATCACAATGAAAATAAATCATTTTAAATATTCTTAGTCAAAATGTATCAAGACTGGATATCGATATATCTGTTGGGACTAACGTACATAACACTTTCTAAACGTTGGGCAGTGTAATACTCATGACTGCTAGGATACCAATGTGTTACATACTAATAGTTATTGGATAACTATGGAATGACCCACTTGATAGTTTTCTATTGGTTTATATAAGTAAGGTCGAACAGAAAATGTTTGTGACAACCCAACTTTCTGACCCTTAGGAATGACACTTAACACATCCTCAGTGTTCGTGTGTCGTTGCCTAAGCCTTGAAAATATGAATCATTATGGGGTGAAATAAATAACATAAAAAACCTTACAACAAAATTGATAAATAAAACATAACAGCCAATAGTACATCAGGTTACTCCTTAACAGGAAGTTATCAGAGTTACACAAAAGTACTACAAACAGCTTAGGCGGTTATAACATCATGCCTTTACATATGCTGAAACAAAATATACTTAAATAAATAAGATAATACATAGGAATGGATAACTAAGAAGATGAAAGCCTTCTACTCGGACGCTGTCTTCTAAAGAGCCCAACAAGAAACCTGCAACTCTCGATTACTCAAATAAAATGACTAGCCGAGAGTTTAGAGAAAATAAACAAGTCGGATCAGACGCTATGTCTGGTATGAGTAAAAAAATTTAAACAATAGGTTCAAAATTAAAAAATAAATAGGTGATACCACGCCGCACATGGAACGGGTTTACTCTCACATAAATCAACATCTAAACTTAAAGAGTGGATAAATAATTAAACATCACGAAAAGTGGTTGACACTTCCCAATGCAAATAAGGGAATAAATTTGAAGGTTTGAATCAAATAAGAAGAGAAAAATCTCCAACAAATAATTAGGAAGGTGCACCATCCTTGAAGTATACCACTAGTAATATACTTCCGAGAAACTCATATACTTAGCGACACTTCTTGGACAATACCAAGCCTGACCCCGCCAAAACTTATCGAGTATCCAAATATTTCACATCTAATTGCTCTACCGAATCCAATCTAGATGAGATGTGAAAGTACCCTAATGGATGCAACCTCATATATCTTGGCTTTCTCTCACGCTTTATATTTAGTCATTTTCGACAAAGGATATCACTGCTCAACGTAGCAACACATCATCCTAGAATGATGGCAATAAAGAACCAAAAGCAACCGATATATGAGAAACCAACTATTAAGGATATAAAACGATCGTATATGAAAATTAAGTCTTGTATACTTATCACCACTCATCGAATTCAAACTTGTACTATTCTTGGTTAATAATAATATCGTACAAGTCAAGATAGTGTTACCTCAAAGTCATGTCTCACGATTATTAACTTTCAAAATAGCGACAAGTCTACTTCTTCGATGTTTTATACAAGCTATACAAATAAATCGTTTCCATACAAGTAAATCGCTCTATGGAAATTAATTCATTTCCATAAACAATTCAAACTTTTCTTTCAAAAATCCTGAATTCGTACTTGACATCACATTACAAGTATATATTTTATTAAAGAGTGGTAACTTTGAAAGGGTAAATCTCATTTAAAAGGGTAAATCTCATTTAAAGCATCATTAATTAAATTAATTAATAATATTATTAATTAAATAAATTAAATAATTAAATAACATTATTTCAAAGTGATTTATTAATTTAAAACTTTATTTAAGGAAAGATTAATTAAGGTTAAACAGATTTATTATCTTTTAAAAGTCATTAATAAAAAGGACTAATTAATCTTAAAATTATCATTAGTAAATTGAATATTTAACTTTAATCCATCATTATTAAAAGATTAATTAACCTTAAACATCATTAAAAAAATGATTAGTTAATTTCAAAATATCATTAACCAAGTAATTAGTTAAATTTAAAACACATCATTACTAAGTTAATTAGTTAACCATAATCCTTATTAATCAAATTTAAAAATCATTAGTAAAATAATTAATCAAATTTGAAATCATTATTATTTCAAAAACTCATTTAACTTGTACAACTAACGCAAGCACAATTTTGAAACCAAAGGTTTCGATAAAATGTGAAATTTTCAAAAGTGCTGATATAACTACTATCGCTATACGGACAGTTTGACAAACTAGATCATGTCATTTTTCGCCCGTCAAGTCACCACACAACATATGGTAAGCATATAAACATGGTATGTACATTTACACAACAAGTAGGAAACAACACTTGGAAAATTTCAATTTTAGCTCGCTAACTTGTCAAGTTACTAACTAACTTCCAAAGTGTTAACTTTTTGATGCATAAGTCAAGCCAATAACCACCATAACACAACATATATCCAACAAGCATTCACCAACAACATAAGTGAACTATATTAAAGTTACACACTTGGTTTGAAAGCTTATCAAAGTGCTTACTAACATAACTGAACTTTCACCAAGTTCATAAATATGACAAGGTCTAAGTTCTACTGTGCAAATGGCTCGATTTAGTGGATCTTTTGGGTTCATTTCAGATCATATGGGGTTTAACCATGGTGGATATGTGGGGTATAGGGTCTTATTTAGTAGATAATGGTTTGGGAAGTGAAGTAAGGGGTTTAGCTTGATTTTTAGTAGTTTATTCACTAGTTTTTGACTTTGGAAATAATTTTAGAAGCCATGGAAGTGTTCATGTATATGAAGAGATAAAAAATGAAGATAGAAATTAATATGTAAAGTGAAAAATGTGTGGAGATGGTGGGTACTTATAGGCAAAGAAGTGGAGTATTAATTTAAATTAACTTAACATTTAAATAAAATGAATGTTATCATGCAACATGGAAGCCATGCCTCTCCACTACCCTAAGCACACACGCACCCCCGCCCACTTTAGGTCCACCTACACCATGCCTTATGTACTAGTTTAGGCCATGGTTAGGTTATTTAATTATTTTTCTAAGGTTATTTAATATATTTTGTGCATTTTATGTCAAATTAAGTTTTATATTTAAACTAAACTTGATTATTAACTTTAACACATTGATTATCTTATCACATGACATATGAGTATTTATGTGCATGTGGATATGAGTGATGCAAAATTATGCACAATGTTTTCGACGACTTTCCAATGCCGAAAAGTCGAAATTTTGAGAAATATTTTGGGTCACGTTTTCTATTTTTATTTGAACTAATTATTTTAATAAAAAAAATTTGAAAATGATTTTAATGTCATTAATTAAAATTTAAAATATGTTTATTTGGTTATTAAAATTCATTATTTAAAAATTTAAAAATTATTTAAATATTCAAATACAGAATGATTAATTTACTGGTCGTTACACTCTATTAGCACCAGAACTGGTCACTAACACCCTTGAAAAAGATTGTGTAGAGAGATTAATGAAGAAAGCAAATTAAAACAGAGAACTATATGATAACTTACATGCAAAAATAAGAACACCAGATTTATATTGGTTCAGCGTAACTGCCTACGTCCACTTTGAGTTTTGATCTTTATTGCTTTCATAAATGAATGAAAACAGATACAATCCGTACTATAATGACTCGAATACAAGTGCTAACTGAAATAGAGTGTTCTCGAAAAAAGGTCCATTTCACTGTGCCCCTTCCCTTCTATTTATAGACGAAGATGGGTTGGACTTCCCTCATGGACCTAGGAACAAGGTACCTCGGCCCGTGGTAAGTAACTTCTGCATGCTGAGCCATAGATGCCGAATGGAAATTGTCGAACCACATATCCAGGCCGAACGGCATTCGTATGTCGAGCGAGGAAGGCGTGCCAAACTGTACTTGTATGCCGAACGAAGCATTGTGCCAAGTGAAGAGTGTAGGCCGAAAAAGACCTGTGCCGATCGAGACTTTATGCTGGTCGAGGGAGATGCCGAACGACTCACTTATTCCAAGCGAAGCTTCATTCCGAATGAGGCTCCATGCCAAACGAGATCCTTCCATGCCAAGCAAGGCCTTGTGCCGAACGACCCTTCCATGCCGAACGAGGTCTTGTGTCGAACGAGGTCTTTCCATGCCGAGCGAGGCCATTTGCCGGACGACCTTTCAATGCCGATCGAGGCTTCATGCCAGGTGAGATCCTTCCATGCCGAGCGAGGCCTTGTGCCGAACAACCCTTCCATGCCGAGCGAGGCCTTGTACCAAACAAGGTCCTTCCATGCCGAGCAAGGCCTTGTGCTAGACGACCTTTCTATGCCGATCGAGGCTTCATGCCGAGTGACCCTTCCATATTGAACAAAGTCTGTGCCGATCGAGGTATCTATGCCGAGCCTCTTATTACGTGGTCAAACAACCGAGTAACACTTGCCCCCAAAGTGTATCATGTGGACGAACATGATGCGCTATGATCCATAAGCACTTCGTGTTTTTAGTTAAGCCCTTGTTCTGTCTTCTCGGAAGTAATGCAGAACGACATTCGTATGCCGAGCGACCTTTTTATAGAATGCCGAATGACATATTGATGCCGAACGAGACATTGATGCCGAAGGACATATTAATACCGAACGACGTATTGAGGCCGAACGAGATTGATGTCGAACGACCGAGGTTCCTTGACCGGTACTTCCGGTCATTGTCTATTTGCCTTCCCTCTTTCCTATATAACCCAACACTTCTCCTCTTTACCCCTTTTTCTTTTACATCCACTCGACAAGGCTTTCGAACTTGTCTTCCACCAGACTTCTGCTAACATCTTAACATCCCTCTTCCTACCAAATCCAATATGTTGCCTCATGTCTTCTCCCATCGACGAACCTGAACAATTTTCGATTCCAAATTCAGAATTTCCTAAGCTTCGATCCATTCCTTAGGTATGAATTTCTCGACCACCGGACACTCCCGATCGAGGTTTTCGTTTGAGACTAATATTCGTAATGATCTTCTTTACCCCCCTTTTTTAAAAGCTACAATGGTAGAAGCCATCTTAGACGAGGAAGATGAGCATAAGACTTAAGTATGCTCTAGGATTAGATGTAGAAGGAAGAGGGTGTCGTAGGCTATTGTGATGTAGGTTCTTGTCTGGTTTCCGAATGAGGTGACATGAGGTGTGATTGGCTTAGTAGGAAGTAGCGAGGTTAAGAAGTGTTGGTTGAGTGTGGTGTGCAAGTTGGAGGAAAACGTATGGCTACGGGTCGGTATGACTTTCGTATGCCGAGCGATGGAACAGGAGTGGAGGAGTAAAGTTGAAGTTGGGTTTAGCATGCCAAGCGATACGGCTCAGTATGACCACGGCCTGACATAACTCCATTATGCCGGATGAGGTAATAGGGAGTGAGGGAGAGAAGTAGGAGTTGAGAACAAAGTGCCGAACGATGCGGCTCGGCATGACTTGCCAAATGACTCATCTGTGCCGAACGGTAGAGAGGGAGTGTAGGAAGGATGTTGGTTTTGAGGGCAATGTGTCGAGCGATGTGGCTCGGCATGGCTATGTTTCGGCATGACTTGCCGCATGTCGAACGATGGAGAGGGAATGTAGGAGAGTGAAGTAAGCAATTAATAGTCGAGTCTTTCCTATGCCTGAACATATGACAGCAAACAGGGACAAGGACTCAAACAGCCAAGCATATCGAGCAATCCATATTGATAACTCCCATGTCTTGACAACTATAAACCTGAATTTAACTTGATTATCACAGATAATAACCATCCACATGTCGATGTTGAGCTCAAAATAGAAACCATCATACGACAAGCTCTCGGAGACGGTCAGCGATGACGGTCTTCGAAGATGAAAGTCCAATGCTTAACTTTATTTCATCAACTTTACAACTTGTAACTCTTTGGTACTTATACTTGTACGGTTGCACTAGTTCACACACCACACAGAGGGAGTATTTTGTTGGTATGTCTAATGTCGAACGTTTTTCAAGTGTAGTTTAAAAAGTTGTTTCATCAGATTCAACACTCATTAGAGATGTCTAGGAAATCCAATTCTGCCATGATCTCAGACAGACCCAGGCCATCTTCTCAACAAGAAGTAGTTAGAACTTTGAATTCGTCGACTACTCTTGCACAAGTCATTCCGAGCACGCGACCGCATCCGTCGACTTGGCTCCCGATTCCTTGGATGCAGCGATCTTTCTAGACAATCCGGTCGATTCTCAGGCTTCGAAAATTGATGAAAGCGGTCTTCGTCGCATATGCTCAATACACGGGATTCCTTTTGATGACATGTTGGTTCCATCAGGACAAGATCGTCCTCACCTGCCCCCAGTCGGATGTACGGCCTACAACAAATTTATATGCTGGGTTGATAGTGTGCCGCCATTCAACTCCTTCCTTCGCGACCTGCTACAGTATATTGAGATCGCTCCATCGCAATTACATCCAAGCTGTCATGCGTTCGTGTACGACACATGCATTCTCTTCATGAGCATCCTTTTCAGGCTCCCCGACTGCTGGCGATATCCGTTATATTTATCATTTCGAGAGACGATCAGACAGCCCATCTGTTATATTTCTCGAACCACACAACAAGTGTCAAATTCTGACCGGGACGTGGGGCAAATTCGCCGGGTATAAGTAGGAGTGGTTCTACGTGCGCTGTCCCTCTGGCTCTACAAGGAGATGGGTGGAAGGGAATAAGTCTTTTTTGAATCAATACTTGCATTTAATAGAAATTGCATCTTTTATAACTCTTTTTCTACTTTTACAGGCATTAGCCCACGTCCCGAAGTCTTCGATTATTCTAAAGCCGTTGAAGCTATCCAAGCTATCCCCATAGGAGACCGGGGTATTAGATCTCTTATTTCAAACGAATCGCTCTCTAGATTCGTGCTGCTGGCGAAAGGTCGTCGAATAAGTCTCCCTCATGACGTGACTATAACCAGGTCTGCCTTGGACAAAGGCAAAAAGTTAGCGGGGCCTTCAACACGTGTGCCCCGACACATCTGAGGTGGGGGAGATTAGAGAAACTAAAACGCCCGAAGTACCGAGTGAGAATGTTAGTCCCGTTCTGGAGCTGGTAGTTGAGGTGCACGATATTGAAGCAATGCCTCCCCCTGCGAAGGGAAAGAAAAAATTGACTTATAAAATGGGGAAGAAGACAATGGGTATAACCTCCAAAGTAACAATCACCCCGGTGGAGAGAGAGCCTTCTCCTCAACGCTTACAGAGTTCATTGAAAGGCCTGTTGGACCTTACTATTCCTGACGATTTGCTTAACTATGGCTTCAATGATCCAGAAACCCTTAAACTTCATTCACCCACAAGAGGGGATACAGGCGTTCAAGCCCGTGTTCAGGGAGAAAAAACTCCTATAAGTAGAGATAAAGAAACTAATCTGTTAGGGGGAAACACTAGGACACACACAGATACGTGCACTTCACCTTGCACTTCAATTTTAGCTATCACTCTACTCTTTGCTAACTTGTCGTTATTCTCATTTTGCACAGGTGACATGGGATGCACTCACGGACTCGATCATCTTCGCGGGTCATCTATGTTCTATCATTCTGGTTGGGATTCGGGCCCCGGCAAATGCCGAGACAGAGATGACTCTAGAGACCGAGACTACCGCCCCCGAGAATCAACTTATCGAAAGAAAACATATAGCTAGTCCTCATATTCCCGCGATCATCCTTCTCAATCAGAGCAAGGCAGGGAGAAGTCCGCATAGAAGGGGTCCCAGCCTGAGGCCTACCGAGATCAACATTCTAGTTCATCAAGCACCAGGTAATCCCGGGAACCCCATAAAATATCTGTAGTTTCCAGGTATACTCCTCCCACTCCTGTCCTGATCCATCGGTAGCAGAAAGACTTGCTGAGCTCAAGGCCCCATTCCCGAAAATATACTTCGATGGTTTGAAATTTCTCCTGGTGATTCATCACATTCTAGGACACGTCAAACAAAGCGCTATTTCTTGGACCAACGATGTTTATGTTCAACACGACACGTTATCCCTTTAGCTGAAAAGTCTTGGAAGTCTCCATTGAGCGTCAACACAAAATCGATCGCTTGAAGCTCGAAGCTATTCACGATAAAGGCATTATCAAAGCTCAGAATGAAGAGCTCTCTTCACACAAGTCTCAGCTCGTAGCCGCCCAAATAAGTCCTAAAGACACTACGGAGGCCGTCACTCATCTGAAGGCGACACATAAGAAAGAAATTGACGAAGCGGTCCAACGCTGTGGGGCCTTGGCTTTAGAGAAGGATTCTATTCAAAAGGAGAGGGATGCATTCGCCATATGAGTCAAAGAGTTGGAAGATTTACTCCACAAAGAGAGAGAGTAAAAAACTGCTGCTCAGGAAGAGTTGCAACGATATTGCGATGAGATTGTTGCTACGCGACTCCTGAAGGCAAAGCTCGACGATGAGCTCTCTAAGGTTGGGATGCTGAAGGATGAAGCCCACGAAGAGGGCAAAAGAATAACATCCGCGAAGATTGACTCTTTCCTTGAGGCGGCTACAGAGGCTGACAGGGAGGAGATAAAGTGCTTGTTAGACCCGCTTATAGCAGAATACAATGCCCATGTCCTCATGCATCGGGATCTAACTTTTCTTGGCGAGGACTACCTCGAATCTCTAGCCGAGGCATGGGAAACTTTGATAAAGATCAGAAAGGTCAAGCTGGGCACCGAGGAGGTTGACGAGGAGGCTTTGGTAAAAGAATTTCTAAGGGGAACGAGCCTTTAGACTTGTCTGCAGCGAAGGCCCTTTACAGAAAAGGTTCCTCCTCATCAAAAGGAAAAGATGAGATCGCCGGTCCGTCTCGAATCGACTCTCTAGCTCCTTCCCTTACTCAATCGACTAGTCGGCCAGTACTTCATCCGTTCGAACAGCATGTCAGTCATGACCCATAAGCCCCTGGCCTTGACATTCATGTATTATCTCCCATTCCAGAGGGTGAGACTCCACGGACGGTTGAGAGCCAGCAAGAAACTAGTAAATAGTTCTTCTTTTAAAGTTCAAAGAGACGTTGTTTTCAGCGTGAGTTCATTATATTCTAGCGTTTGTCTCTTGTGGTTTTGCATAGGCCGCTCTGACCCCGAGCCCAATCTGAGGAGCGATGGCGCCAAAGAGAAGAAGGAGAAGGCGAGCGAGGCAATTCAAGCGGGAGAGACACCCGGCCCTGATGCTCAAGTGATTGAGGCGCTTGACGAGGACAAGTCCGAGACTTCGTCTTCCGTCGAAGAAAGTTATGAAGTTGAGATTACAGGCGCCTCTGAAGAAACTTCAAAAATGAGCATGAAGGAGCAACTCGCGGAGGAAGAAAAAGAAAAAGAAAGATGAAATCAAAGTTGATCCCCATGTTGTGCATCTAGATGATCCTTTGAACAGGCCTTTGAAGGTCATCCTTCCTGATGGGTCTAGGCCACTAGAAGTCCCTCGTTCCTCCTCGGATGTTACTTCCCTATCAAGCAAAGCGTCCAAGCGAAAACGCATGAGGGAGGAGTCTTCTGAGAAAATGAAGGAGGAAAAGAAGCCAAAGAAATCGAAGAAGTAGCTGTTACACTCGTTCAACGAGAGTTAGCTTAGATCATGTAATTATTTTTATTTATTTTAGTAGCCAATGTTGATAGACTTTTGACTCCAAGTTTTGGAGGATTTTTAGTAGAACCCCATTTTGGATTAATAAATAAATTTTAGTTTCTTTGTATTTCAAATGACTTTCGTTGTTCAGCTTTCTGTATAACTGTGGTCGAAACCCAAGCTATTGTGAGTTACATAAACCCCCAATTCATCTTCATATAACTCGGAAATTCTTTAGAATTGTACATCCTTTATTCCATGCTTCGGGTACTTAGAATATTTTTCAATCGCAAGCTGGGGAATTGATGACTTCAAGTCATTTGTACTCTAGTCCACACTCCGGGGACTTAGAGATTTTTAAGCCGCTTATACTCTAGTCCGCACTCTGAGGACTCAGATTACTCCAGTCCGCACTCTGGGGACTTGGAGATTTTGAGTTGTTTATACTCTATTCTGCACTCTGGGGACTCAGAGTACTCTAGTCCGCACTCTGAGGACTTGGAGATTTTGAGTCATTTATACTCTAGTCTGCACTTAGGGGACTCAGAGTACTCCAGTCCGCACTCTAGGGACTTGGAGATTTTGAGTCGTTTATACTCTAGTCCGCACTCTGGGGACTCAGAGTACTCCAGTCCGCGCTCTGAGGACTTGGAGATTTGAGTCATTTATACTCTAGTCTGCACTCTGGGGACTCAGAGTACTCTAGTCCGTGCTCTGGGGACTTGGAGATTTTGAGTCGTTTATACTCTAGTTCGCACTCTGGGACTCAGAGTACTTCGGTCCGCACTCTGGGGACTTGGAGATTTTGAGTCGTTTATACTCTAGTCTGCACTTAGAGGACTCAGAGTATTCCAGTCTGCACTCTAGGGACTTGGAGATTTTGAGTCCTTTATACTCTATTCCGCACTCTAAGGATTCAGAGTACTCTAGTCCGCACTCTGGGGACTAGGAAATTTCAAGTCGTTTATGCGCGTTCGTACATCAGACATAATGATGTAACTCAAGTTTTTTGCCATAGAATTATCATACACAGAAACATCAATAATTCATGGAAAAATGGATTCAAGCCTTTATTAATGAAAATAAGCTAAATTGTCTTATTACATGTTGAATACTAAGAATCAACAAAATACAAACATACTGAAAATAATCGCAACAAAGATAGAAAATGAATAGACTAAGTATAATAATGCCGTAGATGCTCGCTATTTCATGCTCGGGGGAGTTTCGTGCCATCAACGATCGCTAACCGGAAAGTTCCTTCTCCAAGCCTCCGTTCAATGACGTATGGACCTTCCCGTGTGGGATTCAGATGCGATGGGACCGGAAAAACTCATTTCAAAATGAGGTCACCCACATCAAAGACTCTTGGCCAGACTTTTTCATTATAATATCGAGCGACTCGGTGTCTATATGTGGCCGCTCTTAAATCAGCTTCTTCACGTTTTTCATCAATGAAGTCCAGTGATTCCAGCAAAAGTTTCCAATTCGTCTTGGGGTCGTAATGAGTTATCCGATGTGACTGAACTCCAAGTTCTATGGGTATAACAGCTTCCGTGCCATATGCCAATGCGAATGGAGTGTGGCCAGTCGTGGATTGTGGGTGGTTCTATAAGCCCAAAGTGATGTTGGAAGTTCATCGACCCACTTGCCTCTAGCCTTTTCCAAATGCTTTTTCAATATGGACTTGATTATTTTGTTCACGGCTTCCACTTGTCCATTGGCTTTTGAATGAGCAACTGCTACATACCTTTTTTCAGTTCCATACTTTTGACAAAATTCTTTGAACTCTATGCTTTCAAATTGTGTTCCGTTGTCTGTAATGATAGTCCATGGAAGGCCAAAACGGCATATAATGTTTCATGCAACGAAATTAATGACCTTCTTGGTGGTGATCGTGGTTAATGGCTCCTCTTCTGCCTACTTGGTAAAGTAATCGACCGCGACTATCGCCTAATTCACACCATTTTTGGATATAGGTAGAGAACCGATTATATCGATCCTCTACATTGCGAACAGCCAAGTACTAACCATTTGTATGAGTTTCGTCGATGGATCTCTCGGGATTTTTGCATACTTCTGGCATTTATCACATCTCCTTACGTAGTCTGCAGCATCCCAATTTATAGTTGGCCAATAATATCCATAGCGGAGGATCTTATTTGCTAACGTCTTCCCCAGTATGGTCACCACATTCCCCTTCATGGACTTCCTTCAGGACTCGTTTTATCTCATTGTGGGCAGTGCATCGAAGTAAGGGGCCGAGAATCCCCTTCGATACATTATTCCGTCCTGCATTATATACCGTGAAACCTTACGAATGACTTGTCATCTTTCGCTCTTTGTTTTGGGCAAGATTCCATGTAGCAAGTATTGTTAGAATGGGGTCATCCATGATTCCTTCTCGGTTTTAGTTTCTAACACGAAATCTATCTCCATCATATTTATACTCGGTGCATGTAAGGTTTCGACGGGAACCATTCCCATCTGTTGTGCATCACCAGTACTTGCAAAATTTGCCAATGAATCGGCTTCTCTGTTATGTTCACGCAGGACATGAAAAATATCATAATATTCTAGATTTGCTAGCAGCTCTTGAACCCGTGCAAGGTATGGGGCAAGTCTTTGTCCCTTCGCTTGATAGTCCCCCTTCACTTGGTATACCACCAATTGTGAGTCACAAAAGATTTCAACCGGCTTTATCCCCAGTTCTCTGATAAGTTTCAAGCTAACAATCAATGTTTCATACTTGGCCTCATTATTTGTTGCTGGGAATTCGAGCATTAAAGCGTAAAAAATTGATCGGTTTTCGGGAGTCACAAGAACTATACTAGCCCTAGAGCAACGGTCGTTAGATGCCCAATCGGTGTACATCTTCCATCGAATAGGAGGTATGACATTGTGACCGTTTGGTTCATTTGACACGGTGAATTCAGTGATGAAGTCTGCTAGCGCTTGCCCTTGTATGGTCCTTCGTGGAAGGTAAGTAATATCGAATCGACTCAACTCGATATTCCATTTTAACATCCTTCCAAAGGTTTCTGGTCGTTGGAGTACCTGCCACAAGGGTTGATCGGTATAAACACTGATTGAGTGTGCCTAAAAGTATGGACGAAGCTTGCGTGATGCAATCACCAAGCAGTAGGCTAGCTTCTCAACTTGGGATAATTTCTTTCTACCCCCGTTAAACGTTTACTGACATAGTATACTAGCTTTTGAACTCGGTCCTCCTCGTGAACCAAAGCCGTACTGATAGCATGTTGAGATACAGCCTAGTATACATACAACATTTCATGGTCTACTAGTTACGATAGCACCGGGGGACTTTCTAAATGCCTTACCAGAGTTCGGAACGCTTCCTCACAGTCGGTTGTCCATTTGAAATTTCTCTTTCCTTTCTTTATTACATCAAAGAAAGAAATACACTTATCCGTGGCCCTGGATATGAATCGACTCAGCACGACCATCTTTCCATTCATGCTTTGTATCTGCTTTATAGTTTTGGGCACTTATATGTCTCGAATAGCTTGAATCTTCTCCGGGTTAGCTTCGATTCCCTACGCATTAACGATGAAACCCAAAAAATTTCCTGACGCAACGCCAAAGGAACACTTCAAAGGGTTAATTTTCATCCTATAATATCTAAGTATATCAAACATCTCCACTAAGTCTCGAATGTGGTCGTTTGACTATCGTGACTTCACGAGCATGTCATCCACATAGACTTCCATTGTTCTACCAATCTGGTCTTTGAACATTTTATTCACCAGACGCTGATAAGTCACTCCTGCGTTTTTCAATCCGAAAGGCATCACTACATAGTAATATAACCTGATATCTGTGACAAAACTAGTGTATTCTTGGTCTAGAATGTGCACCGGGATTTGATTATATCCCGAGTATGCATCATAAATGACAGTAACTCGTGTCCCGCTGTTGAGTCAACCGGCTGGTTAATCCTAGGTAAAGGAAAACTATCCTTGGGGAATGCTTTGTTCATATCAAAGTAATCTACATAAGTTCTCCACTTCCCATTAGCTTTCCTCACTAGCACAGGGTTAGACACCCATTCAGGGTAGAGGGTGTCGCGGACAAACCCATTGACTTTGAGTTTGTCCACCTCCTCTCTGAGGGCAGCGGACCTCTACGGGTCCATGCCGCTCCTCTTCTGCTTTACTGGTACGTACCTCGGGTCTATGCTCAACATATGAATCATTATAGCGGGAGAAATCCCGCACATATCAGAATGTGTCCAAGCGAAAACATCCAGATTCGGTCGGAGGAAATCAGTGAGATCTTCGGCCATCGAGAGGTCAAGTTGTGATCCTATCTTAAGTACTCGCGATGGATCATCTCGGCTGACTGGAATGTCAATAGTTAGTTCATCCGGTGCTTCTTTTGCTTCCCTGGGTTCCCCATCATCATCTCTCGGATCTATGTCCCTGTAGATCCGAGAATGTTGCCCGAGCCAGGGCTTGGGCACTACTTGTCAATTGTCAGTATTCCGGATGCGGATGGAGCTGTCCGCAACCTTTCCTTTCTCTCTCCGCTGGGCCTCCCTCAGCTCAGCCACATAACATGCGCGATCGGTCGCCTGACCGCCATGCACCACACCAAATCCTTTGTCTGTCGGGAATTTCAAAGTCAAACACCACGGGGCCAAAGCTTCCCTGAACTCTGCCAGGGTCGGTTGACCCAGAAACACATTATATGGAGAATCAACATCCAACACTATGAATGGTAGGATTCACACCCTCTTATGCTCACCTTGTCCTAGTTCAACTGGAAATTCAAAATATCCTACTACATCAGTCGCTGCACCATTAAAGCCGTGGATATGGGCTTTAGATGGTTTCAAATCCTTTGTCCCCATCTTTATTTGGTCGTATGCCTTTTTGAAGAAGATGTTAATAGAATTTCCATAATCAATTAAAATTCTCTTCACATATGCTGGCCCGATTGTCATGGATATGACCACTGGGTCAACTATAGGAGCCTCCACCTTGTCAGCATCTCGGCTCCTGAACATTATATTGTCTGTCATCGTGCGTTGCTGTTTAGAGAGGGTTCCATCCTCCATATTCGAACAGCACTCATAATCTGCATGCCTTAAGGAGTTAGCATACCGCTCCATTTCCTGCCAGTTCTTATCTGCAGGATGAGGTCCACCGACTATAGTGTTTATGACCAGTCTACCTGTAGTTCGGGCAGGTTCCTCTAGATGGCGTGGGGCCGGTCTGCGTCCAGGGTCCGATGTTTCTTGCCTACCTTCCTTCGGGTTCTTGACAAACTCCTACAATTTTTTCTATCTAATCAGCTTTTCTATGGCATCGTGGAGGTGTCTACACTCCTCTGTATTGTGCCCGTAAGTCTCATGGAAGCGGCAGTACTTCCTATTCCATTTTTGTTCCTATGTTGACTCTTTTGGGCATAGCTTCCTGTATTGGAAAGTATTACAAGTTTACAGACAAATATTCTCCAGAGATGCATTCAAAGGAGTATATTCATTGTAATGGGAATTCTTGACTTCCATTTCTCTATCTCCCTTTTCTCTCCGGGATTTCTTCCTCCGGACACTTTAGATTGCCCGGGCTTATTCTGGACATTGACTTAAACCTTCCCTGAATTGTCACCGGACTGTTTTACAACGATGTTGCTTTTCACAGTCTCCTGAATAGGCCCTGGTGCCTTATCTCGCCTGGTCAGTCTGGCTTCCTCTCTTCTTATGAATTGATGAGCCTTTGCATAGAAACGCTCCAGCATAGTTGGAGGCTTTCCTGCCAACCAATCTCCAAACTCTAAATTCGGATCCACTCCTCGCATTACCGCCATCAGAATTGCATGGTCATTAGGGTTGCTAACTTCAGTGGTCGGAACATGAGGTCTCTGTAAGTACTCTTTCAATGACTCCCCCGAAGCCTGGATTACACTAGATAGGGACATCACATCCTTGGGACGAGTGGCATGTATCCTAAACTATTCCACAAATTTCGTCGCCAATTCATCAAAGCTGGATATAGACCGTGGGGGAAGTCGAGTGAACCACATGGTGGCGATTTCAGATAAAGTAATTTGAAAGCATCTACACTTGGTCGCGTCATTTGCTCTAGCCGAATCCATCATCATTCATACCTCATCAAATGCTGTCTTGGATCAGTCTTTCCTTCGTAGGCCGGGATAGTTGGCATGCTAAACTTCCTGAGGTACTCGGCCTGTAGAATAGTATCTGTGAATGGAGTATGACTCTTGGATATCCCCCAATCTTCATTGGTCAAGCCTTGATTTTCTCTCATTAACTGTCTGACCATAGCCGATAAGTCCGAAGTTTGTATGGAAGATGGAAGGTTGGACTCTATTCTATGGGACCGCTCGGGTTGGTGTCTCCTCTGTGGGCGATCTGCCAAATGTGTATCTTGGGGACCAACTTCATTAGGGTCTTGGTGAGCCGGGCGTCCAGTTTCCACACGCGCTCTTGCTCCTAAGTTTACTGCTCCAGCTTGGGTGTGGTCTCCAAGATGCAATTGATCCCTAGTTGATCGATCAGCAGCACCTGCTTGTGCAGTTTCTGTTTTGCGATGTCTACGCTTGAAAGGTTCGTCGGATGAGGTCGAACTATCAAATAAAGAATGAGGAATGGGGCTACCTCCAGTATTCTGGTGCTGAGTAAGCTGAGTCATGAGGTTAGCTTTAGCTTGAATCTGTTAAGCAAGTTGTCTCCTGCTTCCCATGAGTTCTCTCATCAGGTCGTTGAACTCTATCCTTGTAACAACTTCCATCTGGCTATGGGCTCCGGCAGTCCCTATGTCAGGATTGACTTGCTGATTACGAGGTCCTATTTGTTGTATGCTAGCAGTCTCGTTGATGTCCGCGTTATGAGAGGATGATCTGGTACATGGTCTTCCCATAGTAGAGTTGTTAATAGAAATTCTGAGTAGAATCAACGGACATCCTGTGAATGACTTAGATCTCCTTCGGGGGATTTATTCAATCTAGTAGCTATAAAGCAGATCCTAGTGGCTTGAGAATTCATTTCTCAGTGAAAGAACCAAAATGTTAGCATCCGAACTGGTCACTAACACCCTTGAGAAAGATTGTGTAGAGAGATTAATGAAGAAAGAAAATTAAAGCAGAGAACTGTATGATAACTTAAATGCAAAAATAAGAACACCAGATTTATAGTGGTTCAGCGTAACTGCCTACGTCCACTTTGAGTTTTGATCTTTATTGCTTTCATAAATGAACGAATAGAGATACAATCCGTACTATAATGACTCGAATACAAGTGCCAACTGAAATAGACTAAGTCTTGAATGCAGCAGAGTCTCACCGGTGTTCTCAAAAAAAGGTCTCTTTCACTGTGCCCCTGCCCTTCTATTTATAGACGAAGATGGGTTGGACTTCCCTCTTGGGCCTAGGAACAAGGTACCTCGGCCTGTGGTAAGTAACTTCTATGCACCGAGCCATAGATGTCGAATGGAAATTGTCGAACCACATATCCAGGCCGAATGGCGTTCGTATGCCGAGCGAGGAAGGTGTGCCAAACGGTACTTGTATGCCAAACGAGGCATTGCACTGAGTGAAGAATGTAGGCCGAACGAGACCTATGCCAACTGAGACTTTATGCCAGTCGAGGGGAGATGCTGAACGACTCACTTATGCTGAGCGTGGCCTCGTATCGAGCGAGGCTTCATGCCGAACGATGCACCAAGTTGAACAAGATCCTTCCTTGCCGAGCGAGGCCTTGTGCCGAACGACCCTTCCATGCCGAATGAGGCCTTTTGCCGAACGACCCTTCCATGCAAGCGAGGCCTTGTGTCGAACGAGGTCTTTCCATGCCAAGCGAGGCCTTGTGCCGGACGACCTTTCTATGCCGATCGAGGCTTCATGCCGAGCGAGATCCTTCCATGCCGAGCGAGGCCTTGTACCAAACGACCCTTCTCTGCTGAGTGAGGCCTTGTGCCGAACGAGGTCCTTCCCTACCGAGCGAGGCCTTGCGCTGGAAGACCTTTCTATGCCGATCGAGGCTTCATGCCGAGCGACCCTTCCATGCCGAACGAAGTCTGTTCCGACCGAGGTATCTATGCCAAGCCTCTTTTTACATAGTTAAACAACCGGGTAACACACTCTACCCCCCTTAGGAGAATTTCGTCCTCGAAATTAATACACAAAAGACAATCCAAAAGTATGTATTATACCTAGAAATTCATATAATAATGTAAAGCAACTATGCCATAATAGTACACAATGCATTCAAACAACAAACAACTAACCAGTTACATTAGGGTAAGTTTCCCTAGTATGATCCTCAGTCTCGCAAATACAATCGCGGGGATCATAAATCCACTGAATCTTCACAAGCTTAACCACCTTGTTCCTCAATCTCCTTTCATCTTGACCTACAATATGAACTGGTTATCGAACTACTGTCAAATTTGGTTCTATCTCTAAGTCTTCCTGAACAGATGTCTCAACAATTAAAGATGGATCATGAACTTGCTTTCCTAGATGAGGTACATGAAAGGTATTATGAACTTTTGATAGTATTTCAGGCAATTCTACTCCATATGCCAATAATCCAATTCTCTCAAGGATTCTAAATGGTCCATTGAATCTGAATGCTAGCTTTCCCGCCCTTTAGAATCTTACAACTTCTTTTATTGGCGAAAATTTTACAAATGCCAAATCCCCTACTAAAAACTCTAAATCCCTTCTCCATTTATGGACATAACTTTTCTATCGATCCCAGGCTTCTTCCATCTTTTTCTTGATCATTGACACTTTCTCTAATGCTTCACGAATTATCTCTTGTCAAGAACTAAACGATCTCCAGTCTCTACCCAACATGAAGGTGATTTCATTGTCGTCCATATAAAGCCTCATAGTGTGCCATGCCAATGCTAGCTGGTAACTATTGTTATAAGAGAACTCTACTAAATGTATATGATCTTCCTAAGAACCTCCAAAATCCAAAGTACATGCTCTTAGGAAATCCTCCAAAATCCGGTTCACCCTTTCGGTTTGTTCATCTGTCTACGAGTGATATGCCGTGCTCAAATTCATCTTTGTCCATAAAGCAACTTGCAATGCTCCCCAAAATAATTGGTAAAAATGGGATTGCGATCACTAATTATACTTACAGGAATTCCATGCAGTCGAGATCTCCCTTAAATAAATATTTGCCAAAGAAGTTGTAGTTCTTGTTGACTTCACCAGAATAAAGTAGGCGCTCTTTGTTAGTCGATCCACAATTACCCAAATTCCTTTATTACATTTTTTTGTTCTTGGTAACCCATCGATAAAGTCCATGGATACTAGCTTCCACTTCTAATTCGTTATCTTCAATGGTTGGAGTAACCTAGCAATCTTCTACTGGTCACTCTTGACCTGTTGACAATTTGCACAGCGATTTACGAAAATCAAAATGTCTCTCTTTGTCCCTTTCCCCCAAAAGGTCTTCTTCATATTCTAAAATATTTTAGTTACTCCTGGGTGGATTGATAACTTTGACCGATGGCATTCTCTCGGCACATCCTGTCTAATTACATTAACATCGGGCACATAAATTCGACCATTCATCCACAAAATGCATCGGGAGTCGATCTGAAAATAAGAAACAATTCCATCTTCAACATCCTTCTTAAGCCAATCTAGAATAGGGTCTTCTTCCTAGAAATATGCAATTCTTTCCATTGGTGCTAACTTAACTTCCAAATTTGCAATCGTTGCCACATTCCTACTCAACGCATCTGCTATGGCATTTGCTTTCCTAGGGTATAAGGAATATCTAAGTCATAAGATGTAAGAAACTCCAGCCATCTTTGCTGCCTTAATTTCAAGTCCTTTTGGGTAAAAAATACTTTAATGACTTGTGATCCGTATAAAACTCAAACTTTTCATCCAAAAGATAGTGCCTCCACACGTTCAATGCAAAGACAACTGCCAAAAGCTTAAGATCGTGCATAGCGTAACTTTACTCATGAGGTTTCAACTTTCGACTTGCATACATTACTACTTTACCATTTTGCATCAAAATTACTCTCAATTTGATTCTACAAGCATCCGTGTAAACTATTAATCCTTCACTCCCATCTGAAATAGTTAAAATGGGAGCACTTGTCAACTTCTCTTTTAACTCATTGAATGCTTGATCGTACTTAGGTGTCCAAACAAACTTAGCATTCTTCTTCATCAACTTTGTTAGATGAGAAGCAATCTTATAGAAATTTTTAATGAACCTTCTATATAAACATGCTAATCCCAAGAAACTTCTGACCTCGGTCGCACTTTCGAGTTTCTTTCGATCTTGAACCGTAACTACTTTAGCTGGGTCCACTGATATGCCTTCTCCTAAAACTACATGCGCTAAAAATCTAACTTTGGTTTCCAGAAATGGCACTTAAAAAACTTTTCCTTTAAAACATGACTATTTAAAGCACCTAAAACAACTTGAAGATGATACTGCTCTTCTTCCGTTTTAGAATAAACAAGGATGTCATCAATAAAGACTAGGACAAACTTGTTGAGAAAATCCCGACACACTCTATTCGTCAAATCCACGAAATATGCGAGTCCATTAGTCAATCCAAATGACATGATTAACCACTCGTAAAAAAACTATCGTAGGTTCGAAAAGCTATAAAGGGTACACTCTCTTCTACTACCCTTAACAGGTGAAAACCAGTGGCAATATCCAACCGAGAAAATATCCAAGCTCCGTGGAGCTGGTCAAACATGTCTAATTTTAGGTAAAGCATACTTATTCTTAATGGTCCTCTTATTTAATTCTTGGTAATCCATACATAATCCAACATAATTATTGGCCTTGGTAATGAACACAACTGGCGATCCTGAACTTGATGTGTTGCGTCTGATCAAACCTTTCTGCAATAAGTTAAACGTCCACTTCTCCAATCCTCTTCTTTCCTTTGAACTAAACTTCGAGGAGGTTGTACAATCGGTCTGGTTCCTGGAATCAAATCAATATGTAATTCTACTTCACGTTAAGGAGGTAGACCTTGCACTTCTACAAAAATGTCCTTGAAATCTCGAACAATTGGTGTATTCCTTATCTCCTCTTTGGGCACTTTAAGGGAATACAGAAAACTTCTCATCGCCTCCTTAGGCTCTCCACAACATATATCATCACTTCTACCTATTACATCTTTTACTATGATCAACCTTCTAACACAGTCCAAAATAGTTTTAAACTTAGATAACCAATCCGTTCACAATAATACCCTAAAATCCACGAACCCGACAACAAAAAAGTCAGAAAAGAATGACCAATCTCGATAAGAAATAAGCATATTTAAACATACGTATCAAGATTGGTCGGAGCCTTAATTGGGTTCGACACACAAATAGAATTATGGAGAATAATATATTTAAGATTCAACTGGTTCGTTAGGTCATATGAGATAAAACTATGGGATGCACCGGTGTCAAATAACACTCTAATTGGAATATCAAAAATGGATAGTGTACCTTGCAATACCTTCTTTCGTTTTGGGTCCATAGAAGTAGATAGTATTTCCTTAATAACAAAATCTTGTCCCTGTGATCCCTTCTTTAGAAAGGGCCCTGGTTCTTCATATGTCCATGTTTGTTGCAATTGTAGTAGAGTGGTCCACTAGCTGGGTTCGGGCACTGATTTATAAAGTGGCCCATTTGGTTGCACTTATAACAAAGGATCTTGGCCAAATCTAACTACTTGTTCTATGCTGGAGCTCCACCCCCAAGCTTTTTCCCTGACCACTTGTTCTTCCCTTTTCTCTTGAAAAATGGCTTACTAGCAACTGGTATCACTTATAATCGTTGGGCATTAACTGCTAGCGCTACTCCTTTCTGAACTCCTTGCTCAATATCACAAGCCTCAAACCTTAAAGTCATACTGATCAGATCAGTAAAAGTACTGTTAAGATGATTGATAATTTACGGATGAAATTCTACTCACACTCCTTTCACGAACATTTCATTCTTTTTTATTGGCATATCAATCAATCCTGGTCCAAAGTGAGACAATGCATTGAACCTATGCTCATACAGCATCACTGTCATCTCACCCTGTTTCAAATACATAAAACTTCTAAACAACCGAGTCCTGCCTGCATCTTGGATCAACAGAGCTTCAAAAACCTTTTTTTAAACTGCGCTAAAGAGAAATCTTCTTCTTGTGTATACATTATGACTGAATCCCACTAATCCATTGCTGCTTTCTAAAGCTGACGCGATGCTAACAATCTCTTTCTAGCATCTCCCAATTGAAGATCCCCGATTATCCTTTCACAAGAGCTGAGCCATGTATGAACACCTAAAATATCTTCTGGTCAATAAAAAAGACTTACCAACTAAAACAGTGTAATTCTTTCACAAGGTCGCAAAGTTCTTAGGCGGCTGAACTCGCATCACTGCTTCCATTACTGGCTCTACAACTAGCTCATTTCTAGGAGCTCTGCCATTTGTAGTCATGTTGGTTCCAAATCCCCTCCTTCTTCTTCTACCTCTTGTACTCATTTTCAATAACCTGGATAAGTGATGGTTTCATTAGTATACAAAGATCGGGTCAAAGATGATAAAAGGGAAACTGCAATAAAGGATCTAAAACTAGACCTTTAAGGAAGAAAAGGAAACACTCTCTCAAGACTAACTCATTCTAGGGCATTCACCCTATCTCTAATGATTTGTACCCCAATTAGGCTGAAGTGTTCACTCAACCGAAGCTCTAACACCAACCGTGACGACCTACCTTTCTAATCTCTAGGAATGACACTTAACAAATCATCGGTATTCATGTGTCGTTGCCCAAGCATCGTAAAGATGAATCGTCATGCGGTGAAATAAAGAATAGAAAAGAAAACCTCACAACGGAATAGCTAAATAAAACATAATGGTCAATAGTACATCAGGTTACTCCTTAACATGGACTTATCAGAGTTACACAAAAGTACTACAAACAACTGAGGCAGTTACATCGTCATGCCTTTACATATCCGAAACAAAATACACTTACACAAAGAAGATAATATAGCATAATAGATAACTAAGAAGATGAAATCCCTCTGCTCGGATGCCGTTTTCAAGAGAGCCCAACAAGAAACCTGTTACTTTTGTAATACTCGAATAAAATGAGTACCCGGAAGTTTAGGGGAAAAAACAACTCTGGTCAGATGATATGTCTGATATGAGTAAAACTTTTTAAACAATAGGTGTGAAAGTAAACACAAACATGTAAGACCACGCCGCTGAACACGGGACGAGTTTATTATCACATAAATCAACATCCAAACATATAGAATGGATAAATTATTAAACACCAAGAAGAGTGGTTGACTCTTCCCAACGAAAATAAGGGAATAAATTTGAAGGTTCAAACTAAATAGGAAAAGGAAAATCTCCAACAAATGACTAGGAAGGTGCACATCCATGAAGTACACCGTTAGTAATATACTTCTGAGAAGCTATTATAGTCCATGACACTTCTCAAACAATACCAAGCCGAACCCCGCCAAACATTACCAATTATCTGAATATTACACATCTAATAGCGCTACCAAATCCAATCTAAATGAGATGTGAAAGTACCCTAATGGGAGCAACCCCATATGGCTTGGCTTCCTCTTGTGCTTTGGATTTAGTCATTTTCGACAAAGAATATCAATGCTCAATGGAGCAACACATCGTCTTGGAATGGCAATAATAAAGAAGATGAAGTAGCTAATAGCTGAAAAACCAACTATCAGGGATATAAAAAGACCGAATATGGAAATTAAGTCATGTATACTTATTACCACACATCGAATTCAAACTTGTACTATTTCTTGGTTAATAATAATTCCACACAAATAAAGGTATTTTACCTCAAGGTCGTGTCTCACGATTATTCTTAACTTTCAAAATATCATAAGTATATTTCTTTGATGTTCAGTGCTAATTATAAAGATAAATCGTTTCCATACAAGTGAACCGCTTTGTGGAAATTAATTCATTTCCATAAACAATTTAAAATTTTATTTTAAAAATCCTGAATTTGTACTTGGCTTCACATTACAAGTATTGGCTTTTAAAAACTTTATTAAAAGAGTTTGGTAGCTTTGAAATATCTTTATAAAAAGGATTTAACAACTTAAAACATCCTTATTACATTGGTTAATTAACTTTAAAACTTTGTTAACTAAGTAAATTAATTAACTTCAATAATCTTTAATTAAAAAGGGTAAACCTCCTTCAAAACATCATTAATTCAATTAATTAATAATATAAATAATTAAATTACATTATCTCAAAGTGATTTATTAATTAAAAATTTGATTTAAGAAAATATTAATTAAGTTTAAACAGATTTATTAACTTTTAAAAGTCATTAATAAAAAGGATTAATTAATTTTAAAAATATCATTAGTAAATTAATTATTTAACATTAATCCATTATCATTAAAAGATTAATTAACCTTAAACATCATTAAATAAAATGATTAATTAATTTCAAAACATCATTAACCAAGTGATTGGTTAAATTTAAAATACTATTAATAAGTTAAATAGTCAACTTTAATCCTTATTAAATAAATAATTGAATAATTTTAACAGTCATTAATAAAATAAAATTATTATTTCAAAAATTCATTTAACTTGTAAAACAAACCTAAGCAGATTTTGAAACCAACGGTTTCGATAAAATGTGAAATTTTCAAAAGTGCCAATATGGCGACTATTGGTATACGGGCAGTTCGGCAAACTAGATCTTGTCATTTTTCATCCATCGGGTCACCACACAACATTTGAGTAAGCATATAACATGGTATGTACATTTACACAACCACCATAAGACAACATATATCAAACAAGAATTCACCAATAATATAAATGAACTGTATTTAAAGTTACAAACTTGGATTTTGAAAGCTGAGATTTTTACTCACCAAAGCGCTTACTAACTTAACTGAACTTTCACTAACCTCGCAAATGCGACAAGATCTAAGCTTTACTATGAAAATGGTTCAATTTAGTGGATCTTTTGTGGGCTTTTGGGTTGATCCTAGATCATACGGGGCTCGGTCATGGTGTATATGTGGGGGTATAGGGACTTGTTAGTAGAGAATGGTTTTAGGAAGTGAAGTAAGGAGTTTAGCTTGATTTTTAGTAGTGTATTCACTAGTTTTTGACTTTGAAAATAATTTTAAAAGCTATGGAAGTGTTTATGTATATAAAAGATAAGAAATGAAGATAGAAATGAATATGTAAAGTGGAAAATGTGCAGAGATGGTGGGTACTTATAAGCAAAGAAGTGGAGTATTAATTTAAATTAACTCAAACATTTAAATAAAATAAATGTTTCATGCAACATGGAAGCCATGCCTCTCCACTAACCTAGGCACACAAGCACCCCCCTTGGGTCCAGCTACACCATGCCTTGTGTACTAGTTTAGGTTATGGTTAGGTTATTTAATTAATTTCATAAGGTTATTCAATATATTTTTTGCATTTATGTCAAATCAAGTTTTATATTTAAACTAAGCTTGATTATTAACTTTAACACATAGATTATCTTATCACATGTGCATGTGTGTGCAGGAGTATATGAATGATAAAAAATGTACATAACATTTCCGATGACTTTTCGATGCCGTAAAGTCGAAATTTCGAGAAATGTTTTCGATCACATTTTCTATTTTTATTTGAACTAATTATTTTGTTAAACAAAATTTGAAAATGATTTTAATATCATTAATTAATATTTAAAATATGTTTATTTGGATATCAAAATCCATTATTTAAATATTTAAGACTTATTAAATATTCAAATACAAAGTGATTAATTAACGGGTTGTTACAATATTGACGTGACTAATTTACATATTTCTCTCAACTTGAGAGTACTGTTGATCTTCAATATGGAAGCTCTGCTTTGATTATAGTTAAATCGGGCTACAACGTCCATCGAACGACTATAGTTGGGTCATGTGAAAGCATTGGAAGTGAAACACTATTCAAGAGAGGATTCGTCTAATCAGTTATATGATGTTGGTACCACAGTCAACTGAAGTGAACTCAAATTCAAAGTCTCTAGCTAGAGCAATTCAGTTGATAATAATTGTTATTACTGAACCAAGAACTTTGTATTTAAACTATAAGTTGAATACACGAATTTTAACCATTATCAAATTCCATAAATCCAAAGTGATATAGTTTTGATAAAGATAATTCATGTAAATAATTATCAGTACCAGTTAACCCTTAAATAAGTAAAATTGGATTTTATCAAGGATGTGTAAGTGATAAATTCAGCCAAAATGTCACGCCACTAGTTAAGGTGACATGTGAATATTAATATTTGAATTGTTTAATATTAATCACTGGTTGAATTTACACCTTTAGTCGCTTAACCATAAAGATGAATTCTTTAAAAAATCACATGATTTAATTAATTTATAAGTTGTTGTAAATTAATTAATATTTGGGAAATATTAATTACTATTTATTTTATTCGATGTTTGGGAGTTGTTTGTAATTATTTGAATGCATTTATAAAAGTTATATTTGTGTGCATTGATATATGATATCGATGTAATTTTAAACAGGTTCAAAATAAAAATAATTATATGTTGTGATTTATAGAAATATTATATCATTTAATGGCATGTAATTTCAGCCATTCCATGTAAATAGATAAGAATGGAGAGAGAGATAATCAACGAAATAAATTTGGGAAGTTTTAATCAAAGAATGAGAAAGGTTTCATACTTTCAATTAAAACATATACACTAATTTGTTTTCTACAGAAAAAATATTCATTCATTCTAATTCATATATCTCTACTCTCCTCCTAACCTTCCTTGGCAGAATATAAAAAAGGGATTTGTAAAATCTTTCAACTGTAAAAAAATATCAAATAAAACAAAACAAAAGTGGTTCATCTATCTCTTACAAGGATTGGATGTGATATTGGAGTTCTATGAATATTTCCTCATTCAAGGTGTATTCTCTTGGCAATATTTTAAGGTAATAGTCTTATTTATTCATCATTCACCTTGTTTATATAATTGATTCATCACATATCCTGTCTCATCTGAATATTTGTTTGTTTGATCACATAAATTAGACCCCATTTTGCTTCATCTTAATTAATTATATATGTTTACCACGTTATTTGATTTGGATCTACTTTAAAATATATTTTGATTGCTTACCTATTCATACTATCATCATTAGATCTGCATCATATGATTCCATATTTAATTAATTGTACATAATGCCTATATAGTTTAGATTGAAATCTTTGCAAAATGTGTGTGTGTGTGTGTCTGATTTGTCCTATCTATTTTGTTGTTGTTTTAAATTTGTTCTTTAAAGGGAAAATACCTTGGTTTTGAAATCTAAGTTTAATTAATAAAATAATTCTATTACTGATTCAAATAGAAAACATATGTAGTTTATTAATGTTTGTATATATGTTTTGTGTTTGTTATTTTAAACACAACCTTTTGGTTATTGCATATTTTTGTTTAAAGTCCAGAAAAACAATTTATAAACATAGCTGGACTTTTGTGCATAATATAACAAATCCTTGGATTTCCTTTATAATTAAAGTTAGACTTTAATTTGTTTTTTATATAAAAGAATATATTTTATTACAAATTTTAACATACGGATGTCGTATTAAGTTTAAAACATTATTTATAATGATTTATATATATTTGTATGTACATACGTAAATATATATATATATGCATTAATTTAGCTTAAGATTTATAAAATGGACTTTTATGTAAAATCATGATTTTAGTCTTAAATCCTTTTTGGTTTTGAAAATAGATTCAAAATTATTGTCTTTAATTTTAAACTTATAAAATATTGAAACTTGACGACACATTTATATACATGCATGTATATGTATATATATGCCAATTATATATATAAATGTATTTTTTGTAATACCGTGGACAATAAAAGCACATATAAAGGCAACATCATCTATGCACACTTCTCATATATTGCACTTATTCAGTATACATTGGAGTATATTTGGATATACTCATAATTCATGCCACGTTTGAATTAATCATTAATGACATTTAACAAATCATTAATCTAATCAGAGAAAGAAATGAAAGGTTTCCCACTACAATTAATGCTACTTATTCCTTTTATTTATTACACAAGTATTAAAGAAAGAAACAAAAGGTTTCTTTATCAAATTAATTTAAATAAGTAGCTGCCATGCACATGGGTGAATTTGGTGCACTTATTCATATAAATTTGTATCACATTCAAACTTTTTCAAACTAGTCAAATAAAACAAAGATTTTATTTAAAATAAAATTTAGATAAGATCTACATGAATTTTGATTTCATAGGCAAAGTACAGATCCAATACAGGAAAGTTTTCAAATTTACCCTTCAACTTCATTACGAACCGGCCAAGCTCCAACAATGGTATCAGATCCCAATAACCTGTGCGGTCTAAATTAGCCATGTTGTAACGACCCGTAAATTAATCACTTTGTATTTTAATATTTAAATAATTTTTAAATTTTTAAATAACTTTTAAATATTTAAATAATGGATTTTAATAATAAAATAAACGTTTTTAAATATTAATTAATGATATTAAAATGATTTTCAAATTTTGTTTATCAAAATAATTAGTTCAAATAAAAATAGAAAATGTGATCGAAGAACATTCTTCGAAAATTCAACTTTTCGACATTGGAAAAATCATCAGAAACGTTGATCACATTTTTGTATCATTCATATACATATGCACACACATGCACATATGTCATGTGATAGGTTAATGATAGTGTTAAAATGAATAATCCATGTTTAGAAATATAACAAAATTTTACTTAGGAATATAAAACAAAACTTAAGTAACCTAAGGAAGTACTTAACCATAACTTGAGCTAGCTAGGTTAGTACACAAGGCATAGTGAAGGGGGAGCCATAAGGGTGTGTGCGCACCTATGAGCATGGAGAGGCATGGTTAAATGTTTCATGAAAACATTTAACCTATTTTAATTATTTAATTAAATTAAATTAGTACTTCACTCTTTGCCTATAAATATCACTACACATGCTTTGTTCTCACTTTAAATATTCATTCCCATCTTCATTTATTATCTCTTCTTGTTCATGAACACTTCCATAGCTTTCAAGAGAGATTCCAAAATCAAAAACTAGTGAAGACACTACCAAATATCAATTTAAACCACATATATACCCATACAAACACTCCTATACCAAAACCAAGGCCATTTCCACCTCAAGACTCCAATCCTGAGCCTTATATTTCCCAAGCCTGAACATAAATCATCTCATTAAGGGCCTAAAAATCTAAGCAAGGTGTCGTGACAATAGTTCGTGAGTTCGACAACTTCTCGTAGCGATCCGGTTAAGTTAGAAGTATTTTTGGTAAGTAAAGCTTCCACTTCTGAACCATAAAGTTTAAACTATATTCATGCCCATATTTATAGCTATCGAATTCTTGTTAAATAGTTGTAATAATGGTTTGGTTGGTTGCTCGAAAGATAGTCGCTTTGGAAGGTTAGTAAGCAAATCATTGGTTACATGGAAATCTAGTGGTTAAATTAATGTCATTGTTATTAAATGCTTGATGTAAGTTGTATCATTGTAAAATACCATGTATATATGCTCGTAAATTTTTTATGTGACGTGTGGTTGTGTTACAAATGTCATATGCTCGAATTCCGAACTGCCAGTATAGCGATTGTCGCTATATCGGCACTTTTGAAAAATCATTTTTTATCAAAACCGTTTGGCATACTTGGAATTATTTTACAAGTTAAGCAAGTTTTTTTCGAATGATTTTTTTCAAAAATAACTAATTATATTAATAATTATTAATTAATTAATTAACTAATAAGGGTTAAAGTTAACTAATTAACTTATTAATGATGTGTTTTAAATTTAACTAAGTACATAGTTATTGAGGTTTTAAATTTAATTAATCATTTTATTTAATGATGTCTAAGGCTAATCAATTTTTGGATAATGATGGATTAAGATTAATTAATGATATTTTAAAATTAATTAACCCTTTTTAATTATTGACTTTTAAAAGTTAATAAATAAATATGTTTAACCTTAAATAAATATTTTCTTAAATAAAGTTTAAATTAATTAATCACTTTTAAATAATGATATTTAATTATTATTTAATTTAATTTAATTAATTATATTATTAATTAATTGAATTAATGATGATTTAAAGGTGATTTACCCTTTTTAATTAAAGGCATTGAGGTGAATATATCAACTTAATTAATGAAGTTTTAAAGTTGATTAATAAATGTAATAAGGATGTTTTAAGTTGTTAAATCCTTTTTATAATGATGTTTCAAAATTATTAAACTCTTTTAACAAAGTATTTTAAAGCTAATACTTGTAATGTGAAGCCAAATACGAATTCTGGTTTTTAAAAGAAAACATTTGAATTGTTTATGGAGATGAATTAATTTTCATAAAGCAATTCACTTATATGGAAATAATTTATTTATATAATTAGCACTAAACATCAAAGAAGTAAACTTGTCACTATTTCAAAAGTTAAGAATAATCGTTGGACATGACTTCGAGATAACACTACCTTGACTTGTCCGGTACTAATATTAACCAAGAAATAGTACAAGTTTGAATTTGATGAGTGGTGATAAGTATACATGACTTAATTTCCATGTATGATTGTTTTATATCCTCGATGGTTGGTTCCTCAGCTACCAGTTACTTCAGCTTCTTTATTATTGTCATTCTAAGACGATTTATTGCTCCATTGAGCATTGTTATCCTTTTAGGAAATGACTAAATCAAAGCTCTTGTTTTTGGGGGCCAAGTTAAGGGGGGTTGCTCCCATTAGGGTATTTTCACATCTCATATAGATTAGATTCGGTTTTGCGCATTTAGATGTGAAATGCTCGGATTCTCGGTGAGGATTCGTGGGGTCCGGCTTGGTGTTCCTGGGTTTTTAAGTATATTTCTAAAGGTATACTTTTAGTGGGATGCACCCTCCTAGCCATTTATTGGAAATTTTCCTTTTCATATTTGATTCAGACCTTTAAATTTATTTCTTTGTTTGCATCGAGAAGAGTCAACCACTCTTCGAGGAGTCTAATTATTTATCCATTCTTTATTATTGGATGTTGATTTATGTGAGAGTAAACCCGCTCCATGTTCAGCGGCATGGTCTCACATGTTTATATTTTAATTTCACACCTTTTGTTTAAAGTTTTACTCATACTAGACATATCGTCTGACCAGAGTTGTTTATTCCCTTAAACTCTTGGGTACTCATTTTATTTGAGTAGTCCGAGAGTAGCAGGTCTTTGTTGGGCTCTTTTGAAGACGGCGTCCGAGTAAGAGACTTTTATCTTCTTAGTTATTTTTTCCGTTGTATTTGCGAGCTTGTGTTAATGATTTTGTTCCTACATTTGTAAAGGCATGATGTTATAACTGCCTAAGCTGATTTGTAGTACCTTTTTGTAACTCTGATAACTCCCTGTTAAGGAGTAACCTGATGTACTATTAACTTTTATGTTTTATTTATCAGTTTTATTGTGAGGTTTTCTACTTTGTTCTATATTTCACCTCACGATGATTCATCTTTTCAATGCTTGAGCAACGGCACACGAACACTGAGGTTGTGTTGAGTGTCATTCCTAGGGGTTAGAAAAGTGGGTCATTATAGTTGGTACCAAAGCTTTGTTGAGCAAATACCTTAGCTTGATTGGGGTATAACTCATTAGATATAGGGCGAAAAGAGCCCTAGAATAAGTTAACTTGAGAGAGGGTTTCCTTTTCTCTCCTAAAAGATTGGTTTTAGATCCTTTGTTGCAGTTTCCATTTTTTCATCTTTGACCATATCTTTGTATTCTGATGATATCTGTCACTTATATAGGCTATTGGAAATGAGTTCAAGAGGAAGAAGAGGGAGTGGATCTGGAAACAGCACAACTATAAATGGCAGAGCTCCTAAAAATGAGCCAGTTGTAGAACTGGTAGTAGAAGTAGTGATGCAAGTTCAGACACTTTAGAACTTTGCGACCTTGTGTAAGAATTACATTGCTTTGAGGGGAAGCCTTTCTATGGAACTGAAGACATTCTGGGAGTTCAGACATGGCTCCACTCTTGTGAAAGGATATCTAGGGATTTTCAGTTAGGAAATGCTAGAAAGAGATTGTTGGTGTCGCATCAGCTTCATAAAGTAGCAATGGATTGGTGAGATTCAGTCACCGTGAGTACACAAAAAGAAGATTTCTCTTGGGCATAGTTTAAAGAGGTTTTTCAAGCTTAGTTTATCCCAGAGATGAGGAAGACTTGGTTGTTCAGAAGTTTTATGGATTTGAAACAAGGTGAGATGACAGTGGCGCAACATGAGCATTGGTTCAATGCATTGTCCCACTTTGGACCGGGAATGATTGACGCGCCACTTAAAAGGAATGAGATGTTCATAAAAGGAATGCGACTAGAATTCCATCAGGAAATGACCAATCATCTTAATGGTACCTTATCAATCTGATTATTATGGCTATGAGGCTTGAAGCTCTTGATATTAAGCAAGAAGTTCAGAAAGGAATAGCACCGATAGTTAATGCCCAACCTTTGTCAGTTATCCCAGTTGCAAGCAAGCCATTTTTCAAGTTCAAAAGGAAGAATAAGTGGTTGGGAAAGAGCCCTAGGAGTGGAGCTTTAGCATAAAAGAAGCAGTTCGATTTTTTCCATATTCTATGTTTTAAGTGCAACAAAATAGGCCTTTTTGCAAATCACTGCCCGAAACCTAATAGTGAACCAATCTGCTACAGCTATCAATATCTTGGACATATAAAGAACAAATGCCCATTTCCAAAGCAGGGATCACAAGGACAAGCTTTTTCTATTGAAGGGAGACCATCTACTTCAACGGATCCAAAAGGAAAACTGTTAGAGTATTGTTCGATACCGTGCATCCCATAGTTTTATTTCAATTGATCTTGTTGATAAGCTTAACCTCAAACCTATCCTTCTAAATAATTCCCTTTGTGTATCAAACCAAATTGGGGGTTCAGTACATCTTGGCACAATCTGTCTACATGTGCCTATCTTTTATCAAAATTACTCCTTCCCCTTTGATTCCTTATTCTGGGGTTTATGGGTTTTGGGGCATTATTGGAAATGGATTTGTTATTTAAGTTTAGAGCAATCATAGACTGTGATCAAATGATTGATAGATTTAGTGATATTGGGGTAGATATTTACTATGGGAAGCCTAATAAGTTGATGAGCAGTTTTCTATTTTCGCTTGAACTACCCAAAGAGGAGATAAGGAATATACCAATTGTCCAAGACATCAAGGATATTTTTAAAGAATTTCAAGGTTTACTTCCCCATCGAAAAGTAAAGTTCCGCATTGATTTGATTCCAAGAACCAGGATGATTGTTCAACCTCCTCGAAGGTTGACTCTGATAGAGTTAGGGGTATGCCCTAGGAGCAATTATATAATCTGTTACATATATCTAAGTCATTGACCAATCTTGTTAGAAATAAAATGTATTTTCCTCCTATTATATACTTGATATAATGTGATTATATTAATTAATTAATTTAATTAAAAGAATATTTAATAGAAAAATCCATAAATGTTATATTTTGTGACTGTAGTTACAAAGTGTTGTAATCGTGAGTAATTTATCACAACGAAACAAATATATCATTTTAAATGTTCCTAGTCAAGATGCATTGAGACTGGATATCGATGTATCCGTTGAGACCGGAGTACGTAACACTCTCCAAATGTTGGGCAATGTATTACTCATGACTATTGGAGGAACCTAGGGGTTATGTGCTAACGGTTATTGGATAACTATGGAACAACTCACTCGATAGTTTTCTGTTGGTTAATATAACTAAGGTCAAACAGAAAATATTGATGTGACTGATTTACACAGTTCTCTCGACTTAAGAATACTGTGGATCTTCAATATGAAAGCTTCGCTTTGATCATAGCCAAATCATGGCATGGCATCCACCGAGTGACTATAGTTGGGTCGAATGGAAGTGTAGCGACCCGACCTCCTATCTCCAGGAAATCGTATCACTAGTGAAGAAAGAAAGGGATAGAAGAAGAAAAGAAAGAGAAAGAAGAAACAGAACCACATCAGAGAACTCACAGCGGAACGAATAAAATATAATAATTAACATAAAATGTTACATAGTATCTCATTACATCAGAGTACACAACTATACAACACATATTAGATAGTTATAAACATCTGTCTAATTCATACAACTCAAGTACAACAGAAGAAACAGATATCAAACACACAGCGGAATCAATATATATCTACACGTCGAAGCCTCCTGCTCCATATCTCCTCCAGAATTCGTCAAGCAAACCTGAATCACTTGAGTACTTATACATAATATGTGTACCCAAGAGTTTAATAAAACAGAAAATAAACACTCGGGTCAGACAGGGATCTGGTGTGAGTAAACGGTTTAAAATTACTTAACTTTAGAAAACCTTTGAAAAGAAAAAGGTATCACGTAAGACTTCCCACACATAAACATGGAAAAGTTTTTACCTTACGCTAACCAAAACATTTGATAGGAAATCCAGTGATATTATAATAGTGTCTAGGGTTTTCAAGTAAATATGAAATAGTCGAAATTGTTACATGATTAAATTCCAGCTACTAGCCACAAAAGTGGGTAATACAATCAAAACCGTAGGGTCTCGTAGGGAAAATGGGTTTCCAACAATGGCAGGGCTACTAGGGTACCGCCCGTCACAGTACGTGGCCTAGATCACCGTACCGAGGATTACTCCCTTCATCCCCTGCAACACAAGGCCGAGATCATTCCTTACTGAACAGTCCCGAACAAGACAACCCCGGCGGTTGTCCGAAATTCAATCGCCCCACACAGCCGAATAAAAAGGGACTTCTAGACAGGGGTAAATCTTGCTCTCCAGTGGGTGCGACCCACGAAGCCTTGATGCACCTCCCCTGTTTTAGCCATTCCCGATCGATGAGGCTTGAGGCTGCGATTACCTTTATAGGACACAATCTCTTAGAATGCTCATCGTCCGCCTGACGATGTGCTGAAAGCATTCAATCCATACAAGTTCGTTCCGGGTTCGAACGAAACCGAAGGCACTATCTCGTTGCACTTATATTGGAATCACCCTCAGAGTCAACGACCATAGCCCTTGCACTCTAATCTCCATCTCAAATCTGTAAGTACTATTCCATCAAACTCATTACGGAATCACCCATAGAGTTATACGGACGTATAGCACTTACACCTCGAGTCTTCACTTGCTCCACTTGGATTAACGACCTAACGTTTTGTTGGAATCGATGTGGTTTTCGGATTCCAAATATGGAAACCCGATCCCGGTCTCATCGAAACCAAACGCCATTTTAATGTCCAAGTTGTACTTAAGGGATTTAAACAGTTTAACTCATTCAGGATGATATAAATAGATAGATGAATAACATTATCACTATAGATAATTCATATAAACCATTCATCTCATAATGCAGCATATCATAAATATCATAGTCTTCCAAATCATCCAGTATCAACCAAATACTCAATATCAATCATCCAATATCATTCAACATCCAATATCAATCACTCAATATCGACCATTCAATATTAATCAATCCTCCATAGCAGAATTGATTAACTCTTAATTTATTTAATTAATTTCTAATTAAATTAAATACTATCCTTTAATCACTTGGATCATTCTAACTCCTGCTTCATTGATTTATTACTAATCAAATTCATTTATCATTTCTTAATGATCTTCTTTAATTAATCTTCCACGATTAATTATCCTTAATTACCTTAAGTAATTAATCCTAACCATATTCAGTAATTATCCTTTAATTACTATCATCAATTACAATAATTAATGTTCTTTTATTAGTTAATTAACTATAATTAATTACATTAATCCTTGATTAATTACAATTAATTAATCATACTTTAATTAATTACTTAAATTAATTACTTTCATTAATTATATTAATTAATAATCTTTATTAATTAAAAATTCTTTAATTAATTAAATAATCAACTTGTAATTAACCATCTCATTTATCATAAACAGTAATTAACAATTTGTAATTACTTATCTTAATTAATTAACTTCTTAATTAATTACTTCCAAATTAATCATATTAATCCTTGATTAATTAATCAAATTAATTAATCTTTAATTACTTCATTAAGTAATTATTAAACAATTAAGTTAATAAATAAATCCCTATTTAGTTACCTTATTAATTACATTTTAATTAATTACACTTAGTAATTAATCTTCAGTTAAACTCATTCATTACTTACTAAATCACATTAATTAATTAACTAACTAATTAAGTAATTAACTCTTAATTACTTACATGAGTAATTATCTCTAATTACTTCTCTTAAAAAAATCTTAATTACTCTCTTAACAATAATTAATTCCACCATTAAATAAATCTTAATTCATTAACTAATTAATTACTCCATAATTAATTAACTTTAAAACAACTAATTTAATTAATCCTTAATTGATAACATTAAGTGATTCCATTAATCACTTCAATAAATTACTCCCATGAGTAACTTCTCTAATTACTTCCCTAAGTAATTAACATTCTAATTACATTCAAGATTTAACCATTGATTACTTCATTAAGTAATTACACTTAATTAATCCATAATTAAGTGATTATTTAAAATTAAATAATTAACTAATTATTTAAAATTAATTAAACAATTAATTAATTAATTTCTTATATTTCAAAATTCTTAATTAATTAAGAATTCATAAATCTTAATTAACAAATCATGTTTATTAAGTACTCTCAAGATCATATCAAAATAATTTAATGTTACTTATCTCTATAAATAAGTGATTTGAAATAACTTAATCAACTTATCCTATTGGGTCTTCAAAATTTTAATAATGACTTATTTAAAAATAACACATTTTGGAAATCAAATTTGAAATTTCCAAACACATTAATTTTCTAAGTTAAACTTATTCATTTAAGATAAAATTGAATAGTTTGTTTTTAAAACATTACTTTATACTGTATTTAAACTTTGATTTAATAATTAAATTCAAACACTCTTCTTAAATTAAAATTCAAACTTAAGTTAAGTAAAACTTAAAATCTTCTCACACGTTTAAAATTTGAAAGTAAATTCAATTTACATTTTAAAGTTTGATTAACTTAGTTTCAAAACAAACAAGTTTTAACTTTGAAAATTCTTTTTCTTTATAAAGCTCAAATTGATATATATGTATATATTTTAAAACAAGTTTAACTTGTAAACTTAACCTTAGCATAAAAAAAACAAAGCATCAGGTTGGAACAGAAACTCCCTCAGCCTAACCCGAGTAAAACACTAAAACTACCCGAGACATCCACGAAGCAACACAGCGACCCCCCTTCTTCGAGTCATACCCAAGAAATCGCGAGCCTCCCTTCGAGTTTAACTCGTCTTCCCCCCTTCAAAATTTCCAGTGCACACGTCAACGTGCACTGTGCACGTGTCCTCCTGCCCACGACCACCGTGGGCCATCGCGACCCACGTCGTCGATCTCAAAACCACTCACGACATCGAATTCGAACCCAGATCCTTCAACACGAATTCGAATCGAAATTGACCCATTTGTCGAAACTGCAGGAAGTACCAACTCCAAAACCACCCCTTCACCGACCATCACGTTGCCAATTAACCTTGCCGACCCCACCATAGAGGCACCACCTCCATAAGCTTCGTCTCTCCAACCTCGCGATCAACTCCGGATCAACCTTCCAGTCGCAAAACCCACAGTAACAAACCGAGTATGGAACAGGCTAAAAACCCTAAAACGATCAAATACAAATTCCACGATCAATTGAAAAATTCGTGATCAATTTTCCCATCATCCTTGTCTTCCCCATGGCCTTCGTGCACAACCACGTCGCCCAGATCGTCGCCGTTCGCCGTGAATCGGCCAAAATGCCCAAATCAGAAAACCAAGGAAATCTCACTAATTAACCCACTAAAAATCATGATACTAGTATTAAAAATCATGATTCCCTATTGCTATTCCCATAATGCAATCAAAATTAAAGATTAAATCCATAAATTTTTGTCCCCAATTTGATTTCTACCGTAATTATGAATTTTCTTAGCAAATTCTTCATTTTAAAAACTTATAATCATTTTTAAATGAAAAGTTATATAATTACAAACATCTTCTATTTATAAATCACAGGCCAATTCGAATTCAAAATATAGTTATTGAATTTACTATGGCAATGTAACTGTTGTAAATATACATAACATATATTTCATGATTGCAGGCATCAAAACAAACATGCATCCATTTAATCCAAGCATCAGGAAAACACTTGATTTTTATACATCAGCCAAATGAAAAAAGATTAAAAACTGTTTTTAAATTAGTTTACTCACCTTATTGACTTTGCAGTAAATAGAGCAGGGAACAGAACAAGCTTCACTTCTTTTACCCAGGCTTTAAAATTTTGATCTGTAAAGGTGCTTTGCTGTAGAAATCTTTGCATGCTTCAATAATCTTTGATTTGGAGGTTGTAATTTGATTTAGTTGCAGATTTAAAAGGTTGCTGAATTGATCTTGCAGATTGACTTCAAAACAGGTTGAAGATTGAATTCCATTTGAATTGCAGTTGATTTTAGGTTGCAGCTTTAATCTTTCTTTGCAGATTTAAGTTACAGTATTTTAATTTGCTTTTGATTCAAGTTTCAGATTTTGGAAGTTGTTTCTACTTTTGCCATAAACATTAGAAAGAAAATAAACAAAAAGAAAAAGTTATGTTTATAAAAATATAAAATGAAGACACTTGTTTCTCAAAGAATAACACTTGTCATTTACACTCCTTAATTTACTAACAAGTGTTATTTAGATATGTTAATATAAATACACATGTCATTAAGTATTTTAAATTTGAATTTTATTTAATTTTAAATGTAAATATAAATTTACATATTTACTTACTTAATTGGTAAATACTTATATGTATATAAATAAGTTTACTTTTAAAAGAAAATCTACTAAACTAATTATAATATAAATATAATCTTATACATGTTATTTTAAATCTTAAACATTCATTTTTAATGTAAACATTTTAAAAGAAAACAAACAAAGCTTGTTTAAATTCCTTTGAAACTATTCTATTTAAAACAAACAATTTATTTTACATTTTGAAAACAAATGAATTAATCTTTAAATTAACTTCTGAAAATATAAATTAAAACAAAGCTTAAAATTACTATTCATTCATACATCAATTATTAATAGATTAAATTAAATTTCCAAACAATTCCAAATTATAACATATACATATACATTACAATTTGAAAATTCAACTTTTATTTAAAACAATAGATATTCTATTCACAATATATATCAAACATATATATTATAAATAGAATAAAATTTATTAGCTTTTGAAAAATAAACCTTATCCATTTTAAATTGTTAAAAGATATTGATCACACTAACCAGATTAAATATTTGTTATTCTGTAAAAGATTAATTTCACCAATTTAAATTTAAAATTATAAAGAAAAATTATCAAACCAATTTAATTATTATTACAGATTATTAAATCGATATTGCCCAAAATTCCGGGTCGTTACAATCCTCCCCCCTTAAAAGAATTTCGTCCTCGAAATTTTAAAGCAAAGTTAATTTAATAACCCAGCATAGATTTTAATTTTAATTAGCAAAGCACACTTATCAATCAGTTACTAACAACCAAAGCAATCAATCATACAAACAAACTTAACTGATTATCCTCACATACGTCAGAATAAAATTCTAATACTATCTCGAGTTTCCCAAGTAAAAATCACCGGGAGACTCGCTCTACAAAAGCCAACAAACTAACTACACTACCAAAATCCAGAGCTCCTCTCTTCTCTAGATCCACCAATCTGATCAGAACATCAGATTACTCTCAAATCCAGCTCAACATCCAACTCCAATTGAACTATAGATTCAACAACCAATAATGAATCATACACGTACTCCCTCAGAGATACGTGAAATAAAATGAATTCCAGCTATCTAAACTGGCAATTCAATCTCATAGACAACAGATCTTATCTTATCAGAACACAGATAAGAAATCTCAAATGCCATAGCACTACCCATCCAATCTTACTCAATTTCTGCTTTCTTAACCAGAGAAATCCTAACAACAATGAAGTCACCAACTTCAAATTCCAAAACTCCTTATCTCATAACTGTATATCTCATCAGACAATGCAGGGCTGCCAATTCTCTTCCTGATCAGCTCATCCTATGCTGATATTTCCAGAAACAGCTAGACTAAAGCAAACAGTTCCTGGATTCTATTCAGCAGAAAAGTTCTCCAAAATCCATCGAAACCAGAACTCAAGCTCTACTACTCAAGCAATAGCAAACAGAACTTGCTTCCTTGTACAGCTGCTATCTCGCTTACACTGCGCAACTCTGATTCGGAAATAGATAAGAATATTGTTTATGAACATGAATACAAACTTCTCCAATATATACCAGAAACTTTGTTCATCAAATCCATATAATTTTGTGACACATCCGACTTGGTCACACAACTTTACTACAGAATCCAATTCAAAAACAAGATCTAACCAAATCCAAATTTCAAAAAATAAATTCTTGAGCTGCTACACCAACTCTACCAGGCTAACCACCAAAATTTCTTCTGGAATCAAAACATTATGGAATTTAGCTCCAGATGCAGACAAACTTCTTATTATACCAGCAGCTTCTACTTCCTCATGAGAATCCTCAGTCTCAAACAAATATAAGCCAAGAAAAATTCCCAAACCAATCGCAAGTCACTTTTGCGATCCAATCCAATTCGAATTCCAAAGAAACTGTTCTCTCTTTACCAATTAGAACAGCTTAAAGCTTTTCCAAACAAGGTTAACTTTTCAAGAAAACTTCCTCCATCTACTCGGACTGCTGTAAGAAGAACCAATAAGATTCCAGAACCATCGGAGAAACAAGCTACACTGCAGCTTCCAAACTAAACTTCGATGATACTACCAAGCTAAAAGACCTTCTCGTCAGCACACCGATCACTTCGAGCTGCACTGCTACCACAGCTATCCAAAGACTTCTAATCCAAAGGCTTCCCGAACCCAAAAACCATTAACAAACCACACAACGGACCTTCGAGATGGCAGACACCCTCTCAAGAATCTCGGGCTTCCAAACCAAGCATCAACATCTCACTCTCCTTAAGGAATAACAATGAGACCATGCCTGAAGAGAAACAACTCATAGACCTTGGTCTCATATTCCAGAGTAGCCAACTTTCTTATTGAAGATCCAGATAACTTCTACACAGATGAGTTTTACCTGAGGTAGGTAAAGACTGCTCCTCAACCACCTTCAAAACTGCTTCAAGAGAAAACACCTTCAGAAAATATCAACGGATACTGCATCTCATCATGCAGTTATCAAGATATCATCACTTACTTCTGCACTTCATCAAACCCAAACTCAATAAAAATTCGCTCACCCGAGCGAAATCCAAACTTACACTTCAAGGATAAAGTCCGAATCTTTTAAAAATATTTCCTTCGGATAACAGAGAAATCCTTACTCCAAACAACGAATCTCACTCGAGACGGTATTAGGTCTACGGTCTCGACAAAACACTTCCAACCTTAACATATGGACCCCTCCCATTAGTGGTAATCATGTTACAAGCACACACCACTACTCCATCTACCTTTAAAACTTATGTTGGAAATCCGAACAGATAACCCAACAGATCAGGTAGATATAAATATATATATATATATATAAATTACAAGTACGCTCTCTCAAGGAAGACACCACTACAGAGCCTAGGTATTCACTCAACCTAATGCTCCCTAAAGAAAGACACACTTCAGAGCTTAGGTATTCGCTCAGCCTAATGCTCTGATACCAATTGTAGCGACCCAACCTCCTATCTCCAGGAAATCGCATCACTAGTGAAGAAAGAAAGGGATAGAAGAAGAAAAGAAAGAGAAAGAAGAAACAGAACCACATCAGAGAACTCACAGCGGAACGAATAAAATATAATAATTAACATAAAATGTTACATAGTATCTCATTACATCAGAGTACACAACTATACAACACATATTAGATAGTTATAAACATCTGTCTAATTCATACAACTCAAGTACAACAGAAGAAACAGATATCAAACACACAACGGAATCAATATATATCTACACGTCGAAGCCTCCTGCTCCATATCTCCTCTAGAATTCGTCAAGCAAACCTGAATCACTTGAGTACTTATACATAATATGAGTACCCAAGAGTTTAATAAAACAGAAAATAAACACTCGGGTCAGACAGGGGTCTGGTGTGAGTAAACGGTTTAAAATTGCTTAACTTTAGAAAACCTTTGAAAAGAAAAAGGTATCACGTAAGACTTCCCACACATAAACATGGAAAAGTTTTTACCTTACGCTAACCAAAACATTTGATAGGAAATCCAGTGATATTATAATAGTGTCTAGGGTTTTCAAGTAAATATGAAATAGCCGAAATTGTTACATGATTAAATTCCAGCTACTAGCCACAAAAATGGGTAATACAATCAAAACGGTAGGGTCTCGTAGGGAAAATGGGTTTCCAACAATGGCAGGGCTACTGGGGTACCGCCCGTCACAGTACGTGGCCTAGATCACCGTACCGAGGATTACTCCCTTCATCCCCTGCAACACAAGGCCGGGATCATTCCTTACTGAACAGTCCCGAACAAGACAACCCCGGCGGTTGTCCGAAATTCAACCGCCCCACACAGCCGAATAAAAAGGGACTTCTAGGCAGGGGTAAATCTTGCTCTCCAGTGGGTGCGACCCACGAAGCCTTACTGCACCTCCCCTGTTTTAGCCATTCCCGGTTGATGAGGCTTGAGGCTGCGATTACCTTTATAGGACACAATCTCTTAGAATGCTCATCGTCCGCCTGACGATGTGCTGAAAGCATTCAATCCATACAAGTTCGTTCCGGGTTCGACCGAAACCGAAGGCACTATCTCGTTGCACTCATATTGGAATCACCCTCAGAGTCAACGACCATAGCCCTTGCACTCTAATCTACATCTCGAATCTGTAAGTACTATTCCTTCAAACTCATTACGGAATCACCCACAAAGTTATACTGACGTATAGCACTTACACCTCGAGTCTTCACTTGCTCCACTTGGATTAACGACCTAACGTTTAGTTGGAATCGATGTGGTTTTCGGATTCCAAATATGGAAACCCGATCCCGGTCTCATCGAAACCAAACGCCATTTTAATGTCCAAGTTGTACTTAAGGGATTTAAACAGTTTAACTCATTCAGGATGATATAAATAGATAGATGAAGAACATTATCACTATAGATAATTCATATAAACCATTCATCTCATAATGCAGCATATCATAAATATCATAGTCATCCAAATCATCCAGTATCAACCAAATACTCAATATCAATCATCCAATATCATTCAACATCCAATATCAATCACTCAATATCGACCATTCAATATTAATCAATCACCCATAGCAGAATTGATTAACTCTTAATTTATTTAATTAATTTCTAATTAAATTAAATACTATCCTTTAATCACTTGGATCATTCTAACTCCTGCTTCATTGATTTATTACTAATCAAATTCATTTATCATTTCTTAATGATCTTCTTTAATTAATCTTCCACGATTAATTATCCTTAATTACCTTAAGTAATTAATCCTAACCATATTCAGTAATTATCCTTTAATTACTATCATCAATTACAATAATTAATGTTCTTTTATTAGTTAATTAACTATAATTAATTACATTAATCCTTGATTAATTACAATTAATTAATCATACTTTAATTAATTACTCAAATTAATTACTTTCATTAATTATATTAATTAATAATCTTTATTAATTAAAAATTCTTTAATTAATTAAATAATCAACTTGTAATTAACCATCTCATTTATCATAAACAGTAATTAACAATTTGTAATTACTTATCTTAATTAATTAACTTCTTAATTAATTACTTCCAAATTAATCATATTAATCCTTGATTAATTAATCAAATTAATTAATCTTTAATTACTTCATTAAGTAATTATTAAACAATTAAGTTAATAAATAAATCCCTATTTAGTTACCTTATTAATTACATTTTAATTAATTACACTTAGTAATTAATCTTCAGTTAAACTCATTCATTACTTACTAAATCACATTAATTAATTAACTAACTAATTAAGTAATTAACTCTTAATTACTTACATGAGTAATTATCTCTAATTACTTCTCTTAAAAAAATCTTAATTACTCTCTTAACAATAATTAATTCCACCATTAAATAAATCTTAATTCATTAACTAATTAATTACTCCATAATTAATTAACTTTAAAACAACTAATTTAATTAATCCTTAATTGATAACATTAAGTGATTCCATTAATCACTTCAATAAATTACTCCCATGAGTAACTTCTCTAATTACTTCCCTAAGTAATTAACATTCTAATTACATTCAAGATTTAACCATTGATTACTTCATTAAGTAATTACACTTAATTAATCCATAATTAAGTGATTATTTAAAATTAAATAATTAACTAATTATTTAAAATTAATTAAACAATTAATTAATTAATTTCTTATATTTCAAAATTCTTAATTAATTAAGAATTCATAAATCTTAATTAACAAATCATGTTTATTAAGTACTCTCAAGATCATATCAAAATAATTTAATGTTACTTATCTTTATAAATAAGTGATTTGAAATAACTTAATCAACTTATCCTATTGGGTCTTCAAAATTTTAATAATGACTTATTTAAAAATAACACATTTTGGAAATCAAATTTGAAATTTCCAAACACATTAATTTTCTAAGTTAAACTTATTCATTTAAGATAAAATTGAATAGTTTGTTTTTAAAACATTACTTTATACTGTATTTAAACTTTGATTTAATAATTAAATTCAAACACTCTTCTTAAATTAAAATTCAAACTTAAGTTAAGTAAAACTTAAAATCTTGTCACACGTTTAAAATTTGAAAGTAAATTCAATTTACATTTTAAAGTTTGATTAACTTAGTTAGTTTCAAAACAAACAAGTTTTAACTTTGAAAATTCTTTTTCTTTATAAAGCTCAAATTGATATATATGTATAAATTTTAAAACAAGTTTAACTTGTAAACTTAACCTTAGCATAAAAAAAACAAAGCATCAGGTTGGAACAGAAACTCCCTCAGCCTAACCCGAGTAAAACACTAAAACTACCCGAGACATCCCCGAAGCAACACAACGACCCCCCTTCTTCGAGTCATACCCAAGAAATCGCGAGCCTCCCTTCGAGTTTAACTCGTCTTCCCCCCTTCAAAATTTCCAGTGCACACGTCAACGTGCACTGTGCACGTGTCCTCCTGCCCACGACCACCGTGGGCCATCGCGACCCACGTCGTCGATCTCAAAACCACTCATGACATCGAATTCGAACCCAGATCCTTCAACATGAATTCGAATCGAAATTGACCCATTTGTCGAAACTGCAGGAAGTACCAACTCCAAAACCACCCCTTCACCGACCATCACGTTGCCAATTAACCTTGCCGACCCCACCATAGAGGCACCACCTCCATGAGCTTCGTCTCTCCACCCTCGCGATCAACTCCGGATCAACCTTCCAGTCGCAAAACCCACAGCAACAAACCCAGTATGGAATAGGCTAGAAACCCTAAAACGATCAAATACAAATTCCACGATCAATTGAAAAATTCGTGATCAATTTTCCCATCATCCTTGTCTTTCCCATGGCCTTCGTGCACAACCACGTCGCCCAGATCGTCGCCGTTCGCCGTGAATCGGCCAAAATGCCCAAATCAGAAAACCAAGGAAATCTCACTAATTAACCCACTAAAAATCATGATACTAGTATTAAAAATCATGATTCCATATTGCTATTCCCATCATGCAATCAAAATTAAAGATTAAATCTATAAATTTTTGTCCCCAATTTGATTTCTACCGTAATTATGAATTTTCTGAGCAAATTCTTCATTTTAAAAACTTATAATCATTTTTAAATGAAAAGTTATATAATTACAAACATCTTCTATTTATAAATCAAAGGCCAATTCGAATTCAAAATCTAGTTATTGAATTTACTATGGCAATGTAACTGTTGTAAATATACATAGCATATATTTCATGATTACAAGCATCAAAACAAACATGCATCCATTTAATCCAAGCATCAGGAAAACACTTGATTTTTATACATCAGCCAAATGAAACAAGATTAAAAACTGTTTTTAAATTAGTTTACTCACCTTATTGACTTTGCAGTAAACAGAGCAGAGAACAGAACAAGCTTCACTTCTTTTACCCAGGCTTTAAAATTTTGATCTGTAAAGGTGCTTTGCTGTAGAAATCTTTGCATGCTTCAATAATCTTTGATTTGGAGGTTGTAATTTGATTTAGTTGCAGATTTAAAAGGTTGTTGAATTGATCTTGCAGATTGACTTCAAAACAGGTTGAAGATTGAATTCCATTTGAATTGCAGTTGATTTTAGGTTGCAGCTTTAATCTTTCTTTGCAGATTTAAGTTACAGTATTTTAATTTGCTTTTGATTCAAGTTTCAGATTTTGGAAGTTGTTTCTACTTTTGCCATAAACATTAGAAAGAAAATAAACAAAAAGAAAACGTTATGTTTATAAAAATATAAAATGAAGACACTTGTTTCTCAAAGAATAACACTTGTCATTTACACTCCTTAATTTACTAACAAGTGTTATTTAGATATGTTAATATAAATACACATGTCATTAAGTGTTTTAAATTTGAATTTTATTTAATTTTAAATGTAAATATAAATTTACATATTTACTTACTTAATTGATAAATACTTATATGTATATACATAAGTTTACTTTTAAAAGAAAATCTACTAAACTAATTATAATATAAATATAATCTTATACATGTTATTTTAAATCTTAAACATTCATTTTTAATGTAAACATTTTAAAAGAAAACAAACAAAGCTTGTTTAAATTCCTTTGAAACTATTCTATTTAAAACAAACAATTTATTTTACATTTTGAAAACAAATGAATTAATCTTTAAATTAACTTCTGAAAATATAAATTAAAACAAAGCTTAAAATTACTATTCATTCATACATCAATTATTAATAGATTAAATTAAATTTCCAAACAATTCCAAATTATACCATATACATATACATTACAATTTGAAAATTCAACTTTTATTTAAAACAATAGATATTCTATTCACAATATATATCAAACATATATATTATAAATAGATTAAAATTTATTATCTTTTGAAAAATAAACCTTATCCATTTTAAATTGTTAAAAGATATTGATCACACTAACCAGATTAAATATTTGTTATCCTATAAAAGATTAATTTCACCAATTTAAATTTAAAATTATAAAGAAAATTTATCAAACCAATTTAATTATTATTACAGATTATTAAATCGATATTGCCCAAAATTCCGGGTCGTTACAGGAAGTATTAAAAGTGATGCACTATTCAATAGAGGATTCGTCTCTTCAGTTGTATGCGGTTAGTATCACAGTCAACTCAAAGTCAAAGTCTCTGGCCAGAGCATTTCGTTTAATAGTAATTGTTATTATTGAACCAAGGACTTTGTATTTGGACTATAAAGTTGAATGTAGATGAGGTTGGAATTTTGACCATTACCAAATTCCATATGTCCAAAGTGATATAGTTTTGACGAAGAGAATTAGTGCAAACAACTGTCACAACCGGGTTACGCTTATTAAACTAAAATTGGATTTTTACTGAAAATGAGTGCGACGACCTAGAATTTGGACATTTAAAATTGAAATATTTAATAGATTTTAAATATTTGGAAGTTAATTTAACTTGAATTTCAAATATCACTATGAATTTGGCTATTGAATTATTGAATTTAATAATTTGAAATTGGTTTAAATAGTGAATCTTGGATTTTAAGCTGATTTAAAATATTTCAAAGGCTTGTAAAATCTATATAGATAATACTGGGGATAATAGAACTTTTAAAAGTTGAATTTAAAACTATTTTGTTCAATTTGAAAAAAATTATCGTTTAAATCGATATTTAAAAATAGTCTTCCGGGATACAGTCTCGAAATTCGACGAAATCAATTCCATTGGATCCGTAATAGTGTTTTATTATCAGATTTCAATTTTCGTAGAATTCGGAGTTGTCATGTGATCTTACGAATTATAAACGCGCTGAAATTTAAATCGAAATTTAAAGTAAAAGCTAGGTCCAAAAAGATATCTTCTCCATACGATCGAATTTGGATTCGAAACCTTTTCCATTGCATTCAGAATAGGGGTATAACCTTATGAACGCCTGGCGGCATGCCTTGATTGGAGATTGATATTTTGATTTGCGCTTACAGCGACGATTCAAAATTGAATTTAAATTTTAATATAAATAATATAACTGAACCACTATACCAGGCATTGACACGTAAAGAAAATTGTTAAGCACGTGGCATCTCAAAAACAAATAATCAAACACGTTTACAGAAGAAGTTTTGTATAGCCAAACTTAAAGTAAAAAAAAAGAAAAGAAAGAAATAGCAAGTATTTTAAATAAACAAAATCGATTCTTCTTCAAAACAAATCAATGGTCGATATTCTTCCCTTTCCTCTCTTCAATTCGTTCATTTATATCTCCCATATTCTTCATTGAGATCGACATCTCAAATTTTTAAAGAAAAATGTTTGCGCTCGCCTTGATTTTAGTCACGTATCCTACTTCGTACTCTTAACTTCAAGCTCACGAATCCCTTTAAGCAAATCTCGATCATGGAAGGGAGGGTTGACGAGGACAAGGAGTTTTGGCCGTGACAAGTCTACGATGGATTCCCCAGGCCGAGCGCGTCGCGGTGGACAATTAACTCGAGTCACGATCAAGTTTTAGGGCATGGCGATCAGGAGGTCAACGACTTTAATTTTGGGTGAAGCTGGAGTGCGGATGCGTGTCGCTCGAGGGTTTAGATGGTGGCTGCGGCACGTACTGGAGGCGTTCGAGCAAAGTATTGGGTTTGATTTCGTGGTCGCGACTGTGGTAGGAGCTACAGTTGATTTTGATAGTAAGGTATTTCCTTTATTTAATTTATATATATGGATATATGAGAAAAAAATTATTATATATAATGGAAATATATATATGCAGTTTTTAAATTTTTATATATATTATTCATGCATGTAGAAAATAATACACAGTAAATATATATATACATATATAAGATTCTGGGAATTTTGAAATATTTGGAAGTTTATAAAAATAGATTTTTTGAAATCCATAATCTATTTTCTAAGTGGAAAATATAAAATAAATATACATGCTTTAATTTACTAAAAATAATCTATTAAAGGAAATACTAGTTTAAGTTAAACTATCAGTTTAAACTTGAATTATTTTTTTAAATTAAATTATTAGTTAAAAATTAAAATAAATTTATTTAAAATGATAATTGATTTTACAATTGTTAAAAATATTAATCAACTGTATAATGTTTATACAAGGTCGAAATTGTGAAGAAAACCGAGTAGAGACTGAAATGGGTTGCATGCATAAGCAAATGTGATATCTTCTCACCGCATAATAGCGGATGGCATGATATAATCCCATACACCGCGATATTCCACCTCGAAATGGAATTTGTATTTAATTTGTTGTGCTAACATCTATGGATGTAGGGAAACATGTTGGAGGGATCCAACTGGATTCCTCAACTTGTTGAATTTATTTTTTTATGTTGTGATGTGATTATTGAAAATATGTGAATGATAATATTGGTGATTGGATTTATTTAAGGCTATGGTTTGGTCGAACATATTCTGGTATTTTGAAATACCAGGATATATAATTGGAGTTTTGGAAATTAAAGTACAAGATTTTAAGTGAATTACTTTTAGAGAATTGGATAAATTTTAAAGGAAGAAATTTGAAAAGGGTAAAGAATGATTTTTGAAATCCTACTGAATAAATTCCAAGAATGGGGAAAATATTTTCATAAATGAAAATAAATGGATTTTGAGTTGTATTATTTAAAAGTTGAAGGGTTTATTTTAAAATTCAGATTTTAAAAATCTAGATAAAGGTGTGAATATTTGGTTAATGGTTTTTGAAATAAATTTAGATAAATAAAGGAATTTATTTTAAAAGGTAGTAAATTTGAAAATCAATTTGGAATTTGATTTGTTGTTTTGAAAGTAAATTTGAAAATCAAATTGGAAATTGATTTGGTGTTTGAAAATAAATTTTTGGGAAATCAATTTGGAAATTGATTTGGTGTTTTGAAAGTGAATATTTGGAAATCGATTTGAAAATTGTAACAAATGGAATTTATAAAAGAATGTGAATTTTGTTTAAAAATAAATATTGGTTTATTTTTACAAATTGTGGAAAGAAAATATATGAATTTGGGATGTAAATTTGAGATATATCAAGAAGGATTAATGAATTGATTTAAATGAACCATTTTGGAATGGAGGGTATATTTTCTCTGGAAAGCCAAATATGTTTTCAAAGTAGCTTTTAAAATATAAATTAAAAGTTCTTGAATTGGTTTTAAAAAGAATGTTGTTGGAGAAATTATTTTCGTAATTTGCTTTTAAATCTTTTAAGTAAATGTTTATTAATTTAATTATAGAAGAGATTATTTTAAAGATTTAATTGATATTTGATTTAGGAAATGGTTATTTAAAAATTACACTTTATTTAATAATTTTATTTTTAAAATTGTTTGGGCCTAAGTTTATATGAGATATTAGTATAGAAATTTCATAACTAATATTTAAAATAAAGTGTTTAAAGTAATTTTTATTTTAAGTGTTTCGAAGTATGTTTTTGGATAAGTAATTTAAATTATTTTAAAGTATTTGGACTTGGAAGATTTTCAGTGGAAATAAATAATATTTGGAAATTTATTCTACAAAAGGAGAGTGATTTGAAATTTATTTTCAAAAGGGTTGAAGTGTGAAAATATATCGTACGAAGATATTTTAAAAATAAATAATTTGGGGAAATTATTTAAATTTGATGGTTGTTGTGATATTGTTTGATAGTCAAATAACTGACTATCAGTATAAACAATTTGTGAAATTATCGAAGCTTGATGGTTGTTGTGAATGTTGTTTGATAATTAAATAATCGACTATCAATATTGGCCTTTGAAAGGTCACTTGAATTTGTTTTGAAAAATAAGCACTCATTATTCGGTTAAGCTGGGAGAGGACTTTATGTCATAAAATCCATTTCGAATAATGATACGACGAAATGGGATTGCATTTGAAGATGGTGTTGAAGACCGGCTATTTTTGAAAACGAAAGGATTACATGTCGAATGTCTCTGCATCGAGTTGCTCCGATATAGTGATTTATATCACCCTTTGTGATGGGGAGTTCGGACGTGATTAGTGAATATCCGGATTTGCAAGGGCTTCTTTCCTTAATTGGAGGAAGTGCCTTCGGTTCCGTTCGAACCCAGAAGTTATATTTTGAGATGTAAAGCTGGTTTCTATCAAATACATTTCTGTTGGTGGCGGAGAATTTATTCTATTAGCTTAACACTCATCTCTGAGATGTACGAGCTCAGAGGTTATGTAGTTGATGGTTACTAGTGTTATATTCCCAATTTGGTAATGTGGTATGCTAAATGTTGATCATTTGTTGATCGAAGCACGACTTTTGTGAAAAGGGTAGCTTTGTGGACGAGAATTCGTCGGACTTCACACCCTGGAAATGGTCGAAACAGGAAGGATGCAGCAAGGTTATGGGGGTCACGACTGTGATATCCCGCAAATTTTGGTAATATCAATTTAATAATCTGTATTTAAAATTAAATTGATTTTATAAATTCTATTAATAAAATTTGATTTGATTTAATGATCCAATTAAATATATGTTTAATTGGTGAATATTATCTTTTAGAAGCTAATAAATTGCTTCCTATTTATAGTGTATATATATATTTATATATATTGTAAATAGATAAGTTTTGATTGAAATTAAATGAACAAATAATATCTTATTTTTAATTCTAATAATTCATTTTGATAATTTGGAATTTATTATTTTATTTAATAAATAACTATTCAAACTATTAAATAAATAACAATTTGGTTTTAAGATATTTAAAGAAATTGTTTTAATTTGTTTAAATATATTTTAAAGCCTAGTTGAATTTTAATAAGTTAAACAAAAGTTTATTTTATTTCTTTTTGAATATAGCATAATAAACATAGTTTGGAATTATATATGGAAATTTAAAATACCATTTATATATTGAACATTAATGTATAATTTCTTTTATAAATTAATTAAATTAATAAATATGTTATTTTCAAACAATATTAATAAATGTATAAATATAGATAAGATTTTAAAAGACAATGTTATTATTTTAAAATTAAAATATGTTGATGAATTAGTTTTATAAATTGGAATTTTTAAATGTATAAATAGCATTTGAAATTGTATTTATTTTTGAAATTCAAATTAATAAACATATATAAATCTGGTAAGTAAGCTTTCAATTTTATATAAATTGTTTTATTTCATTAAAAAGAAATACATATACATTTATTTATGAAATTACTTTATATGTATGTAACAAATAAAGAGGATTTCAATTACATTTAAGATTAAATTAAAATAAATAAAATTAATTTCAAGACACGTGTTATTAAACTAAGGGTTATAATGACAAGTGTTATTGAATTAAATGACTAGTGTAACAAGTGTTATTTCTTTTTTTACAAGTGTCTTTTATTTTATTTTAATTTTCTTTTAATTTTTAATAAATCAATTACACTTATATAAAAGCGTGTTTTTTTTCAATGTCCTTCTTTCTAATCTTCATTTTTTTTCCTTCAAAGTAAGAAGATATGTTTTTAACTGAAAACAAATCAATAACAAATTCTCAAAACCAAATCAATATCTTGAATCCATTTCAAATCCCTCTTCAATTCAATCTGAAATTCCTTTCTAAAGCAAATCCCTTTTAATTACTTTCAAAAGAAAAAATGAAGGCCTCTGCATTTTTTTTAAAAAAAAATTGGGAATCAAGCATATGTCTCTGCATTTCTTTTAACTTGGGAATAAAGTGAAAACTGAAGCAAGTTTTGAATGGCCCGCACTTCTTTAAAATTTGGGTTTGGCCTCTACAATCTGGAACTTGGACCTGCATGCAAGTTTTTAACAGCAAGTTCAAGTTTCTTTAACCTGCATGCAAGTCTAGAACAATAGCAAACTCTCAAGTTAAATAAAATTTCAGCAACTCAAATTTTGTGCTCTGCTTCCAAAACAGTTTTCAAAATTTCAAGTGAGTAACACTTTCTATATTAAAATTTAAGTAAAAATTTGTTGCTTAAATAAGTATGCATGTATATGTTTATCTGGTTGTATGTGAATTAGTATGCTTGTGTGTATGATTTTGAATGCGTTGCTGTATATATGCATATTAATTTTAGGATGTATGTGCTGTAACTGCTCTTTCCTATACTTAATTTCAGAAGTAAAGATTTTAATAAAATCCTTTTTTCTCTTAAACAAGTTATGTTAGGATTTAGACTCGAAATAAAAAAGGTTTTGTTTCATCATAAATTAAGGTTTAAAATTTATTTAGATTAAATTAAATTTGAAATTTGCCCTGGAAATAAGATTAACAGGAAACTTGAGTCTTTGAACAAAAATTCAAACATGTAAATTTTGTAATTCAGGAATCTGAATCTAATGCTAAAACTTAAATGTGATTTTTGAAATAATAATTACAATTTTTAGTATTGGGTTTTGAGAACTTTACTGTTTTTACTGGAAATTGGGAATGGAGTAAATCCTGATGAATTATGTAATCTGGGGGATTAGGATTCCTTCCAGTGATGGATAAGAGGTGGGTAAGTGGAGGAAAAATAGGGGTTGGGGTGGAAGTTCACCATGGTGATGGTGATTGTAGAATTTGATTCCTAAACCTAGTTTTGGGAAAGAGCAGTGATTTAATCGGTATGGAGGCTACAGGTGACCGAGTGCCTTAATTTTTAGGAAGATGGTAGCTTGGGTATTGGAGAAGGGTTGGACGGAGTTTCAAGGCCACCAGTGACCGGAGGAGTGAGGACAAGGAGTTTTCAGGTTATGGGGGTGGGTGTGCCTGTTGCTGCCAGGTTCTGATTTCGGTGTTCGATTGTGTTTTCGTGATGTTTGGATGGATTCCAATGGTCGTGATGTGCTGCAGTGATGAACGTCGACGTGCTTGTTGCCTGGGTGGTGGCCAGAGGTGGCCAAGACCACCGTGCATATGCACGGTGCAACGATCTGTTCAGGCGATGTTTTGTTTTTATGAGATGTGTACTCGAGTTTCACTTGGGAAACTTGATCATTTGCTCGAAGTTATTTGGTATGCGACTCGAAGTTAAAGAATGAGAGGCTCGGGTTTTTTTTCCTCTGTAGTTACAGGTTTTGGAAACCTGTATTTTTTTTCCAATTCAAGATTTGTTTTAAAATCTGGAGAAGGGTTATTAAACAGGAATTTAAAACTTAAATTTAAAAAGTAGAGTTTTCAAACTGAGATTTGAATTCCAGTTTTTAAATTTAATTTAAACTTTTTCAAATTAAAATGTTTAACAACTTTAAAGGAGTTTAATTAAATTGAATTTAAAGATAAGGTTTTAAAATTGGAGTAGAAGATTTAAACATAAGATTAAATCTGGAAACAAGATTCAAATTTGAATCATGTTTGGAAAATAAAAGAAGTTTTTAAAATTTTGAAATGTTTAAAAAGATTTTAATGTTGAATCATATTTTAAATATGATTTGTATCTTAGATAAATATGGGTTTAAATTCCTTTTATAAAATGAGAAATTATTTAGCATAAGTTTAAAAAAAAGGTTTAAAAATGTTTTTAAAACTTTGTTAAAGGTTAAATGTGGTTTTCATTTTAAATTTAAAATGAAATTTGGGAAACAAATTTTAAAGTAAATTGTTTTAAATATTTCTTTGTTAATGATATTGAAATCATTAATAAGAAATGCTTATATTTCAAAAATAAATCAAAGATTTAAATGATTTTGGTTTATTAAATTAATAAGGTAATTAGATGGATAATTAATTAATTTACTTAATTAATTAAGTAAGAATTTTGAAATTAATTAAGGTTGAGGTTAATTAATTAAGATTAATTAATTTGGGAATAAGATCATTAATTAATTTAGTTATGATTTTAATTTATGATTGGAAATTAATTTATAAAGAGGTTAAGATTAATTAAGTTAAAAACTTAATTAATTAAATAATTAGTGATTGATTAAATGATCATTAAGTTTTAATAAATTTGTGATTTATAAATGATTAATTTAAATTAATTACTTAAGAAAGGTAATTAAGGAAATTGATGGTAAGTTAATGAAGGTCATTAACTTGGGATTATTTATTAATTAATTTAAGTAATTAATTTTGATAATTAATTGATTAATTAAATTGTCACGACCCGAACTCGATGTCCAACAAACAACATCAAATTCGTTTCGCGGGAGCTTGCAACGCCATTAAATGATAAATAACACAGCGGAAATAAAAGATGATATCACTGATATAACATGAATACAATATCCGATACATCAATTTGATACAATGATAATCATCAACATCAGAGAATATACAACACAAAATACAGCGGAACACGATACAATATGAAATAAGTCTTCTCAGAATATAATACTGCAACTCTGATCCAAAAAGCTCCAAAGACAAAGCTCCAAAACTCCTAGCTCGATCCACTATCAAAATAGCACTAAGCAAGTCTCGTTCATATCCAAAAACTGAACTAGCTCCAGATAATCCACTGAACCTAACTATCTGAAAAACCAAACTCTAGACTGCCCGTGTGGAAAAATTTTGAGCACCCAGAGTTTAGGAAAGAAACAATAAACTCTGGATCAGTCATGGGACTGGTGTGAGCAAACAAAAATAGTTTATCTTTAAAAACAAACAACGAAATATTTTAAAATAGATTCGCAATGCTTTTTAGAAATGAGACTACCATAAGGCCTCCCGCACACACACACAAACAATGCAAACGCAGAATCGGAGGAGATTTCTCCTTATGATAGTCAAAGATGCTTGATACGCATTAAAAAGAAACATTTGATATTATTACTAGTGCATAGTGTATGAAAAATCATTTCTAAAGTAAAGATAAAAATCTTAGCCAACATAGACATTTCGAACTATGCCTACTATAGCTACCATCCAAACAGTGGGGCGCCACCATAAGTGATGATAGGTTCTACAACTAAAACCGTACAAGGCTCGTATTAGATGAATGGATTTTTCCAACAAATGGTCAGGCCAAGGAACTTCCCATCGCCACATGGAAACGCCTCTGGAAGGACGCCCCGAGAACCCAACTGGATCTCTGCCAAACAAAGCCGACTACCCCCTTTCCCGGGGGAATATACAAAACCTCAGATATGCCACTCCCGGTCCTTTGGGACCTTTAAACGAGAGCTCTCTAACCAACAACATCACACAGTAAATAATATAGTGTGTCCACATGAGTAAGTATCTGGACTCCATACCATGATACTACCCTTTTCCAGAAGGAATGGTCATACCCTAGGGAAGCTATCCCTGAAAACCTTGCCGCACAATTCTTGTTTCGACCATTACCGGTTTGTGAGGCTCAACGAAGTCTCGTCCACAAAGCTATGCTTTGGTACAAAGCCATGCTTTGGTACAAAGCCATGCTTTGGGTCAAAAAATGGTCAAAGTAATGATCACAAAGATAAATGATCAAACAAATGATCATATCACAAATGATCAAACAATGATCATTTCACAGCAACACTCAGCATGCCACATTACAAGATGAGAATATATCGCTGATAACCTTGAACTACATAACCTCTGAGCTTGTACGTCTCAGAGAAGGGTGTTAAGCTAAGAGAATAAATTCTCCGCCACCAACAGAAATATATTTGAAAGAAATCTGCTTTATATCTCAAATTGTAATGTCAGACATACAATCCATTCAAGTCTGTTCTGGGTTCGAACAGAACCAAAGGCACTTCCAAAGAAGCCCTTGCAATCCGGGTATTCACAATCCCGATCGGACTTCCCATCAGTTATGGAGTCTCTATACCGGGGACTAGTCGATGCAAAGACATTCGACGAGTTGTCCTTTCGTTTTCGAAAATATCCGATCTTCAACACCGGTCTTCAAAATGCTATCCATAACGACATATCACATATTCGGAATGGGTTATACGACCCAAAGGTCCTTTCTGGCTAATCCAAATAGTGAGCGCAACATTTAAAACATATGGATATGGGATTTCAATTAAGTCACAACTTAATAATTTCAAACTTTCTTTCAAATGGTTTAAACCAATTACCACTTCGAATCTTTTAAACAAAAAGATTTATTTCACAAAGTTCATTCAGTTTCACAAAGATTCATTTACGGATTTCAAAACAAATTTCCGTTTCAATTGAATTAATTTATTTAAATCTTTAAAACAAAGATTTATCTCATAGCTTTCAAAACTTGTTTCCAAAGATTCATTCATAACTTGGAAAACTATTTTCTCGATTCAAACTTGAAATCTCTTTAATATAAATTGGAAGTTCATTACTTATATGAAAGCTTTTTATCACTTAGAAACAATAGTTTTATTTTGGAAAAAACCCCGATTCCATTTATACAAGTTACAATCTTTAATTCAAATTTCCAAATCAACGCTTAAAAACGGTTTAAACCCGTATAACTTGTAAAGTCCCTTTTTTAAATCATAAATACTGAATATAGAATTCAATTTCAGATTTTTGAATTTCAATTTAAATCCGATTATTCAAATTCCAAATCTTTATTAGTTATTCAAAAATAACTTTTATTCTTAAAACAGCTTTTCAAAAGCTTTTCATATTAAACTTAATTTATTTCCAAAAATATTTGAATTAAAAATTCAAATTCAAACTTATTTAAAATCTGTGACTTAACCGATTTCCACGTGAAATCCATATTTGTGTGTGTATGAGTGTGGTTCAAGGGTTTAACACAATAGTGCAACATCATTCAATCATCACAGATCAAATACGACAATATATCCGATAAGCGATATAAACTATAACGCTTGTCTTCATTCACAGATCACAGATATACATATCACAGGTAATGAATTACATCACAGATAATCAATTGCATTACAGATCACAATACGAATCAGGATATAACACAAAGCATCACATGTCAGGGATATCAAACAATTCATCATCCAATATAATCCAAACATCCATAAATAGGGTCAATTTAATCATCTGATTAATTTAAATCAGATAAATTTCTATGAGTAAATTCGCTAGTCATAGTAAATTAATAATCAATTAATTTCAAAACATTTAATAAATTATCTTTTAATGAAATCATTAATTAACTCTTCATTAATAATTAATCCTTAATTTATTATCTTTAAATAAATTTGCAATAACTAAGTAATTACTCCTTAATTAATAAATCTTTAAACCTTAATTAAGTAATTAAATATTTAATTATTTATTTAATTAACCCAAATCATTAATTAATTTAAATAATAAATTATCCATTTTAATTAACTTAATTTACAAATTAATTCCTATTCCTTTTAAAATTATTAAATTAATAAATTATTTTGAAATCAATTATTAGGTCTTAATTACTAAATTTTTTACTTTAAATCATTAAGTAAAAATCTAAATTATAAATCAATGATCACTTAAATTGGTTTTAAAATAGTTTACTTGGTCTACTATTATGATTTTACAGCCATGGGAAGAAAGACCCGAGCCATCTCCCCAATTTTCTCGAGTAACACTCGAATTCCTTCCCTATCTCCCCCGAGACCTCTCCATGTCCCCATATTTCTTCTTCTTTTCCTTTTTTTCCCGTAAATCAATATTTAAACTTCGGTTAAATTTAAACAACAGAAAATCCCCAGGCACGACGTCAACGCCGTGCACGTGCACGAGACCCTCCGCCACCTCCGGTCGAGTCGCCACCTACCACCAAGTCGCTGTTGGCCTACTCGATCACTCCCACTCTCTAGAAACCCATTATCACATAAAAATCAAAATCGAACCTTTCTGTTCAACCCTGAACCCAACCCACCCCGACAAATGGCGTTTGCCACGACACTCACGGCGATTAGGAACTGCGCCCCTCTGACCACCGCACCTCCTTCCATCCACGCAGCGTTCACCCTAGTCGCGATGGCCTCCGATCCCCCCCAGATTTCCCAATCGCCTCGCGAAGATGGTCGACCAATTCGAACACTTAAACCCTAAAGTGCTCTCACCCCATTGATTCTTACAATAGAAAATTCTTGTTTCATTTTCCTGTGTTCGACGTATATCAAGCAAGCTCCAAAACAGATTACAACATCTAAGATTTGTTAAAAGATAGAAATTGATGAAAATGCATTTTTAGTTCATATAGGAACCGCACCCTGTACACTGATCTAAAAATCATTATTTATATCTTAAAAATCCTATCTTCGAATAAAAATTCAAGTTATATAATCGAAGTAGCAATTTAAAACATTCGAAAATATTCATATGATTCTTCTTACTGTAAATTTTAGTTTATAGGTTCTAGTCTTTCCATTTGCAAGCTAAAAAAAATTCTGAACAATGGTTTAAGCTTAAACAAACTTGTTTTGTATAAAATCCTAAATTAAAGATGTTTGTATAAAGATTTATAAAAAAAAATCAAAACAGAGAGATGTCCCTATAAACAAGCATGCATACATCACATATATATGTTCAAACATACGCACTCATAAATATGTATATATCCAACATGTAGGTTTTTCAAAACGATCATACTTCAAGCATCAACCATTATATCAAAGCATATAAGCAGATTCCAGTGAGTTTTCTCACCTTGAAACAAATGGGAACAGAGAGTTGTTTGGAAGCTGCAATATTGATTTTTCCTTTTTCTATTTTTTTTACTTGCTTTGTTTCTTTGAACTTGAATGATATTGCTTATTTATATTTTTTTTCTTCTGGTTTTGTTAAGTCTAATGAACGAACAAAGGTGAGAATAAATGCATATACAAAGGAGTATGCAGTATATTATTTGTACAAAAAGCATGCTGTAGAGGCTTGCATTAATTGCCTTGGTATGTTGCATTAATGACTTTGTACTTTAGGTTTTCATTTGCAAGCTATTACCATACTTTGTCTACAGCCTAGCTTACTTTTACCTTATTCTATTCTTTTATGCATACATGTATATAGATACTCAGATCTTTGTTTTGCATATGCATGTACAGTTTGCTTGTTTAAATTATGTATGTATTTTTATGTTATATATATTATTATTTTTGCTGTTTTATGTTTCATTTTTATCATTTACATTGGGTCCTTTGTATTCACTTTATATTTTATATGTGCTTAGATGTTCATTTGTATGTAAATTTTCTTCTGTTCATTTACTAGCTAGTATGTTGATTTTATAATTCAACTTTTCTTTTCTTATTGCACAACTTGTTTTTATTTCTTATTGTTTTTAAAGTTAAACTATTTAACATTTTCTAAATCATTTATTTAAATATTAAATACAAATTCAATATTGACAAGTAGTTTTTATTTTATACTTTAAACATTTTATTTATAATTCAATTCAACTGAAAAACATTTAACTTTGAGTTTCAAATCCAAATTCTAGAACAAGTATACTTTTCTTATTAAAGTTGAAAATTTCAAATAAATCCACAATTAAATCCAAGAATTTAATTAAATTACAAATTTAAATTCGTCATTAAAACTAGATCGTTACATAAATTTGATAATCATTATAGAATTTGGTTAAGTATGATTACTTTGTGAAGTAATTAAAGTTATTGATTACTCATTGTAATTAATTAATTTTTTTGATTAATTTAAATTAATTAATTAAGTTTAATTAATTTAGAATAATCATTGATGGGTTGATAAGAGATTAATAATTACTTAGGGAAGTAATTAAGATGAGTAATTACTAGAATGTAATTTATTTAAAGTATAAAGAATTGAGGTTAATTGTTTGTGAAATTATTATGGTTGATAATTTCTTTGTGAAAGAAATTAATAATTAATTACTGGGTTTAATTAATTTAAGCAATTATTGATTAATTCATTTGGAAAATAATTAAGTAATGTAATTAATTAAGGATAATTAATTACTAATAAAATGATATAATTAATTATTAAATATAATTAATTTAGGAGTAATCAATTTACTCGATACAGTAATTAAGAATAGTTAATTGCTGAAGTTAATTAACCAAGGTGATTAATAATTAAGGCTAATTACTTAATGAAGTTAATTTAATTAAATGTAATGAGGAAACATTAATTAATATAATTAATGATGTAATTAAGAATTAATTAATTAAGATAAATAAATAAATGACAAGTGATAAAAGAAATAAATTAATATGATTAATATGATCAAAGTGGCAGGCTAGTTCTTATTAAAACTGTGGTATTCTCTTCTATTGTTTACTGGGCCAGAACTATGCTTCTACCAGTTAAATTATTACAACTTGTTAGATCAGCAATGAATAGATTCTTTTGGACGGGAAGTATACACAACAGAAAATTAGTTCCTTGTGCTTTTTCCAAATTTGAAGCACCATTGAAAACTGGAGGACTGGGAGTATTAAATGTAAGGAAGTGGAACATTGCTGCTATTAGTAAACAGTTTGATGCAATCATAAATAGAAGAAGTAGTTTATGGGTTGAATGGACATGGCATTACAACATCAAGAACAGACAATTCTGGATTATGGAAATCCCACAACTGAGTAGCTGGACGTGGAGAAGCATGCTGAAGTACAGAGAAGTCTTTCTACCTATGATACAATATCCAGTCAATGCAAGTTCTGCTGTTAACTTTTGGAATGAACCATGGGTTAGAAATGGCCTAATCTTATCAAAATTGTGTTCCTATGAGCAAATTATACAAACTGGTATTCATATGAATGCTAATGCTAATGAGTTCTTACACAATGGTAAGATACAGTTACCACACTGTAGTAACCAATTTATACAGCAAATATGGACTGATATACAACAAGTTTCTGTCAGTGATATGCAAAGTAATAATGTGCAATGGCACAGCAAACCACACACTGTCAAAGAAGAATACAAATCCCTTACTAAAATTGTTCCCCTGCCAGCTGCTAAATGGTATGAAGTTATATGGACAAGTGACTCTGTTCCACAGGATAATCTTATGATGTGGAAGGTGCTTAACAATGCTTTACTTACTAGAAGTCTGATGCACAAGTATGGGATGGCCTGTCCTATTCATTGCTTGTATTGTGAAATTGAAGAAGAAACTACTGAGCATCTATACTTTGATTGTCCTGCATTGCAAAATATATTAATTAAGATAGGTGGTCTCACAGGTACTAAACTTTTTGGTCGCACAACTATAATACAGTGGAGAATAATTTACAAAGCAACGAGATGGAGATCAGAGAAAAGCAGAGTAATGGCAGTTTGTTTGAAAATATATATGGCAGTGATATGGAGAGAGAGAAATTCCAGAGTATTTGAAAATGTAAGAAGAAATGAAAATGAATTATGGAATGAAGTCAAGTGCCGCACCTACAATCATTTGAGGAACCGTGCTTGCAATTTCTCCCAGTCTTTGATTCAAGTTTGGGTTTGATTGTGTTGTTTTTTTTCATGTGCGTATTTTATAGTTCTTTTTTCTACCTATTGTTTTTACCTCTGTAGTTCTTTTTATTGTTGTTTGCAATAAAACTGGTGGGGGACCAGTTAACCCCGCTGGCTTTGCCAAAAAAAAAAATTAATATGATTAATTAATGAAGTAATTAAAGGTTAATTACTGTATTTGGTTAAGGATAATAAATTTGTGAAATTTATTACTTGAATATAATTAAAGGATGATTAATCAAGGGTAATTAATCAAGAATGATTAATTAGTAGTTAATTGATTAGTTGATTAGTTTGTAATCAATTGTTATAATAGCAGGATTTATAGATTGAGGTAATTGATTTAAATTACTTTAAATTAATTAGAGACGATGTAATTAATTTAATTCATTTTAAATTAATTATATATGGTATGATTATTAATCCTTGTTTATATATGGAAGATATAGATTTCCTTGAATGGTTTGAATCTCAAATATGAGATTAGTAATGATGTGTGATATGGATGCATTGGTTGCATTGTGATGATGAATTGGATTATCTTCTGATAATGATAATATGGATTACCTGTGGTAATGATTATCTATTGTGATGATGTGAATTATCTATCTGTGTGTATGTAGATAATTAAATTGAATTGTGTTAAATTTAAAACAACTTGGACCTAAAAGACACGTTTTGGATTTCGATGAGACTGGGATCGGGTTTCCATATTTTAATATCCGAAAACCACATCGATCCAAATTAACGATAGGTCGTGAATCTCAAGTGAAGATGAAGATTCAGAGTGCAAGGGTTATCGTCGTTAACTCTGAGGGTGATTCCAAAATGAGTGTAACGAGATAATGCCTTCGGTTTCGTTCGGACCCGAAACGAACTTGTATGGATTGAATGCTTTCATCACATTGTCAGGTGGACGATGAGAATTCTAAGAGATGTGTTCTCTAAATTAAGCGTAGCCTTAAGCCTCATCAACCGGGAATGGCTAAAACAGGGGAGGTGCAGCAAGGCTTCGTGGGTAGCTCCCACTGGAGGGCAAGATTTACCCCTGTCTAGAAGTCCCTTTTTATTCGGCTGTGTGGGCGGTTGGTTCGCGACAACTGCCAGGGTTGTCTTGTTCGGGACTGTCCAGTAGCGGATGGTTCCGGTCTTGTGTTGCAGGGGAGTTAGGGTGGCTCCTCGGTACGTTGATCTAGGCCACGTACTGTGACGGGCGGTACCCCAGTAGCCCTGCCATTGTATGAAATCCAAAATCCAATAAGTGCCAACGGTTTTGATTGTATTACCCACTTTTGTGGCTAGTAGCTGGAATTTAATCATGTAACAATTTTGGCTATTTCATATTTACTTGAAAACCCTAGACCTATTATAATATCACTGGATTTTCTATCAAATGTTTTGGTTAGCGTAAGGTAAAAACTTTTCCATGTTTATGTGTGGGAAGTCTTACGTGATACCTTTCTTTTCAAAAGTTTTTTTCTTAAAAATTAAGCAACTTAAACCTGTTACTCACACCAGACCCATGTCTGACCCGGAGTTTATTTTTGTTTTTCATAAACTCTTGGGTATTCAAATTTTTACGAGTAGCCAAGGGATTCAGGTTAGCTTTGACGAATTATGGAGGAGCAAATGGAGCAGGAGGCTTCTGCGTTGTAGTTATATAGTAATCCGCTGTGTTGGTATCTCTGAGTCGTTTGTTGAGTTGTTTGTATTGTGTTGTAATAACTAGACAGGTGTTTATAACTGTCTAGTATGTGTTGTATTGACTGTGTAACTCTGATAGTTGTTGTAAATTTATGTAATACCTTTGATATTAATATAATTTATTCGTTCCGCTATTGAGATTCTAGTGTTGTTTCTTCTTTCTCTTCTTTCCTTTCCTTTTCTATCTCTTTCTTTCTTAAGTCATGATACGTCTTTCTAGTTAGTGGAAGACGGGGCGTGACAACGCCCCTCAGGGTATGTTCATTTCCTTGTGGATAAAAAGTGGTATCTAGTATGGAGCCCAGATATTTAACTTGTGTGGATAAAAAAAGTGGTATTCTGGTATGAAGCCTAGATTATTTACTTATGTGGTTGTTGGTTGCAAGGCGCCTCGAAAAAGGTCGGTCTAGACCGAGGAGTGGCATACTCGTGACGGTTAGTTACCTAGTTACAGAGATAACCCGGCCTTATGTTTGCATAGATCTGGTTAGGTTCTCGAGGCATCCCTCCAGAGGCGTACCCATTCGGTGAAGGAAGTTCCTTAGCCTTGACCATTTGTTGGAAATCCAATCACCCAATACGAGCCCTGTACGGTTTTAGTTGTAGAGCTTGTCATTTACATGGCAGCTATAATAGGCATACTATAATAGTATGTATGCTGGCTAAGATTAATATTATACTTTCGAAATGTTTTCCACACCATGCACTAATTGTAATATCGAAAAGTTTTTGCGTATCAAGCATGTTTGACTATCATAAGGAGAAATCTCCTCCAATTGTGCGATGCATTGTGTGTGTGGCGGGAGGCCTTATGGAAGTTTCATTTTCCAAAAGCATAGCGGATTTCTTTTTATTTCCTTTTGTGCAAATAACTGTTTTAAGATCTCACACCAGTCTCATGACTAACCTAGAGTTTATTGTTCCCTTTCTCTGGGTGCCCATAATTTTCCACACGGTCAGCCTAAAGTCAGATTATCAGTTGTTTTGGAGCGAAATCAGAAAAGCATGCTGTGGAGATCATGAGACAAGTTGGATGGCGAGGCGTATCACACTTATATAATGTTATTTCTTTTCCATTGTCATGTTGTATATGACTCTAATTTTGTAATGTATAAACTGATATAGTTCTTTTATTTTAAAGATATTCATTTATTTATTATATATTTTTCCGCTGCGAATGTGAGATTCTGATATTGTTTCTGTTTTCTTCTTCTATCTTCTTCTTCTTTAATCCTAACGGTTCGGTTTTTCCAGCATTCGACCGTTCGGCATTTGATACAGTGGAAATATCAATGTTGACTTTTGGAAGTCGAAAAAACTGGGTCATTACAATGTGGTATCAGAGTAAGTGGTTAAGCGAGAACCTTGCCTACGGTGGGGATTACTCATTAGATATAGAGTCAGTAGTACTCTAGAATGAGTTTGAGTATATTAATAGATATGAGCATGCATATGTTAGTGAATATAAAATTGCTTTATATTTGTTGATTGGTTTGTCGAGTGGTATATGGATTATGATCAATACGAGTAAGTAACGTTATTGATTGGGATCTCTAAACACTTGTACAGAACAATTCGACACGATATTGTTTTAAAATAGGGTAAATGAAATAATTTTACCCAATTTATTTTTGTATATGAAAGAAATAATTTTCCGTAAATTATTATAGTATATGGTTGCTTGGTTGTTAAGGAAGTGATAATACTAAATTATTATCATTTAAGTGTGAAATTGAATAAAAAATGAAATTTTAACCAATAGCTAAGAAACAAATTCAGATAACTAATAGGATTTGTAAAAGTAAATCGTAAATGTGATTAATAATTTGAAATAGAATTCCAGAGATATATCTGAAAAGTGGGTTGAAAAGATTTGAAATTTGAAATTTTGGTGAAAATATTAAATCCCTTTTGATTTGAAAATGACTTCCAAAGGTTTTGGAAAAAATGTTTTTGAAGGAATGAAAGCAATAAACCCTTTTCGGTCGCTGGAAAATAATTCCGATGATGATCGCGACATAATCAGTGTTCATTTTCGAGTTTCCAAGAGAGGAATTGTTGCCAAATTGTTTTAAATGGAAGTTGTTTGGAAATTAGGTTTGGTTTTTGAAATTCAAAAGATAATTTGAATTGATTTCAAAAAAAAATGATTTTGAAATGTTGGAAAGACTCTGGAATCTTATTAAAAATGGTTATGGAATATTTATAAGTATAAAAACTTATAAGGATTTGAGAAAGGATGAATAGAATTCAACATGTAATCTGATTTGGAAATAAATTAAGAATTTATGATGAAAAAAATTGAATTCATATGGAATTGGAGATCCATTTTAAATATAAGTAGATTTAAACCAAAGTGGTAAATTGAAATTAAATATAAGAAGTATATAGAATACTTATATTGAACTTAAGAAATAAAATGGTGGAATTATTAAGTAAATTTGCTTTTGGGGAAAATATTCTAAGTTGATATTTGAATGAAACTTAAATAAAAGGAGTGTGAAATGGTATTTCTGAATAAGGGAATGAAAACCAATGTGAATAAAAGCAAGGAAAATTGATATAGCTGATAATCAACTGGAATAAATACGTAGGATATACGTATATTATTTTATTCGCATAGCGATTCGGTCTAGAATTCGAGCACATAATTTCGAGATAGTTATATCGAACCGAGTTGGAATTTTTCACTCGATTTTCAACGGCGAACCCTGGATATGGATTTTTGATTGATTCTAGATATTCTCTATCATAGTTTACGGCTATGCAAGGAGAATGACGTTTCTGATCAAGAAACCAGATCTGAGTCCGCATTAGAAAGTCGGGTGGACGATACTAGTTTGAAAGTGGAATTGTGGATCGAGTGAGCGATGGAATTTGGTATTGCGTACGAATGATATAAGTACATCGAATGGGATTTGAAACTTTTGTAAAGAAATGTGCGAAATGATTTTTGAATGTTGTAATTGGATATTATTGTTAAGTAAGATATACAGGTGTTATAATGGAAAATGAAATTGGATTTTTATTTCAAAAGATAATTTAAATTGCTCGACAAAAAGGTATGTTTTTAAATTTCTATATGAAATTTGATGATTTTCTTATCTAGCCACTTGGCTTTTTATTTTATTTTTGAAATCTGGGGGCCCATGGTGGCATTTTATAGTCATACCGAGCTAGCCGCGCAAAGGAGATGCCTGCGAAATTTTTCAAAAGTTTAGAGAGTTAGAAAATTTTAAGAGAATTTTGATAATTTAAAATTTGAATTTAAATTTAAGTTTGAATTGTTGAGAAAACAATATTGTTTGGAACTTATAGTTAAAGTTGGAAAGTTAATAGAAGTGATAATGGGTCTTGAATAAAAAGAATTGTTTTGGAAAGTTGATAAAACTGTTTGGTTTTGGGAAAATAGTAAACAGGTTAAGGATCATTCTTCTTAACTAGTAATTTAGAGACGAAATTATTTTAAGGTGGGAAGAACGTGACGACCCTAAATTTTGGACTTTTGAAAATGAAAGATTTAACTGATTTTAAATATTTGGAAGTTAATTTAACTTGAATTTCAAATATCACTATGAATTTAGCAATTAAATTATCGAATTTAATAATTTAAAATTGGTTTAAATAGCGAATCTTGGATTTTAAGCTGATTTAAAATATTTCAAAGGCTTGTAAAATCTATATTGATAATACTGAAAATAATAGAACTTTTAAAAGTTGAATTTAAAACTTTTTTGTTCAGTTTGAAGAAAATTATCGTTCAAATCGATATTTAAAAATAGCCTTCCGGGGCACAGTCTCGGAATTCGACGAAACAAATTCCATTGGATCTGTAATAATTTTTTATTATCGGATTTCAATTTCTGTAGCATTCGAAGTTGTCGTGTGATCGTACGGATTGTAAACGCGATGAAATTTAAATCGAAATTTAAAATAAAAAGCTAGGTCCAAAAAGCTATCTTCTCCGTGCGATCTAATTTATACTCGAAACATTTTCCATTGCATTCGGAATTGGGGTATAACCTTATAAACGCCTGACGGCACGCCTCGATTGAAGTTCGTGATTTTGAGTTGCGCTTACGGAGACGATTCAAATTTGAATTTAAATTTGAATATAAATAATATAATTGAACCACTGTACCAGGCATTGACACGTAAAGAAAATTGTTAAACACGTGTCCTATGAAAAACAAATAATCGAACACGTTTACAGAAGAAGTTTTGTATAGCCAAACTTAAAATAAAATAAAAGGAAACAACAAGTATTTTAACTAAACAAAATCGATTCTTCTTCAAAACAAATGAATGGTCGATACTCTTCCCTTTCCTCTCTTCAATTCGTTCATTTATTTTTCCCTATTCTTCATTGAGATCGAAATCTCAAATCTCTAAAGAAAAATGGCTGCTTTTGCCTTGATTTTAGTCGCGTATCCACTTCGTACCCTTAACTTCGAGCTTGCGAATCCCTTTAAGAAAATCTCGATCGTGGAAGAGAGGGTCGGCGAGCACAAGGAGTTTTGGTCGTGTCGAGGCTACGATGGATTCGCCTGGCCGAGCGCGTCGCGATGGACGATCAACTCGAGTCGCGATTGATTTTTAGGGAATGGCGATCTGGAGGTCGACGTCTTCAATTTTGGGTGAAGCAAGAGTGCAGATGTGCGTCGCTCGAGGGTTTAGATGGTGGCCACGGCACGTACTGGCGACCTTCGAGCAAAGTATTGGGGTCGATTTCATGGTCGCGACTGTGGTAGGAGCTGTGGTTGATTTCGATGGTATGGTATTTCCTTTATTTAATATATATATATATATATATATATATATATGAAAAAAAATTATTATATACAGTGGAAATATATATATATATATATATAAACGCAGTTCTTAAATTTTTATATATATATTATTCATGCATGTAGAAAATAATGCACAATAAATATATATATATATATATATATACATACATAAGATTTTGGGAATTTTGAAATATTTGGAAGTTTATAAAAATAGATTTTTTGAAATCCATAGTCTATTTTCAAAGTGGAAATATAAAATAAATATACATGCTTTAATTTATTAAAAATAATCTACTAAAGGAAATACTAGTTTAAGTTAAACTATCAGTTTAAAATTTAATTATTTGTTTAAATTAAATTATTGGTTAAAAAATTAAAATTAAAATAAATTTATTTAAAACGATAATTGATTTTCCAATTGTTCAAAATATTAATCAACTATATAATGTTTATAAACGTCGAAATTGTGAAGAAAACCGAGTCGAGATTGAAATGGGTTGCATGCATAAGCAAAAATGAGATCCTCTCACTCACTTGATTTGCTTGTTTAATTTAAATAGTTAAATTTAAATTCTGAATGTGTTTGGAAGAATTTGATAATTATCTATTGGTGATGTTAGATATACTAGTGTATATATATATATTGGAGTGATTGATTTCCCCATTATATAGCGGATGAAACCCTATGCGCCGCATAATAGCGGATGATATGATATAATCCCATATACCGTGATATTCCACCTCGAAGTGGAATTGGTATTTAATTTGTTGTGCTAACATCTGTGGATGCAGGGAAACAGGTTGGAGGGATCCAACTAGATTCCTCAAATTGTTGAATTTATTTTTTTATGTTGTGATGTGATTATTGAAAATCTGTGAATGACTATATTGGTGATTGAAATTTATTGAAGGCCATGGTTTGGCCGAATATATTCTGATATTTTAGAATACCAGGATATATAATTAGATTTTTGGAAATTAAAGTACAAGATTTTAAGTGAATTAATTCTAGAGAATTAGATAAATTTTAAAGGAAGAAATTTGAAAAGGGTAAAGATTGATTTTTAAAATCCTATTTAATAAATTCCAAGTATGGGGAAAAGATATTAATAAATGAAAATAAATGGATTTTCAGTCGTATTGTTTAAAAGTTGAAGGATTTATTTTAAAATTCAGATTTTTAAAATGTAGATAAAGGTGTGAATATTGGGTTAATGGTTTTTGAAATAAATTTGGATAAATAAAGGAATTTATTTTAAAAGGTGGTAAATTTGGAAATCAATTTGGAATTTGATTTGGTGTTTTAAAAGTAAATTTGGAAACCAAACTGGAAATTGATTTGGCGTTTAAAAAAAAAATTTGGAAACTCAATTTGGAAATTGATTTGGTGTTTTGAAAGTGAATATTTGAAAATCGATTTGAAAATTGTATATCAAGGGATATTTGGAGATATAAATTCACAAATGGAATTTATAAAAGAATGGGAATTTGATTTAAATATAAATATTGGCTTATGTTTAAAAAGTGTGGAAAGAAAATTTACGAATTTGAGATGTAAATTTGAGAACCATTTTGGAAAGGAGGGTGTATTTTCTCTAGAAAGCCGAATATTTTTTCAAAGTAGCTTTGAAAATATAAATTAAAAGTTCTACAATTGGTTTTAAAAAGAATATTGTTGGAGAAATTATTTTCGTAAATTGCTTTTAAATCTTTAAATTAAATGTTTATTAAGTTAATTATAGAAGTGATTATTTTAAAGATTTAATTGATATTTGATTTAGAAATTGGTGATTTAAATAATTGCACTTTATCTAATAATTTTATTTTTAAAATTGTTTGGGCTTAAGTTTATATGAGATATTAGTATAAAAATTTCATAACTACTATTTAAAATAAAGTGTTTAAAGTAATTTTTATTTTAAGTGTTTCCAAGTATGTTTTTGGAAAAGTAATTTAAATTATTTTAAAGTATTTGGACTCGGCAGATTTTCAGTGGAAATAAATAATGTTTGGAAATTTGTTCCACAAAAGGAGAGTGATTTGAAATTTGTTTTCAAAAGGGCTGAAGTGTGAAAATATATCTTGCGGAGATATTTAAAAAATAAATAATTTGGGGAAATTATTTAAATTTGATGGTTATTGTGAATATTGTTTGATAGTTAAATAGCTGACTATCAGTATAAACAATTTGTGAAATTATTGTGGCTTGATGATTGTTGTGAATGTTGTTTGATAGTTAAATAACCGACTAACAATATTGGCCTTTGAAACGGCTCTTGAATTTGTTTTTAAAAATAAGCGCTCATTATTTGGTTAAGCCGGGAGAGTACTTTATGTCATAAAACCCATTCCGAATAATGATACGATGAAATGGGATTGCATTTGAAAGTGGTGTTGAAGACCGTCGAAAATGAAAGGATTACTTGTCGTATATCTCTGCACTAAGTTGTTCTGGTATAGAGATTTATATCACCATTTATGATGGGGAGTCCGAACGTGATCAGTGAATATCCGGATTTGCAAGGGCTTCTTTCCTTAATTGGAGGAAGTGCCTTCGGTTCCGTTCGAACCTGGAACGGACTTATATGGATGTATGTATGACGTTACATTTTGAGATGTAAAGCTGGTTTCTATCAAATACATTTCTGTTGGTGGCGGAGAATTTATTCACTTAGCTTAACACCATTCTCTGAGACGTATGAGCTTAGAGGTTATGTAGTTGATGGTTACTAGTGATATAGTCCCAATTTGGTACTGTGGCATGCTTAGTGTTGATCATTTTTTGATCGAAGCATGGCTTTTGTGAAAAGCGTAGCTTTGTGGATGAGACTTCGTCGGACCTCACACCCCATAAATGGTCGAAATAGGAAGTATGCAGCTAGGTTATGGGGGTCGCACCCCTCAGGGTATGTTCATTTCCTTCTAGATAAAAAGTGGTATCTGGTATGGAGCCTAGATATTTAACTTATGTGGATAAAAAAGTGCTATTCTGGTATGGAGCCCATATTATTTACTTATGTGGTTTTTGGTTGTGAGGCGCCTCGAAAAAGATCGGTCTAGACCGGGGGTGGCATACTCGTGACAGTTAGTTACCTAGTTATGGGGGTAACCCGGCCTTGTGTTGGTAGAGATCCGGTTAGGTTCTTGGGGCGTCACTCCAGAGGCGTATCCATTCGGTGAAGGAAGTTCCTTAGCCTTGACCATTTGTTGGAAATCCAATCACCCAATATGAGCCCTGTACAGTTTTAGTTGTAGAACCTTCCATTTAACATGGTAGCTATAGTAGGCATACTATAATGGTACGTATGTTGGTCAAGATTAATATTATACTTTCGAAATGTTTTCCACACTGTGGACTAAGAATAATATTGAAAAGATTTTGCGTATCAAGCATGTTTGACTATCATAAGGAGAAATCTTCTCCAATTGTGCGATTGCATTGTGTGTGTGGTAGGAGGCCTTGTAGTAGTTTCATTTTCCAAAAGCATAACAGATTTCTTTTTATTTACTTTTATGCAAATAACTGTTTTAAGATCTCACACCAGTCCCATGACTGACCTGGAGTTTATTGTTCCCTTTCTAAACTCTAGGCGCCAATAATTTTCCACACGGGCAGCCTAGAATCAGGTTATCAGTTGTTCTAGAGCGAAGTCAGAAAAGCATGCTGTGCAGAACAGGAGACAAGCTGGATGGCGAGACGTTTCACACTTATATAATGTTATTTCTTTTCCGCTGTTGTGTTGTGTATGACTCTAATTTTGTAATGTATAAACTTATATCGTTGTTTTATTTTAAAGATATTCATTTATCTATTATATATTGTCTCGCTACGAATTGAGATTCTGATATTGTTTCTGTTTTCTTCTTCTCCCTTAACCCTAACGGTTCGCTTTTCCGGCATTTGATTGTTCGGCATTTGATACAGTGGAAGTATCGATGTCGAGTTTCGAAAGTCAAAAAAACTGGGTCGTTACAATGAATTAAGCGATAAATTTGGCCATAATGTCATGCCACCTGCTAAGTGACGTGTGGACGTTAACATTAGAATAGTTCGATGTTAATCGCTCTCTAAATTTTCACCCCAGAGTTACACAGACGAAATGATGAATTCCTTTAAAACCGAGCGATTAAGTAGTTTATAATTGTTATAAATTAATTAATTAAATTAACTAATGTTTATGAAATATTAATCATAAAATTTGAATATGATTTTAGAAATAAATAATGTTATATATATTTATAACAGTTATAAATATATCGATATACAATACCGACAAGCGGTTAAATTAGATTTAATTGCATAGTATTTTGGCTTGGGCTTAAATGAGTTTAAATCCCATCATTAGGGATGTAAATTTCGATTTTGACAAGTTATTGGAGGTGGCTAAAACTTATAATTAGACCTAGAGATGGATGGTTAAGATTAAGAGAGAATAGGTAATGAGATTGTCCTAATATCTCTATTGTACAAGGCTATATATATGGATCTCTAAACCTTTAATCGTAAACAACTTTTGGATGCCATAATTATCAATTTTTTTAGCCAAAATTAATCCTCATATGAGTTCTAAGAATCTCAAATCAGTTCAAGTTAAAGAAAAACACTATTTGATAGGAAAGGTCGACGGTTCCGTACATGCAATCTGACGGATCAAGCATAACTAGAGAAGGGAATTCATTGATTCAAGTGAGCTCAAAGGCATCATAAAATGGTATTTTATTTATATATTACAGTAATCATATCATATTTTATGATTTAATATTGATTAATCCCAAATCTGTATATATATTAATGTTGTATATCTAGTTAGGTGAGATTTTCGTAGGTATATGTAGTATTCACAAATTAGTTTGGTTATGTGCATAGTTATATTATTATATGTTAAAACTTATGTATAAAAAAAAAATTAATTTGCTGTCAAAAAATTTAATTTTGTCATTATTACTTATTTCATGCATATTTATATATTAATTTAAATATAGACTAATGTATATTTTAAATATATAATTACATATATGAACATTTATAATGTAAAAATAGTTTAGAATTTTTCCTTACACCTATTTTTACATAATACGAATTATAAAATTTGAAAATAAATTATATATATATATATAATTTTAAATTATCTTTTATTGATTATTTGAATTGTTAATTATACCTAAAATGACTATTGCATCGAAAATTCGATTTTATATTTTTTTAAATTACTAAATCTATGCAATAACCCATAGAAATTTTTTTATAATTTTTTATTAATATTTATTATTTTTAATAATTAAATTTCTTGGGTTGAACATTTCTTTTATTTATTAAAAAAAATATTTTATTTCAAAAAATCATGAAAAAAAATTAAACCTGTATTTTATGATCCTAATTTTTTGTAAATTTTAAAATTTGATTTTTTAATAATTATTACTAATATTATTAATATTATGATAAAAAATGTTTATCATACATAATAATCATAAAATTGTAAAATTATTATTTTATTTTTGTTATGCTAATTTAGATCTAGAAATAATTTTAATATACATATATTTATATTTTAATTATTTGAATGTAATTAATTATTCATATATATACTTTTTATTTAACCTTATGCATATATATATATATATATATATATATATAATTTTAATTATTATATATATGTATGTATGTATGTATAATTTTATATGTTTAATTATGCATATATATATATATATATTTATACAAATGTTTTAATATATATATATATATATATTTAACTTTGAGACTTTTAGCTATAAAATATATTTTAAATATATATATATATACGTATTTATATAAATATACTTTGCATTATAGATTTATGTACATATTTAGGCAACATATAATACATACGAAATGAGCTAATGTATCCGTTGCGATGTAAATCCAACATCCATATACGAGCATATTATACCCTTCATGGATTATTATATTACACGTGCGCACACATATTTATATGTATATGATACATGCATATATATAAATTAAATCGTTCAAATTAACTTTACATTACAAAATACTTAAATTTAAATAAAATACATGATTTTATTGAAAACAAATTTAGAATTTCTCTAAATGAATTAGACTTCATAGGCCCAATAAAAAATCCAATAGGGTAAACTTTTTGAAATTCATCCATAACTTCCACTGTGGGCTAGTCTGGTTCCAACAATGGTATCAGAGCCCAATAGCTTATGCGGTCTAAATTAGTCATATTAGAACTAACTAATTAAGCTTTCCCACTTAGTTCTAGAAAGGTAACATATAGGATTGAAATTGGGTAATCAAGTACCATGTCCTGCCCGGTTACTGACTTGGCCCGAAAAGTGAAGTGAGCCCAAATGTTTCTCCTAATAAAAAAGGCCCAAATTAATTTGGGCCTTAGGCTAATTTTCAAAATCGTTTTGAAAACTAATGTTAATGATTTTAATTTTGATAGTTAAATTTAAAATAAAACATGTTTATTATAAAAATTATAATGCTACATAAATTTTCAAAATGTTTGAAAGGATAATGATATTTTCAAAATGTTTGAAAATATTTATATAATAATTTCAAATTTCAAATTTACTAATAAGAATAATAAAATTAATTAATTAAATATGTTAATTAATTAATGCATATATGCATGTATTATATATGTTGATATATGTTATGTTATTTTAAAATGTTTAAGATAACATAAGTATACATATACATATACAAGATAAATTTTGAAACCAATAAATTTTAATAAAAATTGTTTAATTGAATAAATTAATTAAACATTAATTAATTAAATAATATACACATATATATGATATATGTGTGTTACACTATAAAGGTTATAGTATACACTATAAATGTTATAGTAGTAAGTCCAATATAAAAGTTATATTGGAATACTAATTTAAAATTAACTAAAGAGTTAACTGATTAAAATTAATTAGATAAGATTTAATTAATGATATACTATATGTAAGACTATCATATAAGTAATATGATATATAAAAGCTATATAACAATAAAACTTATATGATATGTGTATAAACTAAATGTGGAACATCAAGTAAACTTAAATAGACTTGAGAAATAAATACGTATGTAAATGTATATATACCAAGATTTCGGATGCATCTGACACTTGAATCGCTGGGGTATTTCATAAGAAATATATTATTCTATAAGTAGATATCACTATATATATATATATATATATATACTGAAGATTATGAATCTTCAATATAATGTTGTTCTCTACCATATATATATTAATAAATTACTTACATACTCCTTAGTTGTTAAGAAAACTCAAGCTAGGAATGTTATGCGTAGTATTATTAATGTATTGAAAAGATGAGGTAAGATAACTATATGTATTTGTTGAGAAAACTCAAGATACGTATACTATACTTAGGTCATCATGATATGGTAGGTATGAGTGAGTAATCTCTTTCAATTTGTTGAGCAAACTCAAGGTCGAAATGAGATTAGAATAAGGAAAATAGGTTAGGAGTTGTATGTGATACAATCGATAAGAAGTTATCCATCGTTTGTGGGGTTATGATTTGTTGAGCAAACTCAATGTTAGAATACCAAAACAAATAAGCCCTAACACCCACTAGTGAAGTTGTAAGACTTCTATGTTTCATCTTAGAGTTTGGAGAAACATAAAAGAATGGTGAGAGCCTTATTAAAAAAATGAAATGGTAACATTTAACCTTTCTAATATTGTAAGAACATATGCTATATAATGTTATAATTATCTACCATGATAAATTTGTGCATTTAATATGATTGATAAAATGTTTATCAATTAACATACATAAACAAATTGAATTGAAAGTTGACAAATAGAGATATAGTATTTACTTACTAATAATTCTAATTGCATGTTATATAATGTTTCTATACCCATGCAAGTGCCTAATTTCAACTACTTAATACATTCGTAAGTTGATCACTTATATGTTTATTTGATTTAGACCACGTATTGCATTTTATGAGTTTTTGAACTCTAAGTACAATTCAAGACTATGGATATTTGATCCATGTACTTTCGCATATAAATGTTATATGGTGAATAGTTACAGTTTGTGGGGTACAATATTTCGATGAAGTAAGTTCATTTGAAGTAAGCCAATAAACAGTATTTATAGATCATGTTTTCATCTTGAATAATTTCAAAAGGATCATATTGTGTTAATGTAGCATAAGACCATAAACTATGAGATACATCTAAGAACTCAATTGTTGAAATGTCATCTTGATCGGTTTACATAAAGTGCAATATATTTGATGTTTTAAATGTTAAGAATAATTGAATGCGCTTTTGTAAAAGGTTTGTTATGATATTGTAGTAAGGTTTTCTTTTGAATAGTTTTACCATTTGAAAGAAAAACGAATGTATAAGAATAGATTTAATTTAAGGTAAAATTAGAATGAAGAGAATGAATAGTCACTTCTGCTTCATAGAGAAACATTGGAAACAAGAATTATAATAATAATTGATACTTAATATTGGAATATGAAATATGATTTTTATTCCAAAATGTATTTTTGGATAGAAAATTATTTTCTATAACATTTATTTCTTTGAGTTCAACACATATGATCAAAGAACTCTCCACTGTAAACTAGTTGTAGCATATGAAATAAGTAAACTACATTAACAATATTAAGTGAATAATGGAGCTCTAATTTTAGTACGCTATTACAGTAATGGCGGAAATAGTGGGAGCATGTCATATAGCACCTGATGATTGCATCGGATTACAAAATTTTTTATCGTAAAATGTACCGAACATTATTTGTGAAATAATGTTTATTTTTGGTATTGACTGAAAAATAGATATAATCATATTTCAATATGAGTATTATGAATATTTATTATGAAATAGAACTATATAATGGAATTTATTTTCACAGTAAAAGTGATACAACAAAAATACATATGTATATAATATTATTTACAGTTGTTTTGGAATTAAAGACTAAGCCGTAGTTTTGAGAAATAATTTTACTATATGATTATGAATCATATGATACAGGTTAATTATACCTTAAACAAATAATGGCTATGCACTCACTCAGTAAGAGCATCATAAGAGTTGGTGAACTCTTTGAATTAATACATATTGATGTATGCAATCACAAGTCTAATACCAAAAGGGTTCCATATACTTAGTTATATTCATCGACGACTTATTACCAACATGAACATGTGTATTAGATGCAAATGTAGTAAGTTTATTATAAAATCATAGAATATAAAAGAAAAGTAAATAAAATAACATGCAATAGAATAAAATGATTTGATTTGGTCGAATAAGTTAGTATATTGGAAAGAGTTCCAAATGTACCTAAAAATGAATATAGATTCAATCTCAAAAGTCACTCCTCCATGTGATACATAATGATGCATCGATAAGGAGTAATCAAACATTGTTGGACAATTTATGATTAATTGTGAGTAAAGTTGAGTTAGTTTCTTTCTATAAGCTCAAGTGCTTAAGATAGTACACATGGTTGATATTATTTCATCTAAATAACAGTTTACAAAATCATGCAAGATAAGGGTTTGTAAGAAATCCCAATATATCCTAGGCCAAAGAGTTGGCAGGTTATGCGAGTCGAAAGATTGCACGTGATAATTGTTGATGGGGGATCTTGTATGAATCTCTAAAAAGCTTTTGGAATGGTCTATCATCAAATGACATATTTAAGTTTTAAGCATAATTTTTGTAAACAGAAATCGGTTTTATAAATAAAAAGTTTCATAAAGCGCTTATGAATCCCTATTCTATTTGCACTAAGAAACAATTGTTGTTTCAAGATATATCAACTTCATTGTGAAGGAATTTCTTTGAGAAATTTTTAGTAGTTAAATGGAATTGGATCTGATCCAAAGATAGAACTAATTATATGAGTTGAAGTGAAATTAACTAGCCTAAATGAACATATAGCATTAGAATGTTTAATAAGTATTCTCATATATCGAAGAAAACTATGAGTTTCTTATTAATGTCGAAAATATACATTATCCTCGGTTGTTCAATTAAACCATTAAGATTGTTAACTCTATATGGTATGATGCGCAAATCTGAAAGAATTCTAAGTAAGCTATCAAAATATGATTTTGGTGGTCATAACCAAAGAGATGTGATCCATAGGCCGAGATTGTGTCTTTATTGGAAAAACTAATGTGGTTGGAATTAAATGAGAAATGTCGATAAGAATAATATCTAAAATTTCAATCATTGAAATTAGCATAACAGATTTAGTATTCAGCATGCTCAGGTTAATTCAGATTTGCACAGAAAATTAGCGCTCGATAAGACTTAGTGTTTGGCACTTATGTATTGAAACGGAAAATTCTTAATAATGATTTAGAATAAGCCGTTTACACATATTAACCAAAAATGCCTCAAAGTCAGTGGGAATGATATTGGGTTTGTGAGTCTTTGGATATGATCCAAGAAATGATATGCATGTATCATTTTATAAGCATAAGGATTGAATAAGTTTTTTTTATAGAAATATCATATAGTTTAATTTTCAATCAACGTGCAAAGGAAGCGTGTGTTCATAAGAAAGAATGTTAAAAGGTACATTGATATTTCTAAAATATAAGTAAACAATATGTTATTGATTTTAACAATACGCTTGTATTAAAATCAACTTTAGTTGTTTTTATAATCAATTTTGGATTATGTCTTTTATGGTGAGTATAAAAGATACAAGGATTGTCCCAAAATGATATACAAGAGCATCCTATTAAAAAGAGAACATGTAAGTTAGATTCATTATACTATCAATAGGAATTATCATACAGATAATGTTGTGCATGATATTGCGTTTTGTTTATGTATTTGATACATAGAGCAAATATAAAATCCAAATTGAAATCACTAAATGGTTGTTTGAGGTGTTCTCGCATATTTATGTAATACTAGAGAATTGTTTATAGAAACAACGAACTCGTTATGATGGAAAGTTTGGACACGGACTTTTATAAGTGATATTTAGTATAACACGTCAATGACAAAATTCATGTTAAAATCTTTAATTTAAAAATGTTTCAAAATAAAAGTGATTATGTTCGATTCAATGAAATGCTGGGAACATTAACTTGAATAGCGCTACAATAAACCAATTGATATAGATATAAATGCATAAATTTATAATTGAGCCAAAGGTGATTCCAAATGTTGATAATTCTGTAATATTATTATAAGATACCGATGTCATGAAATTGACCATGGCAGAACTTAAAGCTCACTAGAAGTGGAAAGACATACTTCGAAACGTTCCACATGATAAAGGTAGTTTATAAGTGTTAGAGAGAGTTAATCGACAAAGTAGATAATTAAAACATAATAGCATACCCATTCACTAAGTGACTGACCTAATTAGTTTTGAGAAATCTGATTGGAGAAGTTGGAATTAGATTCCATAATTGACCCCAAGTGCAAGCGGGAGATTGATAGAGTTAGGGGTACGCCTTAAGGGCAATTATGTAATTTGTTACGTATATCAAACTGTTGACCAATTTTGTTCGAAATAAAAGGTATTTTCTACCTATTATATACTTGATATAATGTGATTATATTAATTAATTAACTTAATTAAAAGTATATTTAACAGAAAATCCATAAATGGTATATTTTATGATAGTAGTTACAAAGTGTTGTAACCGTGAGTAATTTGTCACAACGAAACAGATATATCACTTTAAATGTTCCTAGTCAAGATGCATCGAGACTGGGTATCAATGTATCCGTTGAGACTAGAGTACGTAACGTTCTCCAAATGTTGAATAGTGTATTACTCATGATTGCTAGGGGAACCTAGGGGTCATGCACTAATAGTTATTGGATAACTATGGATCGACTTACCCGATAGTTTTTTGTTGGTAAATATAACGAAGGTCAAACAGAAAATATTGATGTGACTGATTTACACAGTTCTCTCGACTTGAGAATACTGTGGATCTTCAATATGAAAGCTCGGCTTTGATTGTAGTCAAATCATGGCATGGCGTCCATCGAGTGATTATAGTTGGGTTGAGGGGAAGTATTGGAAGTGAGCACTATTTAAGAGAGGATTCATCTCCTCAGTTATATGTAGTTAGTATCACAGTCAACTCAAGTCAATTTAAAGTCAAAGTTTCTGGCCAGAGTATTTCAGTTAATAATAATTGTTATTATTGAACCAAGGACTTTGTATTTGGACTATAAAGTTGAATGTGGATGAGGTTGGAATTTTTACCATTACCAAATTTCAAAAGTCCAAAGTGATATAGTTTTGACAAATAGAATTGGTACAAGAAAATGTCACAACCGGGTAACGTTTATTAAACTAAAATTGGATTTTTACCGAAAAAGAGTAAGCGATAAATTTGGACATAATGTCACACCACCTGCTAAGTGACGTGTGAATGTTAACATTAGAATAGTTTGATGTTAATCGCTGACCAAATTTACATCCAAGAGTTACACGGCCAAAATGATGAATTCCCTTAAGACCGAACGATTTAATTAGTTTATAATTGTTATAAATTTTTGATCCTAAATTTATTATCACTCCCTTATAACATTAGAATAGTTTTATGATCCTTTATTTATGTAAATTTTAAATTTTTATTTTTTAGTAATTGTTGCTAATATTTTTAATTATTATGATCAAAACTATTTATTATATATATAATAATGATAAACTTATATTTTACTACTTTACGTTTGTTATGCTAATTTCGATCTAGAAATAATTTTAAAATATATATATATATATATATATATATATTTTATGTATTTGAACGTAATTAATTATTCATATATATACATTTTATTTAACCTTATATATATAATTTTAATTACTATATATATGTACGTAAGTATGTATGTATAATTTTATATGTCTAATTATGTATATATATTTGTACAAATGTTTTAAATTAAATATATATATATATATATATACACACACACACACACACATGTATATGTATTTAATTTTGAAACTTTTAGTTATAAAATATATTTTAAATATATGTATACGTATTTATATAAGTATAATTTGCATTACAGATTTATGCATATATTTAGACAACATATAATACATACGAAACGAGCTAATGTGTCAATTGCGATGTAAATCCCAACATCTATATACATGCATATTGTACCCTTCATGAATTATTATGTTGCACATGCACACACATATGTATATGTATGTGATACATGTATATATATAAATTAAATCATTCAAATTAACTTTATATTACAAAATACTTTAATTTAAATAAAATACACGATTTTATTTACAACTAGTTTAGAATTGTTCTAAATGAATTAGACTTCATAGGCCCAATAAAAGATCCAATAGGGTAAAAATTTTGAAATTCGCCCATAACTTCCGTTGTAGGCTAGTCCAGTTCTAACAGGCTCCAAAGGGAAGAAGAGAGTTAGAGAAGCCGACATTTGATTTATTGCGGAACGGTTTGATCAGATGTAGCACTTCAAGTTGGGAATCACTAGTAGTATTCATTAGCAAGGCCAATGGTTATATTAGATTATGTACGGACTATCGAGAATTAAAAACGAGGACTATCAAGAATTAGTATCGTTTACCTAGAATTGATGACATGTTTAACCAGCTTAACGGAGCTTGGGTATTTTCTCAGTTGGATCTTGCCACTAGTTTTCACCAATTAAGGGTAGCAGAGGAGAATGCACCCTTAACAGCTTTCCTTAGCCCTAATAGTTTTTATTAGTGGTTAGTCATGCCGTTCGAAGTGACTAACGCCCCGCTTATTTTGTAGATTTGATGAATAGAGTGTTTAGGGATTTTCTTAACAAGTTTGTCATAGTCTTCATTGATGACATTCTTGTTTATTCTAAGTTGGTGGACGAGCACAAGTACCATCTTCATGTTGTTCTAAGTACTTTAAGAAGTCATGTTTTAAAGGCAAAGTTTTCTAAGTGCATTTCTTGAAATCCAAAATTAGATTTCCAGGGCACGTAGTTTCGAAAGAAGGCATATCAATGAACCCAGCAAAAGTAGCTGTGGTTTAAGATTGGAAGAAACCCAAAAGTGCGACGGAGGTCGAAAGTTTTTTTGGATTTGCAAGTTTCTATAGAAGGTTCATTAAAGATTTCTCGAAGATTGCTTCTCATCTAACAAAGTTGACGAAGAAAGAGGCTAGGTTTGTTTGAACACCCAAGTGCTATCAAGCATTCAATGAGTTAAAGGAGAAATTGACCGGCGCTACTGTTTTGACTATTCCAAACGGGAGTGAAGGATTAACAGTTTACACGAATACTTGTAGGACTTGATTGGGAGTAGTTTTGATGCAAAATGGTAAAGTAATAGTGTATGCGAGTCGACAATTGAAACCTCATGAGAAGAATTATGCTACGCATGATTTGGAGCTGTTGGCGGTAGTCTTCGCATTAAAGGTATGGAGGCACTATTTTTTGGGTGCAAAGTTTGAGTTATATATGGATCACAAGTCATTAAAGTATCTCATTACCTAAAAGGATTTGAATTTAAGGCAGTAAAGATGGATGGAATTTCTTGCATCTTGTAAACTAGAGATTCTTTATACCCTGGGAAAAGCAAATGTCGTTGCAGATGCATTAAGTAGGAATACGGGGACGATTGCAAATTTGAAGTTAAGCCAGCACTAATGGAGAGAATTGCATATATCTAAGAAGAAGACCCTAAGCTTGCTCGGCTTAAGAAGGATGTTGAAAATGGAATCATTTCTAGTTTTTAGATTGACTCTCCAGGCATTTTAAGAATGAATGGACAGATTTTTGTGCCTGATATAATGGAATTAGATAGGATGTGCTGGGAGAGTGCCATCGGTCAAAGTTATCTATCCACTTAGGAGTAACTAAAAATTTTTAGAATACGAAGGAGAACTTTTGGTGGAAGGGAATGAAGAGAGTCATTTCGATCTTCGTGATCCAGTGTGCAAATTGTCAACAGGTCAAGATTGACCAGCAGAAGACTGCGGGGTTACTCCAACCATTAGAGATACCAAATTGGAAATGGGAGCAAGTATCCATGGACTTTATCGATGGGTTTCCTAGAATGTGAAGAGGTAATGAAGGCATTTCGGTAATCGTAGATCGATTAATAAAGAGCGCATACTTCATTCTAGTAAAGTCTACAAGAACTGCAGCTTCTTTGGCAGTGATTTATTTGAGGGAGATCCCTCAACTGCATGAAATCCCAGTAAGTATAGTCAGTGATTGAGATTCACCAATCGATTTTGAGGAGCATTGCAAGCCACTTTGGGGACAAAATTGAATTTGAGCATAACCTATCACCCGTAGACAGATGGTCAAACTAAGAGTGTGTATCAAATTTTGTAAGATCTTCTAAGGGCATGCATTTTGGATTTTTGAGGCTCTTGGGAAGACCATCTGCATTTGGTAGGGTTCTCTTATAATAATAGTTACCAAGCTAGCATTGGCATGGCACCCTATGAGGCTATGTATGGACGGCCATGTAAATCACCTTCATGTTGGGTTGAGACTGGAGACCGTTTAGTTCATGGACCAGAAATGATTCGAGAAGCATCAGAGAAAGTGGCTATGATCAAGGAAATGATGAAAGAAGCACAGGACCGACAAAAAATTTATGCCAATATAAGGAGAAGGGACTTAAGGTTTGCGGCTAGGGAATTGGTATTTGTTAAAGTTTCCCCAATGAAAGGAGTTATAAAATTCAGGAGTGCAGGAAAGCTAACACCCAGATTCATTGGACCATTTAGAATCCTTGAGAGAATTGGATTGTTGGCCTATAGAATAGAATTTCCTAAAAGATTACCAGAAGTTCATAATGTCTTTCATGTATCTCATCTATGAAAGCGTGTTCATGATCCGTCGCTAATTGTAGAGACTTCTATTTATGAAGACTTAGAAATAGAACCAAATTTGATAGTATTCTGAGACCCGGTTCATATTTTAAATCGTGATGGAAAGAGATTGAGGAATAAGGTGGTTAAGCTTGTGAAGGTTCAGTGGAGTGATGATCCTCGCGATTGTATTTGGGAAACTAAGGATCATATACCCTGATGTAATGTTAGTTAGGTTTTTTGTTGTTTGAATGCATTATGGATGTTCTTGCATGTCATAGTTTCTTTGCATTGTTATATGAATTTCTAGGTACAGTACATACCTTTTGGATTGTCCTTTGTGTTTTAGTTTCGAAGATGTAATTCTCCTAAGGAAGGAAGAGTGTAACTACTCATAAATTAATCACTTGGTATTTGAATATTTAGATAATTTTCAAATATTGAAATATTTTTTAGATATGTAATTAATGGATTTTAATAATAAAACAACATGCTTTATATATTAGTCAATGATATTAAAACATTTTCAATTTTATTTACCATAATAAATAGTTCAAATGAAAATAGAAAATGTGACCGAAGAACGTTTACCAAAAATTCAACTTTTCAGCATCGGAAAATTCGTTGGAAATGTTGGACACATTTTTGTATCACTCATATACACATGCACACACATGCATATATGTCAAGTGATAGGTTAATGATAGTGTTAAAATAAATAATCCATGTTTAGAATAAAATAAAACATGATTTGACTTAAAAATGTAGAACAAAGTAACCTAACGAAGTACTTAACCATAACCTAAGCTAGCTAGGTTAGTACACAAGGCATGGTGAAAGGGGAGGGCATGTAGGGTGCGTGTGCACATACGAGCATGGAGAGGCATGGCCTCCATGTTTCATGACAACATTTAGCATATTTTAATGTTTTAATTAAATTAAATTAATACTTCACTCTTTGCCTATAATTACCACTACTTATACTTTGTTCTCACTTTACATATCCATTCCCATCTTCATTTATTATCTCTTTATATTCATGAACTCTTCCATGGCTTCCAAGAGAGATTCCAAAATCAAAAACTAGTGAATACACTATCAAACATCAAGTTAAACTACGTATAATAACATACAAACACTCCTACACCAAAATTCCACCTCAAGACTCCAAGGTTGAGCCCTATATTGCCCAAGGCTGAACCAACTCACCCTATTAAGGGCCTAAAAATCTAAGCTAAGGTGTTGTGACGATAGTTCGTGAGTTCGGCAACTTGTCGTAGCGATTAGGATCAGTTAGAAATATTTTGGCGAGTAAAGCTTCCACTTTCGAACCATAAAGTTTAAACTATATTCATGCTCATATTTTTAGCTATTGAATGCTCATTGTATAGTTGTAATAATGGTTTGGTTGGTTGATTTCTCAAAAGATAGTCGCTTTGGAAAGTTTATAAACAAATCATTAATTACATGGAAATCTTGTTGTTAAACTAACGTCATTGTTATTAAATGCTTGATGTAAGTTGTACTATTGTAAATCACCATGTATATGTACTCATAACATTTCCTATGTGATGTTTGGATGTGTTGCAAATGTCATATGCTCGAATTTCGAACTGCCGGTATAGCGATAGTCGCTATATCGGCACTTTTGGAAAATTACCTTTTATCAAAACAGTTTGGTTTCACTATCGTTTTTGGAATTATTTTACAAGTTAAGCAAGTTTTTGACAAATGGTTTTTTTCAAAAATAATTAATTATTTTAATAATGTTTATTTAATTAATTAATTATTTTATTAATAAGGATTAAAGTTAATTGATTAACTTATCAATGATGTGTTTTAAATTTAACTAATTACTTAGTTAATGAGGTTTTAAATTTAACTAATCATTTTATTTACTGAAGTCAAAGGTTAATTAATTTTTGGATAATGATTGATTAAGATTTATTTATTTATTAATTAATGATATTTTAAAATTAACTAACCTTTTTAAATTAATGACTTTTAAAAGTTAATAAATCTGTTTAACCTTAAATAAATCTTTTTCATAAATAAATTTTAAATTAATTAATCACTTTTAAACAATGATATTTAATTATTATTTAATTCAATTCAATTAATTATATTATTAATCAATTGAATTAATGATGATTTAAAGGTGATTTACCCTTTTTAATTAAAGGCTTGAGGTGAAATTATCAACTTAATTAATGAAGTTTTAAAGTTGATTAATAAATGTAATAAGAATGTTTTAAGTTGTTAAACCCTTTTTATAATGATGTTTCAAATTATTAAACCCTTTTAACAATGTGTTTTAAAGCTAATACTTGTAATGTGAAGCCAAGTACGAATACGGGTTTTTAAAAGAAAATGTTTGAATTGTTTATGGAGATGAATTATTTTCCGTAAAGCGATTCACTTATATGGAAATGATTTATTTGTATAATTAGCAATAAACATCGAAGATTTAAACTTATCACTATTTTAAAAGTTAAGAATAATTGTTGGACATGACTTTGAGGTAACACTATTTTGACTTTTTTGGTATCATTGTTAACCAAGAAGTAGTACAAGTTTGAATTCAATGAGTGGTGATAAGTATATGGGACTTAATTTCCATATATTATCGTTTTACATCCTCAATAGTTGATTTCACAACTACCGGTTACTTCATCTCTTTTGTTATCGTCATTCTAAGACGATTTGTTGCTCCATTGAGCTCTGTTATTCATTGTAGGAAATGACTAAATCAAAGCGTGTGTTTTTTGGGCCAAGTTATGTGGGTTTTCTCTCATTATGGTATTTTCATATCTCATCTAGATTGGATTTGGTCTTGCGCATTTAGATGTGAAATGCTCAGATTCTAGGTAAGGATTGACGGGATCCGGCTTGGAGTTTTCGGGTTTTCAAGTACATTTCTAGAGATATACTTCTTTTAAGGGGGATGCACCCTCCCAGTCATTTATTGGAGATTTTCCTTTTCATATTTGACTCAAACCTTCAACTTTAACTTCTTGTTTGCATCGAGAAGAGACAACCACTCTTTGAGAAGTTTAATTATTTATTTGTTCTTTAGATTGGATGTTGATTTATATGAGAATAAACCCGCTCCATGTTTAGCGTCATGGTCTCACATGATTGTGTTTTAATTTCACACCTATTGTTTAAAGTTTTACTCATACCAGACATATCGTCTGACTCGAGTTGTTTGTTTCCCTAAATTCTCGGGTACTCATTTTATTTGAGTAGTCCGAGAGTAGCAGGTCTTTATTGGGCATTATTGAAGACGACCTCTGAGCAAGAGACTTTTATCTTCTTAATTATCTTTTCCGTTGTATTTGCTAGTTTGTGTTAGTGTATTTTGTTCCAGCATTTGTAAAGGCATGATGTTATAACCGCCTAAGCTGATTTGTAGTGCTTTTTTGTAACTCTAATAACTCCCTGTTAAGGAGTAACCTGTTGTACTATTAATTGTTATGTTTTATTTAGCATTTTTGTTGTGAGGTTTTCTATTCTGTTCTTTATTTCACCCACAAGGATTCATCTTTTCAATGCTTGAGCAACGACACACAAACACCGAGGATGTGTTAAGTTTCGTTCCTAGGGGTCGGAAAGGTGGGTCGTCACACATGTCAGAACTAACTAATTAAGCTTTCCACTTAGTACAGTATCTACAAAGATAATTGCAGGAACCTAGGATTGCAATTGGATAATCAAGTACTCTGTCCTACTTGGTTACCAGCCAGGCCTAAATGGTGAAGTGAGCATAAAGGTTGCCCATGATAGAAAACGCCCAATTTGAATTGGGTCTGGGGCTAATTTTCAAAATAATTTTTAAAATTAAGAGTAGACTTAAAATTTAAAATTAAAAAATTAAAATTAAAAAAAAATATGTTTATTATAAAAAGTTATAATATAACATATATTTTGTTGAAAATGAAATGCAAATTTAGAAATTTTTGAAACTGTTTAAATATTAACTCAGAAATTTAAATTTTGTTAAACTAAAGGTAGAATATTAAAGAAAGCCAAAAAGACCTAAGGAATTAATATATATGTAACGACCCGCAAATCTGTACCCCTTGAGTCAACACTATTCTACCTAAATCAACTCAAGTTGTACAGAAATACGAACCATTTGGGTTAAAGAAGAAGAGGTAGAAGAAGAGAAAACAAAATCAACATCAGAATCTAACCATCGCAGCGGAATAAAATATAATAGATAGTAAATAATCTTTACTCAAAATCAAATATCTCTGTTTACATATATTACATCATCAGAGTACATCAGTCACAGCTCACAACAATAACATACAATGGATACACAACAACTAAACAGCGGAATATATATAACAAGTACGATTATACGTATCGTCATCCAGCTCGTCTCCTGAGCTCCACAGCATCATATCCTGTATCCTATAATACTCGGTCTGACCCGAGCATTACAGTTAAATAATACCCGAGTCAGTCTAGAATACCAGCGTGAGAAAATCACACCCAATTGATTATTAAAGTTTCAAAATCCTTTGAAAAACAAAAGCATCTCGTAAGACCACGCCACAAATAAACATGTCGGGTTTTTACCTTACGATAGCTAAAACAATTTTTATAGAAATCCTCTGATATTATAATAGGATCTATATACAAATACTTATAAAATAGCCGAAATTGTTACATCTATTAAATTCGAGCTACTAGCCACAAAAGTGGGTAATACAAACAAAACTCGTACAAGGCTCGCAGGGAGAATGGATTTCCAACCAATGACTAGGCACTGGGGTACCACCTGTCACAGTACGGGGCCTAGATCACCGTACCGAGGAGTACGCCCACTCCCCTGCAACACAAGGCCGGAACCATCCCTTACTGGACAGTCCCGAGTGAGGTCACCCCGCGGTTGGGATCAGCAACCGCACCACTAAGCCGAAATAAAAAGGGACATCTAGACTGGAATGACCACACCCTGCTTGGGTGCTACCCACCTAGCCTTGCTGCATAACCTTTGATTTTCAGACATTCCCGTTTGATGAGGCTTGAGGCTAAGCATTACCTTTTTAGAATATATTCCTTAGAATGCCCATCGTCCACCTGACGATGTTTTCGCAAGCATTCATCCATACAAGTCCGTCCCGGGTTCGAACGGAACCGAAGACACTATTCCTACTACATCCATTTTGGAAATATCCTCAGGATTAGTAGCGACTAGCCCTTGCACCTCACTGCTCCATCTTCAAATCCAAACTCGTTTACACGAAACGTACAAACCGGATCGAAGTGGTTTTCGAGAAAATAAATCTCGATCCCGGTCTCTTCGAAACGATCAACGCATTTGTCCAATATTGATAGTCGGTTATTTAACTATCAATTTCTATTCACAAACATCCATCAAACAATAAATAATTTTCCAAATTATTTATTAATCCCAAAAATATCTTCACAAGATATTATTTCTATTATCAATCCTTTGAAAACAGTTTCAAACCCATCTTTCCTTTCTGAATAAACTTTCTCAATTTTCTATCTCCTCCGAAATCACCAAGCACAAAACTAGATTTTTAAAATAAATTTAAAACACTTTTCTTTGAAATATACTTTAGAACATTTTTATTTTAAAACTACTTTAATGATTTGAAAAAAAAATATACTATATGAATATTTGAAAATAATGCTACTTTATAAAATATAACTAAATTGTTAAATCTTAAACAAACTACTAAGTCACTCTTTAAATAATTACTACTATAATAGATTAAAAGGAAAGACTTACTTCATAATTTAAATATTTAAAAATAATAAAATTTCCAAACTTGCTTTTAAAATTAACTTAAAACTTTTAACTTATATTGAAAAATTTACTTTGAAACGTACTTGGTTATCCAGGGAGAAGTTCCAACTTCAATCACTTAAATCAATTTCCCAAATTGATTTCAAATTTATCTCATTTGAAATAATTTTCTTTAATTGCTTAATTCATTTCAAAATTCATAAAGCATGGACTTAATTATTATAATTGTTATTTTCCGTTTGATTCTAAAACTTTTAACGGAAATATACAAATTCCATATTTTTCCCAATTTCTTCTTTATTCTTTTAATAATTTGAATCTTAACCTTTAAATAAATGTTTTGTTCTTTTAAATAATAACACTGAATTTTTTACAATTCATTAACTTCCTGTTTATTCAAAACTTCCTTTTATACTCACGATTTATTTATTAGAAATTTAAAGTCACTTTATTTCTTCTCCAATTCATTCTTAAATCTATTCAAATTTCCTAAATTATTTTACTTACAATTTCACTTCTTTAATTTTCTTTTCCAAAATTCAATTTATATATTTTTGGTAATTCATTATTCCCAATTATATCCAATCGAACCATAACATTCAATATACCAATTATCAGTAATATCAATAATATTCATCACAGAATATAAAATAATCACAACAGAGGGTATTAAACAATTTAAATAAATGTTTGAGGGATCCAGTTGGATCCCTCCAACCTGTTTTCCCTGCATCCATAGATATTAGCACAATATACAATACCAATTCCAAATATATATCACACTATAACATATCAGTCAATCCAATCATTCAACAATTATTTAAATTTAATCATTTAAATCTAATTTTAACTGAGTGAGATTAACTCACCTTTGTCCCTTAAATTTGCAATCCACTTTATTCTCGATTGTATTCCACATTTTTAGACCTTGAATAAACATTAGATGATTTTATTAATATTTGGACTAATCGATCAATTAATTATCATCATTTTTTTTTGTTTAGTTTAACTGATGATTTGGGTTTAAACTAAAAATTTAATACTAAACTAATTTTCCAAATATAAATAAACTTTTGTAACTAAAGTAATTTAATAGAATTAGTAAGCCACCATAATTCATTTCCCTAAAATCAATCAGTAGGTTTAATATGTGCAAGTAAATTTATCGTTTGAAACTATATATATTACTGTAAACTTTTTTTTATTTAACTTACTGTATAAATATATATATATGAAAATTACATAGGGAAAATACCTTCAACCCAGAATTGCAAATGAACTGCCCACCAAATCATGTCGTTCGAGGATCGTGACTGCTGCCCTTCCCTCTCTGTCACAACGACGCACCCCCAATTGCACGAACGACCCTTGGCTCCCAAATCTACGAACCCTAGCTCGAAGACGCGACTCCAAAACCCTACCGACCATCGTGCTCGAGCTCATCTCGTCCTCCTATCGACGATCGCCTCCATCTCGTGATGCCGCTCATCATCGCGAGGTCCTCCAAACGACATCAAACGCCAAACATGCTTCGAGACCCTAGCTCACCCAGAAAATTGGAACGATGCGAAGCTTCAACTAGCACTAGAGACGACGAGTATCGGCCACGAGAATGAATCAATTTGCCCTCCTTTTCTTGAAAACGATTCGGTTTGGATTATTACCAGAGGCCGCCTCTCTTTTTTTTTCGAACAAAATGAATTTGTATGCAAAAGGGAAAAGGGGAATGGGGTTTCGAACTCGTGAAATTGGAAGAGAGAAAAAGAGTATGGCCTTCGATTTCCAAAAGAATTTTGAGAGGAAGCTTGGCCATTTTTTTTACATTGCTTTTCGTTTGATAATGACTGGAAATTGAATTGAATGAACGAAGAAGGAACAGGCAAATTTTAGAAGGAACGAGAAGTGTACGATAGAAGATAAGGATGGAACGAAATAAAAATGGAAAGGAGTGGAGTATAAGAGAAGACTTCGATTTTAATTAAATTAAATTTCATTAGATTAATATCAATTAGATTTTCAGCGCGTTTATATATCGTGCTCTCACACCACAACCCCGATCAATACGAAATTTGAAATCCGATAATAATACAATATTACGGATCCAATGGAACCGGTTTCGTCGAAATCCGAGACTGTGCCTCGGAAGGCTATTTTTAAATTCAAATTTAAACGATATAAATTTCAGAACCGATCAAAACACTTACAAATTCAATTTTAACACTTTCACTACCTTCGGTGCTATCAATATAAATTTTATAAGCCTTCGAATTATTTTTAACCGACTTAAAACTCCAAATTCAATATTTTACCCAATTACGATAATTTAAATTCAAAAATTAATTATCCAATGAATATTGATATTTGAAATTAAAGTTAATAATTAACTTTCAAATATTTAAAATTAATTAAATATCCCCATTTCAAATGTCTAAAAATTCCGGGTCGTCACATTCCTTTCCTCTTAAAAGAATTTCGTCCCCGAAATTACTAATTAGGAAGAATGATCCAAAACCCGTTACTATTTCCAAACCAAACATTCTCATCAACTTGCCAAAACAATCTTTTAATCAACGACACCTCAACTTCCTTTCTAACTCTTCAACTTATCCATAAGTCCCAAACAATATTACCTACTTATCAATTCAAATTTAAACTTAAATTCAAATTTTAAGTTCTCAAAATTTTTCTATCTCCCTAAATTTCCAAAATTTTTTGCCAGCGTCTCCTTTGCGCGGCTAGCTCGGTACAACTACAGAATGGCTCTACGGCCCCCAAATCTCAAAAGAAAACAAAACGCCAAGTGGCTAGATCCAAAAACCCAATCATTCAAATTCCACACATAATTTTAAACACATACCTTTTTGTCGAGCCATTTCAAATTTATCTCTTGAAATCAAATCCAATTTCCTTTTTCCTTTAAAATACCTGCATACCTGCTTAGCACTAGTATCCATTCACAACATTCCAAAACATTTGATCCACTTTTTCACAAAATGCCAATATCTATTCATTCCAATATTGACTTAAATTACATTGATAGTATCAATTTCCAATTAAGAATTGACCATTCCTTACTTAAGTTAACATAAGCATTTTATATGTTACTTTATTTATTTCTGTTTTACCACTTCAGTTTATATCTATTTCTATTCAACTTGATTCTTTCATTTCCATACGAATTCAATTTATTTTCAACTCCACGTGTTAAATTTTATTTTTCATTTATAACTAATTCATGCCATTATTTTAATTAGTTTCATTCACTAACTTATTTCAATTTCTAGTTATGAAATTGTTTTGTCGGTAATAAATTTTCCAAATTTTCAAAAAAATTCTAACTCCCAAAATTTCTAAAATTTTTTGGCAGAGTCTCCTTTGTACGGAGGAGCTTTTGCAATTTGATAAAAGAGATATATATATATATACACATCGACCCACCCGGTCGGAAAAACCAAAAACAGTTCATATTTCCTATTTTAATTGCATAGGCGTACCTTATTTAGCATTTTAAGCAAGCAGCTTATTATTTTTAGCAAATAGCACAACCAAATCCAGCCACACGGCTTTCAGGTACCTGTACTTACTCAATTTAAACATGTAAGTGCCAAATCATGCAACTTAACAACATTTTACATATTTAACTTGCAAACATTCCAGTTTTAATAAACCATGTAGATTAAACAACACTTATAAGCAATTTTATAGGGTTCCAACATTAATTTAAATTGCTCACAACCTATTTATATACAACTTCATTCAATTCAAATGTTTACCACAAAATTTCTTTCATTTAATTCATTTTAGTAAAACAAACTCATATTTAATCCAGTTGATCTCAAAATCAATTTATTTAACTTCTATCAACTAATATAATCTTAATTCTCTTTACTTGCGTCAAACGACGATTTATTTTATGCAGTTTTGCCAATATCCAAGTGAATAAATGATTACTTGAGTTTTAAAATCAATTTGAATGGATTCCAATTCAATTTATTTTTAACTCCAAATGATTTTTAAATTTAGTTTGTATATTTATTGAATCCAATATCAATTCTTATTCACATCCAATAATTTATTTCTGAATTGTATTATATTAATAACAATGCCACTTCAAATCATTTCTACTTACTTGCATTTTATTTACAATTCAACCATTCCTCTTATAATCCAATTTATTTTATTTAACTCGAGTTCAAAACCAATTCCATTATGAATTTTCATTTCCTTAAATATTATCTATCTTCACTTGATTTAAATCCAATCCAATAACATTAAACTTAGTTTAAGTTGAATTCAATTCAACTTTCCTTCATTCATTTAGCTTAAGTCTATTAACCTCAATTTATTCAAATTTTACTCTTAAACTCATTTTCATTTTACAAGTAAATTTTCTCTTTTCAATTTAACTTGATCTTATTCTAATCCAATCCCATTTTAAATCTGCAAATTTCATTTGATTGGTTATTATAAAATTTAACTTTCCAAATTCAACTCATTCCATTTATTACCTGGCTATTTTCCAGGTTATCTTCACTTATTTGGATTTTATTTGCACATTCAAACCATTGCTATCTTAATCCATTTACATTATTGTTTGATACATTCTCAATTATATTTAATTTGTTAACACTTCAAGTTAAATTTTAAATTTATATCTCAAGTTTTGAATTCACTATTCATTTTCAAATTACCATTCACTTTTAAATTACCATCCAATTTTATTAACTTACATTGCAATTTCATTCACAAATCAATTAATTAATTTCAAGGCCACTTTTAATTATATTTTCTTCATCGACAATGTAAGTCAAATTTAATTATAAGTGGAGTTTTATTTTCAAACCTCATCATAAACTCACAATTCAATTTCATTAACTAATTTATTAACAAATTAGTTCTCTCCTTTTTATAGTACAATACTTGATTTTATTTCCAAATATCACTTCATTTAATTTTCTTAGTTCACATTATTTTATAATTCAAGTTTGGATTTTTTTTATTTTTCAATTCATCAAAAATATTTATTTTGGGTTTTCTATCTCACCTTCAAATTTAACAAGTCACAACTTATTGTTTTATACAATTCCATTCATCATAAGCTTGAATATATTCATCTTTTATTTTTTTAACTCAAGCCTTCTATTTATTTATATCCCAAGCATATTTTTGTTACCTTGGATTTTAATTCTTTTATAAGTTATTCTAATTTATTTACTTCAATTGAATTCTCATCCCAACTCAATTTTTACTTTAACTCGGATTTATTTAACTCAATTCGATTTCAACTCAATTCGAATACAACTGGATATTCTTTCAGCTTATTCAATTAATTTCAATCCAGTCAAATTTTTATTTTCAAATCCAAGTTAATTTCATTTTCAACTTTCCTTTTTAAATTTAAATTCCAACCCTCAAAGCTTATATTCCAATCCTGATTTAAAAATCATCTTAATGTATAAGCTTACAACCCATCCTATCAGGATTTTTCTTAAACTCCCGGCTTTGGTTTCAAATCATTTTGAACTCTCCAACATCTCAAACCACATTTCTCAAAAAAAAAAATTTAACCAATCCTGGCTTTTATTTTCCCACAAATTTCCTTTGAAATTTTCAAAAACAACTTGCTTTTTTAAACAAATCAATTTGGTAGCAAGTCTTCACTTAGAAATTCGAAAATGAATACTGATGATGCGGCCGCCATCATCAGAATTATTTTCCAATAATCCAAGTGATTTCAATGCTATATCACTTTCAAAATCCCTTTAAAACAATTTCCTTTCAGAAATATCTCCAAAACAATTGTGCGATTATTTATTTTCGAAACACTTCCAAAATCTCCAGGATTTAAATTTTCCAATCCTGCTTAAATCAATTTTACTATAATTCATTTGCACAGCTTATGCTAATACAAATTCTTATTTGATTATATTTCAATTTATAAATTACAATTATAATTCATATTTATAGGTTTCATTTTATAATGAATTTATTCCCTTAAACTTCGATTATATTTTCAATTTCTAGTTGAATTTTCACTTAACAATGATAATACTTTAATATTATCATTTCTAACATCCAAGCAACCATATATTAGCTAGAATAGTTTATAAAAACTTTTATTTATATCAAAATACATTTTGGGTAAAATTATTTCATTCACCCACATTAAAAACAATACCGTGTCAATTGTTCTATTTAAGTGTTTAGAAACCCCTTCAATACAGTTGTCCAGACTATGCCGACGAAGGTTCATATGCCACTCAATAAACCAAACAACACAATATTAAAACAATTTATATTCACTAACAAATACGCGCTCATATCTATCAATACGCTCAAACTCATTTTAGAGTACTACTGACTCTATTCTATGAGTAATTCCCACCAGAGCCAAGGTTATCACCAACCTAAGCTCTGATACCAAGTGTAACGACCCGCAAATCCGTACCCCTTGAGTCAACACTATTCTACCTAAATCAACTCAAGTTGTACAGAAATACGAACCATTTGGGTTAAAGAAGAAGAGGTAGAAGAAGAGAAAACAAAATCAACATCAGAATCTAACCATCGCAGCGGAATAAAATATAATAGATAGTAAATAATCTTTACTCAAAATCAAATATCTCTGTTTACATATATTACATCATCAGAGTACATCAGTCACAGCCCACAACAATAACATACAATGGATACACAACAACTCAACAGCGGAATATACATAACAAGTACGACTATACGTATCGTCATCCAGCTCGTCTCCTGAGCTCCACAGCATCATATCCTGTATCCAATAATACTCGGTCTGACCCGAGCATTACAGTTAAATAATACCCGAGTCAGTCTGGAATACCAGCGTGAGAAAATCACACCCAATTGATTATTAAAGTTTCACAATCCTTTGAAAAACAAAAGCATCTCGTAAGACCACGCCACAAATAAACATGTCGGGTTTTTACCTTACGATAGCTAAAATAATTTTTATAGACATCCTCTGATATTATAATAGGGTCTATATACAAATACTTATAAAATAGCCGAAATTATTACATCTATTAAATTCGAGCTACTAGCCACAAAAGTGGGTAATACAAACAAAACTCGTACAAGGCTCGAAGGTAGAATGGATTTCCAACCAATGACTAGGCACTGGGGCACCACCTGTCACAGTACGGGGCCTAGATCACCGTACCGAGGAGTACGCCTGCTCCCCTGCAACACAAGGCCGGAACCATCCCTTACTGGACAGTCCCGAGTGAGGTCACCCCGCGGTTGGGATCAGCAACCGCACCACTAAGCCGAAATAAAAAGGGACATCTAGACTGGAATGACCTCACCCTGCTTGGGTGCTACCCACCCAGCCTTGCTACATAACCCCTGATTTTCAGTCATTCCCATTTGATGAGGCTTGAGGCTAAGCGTTGTCTTTTTAGAATATATTCCTTAGAATGCCCATCGTCCACCTGACGATGTTTTCGCAAGCATTCATCCATACAAGTCCGTCCCGGGTTCGAACGGAACCGAATGCACTATTCCTAGTACATCCATTTTGGAAATATCCTCAGGATTAGTAGCGACCAGCCCTTGCACTTCACTGCTCCATCTTCGAATCTAAGCTCGTTTACATGAAACGTACAAACCAGATCGAAGTGGTTTTCGAGAAAATAAATCTCGATCCCGGTCTCTTCGAAACGATCAACGCATTTGTCCAATATTGATAGTCGGTTATTTAACTATCAATTTCTATTCACAAACATCCATCAAACAATAAATAATTTTCCAAATTATTTATTAATCCCAAAAATATCTTCACAAGATATTATTTCTATTTTCAATCCCTTAAAACAGTTTCAAACCCATCTTTCCTTTCTGAATAAACTTTCTCAATTTTCTATCTCCTCCGAAATCACCAAGCACAAAACTAGATTTTTAAAATAAATTTAAAACACTTTTCTTTGAAATATACTTTAGAACATTTTTATTTTAAAACTACTTCAATGATTTGAAAAAAAATACATACTATATGAATATTTGAAAATAATGTTACTTTATAAAATATAACTAAATTGTTAAATCTTAAACAAACTACTAAGTCACTCTTTAAATAATTACTACTATAATAGATTAAAAGGAAAGACTTACTTCATAATTTAAATATTTAGAAATAATAAAATTTCCAAACTTGCTTTTAAAATTAACTTAAAACTTTTAACTTATATTTAAAAATTTACTTTGAAACGTACTTGGTTATCCAGGGAGAAGTTCCAACTTCAATCACTTAAATCAATTTCCCAAATTGATTTCAAATTTATCTCATTTGAAATAATTTTCTTTAATTGCTTAATTCATTTCAAAATTCATAAAGCATGGACTTAATTATTATAATTGTTATTTTCCGTTTGATTCTAAAACTTTTACCGGAAATATACAAATTCCATATTTTTCCCAATTTCTTCTTTATTCTTTTAATAATTTAAATCTTAACCTTTAAATAAATGTTTTGTTCTTTTAAATAATAACACTGAATTTTTTACAATTCATTAACTTCCTGTTTATTCAAAACTTCCTTTTATACTCACGATTTATTTATTAGAAATTCCAAATATATATCACACTATAGCATATCAGTCAATCCAATCATTCAACAATTATTTAAATTTAATCATTTAAATCTAATTTTAACTGAGTGAGATTAACTCACCTTTGTCCCTTAAATTTGCAATCCACTTTATTCTCGATTGTATTCCACATTTTCAGACCTTGAATAAACATTAGATGATTTTATTAATATTTGGACTAATCGATCAATTAATTATCATCATTTTTTTGTTTAGTTTAACTGATGATTTAGGTTTAAACTAAAAATTTAATACTAAACTAATTTTCCAAATATAAATAAATTTTTGTAACTAAAGTAATTTAATAAGTTAATAGAATTAGTAAGCCACCATAATTCATTTCCCTAAAATCAATCAGTAGGTTTAATATGTGCAAGTAAATTTATCGTTTGAAACGATATATATTACTGTAAACTTTTTTTTTATTTAACTTACTGTATAAATATATATATATGAAAATTACATAGGGAAAATACCTTCAACCCAGAATTGCAAATGAACTGCCTACCAAATCATGTCGTTCGAGGATCGCGACTGCTGCCCTCCCCTCTCTGTCACAACGACGCACCCCCAATTGCACGAACGACCCTTGGCTCCCAAATCTACGAACCCTAGCTCGAAGACGCGACTCCAAAACCCTACCGACCATCGTGCTCGAGCTCATCTCGTCCTCCTATCGACGATCGCCTCCATCTCGTGATGCCGCTCATCATCGCGAGGTCCTCCAAACGACATCAAACGCCAAACATGCTTCGAGACCCTAGCTCACCCAGAAAATTGGAACGATGCGAAGCTTCAACTAGCACTAGAGACGACGAGTATCGGCCACGAGAATGAATCAATTTTCCCTCCTTTTCTTGAAAACTATTCGGTTTGGATTATTACCAGAGGCCGCCTCTCTTATTTTTTCGAACGAAATGAATTTGTATGCAAAAGGGAAAAGGGGAATGGGGTTTCGAACTCGTGAAATTGGAAGAGAGAAAAAGAGTATGGCCTTCGATTTCCGAAAGAATTTTGAGAGGAAGCTCGGCCATTTTTTTTATATTGCTTTTCGTTTGATAATGACTGGAAATTGAATTGAATGAACGAAGAAGGAACAGGCAAATTTTAGAAGGAACGAGAAGTGTACGATAGAAGATAAGGATGGAACGAAATAAAAATGGAAAGGAGTGGCGTATAAGAGAAGACTTCGATTTTAATTAAATTAAATTTCATTAGATTAATATCAATTAGATTTTCAGCACGTTTATATATCGTGCTCTCACACCACAACCCCGATCAATACGAAATTTGAAATCCGATAATAATACAATATTACGGATCCAATGGAACCGGTTTCGTCGAAATCCGAGACTGTGCCTCGGAAGGCTATTTTTAAATTCAAATTTAAACGATATAAATTTCAGAACCGATCAAAACACTTACAAATTCAATTTTAAAACTTTCACTACCTTCGGTGCTATCAATATAAATTTTATAAGCCTTCAAATTATTTTTAACCGACTTAAAACTCCAAATTCAACATTTTACCCAATTCCGATAATTTAAATTCAAAAATTAATTATCCAATGAATATTGATATTTGAAATTAAAGTTAATAATTAACTTTCAAATATTTAAAATTAATTAAATATCCCCATTTCAAATGTCTAAAAATTCCGGGTCGTCACAATATACGTAAATGTATGTATATTATGATTTCTAATGTGTTTGACACTTAAATCACGAGGGTATTTCATAAGAGATACATCATTCCATTGGTCAATATCACTCTATATAATATATTGACGATTATGAATCCTCAATATAATATTATCTGCTACCATACATATATTAATAAATAACTTGCATACTCCTTAGTTGTTGAGAAAACTTATGCTAGGGATGTTATGTGTAGTATTATTAATATATCGAATCGATAAGGCAAGGCAATTATATGTATTTGTTGAGCAAGCCCAAGGTGCATATAAAATACTTAGGTCGTCGTGATATGGTAGGTACAAGTGAATAATCTTTTTTAAACACTGCCTTTCTTTTTTCATTCCTCCCGATTGTGAGGCTTGAGGCTACGCTTTACCTTTCTGAATAGAAATCCATCTTGCAATGCTAACACTGCCCTCCAAGCATCAATGCAATGCCAGCATTCATCCATACAAGTTCGCTCTGTATCTGAACTAAAACGAAGTCGCTAACTCTACTACATCCATCTTGGAATCACCCTCGTGATTAGTAGTAGTAGCCCTTGCTCTTCAAAGAGCACTATCTTTAGTCATTATCAAGATGTCTTCCACTCGAACGTACATGTTGGTTCGGAGTGGTTTCGGATATATAAATCTGATCTCGGTCTCTCCGCACCAACAACCGATAATTTTCGATTGACACATTCCTAGTTCTTTTTGGAAGTAAGTACTCGAGTCCTCACCGTGGAACTCGAATTTACTTTCGTACTACCTAAGTCAAATTAGGTCAAATTTTATAGTCGGTTATTTAACTATCAAATAATAACAACAAAATCTAGAGATTTAATTACCTAAAATAATCACTAAGCCTCAAAACCATTTTTCATTTACTAAATCTCTTTTCCCAAACATTTATCAACATTCATATACTTATTTATGAACTCTTTATAATTATTCAAAGCCGGTTATATAACTTCTTTATAAACTTTCAAACCTTGCATAAAACTTCCCTTTATAGACATTCAAATCCATTTATAAAATCTTTTTATAAACATTCAAAATCATTTCTAAAAGTCCTTTTCTGAATACCCAAAATCATTTATAAAACTTCTCAAATCAATTGTCAAATCATTCTTCGAATATCTTGTTCGAAATAGAATAACTTTGAAGATCGTTTCAAAAGAAAATGAAATATTTACTTTACAAAACTAAATGGAGGCTCAACGAATATAATGGATCATTAAATTTGGGTTTAGCTTATCTAAGTTATATCATAGATACCGTAAAACATCATATATGTAAGGGATTCACACATAACATATTATAGATAGATGTCCAAGTTACAAACATAGATACATCTATTACAGGTGAAAAATGTACACATAGAAGAATATTCCATATGCTTAAGTTACCATGATCTGCTTATTGAAATTAACTTCCTTTTGTTTACCATGTTACCGATATTCAACATTTGTTCTAAACACACTAAACTTAGTTCCATAAAATGTGTCAACGTTTTATAATCACTGCCTTAATTCATTTGGCTACTTAAAGGTCTAGGCGAGAGATCCTTTGATTTAAAATCAATTAACCCTAAAAAGAAAACTGATTTAAAACATACCGATTAAGTTAAGAAATATCTTTGAAAGGATTAAAATATTTTTAATTAGCTTAAACCCTAATTGTATCATAATTAAATCAAGATTAATTCATAATTAAACTTTAACTAACTTAATGAACTTGATTAAGTCTTAATTAACTTCCTAATGTATCTTAGTTAAGGTTTTAACAATTCATTATTAATTAAACCCTAATTAATTAAATAATCACTTAATTAAATAATAATTAACTAACTATTTAACTAAATAATAATGAAAATCATTAAATTACTTCTTAACTTCATAAATCACTAATTAAAATTTTATTAATCACTAATTGGTCATTAACCTTCTTTAAGTGTTAGATAACCCCTAATCACTTAATTACTAATTACTGCTAATTACCTTTAACTATTTTATTAAATAAATAAATTATTAAATAATCTAAACTTAATCTCTTTTTATGTTGCTAATTAATTTTGAAAAACATTTCAAAACATTCCAAAAGAAAACATTTTAAAATGAAAATCGACAATTTTGTCGAACTGCGTCCATAGCGACTATCGTTGTAAGCGGGGTTCGCTTAAACATACTGCAAATGGGAACACTTGCTTATTGTTTCCTATTTAATGTTTAGAAAACATAACTTTTAAAGTTTTTGAGACTTAGAAACAAAGAAAGAAACTTTGAAATGATTTTCTAACTTTAAAACATAGTTTTTGAATTCGAATCGGATCTCACATCCGTCGCAACACACAAAGTTGTTAACTTTGTTTCAACTCAACATACTTCGGTTCATAGATCACAACCATACCACCATTCTTTTAACATCATAATGAAATATATATATATATATATATAACATAATGTTATATGCTTACTAACTCGATAACATCACATCCATATCTCAAATTCAACACCAAACACAAACATCCATTAAATCACCATCGACCAACATAATAAGATTCAATTTTATCATCATATTATCACCACAATAACACATCAAAATAAAGTCTTTTCAGAAATAAAATAGTTTTACTCACCTTTATGCTAACTAACTTCACCTAAACTTCGACTATAACTCGGCAATGCCTCTATGCTCGATTATAGGTTAAAACTCTTAAACTTAGGAGGGGCTAAGGCCTTAGAATAGGTTCGGCCAGAAGTGATTTGGCTTGGCTAGGGCTTTGTGGAGTAGTAATGGCCTTGGTTTTGGAAGAGAAGATGTTGAATATAAGAAGTATAGAAGATATGGAAGCAAGTTACAACACAATATACTAACTTTTCTAAAATTTAAACCATGGAAGCCATGGAATTTTTAAAGAAGAAGGCTTAAAAAAGAGTGAAGATGGAATGTAACTGAAAATTTGTGTGTGTGGGTGTGTATTTATAGGTGAAAGAAAGTGGGGAAATTACCATTTTATCCTTAGTTTAAAATATCTTAACATGTCATTATTTTGACATGTCACATCACCACGTTCCTCCCCTCCTCATATGTCACATGTCCCCCCTCTCTAGTCACATCCCCTAAGTCATGATGGGTAATGATGATAGTACTTAAGGAAATGATAAGAAATGATGATATGATTTAGTGTATATATATAAGTTATTATTTCAAAACCATGTCTTGTCACATCATTTGCTAAACATAATTTATAAAAGATAATACATAATTAAGTATATTATCATATGGTTAATTATCTCTTATATATGTGTACATATGGCGCTCAAAGGAGAACAACGTTCCCAATGAATTTTTGGTGTCGGAAAGTCGAAATTTCAAGAAACGTTGTTCAGTCACATTTTCTATTTTTCTACGAACTATCTATTTTGGTAAATAAATTAAAACTATTTTACCATCATTATTAATTATAATAGGTTTTTTGTTAATAAAAATCCATTTATTTAATATTTAAACTTGACTTGAATTTCTAAAGGAATATATAAAACCGATGATATCAACTGTCGATGTCATAAATACATTTTATTTTCCAAAAACTAAATAAGTTATTTTATTTCATAAACTTGTTCGAATACATATATTACTGTATGAATCCAGAGCCGTGCATGATCCTTATTTTTTAAAACCAGTTTATCGACAAAATGATTTCCATTTATTTTATCGATATTTTTTCAAGGACGATATTTAATATTTATCAATGTTTTACCTAGGTAATTTGTTCACAATATTTTTCCCAACCAAAACAATTATTATTATTTATCACTCAAAACATGATTATATCTTACTTGTAAACCCATATTTAAATAATTTTAAAATAAATATAATTTATGCAAGTGATAAATTTGAGGTTCGTTATATTCTTCCCCCTTAAAAGAATTTCGTCCTCGAAATTTGCCAAAGTCCTATCCCAAAACACATAGCATTATTAATTTGAAAATTCTTAACAAATAATTTTCTGCCCTCCCAACATGTAAAAATATTTAACAAAATCTCTACTTAGGTTCAACCATTTAAGTTATATAACTTTACTTACAAAATTATTTTAAAATTTTCTTATGTAATACTCTTCTCATCTTAAGAGTATATATAACATCTGATGATAAAATCTAATTTGCTTCTAACTATGTAGATGTTAAAGTCCAAAATATTATATAATAAAACCAAGTTTATTAAATCCTCTTATTTAATTAATTCGAATTAAATTTTTATTTATTAATCTACCTTTTAGTCAAAATACCCTATGATAAGTCAACCCTTCCTCTACCGAGTTTGACATAACCTAAAGCCATGAACCATACCGGTCTTAGTCTTTTTCTATCTACAAGGTCAAGAGAGGTAAAACTAGGATGAAAATTAATATCAACTAAGAACAAAAGAAGAAATAACACATAGATAGAATATCGTTCAAAAAACACACCATCCTAGATACACGCCACGTGACTCCATCATAGATGGGAATTGCACTTCAAAAGATAATATGCAGTGGAAAATACTAAACATGGAACAACTTAGGATACTATTCCTAATGCTAGTCTTTATCTTCCTGGGGCTAAACTGATCATTCCATAACTCCCTTTCCTTTTGCTGCTGATGAAGCAGATGTTTCTATGAAGGTAACAAAAGGTCTAGGCTGCTCCCCTATCTTGAGCATTGGACAATCCTTGACGATGTGGCCCTTTAAGTGGCAGCAATAATATTTTCTTTGTGCAATCTATGTTCCATGCTTTTTCTTATTAAAAGCCTTCACCTTTTCCCATTTCTTTTTCTTGCCAACCTTACATTTTTTAACAAAGTGATTCTTTTTCCCATATCAGAAACAACCATATTTAGGAGATTTTTCTTTGAACTTGCTCTTCTTATCTTTAGTTGGTGCGGTAATAGGTGGCCGTGGAGAAAAATCTTCAAACCATAGAGCATTGTGTATCATCTTTTCGAATGATCCGTGGATATAATTCATCATTTCATTACGTAACTTATCACATAATCGCAACCAATTCTTAACCTCGATGGTTGATTCCGAACCCAAAAACTTTCTTCGACTTAAAATCTCAAAATCACGACATAATAAAGTAAAGTTCATTGGGGTTTGATCTTCCTCAACCATATATCCCTTAGTTCCAAAAACTCCAGTATTCATGATTCCTGGATTACCTCAATTCATCTCAAACATCTGATTTCAAACTCTTACTAACTATTTAATAAGTTTGAAGAAAGGTTTCAAAAGCAACTAAAGATAACTGCATACCATTCAAAACAATTCCAAGGGCATACATATCATACATAACTTCCCAAGCACCTTACGTATTAAGAGTTCATACTAAAGATACTTATTGTTTGTGTCAAAATTGGTCATAAACACCCAATAGTTGATTATTTCACAGTCACAGATCTCAGATGAACAATAAGTACTTAAATCACTCAGCAAATTCACAATAAAGCAGTAAATGACACATGATTTATAGTGTTCGGCGATCTTACCTACGTCCACTCTGAAGCTTATGACTTTATTGATTCACTTGATGATTTCAATCCGTTACAGCAGATTACAACAAGCTATAGCTTTGATGTTCGAATACAATGGTGATAGAAGGATATAGACTTGAATCTGGCAGAGTCTGGACGTTGAATGGCAGAAGATCCCTTTTCTATAGGCTTCAGGGGGCTATTTTAAGCGTAGGAGGCTGAGATCGCGCTCAAACTTCGGGAGACTTCTTCTGGCACGTGAGGGGGCCCACGCGACCGGTCCCACCAAGTTTCGACTCGATTTGTGATCGATACGAATTGATTTCGTATCCATCAAGAATTAGTCCAATCGAGCTGAAACTTGGCAAGAACATTCTTTACCTTGTGCGTAAGTTTCTGTGAAAATTTCGTAGCATTTGGATTAGTGGTTTGGGAGATATGATCGATACGAATTGGAGTGTTTCGGTTGGCTGTTCTCTTTGAATCGATTACTTCGAATCCATGTATTCGAATCGATGGACGCACATGTTTTCGAGACGACATGGCGCGCACTCCTTGGATCGATCCACTCCTTATGCCGAGTTGACCGCTTCGCATCCATGAATTTCGCCTCTTTTGTATCGAGTACTGTTATCCAGTTTGAATCAATCAACTCCGTGCATTTAAACTTTCAACGTCTAGTTCGAATCGAGATAAGCGTCTTAGCTCGTATCGATGGTGATGTCTTCATTCAATGGATACGATTTTGATGGATACGAACCGAAGCTGCCTGATGGATTCGAATGAATGCCTCGTTCATCCATTTGAACTAATCATTGGTCGACCGATACGAAGTTCGTCGATGCAAAGACCTGGCCATTCCGATCGATACGAAGCCGATGGATACGAACCGAGGTGTGGTGATGGATACGAGCCTATCGATATGAAGTAAACTCGGTTGATGGATACGAAGTCCATTGATACGAAGTGCGGCCTACTGATGGATACGAAACATCGCTCTAGGATGGATACGAACGGATGGAGTTATCTCCTTCAATTTGCATCGATCATAACTCATTCATACGAACCCCGATTGACCTGAAATTTGGAATGTTGGCTCCCATGACTTTGCTTGCCGTGTCTTATCAATTGTAGCCTGATCTGGGCTCGGACAAAATTCATCGATATCCATGGTGAAACAGTGTATAGCGAACTTTTACGAAGAACTTTCTTTAGTTTTCCATTCAACTTTTTGGTGTCACGGCCTTGCCAAAAGGAAGGATAACACTTGTCTCCCAAAACATGCCTTGCGATAGGAAGGTGTGTTTTGTAGTATCTTAAGCTGGATGTTCATAACCTGTCAACAACCTGCAAAGAACTCGATAGTTTCATATGACCTAAATGACGATCGTTCGGGATCGTGTGCCACTTGGGGTGAATCGGGACCATTCGCGGTCGATGCCATTCGCGGCAAAGGACTGGATGGGACCATTCACGGTCGATGCCGTTTGCGGCAAATGGTGAAATGAGAACGTTCGCGGTCGGATGCATTCCGCGGCAAATGGTGATCGTTCGCGATCGGGTGCCGTTGAAGGCGAATTGTGACCGTTTGAGGCCGGGTGCCGTTTGAGGCAGAGTGTGATCGTTCACGATCGAATTTCATATAAGATGAGTTGCGACCATTCGCGGTCGGGTGTCGTGCGAGGCAGAATGTGATCATTTGCGATCGAATATCATACTAAGTGAATCGTGACCGTTCGCAGTCGGATGCCGTTCGTGGAAAATTGTGATCGTTCGCGATCATGTGCCGTTCGAGGCGAATTGTTGTGCCCGGGGGGACTTAGTATTATCGATGCCAGATTTCACGTTCGGGGAAGTTTCCGAATCAAAGACTTTGGCGGTTCATCGCCATACAGGAGGCGCTCGTGGACCGTTCGCGATCCAATGGACATACAAGTAAATTCTTTCACAGAATTGCAAATATCGAAGCAACGTTGACATGAATTCCATAACATAAATGTCCAAACAAGCAAAGTCTAAATGTCCAAATCAAAACAAAAAAGGGGCAAAGCTAGGATGTCAAAGTGTAAATTCTCACTACGAGACGGTTAATAATCATTCAGAGCATGCCTGGGGATCGTTCGCGATCTCATACATGTGTAAATGATTTAATTGTGCTAGTGAGAAGTTTACGACTTGTTCATCGTTATTTCAGTCAATCGATAATCATGCAGTGTCTCGGTTCAGGGTCACCCCTACCCCAAGTAGACAGAGGTCGCTCCGGCTCCACCGCTGGAGCTCGCCTCCTCACATACTGAACTAGCATACCGTTCCTGATATACCCTTCCACCTCATCCTTCAGATGTCTACAGTCGTTTGTGCTATGACTGTTCAGTTCATGGAACAAGCAATATTTGTCTGATTTCCTCTCGTCAACAGTTGATCCCTTCGCATTGGTCTATGGTAGGCAACTTGCTCTCTTGTATCCTGATAGATTCGCTCCAAACACTCATTCAACTCAGAGTAAGTGGTGAATCACGGCTCCCTCCGTGGCCGCTTTGACCTGTCATCGTTATTCTCAGCCTTCCTTTTTCCTTTACTAATCTCCGCAGCCTTTCCAGGTGGATTTCCGCCTTTGATTGCGAAAACGTCAATCCCTTCCTCTCTTTCTGCACTAGCATCTTCCAATCGCAAAAACTTTTCTGCCTCGTGATAGAATTCTCCTAGATCCATAAGCGGATCTTCAGTTAATGAATTTTTGAATTCTGTGCCACCATCTATTCCGGACACAGCTGCCATCATAACCATGGATGAATCCGGCCGATCCACCGATGTTGCTGCCGCATTAAACCGCGTCAGAAAACTCCTCAAAGACTCTCCAGCTTTCTGCTTCAAAGTCGCCAAACTCATCACATTCTTGGGTCTTGCGATGTGAACCCTGAATTGCCTCATGAATCTCTCAGTTAAATCTGCCCATGTTCCTATGGAGCCGCTCTCCAGTTGCCTAAACCATAATGCTGCGATATATGTTAGATACGATGGAAAGCACTGAGCCATGACTTCTTGTGATACCCCCAGCACTTCCATGTGCCTCATGTACTTTGTTAGGTGGACCGAAGGGTCCATTCTCCCATCATAAATCTCCAGTGATGGTAACTTGAATTCTGGAGGGTTCCTAGCCATCCTAATAACATGAGAAAAAGGACTCTTGTTCACGTCTTCCAGATATCTGTTTACTAACCCGCCTCTCATGGCTCGTCTGACCATCTCTGCCAATCTATCGTTGTCTCCAAGCTGCAGTCCTCGTTCACTACCTTCGACCTGCCCCCCAAGTCCGTGTGAGCTTTCGGGAGTCTGCCCCCCTTGCTGAGCGTTCATCCCTCTATCGCCACCAGGTTGCTCGGATCCCCCTCTCTCTCTCCCCCCGGGGATTGGATCTACATGCTCTAAGTGTGTGCCCCCTAATCCAGGTGCTACGCCGGATGGTCTTGTTTCATTCTGAACTCCATCCGCTCCTCGGTTCTGCGCTCCAAGTTGTCCAATCTGTTGAAACAAATTCTGGATCATCTCTTCCTGCCTCCTCATCATTGTCTCCATCTTGTCCCTGGTGATGAAGACTGAAGCTTGGTTCGCTCTTGAGGAAGCCTCTTGACTTCCTTCGTGCTGACTCCTTTCTGGTCTCTGCCTTCTACTCGATTGCCTTGTCATAATTCTTTGGATCTGAATCTCCAAACTCTTTGATTCAACTCTTAATTAATAGAACTCCTGAGTTCAATTCTCAGTGAAAGCACCAAAATGTTTGCGCCAAAATTGGTCACAAACACCCAATAGTTGATTATTTCACAGTCACAGATCTCAAATGAACAATAAGTACTTAAATCACTCAGCAAATTCACAATAAAGCAGTAAATGACACAAGATTTATAGTGGTTCGGCGATCTTACCTACGTCCACTCTGAAGCTTATGACTTTATTGATTCACTTGATGATTTCAATCCGTTACAGCAGATTACAACAAGCTATAGCTTTGATGTTCGAATACAATGGTGATAGAAGGATGTAGACTTGAATCCGGCAGCGTCTGGACGTTGAATGGCCAAAAGATCCCTTTTCAGTAGGCTTCATGGAGCTATTTATAGGCGTAGGAGGCTGAGATCGCGCTCAAACTTCAGGAGACTTCTTCTGGCACGTGAGTGGGCCCACGCGACCGGTCCCACCAAGTTTCGACTCGATTTGTGATCGATACGAATTGATTTCGTATCCATCAATAATTAGTCCAATCGAGCTGAAACTTGGCAGGAACATTCTTTACCTTGTGAGTAAGATTCTGTGAAAATTTTGTAGCATTTAGATTAATGGTTTGGGAGATATGGTCGATACGAATTGGAGTGTTTCGGTTGGCAATTCTCTTCGAATCGATTACTTCGAATCCATGTATTCGAATCGATGGACGCACGTGTTTTCGAGACCACGTGGTGTGCACTCCTTGGATCAATCCACTCCTTATGCCAAGTTGACCGCTTCACATCCATGAATTTCGCCTCGTTTGTATCGAGTACTGTTATCCGGTTTGAATCAATCAACTCCGTGCATTTCGTATCAACTTTCAACGTCTAGTTCGAATCGAGATAAGTGGCTTAGCTCGTATCGATGGTGATGTCTTCATTCAAATGATACGATTTTGATGGATACGAACCGAAGCTTCTTGATGGATTCGAACGAACGCCTCGTTCATCGATTCGAACTAATCATTGGTCGACTGATACGAAGTTCATGGATGCGAAGACCTAGCCATTCCGATCGATATGAAGCTGATGGATACGAACCGAGGTGTGGTGATGGATACGAGCCTATCGATACGAAGTAAACTCGGTCGATGGATACAAAGTCCATCGATACGAAGTGTGGCCTACTAAAGGACACGAAACAACGCTCTAGGATGGATACGAACGGATGGAGTTATCTCCTTCAATTTGCATCGATCATAACTCATTCATACGAACCCCGATTGACCTGAAATTTGGAACGTTGGCTCCCATGACTTTGCTTGCCGTGTCCTATCAATTGTAGCTCGATCCGGGCTCGGACAAAATTCATCGATATCCATGGTGAAACAGTGTATAACGAACTTTTACGACGAACTGTCTTTAGTTTTCCAGTCAACTTTTGGGTGTCACGGCCTTGCCAAAAGGCGGGATAACACTTATCCCCATCTACTATTATCCTCTGGTTTTCATAAATATATTCCCTTAATTATCTCTCTTGAGGTGGCTAGTTTCTTCTTAATAATTCCTTCGACTAGTAGTGCTCTTTGAATCATGGGTCCATCTTTCTTGATGTGTCCAAGTTGTTGGTAAAAGAAGCAATGTTTCTCCCAAACTTTGGGAGATACTTGTCCTTCCTTTCCTTGGTGTAATAGTCAATGGTATGTCCTATTTTGTTACAGCGGTAGCAACTAATTACTTTTCACTTTTTGAAGAGTTTCCTTTGTTAACTACCCTATTCTGATTTGTCTTCCCAAGGTCTCTTCCAACATGATAGGAATTTTCTCCTTTTGTGATTATTGACACTATTATGCTTGGATGAGGTTGTTGGCTTCTTCTGAACCTCCCTATACCTCTTCACTTGGAACTATTACTACTTTAGTGGCCTATCCATCAGCCTTTCAATAATTTATGGTTGACTTCTTTGATCTCTTTCTCCATCATGTTTTTCTTGCACACCCATTTCTTATTACCTTTCCATGGTGAAATATACATATAATACACTTCCATTATTCCTCCATAACATTAGTTACAGCTAATAGTCTACTAGTTTTGAAAACTTACCTTTATATAAAATATAACCCTAGGTAAAATTATTTCAATTACCATTTTTAAACGATATTGTATCGTCTTGCCTTGTTGGAGTGTTTAGGAATGCCCCATCAATATCGTGGCATCCCACGTCTCGACCAGAGTTCTTAAGGCACATAACCGATAAACCAACATAATAAGCTTACTCCATCAAGGCCAATCTAGGACATTACTAATTCTATGCCTAATAAGCTTACTCCATCAAGGCCTAAGTGTTCGCTCGACCTAAGCTTTGGTACCAAATGTAACGAACCGGATTTTAGACCATCAAAATCGATGCTAATACATCCATATATATCGAACATTCAAGTGAAAAAGATACATATTTGTTAGGTTGAAAGAAGAAGGTAGAAGATAGAAGAAAACTACACAATATAGAATCTAACAATGCAGCGAATGATATATAATACAACAATGATCTTTATAGAAAGCAAACATCTTTATTCATATATACAACATCAAAGTACACTAGACTTATCCTAAATTTGGATGGATATAAAAACTTGTTCTTACATTGACAAACATACAAACTCTATAATATAACGGAAGAAAAAAATACATGAATAAGTCTTAACCATCCAGTTCCTCTCCAACTCCAAAATATCCAGCTAACCTGGGAAAAACATGCTCGGTCTGACCCAAGGATTACATGGAATAATGCTCGGGTCAGTCTCGTAAACCAACGTGAGTAAAACTCGATAACAAGTAATAACCAAGATGATTTCTATATATGAAATTTTTTCACAAAAGGTATCTCACAAGACCACACCGCACACAAAAACGAATGGTATGACGATCTGGATTTTTTGACCAGTTAAAATTGCCAAAAATTCCATCCGTTCTAAAACTATTAATAATAATTACCAACTTAATACACCATAACAATTCATTAAATTAAAGTGAACCAAATATTACCGCTAAACACCTTATATTCAAATCATGAAATAAATCAAGGTGTTATCCTACAATTATTTTCTACCCAGCTCGTGCATATGGATAATTAATTGCTCATAAACTGGTTGAGTAAAGTCAAAAATTAATAAATAATAATCAGTGCTCATAAACTGGTCAAGCACAATCCAAACAGCCAAACAATCAATTAATAAAATAAACACAACAATAAATGATCAATCAATGCTTCATTTTATCAAATATTTATAACACGTTTTATTTTACCTTGAGTTAAAATGATTTGATATTTATTTTGGAGCATCCAGTGCCCTGAACTTACTTGGCCTATGTTTTCTTTTCTTAGGCCAGGGGTGGAACAGATCCAAAGGAAAGCCAGGATGCTCTGAAAAGATTATATTAAGTTTTTCCAAAATAAAAGAAGATTTGTATTATCCAAAATTTAAGCAATCTCCAAAATGAATAAACTGCAAATTGGATTACATAGAGATAATCTTCTTATACTTGGTGTTAAATCCCGAGGAGAGAACTCCTCTTATTCGTGGAATTTAAAAGGTGATCTCACCGTTATTCTGCCCATAGCACTTGTTGAATCCAGAAATTAATGTTGAGTAAAATTAGAATGATTTCTATGATCCTATTTACTCAAAAATATTTACTAAGATTGATTTTAAGGTTTACAATAAACGATGTCTTAAATAACATTGTTTTTGACCCGCCAAAAAGTTAAGGAATTTGGATCGAGAGTTAAGTGAGGGAAAATAAATGTTATCCAATGAAAAAGAATGAATTACTTACTCTAAAACAAAAGGAAGAGATTTTGAAATCATCCGATAATAATTAAAGTGAAAAGAGACTTAATAAATCGTGTATAATCATATTCAATTTTTATCGATAATTGGATTTCGAAGAAACCAGGGTCGGATTTGGGTGATTTTATCTGAAAACCACTTCGAACCAGTTTATGGTTCAAAGAATGAAGATGTATAAAGACGGAGATATTGAGACGAATAATAATGATGGATCACATGTTAATTGATTGAGGATAATCTCCTGATTCACTGTATTGTAGCAGTGATCTCTTTGTTATGAAAAACCTCTAAACCACAAAGACTTCTCACAAGTAATGGCCGAGGAAAGTACGTTTGGTTTCGTTCGGTCCCAGAACGAACTTGTATGGAAGAATTTCTGGCCTTGCATTCCAAATCACAATGAGTGATCTTCATGAAAGTACATCAGCCCGTGGCGGAGAAGACACCTTCTCTTAGCTTAACATTTTTTCTTAAGACATACAAACTCAGGAAGTTATACATTTGTAGAAATCAGTCGTGTGAATGTGGAATGGCAATGTCGCATTCAAAGTGAAAGAAGATGTGCTTTGTGAAAAGGTAATCGTAGCCTCGAGCTCATCAACCAGAAATGATCGAAATAGGGTTAGATACAACAAGGATAAGTGGGTCATTCGCAATTAGGTATGATCATTCTCTTTTAGATATATTTCTTCCCGCTATGACGTTGGGATGTAAATTAATGTGGTTTGTATGCTAGAGCGCGCTAGGTTAAAGGTCGGTGATGACCGAGGGTTGATATATTCGGCACTTTCTAGTTACAGAGATATGTCGCTCTTATGTTGATAAAGGATCCTTTGTGATGGTCCTTGGTACATTCCTCTAGAGATGTACTGCCGAAAGGTAGTCCCTTCACCTGGTCATTTGTATGGAAATTCATTCTCCAATAAGAACTATGGTTTTGTTTGTAGTGCCTAGTATGCTGGAATTTAATAGTGGTAACAATTTCGGCTAGATTAATAAGTTTATTTGCAAATGCTTTCAAAGAGATGTCATTAAAAATAATATCAAATGTTTTGATATAAAAGTGTTCTAGTTATCATAAAGTAAAAACCCGTCCATGTTTATGTATGGGCGTGGTCTTATAAGATACTCTTTCTTTTCAAAGGATTTTATTTCCAAGGCTGATAAATGACACTGTCATTTATTATTGAGTTTTTCTCATGCTGGTTTATCAAGCCTTATCCGGGTATTTTCAATACTCCAGTCAGATCCAAGTAGTTTCAGGTTTAGTCGAAGACGGTTGAAGTTTCCAGAGAAGAGCTGGAGATATTCATCTACGTATGACATATTCTATTATCCGCTGCTGTCTGTTTGTTTTTGTTTGATGTTTATCGGTAATTGTAAGGATAGATGTTTATAACTACCTAAGCTGGATTTAGATTAGACTCTGATATATGTATTTTAAAAAATTTCCACTGTAAAGATATTTGTTCAATATTATATATTATTCCATTCGTGTGAGATTCTGTTCTGTCCATTTTTCTTTCCGTCCTTAATGATCCTTTTTTTCATGCAATTTGAGTTAGACATGTTTGGTTTATTGTTGATTCAAAGGGTACAGAAAAACGAGCCATTACAAATGGATTTTCACCTAATGATAACCAAAACATTTTATGTCAAAATCTAGCGATATTATCATAGCGTCTAGGTTTAAAGTAAATAGATAAAATAGCAGAAATGACTGCATCTCACATTCCAACATACTAGGCTCTACAATCAAAAATGTAAGGCACGTATTACAGATTGGACTCCAGCAATGGCACAGTAAGGGACTATCTTCCAATGATACGCCTCTAGAAAATGCATTGATGCTAACACAAAGTCGATTGTCACTTTAACATGGCAGACCGGATTACCACACCAACTTGACATCGAGGCCTTATACTACCACGGTGTTTGCGTGCAAACCAACTCTGAAAGGGTCATCTAGAATGGGGTGACCGCTCCCAATGGTAGCTAACCACATAGCTCTACTGCATAACCTGCTTTTGTCATTTCTTCCAGTTGTGAGTCTTAAGGCTACGCTTTACCTTTCTAAATAGAAATCCATATTGCAATGCTAACACTGCCCTCCAAGTGTCAATGCAATGCCAGCATTCATCCATAAAAGTTCGCTTTGGATCTGAATGAAAACAAAGGCACTAACTCTACTACATCCATTTTAGAATTACACTCGAGATTAGTAGTAGTAGTCCTTGCACTTCAAAGAGCACCGTCTTCAGTCATTATCAAGATGTCTTCCACTCAAACGCACATGTTGGTTCGAAGTGGTTTTCGAATATATAAATCTGATCCCGGTCACTCCATACCAACAACCGATAATTTTCGATGGCTCATTCCCAGTTCTTTTTGGAAGTAAGTATTCGAGCCCTCACATGGAACTTGAATTTACATTCATTCTTCCTAAGTCAAATTAGGTCAAATTTGATAGTCGATTATTTAACTATCAAATAGCAACACCAAAATCTAGAGATTTAATTACCCAAAATAATCACTAAGCCTCAAAACCATTTTTCATTTATTAAATCTCTTTTCCTAAAAATTTATCAACATTCATATACTTATTTAGAAACACTTTATAATTATTCAAAGCCGGTTATATAACTTCATTATAAACCTTCAAACCTTGTATAAAACTTCCCTTTATAGACATTCAAACCCATTTATAAAATCTTTGTATAAAAATTCAAACCCATTTCCAAAACTTCTTTTCTGAATACCTAAAATCATTCATATAACTTCTCAAACCAATTGTCAAATCATTCTTCGAATATCTTGTTAAAAATAGAATAACTTTGAAGACCATTTCAAAAGAAAATGAAATATTTACTTTGCAAAACTAAATGGAGGCTCAACCACTACAATGGATCAATAAATTTGGGTTTAACTTATCTAAGTTATATCACAGATACCACCAAACATCATATATGTAAGGGATTCACACATAACATACAATCAATCATAGGTAGATGTCCAAGTTACAAACATAGATACATCTATTATCGGTGAAAAATGAACACATAGAAGTATATTCTATATGCTTAAGTTACCATGACCCGCTTATTAAAATTAACTAGCTTGTGTTTATCACGTTACCGATATTCAACATTTAACATTTGTGCTAAACACACTCCACTCACTTCCCACAAAATGTATCGATGTTTTATTATCACTACTTTAACTCATTTAGCCAATTAATGTTCCATACGAGAGATCCTTTGATTTAAAATCAATTAACCTTAAAAAAAACCGATTTAAAATATAACCGATTAAGTTTCAAAATATCTTTGAAAAGATTAAAATATTTTTAATTAGCTTGAACCCTAATTATATCTTAATCAAATCTAGATTAATTCATAATTAACTTTAACTAACTTAATGAACTTTGTTTAGTCCTAATTAACTTCCTAATGTATCTTAGTTTTGGTTTAAACAATTCATTAGTTAAACCCTAATTAATTAAAAATTAATTAAACAATCACTTAATTAAATAATAATTAATTAAATAATTAACTTAATTAGATAATAATTGATCATTAAATTACTTATTAACTTCATAAATCAATAAGTTAAACTTTATTAATCACTGGTTAGTAATCAACCTTCTTTAAGTGTTACTTAACCTTTAATCACTTACTAAATTACTAATTAACTACTAATTACCTTTAACTATTTTATTAAATAATAAATTGTTAAATAGTATAATCATAATCTCTTTTTATGTTACTAATTAAATTTGGAGAACTTTTTCCCACATTCCAAAAGAAAACATTTCAAAATGAAAATCGACAATTTTGTCGAGCTACGTCCTTAGCGACTATCGCTGTGAGCGCAGTTCGCTTAAATATAATATAAATGGGAACACTTGCTTATTCTTTTCTATTTCATGTTTATAAAACATAACTTTTAATGTTTTTGAGACTTAGAAACATAGATAGAAACTTTGAAACAATTTCCGAACTTTAAAACAAGAAAATATAGTTTTTGATTTCGAATCGGATCTCACATCTATCGCAACACACAAAATTGTTAGCTTTGTTCAAATCAATATACTTTGGTTCTTAGATCACAACCAACGTCCATCCTACACCATACTACCATACTTTTAACATCAAAATGAAATACATATATAAACATAAGGTTATATGCTTACTAACTCGACAACATCATATTCAAATCTCAAATTCAACACCAAACGCAAACATCCACCAAATCACCATCGACCAAAATAATAAGTATTCAATTTTCTCATCATATTATCACCACAATAACATATCATAATAAAGTCAAAAAAATTTCAAAAATAAAGTAGTTTTACTCAACTTTATGCTAACTAACTTCGCCGGAACTTCGACTATCACTCGACAACACCTCTACGCTCGACTCTAGCTTAAAAACATAAAACTTTGGAGGGGCTAAGGGCTTAGAATGGGTTCGGCCAGAAGTGATTTGGCTTGGCTAGGGATTTATGGAGTAGTGATGGCCTTGGTTTTTGGAAGAGAGGATGTTGAAATGAAAGTATAAGAAGTATAAAAGGCATGGAAGCAAGTTACAACACAAAAGGCTAACTTTTTATAAAAATTTTGAACCATGGAAGCCATGAAATTTTTACAAAAGAAGGTTTAGAAAAGAATTAAGTTGGAATGTAAATGAAAATGTGTGTGTGAGGTTGTGCATTTATGGGTGAAAAAAAGTGGGGAAATTACCATTTTATCCTTAGTTTAAAATACCATAACATGTCATTATTTTGACATGTCACATTACCACATTCCTTCCTCTCATATGTCACATCTCCCCCCTCTCTATTCACATCCCCAAAGCCATGATTGGTAACGATGATGGTACTTAAGGAAATGACAAGAGATAATGATATGATTTAGTATACATATAAGTTATTATTTTAAAACCATATCTTTTCACATCATTTGCTAAACATAATTAATATAAGATAATACATAATTATGTATATTATTATCTGGTTTATTATCCCTTATATTTGTACATATGGTGCACAAAGGCGAACAACGTTCCCGACGATTTTTCGATGTCGAAAAGCCGAAATTTCAGAAAATGTTATTCGGCCGCGTTTTCTATTTTTCTACGAACTATTTATTTTGGTAAATAAACTTTAAAAACTATTTTACCATCATTACTAATTGTTAATGAAAACCTATTTATTTAATATTTAAACTTAACTTGAATTTCTGAAGAAATATTTAAACCGATGGTATCATGTGTCAATGTCATAAATACATTTTATTTTCCAAAAGTAAAATAAGTTATTTTATTTCATAAACTTGTTTGAATACGTATACTAGTGTATGAATCTAGAACTGTACACAATCCTTATTACTTAAAAGCAGTTTATCGGTAAAATGATTTCCATTTACTTTATCGATATTTTTCCTAGGCGATAATTAATATTTATCAATATTTTACCTAAGTAATTTGTTCACAATATTTTCCCAACCAAAGTAACTATTATTATTTATCACTTAAAACATGATTATTTCTTAGTTTTAAACCTATATTTAAATATTTTTAAAATAAGTATAATTTATTTAATTGATAAATTTGCGGGTAATTGCAAAAATGATTATTGCATGTGAACATTTCTACACCTATGCAAGTGCCTAATTTTACAACTACTTAATGCATTCATAATTTGGTCGCATACATATTTATTTGTTGAGACTGTATGTTGCGTTATATGAGTTCTGAACTCAAAAGAAATATGATACAATAGATATTTGATCCATGTACAATCGCATATAAATGGTATATGGTGAACAGTTGAAATTGTAATCTATAATATTTCGATGAAATTAGTCCATCCAAAATAAGCAAGCGAGATCGAATACTCAATTTGATTGATTATAATAAAATATCATATTCTATTAAATGTAGCATAAGACCAAAAATACAATATAGATCTAAGAATTCGATTGTTGAAATTTCAGTTTGATGAGTTTATGTTAACTGCAACATATTTAATGTCCTTGAACTTAAAGGATAATCAAATGCAGTTTTGTAAAGAGTCTGTTATGATATTTCAGTAAAGGGTTTTTGAATAGTTTGACCATTTAGTAAAGAAAACAAATGTATAAGGATAAATATGATTTAAGATACAGTTAGGATAAAGAGAGTGATTGGTCACTTTTGCTTCATAAAGAATCATCGAAAACAAGAATTGTAATCAAGTGATTAATACTTAACATTTGAATAAGAAATATAATTTCTAGTCCAGCTTGTATTTTTCATACAGAATTTTTTTTCTATGTGATTTTTTTTTTGAGTTCAAGATATTTGATCAAAGAACTCTTCAGTGTAAAACATTTACATTATATGAAATAAATCATCTATATTAAGTGAATGATGAACCTCCAAATTTAGTATGTTATTATAGTAATAGCGGAAGTAGTGGGAGCATATCATATAGCACCTATTGATTACATTAAGTTACAAAATTGTTTTTGTAAACGTAGCGAGCATTATTTATGAAATAATGATTATTTTTCGGTGTTGAATAAAAAATAAACATAGATATATTTCAGTGTAAGTATTATGAGTGTTCGTTATGAAATAAAACTATAATGTGGTATTTAATTTCATAGCAAAATGGTGCACTAAAATAATAAAATACCTATAATTATATACAATTATTTTCGAATTATAAATTAAGCCATAGTTTTGAGTAATTATTTTTATTATATGACTCGGGATCATATAATACTGGCTAATTATATCTCAACCACTAAGGGTTAAGAAACCATTTAGTGAAAGCATCATAAGAGTTGATGAACACTTATGATTTATGCATATTGACTTATGCCATTGCAAGTCCATAAATGCCAAATCGGTTCCATGTACTTGGTTATATTCATCATAATTTATCACCGATATGGACATGTGTATTTAATACACCTGTGATATGTATATTATAAGATCATAGTATAAAACGAAAACAAATAAAATAACGTGCAATAAAATAAAATGATTCAATTTAATTGACCAGTTGAGTATATTGGAAAGAGTTCTGAACGTACCTAAAATGTATAAAGATTCAATATCAAAAGTCACTCTTCCCTGTTATAAGTAATGATATATCGATTAGTAATCAAACTTTGTTGGACAAAGTTCGATTAATTGTGAGTGAAGTTGAGTTAATTTCTTTCTATAATGTCATGTGCTTAAGAGTAGTATACAAAGTTAACATTATTTTATCTAAATAATAGTTTACTAAACCGTATAAGATAAGGGTTTATATGGAACCCATAACATATCATAGGTCAAGGAGTTGGTAGGTTGTGTGAGTCGAAAAACTATATGTATTAATGATTTATAAGGGATCTTGTACGAATTGACCTAAAAAAAGTTCGGGAACAATAGTCATTGAATGACCAAGTTATGTTTTGAACATAAGTTATGTAAACTAAAACCAAATTAGTTTTATATAAAAGGAAATTCATAAGATGTTTAAGAAAACCTATTTCATTGCGTTGAGAAACAATTTTTGTTTGAAGTAATATGAGCTTTATAGTGAAGGAATTTATTTGAGAAATTATTGATTATAAAATGGAACTGGGTACGATCCAAAGATAAAAAAAATTACATGAGGTGAAATGAAATTGACTAACCTAAATAAAAACATGACATTAGAATGTCTAAATGAGTATTCTAACGCATTGAAGAAAATCTATGAGTTTATTATCAATGTTGAACATATGTAATCCTTGGTTGTTTAATTAAACCATTAAGATTGTGGACTCTATAATATGGTACAATGCACGGATTCAAAATTGATTCCAAGTACTTTATCAAAATATGATTTTGGTAGTTGTACCCAATGTTATCCCGTCTTTTGGCAAGGCCATGGCACCAAGAACTTAACTAGAAATCAAGAATAGTCTGTCCCGTAGGTTGGTTATACACGCGTTCACTATGAATACTTGTGAATTCTGTCCAATTCCGGATTCAAGCTACAATTGATATAGTGCGACAAGCAAAGCTATAAAAGTCAAGATTCTAAATTTCAAGTAAATTGGAATTCTTATGATCAAGTTACGGATCGATCAAGTCTCAAGTGAAATATATTTGGTTCGTATCTATCAAGTGCACGTTGATTCATATCCATCATATGAGCACTGGTTCGTATCCATCGGGTGCTCATTGCTTCGTATCCACTATATGAGCACTAGTTTGTATCCATGGAAAAGGCACCACTTCGTATCCGTCACATTTACTCCAGTTCGTATCCAGCATCCGAGGATGTTTCGTATTGATCCAATCAACTCATATTCATTTACACAATTTGTATCGATCGGTCAATGATCGATACGGAACATGCCACCAACAAACGATATGAAACAACATCGATACAAATGGGAGTAGGAATGATCAATGCGAAGTAATCTCAAATACCTAGACGAAACCATCAAACACGAAAAGAATGCGTTTGGTCGATACGAATAAGAACACGCTCGAGAAGAAGACTTGGTCACTCGGCATGAAAAGTGGATCGACCCCGAAGTGCAGCGCTACATTACTTGATTGATGCGAACTAGAAGCGACACGAAGCCATAGATATGAACTGTACCGATATGAACTCGACAGTGTTTTACAAATACAAACTTACATCGATCATAATTCGAGATCTACAAGTCCAAATGCCAACAGATTTTCACAGAAGCTTGCCTACAACCTCAAGAATATACCAGACCAATTTCATCCTAAAAGGACCATTTATGGATCGATACGAACTCAATTTGTATTGCTTCTAGATCGATTCGAAGTGACCTGAACTCGATCCCGTGGGCCCGTCCACGTGAGAGAAGAAGTCTTCCGAGATCTCAGCGAGGTATTTGCAGCCTACACCTATAGATAGTGACCCTGGACCTACAGAAAAAGGACTTTTTGGCTTCTCTACGCCGACATTCGGCTGGAATCACTTCTATACTACATTCTTACTATTGTAATCTCTTGTATCAGCGAGTGAAATTCAATAAGCATTAGTCATTTCATAATGGATGTAGGCAATACACTGAACCACTCTAAATGTCACAAACCAATTTTTCGACCTTCGAAAATCTACATCAATACGTCCACTGTATTACATGCCGGAAAATCGAATGCCAAAAATACCAGACCGTAAGGGAAAGAAGAAAGCGGTAGAAGAAGAAAATAGAAAACAATAACACAGAATATCACAGTCGCAGTGGAACAATACATAATAGATAACAATTGATCTTTATACGAAAGAACTATAACCGTTTTATACAATACATTATCAGAGTACAACACAAATCAATAGCACAATACGGAAAGTTATAATAACTTGTCCTCGCAAAAGCTGAATATACAGCTTAAATGCACAGTGGAATCAACACCAAGTACGTGTGATACCTTTCGTCGTCCAGCTTGTCTCCTGAGCTCCATAGCATCCTATCTTGAATCTGTAATACTCGGTCCGATCCGAGCATTATAATAAAATAACACCCGAGTCAGTCTGGAAAAGCAGCATGAGAAAACACACTCAATTGAATTATTGAAGGTTCTTGAAATCCTTTGAAAATCAAAGGTATCTCGTAAGACCACGCCACAAATAAACGTGTCGAGTTTTTACCTTACGATAACCAAAACATTTTATATAAAAATTCTCTGATATTATAATAGCGTCGAAGTACAAATACTTATTCAAATAGCTGAAATGCTTGCATCTCATGTTCCAGCATAGTTGTGCACAATCAAAACTGTACAATGCTTATTGGAGATTGGGTTGCATACAATGGCAGGGCTACTGGGGTACTGCCCGTCACAGTTTTGGTCTGGATCAGCGTACCGAGGACCACTCCGGATCACCTGCAACACAAAACCAGAACTACCCCTTATTGGATAGCCTGAATAAGATCACCCCACGGTTGGGATTAGCAACCGCCCACACAGCCAAAATAAAGGGACTCTAGACAGGGATGGCCTTACTCTACTTGGAAGCTACCTACTTAGCCTTGCTGGACCTCAACTATTTTAGCCATTCTCGGTTGATAAGGCTTGAGGCAACGATTAGCTTTTTACAACACATTCACTTAGAATGCTCATCGTCCTCTAATGATGATGGTCTGATAGCATTCGTCCATACAAGTCTGTTCCCGGTCCGAACGGAACCAAAGGCATTATTTCTACTATATCCATTTTGAAATCACCCTCAGGATTAGTAGCGATTAGCCCTTGCACTTCACTGCTTCATCTTCGACTCCAAGCTCTTGTCTTCCTTATGGAAACATACTCGTTGGGTCGGAGTGGTTTTCGGATCACAAATCTGATCTCGGTCTCTTCGAAACAACGTTCGCTATGTCTGGTAAACTCAACCCCGTTCTCTAGAAAATAAATAGACAAAAATAAGATCAGAGTTCACCTCCTAACCATTTTTGTGGACGGATTTCCTTATAAACGTCCTAGAAGAATGAAACGAGTTTATACGTACAGTATAACGCCTCGACCAGTAACTGTACCATATTATTCCCGTACTACTTCTAGATATTTCCAAAGTTATATCTGGGTCCAAATTTGATAGTCGGTTATTTACCTATCAAATAAACAATCATTCAACCAAATGTTTTATTTCCACTGAAAAAAAATCAAGTCTTATTTAATTTAGATTTTAAATAAATTAAATCGCGTTACCAAAAATATACACTTAAAATATTTAAATAAAGTTACTCAAATCACTTTATTCAAAATAATAGTTATGAAATTTTATAATAATTTTCCAAGTAAAATTTTGGCCAAAAACTACTTTTAAAATAAAACTATTATATAAAGTGTAAATATTTAATAACTATCCTTTAAATCATAATACTAATTTAACTTTTTTAAAAATAATTAACTACTATAATTAACTTAATAAATATTTACTTTAACAATTTTAAAACAATTAAATAATAAATTTTTCTAAAAACATTCTTTTAAACATCTTTAAAACTTCTAATTTATGCTTAAAAATCTTTCTTTGAAAATATGCTTAGCTTTTCAAGAAAATACACTTTCCACTCCAATACAGCCTATCTAATCATTTACAAATCCTTCTCGATTTATCTCCAGTTTAATTTATGTCATAATCCCGTAAATTGTCTTCCTTGCATTTTCTAAAAATAAACCACCATTTATTTTTAAAAACGATTTACCATCTCCGTATAAATTCAGACTATGAATTTACAATCCCAAATTATCCACTAATAACCACTTCATTTAATTTATAAACCCGGTTTATAAATCCCATAGTCTCATTTTCCTTTTATAACTGTCATAAAATACTTAAGTCCATTTTAAATCGACTTTCAAGATAAACTCCATTTTTAAATAAATCCCCCAATACATTCCAAAATCCACTAATTTCATATCTTACTTCCTTTTTATGATTTAAAAGCTTTATTTAAATTTGGAACATTAATTCCACATTCTATTTTTCAAATTCCCTCTTATTTTCCTCAAATCTATTTTAAATCTCAGATTTAAAAATAACTCTTTTATACTTAAAAAATCACTTAAGTCCCATTATTAAATCCTTTTATTCGATATTCCCAAAAATCTTTATCTTTCCTACTTAGAAATTATCGAGTGCAATTTTAAAATCAAATTATTTAATTTTTTCCAAAATTCTTTACTTTTAAATTTGTCCATCCTTTTTTATAAATCTCTTACTTTAAATTTTCCTTTTTCATTTCCCTTTAAAATTCAATATTTATATTTTTAAAATGCCAAAAATATGTCCAACAATATTATAGCATCCAATAAATTAAAATTTTCAACATAACCTACCACAGATTTTTCAACATTTCATATAACTGAATATAAAAATAATTTCAACATTTTTGAGGAATCTAGTTGGATCGCTCCAACCTGTTTCCCTGCATCCACAGATGTTAGCACAATACAAAAATACCAATCCCACTTCAAGGGGGATATCATGGTATATTGGGTCATCCGTTATTATGCGGGACGCATAGAGTCCCATTTGCTATATAATGCGGGAATATCAATCACTCCAATATACATATATATATACACACACTATTATATATAATATCGCAACCAGATTGATAATAATTATCAAATTCAATCAATCAATCAATAATTGACTTTACTACTTAAAATTAATTGTAGAAATTCCAAGTTGAGCGAGATTAACTCACCTTGATTTTATTTGCAACCCATTTCCATCTTGACTTGTTTTCTTCACGATTTTAGACCTTGTATAAACATTATATGGTTTATTAACATTTGAAATAATCGAACAGTCAGTTATCATTTATTAATTTAATTTAATCTAATAAATTAATTTTAAACTAATTTTCCTATGATAAATAATTATTAGTAACTAAAATAATTAAATAAGCTGATCAAACACGTTAATCACCATAATATATTATTTTAAAAATGACTAGCAAGTTAAAATATGTATGTATATTTTTATATAAATATTTATATTTATTATTTTTTCTATATACACATACACACATACACATACATACATATATACATACATACATATATATATATATATATATATATATATATGTTAATTTTAATTGAAAAGAGAAAAACTACATATACCTCTCTACCCTAAATACGCCCCCCCCCCCAATTCTCGGCCTCACCACCACACAGCAACCTTTGACTGACCTTTCTCCTCCGCGAGTCACTAGAAATTCCAAGCTCAAGCCTAATGCTGCCTCGTCCAGGTTTCCCAATAGGATCGCACAGCAGGCTCCGCATCGAACCGCTTCAACTCGCGACACCCTATGTTGACAGAGTCCCACCTAAATCGAATCCTCCCATCAAGTCGCTGCACCTCCCTGGCCTCATCCTCCACCTCCTTTCAATTTTCTCGCATGTGAGCCAAGCATCCAAACCTAAATCGTGAAATTTCCCTTGCCTGCTTACCGCGACAACGTCGCCGCACAACTTGTGTCGTCCCCTTGCCATTGCGATTCGAACATAGACCCTTTCCTTTTAAATGAATATCCTTGATTCAGTTACTTAGCAGGAGGATCTGAATGCGATTTCATGATCTTTTATTTTTATTTTTATTTTCACTGGTTGATTTTTATTTTTTGAGCGAATTTACATTTCTTTTTCCTTGCTTTAATCGGCCTCACTATTTAAAGAAGAAGAAGAGATACCGTGATTTGATTTTGGATTAAGAGAAGAGAAGTTTGTGTGTTGGGTGTTGCCTACAGTGACCTTGAAGTGATATGAAAAAGAGGAAATGTGAATATAGACAATTAATATATATATATATATATATATTATTTAAAATTTCCAAACGTCACTAATCCACAACTTAAAACCATGACATCCTATCGAGGCATGCCGCTAGGCGCTTATAATGTTAAACCCCTATTTCGAATTCAATGAAAAAGGTTTCGAGTCCTAATTCGATTGTATGGAGAAGATAGCTTTTCGGACCAAGTTATTATATTGAATTTTCGATATAGATTTCAGCGCGTTTATATAACATACAGCCAAACGATAACTCCAACCACTATTAAAATCCGATAATAATACACTATTACGGAACCAACGGAACTGGTTTCGTCGAATTCCGAGACTGTGCCTCGGAGGGCTATTTTTAATTGTCAATTTAAACGATATATTATTAAAACTGAACAAAACACTTTTAAATTCTATTTTATAAGTTCTATTATCTTCGGTATTATTAATATAAATTTTGTAAGCCTTTAAATTATTTTTAACGGCTTAAAACCCCAGGTTCAACAATTTACCCAATTTCCAATTATTTAATTCAATAATTAAATTATCAAATAATTGGTTATATTTGAAATTCAAGTTAAAGATTAACTTCGAACTATTTAAAATCGATTTAATATTCCAATTTCAAATGTCCAAAAGTCTGGGTCGTTACATTCCTCCCTCCTTTTAAGAATTTCGTCCTCGAAATTGCCAGGTAAGAAGAATGGTCCAATAATAGTTTACTATTTTCCCAAAACCAAACAGTTTTTTGACAATTTTCCAAACAATCTTTTTATTAGAGACACACTATCACTCTTACCAACTCACAAACTCATCCATAGGTTCCAAATAATATTATCCCTTCAATAATTCAAACTATAGTTTAAAACCAAAATTTAAACCATCAAAATTTTCTCAATATTTTGATTACTCTCTAAATTTTCGAAAATTTTTGCCAGCATCTCCTCTACGTAGCTAGACAAGGACAGCTACAAAATGCCTCTACGGGCCTCAAATTTTCAAAAGAAAACAAAAGCCAAGTGGCTAGATCAGAAAACCATCAATTTCATACAGTAATTTAAACACATACCTTTTTGTCGGCAATCAAACTGATCTTCTGATATCGTAAACATCAATTTTTCCTTTTGTTTTTTAATTACCCGCACCCTGCTTACCAATAATATCTCATCATATAACTCAAAATCAATTTGTTCATTTCTTTTCAAAAATTTCAATATTTATTTCATTCAAGCCCGTACAATGTACATATATCATCCGTACGCAATATCACATCTGATCACTCACTTGATCATACAATTTCACTTTCCAACTAGTATCGTTGGCACGACTCCCTAGTGCGGACTCAAATCTAATTCCCTGATCGAAAACTGTCATTCTCCTTGCATAGCCATATACTGTGATAGAGAATTCAGGATCAATCAAAAATCCATATCCAGGCTTCGCCATCGAAAATCGAGTGAAAAATCCCAACTCGGATCGATATGACTATCTCGAAATTATGTGCTTGCATCTGGATCGAATCATTATATGAATAAAATAATATACGTACAACTTACATATTAACTTCCAATTGATTATTATTCATATCAATTTTTTTATTCACATTTATTTTGATTTCCATTCACTTATCCACACTTATCATTTCACACACCTTTCTTAAATCTTCATTCAAATACTTAACTCAATGTATTTTTCCCAATACAATTTACCTAAGAATTTCACCCTCAACTTTCCTTAAGTCAACTTATACATTTTTATACAATGTTCTTAGATTTATTTCCTCTCCATCACTGAAGTTTTATATCCATTTTTATTCAATCTACATTTTCAATTCCATTTGATTCAGTTTATCTCCTTATTTTGAATGTTGAATTATATTCATCTTATCTCGAATCATATTTAATTAACCATTTCTGTAATTAACTCCACTCACTAATTTATTCATATCTCAAACAAATTTTATTTCCACACTTTTATTATTTTTAGCCCACCCGAACAAATTCTTCAACTTTTCTTTATTTAACATAATTCGAGTTCCAATATTCAGTTTCAATTCCATTTACTTACCAATTTAAATTAACTTGTTCATTCACAAATTCATTTCAACCTAATAAACTTTATTTCAAAAACTTATTCCATTTAGCGTACCTAGGACAAATTCTCAAAATTCACTTTATTTTTAAACCTTAAGTTAAGTTTTAATTCCATTCCAATAAACACCTTTCAAAAATTTTATAAGTCCTAACTTATTTATATCCAATGAACATTTTAAATAAGATTCCAGAGTTTTATTTAAACTATTACTCAATATTTTCCAAAATCAATTTTGAAATCTACTGTATCCAACATCCCTTGGTATATCAAATTATCCTTTGAATTCCAAATCAAATCAGCTTTGCACATAAATTCCAATTCAAAACTTTCAGGTAGCAATTCCTCTCTAGGAAACTCGAAAATGAACACCAATGATGTCGCTATCATCATTAGAATTATTTTCTAGCGACCGAACTGAGTTCAGTACTTTTAATTCTTTTAAAAAACATTTCAAATATTTTTAAATTCCAAATCAAACCAAATTTCATATCCAATTCAAAAATATTTTTAGAATAATATCATTATTATTCCTCCAAAACCTTTGAAAATCATTTTCAAACTCAAAGGGAATTAAATTTTCCCAAATTTTCGAATTTCAAATCCTTTCAATTTATATTTAAATATTACTCTAGAATTTTTATCCCATTTCAATTATAAATCACATTTATAATTCACATCTACAAATTCCATTTTGTTATGTGAATTAATTTCCTTAACTTTTGGTTACAATTTCAATTCTTTATTCAATTTCCACAACAACAATGATAATAGTCTAACGTTATCATTTCTTGACAACCAAGCAAACCATATACACTATAATAATTTATCAAAATTATTCTCTTTATGTAAAAAAATACTTTAGGTCAAATTATTTCATTTACCCCATTTTAAAACAATGTCGGTCGAATTGTTCTATTCAAGTGCTTAGAGATCCCTATCAATTACGTGAATTACTCATATTGACCAGAATCCATAAGCCACTCCATAAACCAATCAATACTATATAAAAAAATTATATTCACTAACAAACACGTGCTCATATCTATTAATACACTCAAACTCATTTTAGGGTGCTACTGACCCTATCTCTAATGAGTAATCCCCACCAGAGCCAAGGTTCTCGCTTAACCTTCAACTCTGATACCACAATGTCACGACCCAGTTTTTCGACCTTCGAAAATCAACATCAATATGTCCACTGTATTACATGTTGGAAAATAGAATGCTGAAAATTCCAGACCGTAAGGGAAAGAAGAAAGAGGTAGAAGAAGAAAATAGAAAATAACAACATAGAATCTCACATTCGCAGCGAAACAATATATAATAGATGACAATTGATCTTTATGCAAAAAAACTATAATCGTTTTATATATTACATTATCAGAATACAATACAAATCAATAGCACAATACCGGACAGTTATAACAATTTGTCCTCATAAAAGCTGACCACACAGCTTATAATGCACAGCGGAATCTATACCAAGTACGTGTGATACATCTCGTCGTCCAGCCCGTCTCCTGAGCTCCATAGCATCCTATCCTGAATCTGTAATCTCGGTCTAACCCGAACATTATAATAAAATAACACCCGAGTCAGTCTGGAAAACCATCATGAGAAAACATACTTAATTGAGTTATTAAAGTTTTCAATATCCTTTGAAAATCAAAGGTATCTCGTAAGACCACGCCACAAATAAACGTGTCGGTTTTTTACCCTACGTTAACCAAAATATTTTATATCAAAATCCTCTGATATTATAATAGTTTCTAAGTATAAATAATTATTCAAATAGAGGAAATGCTTGCATCTTACTTTCCAGCATAGTTGGGCACAATGAAAACCGTACAGCGCTTATTGGACATTGGGTTCCATACAATGGCAGGGCTACGGGATACCGCCCGTCATAATACCAGGTCAGCGTACTAAGGACCAATCGCTATTCCCTGAAACACAAGACCAGAACTATCCCTTACTGGATATCCCGAATAAGATCACCTCGCGGTTGGGATCACAACCGCCCACACAGCCGAAATAAAGGGACCCTAGACAGGGATGACCGTACCCTAATTGGAAGCTACCCACTTAGCCTTGTTACACCTCCCTTGTTTTAGCCATTCCTGGTTGATGAGGCTTGAGGCTACGATTACCTTTTTAGAGCACATTCACTTAGAATGCTCATCGTCCCCCAATAACGACGGTCTGATAGCATTTATCCGTACAAGGTCGTTCCCGGACCGAACGGAACCGAATGCACTATTCCTACTACATCCATTTTAAAATCATCCTCAGGATTAGTAGCAACTAGCCCTTGCACTTCACTGCTCCATCTTCGACTACAAGCTCTTGTCTTCCTTACGAAAACATACTCGTTGGATCAAAGTGGTTTTCGGATCACAAATCTGATCCCGGTCTCTTCGAAACAACGTTTGCGATTTCCGGTAAATTCAACCCCGATTCTCTAGAAAATAAAAAGACAAAAATAAGATCGAAGTTTACCTCTTAATCGTTTTTGTGGACGAATTTCCTTATAAACGTCCTAGAAGAACGAAACGAGTTTATATGTACAGTATAGCACCTCGAATGGTAAATGTGCAATATAATTCCCGTACTTCTTCTAGATATTTCCAAAGTTATATCTGGGTCCAGATTTAATAGTCGGTTATCTAACTATCAAATTAACAATCATTCAACCAAATGTTTTATTTTCGTTGAAAAACATCAAGTCTTATTTAATTTATATTTTAAATAAATTAAATCACTTTATCCAAAAATATACACTTAAAATTTAAAACAAAATTACTTAAATCACTTTATTCAAAATAATTGTTATGAAATTATATAATAATTTGCCAAGTACAACATTGGCCAAAAACTACTTTTGAAATAAAATTATTACCTAAATTACAAATATTTAATAATTATCCTTTAAATCATAATACTAATTTAACCTTTTAAAAATAATTAACTACAATAATTATTTAATAAATATTTACTTTAACAATTTTAAAACAATTAAATAATAAAATTTTCTAAAAACATCTTTAAAACTTCTTATTTATACTTAAAAATCTTTCTTTGAAATTATGCTTAGCTTTTGAGGAAAATACACTTTCCACTCCAATATAGCATGTCTAATCGTTTAAAAATCCTTCTCGATTTATCTCTAGTTTAATTTACGTCCCAATCCCGTAAATTTTCTTCCTCGCATTTTCAAAAATTAACCATCGTTTATTTTTGAAAATGATTTACCATCTCCTTATAAATTCGCACCGTGAATTTATAATCCCAAATTATCTACTGATAACCACTTCATTTAATTTATAAACCCAGTTCATAAGTCCCATAGTCTCATTTTCCTTTTATAACTGTCAAAAAATACTTAAGTCAATTTTAAATCGACTTTCAAGATTAAACTCCATTTTTAAATAAATTCCCCAATACATTGAAAAATCCACTAATTTCATATCTTACTTCCTTTTCATGATTTAAAAAGATTTATTTAAATATAAAACACTAATTCCATATTTTATTTTTCAAATTCTCTCTTTATTTTCCTCAAACCTATTTTAAATCTTGGATTTAAAAATCACTCTTTTATACTTAACAAATTACTTAAGTCCCATTTTTAAATCATTTTATTCGATATTCCCAAAAATCTTTATCTTTCCATACATAGAAATTATCGAGTACAATTTTAAAATCAAACTTTTTATTTTTTTAAATTCATTACTTTTAAATTTATCCATCCTTTTCTATAAATCTTTTATTTTAAATTTTCCCTTTTCATTTCCCTTTTAAAATTCAAACTTTATATTTTTAAAATGCCAAAAAGATGTCCAGCTATATCATAGCATTCCGTTAAGTTAAAAATTTCAACATAACCTACCACTGATTTTTCAACATTTCATATAATTGAATATGAAAATAAATTCAACATTTTTGAGGAATCCAGTTGGATCCCTCCAACCTGCTTCCTTGTATACACAGATGTTAGCACATTATAAAAATACCAATCCCACTTCGAGTGGGATATCGGGGTATAGGGTCATCCACTATTATACAGGGTGCATAGGGTCTCATCCGCTATATAATGCGGGAATATCAATCACTCCAATATACATATATAAATTATTATATATTATCACATCCAGACTGATAATAATTATCATTCAATCAACCAATACTTAATTTTACTATTAAAATTAATTGCAGAAATTCCAAGTTGAGTGAGATTAACTTACCTTAATTTTATTTGCAACCCATTTCCATCTCGGCTTGTTTTCTTCATGATTTTAGACATTGTACAAACATTATATGGTTTATTTAACATTTGAAATAATCGAGCAGTCAATTATCATTTATTAATTTAATTTAATCTAATAATTTAGTTTTAAACTAATTTTCCTATGATAAATAATTTTTAGTAACTAAAATAATCAAATAAACCAATTAAACAAGTTAATCACCATAATATATTATTTTAAAAGCAAGTTAAAATATGTATGTATATTTTTATATAAATATTTATATATATTTTTTCTGTATATACACACTTATATATGTGTGTATCTGTATGTGTGTGTGCGCTAATTTTAAATTGATAAAGAAAAACTGCATATACCTCTCTGCCCTAAAAATCCTCTCCCATTCTCGGCCTCACCACCACACAACATCCTTCGACCGACCTTCCTCCTCCTCGAGCCACCAGAAATTCCAAGCTCAAGCCCAATGCCGCCACGTCCAGGCTTCCCAATCAGATCGCGATAGCCGACTCTGCCTCGACCCGCTTCAACTCATGACACCCGATGTTTACTAAGGCCTACCTAAATCGAATCCTCCCATCAAGTAGGCTCCCTAGACCCGTCCTCCGCATCCTTACAATTTGCTCATGCGTGAGCCAAGCATCTATACCCAAATTGTGAAACTTCCCTTACCTTCCTATTGCGACAACCGCCGCCCCACATCTTGCGCCACCCCGTTGCCATTGCAATTCGATCGCAGACCCTTTCCTTTTAAATCAATATGCTCGATTCGATTACTTAGTAGGAGGATCTGAGAGCGATTTTGTGCTCTTTTATTTTTATTTTTATTTTTACTGGTCCATTTTGAGTTAATTCGATTTCAAATTTGGAAGGAAAATGAGGAGCGCGATCATTATATTTTTTCTTCGAATGCATTTGCATTTCTTTTTCCTTGCTTTAATCAGCCTCATTATTTAAAGAAGAAGAAGAGATACCGTGATTTGATTTTGGCTTGAGAGGAGAGAAGTTTGCATGTTTGGTGTTGTTTGTAGTACCCTTAAGTGATATGGAAAAGAGGTGATGTGAATATAGACAATCAATATATATATGTATATGTATATGTATATATATGTATATGTATATATTATTTAATATTTTCAAACATCTTAAATCCGTAGCTTAAAACCTTGACCTCCTATCAAGGCATGTCGCTAGGCATTTGTAATGTTATACCCCTATTTCGAATGCAATGGAAAAGGTTTCGAGTTCTAATTCGATCGTCTAAAGAAGATAGCTTTTTGGACCAAGTTATTATATTGAATTTTCAATATAGATTTCAGTGCTCCGTACGGCCAAACGATAGCCCAACCATTACGAAATTTGAAATCTGATGATAATACACTATTACGGATCCAATGAAAATGGTTTCGTCAAATTCCGAGATTGTGCCTTGGAGGGCTATTTTAATTTGTCAATTTAAATGATATATTTTTAAAACTGAGAAAAACACTTTTAAATTCAATTTTAAAAGTTCTATTATCTTAAGCATTATTAATATAAATTTTATATGCCTTTAAATTATTTTTAACGGGCTTAAAACCTCAGATTCAACAATTTACCCAATTTCCAATTATTGAATTAAATGATTAAATTATCAAATAATTGGTTATATTTGAAATTCAAGTTAAAGATTAACTTTTAAATATTTACAATTGATTTAATATTCCAATTTCAAATGTCCAAAAGTCCGGGTTATTACACTAGATTTGTGTGTTTCTATATTTATTCTTATCTGCTGATTGGATTGCTTGTTAGATTGTCTCATTTAACATTTATCTTCTTCATTTTATCTCTTCGAACATATCTGAAGAGTGTTGTGTTCAATTTTGGTACAAACACTTTGGTGCTTTCATTGAGAGAACCTAGCTTTTCTCTTGCTCATTAGATCTATTGCCGATATTGGATTGCTAGAATCTGAGAAGATCTATATCTCAAGCCTAGAAGTTCTTCCTTCCTATTCAGATTTGCACTAAGTCTAGGAGAAAACTTCACTATTCACTATGGTCGCTACTAGGACTACCTCAATCGCTGTAGATCTAGAAGGACATGATAGACAGAATCCTGTACAACCTCCCTCTATAGACCAGAATGCTGCAGGACCTTCAGATCCACAAGGCCATGTCACCAGGGGAGAGTTCCAACTACTGATGAAAGAGATGAATCAAAGCCGCCAGCAGCTCCGTTCCAACGTGGAGTTAACCAATCGGCTGAACAATGAAAGACGAAGGAGATCCAAAAGGGATCAGGCTTCCTACTCATCCATTGAAAGTTCAGCTTCTTCTAATTACAATCATAGATCCACGAGCCTATGGCTGGATGGAAGCTATACATAGGCTACTGGACATCAGCGCACTCTTAATTTTGGGCAACAGAGATTGGCCCATCAGCCAGCCACCAAACCAGACCCTCCTCTCCAGGAGGACTGGTTCCTTATCACACTACTGATAACTACGCCACTGCCACTGCTATTGAGTTAGGAGTTAACTCTCGAAACCGAACGGATTCGAACCATCGCCAGCATGATTATACTTCTGAGCCTTATGTTCCTGAAGACCTAGAGATAAGGAGGTGAGATATGGACCATCGATCGTGACCGGCCCATCCCCGCATTGTGGAACCCGACCACACCTTGGCTCAGCATGCCTAGAATATCCAGATGCTAGACATCCCGACAATTATCCGTCAAATGATCCGTGAAAGCTAAGGCCTCACCAATGACGAATGTGAAATCTCCCGGAGTCATACCCCTTTCACTGATGATATCCTCTACATTGAACCGCCTCAGCGGCTCTACCTGCTTACGAAAGGGCTCTGACCCTAACCAACACATTTTAAAGTATGAATGATTAATGAATGCCGCATGGGCTTATGATGCGGTCAAATGCCAAAGTTTCCCAATCTCCCTAGGGGGCATAGCGATTATGTGGTTTACTCGTCTACCACCCCAATCTATCTCATGATTCGACCAGTTGGCAAGGAAGTTTGGTGAACAGCTTTGCATGCATGTGACAAGGCCCAAAGATGTTAATGCTTTGTCCTGCGTCACTCAAGCTCCCGAAGAGACACTTTTACCTGGAAAGGTTCCACGTTGCATGCGATGAGATTAGTAAACCTAATGAAAATTCCATTTTGATGGCACTAACTGAGGAAATCTATCTCGATTCCAAATTTGGCAAATGATTGATCGAAAAAACCCCTACTTAGCTCAGTTCTTGAGAAGAAAGGATGCAAAACAGTCTAGGAATAAGGATGACACGGGGCCCAGTGTGGAAGGAATGCAAAGCAATGTCGCTGTGAAACAAACCGAGGAGAGTTCCGGAAAGGTGCAGTTAAATATACAAAATAAACAGAATCATCAGAAAGGTGATGGAAATCAGGGAAGGAAACGGGATCAAAATCGTGGACCGCGACATAGAGCTCCCATGTTTGACACTTATATTCCTTTAAATACACATTTGGAATTTGTGTACTTGCAAATTTGCAATACTATCCAATATTAAAACCTACATTAAATCTATCATCAGAGAAACAGTTTTTGATGGGGAAGTTTTGTAGATTTCACGATAGTTATGGCCACAACACGAATGAGTGCCGTCATTTATAGGATATTATCGAGAAGTTGATCCTAGAAAGAATGTTGGAGCAGTTTGTTCGGATGCCACAGTTTGGAGGTATGGGCCCATTGAATTAAAAATAAAAACCAAATCAGGTTGGACCGTAGGAACCCTCTCATACCGGTGGGAGGTTAGTGATTAACACTGTTGTTGGGGTCGTACGCCATCTTTATTAGGCATGCGAGCTTTGAATGTTGCAGTAATTTGGAAGACGGGGCTCTGACCAAACAACAAAAAATGATGACAAACGACATTGTATTTTGAGATAGGGATGCTGACAGAGTCGATCCCTAACCATTGATCCACTAGTCATTTTAGTTCAGATAGGTCCTGCTTGGATGAAAAAGATCATAGTGGATAGTGGAAGTTCAGTGGACATACTCTTTAAGCGAGCCTATGATCAAATGAAGATGGAAGTGAAAGATCTGAAGCCTTGTCAGTCTCATATTCATGGCTTCAATGGAAGTGCGACTGTACCCACTAGGATGATGGAGCTACTAGTGGAGTTGGGAGTTGGAGAACATCGGAGAATTTAGATATTATAGTTTATTGTATTGCATATAGACTCACCATACAACGCTCTTTTGGGCCGACCGGCCCTAGCTGAGTTCAGGGCTGCTATCGCCTCTTGGTGTTTACTTTGAAATTCCCTACCGACAATAGGGTTAGAGTTGTTCAGGGAGACCAGGCTGCAGGACGAGCCTGTTATGTTGTTAAGCTACGTGAAGTGCAACAAAAAGAAAAGGTAAAGGGCGTAGAGGAATCTCTCTACGTCCTCTTTGTGGAGAATTGACAGTTAATGCTTGGGCCCAGGCCCAGGCACCATAACCAATTCCCATGAGATCTTGACCCAAGAGATACTGAACGCGAAGATGAAGTCAAAGACAATCAGGCTTCTCTGGCAGAGCTGATAATCGATGTTCCGATCGATAACGATGACGATTCAAAATGGTAAAGATTGATCTCAGCTAAATCAACAGATGAAGGAGGAATTGGTTGAATTTCTCTGGGCAAACCTCGACGTGTTTGCCTGGATGCACTTTGACATGTGTGGGATCTCACTGGACCTCGGAAGCTACACATTGAATATTGACCACAACATGTCCCAATCAAGCAAAAAGGCGTAGTATGGATCCAGAGAGATCTGGCATCCTTAAGGAAGAGGTAGACAAACTCAGGTCGAACAGGTTTATCCGAGATGCGTTATATTTAGAATGGGTATCCAATCCTGTACTTATCAGGAACCTAACGGAAAATGGAGGACATGCGTTGACTACTTAGATTTGAATAAATCTTACCTTAAAGACAGTTTTCCACTTCCTCGGATTGATCATCTCGAGACCCAACTGCCAGACATGAACTCTTATCCTTCGTGGATGCATATTTGGGTTACAATCAGATAACAATGCACCTACTTGATCAGGAGCATACCGACTATTTCACTGTTTTGGGATCTATTGTTACAAAGTGATGCCGTTCGGACTTAAGAACGTCGAGAAAACCCATCAGAGACTCGTCAACTGAATGTTTGCTACTAGATTGAAAAGATCATGGAGGTATATATAGATGACATGCTTGTGAAGTCACGATTCTCCACCATTCATTTTAAAGACCTAGGAATGAAGTTCAACATCCTCCGAGAGTACATGATGAAGCTCAACCCATTGAAGTGTCACTTTGGGGTCGCGTTTGGAATTTTTTTTGGATTCATCATTAATTCTCGGGGAATCGAAGCCAATCCTGAGAAAATCTGGGCAATTAGAAATCTTGAGACTCCAAGGACTATAAAGCAAGTTCAGAGCCTCAACGGGAAGGCAGCAACATTGAGCAGGTTCATTTTAACATTCAGTGACAAATGTATTCCCTTCTTCGATCTAATAAGAAAAGGGAAATAGAACTTTGAATGGACTACAGAATGTGAGGTCGCATTTCGAGCACAAGTTCAACACCTATCCACACCACCCATTCTGTCAAGACCTATTTGTCATGAGAGATTGTATATCTACTTGGTGGTGTCAGAAAACGTAATCAGTGCCGCCTTAATTTGGGAGAAGGACTGGATACAACTAGTGAATATCCCAAATATGTTTGGAAGCTACATACTGATAGTGCATCAAATGACCGCTGCTTAGACGCTGGGGTTGTATTTGCAACTCCTGAAGGCCGATCTATATGCTATGCTTTAAAGTTAGATTTCTATGCGACCAACAACAAGGCCGAATACGAAGCCCTGCTCACCGGACTTAGGCTTGCCAGAGATTTAAGAATTGTTGCTATGGAGATTTACTGCGATTCATAGTTGGTCGTGTGCCAAGTTCGGGGGGAGTATTAAGCCAAAGACCGAAGGCTGGCTGCTTATCTTGCTCGAGTCCAGGAAATATTGAATCAGTTCAATTATTATGCCATCTATTGCATACCCTGAGAACACAATCAGAAGGCCAATTCCTTGACAAAGTTAGCATGTGCCTTAACTCATTCCCGTAGAGACATTTTCTTCCCCGAGTGTTGATCAAATGGATACCGATTGGATACTTGAAGTCGTTCCCCATAAGGAGTCATGGATGTCTCCGTTCAGAAACTATCTCGAGCATGGGACCCTACTAGATCATAGGAATGAAAAAAGATAAGTTCTTTGAAAAGCTTCGTTGTTCACCATTCAGAATGGAGTCATGTATAAAAGAGGATACTCTGTTCCTTTACTATGGTGTATCACCCACGATGAAATCAATCAAGTATTGCATGATATACACAAAGGAGAATGTGGCGATCACACTGGGGATAAGCCCTTGCTAAGAAACTGCTTCGATATGGTTATTATTGGCCGACTGTAAATCGCGACTCATCAGATTATGCCAAAAAGTGTGACAGATGTCAGAAGCATGCTCGGATCCCAAGAACCCCACCTACCGAAATAACTCAGATGGTTAGTCCGTGGCCGTTTGCAGTATGGGGAATCGACGTTATTGGGTCTCTACCTCTAGCTAAAGGTGGTGTGAAGTACGTCATTGTTACAGTTGATTACCTTACCAAATGGGCAGAAGCTGAGCCTCTTGCTACTATCACCACGAAGAAAATGATCAACTTTGTTGTACGTAACATAATTTTTTGATTTGGTCTCCCACATACCATCATCACTGACAACAGAGTCCAATTTGATAGTGTCGAGTTCAAGAATGTCTATCAGCGATTCCATTTCCAGAAGAAACTCTCTGCAGTTGCGCACACTCAAGCGAATGGACAGATTGAAGCTGTTAATAAGGTTATAAAGTCCATTTTGAATAAATGATTGGAAAAGGCTAGGGGTAAATGGGTCGATGAACTTCCTGTGGGCCCTATAGGCTTATCGAACAACCCATAAGTCCACGACCGGCTATACACAGTTTTCGGTTTCCTATGGTTCAGAAACAGTTATTCGAGTCGAGTTGGAATTACCTTCTCATCATGTGACGTATTATGATTCGAAGACGAATGCTATATCACTTGCTGAATCTCTTGACTTACTGGATGAGAAGCGTGAAGAGGCTGATTTGAGGACAGTCGCGTACCAACGTCGAGTCACCCAATTGTACAATGCCAAGGTCCGACCCCGAACCTTTGAACTCGGCGATCTCATCTTCAAGAGAATTTATCCGGTCCCTTCGCATATGAAACTAACGGGGGAGGGACTGTATGTTATCGAACGAAGACTCGGAGACGGCACCTTTAAATTATCAACCGTTGATGGTCTTACTTTTCCGAGAGCCTGGAACAACGAAAGTCTTCGTCGCTACTACATATAACAGGCTTCATTTATTCATTCAGTTTGCTTATCATTTGCAATTTATTTATGCATTTTGAAATTTGATTTGAAATAAGGCAACTAACTTTGACGTATTTTCTTATTTTAGCAATAATATGCAATCTCTTCAAGCTAGAGCAGTGATTCTTCAAATGCGTCATACGACCATCACAATGCATGAAGAGCTAAGTTCCACCTTATGGTGGGGTTTATTCAAATAGGCAGTGACTGTGATACGATCGGTCACTCGCTATGTGAAACCTGAGCTCGGGGGCAAGCCATCACACTGAAGCAAAAAAATAATTGATACACGATAATCCTCTAATTAACACCAACTCCCAATGTGCAAGCTGGAGTATAAACTTAAAAATGCAGGCTCGAAGAGGGTGGGTCCATCCACCTAACGACTTCACCCGTTTTTAAACCGACTCCAGTTTACCAGAGTGCGAAATGGAGTATAAACATCAAATCGGGTGTAAACCGACCACCCTTGAGACAACTCCAAGTCCCTGAGTGTGGACCGGAGTATAAACATAAATCGGGTGTGATTGGTCACCCACGAATTAATCTAGGTCCCTAGAGTGTAGACGAAATTCTAAATATCAAATGGGTGTGACTCACCACCCTTAGAATAACTTAAGTCCCAGGAGCACGGACATGTCTGTAAACATTAAACGGGCGTGATTGGCCGCCAACGTACAAGTGCAATCCCCAGAGTGTGGATGCGATTACCAATAGATGAGCGAGTGTGATCCAATCAATCAAACTCTTCTCTTTTCAACTTCATTCCAACTAAGTTAAGCTTGATTTATCGAAGGCGGAATGCGACTGCCCGAAACTCAAGTACCAGCTACTGATTGAAACAGTACAATATTGAGACTCGACTTAACTTTCGGTTATAACCCGAAGCTATAACTTTGGGACTTAACAAATAAATTCAGGTTTGATTCAGAGACTAAGGCCTTACAGATATGTTGAATGGAAGTGCGAGCGCTAAAGCACTTGATCAAATAAATACAAAACTGTGCTGGAAGCAAAATGAAATTTTATTTCAACCGTTCATTAAAAAGGAAGGATAAATACAAAACTATTCCAAAAAATTTTACTAGCAGGGGCCGAACCCGCATCTATACATGGCCTATATGAAGCAAAAGAAAATTCTTGTCTATCTACCAAAAGAGGGAAGCAAGAAGATATGTCTATTCTCTCAATTTCTTCTTCCTCGACGTTGACCCACTGGAGATACCTCTCGGGTGCCTTTTCGAACCTTTGCCTTTTGATGGTTGATCTCCAACCGGTAGAATTATGGTGACATCTCCCTTCGAACTCATAGGATTTGGAATGATTTTTGAATGCAGAGTCAGAGGAATAGGATTGCTCTCGATGTTAGAAAATGAGGGAGACACAACGTGTCAACAACTATACCACTAGGAGAAATCATTCTCAAAGGAGCTGGACCAGGACCTGCCATACCACCTCCGGTACCACTAGCATGTGCGGCTGCTTCCATCTCGGCGTTAATCCCCACTATGATCTCTTCTTCATGAATTGTTTGTGCATCCACGGGGATGCTGCCAATTGGGCCTGAAGAGCTAACTATAAATGCGCCTGCGCCTATGACAAATGGCAGGTCGATAAGTGGGTCGCTTTGATGACCAAGAAGTTTCTCCATCATCTGCTCGTCAAAAGTAAAAGTGCACCCTTACACTCTAGGCAGCGGTCGTTGTTGTGGTCGCCTCTGTCATAAGGGCCTCCTGCTCATGATGCGACTCTTAAGTTGCGGGGGGCATGACCGATGCAGCTCTTATCGCTGAATAGAGATAAGGTAAAAAGTGTTAGTGAATACTTCAAACAACGCTCTCGACTTTGAATAAATGCAAGAAATATTCAGAATACCTTCCCAGAATGGCTTGTGGGTGAAGCCGAAGCAGCTTCAGTGACATGCTCATGAGCTGGAGACAACTGTGATTGATCAGGATTATATGTGGGCACAGATTGAGGATCAACCATAGAAGTAGGTTCGGGCAGGGTTGGCATAGGAATTTTGAAGCCTGCATCATGATGCTAATGCCAGAACCCTCTTTAGCCTCCGAATGCTGAGTACCAAGTCTCTCTTCCTCAAACGTGATAGTGACGTCATGGATAACTCTTTTCTTATCCTAATTCAGCATTCAATTCTCTAATTCAAACTCATCGTTGGATTCAGTGTGATGCTCTGCTTTTCCATCTTCAACCAAGCGGCACCAAGCATTGTATAAATGTGATGGATAATTTTTTAGTTGTCTTAGATTTTGATGCTTCAGAACGTTGGCATTATACGTAATGAGAAGATCTTCAATGTCAACCTCCAACCTGGCCTCTGCAGCTCTCACTTCATTCTAAACCCTGACTTCGGCTTCCTAAACCATTAGCGTTGCCACATCCCTCTCGCCCTGAGCACCATAGCCTGCTCGCATGCTTCCTGGGTGGCTTTATTTGCATCATCTTTCTCTTTGACGACTTCAACATGTTTAGCTTTAAGCTCCTCAAGCACTTTTAGAACCCCATCTCTTTCGGCCATAACTATAGTGGTTTGATGCCCCATTTCTTTAACCTGGGCTAAGTGTGTCCGCCTCATCTCCTCCATCCTCTGGCTTGCCTCATCAGCTCTTTTATTGGCTTCTATTTATGAATTTCTCATGGACTCGCTTTCATCATTAAGCACCTGAATTTTGCGGTCCTTCTGAACGAGACCAATTCCTAATTTCTCGATTGTCTTCGCCCGCTCAAAGGCCACCGTTGATACTTTATCTGCGGTCTTTATCCATTCCCGATATTGGCCATAAACATTGTGTATATAGTCATGCATTGTCTGTTATGAATTGATGGGAATTCTCTTTAAGTGCTGGGGAAAGATGAACCGTCAAAGAAGATATTTGAAAAATCTTTTTTCAACTTGGCGATTCTAATCATTCCTTCCCCGATGGGCTCTATAATGGATTGTTCATTGACAACGGGAGTTTCAGTTTAAATCATCCAACAATGTTGGTCAGGCCTTGGTTCTTGGGAAGGTGGTATTTGACGTGAAGATTCCAGGGGTTGTTTGCCAGAACCAGAAGGTTGTGTTAGGCCTATAGGTGGAGGAGAGCATGACCGGGAATAATGCCTATACTCCCTCTCCTATCCCTATCCCTTTCCCTCTCGTAGCGCTCCCTCTCCTGACTGGAATAGCCGTGATCGCAGTCTCTATCGGTCTCACGTCTATGAGACTCAGAGTATGAGCTGGATGAACGGCGCACAGAGCAAAGGCTACCAAGCATATGTTCCTACCTCGTCCTCATATCTGTAAAATGAAAAGTGAAGCAGAGTTGGTAATCTCCAAAGATGAATAGATTATGATTGGAAATTGTGTAATGCCGTGAAGTGTGTTTATGCACGTTCAATCCCCCAACCAACCGGTTATATCAGCCATACTCGAAGGAATTGACTCACCTAGATCTAAAGTGCTCTGGAGCCCTTCCAATCCGATATCTTGTTGGAGCGACACTTAGTCCGAAATTGGAACGTCTGCAAGTCCTTCGAAAGGATTCTCCATGTGTGAGGGAGGAGCCTCTAAAATTATACCACCAGTGGCTGGCAGAGACACAACCACAGATTTCCATCTCGTAGACTTGCGAAGCTTATGAGAAACCGCCTTGCCTTTATTTTTTCCTCTGAATGTCAAGGACTATCTGAGGGCCTAGCTATGGGTTCATCTTCAGTGGGTGTATCCTCTTCGCCATGCTGCTCAGCGATTACAATACCAAGCATTCTACGCGTAGCTCGTCTTGTCGGAGCTACCGTAAGAGATCCTTCAAGCCCTATACTCTGGTCCCTGTCGACTAGCCCAACAGCCCTCATATTTTCATCCATAAGTACCGCTTCGATCTCTCTAATCTCGTCGGTTACCTCCTGGAGAATCTTGACGATCTCCTTAAATTAATCTCCTTCAGGTTACGGTATTCAAGCTAAAAGAGATAACAACATTAAACTCAGGATTAATAGGGATTAACCAATTGGCCGTCGAAGAAATTGCGACACTTATGTCTAACTAGCCATCGTCTAGCGAATCCATACGGGCATCGAACATAGGATCACTTGGTTTTGAAGTAGCTAAGTTTTATCCAAGTCCCAATCATAATTTGGTAGTTTCTGACTCCCTCTAGGAATGTGAAAGAGGGGTTATCTCCCCGACTCTTTACGTTGAATAAGAATCTGACTTCCTCTGGAGTCGGGGGACGATAAAGGTGCTCCATAAAGATAATGAATAGGCTGTTCAGAAGAATGTACATGTTCGGATGTAACTGTGATGGTGCAATCCTAAATAAGATAATCCCTCCCGAATATATTGATTGAATAGTGAGAGCATCCCGGCCATGCAAGAAAATCGATTAAAAGCGGTGTACCCTTCTGGAGGAGTATGTGCCTGTCGTTCGGCCCTGGTGGCAGGACATCATTCAATGATAGCCCATGATGCAAACAAATTCTTCCCAACATATCTTCGAAAACATTGGATGGTACGGAATCTTATGGATTCTCAATGAAGATTGCTTCTGGTAGCTCGTCCAGAGCTGGACTTACGACTTCGGCCGCAATGGCCGGCATCTCTATTTTTAATGGAGGTGGACTTTGAGCCTCCTATTGCTGTGAACTCTCAGATTCCATAGCTAATCAACTCATCAAAAAACATCAATAGGTGATAATAATCCCGTGTGTTCCCCAGTGTGTAATGCATGAATGTGTTGTGTAGTGCAGTGCAGTGAGTTACATAAGAAAATTCCATGAACATTAACAAAGTATTCGAACGATGAGACTTTAAAATTCAACCGGAGTGATCGTCATCGCTGACCGTCACAACCATGCCATCCAGACTTCGAAGATCGGCCCAAGTTAAAGTTTGTTAAATTTCGTCTAGTTATAGTACCATCAATGAGCGTCGAGAAGCAATCAAATATGCAGTGAAATGATTATGTCTAATTATGCAAGGCAGAAGCTCGTCCGAGTTAACTGTTCGAGTGTACAAGAAGCTTCGTATCCATTAAGATTTGACACAGATCGATCACGACCATCACTTCATATCGATCATGGGATCATCACCTCGTATCGGTCCTAGGGCATCGTCCCATATCGATCATCAAAGACCATTTCGTATCGATGTAAGATCCCGTACTTCGTATCAATCAGCCTTAACACCTTCGTATCGATCATCATGTTAATCATGTTAAATTATTCGATTGATCCATAGTTCTACCAGCAGTCGATATGAAGCACGAGCTTTCCCTCGATATGAAATCACATTGCAACCAAGATCGATATGAGCTTTCTCCTTCAACCCATCCATTTCAGACCGATACGAACTTCACACCATAGGTCGGTACGAATGCCATCTTCATATCCTCACACTTCGTCTTCTCCAAACCCACAACTCGTCTTCTCCAACAATCCTCGACCATTCCCTGTACCATTTACTCAATGGATTACATAGATTGAACAGTGGTTTGAGGAATTTGATGTATGATTGGTACGAAGGCAAGAGTAGTTTCAGTTTTCTTTGATCCGGAATGATACGAAAGCAAAGAAAAAGTGATCAAGTGAGAAAATATTCTAAGAACCACAGTATTTATACTTGGAAAGTGACTATTCATCTCCTAGTACAAGCTAACCGGTCGAAGTGGTCCACTCTATCCATCGATACGAGATAAGCAATTTGTACCTTTCGAGCAAATCTGGACAAAAACCACTTCGTATCTGATGCTCGATCGAAGCAATTCATATACACCAAGCAATCGACACATAACATGGAGCCAAAGCTTGTTCAGACTATTCGAATCCTTTGGAAATGCATTGATATGAAGAACAGAGTATGTATCCATCAACCTAAAGCCTATGGAGATTCGTATCCATTGATACGAAATGTTTTGGAAAGCCAATTGTCTAGTGTCGATCCCCACCGATACGAAGAAGATTTTTTCAACTTTTCAGGTCAATCCAAAAGAGGATTGATATGAAGAGATATTCTGAAAACAACCATCAAGAATTGTTACAACTCGAGTTTCACATTGATCCAGGAGAGGATCGGTATGGAATTCGATACAAAAATACTTGACTTACAACGACCTATGAACATGCAAACGCGAACAGGAATCAAGTAAACGTATGTGCATGTATGACGGACTAACATTTAATTTTCGAAATTCACAGGAATTGAATACTCACCTAATAGCAATTATGACTTTGAGCAACAATTTACTATCATTCAACACTCAATTACAACAGTGCAAGGTACAACAATCCGTAGTCAACAATTCAGTATTTATATTACTGGAGATCAATCAAAGGTTATATCTTTTGACGAAAAGGCAACAACCATTCAGCGAATCGGAAAGAACTTTTTTAGAGTAGAGATTGTAGATTTCAAAGCACATCATGTTCTCACAAGACGTACTTTGGGGGAAAAATGTTATCCCGCCTTTTGGCAAGGTCGTGACACCAGGAACTTAACTGGAAACCAAGGTCAGTCCGTCCTGAAGATCGGTTATACACATGTTCACTATGGATACTACTGAATTATGTCCAAGTCCGAATTCAAGCTACAATTGATATGTTACAACGAGCAAAGCTATAAAAGTCAACGTTCCAAATTTCAAGTCAATTGGAATTCATGTGCTCAAGTTATGGATTGATCAAGTCTCAAGTGAAATATATCTGATTCGCATCCACCAAGTGCACGTTGCTTCGCATCCATCATATGAGCACTGGTTTGTATCCATCAGGTGCACGTTGCTTCGTATCCATCATATGAGCATCGGTTCGTATCCATGGAAAAGGCACCATTTTGTATCCATCACATATACTCCAGTTCCTATCCAGCACCTGAGGACGTTACATATCGATCCAATCAACTCGTATTCATTTACACAATTATATCGATTGGTCAACGATCGAAACATGCCACCAACAAACGATATAAAACAACATCGATACAAAATCGGCATTCAATCGATACGAAGGGCTGGAGTTCATAACGATATGAATGAGAGTAGGAATGATCGATGCGAAGTAATATCAAATACCGATCGAAACCATCGATACAAAAAGAACGCATTTGGTAGATAGGAATAAGAACACGTTCGAGAAGAAGACTCGATCACTCGGCATGAAAAGTGGATCGACCCTGAAGTGTTGCGCCATGTCACCTGATCGATGCGAACTAGAAGCGACATGAAGCCATCGATACGAATTGTACCGATACGAAATCGGTAGTGTTTTACAAATACAAACTAGCATCGAACATAATTCGAGATCTTCAAGTCCAAATGCCATCAAATTTTCACAGAAGCTTGCCTATAACCTCAAGAATGTACCTGATTAATTTCAGCCCAAAAGGACCATTTATGGATCAATGAGAACTCAATTTGTATCGCTCCTAGATCGAGTCGAAATGACCTGAACTCGATCCCGTGGGCTCATCCACCTGAGAGAAGAAGTCTTCCGAGATGTGAGCGAGATATTTGCAGCCTACACCTATAAATAGTGACCTTGGATCTACAGAAAAAGGACTTTTTGGCTTCTCTACGCTGACATTCTGCCGGAAGCACTCCTATACTACAGTTGTATTGTCGTAGTCTCTTGTAATAAGCAATTGAAATTTAATAAACATCAGTCATTTCATAGTGGACGTAGGCAATACGCCAAACCACTCTAAATTTGTGTGTTTCTGCATTTATACTTATCTGTTGATTGGTGTGTTTGTTAGATCCGTCTCGTTTTACATTTATTTTCTTTATTTTATCTCTTCAAACATATCCGAAGAGCATTGTGCCCAATTTTGGTACAAACACCCAAAGGATATAATCCATTGGCCATAAATGTGTCTTTAAGAGAAAGAAAAATGTAGTTGGGTTGTAGTGAGCTATATTAATAAGAATAATACCATGAATTTCAATTGTTGAAATTAATGTGATGGATTTGATATTCAACGTACTCAAGCTAATTCGGATTTTCTCAAAAAATAATCGCTTGGTATGACTTTTTTTTGGTGCATACATATTGAAACAAAAAATAATGAATTAAAATAGTTAGTTTACACATGATTACCAAAGTATCTCAGAGTCAATGTGAGGGATACTGAGTTTGTGAGTTTAAAGATATAATCCTAGAAATGATATAAAGTATCATTTTATATGCATCGGAATTGAATAAATATTTGATAGAAATATCAAATAGTTTGAATATCAATCAAAAGGCAGAGGAAGCATGTGTTCATAAGAAAGAACATTAAAAGGCACATTGATATTTCTAAACTATAAGTAAACAACATAATACTGATATTAACGATGTACTTGTGTTGAAATCAGCCTTAGCTATTTGAATACTCGACGTTGGATTTTAAACAATGTCTTTTGTAGTACATATAAAAGATATTGGGAATGTCCCAAATCGATATGCAAAGACACCATATTAAAATGTTTAATACGGAACATGTAAGATGGATTTCTTATGCATTGGAAATAGGAATTATCATACATGTTATGTTGCCTACAATATTGTGATTTGTTTATTATTTGATACATGACGTAAATATAAGATCCAAATTGACATCACTATATGGCTATTTGAAGTATTATCGTGTATTTAATAAATATTAGAGAGTAGTTTATAGAAACAACAAGCTCCTTATGAAGGAATGTTTGAACTCAAACTTTCATAAGTAATATTGAGTATACTATGTTAATAATAAATTCAAGTTAAAAATCTTTAAATTGGAAATCTTCCAAATGAAATACAGTGGTTGATTCAATGAAAAAGGCTAAGTACATTGCCTCAGATAACATCGCAATAATATATATATATATATATATATATGTATATAAATGCACATATTTATAACTGAACCGAGGGTAACTCCAAATGTAGAGAATCCCATTACGTTATTATATGATAACAATGTTACAGTATAGTTCAGAACATAACTTAGAGCTCATTGAAAGTTGAGAGACATTCTCCGAATTATTTCACATGATAAAGGTGGTTAGTTAGCATTGGGGAGAGTTGATTGACATAGTAGATAATTAAATGTAACAGCATACCCATTCACTGAGGGATTGACCCAATTGGTTTTTAGGAATCCAATTAGAGAAGTTGAAATAAGATTCCATAGGACCCCAAGTTCAAGCGAGAGATTAATAGAGTTAGGGATATGCCCTAAGGGAATTTTTGTAATTTGTTACATATATCTAACCCGTTGACAAATCTTCTTCGAAATAAAGGTGTATTCTTTCAATTATATACTTAATATAATGTGTTATATTAACTAATTAATTTAATTAAAAGTATATTTAATAGAAAATTCATAAGTGGTTGATAATAGTCACAAAGTGTTGTAACAGTGAGTAATTTATCGCAATGAAAATAAACATGTCATTTTGAATATTTCTAGTCAAGGTGTATCAAGACTGGATATCGATATATCCATTGAGACTAGAATACATGATGCTTTTCAAATGTTGGGCAGTGCATTACTCATGACTACTGGGGACACTAATGGGTTACGTACTAATAGTTATTGGATAACTATGGAATGACCCACTCGATAGTTTTCTATTGATTACTATAACTAAGGTCAAATAGAGAATATCGATGTGATTACTTTACACAGTACTCCCAATTTGAGAATGATGCTGATCTTCAATGTTGAAGCTTAGCTTTGATTATAATTAAATCATGGCATGACACCCATTGAACAATTATAGTTTGGTCGAGTGGAAGAGTTTGAAGTGAAACACTATTCAAGAGAGGATTTATCTCCTCGGTTATATGAGATTAGTATCACAGTCAACTAAGATCAACTCAAAGTCAAAGTCTTTAGCCAGAGAATTTTGGTTAGTAATAATTGTTATTATTGAACCTAGGACTTTGAATTTAGACTATAAAGTTGAATATGGATGATACTGAAATTTTGACTATTGCTAAATTCCATAAGTCCAAATGGTATTGATTTGACGAAGAGGACTGGTGTAAATAATTATCACTACTAGGTAACGCTTAAATAAGTAAAATTGGATTTTACCAAAAGATGTGTAAACGTTAAATTCAACCAAAATGTCACAACACTAGCTAAGATGATGTATCAACGTTAATATATGAATTGTTCGGTATTAATTGCTAACTGAATTTACACCTTGAGTCGCATAACCATAATAATGAATTTTCCGAAAAACCACATGATTTAATTAACTTATAAGATGTTGTAGTTAATTAAATCAATTAATATTTCAGAAACATTAATTATTATTTAATTTATTTGATGTTTGGGAGTTGTTTCTAATTATTTGAATACACTCATAAAAGTTATGTTTGCATGCATTGATATACGATATCAATGTAATTTTAAATGGGTTTAAATAAAAATAATTCCATATAGTGATTTATGGAAATTATATGTCATTTGATGGCATGTAATTTCAGCCATTCCATGTAAAGAGGTAAGAGTGGAGAGAAAGGTAATCAAGGGAATAAAATAAGGAAGTTTAATCAAAGAATGAGAAATGTCTCGTTCTTTCAATTAAAACATATCCATTAAATTGTTTTCTATAGAAAAATATTCATTCATTTTGATTCGTATTTCTCTTCTCTCCTCCTTACCTTTCATAGTAGAATATGAAAGAATGGATCTTCAAAATCTTTTAACTCCTAAAACATCATTTAAAACAAAACAAAAGTGTTTCATCTATCTCTTGCAAGGATTGGGTGTAATATTGGAATTTTAAGGATATTTCATCATTCAAGATGTATTCTCTTGGCAACATTCCAAGGTAATAATTCTAATTTTATTTACGCATCATACATCTTGTTTATATAATTTAGATCCATCATCTCATTTGAATATTTGTTTATTTGATCACATAAATTACATCCCATTTTGCTTCATCTTAATTAATTATATATGTTTAATATATTATTTTGATTTGGATCCATTTTAAGATATATTTTTATTGCTTACCTATTCATATCATTATCATTAGATCTACATCATATGATTCCATATTTAGTTAAATGTACATATTGCCTATACAGTTTAGACCTAAAACCATTGCAATATGTGTGTGTGTGCACGCATGCGCACGAACGCCTGATTTGTCCTATCTATTTTGTTGTTGTTTTAAATTTGTTCTTTAAAGGAAAAAAAACTTTTCGATTCAAATCTAAGTTTTACTAATAAAATAATTCTATTACTGATTCAAATATGTAGTATATTAATGTTTATATATATGTTTGTGTTTGCTATTTTAAATACAAACTTTTGGTTATTGCATACTTCTGTTTAAATTTCAAAAAAATTTATAAACATAATTGGAATTTTGTGCGAAATATCACAAATCCTTGGATTTCCTTCTGAATTAAAGTTAGACTTTAATTTTTTATTCATATTAAAACATGTACTTTATTATAAATTTTAACATACATGTAAAACCTTATTTACAATGAATTGTATGTATTTGTATATACATATATATACATACACACAGATATATACGTATATATAAATATATATTAATTGAACTTAAGATTTATAAAATGGACTTTAATGCAAAATCATGATTTTACTCTTAAAACCTTTTTTATTTTTGAAACTAGGTTCAAAATTGATGTCCTTAATTTTAAACTTATAAAATAGTGAAACTTAATTTTAACTCATTTATATACATGCTTGTATATCTTTATAAGCCTATTATATGTAAATTTATATGTAATTTTTTTGATAATGCTATGGACAATGAAGGCACATATAAAGGCAACATCATCTATGCAAATGTAACGACCTAGAATTTTACCGCTTTAATTTGGGAATATTTAGTTACTTTCATTATTCAAATAACATATTTTATAATTATAATAAAACCCTTTTAAATAATAACTAATGATGGTGAAATAGCTTTCAAAATTTATTTACAAAATATTTAGTTTGAAGAAAAGTCGAAAATGCAACCGGAATTTGTTTTCCTAATTTTCGACTTTTCATCGGCTAAAAGTTGTCAGAAACATTACGTACTCCTTAGTATAACTATACACAATTATAAACAAGTTAGGATATATATATATGTGTATGTATGAATGTATGTACTATTATTATATATAATGTACATATGTGTTTATAGTTAAGTATATAAAGTTTAAAATATAATTTAATAAAAAGAAATTGTCATATTATAAGCCAACATAAGTACAATTAAGTAGTAATACATGTTTAAACATGGCACAAGGTGTACAGGAAGGGGAAAAGGGTGGAGGCAAGCAAGGTGAAGTGGCGTAAGGAGGTGGAGAGTAAAGTACAATGGGTAAATTAGTAATTTAATTTATACACTTAATATATATACAAAATTCTTAATTCTTACTATCATTTTCTCATTTCATCCCTACTTTACAAAACTCCTCCAAGCTTTCATGAGTTCTCTAATTGCTACCAAAGAATTTTTAAATTTTTAAAAACCTTAGATTTATCACTTTTAAAATTCCTAAAAGCTTGTTTAAACACCGTCCTTCTATTTCTACACTCCTCCTTGCCAAAATAAAGCTACATCTATCCTTAAAGACCCATGGGTGAGCCCTTTTTCCTTTAGGCCAAACCACTTTGGGCCTTTAGGTATTCAAAAGTCCAATTTTTAATAAAGCTAAGTAAAGATCTAGGTCGCATACAGTTATAGCATAAGTTCGCTTAGTTTCGTAGGAGTTCGGGTTATTATTCAGTTATTTAGATATGCTAATTCAAAAGGAAAATTTGGTCAAGCGATGTATATTATTGAACTCGTGAAATAGTTCCCATTAAATTACATTTGATTATATCTATCAATAAACTCTTTCCCAACTACTATGATCTTCTTTGCATCCTCGCTACCTTCTCGTTCGGTTAGTAAGCGTGAGGAAGTATTTCATTTAGATAAAATAGATATAATTCAAAAAAAATAGACTTTTGTATTTTCGATGTGGAATTCTCTGTTCTTTCCCGCTTTTGATCAACATGTCGTAAGATTGGTTCCTCCTTTAATCGTCCCATACCCCTCGTGTCTCTTTGGTATTCTCCCTTAGTCTCCTTGAGAGGTTCCGAAGATCATTGGCTTTATGGTTTGGCACAAAAAAATTATTTACATAGACCCTCAATGTCACTCCAATGTTTGAATGAAAGATCCAAACAAGGGTTACTGAAGGAGTAGAAAATAAGGTTTTATATCCCTAAAGAATGATCTGTTCCCATTTCCCAATGCATATTGAATAAGGAGATGTGTCAGTGATCGGCTCTGTTGATAATTTAACGAACAAATGGTCAACAATAACAGGCATAAAAATAGTTAACTAAAAGAAACTATTATAGATGTGGCTTCGAGGTGAGCAAAAGTTTAACTTTTAGTTAATTTTTCTTAATATATTTGCGTGCTTGACTTGGGATGTAAAAATGGAGTTTATATGGATGAAAATGATGTTGGATTGCATGCATGTAATTGTGCTTAGTTGTGATAATAAATACTTTGGAATATGGAAGTAAAAAAGTCAAGTTAGATGCAAATTTCTAACCTTGTTTATGATTGGTTGTGGTATGGTAGTGATGTTTACATGCTGCTATATGGTTGTGATGTGGTTTTATATGTTGTATATATGAATATGTGATTGTATGCTAAGAAAGGTAGCACATTTCTAGTTTAAAACGACAAGTTATCCCTTGTGTAAAAATGAAATCTTTGGTTTTAAAAAAATGTGCAAAATGTTTTCAAGTTTTAAAATTTTTAATTTTCCTAAAAAAGCCTTTATGTTTACAAAGTGATGAAGTTCCAAAATTTAAGTTTCAAAGATTTAGAAAATCAAATTTCAATTTTGAAATTTCAGGTCTATAAACGCTGTTCGTAAATTGAACTCTTTTGCAAATTTAAATTTGTTAAATCTTAAGTGTTTTGAAAAGTTTGCAAACTTATTATAAGTATTTAAAAATAAATATTATGATTTTTTTATTATTTAATTAATTAAATAATGTAATTTGTACTTAATCATTAGTTAACAGGGTAATTAGTATTTTCATTTTGAGAAAAATGTGTGATCCTCTTAAGAAGAGGAGAGCACACATACATACATATATATATAGGGTAATTAGTATTAATTAAGTAAGCTTATTATAATTATTTAATCAATAAAAGGTTAATTATTATTTAATTAATATTTAAAGATTAATTATTATTTAATAAATTTTTAAAGTCTAAGTATTAATTGATTTTTATTTCAAAACGGGTTTAAGTATAGATTAATTATTAATCAAATTAAATTTAAGTTAAGATTTAATTAAAACAGAATTATGATTTAATTATTTAAAATTAAGGATTAATTTGTTTATTTAAGTTTTAATTAAGGGTTATTTAATTAACTAATTGAGATTAATTAATATTTAATTATTGTTTAAAAGTTTAAATTATTGTTTAATAACTAATTAAAGAATAATTATGGTCTAATTTTTTTTTAAAGGATGATTATTTATTAAATAGTTAATTATTGTTTAATTAATAATTAAAGGTTTAATTATTATTATTAAGTGGGTTTAAATGGTATTTAATTTTTAAATAAAAGTTTTAAACCGCTTTATTTCTAAAGATTGATTTTGTTTTTAAAGCAAGCTCTCATTTAAAGAGTGTTTTAAATTCAAGGGGTTTTTTGTTGACTACCCTTAAGTAACTTCAAATAGGTAAGAAACCCAATGAAATATGTTTAGTAGAATAAAACACCATTCTGCTAATTAAATTATATTTGACTTTTGTTAGATAGAATAGATCACTGTTTTGTCATAATTCACAAAGTAGATTATATTGACATCTATTAGATACAACAAATCCTCATTTTGCTATTTCATTAACTAGGCATTTACTCATATATGATTTATTATTATTGGTTGATTCCCTTTACATATCTGCTTGTTATTATGTAATATTCATGTTATAAGTTGGATAAGTTAAGCCCAATCAAATGAACCATTGTGGTCACTAAGCCTCCCTCTGACTTGGCAAAGTCCAATATTTCATCATTATCCTTTTTGAAATATTAGAAGTTTATTATTATTTTAACTATGATATTTAAAAGACAGTTAAACAATTATTTTATTAAATGTTTGAAGTTAGTTTAATCCTTTTAAATGATTGTTTAAAATTAGAGTTTTGTTAATATGGTTTTAAAATGATTAAATGAAGAATGTTTCAAATAATTACTTAATAATTTAAAGGTGATTTAAATAATTGAATTTATTAAGGGAACTTTATGAATTAAGTTTTATTAAATGAGTTTTGTTTTAAATAAAGAAGTTTTATAAGTGATTTTGGAGATTTACAAAGCGTGTTATGAATGGTTTTAATTTTTATAAAAGAAGTTTTACTGATTCGAAGTTTTGGGTAAAAAAATATTATGTATAAAAGAGATTTGTTAGAAGTATTTATTGAAGGAAATTTATATAAGAATTTGATATTTTATTTCATTTAACTGACCTTCTTAATTCTAGTGGTATGGACGTTCATTCCATACTTAACAAAAGGCAGGAATATTGTTTGAGGTTATCTTCATCTCTAATTCAAATAACATTTTGTTTTGATCCTTTGATATGATTTGTAAATGAGAAATCTTTCATAAATGTTTTGTAAATATACTTATGTCAGTGAAATAAGTACATGAACGTTTTTTATAAACACTTTTGAAAAGAGATTTTAGTAAATGAAAGAATTGTTTCGAGGCTTAGTGATTTCTATAGGTAATTAAATCTCTGAATTGTTGTTATTTGTTTGTTTGATAGTTAAATAACCGATTATCAAATCTGGAGTTGTTTTAACTCTGGAATATGTTGGGTATATTCGAGTTCCCCAGTGAAGACATGAATACTTATTTCATACTTCCAAAGAACCGGAATTGAGTTAGCCAAAAATTATCACTTGGTTTCGAAACATCAGTTTATGGATTTATCTGAACCACTCCAAACTAATAATGTTATTGATGAAGTATGATATGAAAATTTACTATTCTTCCTTAGGACGATTCCAAAATGGAAGATAGTAAATTTTGAATGATTGTTCGATCCTAGAACAACATGTATGGATGAATGTTGGCATTGCATCTCTGCTTGGAGGGCAATGTTAGCATTTCAAGATGGTATGCTAATAGAAGAGGTAAAATCTTTGCCTCAAGCCTCATAACCCAGAAGAATAGCTAAACCAGGTATGCGGCAGAGCCATGTGGTTTGCTACTATTAGGAGTCATCATCCCATTCTAGATTGTCCCTTAGAATTGTTTTGCATGTAGGCATCGACGAGCAAAGTAAAGCTGCCTTGGTGTTAAAGTGTGAGGTAATCTGGCTTGTCATATTAAAGGAGCAGACCAGTTCTGTGTAGTAAAGGGGCAGATAAGTCTATATCCCTCAGGTACATTTTTTAGAGGTGTATCATCGAAAGGTGTCCCTTACCTTTCCATTTTTGGAACCTATTCACCAATTCGAACCTTTATAGATTTAGACAAAGCAATAAATGCAAAAATATCTATTCAATCGATCAACTGGAATCGGCTACTTCAATTTGGCAAGTTCAAATTGAATAATTCTGATATGTGATTTCCTTTATTACTCTCGTTGATGTGGTTGAACTCGATGTAGTTTTCTGCCGATGATGATATGGGAATTTATAAGGATCGAACCCTAATTATCTTTTGTATTTATTTTGTTTGAATTCTTCACGTTGCTATGCTTGGCCACTGATTTTCGATTGAATGCTGTTGATTACTCTGACTTGTTGTTTATTGACTTAATTTAGTCGGTTTCTTCTTTTCCCTGATGTGTTTGAATTTTGGTTCCATAATTTTCTGCTACGACTTTGGCATCATGAATTTTTGGGATAAATCTGACTTCAACTTGTTCAATTCCTTTTTGCTCTGATTGAAAATGTGTGACCCACTACTTTGATTCTTTTTTAAACACTACTGCTTCATTTTATTCGCTGCCTTGTCTGCATTGTATGTTGATCTGGTCGCACTTCATTTCGATTGCACTTAAGTTATGTTGTTACCACTTCCTGTTACATATGGCTTCACTCAGTTCATATTGTCAGTTGTTTGTTGCATAAGTAATTGTAGTCTAGTTCATCACTGCATATTCTTGTTGTGGTCTTTTTGGAGTCTGGTTGTATGTATGTTGGTTTGTACGTGGTCAGTCTTGGTAGAGTTTTGTGTTCAGTTGCTTCAAGTCTGTTCTTAATTGAGGCATTTCATGTTACTGCCTGCTCACACTTGCATTTCTTGTTTCCTTAGAGTTTACCACCGCTTGTCTTTGTTTCATGTAGCTTGTGTGCATTGTTGTCATGTATGTGAGTTCACTTTGTTTCACTGGTTTGCTTGGTTCACTGGAAATTTTCTGAACTGATGCATGCTTTGTATTTGTACTGGGTTGTTGCTTCGAGCCAGTTTATTACATTCATGTACATTTGGTGTGATGCTTTCTGAACTATATACATGTATACATACATACATAGATATATATATATGTATGTATGTATGTATGTATGTATACATGTGCATATAAACTTGTAAATGTTGAGGCTTGAACTGTATGTACGTTGTCACATGTATGCATTCATGTGTACAGTTATTATTGAGTTGTATGCATGTGCACTAGTACTGTTCCATAAATTCTTCATTGTTTATGCCTTTTGCCATTGCAGTCTTTTCTATGTTGAAGCTTAACTTGCATGTGGTTGTTGTGTTCATTTGCTTGGTTTTTCATTTTGGTCTTCACATTTCATTGCTCTGAATTTTTTCATTCATATTGAAGACTGGTATGGTTTCATGTGCACTGCCCTAGTGCAATTTGAAACTTTTAACAGCAGTAGCTTTATTGTCTCATGCTTGATTTGAAGTCTGGTTTCATGATCAGATTGATTTCATGCCTGAATGTAGTTTGTCTACACTTATGTCTTGTTTGGTGATTCTCTACCATCATCCTTTGAAATTGTTTGCTCATACTTTGTTGCACATGTATATACATGTTGCTTCACTGTTCTTTGCATCATTTAAATTTGTTGTGACACTACATGTGTGTGTGTATGTATACATGGGTGTAGCTGCATTGTTTTGTTCACTGTATGCATATGTGCCTCTGATCTATGTTACATAGAGCTCTGAGTTGAATTCCGGTTGGCACTGCATGTGTGTGTGTGTGTATGTATGTATACATGAGTGTAGCTACTGTGATAGTTTGTTGATTCTGGTTGTGTTGACACACTTGTGTACATGCTTATGCGTGATCTGGTTGCATGAGTCTGGTCATTGTATAGTTAAGCTGTTTTCATGTGTACTCATTGAATTTTTGGTTGAGGTTTGTTTTATGTTGGTTTTGGATTCTTGTTGCATGAGAACTTGTATCCGACAATTTTTTGATGTATTTGTATTTCACCTGAGTTAAATCCAGCCTCAGCTTGGGTTTGACCTTGTGCTCACCTGTCCCTGCAATTTTATCAAGTGTATATTGGTGTGCACAGCCTTATGGCATGTACAGTGATACACTGTGCACGTCACGAGTTGTTCATGTATGAATAGATTCAATTGAAAATGATGACGAACGACCCAAATAACTGAGGCAAATAATATTTTCGAAAACACACATTTTATTTTACACTGCAAAAATATTTCTTTTTCAATTTTACTATGTCAGTGTGTATTTTGAAGATATCTTAGATGCTGAAAAGTTGAAGATAAAATGCAAGTGAATGAGTGATATGTATTAAGGTGAACATTGTAGAGTCAAATTTATGATGTAATTGAAATTGTAATGTAATTGAAAAATGTATATATGTAGTGAGATCTCAAATTTGTAATATTCAAAATTGTAATAAAATATTTGTTTGAATAAAATATTTACTTGAATTTAAATTCTGTGTTATTTATTACATTCATAAAATATTTATTAATTATGTGAAAAATAAAATAGTACAATAACAAATACATTTAATTGAATATATATATGTGTGTGTGTGTGTGTTTATTATCATCAAACAAAAATCATATACTAGCATATTCAACAATCTTCCTCTTTTGATGATAACAAACATATATTTAAGATTTTGAATTTAGTAAATGTATTTGGTCATGAAGAACTCTATTTGCTCCCCCTATTTGAATGCTCCCTCTCTACAACAAAGCTCCTCCTTTATATGTGCATGAAAATAAATAAAAATATGAAAATGAATCCTTGGCAAACAAAAAATAAAATATTTAACCTTTATTTGCCCAAATCTTAATCTTTCTCTCTCCCTTTTATTATCAGCAAAAGAGCAATAGTGTTAGAAAAATAGAGATAAAGTGACATACATTATACAACATTAATACCCAATCGAGTATAAATATTAAATTTCAATAAAAATCAAACAAAAACCATAAATACCGTGTTAGGCGCATATTCCACTTTAGAGTGATAGGGGTGATGTTGGCATATAAAACCATATGGTTGTGTCTATTTGTGGTATATTTATATCAGAAATTTGAATATCCATTAGCCATGCATAATCATTAGGACTTTTAAATGAGATTAGTAGTATTCCCAATTTGTATAAAAAAACAAAATTCAAGTATCTTCTAACCAGCATAACCGTAAGGACTTTTAAATGGGATTAGTATCAACTTTTCTATTTAATAATCAATTTTGATATGTTTTCCATACATGCATAAACGTGAGGACTTATAAATGAACATGAAATCACATAATCAAGAATTCAAAATAATTCACCCATGCATAACCGTGAGGACTTTTAAATGAGAGTGAATACTTTAGATGTTTTTATTGCTAAAAATAAAATAAAATGAAAAAAATAATTTCCTGTTTAAAACACCACATATTGGCATACTATATTGGACTTTGATGAGTGATGGTCGTTAGAAGTATGATAGAAATAGAGATGATCATGTAATTTTTACCCATCAAAAGTTATTATAAATCTAGTTTATCATGTAATTTTTACCCATCAAAAGTTATTATAAATCTAGTTTCAATTTTTAAAGAAATTTAATAAATATACTATCTCAATTCATAATATATGATTAATATCAACGCTCATCACGTTTTCAATCACTATTTATCTTTTCGATAATCAGTAAGGAGTCAGATTAGTTAATGTAGTCATTTAAGATCGTCCCAAAATAATTATAAAATCAAATTTTCTAAAATGACTAATCTGAAACAAGGTCAACAAAAACTATTTTATTAAAGGGGTTTTTAAAAAAATAATGTCTGCTAATTGAAAATCAGTTGAAATGAAAAATATGCAGATATTTTCTTTGAAAATGATGCAACTAATAAATGTCTCAACATAAAACACGTTCCACTAGTAATTTTCTATCAACTGGACTACCAGCGTAATTTGCATCTGGATTTCCCTTTGACTCAAGATTATCATTAGTTGGACGTATAGACCGGACCGTGAAGTTGCAAGAAATACCTTAAAATATTTTTACAGCTTTTAAATGAAATTCTTTTGAATTTGAATTGAAATCGTGCAAACAAACAAATAGTGGACATAGTGTCAGATCTAGAAGCAGTAAGATAAACAAATATATCCATGTGTATCTTGAGTAATCATCAATCAATACAAAAAAACATCTCTTATCACCTAAACTTGCAATATAGTTAGTCCTAGCAAATCTATGTGAAATAGTTGAAGAATGAGAAGATGATTGGTCAACATTTTTGCATAAATCAGAACCATATTTCCATATCACATAACTGGTTGAATTAAATCGGATTATGGTGCATATTTTCCCGTTTAATATTTCGTTCAAGATAAATGTACCATTGCCTATTTTACCGTTGCTGATAATTTTTCGTTGCTACCCATTGTGACTTTGCCACTTTTGTATTAGGCTAAGGAACATTGATTTGTCGTCCCTCGTGTGCTTGGAATAGCCAGAATCCAGGTACCACTCTTGTTATTCCTTAGCCTGCTGCCACACCTACACGAGAAAAAAAATTTGTAACATATTTGTTTTTATAGGTCCATGGTTGTTAATGGCAAAAGATTTTGAAAAATATGTTTGTGTAGACCCAAGACTATTATATTTGTTCCTTTTGGCACCCATATTTGTTTGACTTTTAGGGATTTTATATTCGTGCCTTTTGGAATCCAAATTGATATGTTTTTCACGTGTTTGGGTCTATACCAACAATTATTGTGATTTTGCCCAATTTTTCCACATATACTACACTTGGAATTGACTTGGTTAATTTCACCTTTAATACATTCAGATTGATTATACTCAAGTCCTTGTCTAACAAGATTGACATTTGTTTCCCTAATAACATATTTAGTGATTTTTCTCCTTTGGAAAACTTTCCTAAAGTTTTAGACAATTGTTGGACTTATATTTTGAGAGATTCATTTTCATTCAATAATTGAGTGCACTTTTTAATAGAATTTTTTCTCCTAGTATTTTCACTCTCTTTCAAAATCAGAATTTCATTTTCAAGCGATTTTATTTTAATTTCTGATTTTTCAATTTCATCTTCAAATGATGGACACTAATCACACTTAGGGCTCTTATTTCGATAGTTTTTAACCAATTGATCAAGTTGCTTATTTAATTCTATCAAACTATCTCTTTGTGATCCAATTTTAGCGTACTTCTCCCTAAGTCTTTCAAAACATCCATTTACTTCGTGAAAATATAAGTAATTTTGAGTGGGTAAGTTTTGATACCTAGCATGGCCCGTCATCATCGCTGTTACTTATTACTCCTCGAAGGCACGGATCTACTTTTTCACTCTCACTACTAGTGCTTTTATTATCATCATCACTTTATTCCACGTGGCTGCAAAACTTCTCCTTTTAGGTTTCTTTCCTTGGCTGAGTCGATTCTAAGGACAATTTGGCTTGATATGACTAGGTTTATGGCGACGATCCGAAAATTTTGAACATTTGAAATTAAAATATTTGAATCAATTTTTATATTTAGAGGTTGTTGACTTGAATTTCAAATATCAGAATAAATTTGGTAATTTAATTATTGAATTTAATTTATTGAAGTTGAGTAAAAAAAAATTGTATCTTCAATTTTAGCTTGTTAAAAATGATTTGATGGCTTAGAAAATTCATATTGATAATATTGAAGATAATAGAAGCTTCAGAATTGAATTTGAAAATGATTTGTTCAGTTTTGAAATTATATCGTTTAAATCGATATTTAAAAATAGCCTTCCGAGGCACATTCTCAAAATTTGGCGAAACCAATTCCATTGGATACGTAATATTGTATTATTATCGGATTTCAATTTCTATAGCATACGGAGCGATCGTGTGACCGTATGGTTGACAAACATGCTGAAATTTAAATTGAAAATTCAATATTTTAACTGGTTCAAAAGGCTATCTTCTCCATACGATCGAATTTGGACTCGGAACCTTTTCCATGACGTTCAAAATAGGGGCATAACATTATAAACGTCTGACGGCATGGCTTGATTGAAAATCAAGATTTTGAATTGCGAAATTTGAAACGATTTCAAATTTGATATATATTCACTTAAATTTACTAGTCAACATCATTCAACACCTGTCCCTTTCCTGAGCACATGTTTCCTTTCTTCTGATTAATTACAGAACGCGTTCAAGTGAAGACGTTTCCTGTTTAATAGAAAAAATTAAAAAAAAAAGGAACGAAAATCATTTCGTTCAAAGGCCGCAAAGAAAAAAATTTGTTCTCGTTCAAAAAAAAAGGAAATGGCGGCCGAGTTTTCTTCATAAAAAAAGGGGATTGTTCGAATTCAAAAATCAAATCCACTTCATAGGAATTATCAATGGCCGAAGCCCTTCGATTCAAAATTAAAAAAAATCAATGGCCGAGCGAAGATCGAATCCACATCAAAAGTAAATGGCGGGGGATCGTGAGGGCGCTCACACACATGAAACAGCGGCGGTGGCAGGGTCGATCGAGGTGTCGCGATGGTCGCGTTCGTGTGGGCGACGGGAGTGAAGAGCCGAGTCGGTGGAAGTCGAAGTCGATGCTGGGCTCGGTTGGAGATGGAGGCTTGCGCACGCGTTGTAATCAAGCAAGGATTCGCAATCGAATCACTATAAGAGGGAATCATCATCGTCGTTCGATTGGGGCTTTTGGGCATCTCGAGCTCGACCTAGCGCTTGCGAGAAGGATGGGTCGCGTTTGTCAATCGATTAGTGAGGTATTTGCTTTCATAATTTATTTATATATATATATATGTATAAATACATATGCAGAAATCAAAGAAAAAAATCAATCAATCATTTACAGTAAAGGATACTGTCTGTTTATAGTAGACTAAAAGAGAATATTATATGCATGCATTTTAATTTATTAAGTTATATTAAAAATAATTTATTAAGGTAATAGATTTATTCAATTAAACTATTTAATTTATTTTAGTCACTAAAAGAATTTTTTTTAAAAGGAAAAAAAAATTTAACTAGATTTTTAGTTGATAAATTTGTTTAGAAGGATTATAATTTTAAATTTTTGTTAAATAATTGATTAAAAGGAATTGATTTAAAATAAAAAGTATAGTTTAAAATAAATCATGGGTTAATTTAAATTATCAAATGGAATTTAATAATTCAATTTATTTCGAATATTAATCAATTGTATAAATTGTTTATACAAGGTCAAAAATTGCAAAGAAATCAAGCCGGAATGAAAATGGATTGCATACAAAGTGAAGGTGAGATCTTCTCACTCAATCAGATTTTTTTGTGATTTAATTTTAAATATTTAGATTTAAAATTGTTGATTGTGTGCTTGGGTGATAAATAATTATCAATATATTAAATGAGACCCTATGTGTCGCATAATAGCGGATGATATTATATTTAAACCCATGTACCGCGATATTCCACCTCGAAGTGGAATTGGTATTATATATGTATTTGGAGTGATTGATTTCCCGCATTATATAGCGGATGAGACCCTATGTGCCACATAATAGCGAATGATATTATATAAATCCCATATACCGCGATATTCCACCTCGAAGTGGAATTGGTATTATATATGTATTTGGAGTGATTGATTTCCCACATTATATAGTGGATGAGACCCTATGCGCCGCATAATAGCGGATGATATTATATAAATCCCATTTACCGCGATATTCCACCTCAAAGTGGAATGGATATTTAATTATTGTTCTAACGTCTGTGGACGTAGGGAAACAGGTTGGATGGATCCAACTGGATTCCTCAAATATTTAATTTGTTTCATATGTTGTGTGTTGATTATTTATATTCTGTGTGTGATTATTTGTGATTGAAACCATTGAAGGCTATAATTTAGCCGAATATATTTTTGGTATGGTAGGATACCAAAAATAAATAAAAATTTGATTTTGAAATTTGGGTAGAAAATTTATAATAATCTCATTCAAAAGAATTGGGTGAATTTTAAAAGAAGAAATTTAAATAGATAAAATTTTATTTTGAAAACTTATTAAATAAATTCCAAAATATGGGAAAAGTTTAATAGATGGATTTCGAATAATATTATTTAATAGTTAAAGAATTTATTTAGAATACGAATTTTAAATATTTGAAAGAGATAAAGGAATTTATTTCAAAAGGAAATATATATTAGAAATTTAATTTGGAGTTGAAATAAATTTTAGAAATTTAATTTAGGATTTAATTTGGAGTTGAAATAAATTTTAGAAATTAAATTTGGGATTTAATTTGGAGTTAAAATAAATTTCAGGAACGATTTGGAAATTTGATTTGGTGTTTTGGAAATAAATTGGGAAATCGATTTGAAATTAATTTGGTTTAAAAATAAACCTTTGGGAAATTGATATGAAAATTTATTTGTTGTTTGAAATAAATTTAGAAATCAATTTGGAATTGGACTTAGTAATTGAAGTAATTTAGAAATCAATTTGAAAATTGATTTGGTGTTGAAAGTGAATACTTAGGAATCGATTTGAAAATTGTAAATTAGTAGATATTTAAAATTTTAAATCCACAATGGAATTTTACAAAAGAAAGAGAATTTTCTTTTAAAAACAAATATTGTTTTATTTTTAAAAGCTGGAAAGGAATTTACAGATTTGGGACGTAAATTTGAAACAAATCCAGAAAGATTTATAAATTGATTTGAATGAACCATTTTAGAATGGAATGTGTACTTTCCCTGAAAGCCGAGAATGTTTTCAATATAGTTCATAAATATAAATTGAAGTTATAAAGATGGTTTTAAGGAAAGAATGTTTTGGAAAAATTATTTGCTTAGGTTATTTTGAAAATCTTTAAAGTAAAAATATATGTTAAACTATTATAGAAGTGATTATTTAAAGTTTTGAATTGATATTTGTTTTAGAAATTGGATATTTAAATAGTTATATCCTATCTACTAATTTTATTTTAAAATTAGTTTTGGACTTGAATTTTTACATGAGATATTAGTATAATAATTTTCATAACTAATGTTTGAGCAAGTATTTTTAAATAGTTTTATTTTAAATGTTTCCAAGTATATTTTGGATAAGTATTTTATATTGTTTTAAAACATTTAAACTCGGCAGATTTTCAGTGGAAATGAATAAATATTGGAAAAAATTTCCGCGTAGGGAAAAATATGATTTGAAATTTGTTTTCAAAGGATTGAAGTGTGAAAAGTGATTTGAAATTTGTTTTCAAAGGATTGAAATGTGGAAATTGATTTGAAATTTTATTACAAAGTGTTGAAAAGTGAAATTATATCTTGCAAAGATATTTTGAAAATAATAATAATTGGAGGAAATTTTTTTGAAATCCAGTGACTGTTGTGGATGATGATTGATAGTTAAATAACCGACTATCAATATTTTCTTTTTAATGGCATTTGAATTTCGATGCGACCAGGGGTCGGATTCCAAATGGGTATTCGAAAACCACATCGAACTTTTGTGATTGTGATGGATCTTTTGTTTAAAAGATCAACGTGGAAATTGTTGTGATTTGTTTGAAATCTGAATGTAGCACTTATTTTTAAAGTAAGCGCTCGTTATTCGGATTAGCCAGGAGAGGACCTTGTGTCATAAAACCCATTCCGAATAATGATATGATGAAATGAGATTGCATTTGAAGATGGTGTTGAAGACCGGGTATTTTCAAAAGCGAAAGGATTACCTGTCGAGTGTCTCTGCACTGAGTTGCTCTGGTATAGAGATTTTATCACCCTTTGTGATGGGGATTCCGGACGTGATTAGTGAATACAGAATTGCAAGGGCTTCTTTGAAGTGCCTTCGGTTCCGTTCGATCCCGAATGAACTTGTATGGATGTGTGTCTGACGTTACACTTTGAGATGTAAAGCTGGTTTCTATCAAATACATTTCCGTTGGTGGTAGAGAATTTATTCTCTTAGCTTAACACCCTTCTCTGAGACGTACGACCTCAAAGGTTATGTAGTTGATGGTTACTAGTGATACATTCCCAATTTGGTAATGTGGCATACGAAGTGCTGCTGATCATTTGTTGATCGAAGCATGGCTTTTGTGAAAAGCATAGCTTTGTGGACGAGATTTCGTCGAGCCTCACAACCCAGAATGGTCGAAACAGGAAAGATGCGGCAAGGTTATTTCGGGGTAGCGCCCCCTGAGGGTATGTCATTTTCTTCTGGAAAAGGGTAGTATCATGGTATGGATCCCAGATATTTTATTTGTTGATGTTGCAAATTTATTATACTTTGTGGTTTGTTGCTTTGTGCTTGAGGATCCTCGGATAGAGGTCGCAAACGACCGGGGGATGGCATACCCGTGTAGTAATTACCTAGTTACAGAGGTAATCTGGCCATGTGTTGGCAGAGATCCGGTTAGGTTCTCGGGGCATCCCTCCAGAGGCGTACCAATGTGGCCTAGGAAGTTCCTTAGCCTGACCATTGTTGGAAATCCAATCACCAATACGTGCCTTGTCGGTTTTAGTTGTAGAACCTGCCATCTAATATGGTAGCTATAGTAGGCATACTATAATGGTACGTATGCTGGCTAAAATTAATATTGTACTTGCAAATGTTTTCCACTATGCACTAATAATAATATAAAAAAGATTTTGCGTATCAAGCATATTTGATTATCATAATGAGAAATCTCCCTCAAGTGTGTGATTCCATTGTGTGTGTAACGGAAGGCCTTATGGTAGTTTCATTTTCCAAAAGCATAACGGATTTCTTTTTAGTTTTCTTTGTGAAAAATAACTGTTTTTAAGATCTCACACCAGTCCCATGACTGACCTGGAGTTTATTGTTCCCTTTCTAAACTCTGGGTACCTACAATTTTCCATTCGGGCAGCCTAGAGTCAAGTTAATATTATTCTAGAGCGAAGTCAAGAAATTGCTGTGGAGATCTGGAGTTCAAGCTAGTTGGCAAGTCGTATGAATCATATTATATAGTGTCCGCTGCTTAGGAGTTGGTGCATGTCAGTTTTCATATAGTCAAGTTATAATAACTGTCAGTGATATATGGTGTCGTTGTAAACTCTGATGATGTATGTATAAACCAATATAGTGTTTTGTTTTAAAGATTGTACATTTATCTATTATATTTGTTCCACTGCGAAATGTGAGATTCTAATTATTGTTTATGTTTTCTTCTTCTTCTTAAACCCTAACGGTTCGGTTTTTCAGCATTCGATTGTGCGGAATTTGATACAGTGGACGTATTAATGTCGACTTTTCGAGCGTCAAAAAATTGGGTTGGTACATTGTAGTATCAGAGCAATTGGTTAAGCGACAACCTTGGCTCTGTTGGGTGTTACTCATTAGAGATAGAGTCGGTAGTACTCTAGAATGAGTTTGAGTGTAATAATAGATATGAGCGAATATTTGTTAGTGAATATATAAAAAATTGTTTTATATTGTGATGATTGGTTTGTTGAGTGGTATATGGATTCTGGTCAGTATAGTCTGTACAACTCTATCGATAGGGATCTCTAAACACTCGTACAGAATAATTCGACACGATATTGTTTTAAAATAGGGTAAATGAAATAATTTTACCCAAACTATTTTGTATATAAAAGAAATAAATTTTCGATAAATTATTATAGTATATGGTTGCTTGTTTGTTAGGAAGTGATAATATTAAATTATTATCATTAAAATCGAATAAGAAATGGAAATCATAATCAAAAGATGAGAAATAAAATCCATATACAAATGGGATTTGTAAATATAAATGTAAATGTAATTTATAATTTGAAATAAAATTCCAGAGAATATTTGAAAATGTCTTTGAAAGAATTTGATATTTTGTGATTTGGGAAATTTAAATCCCTTTTGATTTTGAAGATGACTTTCAAAAGGTTTTGGAAAAAATGTTTTAAAGGGATAAAAGCACTAAACTCTTTTCGGTCGCTGAAAAATAATTCCGATGATGATCGCGACATCATCGGTGTTCATTTTCGAGTTTCCAAGAGAGGAATTGCTGCCAAATTATTTCAAATGGAAGTTGTTGGCAAACTGGATTTGGTTTTGAAAGTTCAAAAGAAAATTTGAATTGATTTCAAAAACGATTTTTGAAAGGTTGAAAAGACTCTGGAATGTTATATATAATATTTATGGAATATCATTAAGTTGATAACTTGTAAAGTTTGAAGTTGTTAAAATAAAAATCTAACTTAAAGAGAAGTTAGATAAAAGTAAATGTGGAAACAAAATAAGTTGGAAGGAAAATTAAATTCAAGTGGAATTAAAAAATGAAAATTGAATAAAAGAATTGAGATTGAAAATTTGAGTTAATTTGTATGAAGGTGAATTTGAGAAGTCTTATAGACTAAATAATTGGAATAAAATCTATAAAGGTGGAAAATAAAATTGTGAATGAATGAATAAATTTACAATTGCAATTAAATGAAAGTAAAATTGAATATTGAAATTCATTTCGAATTTGTAAGCAAATAGAATTGAATTGGAATTGAATTTGATTTGTTATAAGCAAAGCGTAGTATTGAAATAAAAATTAGTAAGTGAAACGAATTGGAATGACAAAGAAAATATGATTTGAAATGAATTGAATTCAATAATTATAAATGAAAGGTAAATTAAATTCATATGGAGTTTGAAATCCAGTTTAAATATAAGTGGTTATAAACTAAAATGGTGAATTGAAAATAAATTTTTGGGAATGAACAAAAGATTATAATTGGAATTGAAACTGAATATTGAAAACCAATTTGAATTATGTGAAATAAAATGAAGTTGTAAAATTAGTTCGAAGTGAACTAAAGATAATAATGGTGGAAATGAAAAAAATGGATTGAGATAAAATGAATTGGAATTCGTAATGAATTAGTAAATGAAAGTAATTTAAAATAGTAATATGAATCAGTTGTGAATGAGAAATAGTTGATAAAAAATTCAATATTCAGAAGTTAAATTGAATCCAAATAGAATTGAAAGTGTAAATTGAATGAAAATGGATATATAACTTCAATAATGAAGTAAATATGGTATAAGAAGTAAGTATTCAAACTTTTGTAATGGAATGTGCAAAATGATTTTTGAATGTAGAACAGGATATGGTTGTTAAATAGCATATAGGTATTATAAACTAAATGAGATTGAGATTTTAATTTCGAAGATAAAATTGAATTGCTCGAAAAGGTATGTATTTAAATTTCAATATGAAATTTGATGATTTTCTTGTCCAACCGCTTGGCCTTTTGTTTTCTTTTGAATCTGAGGACCCGTGGTACCATTTTGTAGTCGTACCGAGCTAGCCGCGCAAAGAAGACGCTGGCGAAATTTTTTGAAAATTTAGGGAGCTAGAAAATTTGAATTTGAATTTGAATTGTTAAGAAAATAATGTTGTTGGAAGATATGAAAGGTTTTGGAAAATTAGTTGAAATGATAATGGGTTGTTAATAAGAAGATTTGTTTGGCAAGTTGATAAAACTATATGGGTTTTGGGTAACGGGTTGAGGATCATTCTTCTTAACTAGTAATTTCAGGACGAAATTCTTTTAAGGGGGAAGGATGTGACGATCCAAAAAATTTGAACATTTGAAATTGAAATATTTGAATGAATTTTTATATTTAGAGGTTGATTTGACTTGAATTTCAAATATCAGAATGAATTTGGTAATCTAATTATTGAATTTAATTTATTGAAGTTGAGTAAAAAAATTGTATCTTCAATTTTAAGCTTGTTAAAAATGATTTGATGGTTTAGAAAATTCATATTGATAATACTGAAGATAATAGAAGCTTCAGTATTGAATTTGAAAATGATTTGTTCAGTTTTGAAATTATATCGTTTAAATCGATATTCAAAAATAGCCTTCTGAGGTACAGTCTCGGAATTCGATGAAACCAGTTCCATCGGATCCGTAATATTGTATTATTATCAGATTTCAATTTCCATAGCATTCGGAGCGATCGGGTGATCGTATGGTTGACAAACGCGCTGAAATTTAAATTGAAAATTCAATATTTTAACTAGTTCAAAAAGCTATCTTCTCCATACGATCGAATTTGGACTCGGAACCTTTTCCATTGCGTTCGGAATAGGGGCATAACATTATAAACGCCTGGCGGCATGCCTCTATTGGAAATTGAGATTTTGAATTGCGAAATTTGAAACGATTTCCAATTTGAATTTATAATTTGATATATATTCACTTAAATTTACTAATCAACATCATTCAACACCTGTCCCTTCCCTGAGCACATGTTTCCTTTCTTCTGATTAATTGCAACACGTGTTCAAGTGGATATGTCTCGTGTTTAATAAAAAAGAAAGAAAAGAAGGAACGAATATCATTTCGTTCAAAGGCCGCAAAGAAAATAATAATAATTCGTTCTCGTTCAAAAAAAGGAAATGGCGGCCGAGTTTCCTCATAAAAAGGGGATCGTTCGAATTCAAAAATCAAATCCACTTTAGAGCAATTATAAATGGCCAATCAACATAAAAAAAATCAATGGCCAGGCGAAGATCGAATCCACATCAAAAGTAAATGGCAGGGGATCGTGAGGGCGCTCGCACACGTGAAACAGCCGCGGCGGCAGGGTCGATTGGGGTGTCGCGATGGTCGCGTTCGCGTGGGCTACGCGAGTGAAGAGCCAAGTCGATGGAAGTCGAAGTCGATGTTGGACTCGGCTGGAGATGGAGGCTCGCGCGCGCGTTATAATCAAGCAAGGATTCGCGATCAAATCATTGTAAGTGGGAATCATCATCGTTTGATTGGGGCTTTTGGGCATTTCGAGCTCGACCTGGCGCTTGCCAGAAGGATGGGTCGCGTTTGTCAATCGATTAGTGAGGTATTTGCTTTCAAAATTTATTTATATGTATAAATATATATGCAGAAATCAAAGAAAAATAATCAATTACGGTAAGGGATACTATCTGTTTATAGTAGATTAAGAGAGAATATTATATGCATGCATTTTAATTTATTAAGTTATACTAAAAATAATTTATTAAGGTAATAGATTTATTCAATTAACCTATTTAATTTATTTAATCACTAAAAGAATTTTTGAAGAAGGAAAAATAAATTTAAACTAGATTTTTAGTTGATAAATTTATTTAGAAGGAAATTTAGTTTTAATTTTAAATTTTTGTTAAATAAATTATTAAACGGAATTGATTTAAAATAAAAAGTATAGTTTAAAATAAAATCATGGGTTGATTTAAATTATCAAATGGAATTTAATAATTCAATTTATTTCGATTATTAATCAATTGTATAAATTGTTTATACAAGGTCAAAAATTGCAAAGAAATCAAGCCGGAATAAAAATGGATTGCATGCAAAGCAAAGGTGAGATCTTCTCACTCAGTCAGATTTTTTTCTGATTTAATTTTATATAGTTAGATTTAAAATTGTTGATTTTGTTGATTGTGTGCATGGGTGATAAATAATTATCAGTATATTAAATGAGACCCGATGCGCCGTATAATAGCGGATGATATTATATTTAAACCCATATACCACGATATTCCACCTCGAAGTGGAATTGGTATTATATATGTATTTGGAGTGATTGATTTCTCGCGTTATATAACGGATGAGACCCTATGCGCCACATGATAGCGAGTGATATTATATAAATCCCATATACCGCGATATTCCATCTCGAAGTGGAATTGGTATTATATATGTGTTTGGAGTGATTGATTTCCCGCATTATATAGCGGATGAGACCCTATGATCCGCATAATAGCGGATGATATTAAATATATCCCATATACCGCGATATTCTACCTCGAAGTGGAATGGGTATTTAATTGTTGTTCTAACGTCTATGGATGTAGGGAAACAAGTTAGAGAGATCCAATTGTATTCCTCAAATATTTAATTTGTTTCGTATGTTATGTGTTGATTATTTATAATCTATGTGTGATTATTTGTGATTAAAACCGTCGAAGGCTATAATTTAGCCGAATATATTTTTGGTATCGTAGGATACCAGAAATAAATAAAAATTTGATTTTGAAATTTGGGTAGAAAATTTATAATAAATTCATTCAAAAGAATTGGGTGAATTTTAAAAGAAGAAATTTAAATAGATAAAATTTTATTTTGAAAACTTATTAAATAAATTCCAAAAAATGGGAAAAGTTTAATAGATGGATTTCAAATAATATTATTTAATAGCTGAAGAATTTATTTAAAATACGAATTTTAAATATTTGAAAGAGATAAAGGAATTTATTTCAAAAGGAAATTAATTTTAGAAAGTTAATTTGGGATTCAATTTGGAGTTGAAATAAATTTTAGAAATTTAATTTGGAATTTAATTTGGAGTTTAAATAAATTTTAGAAATTAAATTTGGGATTTAATTTGGAGTTAAAATAAATTTTTGGAATCGATTTGGAATTTGATTTGGTGTTTTGGAAATAAATTGGGAAATCGATTTGAAATTAATTTGGTGTTAAAAATAAGTCTTTGGGAAATTGATATGAAAATTTATTTGTTGTTTGAAATAAATTTAGAAATCAATTTGGAATTGGATTTGGTAATTGAAATAATTCAGAAATCAATTTGAAAATTGATTTGGTGTTGAAAGTGAATACTTAGGAATCGATTTGAAAATCGTAAATTAGTGGGTATTTAAAAATTTAAATCCACAATGGTGTTGAAATTGAATATGTATTATAATTTGATTTTGAAATAAAAAGATTTTGTTAAATCAATAGAATTTAGTTATAATTTTCAATATGGAAATTCAATTGAAATTTGAATAATAATAATTTAATATCGGAATTGGGATAATTGGTGAATCTGGATATAAATGATTATGAATTGGTTTCTAAAACTTATTTTAAGTCTATTTGAATTTAAATAATGATGTTGGACGTTTGGATGAAATCAAGAGTTGATAGATTAAGATTTGGGATTTTATATTAATTTAATAATGGCATTTAATAATATAATAATGCAATTAATCATATTTTGATTTAAACCGAATCAGAATGAATTCTAATGTGAATATAAATTCTATATGATTTATAATAGAGTTAGTAAAGTTTTAAAAGTGAAATTTTAGATTATTTCGACGATTTTGAAAATCGCTCGAATTTATCGACGAGTTAAAATAGCCTTCCGGGGCTCAGTCTCGGAATTCGACGAAACTAGTTCCATTGGATCCGTAATAGTTAGTTATTATTAGATTTCAATTTTTGTAGCAATCGGAGTTGTCGTTTGACCCTGGCAGCTTAAAACGCATAGAAACTATTTTAATCGATTTAATTTAAAACTGATCGTTTATTTCCGTAACTCACGCATACGATCGAATTAGCCTCCGAAACACGTTCTATTGTGTTCAGAACGTGGGTAAAACATTATAATCGCCTGTCGGCATGTGGTGTTTGGAGATCGTTTGAAAAAGTTGCTTTTAAGTGGATTTAATATTAAAATAATATTTATAAACGCTATAAATTCACGTTTTCAGCTTAACCCTAGCCTATTTTTCACTGGCTGCCACTCACATATTCTATGGCCAAGAATTTCCATTCTTCCCCTTCAATTTCCTTCAAATCTATTCGCTTTTATCAAAAATTATCAATTGGAGAATCGTAGGGGACTTCGAGACCTACGAAGTGAACGGGTGCGATGGGATATGGTGAGGTGGATCGGCAGTTATGGGAGCTTGATCGTGCGCATTTTCTACGTTGACCATGGTACCGAGCTCGATGCTATCTTCGCCGTGGGTGGAGGCATGTTGGGGGTACGTACTGGAGGCGCCCGATCGTCGTCACGTTGTCGAGGTTGGGTGCGGTTTTAAACCCTAGTACGAAGGTGAATGGGTTTCTTCGGCCTGTTGATGCGCATGAAGGAGCAGACCATGCGAACGGCCTTGATTTTGATTTTTCTTTGTGCGGCCCTGATGGACTTTGGTAAATAAAAAAATTGTTTTAAAATTTGTAATTGAAACTTGAAAATTTCATAACTGTTGCATACATTATCAGAATTCGACAAAACTGGCGATGTCGAAATCGCAGCAACGAGTACTACGCAGTGGAGCAATTCTAGAATTATTTTGAGCAAGTAAAAGTTTAGGCTAAATCGAACACTGTTCGATTTAATTTAAATTTGAACGCTCGTCGAAAATTCAATGTGAGTAATCTCACTCAAATCTGGGTACCAGTTAATTTAAATAGCCAATAATTAAATGTTTAATTGGTTGTTTGCCTGAATATGATAATTATTATCAGATTGAATCGATATTTATTGGCTATGTTAATATCTGTGGATGTAGGGAAACAGGTTGGAGGGATCCAACTGGATTCCTCACAAATAGTAATTTTATTTATATTCTATGATATATCTCATCGATAAATTTGTTTTATCTGTGAATCTGTGTATAGATAAGCGTTATGGATTATACCGCTTATCGATGTTACTATGATTGAACCTGTGATGGTTGATGTGTGCACTATTGTGTTAAACCCCTGGACTACACTATACACACACGAATATGGATTTCACGTGGAAATCGGCTAATTCATAGATATTTGAATTTAATGCAAAATAGTTTTAAAAGTTGAATTTTTGATCCAAATGGTTTTGGAAATGGAATTGGGTTAAATATGAAAAGTTTGTGAAAAGGGATAAAAGTTATTTTGAATAACTTAATGAAGTTTTGAAATTTGAATAGTTTGATTTAAATTGAAATTCAATATCTGAAATTGAATTCTATATTCGGTATTAATGATTTAAAACGGTATACAAGTTTATATGAGTTTTTAAACCGTTTTAAAGTGTTGCTTCGGGAATATAAATTAACCCGAAGATTTAACTTGTATAAATGGAATCGGATTTTTTCCGAAATAAAAACTATTTGTTTTCGAACGATATAAGCTTTCACATAAGAAATGAATACCCAATTGGTATTAAAGGAAGTTCAAGTTGAATTGGAAATGGTTTTCCAAGTTAGGAATGATTTGGAAATTAGGGTTTAAAGATTATACAAGTTATAAGGATGTTTATATAGGTTTTTAACCATTTAAAAAGTATCGTTTTGGAAATTTAAATTCAAATCCAAGTTTTATACTTGGATGGTTCAACTTATGTAATTTGTAATCGGTTTTTCCTAAAATAAAAACTATTTGTTTCAAATAATAATAGCTTTCATATAAGGAAAGGATTTCCAATTTGTGTTAAAAAGTTTCGAGTTTAAAATGAAATTGTGAATTGTTTTGAAAGCTATGAATTAAATCTTTGATTAAAAGATTGAATGAGTTAATCCAATTTGAAATGGAAATTATTTTAGGATCTGTGAACGAATCTTTGTGAAAGAATTTTTAACTTTATTTCCAAATTGAAGAGAATCTTGAGGATGCATCTTTATATAAAGAGATATGGAATTATAAATAGTTTTGAAAACTATGAATTAATCTTTGTGAACGGGGTAAACTTTGTGAATTAAATCTTCTGTTTAAAAGATTAAAAGTGTGGAAATTATTTAAACCATTGAAGGTTGTTGAAATTAATCTTTTTGTCTAAAAGATTGGAAATGGTAATTTGTTTTAACCATTTGAATAAAAGGTTTTGGGCTTTAAGCTGTGATTTAACTGAGACCCCTGTATCCATATGATTTTTAAGTATTGCGCTCGTTATTCGGTTTAGCCGGGAGAGGACCTTTGTGTCATATAACCCATTCTGAATAATGATACGTCGATATGGATAGCATTTGAAGACCGGTGGGGAAGACCGGGTATTTGCGAGAATGATAGAATGACCTATCGATTGTCTTTGCACTGAGTTGCTCCGGTATAGAGATTCCATATGTGATGGGGAGTCCGATCGGATTGTGGATTCCTGGATTTGCAAGGACTTCTTTGGAAGTGCCTTCAGTTCTGTTCGAATCCAGAACAGACTTGTATGGATTGTATGTCTGACATTACATTTTGAGATATAAAGATGATTTCTTTCAAATACATATCTGTTGGTGGCGGAGAATTTATTCTCTTAGCTTAACACCCTTCTCTGAGATGTACGAGCTCAGAGGTTATGTAGTTGAAGGTTATCGACAATATATTCCCAACTTGGTAATGTGGCATGCTGAGTGCTGCTGATCATTTGTTGATCAAAGCGTGGCTTTTGTAAAAAGCGTAGCTTTATGGATGAGACTTCGTCGAACCTCACAACCCGGTTATGGTCAAAACAAGAATCGTAGCAGCAAGGTTATTTGAGGGTAGCGCCCTCTGAGGGTATGTCATTTCCTTCTGGATTATGAGTGGTATCATGGTATGGAGCCCAGATACTTGCTTTATGGTTGCTGCAAACTTTTTACTTTGTGGTTGTTGGTCGAGAGGTACCTCGGAAAAGGTCGCAAACGACCGGGAGATGGCATGCTCGTGTCAGTACTTGCCTATTACAGAGGTAACCCAGCCTTGTCTAGCAGAGATCCGGTTAGGGTCAGGGGACGTCCCTCCAGAGGTATTCCATTTTATTTGGGAAGTTCCTTTGCCCGACCATTTGTTGTAAATCCAATCAAAACAGTACGAGCCCTTTACGATTGCAATTGTAGAACCTGCCATTTAAAATGGTAGCTATAGCAGGCATAATATGATGGTACCTATGTTGGCTAAGATTTATATTATACTTTTGAAATGTTTTCTGCACTTTGCACTTATAGTAATAATATCAAAGAAATTCGCGTATCAAGCATGTTTGACTATCATAAGGAGAAATCTCCTCCAATTCTGCGTTTGCATTGTGTGTGTGGCGGGAGGCCTTATGGTAGTTTCATTTTCTAAAAGCATTACGGATCTATTTTAAATTCTTTTGGTGTTGTTTTAAAGATAAACTATTTTTTTTGTTACTCATACCAGTCCCACGACTGACCTGGAGTTTATTGTTCCTTTCCTAAACTCTGGGTGCCCACTATTTTCCACACGGGCAGTCTAGAGTCAGGTTATCAGGTCATTCTTGAATTCAGGAGTTGCTGTAGAGATGTGAAAGCAAGTTGGATGGCGTGGCATATCAACTAGTATATAGTATTTCTTTTCCGCTGTTTGTTTGTTGTTGTAAACTCTTATAATGTAATGTAATGTGATGTAATGTATAAAATGTACAGTTCTTTTGATTTAAAGATTTTTCATTTATCTATTATATGTTGTTCTGCTGCGATTGTGAGATTCTAATGTTGTTTCTGTTGCTTCTCCTTTCTTCCTTCTTCTATCTTTTTCTTTTTCTTAAACCCTAAGGGTTCGGTTTTTAGGCATTCGATTGTTCGGCAATTGATACGGTGGACGTATTAATGTCAATTTTCGTGAGTCGAAGAATCGGGTCTTTACAAAGTGGTATCAGAGCATTTGGTTAAGCGACAACCTTGGCTCCGTTGGGTGTTATCATTAGAGATAAAGTAAGTAGTACTCTAGAATGAGTTTGAGTGTATTAATAGCTATGAGAGCGTACTTGTTAGTGAATATAAATTTTTTTATATCGTGTTGACTTATCAGTTGAGTGTTTATAGATTCTGGTCGAAGCAGTCTAGCTAACTGTGTCGATAGGGGTTCCTAAACTCTTAAACAAGATAAACCAACATAAATATTGTTTTAAAGTGGGTAAATGAAATAATTTTACCCAAAATTATATTTTGATATAAAAGGAATAATTTTTCTGAAAATATTATTATATATTTGGATGCTTGGTTGTCGATATTATAATCAAATATAAGAATCTAAATCCCGAAAATTTTGGAAAGTGTTTTAAATGTAATAAAAAAAAATTAGGGATTTAAAACTCTTGGGAATGTTTTCCAAAGTGTTTGAAGGCAATGATGGAGCATTATTTTGGGAAATATTTTTGAATGAGAATTGTTTTGAAATGAATTTGTGGAAGTAAGGAAGCATTGAACTCACTTCAGTCGCTGGAAAATAATCCTGATGATGATGACCACATCATTAGAATTCATTGTCGAGTTTCTAAAATGATGGATTGTTTCCATAGTAATTGGGTATGAGTTAATTATTATTTTAAAACGGTTTCGAAATAAAATCGGGTAATTGAATTCTGGAAACACCGTTTAAATAATGTGAAAGTTAAGACAAATCAACAATTGAACCTATTAAGTGAAGTTGACATTAATAAGAAGAAAATGGGAATTTTAATCTTGGAAATAAAAAAAATTTAACTTGAGTATATGGAAGTAATTGAAAATTTAACTCCTTCCCCCGCATGTCAACTCTATAGTTTAACTTGAGTATATGGAAGTAAATGGAAGTAAAAAGTTTCTCATGTCTGCTCCTGATGTCCCTCTCCTCCCCCCCCCCCCCCCATGTCAACTCTATAGTACCTTCCATACCCAACGTCAACTCTATCCAATCACACCTTACTACCGTAGTTCTTATGTCCTTTATCAAGCTTCTTCTGTCCTTTCGCCCCCTCTGCCCAACAGTCCAGTTCATCATGTCTCCTCCAAGGTACCCGCTCCTCTCTGTCTAACAGAAACTGTCCCATAATCCTCTCATATCCATGTCTCTATTCCTTCGGTCATCCCCTTTCTAGTTCCCTATGATCCTTTACCTTGTCATCCTGCTGCAATTCATTCTACAACTCATGCCGTCATCTCCCCACCTTCAAATCTAGGTGAACGGAAATGGACTTCTTTGTTTAAGCGCAAACCCAGGAAGCTGGGAAGTACATTCCCATTGACCTAACTCCTGTGTATGAAGATGAAGCATTAGTGCCTCTGTTGGATGTTATTGAAGCTGGAGCTGCAATCTGGAATGAAACAATAGTTGGATTTTTCCTTGACAAGCCTCTATCGTATACAGCTGTCGTTTAGAAGCTTAAAAATATACGGAAACTAAAAGGCTCTGTCACAGTTAAATCGGATGGTATAATATTCTTATTCAACTTCTCTTGTAGTGAAGACAGGAAAATAATTTTACAAAGTGATCCTATTATTATGAATAATAAGTTATTCATAATAAAACCATATGACGCAGCTGTGAGTAATGTTACAGGCTCTGTCACCACTGTTCCGATATGGGTTCACTTGTATAATCTCCCTATATTTGCATGGTCGGCCCTAGGGATTAACTGGCTTAGTAGTCATTTGGGTAAACTGTTATGTATGGATGAAATGACAGAGAAACAAGATAGGTTGAGCTTTGCGAAGTGTTTGGTTGAGGTTAGACCGGATAAGGAACTAGTAGATGAATTTATGGTTAAGCTGGTTAATGGTGGTCATCAGAAAATCTATGTTGAGTACCTATGGAGGCCAGATGTATGTGCTAAGTGCAAGAAGTTCGGACATAAAACTGAAGGATGTGATAATAGTGAAAAATGTAAAGCAAAGAATGAAAGAGAAAATAGAAAAAATGATAGAGAGGTAGACAAAGTAGATAACACAGTGAATGGCCAAGTTCATATAATGGTCAGACCAATCCACAAGCAGAGCATTAGAAAATGGCAGCATGTTAAGAAAAAGAGAATAGTAAAAACTTTGATGAAAGTTCATGTGGAACAAACAGGAGAAATGAATGGTGAAAAGGTGAATGAAAAAGTTAGCGTTGAAAATCATGCTAAAAAGATGGATGAGGATATGGAGCGAGTAGAGAACGAAAACTTGCAATGTAGTACTGATGAAGTGGGAGGTGAAGGAAGGAGCGAAACTGATTCATCCAATGCTCAAGCTAATGCTAATAATTTGGTTGAGGAGATAATGAAACTGAAAGATGTGAATACTGGAGTTGAGGATGTAGTTGATAATCTTTTGACGTCTAACAAATTTGATGTTCTCATGGGACTGGATGAGGTGGATAACTCTAATGACAAGTATTATGATAGATTGAACGTGGATGAAAAGGGTGAAGCAATAAATGTTAATACTGAGGAAGTACTGATAAATGATGCAACGGAGCAAGTAGTGCAAAAAGACATAAGCAATAAAAATTCAAAACAAGATAAAGTTGTTCTTCCAATACAAATGCATGATGAGGTAGATAAAACTAAAGGCAATATACCAAGCAAAACTGGAAATAAAGACAGTGGGTCAATCTTTGAAAGTAAGAATGAAGAGGGACATAACTCAAGTGCAAAGAAAAATAAAAAGTGTAAAAAGAGGAATACACAGCTAACGAAGGCTGCTGATATGAGTAAGGATATGCACACGCATGATGTTGCATGCACAGCATGTACAGCTTGTTCTACCGACAAAGAAACACTAAATATTCCTCATCTAAATACTGATAGATCTCCAGAACCATCACCTCTTCATGTGTACTCCAACATCAAGCCACCTTCTGCTTATAAATCGCCTCCCCCATTGTCTCACACTCCTCCAACCTCACCTCATTCCTCACCACCAATTCTTAATCTCTCTACTTTGCCACCCCTGCAACAAAAGATGGAACTTCAAGCAGTGAAATAACACCACTATTAGCTACAATTCCTAATTACTTGACCTCTTCACAAGCAATGACTAGAAGAATGAAGATAGAAATGCTTAACTCCCGTGCTCATCGATGATGACCCAAATTGGAGCATGGAATATACGTGGGGGTCACCATGTCATCAAACTTGATCAATGTAAACAATTAATCAGTACACACAAGTTATCAATATTAGCTATTCTTGAGACTAAGTTAAATCTTGCTTTGACTGTCAAGGCAGCCAATTACATAAAACCAGATTGGAGCTTTATCCACAATCTGAATGAAGCACCGTACGGTAGGATAATGATTCTTTTCAATCCCCTTCATGTTCAAGTAACTCCTCTCCATTCCAATTCCCAAATGATACATTTCCATGCTTATTCTTCCGTTGATAATACTACCTTTTATGTTACCTTTGTATATGCCTCTAACACAGCTTCTGCTAGAGCTGCATTGTTTGCAGTTATTCCAGCTTTGAGGCAGTCCTCTCATCCGTGGATTATACTTGGTGATTTCAACTGTCGTTATTCTCTCTCTGATAGAGTTGGAGGAAATCCCCTATCCCTTAATGAAATACAACCACTTGCAGATACCATCAACAATGCTGATCTAATTCCGGTTAGATCATTTGGAATGCAGTACTTATGGAATAATAAAAGAAGGCATGGTAGAAGAACCTATTCTAGGATCGATTACACTTTCTCAAACCAATCTGCTTTAACCAAATGGCCCCTCCACTTCTACCTTCTCCCTCCTCCTCTTCTTTCGGACCACTCGCCCCAAATTATTCATCTTCGCAGAGCGGACAAGAGAGGAAAAACAAATTTTAAATTTTTTAACTCTTGGCTTAATGAACCAGATTTTCTGTTGACTGCATTAAATGCTTGGAGTAAAACTCATAATAGAAATCATTTATATGTTTTGCAGGAAAAAATAAAAGAAATAAAAGAAGTCTTGAAGCTGTGGTCGTACATGAGATTTGGCAAAGGAGAGAAATTGAGCACATCGATTGGAGAAAAGCTTGCTGAGGTACAAACGGCTATGATGTCTGATGTTACAAATGAAAACCTTTCTTCAACTGAAACGACTTTGGCCCAGCAGTTCTATGAGGCGTTAGCTAAAGAAAGTGATATGATAAGGCAAAAGTCTAGAATAAAATGGCGTGAAAAAGGAGATAGAAACAGTGCATACTTTCATGATAGTCTCAGGAACAAGCAACGTAGAGAAAATATCGCAACTATCAATGATATGAATGGTGTGCTACTAACAGCTATTGATGATGTTCAGGAAGCCTTTGTACAATATTTCTCTTCCATATTTGGCAATACAAGCAATTTCATTCCTAATATTGATGAGATCCCTTCTGACATCCTACCAAGAATAACTGCAGATGACTATATCTTCCTTTGCACCGAAGTCACCACTGAAGAAATTGAACAGGCGATGTTTTCTCTAAACAGTAACTCGTGCGGTGGCCCTGATGGGTTGAACGCTAAATTTTACACTACTTGTTGGTCCTTTGTTTCAACTGACGTGAGCAATGCAATAAAGCTATTCTTCAAGAAGTCCAAGCTTTTTCGGTCGTACAACTATACCAATTTAGCGCTAATTCCCAAAAAGAAGAATGCTCATCATGTTAATGAATTTCGTCCTATATCATGTTGTAATACAATATATAAATGCATCTCAAAGGTAATTGCATCGAGACTTAAGCTTGTTCTTCCTAGTATTGTTTCCAACAATCAAGCTGCTTTCCTTCCTGGTAGGAATATTCTGGATCATATACTTCTCTCTCACGAACTGCTTAAAGGATATAAGCGTAAGAATGCTACCCCGAAAGCTATGTTAAAACTTGATATCATGAAAGCTTTTGATATGTTACAATGGGACAGCATCATTCGTATCATGGGTTATATGAATTTCCCGCCCCACTTTATTGCATTAATATATGAATGTATCTCTACACCAACATATTCGGTCATTGTCAATGGAATTGCTGCTGGTTTTTTTGGTAGTAGGCAAGACATAAGGTAGGGAGATCCGATATCGGCATATGTTTTAATCATGGTTATGGAACTTCTAACGAGAATGTTCAACAAGTTAATAAACCAAGGAAAGTTCGAACTCCATCATGCGTGCATTGATCCTCAAATCTCAACGTTGATGGTTGCTGATGATTTAGTCGTGTTTTGTACTCCGGACATCACAACTGTCAACAATTTGATGATTACTCTTGATCAGTTTTATGCGATGACTGGATTAAAGGTCAACATTCAAAAGTCAGAAATCTTATTGGCTGGTGTTAACATGGAACGGGTTGATGAAATTACACTAGCTACTTGCCAGTTGCCTAACCCTAACACTGTATCCTACTTGGGTCTACTGCTTGCAACATCAAAAATAACAACTAATCAATGTCTTCCTCTTTTTGAAAGAATTACAGCTAGATTAAACTGCTGGACTACGGCAAAGCTTAGCCAAGCTGGTAGGCTTACTTTAATTAAGTCGGTTATTTTTGCGATGCAAGTGTACTGGGCTAGAACATTCATACTACCCTTTAAGTTAATTACAATGATTAGAAGTGCCTTTATGAGATTTCTATGGACGAGCAGGACAACGGGTAGATACATTGCGCCAATTAAATTTAGCAAAATTGAGCGACCTTTGAATAAAGAGGGTCTTGGTATCATTAACTTAACTCAATGGAATACGGCGGCGTTTGCAAAACATGTGGACACCTACTTCAACTGTAACGACAGCCTTTGGGCTCAACGGTCTCGACAAAATGTTGTCAAGCGAATGAGTTTACGGAATATGATAAAGCCACAAAGCTTGAGTTGGACATGGCAAAGTATATTCAAGATTAAGGAGACTTTACTCCCTCTCATTCAACTGAACTCTAATCCTATATACAGTGTGAGTTTCTGGGATGATCCATGGCTTGACAGGGGGATGATACTTAGACGTCAGCTCACGTACAATGAGATACAGCAGACTGGAATACACTTGGCAGCGAAGGTAAGGGATGTTCTCTTTAATTTTCAGAATACATATACCTTTTCTTCCAACCCGAGAGTTCAGAACATTTGGAATCTAATCAGAAGGTATACTCCGTTGTCATCTACCTCTGATAAGCTTGTTTGGGGAGATAAAAAGACAAGGTATAAAATAGGCGATGCATATGATTACTTGATGAAGAACACTGCACAGCCAAAGTGGAAATGGTGGAAGCGAACTTGGAATATGGATAGTAGTTTGAGAGATAATCTTTTACTGTGGAAAGTACTTAATCGTGCTGTCTTGACTAAGGCAAAGCTTGCGTGCATGGGAATGACTGTTGACATTTTTTGTTCTTTCTGCTATGATCAAGTTGAGACTGTTGAACATCTCTACTTCGAATGTTCAGAAATTAAGCAAGTTTGGGCTGCAGTAATGACTAAACTCTGTAGATTTGGCATTTCTCGTGACAACCAGGTCGAGTGGAATATTATCTATGCAAAAACAGGCCACATACAAACAGATAAGAGAATTTTTTGTGCGGTACTGAAGAGCTTTATTGCAGCGGTCTGGAGAGAACGTAACATTAGAGTTTTTGATGCCAACAACGCAAAAACTGAAGCTATGTTCAAGCTTTGGATAATTTATGAGATCAAAAATTCTCTGGGTATGCTTACATTCTCGTTCGATCCGGGAATATATCAATCCTTCTACATGAGTTGACTGTGTTTTCTTTTTTCTTTTTCTTTTTAGTTTCCAGTTTTTTGTAGCACTATGTTTACCTTTGTTCTGAGCTTTGCTCTGTGTTGTATGTGTTATGTTTCTTATGGTGCTGCAATAAAATGGTCGAGGACCACCCAACCTCGTCGGCCTTGCCAAAAAAAAATAGTTTAACTTGGGATAAGTTAAATAAATTGGACTTAGAATAAAAAATTGAATTAAATTGGATAAAGTTGAAATGTAAAATGATTATAATTGTGAGTTATAATTGTGTAATGAAATTTATATCCTTAAGCTATTAAGTGTTATATAGGTAATTTGGAATTGTGATTGTAGGATGAAAATAACTCAAATGAGCAATATAAGCTTTTAAGTAAATAAGTTGGTGAACTTATAAATAGAAAATGGAATTATAATCACAAATGGGAAATAGTTGAATGGTATGGTGAATTCAAACTTGATCCTAAAGGAAATGTAAAGTAAAATAAAGAGAAATTGAGTTAAAATTGGATTGAATTAGAATCAAACTTCAATTGTGTTATAAATAATATTGAATGAAATTCAATTCTTGTTTAAGTAGTAAATGAAGTGAGTTTAAGTTGGCTAATAAAATTTAGTTGAACTTGAATTAAATGGAATTTAAATTAAGTAAGAATGATATTGAACGAATTGAATACTCACTCAACTAAATTCAAAAAGAATTGTTTGGAAATGAATTTAGCGTAAGCTAAATTAAATAAGGGGAGCAATAGGATGAATAAGATTTTTATAGCTTGTTAAGAAAATTAGAAAAGGGTAAAAAATGAAATCCCAATTTTGGTATAGAATAATTCGAAGGGTTATGTTATAAATAAATTCAGAAGTGAATTAAGAAGGTGAATAAATTTAAAAAAGGATTGGGTAAGTGAACAAATTGAATTAAAGTTTGTGCATGAATTGGAATTTTATTTGGATGAGAATCAAATGAAAATAAAATAAAATTGATATAGATTGAAATGGAATTAATTTTAATGGTTATAAGCTCAAGTGATGGTAAATTGCTTGAATGACATGAAAATTTGCATAGAAATTGATCATTTTGTTGTAAATGGAATTGAATTAGTTTAAAGAAGCAAATGCAATTGGTTTTTAAATCAATTTGGATGGATTGAAATTTTAATAAGTGGATTTGTATGTAAATGCAAGTGAATCATAAAGAAATGCAAATGTATCAAATTTGAAATAAAGATTTGATTGTAAATTAATTTGGAATTGAATTGAAGTAAATATAAATTGTATGTAGTAAACTTGAATGAAAATCATTTGAGTGGAATAAAAATGGAGTTTGTATTTGTAAAGAGGATTAAAATGGTAATTGAAACCTTGTAATTGCTTATAAAATATGGTTTACGTGTAGGATTATGGAAATGTGTGGATTGGGCTTTGTAATTGATATGTTTGGTTAAGATAAATGAATGGAATGTTGTTGAAAACCTCATACTATTGAAAACTGATGTGTTTGTTTAAGTAAGTACAGGTACGGGAAGCAATCGATAGAGTTGGAGCGCGTATATGCATAATATATTAGCCGCTTGCTTTTAAAATGCTAATAAAAGGTACGCCTACGCATTAAAAATAGGAAATATGAACTGTTTTTGGTTTTCCGACCGTGTGGGTCGATGTATATATATTTATATCTATTGTGATATTGTAAAAGCTCCTCCGTACAAAGGAGACGCTGCCAAAAAATTTCCAAAATTGTGGGAGTTAGAAAATTTTTGGAAATTTTAAAATTTTTGGGTTAACTGGTTAAGTTGTTTTTGAAAGGATAATGAGAACAAAGCTTTTAGGTTAAAATAAGCAAATGATTTTGGAATCGAGTTAAAAGTTTCGACGAGGTAAATGTGAGTTTGGGTAAGTAGATGAGTTTAGTAGCATTTTCCTACCTTAGCAAATTTCGGGACGAAATTCTTTTAAGGGGGGAAGGCTGTAACGACTCAGAATTTCTAGTCGTAAATTTTGAAAATTTAATTCATTTTAAATGTTGAATATGTATTATAATTTGATTTTGAAATAAAAAGATTTTGTTAAATCAATAGAATTTAGTTGTAATTTTCAATATGGAAATTCAATTGAAATTTGAATAATAATAATTTAATATCGGAATTGGGATAATTGGTGAATCTGGATATAAATGATTATGAATTGGTTTCTGAAATTTATTTTAAGTCTACTTGAATTTAAATAATGATTTTGGACGTTTGGATGAAATCAAGAGTTGATAGATTAAGATTTGGGATTTTATATTAATTTAATAATGGCATTTAATAATATAATAATGCAATTAATCATATTTTGATTTAAACCGAATCAGAATGAATTCTAATGTGAATATAAAGTCTATATGATTTATAATAGAGTTAGTAAAGTTTTCAAAGTGAAATTTTAGATGATTTCGACGATTTTGAAAATCGCTCGAATTTATCGACGAGTTAAAATAACCTTCCGGGCACAGTCTCGGAATTTGACGAAACCAGTTCCATTGGATCCGTAATAGTTAGTTATTATCGGATTTCAATTTTCGTAGTAATCGGAGTTGTCGTTTGACCCTGGCAGCTTAAAACGTATAGAAACTATTTTAATCGATTTAATTTAAAACCGATCGTTTATTTCCGTAACTCGCGCATACGATTGAATTAGCCTCCAAAACACGTACCATTGTGTTTGGAACGTGGGTAAAACATTATAATCACCTATCGTCACGTGTCGTTTGGAGATCGTTTGAAAAAGTTGCTTTTAAGTGGATTTAATATTAAAATAATATTTATAAACGCTATAAATTCACGTTTTCAGCTTAACCCTAGCCTATTTTTCATCGGCCGCACTCACATATTCTATGGGAGAGAATTTCCATTCTCCCCCTTCAATTTCCTTCAAATCTAATCGCTTTTATCAAAAATTATCAATTGGAGAATCGTAGGGGACTTCAAGATCTACGAAGTGAACGGGTGCGATGGGATATGGTGAGGTGGATCGAGGGTTATGGGAGCTCGAACGTGGCTCGATCGTGTGCATTTTCTGCATTGACCATGGCACCGAGCTCGATGCTACCTTGGCCGTGGGTGGAGGCATGTTGGGGGTACGTACTGGAGGCGCCCGATCGTCACCACGTTGTCGAGGTTGGGTGCGGTTTTAAACCCTAGTACGAAGGTGAATGGGTCTCTTCGGCCTGTTGACGCGCATGAGGGAGAAGAGCATGCGAACGGCCTTGATTTCGATTTTTGTTTGTGCAGCCATGATGGACTTTGGTAAATAAAAAAATTGTTTTGAAATTTGTAATTGAAACTTGAAAAATTCATAATTCTTGCATACATTATCAGAATTCGACAAAACTGGCGACGATGGAATCGCAGCGACGAGTACTACGCAGTAGAGCAATTCTGGAATTATTCTGAGCAAGCAAAAATTTAGGTTAGATCGAACACCGTTCGATTTCATTTAAATTTGAACGCTCGTCGAAAATTCAATGTGAGTAATCTCACTCAAATCTGGATACCAGTTAATTTAAATAGCCAATAATTAAATGTTTAATTGGTTGTTTGCCTGAATATGATAATTATTATCAGATTGAATCGATATTTATTGGCTGTGCTAATATCTGTGGATGCAGGGAAACAGGTTGGAGGGATACAACTGGATTCCTCACAAATAGTAATTTTATTTATATTCTATGATATATATCATCGATAAATTTGTTTTATCTATGAATCTGTGTATAGATAAGCGTTATGGATTATACCGCTTATCGATGTTATTATGATTGAATCTGTGATGGTTGATGTGTGCACTATTGTGTTAAACCCCTGGACTACACTATACACACACGAATATGGATTTCACTTGGAAATCGGCTAAGTCACAGATATTTGAATTTAATGCAAAATAGTTTTAAAAGTTGAATTTTTAATCTAAACAGTTTTGGAAATGGAATTGGGTTAAATATGAAAAGTTTATGAAAAGGGATAAAAGTTATTTTGAATAACTTAATGAAGTTTTGAAATTTGAATAGTTTGATTTAAATTGGAATTCAATATCTGAAATTGAATTCTATATTCGGTATTTATGATTTAAAACATTATACAAGTTTATATGAGTTTTTAAACCGTTTTAAAGTGTTGCTTCGGGAATTTAAATTAACCCGAAGATTTAAATTGTATAAATGGAATCGTATTTTTTCTGAAATAAAAACTATTTATTTTCGAACGATATAAGCTTTCACATAAGAAATGAATTTCCAATTGGTATTAAAGGAAGTTCAAGTTGAATTGGAAATAGTTTTCCAAGTTAGGAATGATTTGGAAATTAGGGTCTAAAAGATTATACAAGTTATAAGGATGTTTATATAGGTTTTTAACCATTTAAAAAATATGATTTTGGAAATTTAAATTTAAATCAAAGTTTTATACTTGGATGGTTCGACTTATGTAATTTGTAATCGGTTTTTCCCAAAATAAAAACTATTGTTTCAAATAATAATAGCTTTCATATAAGAAAAGGATTTCCAATTTGTGTTGAAAAGTTTCGAGTTTAAAATGAAATTGTGAATTGTTTTGAAAGCTATGAATTAAATCTTTGATTAAAAGATTGAATGAGTTAATCCAATTTGAAATGGAAATTCTTTTAGGATCTGTGAACGAATCTTTGTGAAAGAATTTTTAACTTTGTTTCCAAATTGAAGAGAATCTTGAGGATGTATCTTTATATAAAAAGATATGGAATTATAAATAGTTTTGAAAACTATGAATTAATCTTTGTGAACGGGGTAAACTTTGTGAATTAAATCTTTTGTTTAAAAGATTAAAAGTGTGGAAATTATTTAAACCATTGAAGGTTGTTGAAATGAATCTTTTTGTTTAAAAGATTGGAAATGGTAATTTTTTTTAACCATTTGAATAAAAGGTTTTGGCCTTTAAGCTGTAATTTAACTGAGACCCCAGTATCCATATGATTTTGAAGTATTGCGCTCGTTATTCGGTTTAGCCGGGAGAGGACCTTTGTGTCATATAACCCATTCTGAATAATGACACGTCGATATGGATAACATTTGAAGACCGGTGGGGAAGACGGGTATTTACGAGAATGATAGGATGACCTATCGATTGTCTCTGCACTGAGTTGCTCCGGTATAGAGATTCCATATGTGATGGTGAGTCCGATCGGGATTGTGGATTCCCGGATTTGCAAGGACTTCTTCGGAAGTGCCTTCAGTTCTGTTCGAACCCAGAACAGACTTGTATGGATTGTATGTCTGACATTGCATTTTGAGATATAAAGCTGATTTCTTTCAAATACAAAGCTGTTGGTGGCAAAGAATTTATTCTCTTAGCTTAACACCCTTCTCTGAGACATACGAGCTCAGAGGTATGTAGTTGAAGGTTATCAGCAATATATTCCCAACGTGGTAATGTGGCATGCTGAGTGCTGCTGATCATTTGTTAATCAAAGCGTGGCTTTTGTGAAAAGCGTAGCTTTGTGGACGAGACTTCGTCGAACCTCAGAACCCGGTTATGGTCGAAACATGAATCGTAGCAGCAAGGTTATTTGAGGTTAGTGCCCTCTGAGAGTATGTCATTTCCTTCTTGATTATGAGTGGTATCATTGTATGGAGCCCAGATACTTGCTTTGTGGTTGCTGCAAACTTTTTACTTTGTGGTTGTTGGTTGAGAGGTACCTCGGATAAAGGTCGCAAACGACCGGGGGATGGCATGCTCGTGTCAGTAGTTACCTATTACAGAGGTAACCCGGCCTTGTCTAGCAGAGATCCGTTTAGGGTCCGGGGACGTCCCTCCAGAGGCATTCCATTTTATTTGGGAAGTTCCTTTGCCCGACCATTTGTTGGAAATCCAATCAAAACAATACAAGCCCTTTACGATTGCAATTGTAGAACCTGCCATTTAAAATGGTAGCTATAGCAGGCATAATATAATGGTACCTATGCTGGCTAAGATTTATATTATACTTTCGAAATGTTTTCTGCACTTTGCGCTTATAGTAATAATATCAAAGAAATTCACGTATCAAGCATGTTTGACTATCATAAGGAGAAATCTCCTCCAATTCTGCGTTTGCATTATGTGTGTGGCGGGAGGCCTTATGGTAGTTTCATTTTCTAAAAGCATTGCGGATCTATTTTAAATTCTTTTGTTGTTGTTTTAAAGATAAACTGTTTTTTTTTGTTACTCATACCAGTCCCACGACTGACCTGGAGTTTATTGTTCCTTTCCTAAACTCTGGGTGTCCACTATTTTCCACATGGGCAGTCTAGAGTCAGGTTATCAGGTCATTCTGGAATTCAGGAGTTGTTGTAGAGATCTGGAGGCAAGATGGATGGCATGGCGTATCAATTAGTATATAGTATTTCTTTTCTGCTGTTTGTTTATTGTTGTAAACTCTGATAATGTAATGTAATGTGATGTAATGTATAAAATGTACAGTTCTTTTGATTTAAAGATTTTTCATTTATCTATTATATGTTACTCTGCTGCGATTGTGAGATTCTGATATTATTTCTGTTGCTTCTTCTTTCTTCCTTCTTTTATCCTTTTCTTTTTTTTAAACCTTAAGGGTTTGGTTTTCCGGCATTCGATTGTTCGGCAGTTGATACAGTGGACGTATTAATGTCGATTTTCGTGAGTCGAAGAATCGGGTCTTTACAAAATTGTTGTGATTTGTTTGAAATTTGAATGTAACACTTATTTTAAACGTAAGCGCTCTTTATTCGGATTAGCCAGGAGAGGACCTTGTGTTATAAAACCCATTTTGAAAAATGATACAATGAAATGGGATTGCATTTGAAGATGGTGTTGGAGACCGGGTATTTTCAAGAGCGAAAGGATTACCTGTCGAATGTCTCTGCATTGGTGTGCTCCGGTATAGAGATTTTATCACCCTTTGTGATGGGGATTCCAGACGTGATTTGTGAATACCAGATTGCAAGGGCTTCTTTGAATTGCCTTCGGTTCCGTTCGATCCTGGAACGAACTTGTATGGATGTGTGTCTGACGTTACACTTTGAGATGTAAAGCAGGTTTCTATCAAATACATTTCTGTTGGCGGCGGAAAATTTATTCTCTTAGCTTAACACCCTTCTCTCAGACGTACGAGCTCAGCGGTTATGTAGTTGATGGTTACTAGTGGTACATTCCCAATTAGGTAATGTGCCATATGAAGTGTTGTTGATCATTAGTTGATCGAAGCATGGCTTTAGTGAAAAGCGTAGCTTTGTGGATAACACTTCGTCGAGCCTCACAATCCGGAATGGTAGAAACAGGAAAGATGCGAAAAGGTTGTTTGGGGGTAGCTCCCTCTGAGGGTATGTCATTTCCTTTTGGAAAAGGGTCGTATCATGGTATGGAGCCCAAATATTTTACCTATATTGATGCTGCGAATTTATTATACTTTGTGGTTTGTTGCTTTGTGGTTGATGATCCTCGGATAAAGGTCGCAATGAGCGGGGGATGGCATACTCGTGTAGTAGTTACCTAGTTACAGAGGTAACCCGGCCTTGTGTTGGCAGAGATCCGGTTAGGTTCTCGGGGCGTCCCTCTAGAGGCGTACCCATGTGGCCCAGGAAGTTCCTTAGCCTGACCATTATTGGAAATCCAATCACCAATACGTGCCTTGTACGGTTTTAGTTGTAGAACCTACCATCTAATATGGTAGCTATAGTAGGCATACTATAATGGTACGTATGCTGGCTAAGATTAATGTTATACTTGCAAATGTTTTCCACTATGCACTAATAATAATATTAAAAAGATTTTGCGTATCAAGCATATTTTACTATCATAAGGAGAAATCTCCCCCAAGTGTGCGATTGCATTATGTGTGTGCCAGGAGACCTTATGGTAGTTTAATTTTCCAAAAGCATAGCGGATTTCTTTTTAGTTTTTTTTGTGAAAAATAACTGGTTTTAAGATCTCACACCAGTCCCATGACTGACCTGAAATTTATTGTTCCCTTTCTAAACTCTGGGTGCCCACAATTTTCCACACGAGTGGCCTATAGTTAGGGTAGCATTATTCTGGAGCGAAGTCAAGAAATTGCTATGGAGATATGGAGTTCAAGCTGGATGGTGAGTCGCATCAATCATATTATATAGTGTCCGTTGCTTAGGAGTTGGTGCATGTCAGTTTTCATATTGTCAAGTTATAATAACTGTCAGTGATGTATGGTGTCGTTGTAAACTCTGATGATGTATGTATAAACCGATTAGTGTTTTGTTTTAAAGATTATTCATTTATCTATTATATTTGTTTCGCTGCGAAATGTGAGATTCTAATTGTTGTTTCTGTTTTCTTATTCTATCTTCTTCTTCTTAAACCCTAACGGTTCGCTTTTCTGGCATATGATTGTGCGGCATTTGATACAGTGGACGCATTAATGTCGACTTTTCGACGCGTCGAAAAATTGGGTCGTTACATTTATTGCCCTTGTGACATATGATCTCATGTTCTTCTGGGCTGTCTAGAACTTTGACTATTTTGGTTTTCATTTATTGATTTAGAGATGGATTTCCGTTCTTGTGTTTCCACCTTTTGAATTTCTTTATTATCTGCGTCAGTTCAGCTGCACCGTCATCATCAGCTTCACTTTTACTTATTCCTTAAGAGATATTGATTTCTTTCGCTTATCGTCTCGATCGCGTTCTTCCTTGAATTTGATTTCTAGCTTATAAGTGGTGAGATTTCCAATGAGTTCTTCAACTTTGATTTGTTTCAAATCCTTCGGTTCTTGAATAGCTGTAACTTTCGCTTCAAACTTTCATGAAAGGATTCTGAGGATTTTTTGGACTATTTCCAATTCTATGGATGGTTTTCAAGAGCTTTTGATTTGTATACAATATTGGAAAGTCATCCATATAATCTCTTTGACATTTTCATCCTTGGCCATTGTGAAGTTCTCGTTTTCGCTACTAAGCATGGCAAGGCGAAACTCTTAGACTTGAGATGTTCCTTCGTGGGTCACTTCAAGTGTGTGCCAGATTTCCTACGCAGTTAGAAAATATGAGACACGGTTCAATTCAATTTGATCCAATGAACAAATAATGGAATTCATGGCTTTAGCATAGCATTCTGTAGTTTATTTTCAAGATATGTCCATTGATCCATCGATTTTTCAATTTTATGATTATCTAACACAATAGTTAGTGTCCTATGACATGTCTCAACAATATTCCAAGCATCAATGATTTTCGAAAAATAATTCATTCTATTTTTGTAACGAATCATAATTTTCGATAATTAAAAATAAATAATTTAACGAGGTTTTGTGATTTAAAGTTGAAAGAAATAAAAATTTGCGATTTAATAATATGGATGTAACTGGAATGAGATGTAATAGTATTAATTTAAGGTAATCAATCACTGTTTTAAATGGAATGATTAAAAGGTTATAATTGGTATGGGTTGTACATTAATTGTAATAATATATATTAATTGATAATTTGAGTAAAAGAGAAACTGAAAATTTAAATGTTGATTAATTAATGAAATAATGTGTAATAAATTGAAATTGGATAGAATTAATATAATGTAAGTTGTTATAACATTTGTTTGTAAACAATAAACTTACAAATGTTATTAAATGTAAAATGGTGACAACTGTTATTTATTACCAATTTAATTAGTCAATTACAAATAAATATAAATAAATGTTACATTAATGTGAGTTAAGGCCATAACTACAAATTGTGAATGTAATAAAAGGTATAGAAATGTTAACTATATTTACAAGGCAATAATTGTTGTAATAAAAGGAGTGAAAAAAAGATAAATTAACTTATAGAGATTTCAAATTATAATAAAAGTGACAAAATTTCAATATAGGTGAAATATAGTAGTTAATCCAAATAAAGGATGGAAATCGTAGCATGTTAATGAAATAAGATATAAACAAATGTTAACTATGTTAATAGAGTAATAAATAATTGAATATAAAGATTGAAAAAGAAGTAAACCAATTTGTTGGAATTAAATTATAATTAATTGGATTAATTGCAGTTGAAACTGAACACTGTATTTGGAAAATAATTAGCACTGAAATTTTAGGTAAACTTGTTTGAAGTTATTATAAATATCTAAGTAATAAAAAATGATGAAATTTGTTAGTTTATAAATATTGAATTAAAAAGAGATTAATTAATTAAATATTAATTTATTTAATTGACGTAAAATAGCCATTTTGGCCATCGTCTCGAATTTCGATGAAACCAGTTTAATCGGATCCGTAATAGTAAATTATTGTAGGATTTCAAGTTTCGTAGCAATCAGACTTGTCATTTGATCGTACGGACTCGAAACGCGTAGAAATCAATTTAATCGAAATGAATTTGAAATAAGCTGATTTTTAGCTAACTTCTTCATACGATGGAGTTAGTATCTGAAACCTATTCCATTGAGTTTAAAATTATCGTAAACATCTATTTTGATATATGGGACGATCCATTTTGTTCCGGAGACAGAACGGGCTTCTCGGATCGTTTATCGTTCAACTTTCAAATCAATCTAGCTCATTCATTCCTATTTCTGATCTGCCTATATATAGCCTGTTATAATCCCTAGCTATTTCTTTTTCCATTTTCTATACGTACATTTCTTGTCTATCTCTTCCTTTCCAATGGAAGAAATATTCAAATTTCCAAACCCTAACTGCAAACCAAAACCAAAATTGAAAAAAAAACTCCTCCAAACCCAATCAAATTATATACCTTTTTGAAGTTCTCGACGATACGAATCAACTTCTGGTGTTCGTTTGTCGTAACAATGCTTCAATCAATAGCAAATCTCGGTCAAAACTATGAAATAGCGAAACCCTACATGCGATTTGGGGGTTTTTTATTGCGGTATCAATCGGCAAAATTCTATTATGGGTTTTGAAGAGAGCGTTGCATGGAGTCGACTGGTGGTGGTTAGAGGGCGTGTTATGGCCTATGGCAGTTGGAATTGGCGAATTAGTGTTTCGAAACCCTAGTTAACGGTGGTGGCCGGAGGCATTGTTGGATGATCGGACTTGGGATTTTGGATGGGCGGCAGCGAGATGAAGGTGACGGCGGTGGTGCCGAGTTCTGTAGCGGTGTATAGGGGGTGCCATGGCTGGTCAATGTGAAGGGGCGAGGCGGCTTTTAGGTTCAGGCTTCTGGTGTCGTGTGGTTAGTGTGAGAATTATGATAGCTGACGTGGTTTATCTTTTTATTTTGTTTTCAGTCGTTCTAACATCCATAACTTTGCATACGAGGTCGGTTTTACATGTGGTTTGTTTCGTTGGGATCGTATCAAAATTGCAGACATTTTGACGCTATTTTGGACAAATTCTGAGACTTCAAATTGGGGCTTATTTTAGATTTCAAATCGATTTGAAATCAAAAGGAGAGTATTTTTACCCACTCACAACTTCTAAATTATCTTATGTTAGTTAAATTAAATTTATGAGGTGATTAGAAATTAATTTATTGATGTTTGGTATGTTTAAATTTCCATTCTAGTTAAATTTGATTTTTATTGCATTTAATTATCGTTTTAATATTGAATTTTAATCCTCAATTTAATACTTGATATTTATCATCGGTTATCCATTGATGTTTACTGATTGATTTGGACGATGATTTTGATGGATGTTTGATTGTTGATATTGGATGACCCGATGTTGTATTTTATATTGTTATAACATTCCAAGTTGCCTATGGGTTGAAATGATACATACCCGAACAATCTATAGATTAGGAAAAAATCGATATGGGTTGAAATGATAGACTCAAACGATTTTATAAATTTTATTTAATTCGGGATTTGCAGTTTGAAATGATATATAGCCGTAAAGTTTTAAATTGCAGATTGAAATGATAAATATCCATATCACTTGACCCTAGGGTGGAAAATTATATACGGACAACGGATTGGTTAAATTAAATGATTTTTGAATCTTTAAAATTTTGAATTCAGTTAACTCGTATTTTGAAGTAGAAATTGAGTTATACAAACTGAATTATTTGCGAAAGTCCAAGCGTAAATGTTGAAATTGGTATTGATTTGATGAATTGTTAAAGAATTTAAATTTGAATTTTCAAGTTGAGGTGTCAAATATAAATGAATTTATTAGAGTTGAGTTATTGAATGTGGAATATAACTTTGAAATCTATTTTAAACTAATTTAAACTATTTTAATTAATTAACTATTTTAATCAATTTAAACTATTTTTATTTATATTAATCTATTATAACCTATTTAATCCAATTTAAATCAATATTTTTTCAATTTTAAACTAATTAACATTATTTAATCTATTTTAAATCTATTTAATCTATTTTAAATTTACTGAATCTATTTAAAACCTATTTAAGATAATTTAAATCCATTTAATCTAGTTTAAATCTATATAAATCATTTTAAATCTAATTAAATCAAATTTAAATCTGTTTCAACTATTTTTTATTTAAACTATTTTAATCTCATTTAAACCATTTTAAAAATATTAAAACTATTTATGACTAACTAAACTATTTTCTAAAATTTCAGACTGCGTAAAGCAAATGTATTTATATTTAAATCCGTGATGATGGTATAACCTAAGTTGGAATTTGGAATTGATACCTTATGTGAAATGACATATTTGAGTAAATATGATTTTGGACGTGAATGTGATTTTTAAAGTGAATATTATTTGAAAATGATATGGTTTTGAGAATATGATATTTTGATATGAATTTGTGAATTGACTTTGAAATGTAAAAAACTATCCAGTGTGAAATAAGCATCTAGTTATTAAAGATATCGGGATCAGATATTGACATACTCTTTGCCGATACCCAAAACCACTTTAAAAAATTTGCACGTGGTGGAGATTCCAAAAATGAAGTAGGATGGTTTAGCAAACAATTATGTACGAGGTATTTACGTGACCGTGACTTTCTTGAGTCAACTTAGTTGTGACTAAAACAGGAGCCATGTCGGGCCAAGTGAGGTCATTCCTCCGATCAAACACAATTCTTTGATATCATATTATGACTTTGTGATGATTTGGTAGCCACCCCTTGATTTAATTTGGGAGTGCGTTTCTAGATGGGCTGTAGTAGCTGCTATGCGTTACCACTAGTGCGGATCCGCAATTGGTATATTTACCCTGGCATTGCCTCGAGTGCTGTGTCCACATGCCCTAGCACGCTTCTACAAGTTTGTTTTGTACTATACCTATGGAGTGCCCTCTGGGTAAACCTCACGGAGGAGCGTAAAGTACTGTATAGATTATAGGAACATATAAAATGTGTTAAAGGGATATGGGTAACGCCTTAACGTTATTTTGATACTTTACTGCAGACATTATTATAATAGCGTATTGTACTACATAGTAGAGAGTTTAGTGGATCCTTAAGAGGTGGAAATCCCAAACATCTTTTAATTTACTACACTCACGTTGACACTGAATAGGAGATGTCAAACTCCGTAAACATCTCCAACACCATTGCACTCATATTTATTTACTGTCGATTAAACTTACGTAAGATATTTTAGTTCTTACATGAATGTTTTGTCTTTTCAATTCAGTTGGTTCAGTTTGAGCTTTTCAATATCGAAGATTGCTTTCTGGAGGATGAAGACGAAGATTTTGTACAATTACTACTTATCATATGTATTCCACTGCATCATGTTGTTCCGCCGCATTTATTTATTCTTATTTTTTGTAATTCTGATTTGTGTTGTAAAAGAATAATCAAATGTATTTATAAAACAGCTTCATGAACTATTATTTAATTATTATATTTTGTCATTTCGCTATGAGATTATGTATTTGTTTCCTACTTTCCCCATTTTTTCTTATTTACCCCATAACAATCTGCCCTTTTGAATGGTTTGAGTCTGACGTGTGTGTCTTATCCTCGATTTAAACCATCCAAAAAGGCTGGTCGTTATAATTTTCCAGTAAGCATATTCACCATTGAACATGGGTGGTCTAACTATGGACCGTCCCTCAGCAAAAGCATTATTAAAAGAAGCCTATTTAAAAATCAAAATTCTTTAAAATAAAAATTTGTTTTGAAAAATCAAATTTTTAAAACAAAAATTGGTTTTTGTTCCTAGCTCTGATACCGCTTATAGGATCGATTTCACCCTAGATGGGGATGAATAGGGTGATGCTAATAATTATAAATATTAATGCGGAAATATATAAAATAATTGCAGCACAGATAATAGCAGAACAATAAAAGCAGAAATAGAATAATATAGATTTATCCAACTTCAGCAAAACTCTGCCTACGTGCTGCCCCCATGGTTTCTACTAGAAATTAAGTAGACTGATGCTTACACACATATACTTGAGACACCCTCTATCGACTAACCCAACTCTACGCTCAAAACCCTGCCACAACTCAGCCACCGAGTTGCGAATTTTCGAACTACACCACCGTAGTTCATCACCTAGTCACACGACTAGAATTTTATAAAAATTTAAAAGTAAATTACAAAATAAAAAACAAACACTAAACAAGAAACCCTAATTTTAAAAATTAAACCCAATAGAAATTATACGCCGGCCCAAAGAAAAACTGTGATAAAAAAATATGTTCCTCTTTTTTTATTTCTGTCTGTCGATGCCTCTATACCGGGGAATTCTATCGTACTCCGTGTAGTTATGGTTGTTGATCCTGTGGAGCCTACCAAAAGGTTCAGGCCAGACTGTAGGAAGTGATCATCAATCCCTAATGAAATAGATGTAGCAGTGGATTGTTGGAAACCCAGAGTCTTCACTTGATCTAGGATATGTGATGTATATGCCATTCCGAAATGATCTATTAATCTGCTAATAAGTCGTTTCATAGCAGTTCCCATTAGATTAGAATAGAAGATCGTGAATTGATCTGCATATGTTTGGTAAAAAGAGTAATCTTCATCCTTGATCCTAAATGGAAAGTGTTCAATTGGAGCACGAAACATGAATGAATTGGTCTTAGTTACTCTTCGTGGCACAATTTTTTTTTCTTAAAATTGTTTCCGATTCACCAATTTTTATTGCTTTTGAAGAAGAAAATAAACAAATGAAATAGTTTTTCATTCGTTCCTCTCTCGAAAATTTAGGCTTCTGGAAACTGAAACTGTCGATTCTAGTTGATCAATTGAATAGATATTTCCGCGTTGATTGCTTTGTCGATCGATCGTCATGCTTTGACTTCACTCGGCTGCTTCAATTCGGCGAGTTTGAATTGAATAATTATGGTATGTGATTTTCTTTATTACACTCGTTGATATGCTTGAACTCGATACAGTTTTGTACTGAATATGATATGGGAATATATAGGGATCAAACCCTAAATTATCGTTCGTATTTATTTTGTTTGAATTCTTCACGTTGCTATGCTTGGCCACTGATTTTCGATAGAATGCTGATGATTGCTCTGACTTTTTCAATAGTGACTTGCTTTAGTCGGTTTCTTTTTTTTCCCTGATGTGTTTGAATTTTGATTCCATAGTTTTCTGCTACGGCTTTGGCATCGTGAATTTTTGAGATAAATCTGACTTCGACTTGTTCAATTCCTTTTTAATCTGATTAAAAATGTGTAACCCGCTACTTTGATTCTTTTTTAAACGCTACTGCTTCATTTTGTTCATTTCTTTATCTGCATTGTATGTTGATCTGGTCGCACTTCATTTCAATTACACTTGATTCATGTCGTTACCACTGCCTGTTACACACGGCTTCACTGAGTTCATATTGTCAGTTGTTGTTGCATAAATAATTGTAGTCTGGTTCATCACTGCATATTCTAGTTGTGGTATTTTTGGAGTCTGGTTGTATGTATGTTATTTTGTACATGGTCAGTCTTGGCGAAGTTTTGTGTTCAGTTGCTTCAAGTCTGTTCTTGTTTGAGGCATTTCATGTTACTGCTTGCTCATACTTGTATTTCTTGTTTCCTTAGAGTTTACCACTGCTTGTCTCTACTTCATACAGTTTGTCTGCATTGTTTTCACATATGTGAGTGCACTTTGTTTCACTCGCTCGCTTGGTTCACTGGAAATTTGTCTGAACTAATGCATGCTTTGTGTTTGTACTGGGTTGTTGCTTCGAGCCAGTTCACTGCATTCATGTACATTTGGTGTGATGCTTTCTGAACTATATACGTGTGTGTGTGTGTGCATATACATGTATATATGTATACATGTGTATATGACACTGCATATAAACTTGTAAATGTTGAGGCTTAAACTATATGTTTTCACATGTATGAATTCATGTGTACAGTTATTGTTGAGTTGTATACATGTGCACCAGTACTGTTCCATATGAATTCTTCATTCTTTATGTCTTTTGTCATTTCATCTTGTCTATGTTGAAGCTTAACTTGCATGTGGTTGGTGTGTTCGTTTGTTTGGTTTGCATTTTATTCTTCACATTTCATTGCTCTAAATTGTTGTGTTCATATGGAAGACTGGTCTGGCTTCATGTGCATTGCCCTGGTGCAATTTGAAACTTTAAACAACAATAACTTTGCTATCTCATGCTTGATTTGCAGTATGGTCTCATGATCAGATTGTTTTCATGCTTGAATGTTGTTTGTGTACACTTGTGTCTTGTCTGGTGATTCTCTGACATCATCCTTTGAAACTGTTTGCTCATACTTTGTTGCACATGTATATACATATTGCTTCACTGTTCATTGCATCGGTTAAATTTATGGTGACACTGCATGTGTGTGTGTATACATGAGTGTAGCTTCCTTATTTTGTTCACTTTATGCATGTGTGCCTCAGGTATGTGTTACATTGAGCTCTGAGTTGAATTCTAGTTGGCACTGCATGTGTGTGTGTGTGTGTGTGTGTGTGTGTGTGTGTATGAGTGTAGTTGTTGTGATAGTTTGTTGAGTCCGGTTGTGTTGACACACTTGTGTACATGTTCATCTGTGATTTGGTTGCATGAGTCTGGTCATTGTATAGTTAAGTTATTTTCATGTGTACTCACTGATTTTTGGTCAAGGCCTGTTTTATATTGGTTTTGGATTCTTGTTGCGTGAGAACTTCTACCCGACAATTTTGTGATGTATTCGTATTTCACCTTAGTTGAATCCAGCCTCGGATTGGGTTTGACCTTGTGCTCACCTGTTTCTACAATTTTATTAATTGGATATCGGTGTGCACGGGCTTGTGGCATGTACAGTGATACACTGTGCATGTCACAGGTTGTTCGTGTATGAATGGATTCAAATGAAAATGATGACGAACAACCTAAATAAATGAGGCAAATAATATTTTCAAAAACACATTTTATTTTACATTGCAAAAATATTTCTTTTTCAGTTTTACCGCATCGGTGTTTATTTTGCAGATATCTTAGATGTTGGAAAGTTGAAGATAAAATACGAATGAATGAGTGATATGTAGTGAGGTGAACATTGTAGATTAAAATTTGTGATGTAATCGAAATTGTAATGTAATTGAAAAATGTATATATGTAGTGAGAGCTTAAATTTGTACTATTCAAAATTGTAATAAAATGTTTGTTTGAATTTAAATTCTGTGTTATTTGTTGTACTCGGCAATTATTTATTTACTTATATGAAAAATAAAATAGTATGATAACAAATACATTTAAAAGAATATATATTTATATATATATGTTTATTACCATCAAACAAAAATCATATACTATCATATTCAACAATTTAGATGTGCCCAACTATGTTGAAATGTGAGATGCAAGCATTTTAGCTATATTCAATATTTATTTTAAACCTATACATTATGGTAGTATCACTGGATTTTTATAATAAAATGTTTTAGTTATCGTAAGATAAAAAACCGTCCATGTTTATATGCGGCATAATCTTACAAGATACTTTTTTATTTTGAAAGGTTTTTCATAGAAATCCATATGATTTGGTCGAGCTTTTCTCATGTTGGTTTTACAAGACTGACTCGGGCGTTGTTTTCCTATAATGCTCGGGTCAGCTCGAGCATATTTTCTAGATTTAGCTGGATCCTTTGGAGCTTTCAGGTGATGAGCTGGATTCTCCAAGACATGTTTACATATCTTATATTCTTCCGCTATTTTGTTGCTTTGTTATATGTCTGTATTTGCCAGCAATTATAAGGACGACCTGTTATAACTGCCAAGGCTTATAATAGGTTAGTGCATTCTAATATTTATAAATATTGAATTAAAAAGTGATTAATTAATTTAATATTAATTTATTTAATTGACATAAAATAGCCATTTTGGCCATCGTCTCGAATTTCGATGAAACCAGTTTAATCGGATCCGTAATAGTGAATCATTGTAGGATTTCAAGTTTCGTAGCAATCAGACTTGTCATTTGATCGTACGGACTCGAAACGCGTAGAAATCAATTTAATCGAAATAAATTTGAAATAAGCTGATTTTTAGCTAACTTCTTCATACGATGGAGTTAATATCTGAAACCTATTCCATTGAGTTTAGAATTATCGTAAACATCTATTTTGATATATGGGATGATCCATTTTGTTCCGGAGACAGAACAGGCTTCTCGGATCGTTTATCGTTCAACTTTCAAATCAATCTAGCTCATTCATTCCTATTTCTGATCTGCCTATATATAGCCTGTTATACTCCCTAGCTATTTCTTTTTCCATTTTCTATACATACATTTCTTGTCTATCTCTTCCTTTCCAATGGAAGAAATATTCAAATTTCCAAACCCTAACTACAAACCAAAATCAAAATTGAAAAAACAAACACCTCCAAACCCAATCAAATTATATACCTTTTTGAAGTTCTCGACGATACGAATCAACTTCTGGTGTTCGTTTGTCGTAACAATGCTTCAATCAATAGAAAATCTCGGTCAAAACTATGAAACGGCGAAACCCTACATGCGATTTGGGGGTTTTTGATTGCGGTATCGATCGGAAAAATTATTTTATGGGTTTTGAAGAGAGCGTTGCATGGATTCGACTGGTGGTGGTTAGAGGGCGTGTTATGGACTATGGCAGTTGGAATTGGCGAATTAGTGTTTCGAAAACCTAGTTAACGGTGGCGGCCGGAGGCATTGTTGGATGATCAGACTTGGGATTTTGGATGGGCGGTAGTGAGATGAAGGTGATGGCGGTGGTGCCGAGTTCTGTAGCGGTGTATAGGGGGTGCCATGGCTGGTCAACGTGAAGGGGCGAGGCGGCTTTTGGGTTCAGGCTTCTAGTGTCGTGTGGTTAGTGTGAGAATTATGATCGTTGACGTGGTTTATCTTTTATTTTATTTTATTTTCAATCGTTCTAACATCCATAAGTTTGCATACGAGGTCGGTTTTACATGCGATTTATTTCGTTGGGATCGTATCAAAATTTCGGACATTTTGACGCTATTTTGGACAAATTCTGAGACTTCAGATTGGGGCTTATTTTAGATTTCAAATCGATTTGAAATCAAAAGGAGAGTTTTTTTACCCACTCACAACTTCTAAATTATCTTATGTTAGTTAAATTAAATTTATGAGGTGATTAGAAATTAATTTATTGATGTTTGGTATGTTTAAATTTCCATTCTAGTTAAATTTGACTTTTATTGCATTTAATTATCATTTTAATATTGAATTTAAATCCTCAATTTAATACTTGATTTTTATCATCGGTTATCCATTGATGTTTACTGATTGATTTGGACGATGATTTTGATGGATGTTTGATTGTTGATATTGGATGACCCGATGTTGTATTTTATATTGTTATAACATTCCAAGTTGCCTATGGGTCGAAATGATACATACCCGAACAATCTATAGATTAGGAAAAAATCAATATGGGTTGAAATGATAGACTCGATTGATTTTATAAATTTTACTTAATTCGAGATTTGCAGTTTGAAATGATATATAGCCGTAAAGTTTTAAATTGCAGATTAAAATGATAAATATCCATATCACTTGACCCTAGGGTGGAAAATTATATACGGACAACGGATTGGTTAAATTAAATGATTTTTGAATCTTTAAAATTTTGAATTCAATTAACTCATATTTTAAAGTAGAAATTGATTTATACAAACTAAATTATTTGCGAAAGTCCAAGTGTAAATGTTGAAATTGGTATTGATTTGATGAATTGTTAAAGAATTTAAATTTGAATTTTCAAGTTGAGGTGTCAAATATAAATGAATTTATTAGAGTTGAGTTATTGAATGTTGAATATAACTTTGAAATCTATTTTAAACTAATTTAAACTATTTTAATTAATTAACTATTTTAATCAATTTAAACTATTTTTGTTTATATTAATCTATTATAACCTATTTGATCCAATTTAAATCAATATTTTTTCAATTTTAAACTAATTAAAATTATTTAATCTATTTTAAATCTATTTAATCTATTTTAAATTTACTGAATCTATTTAAAACCTATTTAAGATAATTTAAATCCATTTAATCTAGTTTAAATCTATATAAATCATTTTAAATCTAATTAAATCAAATTTAAATATGTTTTAACTATTTTTTATTTAAACTATTTTAATCTCATTTAAACCATTTTAAATATATTAAAATTATTTATGACTAACTAACTATTTTCTAAAATTTCAGACTACGTAAAGCTGATGTATTTATATTTAAATCCTTGATGATGGTATAACCTAAGTTGGAATTTGAAATTGATACCTTTTGTGAAATGACATATTTGAGTAAATATGATTTTGGAAGTGAATGTGACTTTGAAAGTGAATATTATTTGAAAATGATATGGTTTTGAGAATATGATATTTTGATATGAATTTGTGAATTGACTTTGAAATGTAAAAAAACTATCCAGTGTGAAATAAGCATCTGGTTATTAAGATACCGGGATCAGATATTGTCATACTCTTTGCCGATACCCAAAACCACTTTAAAAACTTTGCACGTGGTGGAGATTCCAAAAATGAAGTAGGATGGTTTAGCAAACAATTATGCACAAGGTATTTACATGACCGTGACTTTCTTGAGTCAACTTACTTGTGACTAAAACAGGAGCCATGTCGGGCCAAGTGAGGTCATTCCTCCGATCAAACACAATTCTTTGATATCATATTATGACTTTGTGATGATTTGGTAGCCACCCCTTGATTTAATTTGGGAGTGCATTTCTAGGTGGGCTGTAGTAGCTATTATGCGTTACCACCAGTGCGGATCCGCAATTGGTATATTTACCCTGGCATTGCCTCGAGTGCTGTGTCCACATGCCCTAGCACGCTTCTACAAGTTTGTTTTGTACTATACCTATGGAGTGCCCTCTGGATAAACCTCACGGAGGAGCGTACAGTACTGTATAGATTATAGGAACATATAAAATGTGTTAAAGGGATATGGGTAACGTCTTAACGTTATTTTGATACTTTACTGCAGACATTATTATAATAGCGTATTGTACTACATAGTAGAGAGTTTAGTGGATCCTTAAGAGGTGGAAATCCCAAACATCTTTTAAGTTACTATACTCACGTTGACACTGAATAGGAGATGTCAAACTCCGTAAACATCTCCAACACCGTTGCACTCATATTTATTTACTGTCGATTTAACTTACGTAAGATATTTTAGTTCTTACATGAATGTTTTGTCTTTTCAATTCACTTGGTTCAGTTTGAGCTTTTCAATATCGAAGATTGCTTTCTGGAGGATGAAGACGAAGATTTTGTACAATTACTACTTATCATATGTATTCCACTGCATCATGTTGTTCCGCCGCATTTATTTATTCTTATTTTTTGTAACTCTGATTTGTGTTGTAAAAGAATAATCAAATGTATTTATAAAACAGCTTCATGAACTATTATTTAATTATTATATTTTTTCATTTCGCTATGAGATTATGTATTTGTTTCCTACTTTCCCCATTTTTTCTTATTTACCCCATAACAATCTGCCCTTTTGAATGGTTTGAGTCTGACGTGTGTGGCTTATCCTCGATTTAAACCATCCAAAAAGGCTGGTCGTTATAATTTTTCCAGTAATCATATTCACCATTGAACATGGGTGGTCTAACTATGGACCGTCCCTCAGCAAAAGCATTATTAAAAGAATCCTGTTTAAAAATCAAAATTCTTTAAAATAAAAATTTGTTTTTGAAAAATCAAATTTTTAAAACAAAAATTGGTTTTTGTTCCTGGCTCTGATACCACTTATAGGATCGATTTCACCCTAGAGGGGGATGAATAGGGTAATGCTAATAATTATAAATATTAATGCGGAAATATATAAAATAATTGCAGCACAGATAATAGCAGAGCAATAAAAGCAAAAATAGAATAATATAGATTTATCCAGCTTCAGCAAAACTCTGCCTACGTGCTGCCTCCATGGTTTCTACTAGAAATTAAGTAGACTAATGCTTACACACATATACTTGAGACACCCGCTATCGAATAACCCAACTCTACGCTCAAAACCCTGCCACAACTCAGCCACTGAGTTGCGAATTCTCGAACTAAACCACCGTAGTTCATCACCTAGTCACACGACTAGAATTTTATAAAAGTTTAAAAGTAAATTACAAAAAAAAAACAAACACTAAACAAGAAACCCTAATTTTAAAAATTAAACCCAATAGAAATTATACGTCGGCCCAAAGAAAAACTGTGATAAAAAAATATGTTCCTCTTTTTTATTTCTGTCTGTCGATGCCTCTATATCGGGGATTCTATCGTACTCCGTGTAGTTATGGTTGTTGATCCTGTGGAGCCTACCAAAAGGTTTAGGCCAGACTGTAGGAAGTGATCATCAATCCCTAATGAAATAGATGTAGCAGTGGATTGTTGGAAACCCAGAGTCTTCACTTGATCTAGGATATGTGATGTATATGCCATTCCGAAATGATCTATTAATCTGCTAATAAGTCGTTTCATAGCAGTTCCCATTAGATTAGAATAGAAGATCGTGAATTGATCTGCATATGTTTGGTAAAAAGAGTAATCTTCATCCTTGATCCTAAATGGAAAGTGTTCAATTGGAGCACGAAACGTGAATGAATTGGTCTTAGTTACTCTTCGTGGCACAAATTTTTAGTTTTTTTCTTAAAATTGTTTCCGATTCACCAATTTTTATTGCTTTGGAAGAAGAAAATACACAAATGAAATAGTTTTTCATTCGTTCCTCTCTCGAAAATTTAGGCTTCTGGAAACTGAAACTGTCGATTCTAGTTGATCGATTGAATAGATATTTGCGTGTTGATTGCTTTGTCGATCGATCATCATGCTTTGACTTCACTCGGCTGCTTCAATTTGGCGAGTTCGAATTGAATAATCATGGTATGTGATTTCCTTTATTACACTCGTTGATATGCTTGAACTCGATACTGTTTTCTACTGAATATGATATGGGAATATATAGGGATCGAACCCTAAATTATCGTTCGTATTTATTTTGTTTGAATTCTTCACGTTGCTATGCTTGGCCACTGATTTTCAATAGAATGCTGATGATTGCTCTGACTTTTTCAATAGTGACTTGCTTTAGTCGGTTTGTTTTTTTTCCCTGATGTGTTTGAATTTTGATTCCATAGTTTTCTGCTACGGCTTTAGCATCGTGAATTTTTGAGATAAATCTTACTTCGACTTGTTCAATTCCTTTTTAATCTGATTAAAAATGTGTGACCCGCTACTTTGATTCTTTTTTAAACGCTGCTGCTTCATTTTGTTCATTGCTTTATCTTCATTGTATGTTGATCTGGTCGCACTTCATTTCAATTACACTTGATTCATGTCGTCACCACTGCCTGTTACACACGGCTTCACTGAGTTCATATTGTCAGTTGTTGTTGCATAAATAATTGTAGTCTGGTTCATCACTGCATATTCTAGTTGTGGTATTTTTGGAGTCTGGTTGTATGTATGTTATTTTGTACATGGTCAGTCTTGGCGAAGTTTTGTGTTCAGTTGCTTCAAGTCTGTTCTTGTTTGAGGCATTTCATGTTACTGCTTGCTCATACTTGCATTTCTTGTTTCCTTAGGGTTTACCACTGCTTGTCTCTACTTCATACAGTTTGTCTGCATTGTTTTCACATATGTGAGTGCACTTTGTTTCACTGGATCGCTTGGTTCACCGGAAATTTGTCTGAACTAATGCATGCTTTGTGTTTGTACTGGGTTGTTGCTTCGAGCCAGTTCACTGCATTCATGTACATTTGGTGTGATTCTTTCTGAACTATATACGTGTGTGTGTGTGTGCATATACATGTATATATGTATACATGTGTATATGACACTGCATATAACTTGTAAATGTTGAGGCTTAAACTGTATGTATGTTGTCACATGTATGAATTCATGTGTACAGTTATTGTTGAGTTGTATACATGTGCACCAGTACTGTTCGTATGAATTCTTCATTCTTTATGTCTTTTGTCATTGCATCTTGTCTATGTTGAAGCTTAACTTGCATGTGGTTGGTGTGTTTGTTTGTTTGGTTTGCATTTTATTCTTCACATTTCATTGCTCTAAATTGTTGTGTTCATATGGAAGACTGGTCTGGCTTCATGTGCATTGCCCTGGTGCAATTTGAAACTTTAAACAGCAATAACTTTGCTATCTCATGCTTGATTTGCAGTATGGTCTCGTGATCAGATTGTTTTCATGCTTGAATGTTGTTTGTGTACACTTGTGTCTTGTCTGGTGATTCTCTGACATCATCCTTTGAAACTGTTTGCTCATACTTTGTTGCACATGTATATACATGTTGCTTCACTGTTCATTGCATCGGTTAAATTTATGGTGACACTGCATGTGTGTGTGTGTATGTATACATGAGTGTAGCTTCCTTATTTTGTTCACTATATGCATGTGTGCCTCAGGTCTATGTTACATTGAGCTCTGAGTTGAATTCTAGTTGGCACTGCATGTGTGTCTATATATATGTATATATGAGTGTAGCTGTTGTGATAGTTTGTTGAGTCCGGTTGTGTTGACACACTTGTGTACATGTTCATCTGTGATTTGGTTGCATGAGTCTAGTCATTGTATAGTTAAGTTATTTTCATGTGTACTCACTGAATTTTTGGTCAAGTATTTTATATTGGTTTTGGATTCTTGTTGTGTGAGAACTTCTACCCGACAATTTTGTGATGTATTCGTATTTCACCTTAGTTGAATCCAGCCTCGGATTGGGTTTGACCTTGTGCTCACCTGTTTCTACAATTTTATTAAGTGTATATCGGTGTGCACGGGCTTATGGCATGTACAGTGATACACTGTGCATGTCATAGGTTGTTCGTGTATGAATGGATTCAAATGAAAATGATGACGAACAACCTAAATAAATGAGGCAAATAATATTTTCAAAAACACACATTTTATTTTACATTGCAAAAATATTTCTTTTTCAATTTTACCGCATCGGTGTTTATTTTGCAGATATCTTAGATGTTGGAAAGTTGAGGATAAAATACGAATGAATGAGTGATATATAGTGAGGTGAACATTGTAGATTGAAATTTGTGATGTAATCGAAATTGTAATGTAATTGAAAAATGTATATATGTAGTGAGAGCTTAAATTTGTACTATTCAAAATTGTAATAAAATGTTTGTTTGAATTTAAATTCTGTGTTATTTGTTGTACTCGGCAATTATTTATTTACTTATGTGAAAAATAAAATAGTACGATAACAAATACATTTAAAAGAATATATATATTTATATATATATGTTTATTATCATCAAACAAAAATCATATACTGGCATATTCAACAATTTAGATGTACCCAACTATGTTGAAATGTGAGATGCAAGCATTTTAGCTATATTCAATATTTATTTTAAACCTATACATTATGGTAGTATCACTGGATTTTTATAATAAAATGTTTTAGTTATCGTAAGATAAAAAACCGTCCATGTTTATATGCGGCATGATCTTACGAGATACTTTTTTATTTTGAAAGGTTTTTCATAGTAATCCATATGATTTGGTCGAGTTTTTCTCATGTTGGTTTTACAAGACTGACTCGGGCGTTGTTTTCCTATAATGCTCGGGTCGGCTCGAGCATAATTTCTAGATTTAGCTGGATCCTTTGGAGCTTTCAGGTGATGAGCTGGATTCTCCAAGACATGTTTACATATCTTATATTCTTCCTCTATTTTGTTGCTTTGTTATATGTCTGTGTTTGTCAGCAATTATAAGGACGGCCTGTTATAACTACCAAGGCTTATAATAGGTTAGTGCATTCTAATGTTGTGTATATAATAAAGTTCTTCACTTTTTGTAAAGATCTTGTGTATATTATATATTTCTTGCCTCGATATGAGATTTTATTCTCTTTTTCTTTCTTCACCCTAAATGACCTATCTTCCAGACACGTAAATGATCGACATGAATACAAGGATATATTAAGTGTTATCTTTTGGTGTAAGAAGGGCAGATTATTGCATTTGGTATTAGAATGCAAGGCCAAGCAAGAACGTTAGCCCTGGTGGGGTAAACTCATTTGAGATCGGGTAAGTGAGACCCTAAAATAAGTATGAGTGTTTTATATATAAGAGTGCGTATTTGTTAGTGATTACAAATTATTTTATACTGTATTGATTTATCTGTTGAGTGGCTTAAGAACTCTGGTCGAGATGTTGGACGCCACGGTATCGATAGGGGTTCCTAAACACTTTAATGAGGCAAATCGACACAGTGTTGTTTTAAATTTGGTAAATGAAATAATTTTACCTAAGAATATATTTTATTAGCAAAGGAATGATTTTAAGAAATTCTTACGTGGATATATCTTAAAGATATCACTCCTCAAGTATCCTTTCTTAGAAAATCCCTCTCTTAAGTATCTCTTCCTTTGAAATAACCTTTTCTTATGAATTCTCTTGTGGTAATCCTTTCTTATTAACCTTGATTTGGAGTAACATTATTCTTGGAAATATTCTAAGATATTTAATATGAATTCAGGTAGCAAAGAATTATGAATACTGGTGTTTTTGAATCTAAGTCATATGTTGTTGAGGAAGGGCCGCCAATGGACTTTGATTCACCATGCCATGATTTGAGATTTTGAATAAAAGGAATTCAGCAGTACCGAGTCTATCAACAGGATAAATATTTAGACCGGCTTTTGTGACAAGTTACGTAGAGACATGATGAATTGATTCAAGGATCATTTGAGAAGGTAATAAGAAATGCTCTACAATTTGAAGATTTATCACCAAAGCTACCTACTACTTTACTAGTTGGGAATAAGAAGCGCAAGCTCAAGACTAATGTGCCTATACATGGTTGCTCGGGTGTGGGAAATATGATCACTTTGTTTAAGAATGTAAGTTGGGTAAGAAAATAGAAGCGGTGAAAGAAAAGGTCACTAAAATATCAAAGCTAGAGACGCAGACTGCACCAAAAGATTGTTATTATTGCCACCAGAAAGGTCACTTCATCAAAGATTGCCCTATGCTCAGGAAAAGGGAGTAGCCTAGGCCTTTATTTTCATTTCAGCACCATCCACTTTAGCAGCAACAAAGGGAAAGGAGGTTACAGAAAGGTTGGTTTAGCATTAGGAAGATTTGAGGCTAGTATTAGGAAATAGTATCCTATGTTGTTCCTTATTTAGTATCTTCTATTGTATCATATCTTTTGGAGTGTATTTCCATTCTATGATGAAGTCACTCTGCTTGTATCTAGGGTTGTTTTAGTTTAAATGATGTTCTTTATATATATATATATATATATATAACTATTGTCCTTTGTTTGATCTTGGTTCTTATCATAGTTTTACCTCTCTTAGCCTTGTAGATAAACTGGGACTTGAACCAGTATGATTTATGACTTTATATTATGTCAAAATCAATAGGGTAAGGGTTGACCCATTATAAGGTATTTTGATTAGAGAGTAAGTTGATAATTAAAGTTAAAATTGAATTAATTTAATGAGATTATTTAATACACTTGGTTTTACTAAACAGTGTCTTGGATTTTAAAACCTTGGAGGTAAATTTTTAATTGATGTTATTAAGCTGGCTAATAAACACCTTTACCATAGAAGTATCTAAAAAGAAGTAGACTCTAGGGTAGAATTCGGATACCAGCGTCCTACTCTTCTTAGCTACTTACTGACCGATTTGAGTAAAGACTTTATATTGATCGACTTAATTTTGAGACCCAAATTATTTTGGGCCTAGATCAAAATAATTAAAAGAGAATAGGGTTTTAAAATCAAATGTTTTGTATATACCCTTAGGATGTATGAGAGTACTATACAACTTAATAAATTTAAAATGATTTTATGAAAGGTTTCAATAAGTTATAACATTTAAATGTTTGAATTTAAGCTAAAAAAATTATGAAATATTTTCAAAAGTATGGTATGGGAGGGAAAAAAGTAATTGTGTAGTAAGGACCTTTAGATAAGCATGCAAGTTGTACGTAGATCCTTCCCTTTTTTATATATAATTCTCGATTTAAAATTCGAGTACGTGACTTGAGGTGGTTCACACCATTTCGAATAAGGATTTATCACTCAGTTTCTGATGGCGAACACTTGATAAGGGTTCTTAATATGAAACCAAAATTATTTTTTTATCAAAGCAATGGATATGTAAGGGGAATTGAGTTTAATTAAGAAGCTTGATCAAAGTCCGCACTAGGTAGTCGGGTGGGAGATACTAGTTCGAAATTAAAGCTATGTATTCGAGTAAGTGATCAAATAAGATTTTGCGTAGGATTGATCTATGTACATTATACAGACTGATGTATAGTGTTAGTTATGCTTGGGATTGTTGTTTTTGGGTTAAGGTTGTGGTAAAATTTTGGGGACGAAATTCTTTTAAAGGGGAGAGTGTAACGACATAGAATTTCACCGCTTTAATTTGGGAATATTTAATTAACTTTAAATATTCAAAAAGTAGGTTTTATAATTAAAATAAAACCTTTTAAATAATAAATAATGATGGTGAATTGTTTTCAAATAAAATTACAAAAATATTTAGTTCGAAGAAAAATCGAAAATGTGACCGGCATTCGTTTTTTGAATTTTCAACTTTTCATCGGCTAAAAGTTATCGAAACATTGTTAACTCTATAGTTATACACATTTATAAATAAGTTAGGATATATGTATTAGTATATGTGTATATATATGTACAAATATACTTATACTTAAGTATATAAGGTTTAAAATATAATTTAATAAATAGAAAATGTCACATCATAAGCCAACATAAGTACAGTTAAGTGCAATACATGTTTAAACATGTTGGCCAAGCTGTACATAAGGGGATAAGGGAGGAGGCAAGCATGGTGAGGTGGCGCAAGGAGGTGGAGGGTAAAGTACAAGGGGTAAATTAGTTATTTAATTTATACACTTGATATATATACAAATTTCCTAATTCTTATTATCATTTTCTATTTCTTGCCTACTTCATAAAACTCCTCCACGCTTTCAGGAGTTCTTTAATGGCTACCAAAGAAATTTTAAAGTTTTAAAAACCTTAGATTTATCACTTTTGAAATTCCTAAAAGCTTGTTTAAGTACCTTCCTTTTATTTCTACACTCCTCCTTGCCAAAATAAGATTACATCCATCTTTAAACACCCACGGGCGAGCCCTTTGTCCTTTAGGTCGAACCACTTTGGGCCTTTAGGTATTCAAAAATCTAATTTATAATAAAGCTAAGTGAAGATCTAGGTCGCGTACAAGTTATAGCATAAGTTCGCTTAGTTTCATGGAGTTTTGGTGGGTAAAGATTTAACTTTTAATTAATTTTTCTAATATATTTGCATGGTTGACTTGAGATGAAAAAACGGAGTTTATATGGATGAAATTGATGTTGGATTGTATGTATTAATTGTGCTTGGTTGTGATGGTAAATAGTTTGTAATATGGAAGTAAAAAAGTGAAGTTAGTTGCAAATTTCTAATCTTGTTTATGATTGGTTATGATATGATAGTGATGTTTACATGTTGTTATACGGTTGTGATGTGGTCTTGTACGTTGTATACATGAATATGTGATTGTATGCTAGGAATGTTAGCACATTTTCAGTTTAAAGTGACATGTTATCCCTTGTGTAAAAACCGAAATCTTTGGTTTTAAAAAAATATGTAAAATGTTTTCAAGTTTTAAACTTGTTAGTTTTCCAGAACAATCCTTTATGTTTTCCAAAGTGTTGAAGTTTCAAAATTCAAGTTTTAAAGATTATGAAAACCAAATTTCAAGTTTTGAAAGTTCAGGTCGTATAACGATAGTCGCTATAAATGTGGTTTGTAAAATGAATTCTTTTGCAAATTTAAAATTTTCAAATCTTAAGTATTATTTTGAAAAGTGTTGTAAAACTTATTATAAGTATTTAAAAGTAAATAATATGATTTATTGATTTATTACTTAATTAATTAAATAAGATAATTTGTACTTAATCATTAGTGACTGGGTCATTAGTACTTTAGTATTAATCAAGTAAGCATATTATAATTAGTTAATTAATAAAAGGTTAATTATTATTTAATTAATATTAAAGAATTAATTGTTATTTTAATTAATTTTTAAATTCAAAGTATTAATTAATTAATTATTTTAAAAAGGGTTCAAGTATTGATTAATTATTAATCAAGTTAAGTTTAAGTTAAGATTTAATTAGAACATAATTATGGTTTAATTACATTAAATTAAGGTTTATTTTATTTGTTTTAAGTTTTAATTAAGCATTAATTAATTAATTATTGAGATTACTCAACATTTAATTATTGTTTAACAGTTTAAATTATTATTAGATAATTAATTAAAGATAAATTAAGGTTTAATTATTTTTTAAAGGATAATTATTTATTAAATAGTTAATTATTATTTAATTATTAATTAAAGGCTTAATTATTATTATTAAAAGGGTTTAAATAGTATTTAATTTTATAATACAAGTTTTAAACCACTTTATTTCTAAAGATTGATTTTGTTTATAAAGTAAGCTCTCTTTTAAAGAATGTTTTAAATCTAAGGGGTTTCTTTGTTGACTACCCTTAAGTAACTTCAAATGGGTAAGAAACCCAATGACATATGCTTAAAAGCATAAAACATCGTTCTGCTAAACAATTATATTTGACCTTTGTTAGATAGAATAGATTACAGTTTCTATCATAATCCACTAGGTAGTTTATGTTGACATCTGTTAGGGAGAACAAATCCTTATTCTGCTATTTTATTAACTTGGACATTTACCCATATGTTGATTGATTGTTATTGGCTGATTCGCTTTTCATATTTACTTGTTATGTAATGCTCAAGTTATAACTTGGATACTTAAATAAATAAACCACATGGTCACTAAGCCTCCTTCTGACTTTGCAAAGTCCAATATTTCATTTTATTCATTTTGAAATGGTTTAAGTATATTATTATTTTAAAAATTATATTTAAAAGACAGTTAAAAATTATTTTATTAAATGTTTGAAGTTAATTTAATCTCCTTGAATGATTGTTTAAAATCAATGTTTTGTTAATATGGTTTAAAATAATTAAATGAAGAATGTTTCAAATAATAACTTGTTTATTTGAAGATGTTTTAAATAATTGATTTTATCAAGGGAACTTTAAGAATTAAGTTTTATTAAAGGAGTTTTCTTTTAAATAAAAAAGTTTTACAAATGATTTTGGAGATTTATAAAGAGTGTTATAAATGGTTTTTAACATTTATAAATGAAGTTTTACAAAATGATTTAGCCTTTTGAGAAAAGGAAATATTATGTATGACAGAGATTTGTTAAAAGGATTTATGGAAGGAAATTAATAAAAGAATTTGTGATTTGATTTCTTTTAAATGACCTTCTTAATTCTGGTGCTATGGACGTTTGTTCCACATTTAACACAGAAGGGATATTGTATGAGGTTATCTTTATTTCCAATTTAAATAACATTTTGTTTTGATCCTTTGATATGATTTGTAAATGAGAAATCTTTCATAAATGTTTTGTGAATATACTTATGTCAGTGAGATAAGTATATAGATGTTTTTGATAAACACTTTTAAAAAGAGATTTTAATAATTGAAAGAATTATTTTGAGCCATAGTGGTTTCTATGGGTAATTAAATCTCTAGATTCTAGTTATTTGTTTATTTGATAGTTCAATAACCGACTATCAAATCTGGACATGTTTAACTATGGAAGTATGTTAAATGTATTCGAGTTCCTCGGTGAGGACCCAAATACTTATTTCATACTTCCGAAGAACTAGAATTGAGTTAGCTGGAAATTATCGCTTGGTTTGGGGACACCGGTTTTTGAATTTGTCTGAACCACTCTAAACTAATAACGTTGGTGATGGAGTATGATATAAAATTTTACTATTCTTCCTGAAGGTGAATCCAAAATGGAAGATAATAAAATTTGAATGCTTGTTCAATTCCAAAACAACTTGTATAAATGAAAGCTAGCATTCCATCTCTACTTGAAGGGCAATGTTAGCATTCCAAGATGGTATATTGATAGAAGAGGCAAAAGCGTATCTTCAAGCCTCACAACCCAAAAGAATGGCTAAAATAGACTATGCAGTAGAGTCATGTGTTAGCTACCATTAGGAGTCGTCATCCCATTCTAGATTGCCCCTTAGAGTTGTTTTGCGCGCATGCATCGAGGGGTAAAGTATAGCAGCCTCGGTGTCAAAAAGGGTTGAGGTAATCTAGCTTGTCATATTGAAGGGGCAGGCCAACTCTATGTAGCAGAGGGGTAGTGTAACGACCTACCTTTTTGGACAGTTTAAATCGACAATAAAACTCACATGTCAAACTTAAACCATTCAAAATGAAGGATTGTTATGGAGTAAATAATAATAAAAAAGTAGGGAAAGAAAGAAGGTATAGAATCTCGTAGCGGAATGAAAAAATATAATAATCAAATAAATAGTTAATGAAGCTGCTTACAAATAACATTTGATTGTACCTTTACAATACAAATCAAAGTTACATACAACAGAAATATATAAATAATGCAGTGGAACAACATGATGCGGTAGAATAAATATAATAAATAATAATAGTACACAATCTTTGTCTTCTTCCTCCAGAAAGCGATCTTCGATAAACTGAAAATCTCAGATCGACCCGAGCGAATTGAAAGTACAAAACACTCGAGTCGGAACTAAAAGATCTTATATAAGTTAAATCAACAATAAATAAATATGAGTGTAATGGCGTCGGAGATGTTTACGGAGCTTGATAATTTATATCCAGTGTCTAACGTGAGTGCAATAACTCAAAAGATGTACGGGATTTCCATCTTCTAAGGATCCGTTAAACTATATACTATGTAGTAAAATACGCTATTATAATAGTGTCTACAATAAAGTAAAGTATTAAAATAGCGTTAAGGCATTACCCATATCCCTCTAAACATATTTTATATAATGTCGTATTCTATATAATTACTGTAAACTCCACCCGCAGGTGGGCTACCAGGGAGCACTTCGTAGGTACGACATAAAAAACTCATAGAAGGAATGATAGGGCATGTGAAAACGGCACTAGAGGCAATGACAGGGTAGATATACCGATTGTGGATCCGGACTGGTGGTAACACATAGCAGCTACTACCGCCTACCTCGGAACACACTTCCATAATCAAAATCAGGGGGTGGCCACCAAATCATCACAAAGTCATAATATGGCATCGAAGAAGCATGTCCGATAGGAGGAATGACCTCACTTGTCCTGGCGTGGCTCCTATTTTAGTCACATTTAAGCTGATTCATGGGAGTCAAGATCACGTAACTACCTCATACAGAATCCTACACCAAACCATCCTACTTCATTTCTGAAATCTCCACCATGTACACAGTTGTTAAAGTGGTTTTCGGTATTGGCAGAGAATATGACAGTATCTGATCCTAGTCTTTTTAACAACCAAATGCTTATTTCACACCAGATCGTTCTTTTATATTTCAAAAAAAATCAATTCATGATTAATATTCGAAATATCATATTCGATTCCAAACCATATTACTTTCGAAATCATATTTACTTTCAAAATTATCAATAAGATCGGTTAATTAAATCCTCGTTCCAATATCATCATATTTACTCAAATATATCATTTCATAAAAAGGGTATCAATTTCAAATCCCAATTTAGGTTGTATCATCATCAACATAAAATATAACATCCAGTCATCCAATATCAACAATCAAACATCCATCAAAATCATCATCCAAATCAATCAATAAACATCAATAGCTAACTGATTATCAAGTACAAGTATAAACCGACGAATTAAAAATTAATATTAAATTAAATGGCAATAATAATCAATAAAAGTCAAATTTAACAAGCATGGCGATTTAAATATACCAAACCTCAACCAATCAATTTCTAATCACATCTTAAATTTAATTTAACTAACATAAGATAATTTAGTAATTGTAAGTGGGTTAAAACACTCACCTTTGATTTCAAATCAGTTTGAAATTCTAATAAAAGCGTAAAATTCCAATAGAAGAAATTGCGCGTGAATCAAAGTTTATATGTAAAAGATATTCATTTTATAAGAAAAATTATTAAAATAATAATTGGTACACGTTTTAATAAAAAAAAAAAAACAAAGTTTAATACTCACACTTTTCTCAAGATAAAGCTTCGGGCAAAGATAGAAGAACAAACTAAGATGTGGGCAGGACATGTAGGAAAAATGAAAAAAAATGAAACTAATGTTTCGTAAAAGAAAGCTTTTGAATTTGCAAAGATGAGAGCTTTTGAATTTGCAAGTTCATATTATAATGATTCGGGGGAAGGAAGATTTGAAATGGAGATCTAAACATAGGAAATGAAGCGGTGACAAAAAAATAAAGGAAGTATTAAAAAAACATGAACAATTTGCTGATGAGATTATAGCTTCAGCAAAGAATAATTTAAACTAAATGAATATGAGGTGTCAGGAGAAACAAAATGTAAAATAAGAAATAAAGTGGCAGATTATTTAATAATAAAGAAATGAACATATAGGGATAAAAATAAATGCATGTTTCTAAAAACGAAGGCTTTAGGAAATATAGGCTACTAAAATAAAAACAAAAATATAAGGTTGTGGAAGAAGGCTACAGGAAAACAAAATAAAAAGAAATGAAGTGGCTGTAGAAATATGAAATGAGATGGAGAAAACAACGAACTCACATTTTGTTTCTTTCTTTAGGAATTGAAGGTAGGACATCGTGTAAAGAGGTGAAAAAAGGTTAAATAAAAAAAATATACGTATACATATAAAATGAAACTCACGCTTGAGAAGAACCTTTCATTTCTCTCCCTGTGATTAGATTAGGAATTTAAACAAACATCTTAACATTTCGATTAAACATTTTACTATGAATACATTAACATACATTAAACAAATATGACAGCATAAATTAGGTAATATAAACAGGTGTATTATATATGTGTGTGTGTGTGTACATCTTTATCTCCACTCATAGTTTACATTCATAAATAAAAGGTATGTTACTAATCCACATGAGAAGGCAATGAATGTAAGAGTAAATTAGAAGAGCGAAGATGGAAAGGTGAATTATGTTGCAATTAAAATATAATTAAGTTTAAGTGAAAAGGAAATAGTCAAGTGTAAATCTATTTCACCCTTTTATAATATCCTATTAACATTTAATTTAAAACCACATGAGATTTCAAACCTAAATAATTCTGTTTTATACGTAATTGGATCTGAAACATAAGTTTATATTTAGGTACAAACATATATGAAGTAAACCAGCACTAAAATTTGAAACATGAACTGAATTAATTGGAAATAAATCATCCTATTTAAATTTACTTCAATGTTTAACATCTTCTCTCTTTTTAATTAAAAGGTTCCAATCACATTAATTGCCATTGATTTCTAAGTTAAATTTTAAAAGAGAAATGAGATAATTCAGTTCCTTTTATAGTATTTTAACGTATTGTATTGTGTTGTATACAAACCAAAAGCTATTAATTTCTTATTAACTCATTGATTTCTTATTCCTGTAAGTAATCTATAAGCTAAAATACATTTCAAACAAATAAACATATGTTTACTCCTTTACTGTTTCCTATTCATTTTTATTCTTTTATTTTAGATTTAAATGTTCTCATATTAAATCAACTATTACCTTAAGAATTTATTTAACATAAGTTTTCATTTTATTTCACTCAACTCTATGGTTAACATCTTTTCTTATATTAATTGCAATATTCCAATTATATTGAATTTTTTCGATTTTCACATTAGTTATAATTTAAAGTCTTAATAAATTCATTTATCTTAGTTTCACTTTTTTGTTAAATAAATTATTGCCTAAAGAATATAATTGAAATTTATGTACGTTTTATTACCTTCACATTTTATAGTCATCATCTTAACTCCTATTAACGCAATATTTAATTATATTTAATTTCAATTGACTTCCAACTTAATTCAACATATTAAATAAATTGGTAACAAATAACAATTGTTACATTTTCTTAGTTTAATCACATTTACAAGTTTGTTATCTACACACAAATGCTGCAACTGCTAACCTAAAACAAATTTTATCCAATTTCAATTTATTACATATTATTTTATCAATTAATATAACATTTAAATTTATTTCTTTATTTTAAATGCATAGCTAATTATAATTACAATTACTTGAGATTACATTCAAATAGTCATATATTACATTAATTTACATTATTAAACTTCATTCTAATTAGTTTTCTCATTCCTACATCATAAAATTTGTTTTTCTTCGAACATTAAATTAAAAAATCTTATTAAATTAACAATTTTTAATTATCAAAAATTACGGGTTGTTACAGGTTGATACGTCTGCAACCCTCAATTACATTTTCTAGAGGTGTACGATCGGAAGGTAGTCTCTTACCTTGCCATTATTAGAACCCATTCTTCAATAAGAACCTTTACGAATTTAGATGTGCCCAACTATGTTGAAATGTGAGATACAAGCATTTCTATTATATTCCGTATTTCTTTTAAACCTAGACATTATGATAATATCATTGGATTTTTATAATAAAATATTTTAGTTGGGTACAAACCCGTCCATGTTTATGTGCAGCGTGGTCTTATGAGATACTTATTATTTTGAAAGGTTTTTCAAATATAGTAATCCATATAATTTATTTCAGGTTTTTCTCACGCTGGTTTTACCAGACTGACCCAGGTGTTATTTTCCTATAATGCAGGGGTCAGCGTGAGCATATTTTACAGATTTGGCTGGATCATTCGGAGCTTTTAGGCGATGAGCTGGATTCTCCAAGACGTATTTCCATAACTTATATTTTTCCGTTGTTTTGTTGCTATGTAATCTGTCTGTATTTATCAACAATTGTAAAGACAAACCGTTATAACTATCTAGGCTGATAATAGGTTAGGTATTCTGATGTTGTGTACATAATAAAGTTCTTCTCTTTTTGTAAAGATCTTGTGTATATTATATATTTCTCATCACAATGTAAGGTTCTGTTCTGTCTTTTTCTTTCTTTACCCCAAATGACCTTTCTGCATAAACATGAATGTCGAGTATGTATTAAGTGTCGTCTTTATGTGTAAGAAAGACAGACCATTACAGCAAACTGCTTATATATTGCACATATACTATATACATTGGAGTATATTGGATAAACTCACATTTCATGCCATGTTTACATTGATCATCAATGACATTTAACAAATTATTAATCTAATCAAGAGAGAGAATGAGAAATGAAAGGTTTCTCTCTCCAATTAATGCTATTTATTCATTTTATTGACTGCGTAAGTATTAGAGAAGGAAACAAAAGGTTTCCTTCTCGTATTAAATTAACAAGTAATTGCTACACATATGGGTATATTTGACGCACTTATTCATTTAAATTCGTATCAAATTCAAACTTTTTCAAACTAATCAAATAAAATAAAGATTTTATTTAAAAGAAAATTTAGATAAGATCTAAATGAATTTAGATTGCATAGGCCAAATAAAGATCCAATGAAGGAAATTTTTGAAATATGCCCTTTAACTCCGTTGTGGGCTGGCCCGGTTCCAACAATACTGTCCTTGTACCTGAAATCTCTCGGGCTGATTCGAGTATTATATAAATAACACACGGATCAAATATAACAAAATCTAAGGGTTGTACACACACATATAGAAAGATAACCACAACTCCATATCAATACATCTCTAATATTTAAGACATCGATCAAAGCATGCATAAAGATGTCATCACCCATATAAAATCAACTTAAATATTATCCAATCGAAACAATAACAATTTAGTGAATCAGTTATATCTAGAATCGCCATTGAATTCAACAAATCATCAAATATAAGATCTCATCAAGTATAAATAGGTGGAAATTTGTCATAAGGGCCTCTTTAGCAAGCGCAATCAGTTTTTATGACACACAACTGAAATAATTATTTTTAAGGACAAAATGCATTTTAATTAGTTTCTAAGGCCTAAAAATCTATGAAATCATGTCCTTGAAAATAATTGGACTGGTGACTTTGTCCTTAAAAGTAATTATTCTGTTGACTTTGGCATTAAAATTAATTTTTGTGAATGTGTGTGCTAGAAACTAATTGGACTGCAAAGTTTGTCCTTCTGTTAAAATGCCCCTATAAATAGGCTATCAAACAGAAATGCCCAAATATCTCTTAATCTTAAATAATAAAATACTATCATCTAACAATGCAAATAGACTATCTAGCTGTAAAATATAGCTTACCTACCTATTAGTCAAATATAGTAAAAGATATGTGATCCACTATACTCCAGACACCCATCTAGATATAATCTCATCTCCTTATATATAAATAAGTAAGATTGTATTATGATGGGGATGACCGCACAATATACATGAAGTCCAAAGTAGAGTCATATATATCAATACGTAGGTCACCTAACCCTGGGTCGCCCAACCCATATCTATACTTAAGTGAGGCATATCAATAGAATAGGCTAATCTAACACTCTGTTAGAACTAGAAGGGAGACTGATGGTCGTTTGCCTGATCCAGGACCCCAGGGTCACCTTTCGGATCTGCTTATATGGTTTTCAATTACCTCAACGAACATTGTGACTTGTATCCACCAATGGCTCACCAATGCATAGCCTCTTAGTCATCACCTTCTTTGCCCACAATAGGTAAAAACTGCTGGCCTATGCGACATAATAAAAGGGCTATAGGGCACCTACCAATTGGGTCACATAACCCAAACCATGTGATGTGGGGCACTTACCCTATGAGTCACCTAACCCAAATAATATGATGTGCATCAAAAATGATATCCAAGAACGGTGTCTTGGATATGGAGCGTGACCCCAAGATCAAGCACTAGGGTGGATTCTAGCCATTTAGTTCTCTCCAATGTCGGTAACAGGAGTATATCGTGATATTTATCACATGGTATCAATAAACATGAGGGCAACAACCCTACTTGTGGCAAGTACCCGCCTTACATAAGTACAATTACAACGAATAATCGAATAAATATAACAACAGCATCCCATACCACTACATGATACTAAAACGTTTATTCACTGCTCACAAACTACACTCGGTCATCTTAATATTCAATATAAAGAGTCTAAAGAGTAACGAGAGAAATATTACTGAATGCCTTATCCCATATGGTATTGTAACTCTGTTTATACAAATTTCTTATCACATGGAATAAAACATCTCAAATCATAAGTTGTCATCACCGTATCATATCAAAGTCACAAACAAAACAATATCAACGGTGAATCATTCTTATAAATCTAAGTAGACATAAAAAAAAGGAGAAATCAAAAAAGTGTGAAAAAGCCAATTAACTAAATATATATACATATATAATATACTTAGTCCAATATTTATTAATAAATCATTTATAACAACAAAAATCAATATGGAAGAAATAAGATATCATATATATATATATATATATATATATATATATATATATGTATGTATGTATGTATATACATACCAGTTTATAAATGAAATAATAATAAATTTCAACAAAATCTATCTTTAAACAATTAAATCAATTATTTGTGCATATATATACACACAACGCACTTTAATAATTCATAAGTAACCATATTATTAGTGAAACACATTTTTAAAATACTTAAAACATTAATTAGAAAATATTCCACATTTTCATAATTGCATAATCTTTTAAATAATTAATTAAAACCAAAATATAAAAGTTTCTCTTTAATAAATCGTTAAATTTAAATAAAACTTAACAATTCAAATTTTTTATTCTGAAATCAATAAAAACCTTTAAAACATATTATATAGCAATTAGTACTTTACTTTGTTTATATAATTCCAAAATAAAGGTTTAAATACCAAAATTCATTTCCAAATCTCTACTTATATATATATATATATTATAACATGAAGAAAATTTTACAAATAAAATATCCTTTAAATTATTTTATTTCTAATTCATTTTTATTTATTTACAAATATAATTCAAACAGATTTTTTAAAATGTTATAAGTAGTTTACCGTAGCTTTCAAAAACATTTTAAAACTAGATATTCAATCGAACGTCCAAAATATGAATTATAAAGAAAAAATCCTCTAAAATTACCGATAATCATCAATATAAAATTTTATTATGTGGCTGAGTCGAATTACTTCGAATTTCGGCCATCAATACACCGTACACACAATATAAATAATTTTCACAAATTGAAATGCAAATTGACAGCATCACCTTTGCATTACTAATAATCCAACATACACCAATCCAATATCACATAATCAATTGAAAATCTCGATCAAATAATTCTTCCAAGCAAACAATTCAACATTCACAATCAATCGAATCCCAACAACCATTTCAAAAAAGCAATTCAATCGATATGGAGTTATATATATATATATATATATATATATATATCAGATAATGAATTTTAGATATAGATTGTGAGTTAGAAAACTCGCCAAAAAACCAAAGTTATTCTAAACTTCTTCAAATTGTAGTTCAACCTGCCTCTACAGCAGCAGCTCCTAGCACCATACGTCAGCACCGAGCATCGCTTGTTGCTACCTTTAAAATGCTTCCTCAAAATGGATGCAGGTGCCCTAATGGATTTGCTTCACCGCCTTCAATCTTCCCTAAGTCGTCAAGCATCATGCCTCAGGTCGCCCTTCACCCTGTTTGCTTGCTTGAAACTGGACATCGCCACATCCGGTGGCACAAAACTGGTCATTACTACTCCTCGACCGTAATGACCATGTGTGTGCTTCCCAAGTCGATCGCCTGTGCTTAAGATCATGCGTCTCGAGTGCATTGGCATATTTATCAATTTAAGTGAAGTCGCGATTTGATTTAGGATTTTGGGAAAATAATAGAAATAGGTAGATTTAGGATTGGGCATGAATGGAGAAGTGGAGAGAGTATTCGAGAAGCGCCAAGATAAAGAAAGTGGGCTTGGGTTGAAATAGTTTTTGGGCCATTCTCAATTTAATTTAAATTCTAATTTAATCAAAAAGTTCCAGTTATTTGTAAATAAATTTCAATTCAAGTCAAATCAACTCGTAATTCATTATATTGAACATATTACAATAATTGAATAATTTTATTCATTTCAATGACTAGTAATTTATTTTTCACTATTTTAATCGCATATAATTATTTACACTTTACAAAATATTTCATAATCTATTAAAATAATTTATTTTATTTCAAAAAATTATCTAAAAAGAATTCATTAGTTTAATTCAATTTATTTAAACAAAAATCGTTCATTAATAACCTTCAACTAAATAAATATTTACTTTTTTAAAATAATAATTATCAAATATAAAATTCAAATATTTTTATTTAATTAAATTTATTTATTTTAGGGGTAAAAAGCAAAGTTGTTATGTAAGGACCCGTAATTTTCGAAAATTTAAATAGTTAATTTAATAAGATTTTTGTTATTTCATGTTGGAAGAAATGAAATTTTGTGATTAAATAATAAGAATGTAATTGGATTAAAGGTAACAGTATTAGTTTAAGATAATTTACAATTTCTTTGAATGTAATTCTAATTAATTAAAATGATTAAAAAGTTATAATTAGTTATAGATGGAGAATTGATTGTATTAATGATGTGTGTATAAATTATAATTGGATTTAAAGATTAATTGATAATTTAAATGTTGATTAATTAATGAAATAATGTGTAATAAATTGTAAGTGGATAGAATTAGTATAGTGTAAGTTGTTATAACACTTGTTTGTAAATCATAAACTTACAAATGTTATCAAATGTAAAAATGGTGACAATTTTATTTGTTACCAATTTAATTAATCAAGTACAAATAAATGTTACATTAATCTGAGTTAAGGCAATAACTGCAAATTGTAAATGTAATAAGAGGTATAGCAATGTTAATTATATATACAAGGAAATAATTGATTTAATAATAAAATGAAACCAAGATAAATTAATTTATTGCGATTTTTTATTTATAATAAAATTGGAAAAAATTCAATATAATGGAAATATAATAGTTAATACAAGTAAAAGACGGAAATTGGAGCATATTAATGTAATGAAATATAAAACAATGTTAACTATGTTTATAGAGTAATAATTGATTGAATTAAAAGATCGAAGCCAAATTAAATAAATTTATTAGAATCAAATTATATTAATTGGATTCAATTACAGTTGAAATTGAACACCGTAATTAGTGAAATATTTAACATGAATTGGATATGTAAATTTGCTTTAAGTTATTATAAATGTCTAAGTAATTAAAAATGATGAAATTTGTTAGTTTATAAATATTGAATTAAAAAGTGATTAATTAATTTAATATTAATTTATTTACTTAATATAAAAATAGTCATTTTGGCAACTATCCTGGATATCGATGAAACTAGTTTCATCGGATCCGTAACGTTGAACTATTGTAAGGTTTCAAGTGCCGTAGCAATCGGACTTATCGTTTGATCGTATGGACTCGAAACGCTTAGAAATCAATTTAATTAAATTCAACTGAAATCAATTTAAAATAAGCTGATTTTAAGCTAACTTCTTAATACGATGGAATTATGATTTGAAACTTATTCCATTGATTTTAAAATCATCAAAAACATCTATTTTGATATATGGGATGACCCATTTTCATCTCGGAGCAAAACAGGCTTCTCGGGTCGTTTATCGTTCAACTTTCAAATCAATCTAGTCCATTCATTTCTATTTCTGATCTGCCTATAAATAATATGTTATAAACCCTAACTATTTCTTATTCCATTTGTTTGTATGTACAATTCTATCTGCTTCTCCCTTTCCAATGGCAGAAAACCAATTTCCAATTCCAAATTCAATTGCAAATCAAAATCAAATCGAAAATTCAAACTCCTCAAAACTATATCATATTATATATCGATTTGAAGCTCTCGACGAGCGCAAGCCAAATATGCAGCTTGTTTTTTGATTTAAGTTTCTATGTGGCTAGAATTGGATGAATTAATCTCGGCCATTCATCGAGTCACGATCAACGTCGTCTGATCATCAAATCAATGATACAAGGTTGTGGAGAGGGCCGAGGGGAGTTCATCCATGTGGTTCATTTGGCGATTGGATGGCTAGATCGACGGCATAAATTCAAATAGCTTTCGGCTATTTCAACGGAAGGTGCATTTGGGGGTTCGACCGGCATCGCCGCTGTGCGTGGGTGGTCATGGATGGTAGGGAGAGTGGAGGCGAACTCGTCCCCTATGTCAGAGCTCAGTCTAATCACCTATAGCGACGAGTTCACTTGGATGAAGTGGTGACCGTGTTTCGAACGAAATTCATGCCTATGGTTTCAAGATAGCAGGCGATGATGACATGGTGTTTGGGGGGGAGGGTAATTCCTTTTTCTTTCATTATTCTATTTAAGTTTAAATTCAATCATTCTAACTTATATAACTTTTTCATATGAACTCGGATTCACGCATGGTTTATTTTGTGGGATCATATCGAAATTCCGGACATTTTGACGTTGATTTGGACAAATTCTGAGACTGTTTGAATTTGGACCCTAATTTGGATTTTATTCAATTTAAAATCAAAGGTGAGTGTTTTAACCCACCCACAACTTCTAAAATTTCTTATGTTAGTTTAATTAAATTTACGATACTATTAGAAATTTGTTTATGGTTGTTTGGTGTATTTAAATCGTCATTTCAGTTAATTTGAATTTATTTTGAATTAAATTGTCATTTAATTTATTATTGAACTTAAATTGCCAATCAATTACCTGTAAATGATAATATGTTATCTGTTGAAACGCTTTGGTTGAGTTGGATGATAATTATGATGGATGTATGATTGTTAATATTGGATGATTAGATGATATGTTTGATTTATATACTGTTATCACTCTGCAAGTTTCCTTAGTTATTGTTAGAAAAATCACTAAGGATTGAAATGATATATACCCGAATGATCTATAGATTAGAGAAAAATCGTTATGAGTTGAAATGATAGACTCGAGCGATTTTATGGATTTTTAATATTAACTCGGGATTGCGGATTGAAATGATATATATCCATAAATATAAAATAATTGCGGATTGAAATGATAAATATCCGTATTACTTGACCATAGGGTAGAGAATTATATACGGACACTGGATTAGTTAAATTAAATGATTTTAAAATCCTTAATTTTTGAATTCAGTTAAATAATATTTTGAGAATAAAATTTGATTTATATGAATTGAATTATTATCGAAATTCAAGTTTAATGTTGAGGTTGGATTTGGTTTAAAGGAATTGCATAAAGAAATTAAATTAAAATTCTTAAAGTTAAATTTGAAGTATAAGTGAAATTTATCGAAATTGAGTTGTTGGAATTGTTTGGATATAACTTTGAATATATATTGAAATTGAAATAGCTTAAATTGTTATTTCAACCACGAATTGAAATCAATGTAAAATTAAGTACTTTGTTTAGAATTTGAATGGAGATTTGAATTTGGATTTTGTTGATTTAGAAATTGAAAATGGTTCGATTGTGTTGAAATGAAATAACTAGTAAGCTGATATTAATTTCAAATCCATATTTAATATAAATTGTTCTAAATATATATTATTTTAAAAGATGCCAATTATTAAGATTTCAAAATCATTAAACTATTTTAACATACATTAACTATATAAATTATTCAAACCTATTTTAAACCAAATTTATTTTAAACAAATTAAACCATTTAATTTATTTTAAATCTAATTAATCTATTTTAAAGCTATTTAATCTATTTTAATTATATTTAATCTATTTTAAATCCATTTAACTATCTTAAATCAATTTAAAAACTATCTTTAATCTCTCTCTAAATAGTATAGAGTATTTTAACTATTCTAAAATTTATTCTTAACTATGTTAAACTATTTATGACTATCCAAACTATTTAAGTCTAAACTATTTCCTAAATTTTAAATTCAGTAAAGTGGAAGTATTAAAATACAAATCCTTGATATAAAAGAAATGTGGTTAAATGATGTTAGAACCTAAGATGGGATTTAAATGACTTGTTTGATAAATTATAATGATTTTTAAGTAAGGGTTTAGCCTATTTTGGAAATATGATTTTGAAAGAAATTATGATTTCGAAAACGATATGATTTCAAAAGTGAATATGATTTCGGAAGTGATATGATTTGAATTGAATATGATATTTTGATATCAATATGAATTGATTTTGAAAATGTAAAAGAATCGTTCTGTGTGAAATAAGCGTTTGGTTGTTAAAGAAACTGGGATCGGATATTGTCGTACTCTCTGCCAATACCGAAAACCACTTTAACAACTGTGTACGTGGCGGAGATTCCAGAAATGAAGTAGGACGATTTGGCAAACGATTTTCTATATAAGGTATGACGTGACCCTGATTTCCATGAGCGAGCTTAGATGTGACTAAAACAGGAGCTATACCTAGGCCAAGTGAGGCCATTCCTCCTATCGAACATGCTTCTTCGATACCATATTATGACTTTGTGATGATTTGATGGTCACCCCTGATTTTTTTATTATGGGAGTGTGCTCCAAGGTAGGCGGTGGTTGCTGCTATGCATTACCACCAACCCGGTTTTGCAATTGGTATATCTACCCTGGCATTGCCTCGAATGTCATGGTCACATGCCCTATCATGCCTTCTACAAGTTTGTTTTGTACCATACTTATAGAGTTCCCATTGGGTAAACTTCCAGTTTATGGAGGAGCGTACGGTACTGTATAGACCATGCGAATATATAAAATGTGTTAAGGGGGATATGGGTAACTCCTTAACGCTACTTTAATACTTTTACTTTACTATAGACATATTATAATAGTGTATTGTACTACATAGTAGATAGTTTAACGAATCGTTAGAAGATGTGAATCCAAACATCTCTTAAGTTATTGCATTCACATTAGACACTGGATAGGAGACGTCAAACTCCGTAAACGTCTCTAACGCTGTCACACTCATATTTATCGTTGATTTAACTTACATAAGATCTTTTAGTACTGACTCGAGAGTTTTGTCTTTTCAATTCACTCAGGTCAGCCTGAGAATTTTAGGGTTGAAGACCTTATTTCTAGAGGACGAAGACGAAGATTTATACTATTGTTATTTATGATATATATTCGACTGTATCATGTCTTCCACTGCATTTATTTATTTCTTTGTTCTTGTTTTATGTAACTCTGATTTTTGTGTTGTAAAAGAATAATCAAATTTATTTGTAAACAGCTTCATGAACTGTTATTTGATTATTACATTTCGTCATTCCGCTACGAGATCTTGTATTTGTTTTATTTATTTCTCTTTTTTCTATTTACCAGACAACAATTTGCCCTTTTGAATGGTTTGAGTCTGGCATGTGTGTCTGCTTAAAACATCTAAAAAGGCAGGTCGTTACATATTACATACAACCAATGGCATTTGAGTTGAGAGACGTGAGATTTGTTTTGTAACAACCCAGAATTTGTCATTTGAATTTGAAATATTTAATCGATTTTAAATATTGAAAAGTTAATTTTATAAGGTAAATAACATGAATTTCAAATATAATGGTCATTTGAATATTTGAAATCGTTTAAATAATTAAATCTTGAATTTTAGGTAAATGAAAATGATTTCAGAAGTTGATTCGAATTCTATTTGAATAAGAATGAAGATAGTGAACTTTTGAATTTAAAATTAAAAGCAATTAAACTTGTTTTATAATAATCGTTTTAATTAACGTGCGAGAACAGCCTTTCACGGAACTGTCTCAGATTTTGACGAAACTAGTTTAATTGGATCCATAATAGTGGGTTACTAATAGTAAGTTATTGTGTGTCATCGGATTTCAAGACGATACGACGTATCGTGTGGTTGGGTGAGGTCGAAACGCATAGAAATAAGTAAAAGGAATTTAAATTAATATAATTCGATTTAAAAAGCTATCTTCTGTAGATGACTGAATTAGGTCTCGACGCTAGTTCCATTGTATTCGGAGTAAGGGTATTTAGTATAGAACGTCAGGCGGCACGCCTCAATTAGAGTTCGGAATTTTAGGAGCCTGAATGCTACCAGATATTATAATATAAATAATCCATCCCCATACCAAGTCAATCAGCACCATACCCAAACACATCACCCCATACCTCTCCTCCCTTATAAAACATTTCTTGTAAAGGAAGAATGCAAGCTTTTTGGACTTTAAAAATTGAAATCAAATTTGTTTCTTAATGAAAAATTGTAAAACAAACTCCATTGGACTCGATTGGTCATTATCTTCATTTCTATACTCATGTTGTAGCTTGTAACTTTGAATTTGGGGACTGGACCGTTTTTAAGTTAGCTAAGGTTTGGGTTTTCATTCGATTTAGTCGATGATTATCGAAATGGAAGTGAGATTGGTGTTTGCATTGGCATGAAGCTTTGGTTGTGACGAGATGAGATGGTGCGGTTGATCAAAGAGGAATGCGACATTTTCTGTAGCCAAATTGGGTTCGGTCGCATTTCGTTAGGCTCGTTCGAGCATGGATTCGTGGGGCTAGGGTGTAACATCCCCTATCTAAAGGCCTAAAGTTAAGCACTACAGATGCTACAGTCATCCATAGTACTAACTTCTGACGACCAATACGGCTGTTAATGTTATCCATAATATCAAAAGCACTTGAATATGAAAAAAAATCACAAATTTCAAAAAAAACATTTTACTGGTTACATTTCAAAACACATGTTTCACATTAAAATTACATAATCTCATAATAGTTTCCCAGGTTCAGAAAAAATATGTTTATTACATAAATATGCTAAGAGCGACATATGATGATGTCTCCTTAGTTGACCATAGCACTATATGGACATAACTGTCTTAAATATAACACAATGGAATAAAATAAAACAAAACAACAACTCCTAAATAGCTATCCGTCAGCCACCTTCTCATATCTGGAAGCTTTATTCGTCAACCTACTAAAACCTGTAAAACCTCAACCCTCAGCCTACTCAAATTAATTTTGAGCATCCGAGAGTTTAAGGGGGAAATATAAACTTCGAGTCAGACATAAAGCCTGGTGTGAATAATACTACACGTCTTGGTTATAAGTGAGACCACACCGCTTAGTGGAACGGGTTTCCTGTCATTAATATCCTTTTAAAACATATCTTTTGCAAATCTTTATCTTGCAACCAAAATTTGTTAAAACTGTAAAGCATTGTTATGTAAACATACATGTCATGTAATAATTGAACAATCTAGTCAAACACTATAGTTTTGTTTGGCTAACTACTAACCTTTGCCTGGCTTGGGCCTACCAGATATAATCTAAATCCTATTTGACGCTCCTCTTCTCGACACTCTGTCTTTAACTATTTGTCAAATACTCCTCTTCTGGACGGTCTGTCCCAAATTTAACATCTCCCAGGGTCACTTGATCCTAATGGTTTTACGGGCTCACTGATAACCTATCTGTATACAAACATATATTCCCTTCTGCGTGTAATCATAATTTTAGTCTTACCTGTGACAAAGCCCTACATAGTGGAATTTTGGACTAAATTAGCTGGGGCGAATAGCTAATGTATAGGGCATGACCCTATACTAGTCACATCTAGTATTCTAATATCTGAGTCATTTCACTTAGGGTAATCTTCCTTTAAATTTTCCTTGAAAACCTTCTCATCTCAAATTGATTTAAAATCTTTGAACCAAACTTAAACAAGGAAAACATATACTCTATTCTTTAATCAAAATCACATCGCCATATTATATATACTTTACTAAAATCTTTGTTGATGGAAACATTTAAACCTTTGAAAATACCCCCTTTCGAATCCATTGAAAGTACCTGTAACGACCTAGTATTTCGAACCATTCAAATCGACAATCATCTACACATGTGGGACTTGAATTGCTCAAAACAATAGAGTGTTAATTTTTCTTTGGCAAAACTTAGCATATACAGTAAATAAATCAATCACAGAATCACAGACACAGAGTAACATAACAATAAGTAGCGGAATAGATAAATAGTAGTTCATGAAGCTACTACATAAACATTAGAGTTTCAAAATAAAATACAAACAGAAATCCCTAATACATAGAAGTCTCAATACATAAGCAAATGTCAAGTCTGAACATAAAACTGAAAGTAACTGAAATAACTACAAAGCTGGATAGATAGAGATGGATCTCCAAGCAAAACTTCAAGCTGCAAAGGTGAGTCTTAAATGCTGTGACACTCAGTCTGACTCGAGCATAAACTTGAGTCATGATTAATATTATTATGCTAGTAAATCAACTCAAGTGAAATGTCCAAGTGAAATGCAATATAACTTAAACGACATTTAGGATTCCCATCCTTTAAGGATCCCGTAAACTATCTATATACATAGTATAATACGCTACACAGATAATGTCTATAGTAAAGTAAACTATTAAAATAGCGTTAAGGCGTTACCCATTATTTTATCTATGAGTATTATTCGTTTAGATATCTCGACGCCAAGGAACACAAGCTCATCTCCTATCATGAAACAAGTTAAGCAAAAGAATTTCTTACAAGAAAAACCCATTATTTTTCTTACCATTAAAGATAAAGACACTTATATAATTACTTCTAGTGATCAATGCCAGCCTCCACTAGGTTAGGTTGATGAGGCAAGGCTAGACATGGTTGGAGAGCAATAAGGAGGAAACTGAAAAAGAAAGTGGTCGAAGTGGAGAAGCTGGCCAAAATCATTTGAGACTACCCAAATTCTAGTTCAAGAATCCAAACGCTAGGGCAATCATGGATGTTATAGGGATACAACGATCTTGTTACAAGAGAGGAGAAAGAGGAGTGGTGGCAAGTTAGCCTTGAAAATTTATGTTATGTTGTACCGAAGCCGTAGTAGGAACAATTTGACCTAAAATAGCTAGTTGATTTCCCCATCCATCACCATGAACCACAGCTCGAAGAGTGGGATACTAATGCAAGCTCCAAATATTGTAGTGTTATGAGGGAGGGACAAGAGTCAGGCATTAATAGGGATGTAGGTTCCTCCTTCGGGAAAATTCTAGAATATAATCATTGTATGATAGGTACAAAAAGGACATACATGCGAGCTTTATGTAGGGATGGATGAAACTAGCATAGCCATCTCGACCACATCGTGTCGGTCTCTTGTCAAAGATGGGGATTAGAACTATACAAATGGTAGATTACTTGCACTTATCTTCTTTATACACTGAATTTTGACCAACCCTTTTGTTCTTAGTTATGCAGTGGCTGATGAATTGGGCTTCGATGTGTTTAATGAGGATGTGGCTAAGGGTGTTATGATCAAAGTTATTAATGCCCTCATCATTTGCAGCATGACTCCTACACCCACATGCCCTCATGGACCCATGATCCTAATATCCCCGACCATGTCTAGGTGGCCACCGACTTGCCTTTTAGCCCCTCTCGCTTGTTCCTGCAATCTAAAAAAAGGAAGAGGAATGTGGCTACCTTTCCTTTAGGTGTTAATGCTATTGGGCCTTATAATTAGTTCCTCAATATTTATGACTTGGAGGAGTTACTCGTTAACCAGAAAACTAAGCAATTGGAGGGTTATCCTGGCATCCATCATGTCGAGGTCCTTGCTGACATGGAAAAATATGGGTGAGGGAATTCTAGTACCGGCTATGCTGACCCAAGAGCAGCTGGACTAATTGGCCTGGCAAGTGGAGGGTTCAAATTTGTATATATTTTATTTTTCCTTTTTTGTAAGCTTAGCAGGCCGCACTTTTGAATTGAATAGATTTTCTTCTTGTTGAAATTTATTTAAGTACATTGATAGTTGTATCTGCTCTTGATTGTTTGTTCTTAGCTTGTAATATAGCGTACTTTGAGTAGCCGATAGTCCTTATGTATTTACACTTCATATTTTTTACAAGATAGGTTAGCCAAGTAAAGGTAACTGATGGTTGGTGAGGCAACCCATTCTTTCTGACCTTATACTGAACGATTACTTATGTTGCTGGTAGATTAGGTCAGTCAGTGGACTCGGATGCAAGCAGTGGCTATGTTACCCGATTGCTTGCCAAGCGCCAAGGTTGGCATATGATAGCTAGCTTATAAAGGCTTTCATTTTGTTGGGCAGTCCCAGTTCGAACCTAAGCACTAAGCGACTTGAATGTTACTCTCAGGTGACACGTGGTAAGTGTGAACGGTAGGCGGTCCCAGCATGAACCTAAGCAACGATCGGCTTAAAGGTTCTCCTAAGTAACGTGGCAAGTGTGGATGGTTGTTGGTCCCAAAACTAACCTAATAAATGATCAACTTGAAGGTTTTTCTGGTGATATGCGACAAGAAAGAGTGGTAGTCCATGACATGGAAGTGAATGTATGGTAATTCCCACTCGTGGATAGCCAGTTGGCAAACAGGAAGCATTGCTTACTATGCACTTGGCAACAAAGGACGGTCATCCCCACCAAGTTAAATGAGCATATAAAACATCATCCTTCATTGGATATCCTGGGTTGCTCGAAGGTTCTTCAAGGTGACATGGTGTCAGTTGAGTGCGGCAGTTAGGCCAGCGCAAACTTGAACGTTAGGTGGAAGTCCCCAACAGCGAAGTGAATGCATGGTAATTCACATTTGTGTATAGCCAACTGGAAATTATAGAGACTAGCTCGCTATGCACATAACGGTAGATATCGGTGGTCCCTAATAAGGTAAATGACTACATAAAAACACATCCTTCGTTGGATAGTTTGGGCTGTTGGAGAGATAATGCTATTTAGGAGTAGAAGTTCGACTTGACATGAACATGCACGCTAGGTGGCAGTCTCCAACAAAGAAATGAATGCATGGTAATTCACCCTCGCAAACAGCTGAACAAAAGGCGGAATACAAGCTTGTTATGCACTTAGCAGCTAAGGTATGCAATCCCAAACAAGGTAAATAAGCATATAAAAAACCCATCCTTCTTTGGATAGCTTTGTTGAACGCATTAAATGATGTTGGCTATGGAGTCGTCGATGTATTTTTCACAAAAGATGTATTATATAACTTATAGTTATGGTCAACTCTCAAATATGATAAACCCGGAGGTGCGTTGGATTCCAAGTGTAGGAAATGTGGGTTTCATCTGGGTGAGAGAGGCTGTAAGCACCATTTGTTAAGATGGTACTTATGACATATAACCCCTTCCAGTTTGGACCAAGCTATCATTCTATCAAGTTCTTAGTATTTGAGAACACCTGACACAGGACTAGGTCGTCGACAATAAGTAATTGGAGCTTTGTTCTTGATTTGTAGTGCTTGGTGATGTTCCTCTTATAGGCTTCAGTGTGCTCTTCATTCTTCTGTAATTCTGAGCTTGAGTAGCTCATCGTTTTTCTCAGGCTCGATGGTTAGACATCGATGTGAGGGAATGTCTACTTCTATGGGTAGCATGGCTTCGTACCCACAGGACAACAAGAATGGAGTATGGCTAATTGAAATGCAGTTGGAAGTATGATAGGAGCAAAGAATAAGATGCATTTCTTTGGCTCTGTTCGCTTTAGCTTTCATGAAGTGATTATCGATAGTGGACTTGATGGTTTTGTTGATGGCCTCGAATTGTCAATTAGCTTGAGGATGGACAATGGAAGAGATGCACTTCCTGACTCCACTCCTTAAGCAGAAGTCTTAAAATAGGCCTCTCTCAAATTGAGTGCCATTATGGGTGATAATCTTCTTTCCTAGGCTGAAATGGCAGACAATGTTCTTAATGACGAGGTTGAGAATCATAGGGGCGGTGACCCTAGTAAAGGTTTCGGCCTCGGTCCATTTGGGAAGTACCCGATGGTGACTCTAGCATGATTGTACCCCTCCCTTCTGTAGCTCCTTTATAGGTCAATTACCCAAATGTCGAACGACCATGGGGAAGTCAATGAAGTGGGGAGGGTAGGCGAGGCTTTGGGGATCTTGGCGAACTGCTGACATCGATCACATTTCTTTACACATTCCTTATAATCTTTGATCATAGTAGGCAAATAACAGCCTTGTTGGTAGCCTTCTTCGCCTTCGCCTACCCTTAAAATATAATGGCATCTTCATTTGAGGCTTCTAGTGATCGATGCCAACCTCCACCAGATTGGGTTGATGAGTCAAAGCTAGACAATAGTTGGGGAGCAACTAGGAGGAAACTGACAAAGAAGGTGGTCAAAGTGAAGAAGTTGATCAAAATCAAGTGGGACTACTCCAAAATCCAGCTTAAGAACCTAAACATCGGGTCGATCATGAATGTTAACTAAGGATACGACAACGTTGTTACAGGTAAGGAGAAAGAAGAGTGGCAAAAGTTAACCTTGACAATTTAACTAATGTTGTGCCAGAGCGGTAGTGGGAACAGTTTGACCTACGATGGCTAGTTGATGTCCCGCCCATCGCCATGAGCCACCAACCGAAGAGCGGGATACCGATGCAAGATTTGGTGATTGTAGTGTTATGGGAGGGGGACAAGAGTCGAGCATTGGTAGGGATGCGAGTGCCTCCTCCGAGAAAATTCTGGAATCCAAACCTATGTACCCTGGATACGAAGAGGGATCTACGAGCGAGCCTCATGTAGGGACATATGAAACTAGCATAGCCATTTCGGCTTCATCATGCCGACCCTTGTTAAAACCAAGGACTGGGCTAGTACAAATGGTAGTTTACTTACACTTATCTTCTTTTGCACTAAATTTTAACTAACTCTTTTTTCTTTGTTGTTGTAATGGCCGATGAATTGAGCTTTAATGCATTTGATTGCGGTGGTCAATGTCGCCATGACTAAAGTCATCTACACCTCCATCATTTCCAGTGTAACTCCTACACTTACATGCCACATGGACCTATCAATCCTAACATCCTAGATCATAGCTGGGTGGTTGCCGACTTTCCTCTTATCCCCTCTCGCTTGTTCCCGCAATCCAAAACGAGGAAGAGGTATGTGGTTGGCCTAGCCGTATAAGAAATTCCTCAATATTTATGACATAGAGGAGTTTCTCATTAACCAAAAAGCTAAGCCATTGGGGAAGGTTATTTTGGACCCCTATTACGTTGAGGACCCTGTTGATATGAACCAAATGCTTTCAGCCAACAAATTGGTGGTGATGGACATTCTTACTTATCCCTACCATGTCTAGTCCGACCTGAACCGTCACTCCTTAGATGACGTTATTGACTTCTAGACCCGTAATTCCTTGCCGTTGTGTTTCGAACTTCGAAATTGCATGTTTCTTACTTAATTATTTTAACACTAGCTTTTATTCAGGACAGGTACCGCTGCATGCGCATCCCGGGGATGTAGAGAAACTTCAGAATGATTTGAAGGCTAAGGCGCTGGCTCGACTGGGGTTACCAAGGCCCAGGAGGAGAACAATGCGGTTGAAAAGGCGGCATGGGAGGTGACCGAGATATAAGGAGGGTTGAGAAGGTGGAGAAGGAAAAGGTAGGTCTTTAGGGAGAGCTGATGTGCACGTAAATGTGCATATTTTTACCACCGTATTTATTCTTTTTAAATTAAATAAATGATCATATTGGATATTTTAACTTGTTTTAACCAAAATCCATATTAATTCCAAATTGTCACATATCCATCTTCATATAGGGGCAAAACGGTCATTTGTGTGCATATATTTCTTTGAGAAAAATTAATTGGAAATTTATATATATTTTTGTAGGAATTTGGTCTCAAATAGGTATGGTTTCATGAAGGAATATGCATGCACAAAAAATATAAAGGAATGAAGATGGAAATAATTCAAAGTGAAGATCATGGAGGACCCCACCTACCCACCACCTTAATGTACAAACTAGAGGCTAATGCACATGCTTATGAAATTAATGGCTTCATGTACACTTAAATGGAGATTATGACATGCTAATGATTACTTGGTGGCCACACTACCTCATGGGCATTTTGGACATTCCCCAAAAATATGAATTAGGGTTTCATACATGTATAAATACCCATATGTTTCATGTAATCTCTTCTCTCTTACTTAGTCTCTCTTTAGTTAGTTTTAGGCTCAAAATAAAACCAAGCTCTCTTCTTTCTTTTCATGGCTACTTAGCCATTTCTCTTTTATGTAATTTTTTTATGCAACTTCAATACATGTTCTTTTTCTTTTCATGCTTATTTATTTTCATGTTGTAGTGTAGATTTATTTTTCATGCAAGCAGAATAGCTTTTCTTTATCTTGCTTTCTTTTTCTTTGTCTCTCATGTTGCAAGCTACATTTGTTCATATGATAACAAATATGAGAGGCTAAACCCCTTCGATTTAGCGGTAATGAAGCTCTCTAATCATATAGCTTCAACTTAATTTGATGTTTATGCTCTCTTTTGTGCTTAATGTGAATGATTGAAGTGGTTTAATGATGTTGTTTAGCTTTGAATTTGATAGTCTATGTTGTACATAACAAATAGGCTATGCTTAAACAAACAAAACACAAATTGCCTCTTCATTTACATATGATTATGGCAAAGAAGTGAGTGTTGAAATTAAAATTTGATGGCTTATATTTCTAATTAGTAGCTAATAGGCCATGCTTACAATAGATTTTGCTTTCAACTTTGTTGTCATATTTTATGAGATTTAAAAGTGTATTAGTGGTTGTGTTATAGTTTGATGGTTTATATTGAGCTAATTAATAGCAAAAATATACCATACTTATGATAAGCACATCAACTAATTCACTAATGACAAGAAAAGAGAGATTATAACTTTATTTTGTTGATTTATGTGATCTAGAGAGTGGAAATTGCCTCTAAATTGTCTTAAAACTCATATTTTTATCATTTTCTTTTGCTAGTTTTTGTTAGTTTCTTACATTTCTAGCTATTCACTCTCGACTTCGGTATAATTTGATTGAATAGAATTTTAAAATCATCAATTCCCTGCGGATCGACTCGTATTCGCCACGTGCTACATTTGTACACCGTGAGCTTGCGGTTATTTTATTTTTGAAATTTTTCGACGGTTTTCTCACTCGATAGAAATTCCACCGTTAAACAAGTTTTTGGCGCCGTTGCCGAGGAGTTGCTTTGATTTTGATTTTCTATTTTTCGGATTAGTTGTTGCTTGATTTTTATGTGTTTTTATTTGTGCGTATTGTTGTTAGAAAAAAATTATTGTGTGTTTGTTTGATTTTTGTGTGCATATTACTCTTGTTTATTTGTTGTTGTCCTTCTCTTTGCATTTTTATTTATAAAAAAACATTCGCAGTTTCAAAAAAGAAAAAGAAAATATTTCCATTTTTCTTTGTACAATTTACATTTCATTTTTATAACTTATATTGCTTTTACAATTTAAAAAAAAAAACAAAAAACAAAAACCGTGCATATCTTCACTGTGCACAGCCCCAAACAGACACTGTGCTTGCAGTAACTGTTCACTGTGTCTTCTTACCTCCTCTGATCAAGCTTCTGCCATCAAATAAGCATCTACTGAACCATATTTACTTCATCGGTCTGCCATCTCCAACTGTCACCTGAACCATCTCCAACATTGTTGTTCCATACAACCATCACTCACCATTTTAACAACCACACTCCACCTTCATAAATCTACAACTTCACTGATACAACTGACCACACATCCTCCTTTCTACATCTCACCTTCAACACAAACAACATCATTACCTCTTCAAACTCATCGCTTCATTTAACTACACACTTGAACGAATTGTGCAACATCATTCTACTTCCTGCTGCCACCATTATTCACCCAATACAACAGTGCAGCCACGTCTCCTCTTCCACCAACCTGTTCATGCATTCCTAACCACTTACACTAGACACCAAACAACATACACATTCATACTGCCTAATCACAATCCACCACTTCTTCAATTCACATCCATCCTCCAGTCATAACAATTGCTTGCTTGCAGCAGTCTTACACTCATCGAACCACCTTCTTTCCCTCTAACTCACACTTTTGTCAACTCTTCTATCAACTACCACAGCACTGCGACAGCCACTCAACAAATTCCCCCTTCAATCTTATATACACTTCATATTAACCACTTATTCATCATACACTGCAATTTCAATTATACACTGCAATTTCCATCTTACAACAGTGCACCGCTTATACAATAGTGCACCGTTGTTTGTCCATTCACCCTATTCACAACCTATTCAACACTCCACGATCACTGCCATTTATCATAACTGCTGTCAGTTTACACTCCTGTTCTTCCCACTGACCATACAAACTGCCTTCGAGTGCGCAATCTTCCATAATACAACCTCCACGGAAAAAGAAAAAAAAGGAATAAAACCTGACCTTCGACCTTGACTAATTCAACCGTTGACAGCTACATACTCCCCAAACAACTTCAGTTCATCAAACTACGATTTCCAGTCCACGATCTACCACCTCGCCATATCCTCAATCGACAGCATTGTAAACCAGCTAATGACCTACTTCAACTTCCTCTGCAAATTAATAGAAGCCGCGAACCCAATTATAACCACCAATCGCCAATTTCCATCACCAAATTTGAACTCCATTCCGAACTCCACGAGAACAAACCTGGTCGAGAACAAAACTGAATACACGAATTCGATTTCACGTGTTGCTTTTGATTTTGATTTTTGCAAATTGAGTAATCTCGGTTGAGCAAATTCTTGATCGCGAGTTGCTTGAGTTCAATCGCGAGTTGTGGTTGCTTTCGATTTCTGTAATTTTGATTTCTGCAAGTTGCCTGAGTTTTTTTTCTTAATTTCTGGTGGTCGACTTGGTTTGTGTTAAGAAAAAAGAATTGCAATTGGGAGTGATTTTAAACTCTGATGGCCAACTGATTTTGAATTCATGTGGCTTGAGTGAGTAGATTAAATTGTTTCTAGATTGCACCTTTTTGTGGGCTAAGTATGTTAACTATTTGAATGTTTATCTTTGTGTTCTTTTAAAAAAAAATTAAAAAAAAACCTAGGGGTGGGGGGTTTGTTTCAAGTGTTTTTGTTTATTTTTTTTACTTCCTACTTTAATATACACAAAAAACCATGTATATATTTTGTTTTTATTTCAGGTTGCCAAAGCAGATAAAGGAAGGAGCCGCTTACTTGCCAAAAAAAAGAAAAAAATAACTGCTTGCTTATTTACAATTTTCTTTTTATTTGCCCTACATTGCATATATCTATTATTTTTGTTTGAATTGCATTGTTGAATGCCTGCATTTGAGAAAAAAATTCAAAAACCAAAAACAAAAACTCATTGTAGTTGCATTGTTAATACACGTTTACTTTCTGCTCTGCATTTCATCTTAGAATTTGATTAATAATAACGGTTAGACATCAATAACACATAATTGTATATTGACAAGTTGTCTTCTTTGAACAATTTAAATTCTTGGTGTCTAGGCTACGGCAGAGCAATAACCATTTATAAATATTACGTTGATTCGTAAATATTATAGTGATTGTTTCTCTGAAGGTACTTAAACCTTCGGCTGCATTGCTACGGTGATTCGTGGTGCACCGATAAATCATGTCTGTTACCTGGCTGAGAACTATCTTGTTTATTTAAGACAGTTTGTGATTAGACAATTTTGGGTTAACTTAGGATAAATCATTTGTAATTAAAACGTTGCATTCATTTAGTTGCATTAGTTCATGTATGTTTAAAAAAAACAAAATCCAAAATCCAAAACTAAAAAAAATGTGTAAATATTTCTTAACTTAGTTTTTTTCTTTTCCTTTTCCTTTGAAAATTTTCAAATCAATATTCCAAAAAAAAAATTAAAATAAAAAATCCAAAAAAAATCTTTCCAAAAACAAAAAAAATTGAAAATCCAAAATACAAAACAATAATCAATTTTTCAATTTGAAAAATAATTCCTCTTTGTAAATAATTTTTTCTTTATAAAAAAAATCTTGAAAATGTCCGAGTTTCCTTTTTCTTACTCACTTGAATTTAGTTGTGAAAATCAGTATAATCCATATGAGTTCACTCCAAATTCGTATGGATATTTTAACAACTTTTGTTTAGACAATTCGAATTTTGAACCACAAAATTTCCAAAATAACGGTCAACCATCAACTCTTAAAAATAGCATTTCGTCGTTACTTGAACTCTCTATGCAACAAAATCAAGAGATAAACGAGTTGTGCAATTAATATTTTTGCTATAACTCGAATCAAAGTTTTCAAAATAATCAAAAATTGAATTCACTTCAAACTTCAAATAATTTCGAGTGTAACCCATGCCAATTCAATTTCGAGCTTCAAAATGAATTTCAAAATCAAGAATGAAAATGTGAACCAATTTTCAAATAATTTTGGCAATGGGAATAGTTTCAATAATGATATGATTGAAAATTTTGGTTGTCAACAAATTCAGAATGAAAATTTTCAAATTAATAATCATGAATTTGATTTTGTTGACCAAATGGAAAATGATTATGGGGATTTATTACTTGAAAAATACAAAACTTTTCGTGAAAATCATAATCAAATCTCAACCCATGAAGAATCAAATAATAATCTATCATTTATCGAAATTGACAATCCTTGTTCTCAACAAGTCCAAATCGAAAAATTTCAAGTTAATAATTACAAATTTGACTTTGTTGAGCAAATGAATGAAATTTACAATAATCACACGAATTTGTTGATTAAAACATTGGAAATTTTCATGAGAAACAAAATCAAATTTCAATGTGTGACGAGTCAAATTATAATCCATCTTTTACCCAAATCGATGATTTTCAAATAACAACTTATGAAATTGATAATGACGATCTTAATCAAGTTGTTGAAAATACGGTAATTAAGTTGGATTTCAATTCTTTTGATGGTGCGAAATTCGATTTAAACTTCGATCTTCCTTTTTCTGAAAATTTGAACACGACAACTTTGAATTTTAAACTTGATTTACACGATGAAGTTGTTGATAATCCAACAAAAAAAGTCGAATTTAACGAACATGAGTTTTATGGACTTTTTGAAAACGAGTTGTTGAATTCTGAAGGGGAAAATTTCGATCACCGTTTTGATTTTGAAATCGATAATTTTGAAGAAGTTTTCAATGATAAGTTTGAACTTCAATTTGGTGTAAATAAACTTGAATTTCAATCAATTGTTTTATCAACCCTAAAAATCATCGAAAACAAAACAACTCATTCAATTTTCAATAAAACGACATTCGTTTTTCCAAATCAACATTCGATTTCGAAATCTTTTATGGTTTGGTTTTTCGTGCGTAAGCTGTGTCTCACACATTTAACGAGACAAATGAATCGGTCTTTAGAAGACCGTTTCATTTACTTTTTGACTGTATACTTTCTCATCTCTTGTAAATAATAATCTTTCATGTAAATATTGGATTTTTATTTTATTTTTCTCCTTCCACTTGGGTTGACTGTATGGACACGGTCAAAATCAAGTGTGGAGGGGGAGACTCATCTTCAATTTTTTTTTTTTTCATGATTTATTTTTGCTTTAAAATTTCAAAACAAAATCACAAAAACAAATTTTCTTTTGATTTATTTTTAAAAGAAACACTAAGATAAATATACGGTTTTGGTTTATTAAATTGAAATTTTTGAAAATTTATTTGTCTTAACAAAAATAAAAATAAAGTTTGATTACAGATAATAATGGTTTAACTAGTATATAGGAAGATTCATATGTATTAATTATGAAGTACATCCTAATTGAAAATCTTTGTTTTAAAAAAGCGGTTGATTTAAAGTAAAGGATATAACAGTTTTTTCCCTTCTAAGTTAAATGGTGCTAAGATGATTTTGCAAAACTTTCTCTCTCTCCTTTAAAAAAAATACATAAAATAATAACATCCAAGTATTCACTCTCATTTAAAAGTCCTCACGGTTATGCATGGGTGAATTACTTGAAATCTTTGATTATGTGCTTTCATACTCGTTTAAAAGTCCTCACGGTTATGCATGTATGGAACACATGTAAAAAAAATAGACTTAATAAAAACCACCTACGGTCGATAGGTGTATGTACGAAAGTGTGTGCACTCGCCATGCTCTGTACTCCCCTCACATAATCCCGAAAGGCAGTGCATGGGTGGTATATCTGGCCTCAGTTTATCTGAGCTAGGTGTGAGTTTTTCTTACAAATAATGAGAGAGCAAGCAATTGTAATCCTAGCACTATTTTTACTTAGTTGATTTGATTTGTTATTGAAAAGAAATGAAAATACCACTTTGATAAATTTTGATAATCAACTAAGGATCCTTTTCATAATTACACTTTATTATCAACCGAAATAACGAGTTAAACTATAATCTATTTGCTATGCTAACTTGATTTTTGTTGAAAATTTTGATGAGTAAGTAACATAAATTTTCAAGATAATAGCCGAAACCTATATTTAACTTATTCGTGTCGATTTAAAAATAAATCCTTCATTTGTAAATATTTTCAAAAACTTGCATTCATCTTTTTGTAAATAGATCTTGAATTTTGTAAATATTTTCATTCTGTATTTGGATTTTATGGGTAGTATATGCTAAAAACCCTCACAAAACAACACTCGTCCTACTGGGGACACCTAGAGGTTTAACGGCTTGTTGTATACGCTCAATGCAATCGTGCTTCCTACGAAAATGGATTTACCTTAGTTTCCCTTTATTCGAGGATGAATAAAAAGATATGTATTGGGGTATTTGATGTGCACGTAAATGTGCATATTTTTACCACCATATTTATTCTTTTTAAATTAAATAAATGATCATATTGGGTATTTTAACTTGTTTTAACCAAAATTCATATTAATTCCAAATTGTCACATATTCATCTTCATATAGGGGCAAAACGGTCATTTGTGTGCATATATTTCTTTGAGAAAAATTAATTGGAAATTTATATATATTTTTGTAGGAATTTGGTCTCAAATAGGTGTGGTTTCATGAAGGAATATGCATGCACAAAGAATATAAAGGATTGAAGATGGAAATAATTCAAAGTGAAGATCATGGAGGACCTCACCTACCGACCGCCTTAATGTACAAACAAGAGGCTAATGCACATGCTTATGAAATTAATGGCTTTATGTACATTTAAATAGGGATTATGACATGCTAATGATTACTTGGTGGCCACACTACCTCATGGGCATTTTGGGCATTCCCTAAAAATATGAATTAGGATTTCATACATGTATAAATACCCATATGTTTCATGCAATCTCTTCTCTCTTACTTAGTCTCTCTTTAGTTAGTTTTAGGCTCAAAATAAAACCAAGCAATCTTCTTTCTTTTCATGGCTACTTAGCCATTTCTCTTTTATGTAATTTTTTTTTATGCAACTTCAATACATGTTCTTTTTCTTTTCATGCTTATTTACTTTCATGTTGTAGTGTAGATTTATTTTTCATGCAAGTAGAATAGCTTTTCTTTATCTTGCTTTCTTTATCTTTTTCTTTTTCTCTCATGTTGCAAGCTACATTTGTTCATATGATAACAAATATGAGAGGCTAAACCCCTTCAATGTAGCGGTAATGAAGCTCTCTAATCATGTAGCTTCAACTTAATTTGATGTTTATGCTCTCTTTTGTGCTTAATGTGAATGATTGAAGTGGTTTAATGATGTTGTTTAGCTTTGAATTTGATAGTCTATGTTGTACATAACAAATAGGCTATGCTTAAACAAACAAAACACAAATTGCCTCTTCATTTACATATGATTATGGCAAAGAAGTGCTTGTTGAAATTAAAATTTGATGGCTTATATTTCTAATTAGTAGTTAATAGGCCATGCTTAAAATAAATTTTGCTTTCAACTTTATTGTCATATTTTATGAGATTTAAAAGTGTATTAGTGGCTGTGTTATAGTTTGATGGTTTATATTGAGATAATTAATAGCACAAATGTACCATACTTTTGATAAGCACATCAACTAATTCACTAATTACAAGAAAAGAGAGATTATAACTTCATTTTGTTGATTTATGTGATCTAGAGAGTGGAAATTGCCTCTAACTTGTCTTAAAACTCATATTTTTATCATTTTCTTTTACTAGTTTTTGTTAGTTTCTTAATTTCTAGCTATTCACTCTCGTCTTTGGTATAATTTGATCGAATAAAATTTTAAAATCATCAATTCTCTACGAATCGACCCGTATTCGCCATGTGCTACATTCGTACACCGTGCGCTTGCGGTTATTTTAATTTTGAAATTTTTCAACGGTTTTCTAACTCGATAGAAATTCCGCCGTTAAACAAGAGCCGAGAGGGCGGAGGACGTGGAGGCGGGCCTCAAGAGGTGGTTTCTAAAATTAGAGAAGAAAGTGGTCCGGTTGCGAGTGGACCTAGCAAAGCATGCGGCCAAAAGCCGGACAGATGAGGATGTTGTTGTCGCTAGGCAAGAGGAGGAGGCCAAATGGAAGTACTACCTAAGAGCAGCTAGACTAATTAGCCCGATGAGTGGACTACTCGAATTTGTACATATTTTATCTTTTTTCCCTTTTTGTAAGCCTAGTGTGGTAGACAATGTGCCCCCGCACTTTTAGAATTAAAAAGATTTTCTTCTTGTTGAAATTTACCTAAGTACTTTGATGGTTGTTTATGCTCTAGATTATTTGTACTTGGATTATAGTGTAGCGTACTTTGAGTAGTCGAGATTCCTTATGTATTTGCACTTCATATGTTTCACAAGATAGGTTATCCAAGTAAAGGTAAGTGACGGGCAGCGAGGAATCTCATTCTTACAAACCTTGTACTAAATGATTACTTATATTTGCTGATAGATCAGGAAAGTCTCAGATGTGAGCATTGGTTATGTAACCTTGTTGCGTGCTAAGTGCCAAGGTCGGCATATAATAGCTAGCGTATTTGGACTGTATTTCTTTGGGCTGCCCCAGCCCAAACCTAACCACTGAGTGGCTTGAATGTTACTTTGGGTAACACATGGCAAGTGTAGATAGTAGGCGGTCCTGGCATGAACCTAAGCAATGATCGATGTGAAGGCTCTCCTGGGTGACATTCGATAAGTGTAAATGATAGGCGGTCCAAGAACTAACCTAAGAATGATCGGCTTGAAGGTTCTTCTAGTGACATGTGGTAAGAAAGAGTGGTAGTCCCTGACATGGAAGTGAATGCATGGTAGTTTACCCATATGGATAGCTGGCCTGTAAGTGGGAAGTATGACTCGTCGTGCACTAGGCAGCAAAGGTCGGTCGTCCCCACTTAGGTAAATAGGTATATAAAACCTTATCCTACATTGGATAGCCTGGGTTGCTCGAAGATTCTCTAGAGTGACATGATTCCAGTTAGAGTGGCAGTCGGCCCCGACATAAATCCGAACATTAGGTGGCGGTCCTCGATAAGGAAGTAAATGCACGGTGATTCACTTTCATGGATAGCCGGTCGACAAGCAGGGAGACTGGTTCATTACCCACTTAGCGGCAAAGGTCGATGGTTCCCAACAAGGTAAACGAACACATAAAAACTCATCCTTTGTTGGATAGTTTGAGTTGGTCAAAAGTTCTTTGGGGGACATGATGCAAGTTGTGAGTGGCAGTTGGGCCCGACACGAACCAGAACGCTATGTGGTACTTGGTAGTATCCAATAAAGAAGTGAATGCATGGCAATTTACCCTCACGGAGAGCCAACCGAAAGCAGTGAGACTGGCTCGCTGCACACTTAGCGGTTGAGGTGTGTAGTCCCCAACAAGGTAAATGAGCACACAAAAAACTCATCCTTCGTTGTATAGCCTTGTTGAATGTATTGAACAAATGTTGGCTTTGGAGTCTTTAATGTATTTTTTACAAAAGATGTAATACACGGAATTATAATTGTTGTATACTCTCATATGTGGTAAGTCCTGAGGTTCATTAGATTCTAAGTGCAGGAGATGTGGGTTTCATCTGGATGAGAGAGTCAGTAGGCACCATTTGTTAAGATGGTACTTATGATATACATCCCTTCCTAGTTTGGACCTAGCTCTCCTTTAGTCAGGTTCTTAGTGTTTGTGAATGCCTGGTGCAGGGCTAGGCTGTCGACAATAAATTGCCAGAGCTTTACTCTTAAGTTGTAATTCTCAGTGGTCTTCCTCTTGTAGGCTTCGGCGTGGTGTTCGACTTTTGCTCTTCATTCTTCTACATTGTCAAGTCCAAGCTTGAGTAACTTGTCGTTTTGCTCATGCTCGATAGTTAGATGCCTAGGTAAGGAGATGTCTACTTCCATATGTCACATGGCTTAGCCCCCTAAGCGTAACCTCATAGAATACTTCATCTAGCTCTTACAAAATATAGTTGGCTTCATCTGTAGACACGCACCGATGTTAAGTACCCCCATTTGTAGAGCTTCCCCTCTATGATTGTGTAGTTAAAAGCCTAAAAGAGAACCTTCCTAGCTTCCTTACAGTCGGTGAGAGGCTCCTTCCTTGTTAAATACCTAACAAGGGACACCAACCAGTTTTTCGTGGATGGCGCGTCTATTTCCATGGATGTTTCCCTTAGCTTATAATAAGCAGTGCCTCAAATCTCTAAGAGGACCTAGGGAGTTACTTCTTCTTTATTATTTGTTGCCTTATCTAGTTAATCATCTTTGGCATTCTACTTCCTGGTTACCAACTCCAACCTGAACTCGGTGAAAGTGCTGATAATCTTCTTGGTCTCTGAAACATATAAGGCCAGTGTTTTGTTCTTTAATTGAAAGCACTCCTCAATCTGATTGACGACCAAACTTGAGTTGATGAATATATGGACAGACTCCATATGCAATTCTTTTTCCATTCTGAGGTCCTCTAGGACAGCTTCGCACTGGGCTTCATTGTTGGTTGCCTTGAAAGTGAGGCAGACCACAAAACATGCTTCTTTTCCTTAAGGAATGACAAGGGCCATTCTAGCCACTTCCCACTTCCCATTTGAAGCTCCATCCATATATAGGTGCGAAGTTGGCTGACCAGTGATGGTCTCCTCTTCCAAAGTTTCACGGCTTGAGCACCCGATAATAAATTCAGTAATGGCTTGGCCCTTAATGGAATTGCAAGACTAGAAGGATATTTTATATCGCCCAAGATCGATAGATAACTTTAATACTCGGTGCGTTGTGTCGGGATAACTAAGGATTTGCTTTAGAGGTTGATTAGTTAGGACTTTAATGGGATAAACTTAAAGTACGACCGAAGTTTTTGGGCTGCGATGAGTAGGTAGAAGGCCAATTTTTCTAGCTTAGACTATCCTATCTCTGGATTGGTCAGACTCTTGCCGACATAGTAATTGGCCGTTGGAACTTTATCTTACATGATTAAGGAAGTACTGATTGCGTGGTCAGATACTGAAATATATAGATACAAATCCTCCCTATTAATGGGCTTAGACGGTACCAAAGGAGTGGCCAAATGTTGTTTAAGTTTTTTGAATGCCTTAGTGCAAACCTCGCTCCAAGCGAATGACTTTCATTTCTTAATGAGGTCGAAGAAGAGGAGACCTGTCGGTTGGCTTTGATAAAAACCAGCTTAATGTTAAAATCATCACATTCATGCTTTGCACTTGCTTCATAGTTTGGAAACCTAAATATCTTGGATGGCATTGAACCTATCGAGACTAGCTCCAATTCCCTTAACACTCACAACATAACCTAGGAATTTACCAAACTATATGACGAAGGAGTACTTCTTTGGATTCAACTTCATATTGTATTAACGGAGGATGATGAATGTCTCGGCTAGGTTCTGTACATGCTCCAAGGCCTTCTGAGACTTCACCAACAGTCATATGTATAAATTTCCATAGATCGACTGATCTGTTAGGGAAATGCAAGATTGGCGAGACATTGATAAGTTGCGCTTGCATTTTGTAAACCAAAGGCATGACATGATAATAATATAGTCTATCGTTTATAATAAAGGAGGTGTGCTCTTGGTTTAGATCACGCATGGAAATTTGATTGTACCCAGAAATGCATCCATAAAGATGAGGAGCTCATGACCACTAGTTACATCCATAAGCTGCTCGATGCTAGGCAAAAGAAAATTATCTTTAGGGTAGGCTTTTTTAATAGTAGAGAAGTGAATGCAAGTCCTCCTAGTCCCATTTTTCTTTTGACCAGCAGTTTTGCTACCAAGACTGGATATTATGCCTCCAAATGAAACCATTGGCTAACAACTTCTCTACTTTTTCCTTAAGAGTTAGGTACCTTTCTAGGTAGAGTGATTGGCACCTATCAGATGGAGATGGTATTTGGACCAATATTAAGCACGTGGAAAATAATTCTAGGATCAACGCCAGTCATGTCGATGTGCCTCCATGTGAAGACATATTTTCTCTACGGTAGGAATTTGATCATATCCTATCTAATTTCTGGGTTGAGCTTGGTGCTAATTTAAACACTTTTGTTAGGATCTGTAACGTCTATAGAGATTGATTCTAAAGGATTGGATGCCCAACTTCAATGCTTGAGTCACCCATATGAGCGCCTAGTGGGTCATCCTTCGGGTTCGAGCTTATTTCCAAGTTGCATTAGTCTAGCACGTAAATCCTTCGACAAGACAAACATCTATGCTCGAGTCGAGGTAATGTTGTTGTCTCCAGCTCTCACAGATGAGTATTTCGATGTTGAGAGGGAAGGAGTTGTGCTTGATGACCCCACTTTCCAATAGGTAGCGACTTTTTCATTTCATGTCATGATGGGCTTTCCATTTCTTTGGAGAGTGATAAAGGATATAGGGTTCCTACCATCACAGTCCTTATTATGACTGCCGATCTCGACATGACCTTGATCATTGCTAGGATCAAAGGTACTCAAGGGTGACACATAATCAGTTGATCCAGTTCCATGGCCAAAGGTAGTCCTGGCATGACCCTGACTATTGCTTGGCTTAAGGATACTGTCGGGCGACACACCATGGGTGGTTGTTTATTTGATCGTAAGGATGATTCGACACAAGTGTTTAGGAGTCTCCTAGGTAATACATCATTAAGTGCCACAGCTTTCTTAGGTGGGTTATTGCTGGTAGGAGGAGTTGATGGCATTGATGCTTGAGAATTAAGGGCAGTCTTGGCACGGACTAGAGCTGTGACTGGATCGATGGTTCTCTGAGTGACTTGCCATCGATTGTTGCAAACTCTTGTTGAAGCATAAGAACATCCTTCTTTGCTTACCCGAGGAGGTTCCATAACACACCTTAACCTTATATTTAATGCCTCTAATTTCACTAACATTACCTTGCATGGGAAACTTCTTGATGAAATAGTTGCAGGAGATGATGACATCTAGTTCGGTGAGTGTCGATCATCCTATTAACAGATTATATGTAGAAGGGCAGGCAACTACCACAAAGTTTACCTAAATCTTTGTAGTAAGGAGATTTTGGCTAAATGTTTTCATAAATGAGGTGGTGCCCATTAGAATGATACCTACACACCCAAATCCATAAATTAGCAAGGCACACGATGTGAGGCTGGGGGGCAAGAAGATTGGGGACCTTAAAGACATGCTTGAACATGACATTGGCTGAGCTAGGCCCGTCCACAAAAGCTCGATGTACATTGGAGTTGGTCATTGCAAGAGTGATGACCACTAGATCATGATTGGGGTAACAGACTGCTTGCTTGTCCTCGACGGTGAAGGTGATCGACTAGTATGACTCCAGCCAGGGTGCTTTTGACGCTCCATGCTCTAGTTAATTGACTTGAATGACCATTTCCATTTCTCTTTAATATCGAGACTGGCTCCTCGACTGCCGCCACTCACATGTAGGCCTCTACATATTGTCAAGATGTCAATGATTTCTATAATGTTATAATTAGGTTATTAGGCTGAGTTGGCTTGTTTTCGTAGTTATTCCTTTGCTCTACTCATCGTGAACAAACTCCAAAAGTGTTCCTTCTTGAATGAGTCTTTCATCTCATCCTTAAGCACCTATCCCTCAATAGTATAATGGTCGTTAAGTAGATGAAACTCGCGGTACTTTTTGTTACCATAAGGTTCCTCCCTCTTCATATTTTTGGCGATGCTAGGCCTTAGAAAGGGCAGCCGGTCCGGGTAGTGAGATATATTATGGTGATATCCTTATTCAATGCAGCATAACTAGCATACCTAAGCTTGTACTAAGTGTAGTCTCTGCTTGCCTTCTGGTTTCATTCTGATACTATTGTTTCATCATTCGTTGTTGTTATGAGCATGCTTGTGTGGGATGCCTAATTTCATTGTCGTTGTTTCAAAGAAATGCATCGTTCATTTTACTATATCGTTCACCCACTAATAAAAGTCGATTAGGGATGTAGTCAACTGCTTCTAGAGCTCTTTCCATATTATAGACTTGTATCTAGCCCCTAAACAGAGGGCCGTTACCAAGCTATTCATATCTACATACTTGGCTTAACTAGACTCCATGTTGAACTGGTTAACATATGACCATAAGTTTTTAATAGGACCCTATTTGATGTTGCCTAGCTCATTAGCAATCATTGCATGGGTCTTGGAAGTAAATAATCGAGTCTTGCAATATGAGCATAACTGGGCCCAAGGAATAATGTTGCCCGGTCGTAGATGCAAGAACTAGCAGGAGGTTAGTTCAGTGAGAGTGTAAGGGAAGAGAAAGCCATTGTTAGGTCGGAATGTCGATCGGCATAGGTAATGCAATTAAAAGTAGTGATGTTATCAAATGGTTTGGAATTACATCATACTTTTCTATGGGTGGTAAGCATATTGTTGGTGGATGTAAGTGTTTAGAATCTCATCAAAAAATGGTTCTTCATTCTCATCATCAAAAAATACTTCACCCCTAGTGTTTTAGGCTTCCATTTGGTTTAGTTGTTGGCGAAGGATGTGTATTTCTTCTCTAACGCTGACATCAGCATGCTAAGGTATATTCTGAATAACGATGTGCTGATGACTCAACTTATGCTTGGGTGGAATGGGAAATCAATGATGAGAGGAAGAGTGATGATGATGAGCTGGAGCGTGAGACCTTCTTTCCTTATGCACAGAGGGTGACCTTGAATGTATGACCACAATTCTCCATATCAATTCCTAAGCACACCCCTGTGAGATCTAGACTATGCCGAGAGAGCCATATGCCCCCTATCGACGGCAGGAACAGCACCATTGAGATTGTCAAAAGTAGAAGTCCATAGATGCTCGAAAGCTGATGGATGATTCGTTGATAAGGAATGGTGATGCCTTGGTTCTCTATGCATGATTACATCTGAAGCAATATTAACATGACTAGGCACGTGCTCAGTATACCTCCCTGGATAAAAAGCATCTATAAGTGGGGTTCCAGGTACCACTGTTCCGTCGGGCTTAGTAGTGTTCATGAGACCATATGCATTGGTAAGTACAGGATAATGAACAGGCAGGTCGACATGGTTGACTATGGGAGGGGTCAGTGAGACAAAGTTTACAGTATCTTAGGCATCCAATTGGATCCTTGAACTTTGTACTTCATGGGCCAAGGTACCCACATTTGTTAACTGTTGCAACACGGTATGCCACATTTCATTGTTGACCCCAGCAGCTATTATTTCCATTGGTTTCATGCTCGTTGAAGTTGTTACATATAGCCTAAGAACAAAGTCTGTGGTAACAAGTCGGATTAATTTTTTGTAAATAAGAAAAGTGATGATAAGGGAGAGTTTTAGAGCAAGATTCGATCCCTTCTTCTTGTTACGTCAAAATGTCGATTATAGATTTAACCAACCTCATAATTATCCTAGTTATGTTGTGAAAGAAAAGGATACTTGCTATTTACTAGGTTAAAAGTGAAAAAATGAGGAAGAGTTTAAGTAAAGAAAAATAAATGACGTCGAGTATAGAGCGGTTTGGCAAGATTGTCTATGTCCACTTTGAAGATATCTTATTATAGTTCTTTCTTACAATTACATGGAATTACAAGAGAATAATACAAAAATATAGCACTTAAGACTAAAAATACTAGGTAATATTAAGGGTTTGGGTTTGCTACTAGAAGAGCTCTAGGCAGAGATAATGACCAAAATTCTAATATTTTTCAACCCCTTTGAGATGGCAATGCATGTGGTATTTATAATGGTTGAAATGGATGAAAGATGGTTGAGATTGCATTGTAAAAAAGGTAGGAAACATGCTTAGTCATTGATCTAGTCACACGGTTTGATGAGAGGCAACTGTAAAGGCAGAAAGAAACGAGTGGCTGAGAAGCATGTCGACTACACTTTTGTACAAAATGCGTGTATTACGTTTAATGCACATTAGATGCTGACGACAAGCTATGAGAGTATACGTTTTTCCAATCGCTTCACTATAGTGCATTGTATAGTTGGATGTACGGCTTTTCATTTACTTTTACATGTCTACGTGGCAGGAAAATGAATAACCCTGGCCGAGCTTCAATTAAACTAAAGGTTAAACATTGCTAAGGACCAAGGTGCAAAGATTAGGCAGGGATGACTATGATATGACGAGACGGACTATAGTAATATCAGTCAGAGATCGTTCTTCTTGGACTGACCTTGACAGATGGGTGCTATGTGAAGCTGCCTGAGTAGCAGGCTGGCTATGGAGCCAGTCTAGGGGGTTGACTTGAAGCTTGTCTGGGTGGAGATAATCATAAGTGAGCTGGTTGTTACATGCCTAAGTTTGTTGAGAGTTGACTGGTGCTAAGAACTATGTTGTGAAGGTGATGTCAGGATGGATGTGAGATGACATAATAGGTTACTTAGGACCGATTGAAGACATTTGCAGTGAAGCCAGGTCAAGGACGGATCACACTTGAGCTGGTCTTGTCAATTATGCTAGCTGTTGAGACAATCTTAAGATATGCTAGCTGACAATTGAAGTGATGCTGAGTGGATGGTCTGATTTGGAGTCAGGCTGACTATGTGGTGGCATAAGAAAGTCGGTCGTGATTGAGCCACCGGAGTGGACCGGGTAGGGCTATATTTAGCATTGTCTGCATCTGATGAATTGACCGTGAAGAAGTGCCTAAGGATAAGGCGTCCGACCTTTAGCTTGATAGGTTGGCCTTCAGCTTGATGTCTTTTTGAGTAGATAGGCTGGTTTAAAACCAACTTGTGCTTAGGCTGACATATGCGGGGTGGTTTAGAATTAACTTGTGCTTGGGCTGACATATGCGGGATGGTTATAGGATAACTAGGCAGACTTTGATTGAACATGCCGTACTTAATTGGCTTGCTAATTACTTATGAGAAAATTGAGTAACATTTTGGCCTCCAATCCCGTCTCTATGAACAAGGGCGGGTTGTCATTCATAAAGATGTTGCCATCTAGACCTCTATTTGCATTTAATGCATGCCCCACATGGCGCTATGCCATTGACTGTGAAAGTTAGCTCTTTCAAGTGTGGTAGGGGATGCATGTTGTAACAACCCGCATATTTATCGAGTTTGTATTTAAATATTTTATTTAAATAGTAACTCGTTAATCGGATTTTGGTCCGAAAAGCTACTTTTTGCAAACGGTCAAATTAGGACTCGAGACCACTTCCATTGAGTTCGAAATGTCGTTTACAACTTTTTAAGTATAAACATCGATAGGTTTGGAGTTAGTGAAATTTCACTAACTTTTCCCGCTTTGGACTTTGGGTTAGTTTAGCCTATTAAGCCCAAGTTCCAACCCCCTTCTCCTCACTCTTCATAAATTTCCTAACTAACTCAAGCTTAGGCATTAATGGTGAAAAGAATGGGAAATTAAAACTCCAAGCACAAATTCAATTGCAAATCCAACATTCAACTCCAAATTCAAGTAGAAGATATTGGATTCAAGCTTTGGATTGCTTCTCCTTGCTTTCAAGCTTCATCTTCATAAACTTTAGTGCAAAGGTGAGATTTTTATCTCACAAATCTAGTCTATAACTATATTGGACTATTGGGAATGATTCCCTATCACTTTTGCATGCACATTTGCATTTGGTTTGGATTGGATTGGCGAAAAACTCCAATTTTTAGCGTTTTGGTGAAATTTCTGCACTTAGGTCGTTCTGGCCATTTTCGTGTTTTCGGAGTTAGGTCGCTCAGGACCTTAGGTCGTAGGTCGCTCAGGACCTTAGGTCGTAGGTCGTATGGTCGTTAGGTCGCTCTGCTTTGACTCTGGCCATTTTTGCTCACTCGCAGTTAGGTCGCTCACGACCTAGGACTTAGGTCGCTCGCGAGTTAGTGGCTTAGGTCGTTGGGTCATATAACCCATTAAGTCGCGCTCCTTTAGGTCGCGCCTCTTTTAGGTCGCGCCTCTTTTAGGTCGCGCCTCTTTTAAGTCGTCCTTCTCTGGACCTTGTTAGGTCGCTCAACATTGACCTCGTTAGGTCGCTCAACACACCGTGTCGCTAGGTCGCTCGACTCTGGACTTCATTAGCTCGCTCAACCGTCTACCTTTATAAGTCGTAGGTCGTCTCCGACCTTAAACCACTCGGCCGCATTAGGTCGTGTACCTTTTAGGTCGCGTGTTGCACTAGGTCGTATGACCTTAGGTCGTTAGGTCGTATGGATTTAGGTCGCTAGGTCGTATGACCTTAGGTCGTTAGGTCGTTTGGCTTTTAGGCCGCTTCCACGCTAGGTCGTTCGACTCTTAGGCCGTAACACTTAGGTCGCTCGCCTCTTAAGTCGCTAGGTCGCGTGCCTTTAGGTCGCGTTTCTTTATTAGGTCGCGTGTCTTGGTTAGGTCGCTGACCTTCTTAACTCGCATGACCTAACCCCTAGGTCGTTGGGCCTCGTTTCTTCTTAGGTCGCTGCTTCTTATAGGTCGCTCGGCTCCTTAATTTCTTTAGGTCGTTTGAGTGTTAGGTCGCGAACCCATTTTAGGTCGCATGACCTATACCCTTTAGGTCGCTGGACCACTAGGTCGCTGGACCACTAGGTCGTGCCCCTTAGACCCCTAGGTCGCAACCATTAGGTCGCTCGACCCTATCCCTCTTAGGTCGTTAGACCTCATTTTGTCTTCACTAAGTCGTACCGTTTTGGACGGGGCGCTGCCCCGCACCCCGCCGGGGGCGCTGCCCCCTGGACCCCCGCGACCTGACCGGGCAGGTCGAACCCCGTAAGCGGTGGCGTTGCCCCCGCACCCCCACCTTGGGGGGTTGCCACCCTCCCTGGACCCCCCCTCCGTAGGGGATCTTATCTGAAAAATATACAACAGAACTTGCTGAGCTGATTTTCTTGGATTTTTATCACATCTTCGAATGTGACCTTTGTGATTGATTGTTTCTACAATCGCTTCTGTGATTTGTCACTTTAAAATATAAAGGTTTCAAAACTAGTAGTAAATATCAAAACTCTTTCAACAAAATGATTTCAACTCTATTTTTAATAACAAAGCTCTTTTCTTAAACCGTTTTCCAATCTATTAGTATATACAAGCCTTTACCTCACTCGGATGAGAAATCTAATTAAACGACTTAGTAAAACAAGTGGTATGAAACGCTTGCGTTCACTTCGTCGGTTAATTCTTGGACTTGTTCGATTGAACCTCTTGTGACAATTTTATTAGTGAAGATTTACAGTTTGTTCGTAAATATTTAAGTTAAGCAAGTGGTTATGGGACATGAAGCTAAACTTCTATATTTACTAGCTTAGTGTAATTGACACTTCTCGTTGATCTTGATGATCGCTTTATGAATTAGACTAGCAATTGCGCGATGTCTCTTTCATTGCAAGGTTAGACTAGACACCACTTGTGTGATTCCATTCACACATACCTTTCTGCTTTTTGGTTAGTCTTGACCTCAATCTGTGTGATTCCACTCACACATGTGGGGTAGCTCCCCATGGTCTTCGGACCGTCATGTGATAGGCCTCTTTCCCTTTTTATGATTTCTGGATTTCTTGTGTTGATTTCTGGAATTTATCTCTTTGACTTGTCATGAGTACAAGTTTAGGGTATGATGCCCTCTTTGGATCTTTGAGAAGATTCTTGTGATATTGATTTATCTCTTATCGGTTGATCTCCTGTTGATCATTATTTGCATACTTATAGTAGTATGTCAGTATGGATATTTTATGTTTATGCCATATCTTTTATTTTATATCATGTCATCTGATATTTATAGCTAGACTGATCCGTTTATTATTTTCTTATAAATAATACTCGGGTCAGGCCGAGATGTTACAGGTGCTACTGCTTGACTCCTTCCCCAGTGATTCACTACTCAGACTTTTGGCTACTTGTTTAGATTAGCAGCTTTTGTTGTTTACACTTGAGATATAGACTCATAGTTGTATTCTTTTGTATAGCACGCGTTGCTATTCTTTTGTATTATCGTGGATCTTTTTAGACCACTACTCTGATGTACACTTTTATGTGATTTATATTCATATCTCTTTCCGCCTTTGTGATATGGATATCTGTGATTGATTCGCATGTTATGCTTACTTCTATATTTGTTTCCGAAGATTATTTTATAGCCACCGTGTGATAAGAAATTACATGGATGGTCGCTCCTCAACAGCCTTATTCTCCGCGCTAGTTGACAGCACTACACCGTAGTGTTCTTGGCTAGCGTGGGTATAGAGGTGGGGCGTCACACATGTTTTCGAGGTGGGTGAAATAATGGTTGCATTCATTACTCCTACACTTCTGAAATTCAAAGTTGATTTGAGTCTTCGATTGAGATATGAAGGGTAAAGCCATCTTTCTCCTCTTCTTTATCCTTACTAAGAATGCAAATTGTTATCACCGTTGAAAAAACCTAATCTTCCTTAAAATCTCGACTTTTTTAGACTTCCTTCGGTGAAAAAAAGTTTGTGATATATTTCATCTTATCAGAAGTAATAATCCATTTAACTCGTCTATCTCTAGCTGGCAACCTCCCCAAAATTGCTTATAGGTTGCTATATTTGGGTTATTTGTCTCATTCTGGATAAGTTTTGGCCTACTCCATCATCTAGTGTTTCCCTAAGTGCAATCCATGTTGTCTTTGCCATGAATCCATTGCCTGTTGGCTTCCATCCCCATTTTTCATTATCTCTCTCTACATATAATGGCGTGTATTCAATTTCAATTTTTATTTCTTCTTGTGCTGGCAAGTAACTATAATTCCACTTGCTCCCTTGAATTATTTATCTATTTTAACAAATGACAACCACATGCTAGATAAGGTCCCAACCTAATCTGTCTAGTAATGATTTTCCTCATATCCAAGCTTCCATCAAAAGATTAGTCTCTTTTCTATATGTTATTTCACATATACAAAGTGGAGCTATTCTCTTATTTTGAGAATTCTTTCCATGTAGCTGAGGAATTATTGTCTATAGCCATAGTCCAAATATATCTTAGTCTCATCCACACTGCCCACAGTCCCTGTGTGCTTATAATTTTCCATGCTCATCTCATAACCTAAACTTTCTTTATGTCCTTCAAGCTTCTTAGTCCAACTTCCACTTCTTCTTTTTGTCTGCATATGATGGCATAGCTAATCTTATGCAATTCTCCTTTCCAAATGAAAGGCATCATATACTGCTTCTATTTCTCAGTTGAATAGTCTGGTATTGGAAAGTCTGAAACTAGAGCTGATATAATAGTGTGCACTAATTCAATTTCTTTTATGTAAACTAGAATTGGCCCGTGCTTCGCACACCGGCTGTTTATATTATTGTAAACAGAAAGCAAGGGCATTTTCGGAATTCAAAAAGACGCCGAGTAAATTAATTCAACGAATTTTCTTTATTAGTAGTAGAGATGAAGGTAATCTAAATCTTTATACTTGCAATTTCCTTTAATTTTGGTAGTCACTTCAGCACATTCTCTATTTGTGATTTCGTTATAAGATAGTGAGACTCCTAATTATTTAATTGGAAAAACTCCCAGTTAAACGTTGCGAACCTGTAAAATCTCATTTTCCTTCCACAAAACTTATTAGGATAACATTTAGTTTTGAATTCGTTAAGGTTAAGTCCTACATTCTCCCTTAGACTATTAAAGATGGTTTTAGTTGTTATAACTGTCTTTATGCTTGACTTTATACAAAAAATAAGGTCATCTGCTTATACCCTAGGGTGAAAACTATCAACTGTTTGGATCCTCTTGTTATTGTAAACCGTCTCCATTTCGAGAGTATAATATTCCATAGCCATTACAAAGAGGTAATGAAACATGGTTTACCCTTACCTAATCCCTCTATTTCTAATGATAAATCCCTTGGGATACCATTCAACAAGATAGAGAAGGTAGGTGAGGTAACGCACTCCTTCAATAGATCAATGAACTTTACATGGAACATGTAAACTTGACATATGTATAATAAAATGTCTGTTTATCTTGTCGTATGCTTTGTGAAGGCCTACCTCTAGGAAAAATTTATCAGCACCTTCCTTGTTAAAGTTTCTTATCAATTCATGTCCCGTAAAGGGAGTTTTTAGAACTACTTCTGTCTTTTATAAAACACTTTGATATCCTACTACGATATCATGTAATATCCTCTTTATTCTATTACATAATATCTTGCTCGAAAACTTGTATATAACGTTGTAATATGTTATAGGCCCGTAGTCCACTATTTTACTGGGTTCGTCAATTTTGGGTATTAAACAATAAAAGCATGATTAACTGATATACACATACGTACATACATGTGTACATATGTACACACACACACACACAAGTAATGCCTTGTAATTTTACAAAATCAAAAGGGTAAATCGCAATTTTAACATAAAGAAAAATAGTAAATTTCTACAGGAGTTGGAATTAGGTTTCGGGACCTATTCCATTATGTCAAAAATATCATTTACAAGCAGAAAACATATATAATTTATTAAATTTGATTAAACGCGCTAGAAATTAAAAGAAGTCAAACCCAATGACATTTTCTTAATATATTAATTTCGAGATTTTAGCATAGAAATTTTGTTTTTCAACTTATAAATGGATCTCTAACCCTACCCTTTTGCTCTAATAATCTTATCTCCACTTATAAAATTCTATCACTAAATCAATTTGTAATTCACCAAATCAGATCTAAATTAAATAAATTTATATGTAACATCGATCACCGCGAAGAGAGCTACGCAAGTAAATCAAAGCTATCAAGGGACTTGCATTTTCAAGGCAGAGAATTTCTGGACAGCGAAGAAGGAGGAGGATTAACCCTGGATCGGAGAAGACAACGGCTAATCGATGAATGTAATTTATCATATTTGTGTATGTATTAATAAGACGTAGTAATTTGCCTCTTATGATCTTAAATCAAATTTATAGATAACGTAATTAATAATTAAAAGCTGAATTTTTTAATTATATATGCCCGATTAGGATATAGTAAGCCATGATTAGATGTATATATACCTGCTTAGGATGTAGTTCGTTATGACGATGTCTATGATGTTCAGTCATTTGTACGTGAATCAGGGTATCGTAGTTAAAAGGTTATTACGTTATATATGCATGTTAATATAGGGTTACATTATGCATAGTAAGCACATTAAGATTTTATCATATAATTAATTTGATCTAGCATAAAAGGTTGGATTTTTGCGACCGGTTGTGTATAGGGTCGGTCCTAATATTTTGGTACCTAAAACTAATCGTAAATCAAGGCCTTATACAAAGACTAATATGATTTTCTCAAATCAAAGCAATAAGATAATTTATGTAGTTTACAAATAATGAAATATGGAACAAAAAGAAACAACTTTCTTCATTACAAATAACTCTAGTTATATGGAAAGACTAATTTTAATTCCTTATGAACATTTTCTAGCCTTCTACCTTGCGAAAATACTAATGATATTTTCATATTCAAGTTCATTAACTATATCTTGTTCAATCGATAACAATGCCAAACTATTCAATTTTTCTTATAACGATGTGGAATGAATGTAAGACCTTATCAATTTCAGCTTTGACAAACTACTTTCAACCGTGGCAACTGTAACTAGTATGGTCAGGATTATTGCATGTGCAACCTAAGCATTTGGAAAATTTAACTTCATCGAACAAGAATTTATGAAATTAAGCAACTCAATTAGCTATAATTTATCAAAATTATTACTCATAATAATTTGAAGAAAATTATGTTTTATTAATCGTTTCAACTAAAAAACGTTTAGTTTAAATTTTCATGAAACAAACTTAGTTATTTATCAACAAATTTTATATTAACTAACCAGAAAAAAAAACCATTAACTATTACCAAATCAATTATTATTGTATAATTATTATTTCCAGTTAACAAACAATTATGTATAAACCCAATTAAATTAGAATTATCTTCATTAACAATTATCCATTGCATTAGTCGAAATAACATTTAAGATTATGGATTATCCCAAATTCAAGGTAAGTCATAACTTAAAACTCTTTGCTCCATTTTATGAGTATATTTAATTATCAATATATTAAAGTATCAACTTATTTTGTAAATAATGTGGGGTGGAATTTGTTAATCCTCAGATACGAAGATGTCAAATGGGATACATCAAACTCGCATGTCCAGTAACTCATGTGTTGTATTTGAAACGCCTTCCTACTTATATCGCAAATATTTTAGATAAACCCCTTAAGGAATTAGAAGACCTAGAATATTGCGATGTGTGATTTGATCGAAATTCGCATTTCATAGATTTTCACTACAAAACTATCATCCCATTCAATCTGATTGGGATGCCCCCGGCTCTGACATGGTTCTTGGAAGGAGGAGCATGAGTTCGGAATTTTGGGTGTATTCAGTATCCCCAAATGAAGGGGGAATTGATCTACGGTTCCAAGTCCTTTTGTGTGCATTGAAGAAACATATAATGAACTAAATATGGTTATATTTTACCTAAGAGTCACTAAATGAGTTTTTCATATAAGAAATTATTACAAATAAAGCGATCAATATTGCATTTTAACTAATAATGTGTATAACAATAATAAACTCTCGTATAAAATATATTATAAGTAGAATACATCGAAAATATGGAATTTGATGTTTGGATTTTTTGATTTTAACAAAACTTTTTGGCTTCTCCCACATTCGAAAAGGGTGTTACTATTTACACTCATCGAAACACCTACTAGCACCATTTAAAAAGTAATAAAATTAAATCCTGAAGCCTACTTCAAAAACCCATATTAATCTCAAAAGATGATTGCACAGCGGGTCTCTATTTCTGATGTTGTTATAAGAAAAGTCCTTATAGCAATGGATATGTAAATTAGGTCCCTATTTTTTTTCTAAATTAGAAAGCATAAAAAATATTGTAGTTTCCTAATAGAAAGTGTATGTTAACTTGTAGTTTTCAAAAAATTCAAAAAAAAATTCAAAATCAAAAAGCTGCTAGTTACCTTGCATTTTCTGTCAGAAAAACGCATGTTACCTTTCATTTTCTATTTTATAGTGATCAAATTTACATATTCATTTCTGCAGGAACTTTTTTTATAACAGCATCAAAAACATGGACTTGTAACTCTTTTCTTGTATTTCAATCCTACTAATTGTTAATGACAAAAAAATTAGATGAACAACGCAAGTAAATTTTTCTTTATCAATTTCAGATGAAAAGTTGATTAGCTAAGATATCTAATTCTGTTTAAAATATGAATATAAATCGGTATTTATGTAAACCTATTGATTTTATAAGGAATGAATTATCAAAATTAATCATATTGAATTATGTCATACTATTTTCTATTACAATTGTTTTCCTTGTTTTCCCCTTTTTTGTTCAAACAGTAACAAAAACAATAATGATTGAATATTTTTTTATCTAAGTAATAATGTATTTTTTTTAATATGTTATACTATAACGCCTAATTTGGCTAAAAATTATTATTTGCTATGTTTATCTTAGTTAGAATTACATGGTGTACAAAAAAATGAAAATTCTACTTTCAAGTAAAATTAAGAAAAACTTAGTTGTAACAAAATTAATTAGATTTGTATATCCCGATGAAACATTAAAACAGTAGACAGGTTGTGGATAGATCTATTAAGGTAAGACTGGTGTTATACAAAATGCTGAATATTAAAACATTTATTTGTTTACATTTTATGTTAGTTCTTATTGGACTTTCATTTATTGAATTAAACAATAATAATGAATATCAAACAATGAATATCAAATGACTCCAGTCTAGTACAATTAATACAACAAAAGTGAGACTATATTATGATAAAAGCAGCAATCAAATTATTATGAGTTTGATAGAAATGTCATTGATTTTGTTTTAGCAAACAAAATTTTAACTTTTTCCTTTAAAAAATAATCAACTAATTATAAAAAAAGATGATGATAATTCATTTTAATTCGAAAAACTAATCCGGAAATAAAAAGAATTCAGAAAAACTAATCTGGAAATAAAAAATGCAATGAGAAAAAAATAGTAAGATGTTAGTATCCAAAGTCGATAAGTATTAAAAATATTAGAAATATATCTACGAATATAATTAATTTCCGTTATCATTCATCATTAAGGAGTTGTAATAAGCATGCAAATATTATCTTTTCAAGTTGTATTAGAACTTTTGAACATTTATTGCTTAGTTATGGAAATTACTGTAAATAAACAACATTTTATTCTCTTATCACTTATTTTTGTTTCTAATAAAAACCACTTATTGTAAACACATTCTCTTTATTGTTTTTTAAGTATAAACAGGATAATGAAACTATTAGCTAGTAGGATCAACTTGTGGGCAGGGTCTGTGGTAGTAGGTTTGATTCATTTGTCCTTAATGTTGGCTTTGATAGAAGTATAAAGTGTTTATTTCAAAACACCTTAAAGATGTATTTACTCTTGTAAGTGGGTAATTTGCTTATTGCTTCTAAAGATAAGGAGGAAATAAATCGCTTTACATTTGAAAATGGTATTCAAAATGAATAATCTTGGTAAAGAAAATAAAATTGTAGACAAGGGAAACTTTTGAGATTGAAAATTTGGAGTTCTAAGATTAGCTCCAAAAGAAAAAATTAGTAAGGTGCTTGTTCGATTTAGCATAAAAAGGCAAAGTCCATTAGCACACAAGTGCCTATGCATATAAAGCTTTTGGAAAAGGGTTCTTCAATCTCAAATAAAGATATGACCTAAATGGAAAAGGTTCCTTATATTATTGTAATTGAAAGTTTAATGTATGCTATGCTCGGTACTAGGTCTAGTATTGTACACATCATCAGAGTGGTTGGGTGATACATGGTTAATCATAAAAATCACCTTAGGACGTTATCAAATTTATTTTGAGGTACATTGAGGAACTTTGAATTTTTATCTTTTTTTGGTGGTAGAAGAAAGGGATGTATTTGATTGGTCATTATGATTTAGAACATGCTAGTGATTGAGATGGAAGGAATTCAACATCTGGATATGTTCTTTTACTTTTTTTTTAGTGCTTCTACTAGTTGCAGAGAGAGATTGCAAAATGCAATCACGTTGTCTACCTAAAAAAAAAAAAATCTGAGTTGATAGTTGCAGCTAAAGCAACCAAGGAGTCACTCTGTATGAAGCGACTACTGTATAACTTGGGCTTTGCTCAAGTTAATGTGACTGTGAATTGTGATGGCTAAAGTGTAATTCAGCTCATTGAATATTTGGCCTTTAGCTTGAGGAAAAACCATATAGACATAAGAGAATCTTTTCTAATAGTTATGAATGAAAGGAAGTTGGTTCACATGTATAAGATTTATATCAAGGATAGTAATGAAAATATGCATATTAAATCATTTCCAATTGTATTGTTGAGCATTGCTCGAGCTTGATCGACTTATTGAGGCCATCTGGATATGTTTTTTTTACATTTTTTCAGTGCTTCTACTAGTTGCAGAGAGACTGCAAAATGCAATCACATTGTCTACCCAAAAAAAAAAATCTGAGTTGATAGTTGCAGCTAAAGCAACCAAGGAGTCACTTTGTATGAAGCGATTACTGTATAACTTGGGCTTTGCTCAAGATAATGTGACTGTGAATTGTGATGGCTAAAGTGCAATTCAGCTCATTGAATATTTTGCCTTTAGCTCGAGGAAAAATCATATAGACATAAGAGAATCTTTTCTAATAGTTATGAATGAAAGGAAGTTGGTTCACATGTATAAGATTTATATCAAGGATAGTAATGAAAATATGCATATTAAATCATTTCCAATTGTATTATTGAGCATTGCTCGAGCTTTATCGACTTATTGAGAAGCTTTGTGCCACATGGTAGCACAATTTTTTTTGAAACAAAGGATGGGACTAATCTCAGCCAATAAATATATTAACATCAATAACACGTACAAACAAACATCCCAAATATAGTTATGAGTACAACAACAAAACATAAAACGACAACCCAAAAGAAACGAAACAGTTACAAACATGACAGACCCACCATGCAACAGCAACAAAGAAACATCAACCTAACTAAGCATGGCAGCAAAAAATAACATCATCAACAACAACAGTCCTTTCACCCTTCAGTCCTTCTTTTCTTAACTCTCAAAGCAATGGCCTCTTTAGCTTTCCTCGTCCTTTTCTGAAGCTCAGGAAGAATATCCATCCACTTCTTGTCAGAGAGGCTACCACCAATCCAAAAACAAGTCAGATAAAGAAGTTTTCTAATGACAATATCAATGTGAGTGTGCATATTGTTAAAACATCTATTATTTCTTTCATTCCAAAGTATCCAAGCACATGAAAGATTAACCGTGTCAGTAATAGTTCGAAGACATGAAGATGAGATGTGCAGACTATTTTCCTCCCAATATTCAAACTGAGAATGAAACACTGTGATAGAGCAAGTGCAACCAAAAATTTGAAGACATGAAGACCAAACATGGAAAGTAAAAGGACATTGATAGTATAAATGCTCGCATGTTTCTGATTGAAGGCTACAGAAGAAACACAATTTATTAGTATCAAAATTCTTCAGCTTCAACATTTCAACCGTATTTAACTTTTCCTTGATAACCAGCCACATGTGAAACTTAACTTTAGGAGTTCCAATAGCTTTCCAAAGGTGCTTGTAAAAATTAGTAGTTTTACCACCAAAGTTAAAAATCTTATAACAAGATTTTACAGAGAAAGTCTTCTTAGTATCCAAAGCCCACAATAACTCATCATTTTGAATGTCTAAGGTCACTTTATCAATTAAGGAAATAAGCTTGAAATATTGTAAAAGAACTAAGCCTTCCAAATTCCTGGAAAAAGAAAGTAACCATTTATTTTTACTATCAGCATGATATAAATCAGAAATCAAAGCATTTTGATTTAGGGAAATATCAAACAGGATAGGGAATTCAAGCTTGAGAGGAACAGGAATAATCTATGGATGCAGCCAGAAAAAAGTAGAATTGCCATTATGAACTACTCTTTCAATCCCCAAGCTAAAAGGTTGAAGAACACAACAAATGTCTTTCTAAAATTTTGAGCAAAGAATGTTGGTAGCAGCCCCTAAAATGAAATGACCATGATAAAAGCAATTACTAATCCATTCTTTCCAAATATCATCCTTATCATTAATCTCTTCCAAAGCCATTTACAAAGAAGAGCATGTTTAAGATCTTCAATGCAAACAACCCCATGTCCTCCTTGACTCTTGGATTTACAGATAGCATTCCAAGAGACAAGCTGATTAAGCGAACTTCCTTCTCTAGCACCTTTCCAAAGAAATCTCTTCCTAATACTATCAATTCTTTGAATAACCCATTTAGGAAGTTTATAAAATGAGAGCCAATATACAGGTAAAGAAGAAAAAACAGAATTGAGAAGGGTAAGCCTACCCGCCTTAGATAAAGAAAAAGCTTTCCATTTAGCAAGCCTACGATCAATTTTCTCAATCATAGGAATCCATTCATCATGCTGAAGTTTATCAGGTCTCAAAGTGATACCAAGGTAAGATAATGGAAAACTGCCTACCATACAATTAAGAGAACATGCTATGTTAGCTGCAGGAAATTCAGAATCACCAAGTAAAATAGCCGAGCTTTTGTTGAAATTGATTTTTAAACCAGACATTTTCTCAAATCCATAAAGAATAAGCTTTAAAGTAGCTATAAAATGAGGTTGAGGAGAACAAAAGACAATAGTATCATCAGCATATTGTAAAGAGGTCACTCCACCATTGACAAAATAATCTCCTACTGGCTTCAATAACTCTTCATTGGCTGCCACCTGAATCATGCGAGCAAACACATCGATAGCAATATTGAAAAGTAGAGGAGACAGTAAGTCCCCCTATGTCACTCCTCTTAGAGATCTGATCTTCCTACCAGAATTTCCATTAACACAAATAGAAGAAGTGCCACTCTCAAGAATATTCCTGATCCAAGAAATCCACTTAGAGTTAAAGCCTCTAGCAGCAAGAACATCAACTAGAAAATTCCAATTGAGAGAATCAAACGCTTTGGAGAAATCAAGTTTCAATATGACACATGAGAGGTTCATTTTCTTACAAAATGACAGAACTTCTTGAACTGCAGCTACACATGGTAGCACAATGGGGAGAATGAGATGCTTGGTTGAAGATTGTAGAAGATGCTGTATTCTTCTTATATTGCGGAATTGATATTTACCTTTGGATTGGATATATTCAACATTTTTGCTTGTAGGCAGTGACCTTATCAAAGTTTGTTATCGCAGTGCGTTGGGCGGTGGCCTTACTGAAGCTTGTTGGGAAGTGTCTAAGTTTTTGTCATCCGGGATAAAGTAGTTATTGGTTGAAGGTGGAGTCTGGAATATACTCTGTTTGCATATATATTTTATCAATATGATATATCTAAGTTGAAGAGATTTATGTCACGGTTGTAACAATAAAGATAATTCATTGTTTGGAGGTATGAACTGAAAGATACAAAGCATTCAAATTTCAAGTTAAGTGTATAGCTAATATGAAGGAGTTCAGGAGAGAAAGGGAGGCATTGAAGCAAGTCAGTCAACTAGAGTATATATGGTAGTCAAGTAATTTGAGTTGCAGAAGTGATAGATTAAGCAGCTTAGAGACAAAACAAATATATTTCATTTTCCCCATCCATGGCAGTCGAATGAACTGCTTGCCAATTGATTGGAAAAGAAAGTCCAACTGATTATCATCAGTAAGAATTAGTCAATTTAAGCTAATTTTTCTTTGATTATAAGGTCAAAATTTTCCATTGACACCCAAACTAGACTCGTGGATATTTCAGAAGCTAATCTAATGGTCGATCTAATTAAAGACTCTATAAATACATCACTTCACAAAGAGTTTCAATTACCAAAGAAATTGATTTATTCTCTTCATAGTAACCCCATTATCAATCTCTTTGTAAACTCTAAGTTATTAATGAAATTCATCTCCTAAAGCGAATGTACACTATGATGTTGATAATGGAAACACTATAAATCTATGTGTCCATTTTATTTTCCAGTTGATTTCTGTATCATCTAACGTTTACTAGGAATTGTTTAGAACTGAGTCTAATTGCTTGGTATGTTTGTTTAATCTCTTCTATATTCGATCCTACATAAGCTTCCACTGAATCAGGATTAATTGAAATTTTAAGAAATTTACCTTAATTTATTTTTTGAAAATGGTTAAGGTATTAACTTAAGCCTGTTTGGCAAAATAATAAAGATATTTGCACAAAAATTCGGCATAAGTCATAATACAAAGTACAACCAAACACTAACTTTACAAATACAAACTGAAAAAAAAAAAATCTACTTTCCATTCTTCTCTTTCTTCTCATTCTAAGTTAACCTTCAATCCCATTTGCTCAGCGCTGCTGCTTCTCCTCCCCACAAGTTTGTAAGCATTTTTCCTTTGATTCTCTGTAATAATAGCATGTCTTTGTATATTAGTTTGCTAATATAGATTTTGCTCATTTCTTTTTCTAGAATACTCACTGTTTCTCTCCTTCAAATCCTCCATATAGTATCTGTCGAGGCGATGTTGGTCAGTTTGGCTATAAAGTTTGTCTTCCACATTTCGCGCTAAATATAAAGCTTCTTCCTTTAAGTTTTTGATTTGATCTATTAAATTTATTATCATTTTGCATATTTTTTTATAGATAGTTTGTACAATTTCATTCAAAAAATAAATGCACGTGTTTCTATTTCATACAATGCACAACTAGCATCATAAGTAATACTCTATTTAGCTAGTCTATCTCCGGTTGGCAACCTGCCAAATATTGCTTATAGATTGTTATATCAGGGTTTTTTTGATTTATCTAGATAATTTTTGGCTATTCTATCATCTAGTTTTTTCCCTAAGTTCGTTCCATGTTGTATTTGCCGTGAATTCATTGCCTATTGGATTACATGCCTATTTATCATTATCTCTCACTATATATAGTGGCACGTGTTCAATTTTAATCTTGATATCGTCTTATGCTAGCAAATAACTATAATTCCACTTACCTCCTTGGATTATTTTAGGGGCTTTGCACCGAAGGTCCATATTTTCGATGTTGTTGTAAGAAAAGTCCCTTTGATAATAAGTATGTAAATTAAGTCCATGTTCTTTGTAAATCAGAAAGCGCAAACTATCTTGCGTTTTTCTTATAAAAGTGCAAGTTTACTTGCGCTTTTCAAAAATTTAGATTATTTTGAAAACTTCAAAATTTTTAAAAAAATTTCAAAATAAAAAAGTGCAAACTAGCTTGCGCTTTTCTGATAAAAGTTGCAAGTTAGCTTGCATTTTCTGTCAGAAAAGTGCGAAGCACTTCGCGTTTTCTATTTTTCAAAAAATAGGGACAGAATTTACATACTTATATATACAGGGACTTTTCTTATAATAACATCAAAAATAGGGACCTGTAACTCATTTCTTGATTATTTTATCTATTTTAACATATGAATAACCATATGTCGGATGAGCATCCCATCCCAATCCGACTCTTCCTTCTAAAGATTAATCTCTTTTCCCTACGTTATTTCTCATACACAAAGCTAAGATAACTGTTCTCTTGTTTTTAGAATTGATTTCCATGTAGTTGAGGAATTATTTTCTATGGCCATAGTCCACAAATTATTAATATATCCTTATCTCATCCATGTTGCCTAACAGTCCCTTTGAGCTTATATTTTTCTCATGCTCATCTCACAGCATTAACCTTTTTCATGTCCTTAAAACGTCTTAGTAGAACTTCCCTTTTTGCTTTTGGTTTGCATAGCATGTCATAGCTAATCTTATGCAATCCTCCTTCCCAAATGAAGCCAGCGCATACTGCTTCCATTTCCCAGTTGAATAGTGTGGTATTTGGAAGTTTGAAACTAAAAATTAACTTTTGTTAGCACACTGCTAAAAAACATCCATATAAAGACTGAAATTACTTAGTCTTTAAATAGAGACTTATTAAAAACTAAAAAAATCAGTCTTTAAAATTTCAAGTTAGAGACTGGGGTTCAGTCTCTAATCGGTTTATAAATATTAAGACTGCTTAGAGACCAAATCCCAGTCTCTATTTCGGTCTTTAATTCGGTTTTTAAGAAGTCTTAAAACAACTAAACATTCAATGTTTCTATCTTAAGCAAATCTAATGGTTAATATTCGTAATTCATGTGAATGCGGTTAAAACTTATTACAGCTCACATAACAACCAGCTTCATGAGTGACAATATATATTTAGTATCATCGTCCTTACAAAAGAAGTTAAGCTGTATTTACTGTTGGTTAGCATAAACCTAATAGGACAATGCTCAAAATTATCAGTAAAAAATAATTATATCACAAAAATATTTGATAAAATCGATAAAATTAGAAGAGATTTCTTATGGAGTGGTGATAATATTAATAAAATGTCTAGTTAACTGGGAAACTGTTTGTAAAGCTAAAAAGGAAGGCGGTTTAAGAATTATAAATTTGCGTAACATGAATTTGTCTCTTTTAAGTAAATGACTTTGGAAGTTTAAAGATGCAAATGATAACGCTATTTGGAAAGTGATCATTTCAAAATACTATTATAACGATAATATCAATTTACACCAAATTGATATTTCCTTAGCCCATAAATTCTCTAATTTTTGGAAAAACATTTTAAAATGTCATGAAATTTTTAACTTAGGAACTAAGACAATAATGCACTCAGGAAATTGTACTTCCTTCTGGAATGACTGATGGATTTCGATTTTGCCTCTTAAGTTTGAATTTAAGGAATTGTATGATATTTGTAACTTCGAGTACGCTTTAATAAATGAAGTTTATTCTCAGGAAAATGATCCTCCTTGGAATTTCAGTTTTAACAGAATTTTAATAGGATCTAACCTTAGGCAACTTTCTTTGCTCTATGCCAAATTAAATCTTCACAACATTGATAACAATTTTGACTCTATTAAGTTGGGAATGGGATAAGAGTAAGAAATATACTCCAAATTCTTTTTATAGATTTATCAATTTTTCGGGAACTTTAAATAACTCTTTTAAATACATGTGGAAATCTGATGCTCCTTCTAAATCCAAATTTCACATGTGGCTAATTCTTCATGGAAAACTTAATACAATAGAATTTTTAAAGAGAAAAAACATTCAAATTGATAATAAATGTTATTTTTGCAATCTGCATCTTGACGACATAAATCATTTATATTATGATTGTTTGGATTCTAATTACATTCTATTCAATACTCTTAAAAAATTTAACTTTAAAATAATAAATAAAATTTCGGACCGTGAATTCTACTGGAAAAAATTTAGATTTAAATTCAATAAAAATATTAAATTTTTTCTAGACTTTTTATTTATTATTATTAGTTGGTTTATTTGGTTTGAGAGAAATCAAAGAATTTTTAATAATAACAATAGTCATCTCAACAAAAATTGATTTTTTCTATTTCTACATTTTGTTTTAATTGGATTTCTAATCTCAAATATAAATTAGCTAAAAATTTCCTTTTCAAACGGTATCTTATCAAGGTTAGCTATAATATTAACTTCTTCAAACATAAGAACAACCCTCATAGCGCTAATAATAGTATTGTTAATATTTTTCCAAATTCATATGATAACCTCACTTTAAATAATAGCTTCCTTATGATTAATGATAAATAATTATGTTCCGTCTTAAGTTTTGTTCTTGTCCTTGTTCTTGTCTTAAGTTTGGATTATATAGGATTGTATTTCATTTATTATAAATACATATATATGCATATTTCCTCAATGAATATACATATATATGTATCACTCTAAATCTTTTTTCCTAGTCTTGTTTCAGATACTGGCTTCGGGCGTTAGGTTATCAGGTTCATTTTGCAGGCTTCTCTTGTCTTCAGATCGCTGGGTACCAGTTTGTAGAGAGGTCATCAGGGTTGGGTTTCTTCATCCAGGACTTCTCGCTCATATCCCCACAGATATGGGATTATGCTACCTTCTCTATGGAGTACTTGTTCAGGATGGTTTCTATCCTCGAGTTTGGCACTCCTTCTTCTTGCCCTGAGCCTCCAGAGTGGTCTCTCTATTCAGCAGTTCCTCTATGCTTTTTCCCTTTAGCCTTTTCGGTTCTTTCAGCATCTTAATACGGGGGAAGGCCTTGCCGAAACTTGATATCGAGGTGCGATGAGTGGTGACATCGCCGGAACCCACCTTAGGAACTTCTGAGTTTAGCTTTTTGTATTTTTTGCTCTTGTTACATGCCAGGCATGTTGGCAGCACCATTGCATATAAAACATGTTGGGTAATAGAGTGTCTCAAGTCCTTATGTTAACTTGATTGCTTAAGGAATACATCTTTTCATGTTCAAAATTCAAATACGGTTATCTTTTTATTGTCTTATTTTATTTATTCATTTTTACATTCTAAAATATAAAGTTTTTCTTCTTTAAACATGTGAGTATTTTTTAAAACCATATGCAAGGGTATTACAATTTTCTACAACTTGTCATTTGACGAAAAGCTGAAAATCCAAAAAAGGGTTTAAGCCATATTTTTAGTTTTCTGTCGAACTACCAATTTATGTAAACAAAATCCAAAAACGAATTTTCTAATATTAGTTATAAAATTTAAAAGAGAGTTATTTACTTGTTAAAACCATTAATTGAGTATTTAAAAGGAATCAAATATTCACATATCAAAAAGAAAAATTCCCTATCGTTACATATCTTCTCTTTCCCCTCTTCAGACATTCAAATAGCTTTAATTATACTAACTTAACCAACTTAATATTTGTTCTACCAATCAAAATGTGCTTGTTTAATATTTTAAATTGGTGGTTAGATTGTGGAATTAATTAACATTAATGGTTAGCTTATGGATAATAAAAATTGATCGAATGATCAAAAATAAATAAATAAATTCTAGTTTAAAAACTTCTCAACCAAAATCCTAGCACAACCTTATATGTTACTAGATTCAAATTATTGTAAGTTTCATTCATATTCCTATAAAAGCTGAAACAAATTATTCTTTTCACATTACTAAAAACCCCCTCCCCCAACAGAAAATTTTTGTCAAGGACAAAATTTCTCAGCGTTTTAGCCTCAAGGACAGACCTTCAGTATTTTAGGCTGAATAACAACTTTCTTTAGGTATCAGTTTTTAGTTATTGATAGTAGTTTTTAGGTATTAGTTTGTAGTTATCGGTACCAATTTTTAGGTATCAGCTTTTAGTTCGGTAGCAGTTTTGAAAGAATGTTTGTCCTTATGAATAATTTTGAAAGAATGTTTATCCTTATGAATAATTTTTAGAAGAATGTCTGTCCTTGTGCTTAAAATATTGAGGTAGTGTACTTGAGGCTAAAAATATACAAATTTTTGTCATTTAAATTAACTCCCCCTCAACTCAAATACATTTTGATTGATTTAAAAATTATACTTAGTGGAGGGTTAGGGAAATAGTGTAAAACATAGTAATTAATCAAAGTAAGTTTCCAAAATCTTCCAGTACACCTGCGTAGATTTTCAAATTCTACTACTTTAAACGGGATTTAATTTTGTTTAATCAGTTATATAAAAAAATTGAATTTTTTTATGGTAAGAGCGATACTTTACTGGAGCATTTATTTCGATGTTTTTGGGGTTTGAATGCATGACCTCTAGAATCAAATCAGAGCGTTGTATCATTAATCAGTTGAGCTAGTAATTCTTGACCAATCTGAATTAAAAAATTTGGTATTAAAATGTAGGCTAATTCTATTCATAAACCATAAATAACTCTACCTACACCATGAACTTTTTAATAGATCCTATGACAAAAATGCCTTTATTTAACAAGAAGTTAATACTAATATTAAAGAATGAAGAATTTACATATACAAATCCTCTTCATCCACATTTTATATAGCCAAATTTTTTTCCATAAAGTAATTAAAATTTCATCACATCATAAGTTAAATCAAATTTAAATTCCTCCTAATTACGAAGTTTGACTAATAAACATCAAGCTGTATTCTTGCATAATCTATTTGACATTTTCAATTCTAATTGAACAAAAAAAATTATTTTTAAGATTCAATACTATACTGATATTATTCATAGAATACTAAATACACTCTATCTTTTATATAAATTGAATCACATTTAAATTTGACATCAAATTTTGAATTATTGAATATTTAAACATTGAAAAATAAATTTAAATTCAAATTTTAATATATGAATAATTATATAAATTTAAATTCCATTTAAAGTATTCATTTAAAATTTCCAAAAGTGAATTTGGAGAATTTTAGGAATACGTGCCTTAATTTGAGTAACGCATTAAAGAATTAGGAAAATAAGGTAACTATTTTGTTTATCCCAAAATGATGGTAATTGTGTAATACGTACAGTGTTCGTTAATTAAAGAATGGTGTATATGATTTTGGTTAATTTTTCGATGTATGTAAATTAAATTGCGATGTATAAATAGATTTAGCCTAAAATGTAAATCTGTTAGTATATAGATGTTAAATTTGAGCGTCTTGATCTAGTTTGAAATAAAGATAAAGAAGACTTTAGTATTTCATGAATAATACTATTACTTGTATGATTAATGGTATGAAATAATAATACGATTTATATCCTAATTTGAGTATCTCGATTTAATTTGAACATCTTGGTTAATGTTATATTTAAATTTAATATCCTAATTTTAAGAGTAAGAAATAATATTACCATTTATACATTTTGATTGTTTGATGTCCATTTCATATCATTGGAAATAATATCTCTAAATTTGGTAATTAGCAATTACTTTATTAGTTTACCTTATAAACTAAAATAATTGTCGTATGAAATTATAATACATGCCATCCCACTTATATGATAAGATACTATGACTAATGATAAAAAATTATAATATGATCGTTTCTTTGACCCTTTCCCTTTCCACCCCTCAAATTCCCAGATCCGAATTTTCAACATCAAAATCCATAAATGAATTCCCATCTCGCGCTAAAAATCTATTTCCCCCTCTTTCCACGATTATTACGCGACCCCAGTTATCGTCGATTTCGCAGACAACATCTCTCACATCTCCATATTATAATCAAGAGGTAATTTCTTTCCTGTTTTTAAAATTTTGTTTATTTATGTAGAGTTTCTGATTCATAAATGAATAGCACTAAAGGAAATTAACATTGATTTTGCATCTTATTAATTTTTGTGAATTTCTGTAGGCTTCAGTTCTAGCTCAAAACCCTAGTGCCTTGACTACCCCTTAAGCGACAAGCAACGACCCCAGACTCCGCTTAACTTCTCCAGCTCTTGGTAGGTAATCTGAAATTCAAATTAGTTTCAGTTTGTTGTTTGAGCTGCATTTGATTATGTGTGCTAAGTTTTGTTGTTTGCACTGAGTTTATAATTGGTTTACTTGTTTGATTTTGCTATTTGAATTGATAAAAAATTACCTAAACTTAGATTATGGGTAAATTTTTTATGTAGAAAACAGAAGAATTATGCAAAAAGCTATCATGTATGGAATCAAATCCTAAATTTTAGTCAATTGAATTTTAACAAAATTTATGTTCTACTGTGTTTTGGTTTTTCCAGCAAAACCCTTTTTCTTTTAAATACTTAAAAGTATTTTTAGAATTAAGATCTTGTCACTTTTAACCCGTTTCATTCATACATCAAGATCACTAGTACATCAGAGGATGAGGTTTTCAATGACCAGATACAAAAATTTAGGATTTTAAACTTATATTTTTAAAGCCTGTGTCAAGAACAGAGAAGAAACAAGCATTCCCAGGCATGCATTGTTCTTGAAGGATTCCAGTGAACTCTCAAACTTAATTTAACTTAAATAAATTTTAAAACTTACTTTATCAGTACACAAACAAGTTTTGTTTAAATACCAAATCCTATTAGTGAATTGATCAATAGAAATCGAACTTAGAAAGAAAAAAAACTTGACCCTGGAAACTTAAAGACTGGGAGGGGATCTCTGATAAAACAAACATGCACAAACTACTATATGTACATAATAATTTTCTTATTTTTTTATCTTTAAAATCTGTATCACATCATTATCATAAATTTCCCTTTAACATCATACTTTATAAAGATTTTGATGGGGAGGTAAAAGTTATTTTTGAGCAATCATGGCTCTGTCAACAAAAGTACACAGATGTATACAAACATGTATGCATACATTCAGTGATAAAGGGATTTGCATACCCAAACAAAACAGAACATTTCAAATCATCCATCATCATAGACTTAAGGGGATAAAGAAAATCAAGTTTCAAGAGGTTAAAGTTTGCTCACCTGTGTATTGATTAAACAGAGAAGATGGACAGAGAGCTGGAATTTTTTTGAAACTTGATTTTTTTTTCTTTTAGACTTGCTAAATATTAATTTGTTTTTGAGTTGAACTCTGCTTGACCTCTGCTTTGAGTTCCAGGCTTCATATTTCTTTGATCTTCAGGTTTTCATTATCTTTCTGTTTTGATTTTTATTTGATACTTAATGTTTGAACTGCTTTGCATTGTATTTTCTCAAGTTTGAAGATGTTTTTATTTTCCTTTTTCTCAGGCTTGCTGAGTTAAGTTTGAACGAACGAAGATAAGAAAGTTGATGTATAAGAGAAGCTAGAGGATAATATATTTGTACAGGTGATTCATATACAAGTACAATATTTTCTTTCTTTGATCAGATTATATATATTTTTTCTCCATATTGAAGGACATTCCTTTGTGCTGAGATGATGGCATTAAATGCCTTGGTCTCACTTCATGTTTACACATCAATTTTTTTTTTTTCAAGTACATCTTGTGTATATTTTTCTTGTTCTGGCCCTACTACTACACATACATATTTACTTGCCTTTGGAAGCTCGACTCGGCTGATATGATATTGCATTAACTATCATTGTCTTTTTCTTATACATTTTCATATCAAATTTGATTTGCTTACGAACTTTATGCAGGTTGATATAACTCTTGTTTCTTTTCTCAGTCTACAACCCAATCTTCTTTTGTTTGAATGTAAATATATAGCTGTCTTCCTTTCCATATATATATATCTTACTTGCCTTGTTACTTTTTGAATAAAATGAAGTTCCATTTTAATATGTTGTTTGAATTTTTAACAAATTTATTTAATGTGTATATCTTATATTTTATAGTTTACATAACCAAAATCTTAAGATATTTATTTTATTCCTTAATACTTATTATCTTATATGTTACAAAATATATTTTGTTTTTTACATTATCAACAAATCCCAATTCAAATTTAATTTAAATAAAATTTCCAGTAATCCAAAATTTAACTAACATTTTATATTAATTACCAATTATTTTTACAGTTTTTATTCAAAAATTAAATTAATTATCAATTTACACTCAATTAAAATCTAGAATCGTTACATTATCAAACATTTTAAATTTTGAATTATGTAATTAATTTAAATTTATGGGCGTGTAAAATATTAGAACAGAAGTGCGAATAGATTTGTAATAATTGTAAATTTTGTTGAAAAATTGGTTTTGAATGTAAAATATTGTAAGAAATTGAGTAGAATAATTTTAAAATGATAAATTATAAAAATTTGAAAACAAAATATCTTGAGAGGATTAAGGAGAATATAGAAAACTTCTAGAATTAATAAGAGAGTCTTAAATTCTTTCGCTTTACTTTTATTTAATAGATTTCTGGCCATACTATTCACTATCTTCTCCTTACCGACATTCTTCCACAAACATCACTCAATCACCTCAATTCATACAAAACTGCCTTGCACTTTCCCTGCCATAAACACATTCAACAGTCCCACATTCAACAATCCCTCCTCTATTCTCTGCACTTCAATCACACCCACCAATTCAACATCTCTACTGCAACAATTACTCATCTGCCTGCAACAGATCAAATCAACTTCAAAACATTGTCACCAGCAACACAGTGCTGTTACATGTAACGTCCCGATATTTTCAACCATTCGCATCCACACATGTCGGACTTGAATTTGTTCAAAATACTGCGTTGTAGAATAAATTTGGCAAAACTCAGAATATACAGTAAATAAATCACAGAATCACATACACAGATATCAGAATCTCGCAGCGGAAATTAAAAATTCAGTGGTTCATGAAGCCACTTAACAAAACAGAATTTACATAACTTATAATCTTCCATACAATTTTTAAACATAAATAGATATAGAGTCTTCAAAGTTCTTGAATTACAGAAGTATAGAAACTGAGACAAGCTTCCGGCAGCACGAATGATCTAATGAGTCCTAGCTCCGGAAAGAAAACTGAAACTGCAACTCAGGCTGACCCGAGCGTACAATAAAACAAAACACTCGAGTCAGGACATACATACTTATATAATGTAAGCTAAATCAAGTGTACTGTAATGTAGAGCAAGTAACTTAAAGGATGCTTGGGACCGCCCATCCTCTAAGGATCCGTTAAACTATTTACTATGTAGTATATTGCGCTATTATAATAGTGTCTATAGTAAAATAAACATACTTTTAAATAGCATTAAGGCTTTACATTTTCCACCTTAACACGTAATAGTCCCAGTAGTCCATCCAATATCATAGCTCCTCCTGATCGGGAAGCAACTAGAGGATACCACACGGGCTACGGGAGAAATCCAAACTCGTACAAGGCTCGATATGGTAGGTGACACGGCACAACTAGGCGATGCCAGGGTAGATATACCAATTGCTATCCGGACCGGTGGTAACGCGAAGCCGCAGCAACCGCCCACCTCGAACAACACTCCCAATCAAAGGGTGCACCCAAACAATCACAAGAGTAATAGAATGGTATACGAAGAAGTGCGTTCGATCAGAGGAGCTACCTCATTAATCCGAGAATCGCTCCTGTTTTAGCCACCTTATGCCAACTCTAGGGAGTCGGGTCCACGTATATACCTTTCAAGAAACCGTCACCACCATCCTACTTCATTCTGGAATCTCCACCGCGTACACGGTTAGTCAAAGTGGTTTTCGGTATCGACAGAGAGTATGTCCATATCCGATCCCGGTCTCTTTGCCAACCAAACGTTATTATAACCCGTGGCCATTTAAAAACAGTTTATACTTTTAAAACAGAGTAAACATTTCCATTTCGAACTATAAATATGATATCATTTTAAAACCCAAAACGATATGATATCGTTATATTCAAATTATAATTCTTTTCCAAAACTATACTGTTTAAAAATTTATAATATCTGGAAACCAAATATTTGACTTATATCTTCAAACATAATATTTTGGAAATTTTACTTTAAAACCATAACTCCCAAACATAATGGTTTGGACATTCAACGGTATATAGAATAAATGATTTAACTTTATGGTTACTTTGTAAAGAAGATAATTTACATAGCTTTACAAATATATTTCTTTATTTAAAGTTTTAAACCATAATTTAAATATCACTTCGTGTTCCCCAAAACCATTACAATTCCTATATATATATCCAATTGGAGTATTACTATTCAAAACTAAGGTTGGGTTTTATTCTTTCAACAAATCAATATTTTATTATTTAGTCTTGAATATTCCCATAAATCCCATAAATAAAACTCCAAATTTTAGCCATTAAATATTTTCAAAATTTACTTAATACTAGAATATTCATCTTATATTTATTAAGAAAAATCCAGTTATAAATATCATGTCTTAAGTTTTTCCAAAACTTAACCTAAAATAAAATTTATCAAATTCCATAAATTTTAAAACAATCAATTCTAGACTCTGTAGCACTTATGAAATGCTACCTAAAGTTACTAGCCCAATTTCAAAAGACAGCATTTAAATGCTGTAGTAGATTGTTTAACTTAATAAATAATTCCAAATATAACTTATTTATTTATATATATATTTCTTAACTGAAATCTTATTCTTTCAAAATCCAGATTTTCCAAAATAAGTTATATTCCATAATTTTATTCAAATATTTATTTATTTCTTTATTTATAACTTATCCAAAATCAAAATAAAATCTTTTGAAGATAAAAAAATCAAATATTTAACTTCCAAAATAGTTATAAATATTTCAGAAAATATTATAAAGACCACGGGCCTGTATATAGTTTTCTAGCCTAGGTCAAGTGATACGGATGTATATCATTTCAATCCGTAATTTACAAAACCCCGGGTTCTATCATTTCAAACCCGCAATCCCAAGTTATCAGATAAACAGTTAACGGCATAATTTAACAATAGTAATCATTTAGGCCTATAATTTCCGTCCATAACAATCTATATATAACAGGGAACTTGCAGTGGTGATTTAAACAGTAAATAAACAATAATAAATAAAATATAACTGCAGAATATCATACAACAGATAATAACTGATGAGGTGTCAATTTAAATGGGGTTCATCATTCTATATCACACTACAGACAGATAATAGTGAAATACAAATTTACACATACACTTGCAATAATTTGCTAAAATATAAATACGTATGTCTGGTGAGAAAAACTCACTTGAGAGTTGCAGAAAATTTTTGAATTTAAAAACGACGATTCACCGGTACCGACCGACAGAGAGTAACAATAAAATTTTCTCGGATGTCGCCTAGATTCAAATCTAGAACAAAAGTAGAAAAATAGAATACACGACTTAGAATTTTATGGTCAAATCAAAATAGAACGAGAATGACTTGACTTGCTCGACCACTCTACCGTGTTTTAACCCCAAAAAAAATTTCGACAAAATTTCCTAAAGTCAGGCTAAGCAAAATTGGGGACGTTTTCCTACTTTATGTCGTGATACACATGTACACGTGCACACTTTAAATTCCAACTTGCTCATGTACATGTACACACGCCAAACGTCTTATTGTTGCCTAACATACTTCAACTTAGATTTATATTATTTTTACATTTACTAAATTCCAGGCTTTGTAATCCAAACAGACAGAAACTCCAAAATATAAACTTTCCAGTTCACTTCATCAGTTCAACCCGTGAAAAAAAATTTCCCCACTCAAGCTTGCATGCACCCTTCCTACCTTCCAGTTTCACACTATGTTTCAGCTACTACTCAACCAACCTAGAGACTTCGAACCCAAAACTACCTACCTACCCCTAACATTGACATCAAACAACCCCAAATCTTCAAACTTAAACAACTACAGGCCCTGTCATCCTTCCAGAGTCGGTTTAGATGGAGATGAACGTGCACAGGTGCACGCTGTGACATGCACACCGGAACCCACCCCCTTTCCAGACTAAACAACTCCACTGCACCATCCATATCACCAAATTGCAACTACCATATGCATGCTCCCTGTCAGTTTCCAACATGTGCAGCCTACAACATTCCATATATATGCAGACTACTCTTGTTACAGTCATATTTATTATTATTTTTAATTTTTTTTTTATCATTTTTTTTTCTTTTCCATTACTTACTTTTTTTTTCTTTTTCCTAAATCCACTTCCAGTTCAAAACTGCAACAGGCAGGAGGAAATCCAACCACCCGAGTCACCTAAAAAAATTACTTTGAGAAAAATATGCTGAAGCTTCGGGGAAATAATACACTTGCTTCGAGCCATTCCATCCAAAACTTCGAGTAAATCTGCTATGTCTTTCGAGAACATTTCCACCAAACACTGAAACCTAAACCACTGCCTTCCTTCAGTTTTGCATGCTTCTAAACCAAAAGCACGTTCTAAATCCTCTGTCCAAAAGTCTGAAATCATTAACTCCTACAACTCACTGTCCTTAACTAAGCATCTACCCTTACTTCTATTTAGCATCATCATTTCACTCTAGTCATGCATAAACCCAGAGCCACCATTCTGTGCAGATCTTCAATGTCAGAGAAAAAGGAAAAATGAATTATGACCCTTCTCCTCTACAAACAGACCACCTTTTTCTTATATAAATGCAACTGAAAAATTATCCTAGACCCAATATAAATGCATGCAGACCACTCAACACAAATGCAAGCTATTCCCTGACCCCTGTGCATGTCTTACTGACACACTGTGCACAGCATGCACAGCCCCAATCCTTTCATAAAGGTAGACTACTCCTAACTGCAATCCAAAAATTCACTTACTAAATCACCTATTGCCCTCTGTTTTACATCTTGAAGCCACTGAAACTAAGATCTATATCAGCTGCCAGACTTACTACTAACTTTAAACAACTAACTGAACTATGAATCATACATCTAACCATCTACAACTACTTCCAGTTATTCTATAAATCAACTCAGGTCAGCTTGAACATGTACACCCACTTCTGATTTGTACTTCCCAGATTTGAAACAAAGAAATTCCTTTATAATGTTCTCCCTTTTTTTTCTTTCTAGTTTTAAATCATAACTTTACATTTTCTTCTTCACTTAATATATGCAAAATAAGGCTCACAAACTTATCTATTTACTCAAATTGCATTTCCTATTCCTCCTATGAACTCACATCCTCCTCAGCCTAAATACTTAAGGCAATTACAGTCCTATCCCCCCTTTAGATGCTGCAACCTATAACGCAGGTTTTTGGAAAAATATGAAGATAAGTTTATGACATATGTCACAGTATATATATACATATGCCAACTATGTTTATGCCACAAATGCAACTGAAAACTCACATCCTAGTCCCATATTTTCCAACTTAGTTCATGCAACTCAAACCCAGATCTTTGATAAAAATATGCAGACAAGTGATGTGTCATGGCCTAAACAAACACTGAGTGGCCGAGCAAGGCAGACGGGAAAAAGAAACTAAAGAAGAACAGAGAATATACCTGATGGATAGAGAGGAAGCAAGGCAGAATACAAGAGATGCAGAGCAAAAATGATGCACAGGAGCAAAGATTTATAGGCATAGTTTGTGAGATTTCAAGGGAAGTAATTGTAACAAAACGTATCAGTTATGAAAATAAATTTGTTTAACAATTATACGTGAAGTCCTTGACAGTTCAGAGGGGAGAATCTGAACCGTTTGCAAATTCAAAAGGGTTCGATCTGTGGCAAAGATCAAAGGAAAGGAAGCAACGGCCCAGAGATTTTAAGGCATCAGTTATCCGGTGTGATATATGCGCGTGATTTAAGTTGATAACTGATGAACAGAGGTTAATGCACAATATATATATACACGTTACTTCCTTCTTAAAGCTTGCGTGATCGAAGCAGTTGATAAGGTAGAAGGCTGAGATGTTCTCAGTTTGTACGTTTCGAATGTTACAAAAGTTTGTGTGAAAATTTGATTTGGTTTGCTCGAAATAAATAGAGAGTTGATTATCATTCATTAATGTGTAAATTTTTATTTCCAGTTATGAATCTTGATTCATTTCCAGTTTCAAGCAAATACATACAGATTGGTTTTTAACTGTAGGTTGCGTGATTAAAGCAACAATTGCTTAGGGTCTTGTACAAGAAGAGGAGGAGAACAGATCCTAGTTATAAAGTCAGTTAAGTTGGTAGCATGAATACGTGATAAAGTTTGAACGTTAAATGTTGATATTCGTTCCATTTCATACTTAGATTTTTAACGTTTGATATCAGTGAATGAGATGGTCAGATATATGTTGCAAAGAAAAATCTTAGTTTGATTCCCTAAATGAAGATGGTAAAATGTTAACCGTTCAAATATTCAAGCACTTATACTTTAGTTAGATGGAATTTAAAGTTTGAACGGCGAGAATATATATCAAAGCTTAAGAAAAGAACGTATAAAATTTATTCAGGATCAGACTGTTAGTTAACAAAGTACCGGTTATTATAAAATTACTGACTGATATTTTCCTTTAAAAATAACTGAAAATATGATTTTTACACTACGTTAAACAGACGCAGTCTAAAACATCAAGAATTTTCACAAAAATAACATTTTAAAAACACACGTTTTATTACGTTGCTTATACCCTATAATTGACGCGTCTTTTGAACGCGAAATTTAACTGTTCAAACTTAGCTTAAAATTTCACAGTTATTATTAGATTTTATTGACATATACAATTCAATAAAATATATCTCCAATTTAAAAAATTAAACTATATTCTTAAACACAATTTATATAAAATATGTTTCAAAATTAAATAATTTAAAATAAAATAAATATCTAAAACTAGGGCTGTTACACTCTCCCCCACTTAAGAACTTTTCGTCCTCGAAAAGGAACGAAGGAAGAGAAACAAAGGAAGATAAGCTAGATAAACAAGAATCTTAAACGGATAGTTCCAGATTTGAAGCACGAAGAAGATTCGTTAGAATCGGATTTACCCCCTTCAGTTTGACCGCCAGTCTATGGGTGGTAAGCGGTGCTCAGGGTCAAGATGAGTAACCAAGATTTCAAAGATTATAGAAAGATTTCTTAATAGACTGGTATAAGCAATAGCCTTCCCATTCTGTAGCAGATAGGGAAACCAAGGATATTTAAATATAGTTTGAAAACAAAATAAGATAATAACTTTAAAATCATAATACTTTGAAGGTCATTAAAATTTATAGATATTATCTTTTAGAAATCATACTACAAAAATCATAACATTTTAAAATAAACTTCATTTATTCAATTGTAATTTTCAAAACATTTATTTTTAGAAACAGCAACACTTAAAATATGTTACCGTAGATATAATAGTATTTCCAATTATTTCAATTTCTGAAATATTCATTTCAAGAGTTCATTATTCTACTTAACTCTTAATTTAAATAACCTACCACTTTATTAAAAATACCTATTTTGTAAATAAGATATTCCTTTAATAAGTGTCACTTGAAATTTCCATTTAAAATCAAATTCTCAATTATCAGTTTAATGATCTTAAAATTTCTTGGTTAGATTAAGGTTCCATACTAAATCAAATTTGATTATTAGTTTATTTAAATAAATTTCCCTAAAATTCCCTTTTTCCTTATTTACCTCCATTAATCTTTTATAACTAAAATTTAAGTGTATAACATTTATTATAACCACTCAAATTTTATTTATAACATCCTTTTTATATTGTATATTATCCAAATTCATTTTTTTTTTTTTTGAAAATCAAGGTAAGTTATATTGAAATGAAATTGAGTATTATACAACTAAAACTTCCAAGTTCAATTTATTTCCAGTTGGAGTTTCTTATTCCAAATTTTATTTTCCTTTTATTGAAATTTCTTAAGATAAAATTTTAAGAATTAAATTTCTGATTCCCCTCAAACCATTTAGAGATATATATATACATAATATGTCAACCAAATTTAAATTATATATCTATATATATTGAGTCATTTTTAGAAATTCAAATCAATTAAAATCTCAAAGTAACACTGTAGCCAGACTACAGAAATGGTCTTTTCACTTCGAAACTCGAAAATGAATGTCGATGATGCTGCAGTCATCACCGAAATTATTTTCCAGCGACAAAGAGAAAAGCACTAAATTTTTAAAATTCTTTGGAACGAATTTCTATTCGAAAATACTTTAAATAATATATCCCTTTTTTTAAAAAAAAAATTATTAAACCCAAGGTTTGAAATCATCAGAAATTGAATTCTCAAGTTCTTGTTTTAAGTTCATTTCTGTTTCCAAATTAATTTATAACCATTGTTTATACTAAATCATTTACATTAGACAAAACACATGGCTATCAAAACCATAAAATCAAATTATTATCTCTTGACAACTGGTTAGATTAATTATAAAATTCTGAAAATTATACTTATATATATATATATATATATATATATATATTTTATTTTCAAATATAGAAATAAATTTTTCAAAACAAAGATAAAGATTCAAATTTTGATGAACTCAAATAATTCAAGATAAGTTGAAATCAGAAGATCTGATAATTATATACCCGAATAAGGGACTGGGTAAGTCTATATAAATCGCGGACAACCTTGACCGGGTCAACCGTTACTTAAAGAGTCAGATCGATGTGGTTGGGTAAATCCACATTTGATCTGAAGAGATAGAGTTTAGAAAAATCAAAGATACTAGCATATAAACCGAGGATAAATATGAATCTCCGGTGAATCAATGCTAATGGTAAAGGAGTTTCACCCCTTTATTAGAATAATGGCGAGACCGCCAATTCACTATAAAGATCATCCGAAGTGGAGTTATGGGATACTCCAGAATTTAAAGAAGATGAACAAGTGGGGGAGCACGAATGAACTTTGGAACCACAGGGAATGTTCCAAAATTCGAAAAGGAAGAGATCCAAGCTCGGATGGATGTGATTCTGTAAATCCAATTTACCATACATTCTAAGTTTTGCCTAGAGCCAAAGCTCTGATACCAGCTGTAACGTCCCGATATTTTCAACCATTCGCATCCACACATGTCGGACTTGAATTTGTTCAAAATACTGCGTTGTAGAATAAATTTGGCAAAACTCAGAATATACAGTAAATAAATCACAGAATCACATACACAGATATCAGAATCTCGCAGCGGAAATTAAAAATTCAGTGGTTCATGAAGCCACTTAACAAAACAGAATTTACATAACTTATAATCTTCCATACAATTTTTAAACATAAATAGATATAGAGTCTTCAAAGTTCTTGAATTACAGAAGTATAGAAACTGAGACAAGCTTCCGGCAGCACGAATGATCTAATGAGTCCTAGCTCCGGAAAGAAAACTGAAACTGCAACTCAGGCTGACCCGAGCGTACAATAAAACAAAACACTCGAGTCAGGACATACATACTTATATAATGTAAGCTAAATCAAGTGTACTGTAATGTAGAGCAAGTAACTTAAAGGATGCTTGGGACCGCCCATCCTCTAAGGATCCGTTAAACTATTTACTATGTAGTATATTGCGCTATTATAATAGTGTCTATAGTAAAATAAACATACTTTTAAATAGCATTAAGGCTTTACATTTTCCACCTTAACACGTAATAGTCCCAGTAGTCCATCCAATATCATAGCTCCTCCTGATCGGGAAGCAACTAGAGGATACCACACGGGCTACGGGAGAAATCCAAACTCGTACAAGGCTCGATATGGTAGGTGACACGGCACAACTAGGCAATGCCAGGGTAGATATACCAATTGCTATCCGGACCGGTGGTAACGCGAAGCCGCAGCAACCGCCCACCTCGAACAACACTCCCAAACAAAGGGTGCACCCAAACAATCACAAGAGTAATAGAATGGTATACGAAGAAGTGCGTTCGATCAGAGGAGCTACCTCATTAATCCGAGAATCGCTCCTGTTTTAGCCACCTTATGCCAACTCTCGGGAGTCGGGTCCACGTATATACCTTTCAAGAAACCGTCACCACCATCCTACTTCATTCTGGAATCTCCACCGCGTACACGGTTAGTCAAAGTGGTTTTCGGTATCGACAGAGAGTATGTCCATATCCGATCCCGGTCTCTTTGCCAACCAAACGTTATTATAACCCGTGGCCATTTAAAAACAGTTTATACTTTTAAAACAGAGTAAACATTTCCATTTCGAACTATAAATATGATATCATTTTAAAACCCAAAACGATATGATATCGTTATATTCAAATTATAATTCTTTTCCAAAACTATACTGTTTAAAAATTTATAATATCTGGAAACCAAATATTTGACTTATATCTTCAAACATAATATTTTGGAAATTTTACTTTAAAACCATAACTCCCAAACATAATGGTTTGGACATTCAACGGTATATAGAATAAATGATTTAACTTTATGGTTACTTTGTAAAGAAGATAATTTACATAGCTTTACAAATATATTTCTTTATTTAAAGTTTTAAACCATAATTTAAATATCACTTCGTGTTCCCCAAAACCATTACAATTCCTATATATATATCCAATTGGAGTATTACTATTCAAAACTAAGGTTGGGTTTTATTCTTTCAACAAATCAATATTTTATTATTTAGTCTTGAATATTCCCATAAATCCCATAAATAAAACTCCAAATTTTAGCCATTAAATATTTTCAAAATTTACTTAATACTAGAATATTCATCTTATATTTATTAAGAAAAATCCAGTTATAAATATCATGTCTTAAGTTTTTCCAAAACTTAACCTAAAATAAAATTTATCAAATTCCATAAATTTTAAAACAATCAATTCTAGACTCTGTAGCACTTATGAAATGCTACCTAAAGTTACTAGCCCAATTTCAAAAGACAGCATTTAAATGCTGTAGTAGATTGTTTAACTTAATAAATAATTCCAAATATAACTTATTTATTTATATATATATTTCTTAACTGAAATCTTATTCTTTCAAAATCCAGATTTTCCAAAATAAGTTATATTCCATAATTTTATTCAAATATTTATTTATTTCTTTATTTATAACTTATCCAAAATCAAAATAAAATCTTTTGAAGATAAAAAAATCAAATATTTAACTTCCAAAATAGTTATAAATATTTCAGAAAATATTATAAAGACCACGGGCCTGTATATAGTTTTCTAGCCTAGGTCAAGTGATACGGATGTATATCATTTCAATCCGTAATTTACAAAACCCCGGGTTCTATCATTTCAAACCCGCAATCCCAAGTTATCAGATAAACAGTTAACGGCATAATTTAACAATAGTAATCATTTAGGCCTATAATTTCCGTCCATAACAATCTATATATAACAGGGAACTTGCAGTGGTGATTTAAACAGTAAATAAACAATAATAAATAAAATATAACTGCAGAATATCATACAACAGATAATAACTGATGAGGTGTCAATTTAAATGGGGTTCATCATTCTATATCACACTACAGACAGATAATAGTGAAATACAAATTTACACATACACTTGCAATAATTTACTAAAATATAAATACGTATGTCTGGTGAGAAAAACTCACTTGAGAGTTGCAGAAAATTTTTGAATTTAAAAACGACGATTCACCGGTACCGACCGACAGAGAGTAACAATAAAATTTTCTCGGATGTCGCCTAGATTCAAATCTAGAACAAAAGTAGAAAAATAGAATACACGACTTAGAATTTTATGGTCAAATCAAAATAGAACGAGAATGACTTGACTTGCTCGACCACTCCACCGTGTTTTAACCCCAAAAAAATTTTCGACAAAATTTCCTAAAGTCAGGCTAAGCAAAATTGGGGACGTTTTCCTACTTTATGTCGTGATACACATGTACACGTGCACACTTTAAATTCCAACTTGCTCATGTACATGTACACACGCCAAACGTCTTATTGTTGCCTAACATACTTCAACTTAGATTTATATTATTTTTACATTTACTAAATTCCAGGCTTTGTAATCCAAACAGACAGAAACTCCAAAATATAAACTTTCCAGTTCACTTCATCAGTTCTACCCGTGAAAAAAATTTTCCCCACTCAAGCTTGCATGCACCCTTCCTACCTTCCAGTTTCACACTATGTTTCAGCTACTACTCAACCAACCTAGAGACTTCGAACCCAAAACTACCTACCTACCCCTAACATTGACATCAAACAACCCCAAATCTTCAAACTTAAACAACTACAGGCCCTGTCATCCTTCCAGAGTCGGTTTAGATGGAGATGAACGTGCACAGGTGCACGCTGTGACATGCACACCGGAACCCACCCCCTTTCCAGACTAAACAACTCCACTGCACCATCCATATCACCAAATTGCAACTACCATATGCATGCTCCCTGTCAGTTTCCAACATGTGCAGCCTACAACATTCCATATATATGCAGACTACTCTTGTTACAGTCATATTTATTATTATTATTAATTTTTTTTTTTATCATTTTTTTTTCTTTTCCATTACTTACTTTTTTTTCTTTTTCCTAAATCCACTTCCAGTTCAAAACTGCAACAGGCAGGAGGAAATCCAACCACCCGAGTCACCTAAAAAAATTACTTTGAGAAAAATATGCTGAAGCTTCGGGGAAATAATACACTTGCTTCGAGCCATTCCATCCAAAACTTCGAGTAAATCTGCTATGTCTTTCGAGAACATTTCCACCAAACACTGAAACCTAAACCACTGCCTTCCTTCAGTTTTGCATGCTTCTAAACCAAAAGCATGTTCTAAATCCTCTGTCCAAAAGTCTGAAATCATTAACTCCTACAACTCACTGTCCTTAACTAAGCATCTACCCTTACTTCTATTTAGCATCATCATTTCACTCTAGTCATGCATAAACCCAGAGCCACCATTCTGTGCAGATCTTCAATGTCAGAGAAAAAGGAAAAATGAATTATGACCCTTCTCCTCTACAAACAGACCACCTTTTTCTTATATAAATGCAACTGAAAAATTATCCTAGACCCAATATAAATGCATGCAGACCACTCAACACAAATGCAAGCTATTCCCTGACCCCTGTGCATGTCTTACTGACACACTGTGCACAGCATGCACAGCCCCAATCCTTTCATAAAGGTAGACTACTCCTAACTGCAATCCAAAAATTCACTTACTAAATCACCTATTGCCCTCTGTTTTACATCTTGAAGCCACTGAAACTAAGATCTATATCAGCTGCCAGACTTACTACTAACTTTAAACAACTAACTGAACTATGAATCATACATCTAACCATCTACAACTACTTCCAGTTATTCTATAAATCAACTCAGGTCAGCTTGAACATGTACACCCACTTCTGATTTGTACTTCCCAGATTTGAAACAAAGAAATTCCTTTATAATGTTCTCCCTTTTTTTTTCTTTCTAGTTTTAAATCATAACTTTACATTTTCTTCTTCACTTAATATATGCAAAATAAGGCTCACAAACTTATCTATTTACTCAAATTGCATTTCCTATTCCTCCTATGAACTCACATCCTCCTCAGCCTAAATACTTAAGGCAATTACAGTCCTATCCCCCCTTTAGATGCTGCAACCTATAACGCAGGTTTTTGGAAAAATATGAAGATAAGTTTATGACATATGTCACAGTATATATATACATATGCCAACTATGTTTATGCCACAAATGCAACTGAAAACTCACATCCTAGTCCCATATTTTCCAACTTAGTTCATGCAACTCAAACCCAGATCTTTGATAAAAATATGCAGACAAGTGATGTGTCATGGCCTAAACAAACACTGAGTGGCCGAGCAAGGCAGACGGGAAAAAGAAACTAAAGAAGAACAGAGAATATACCTGATGGATAGAGAGGAAGCAAGGCAGAATACAAGAGATGCAGAGCAAAAATGATGCACAGGAGCAAAGATTTATAGGCATAGTTTGTGAGATTTCAAGGGAAGTAATTGTAACAAAACGTATCAGTTATGAAAATAAATTTGTTTAACAATTATACGTGAAGTCCTTGACAGTTCAGAGGGGAGAATCTGAACCGTTTGCAAATTCAAAAGGGTTCGATCTGTGGCAAAGATCAAAGGAAAGGAAGCAACGGCCCAGAGATTTTAAGGCATCAGTTATCCGGTGTGATATATGCGCGTGATTTAAGTTGATAACTGATGAACAGAGGTTAATGCACAATATATATATACACGTTACTTCCTTCTTAAAGCTTGCGTGATCGAAGCAGTTGATAAGGTAGAAGGCTGAGATGTTCTCAGTTTGTACGTTTCGAATGTTACAAAAGTTTGTGTGAAAATTTGATTTGGTTTGCTCGAAATAAATGGAGAGTTGATTATCATTCATTAATGTGTAAATTTTTATTTCCAGTTATGAATCTTGATTCATTTCCAGTTTCAAGCAAATACATACAGATTGGTTTTTAACTGTAGGTTGCGTGATTAAAGCAACAATTGCTTAGGGTCTTGTACAAGAAGAGGAGGAGAACAGATCCTAGTTATAAAGTCAGTTAAGTTGGTAGCATGAATACGTGATAAAGTTTGAACGTTAAATGTTGATATTCGTTCCATTTCATACTTAGATTTTTAACGTTTGATATCAGTGAATGAGATGGTCAGATATATGTTGCAAAGAAAAATCTTAGTTTGATTCCCTAAATGAAGATGGTAAAATGTTAACCGTTCAAATATTCAAGCACTTATACTTTAGTTAGATGGAATTTAAAGTTTGAACGGCGAGAATATATATCAAAGCTTAAGAAAAGAACGTATAAAATTTATTCAGGATCAGACTGTTAGTTAACAAAGTACCGGTTATTATAAAATTACTGACTGATATTTTCCTTTAAAAATAACTGAAAATATGATTTTTACACTACGTTAAACAGACGCAGTCTAAAACATCAAGAATTTTCACAAAAATAACATTTTAAAAACACACGTTTTATTACGTTGCTTATACCCTATAATTGACGCGTCTTTTGAACGCGAAGTTTAACTGTTCAAACTTAGCTTAAAATTTCACAGTTATTATTAGATTTTATTGACATATACAATTCAATAAAATATATCTCCAATTTAAAAAATTAAACTATATTCTTAAACACAATTTATATAAAATATGTTTCAAAATTAAATAATTTAAAATAAAATAAATATCTAAAACTAGGGCTGTTACATTACATCTCTTCATCACTCCCTCTTTCTATCACATAACCACCCACCACTTCTCCTTCCCCATCAATTTGGCATTACCACTAACCAACCTTTTCCACCGCAAACCACTTACAACAGTCTTCCTCTGCTGTAAACTGCATAGCAGCTCCACTGTGGTTGTGCTGCCACCCTTCATTGCTTACTCTCTCAACAAACCCTTCACATTCAACACTTTAAGTTTCTGCATTTTGCCTTCTCCACAGACCAAACTGTGCACAACACTTCCCCACAAACCACCTGATCACATACCATAACAACATCATCTCTGTGTAACTTCACCAGAAACCCATCATCCTAAACCCCACTTCATATTTCAAAACATATCAAACATCAAATACCCCCACAGCCATATCCAATATACGTGATCAACCACTCTTTCGACATTTCCACTGCAACTTCCTATACAATCACCAAGTGCTCTCCTCGCTGCCAACAACACTACCTTTTGCAATTCACATACGCGACTTCCAACATAACAGTCCATCCACATCGGCAGCCCACAAACACCATCAGCCACCTGCCTACTGCCTATCACTGGCATTATCGCTTAAACTTACCTTACTGCCATTACACCAACTCAGAACAAACTACTATAGCTACTACAAAAACATCAACCACCCTCCCTTTAGTGATGGGATATATTTATATAAAATTTTAAGTGCAAATTCTCTAATTTAGTGATGTACTATCCAAGGAAATCATGATAGAAGTTTTATTTATAGTTATTGATCTCTATATCCATAGGTCGAATGACACTTTAACTGTCAACCGCACCTTAGCAAGCCAAACTGGACAACTTGCAATAAACAAGTCTTAGTTCATTGAAACAATTAATTGTACGATGTGAAATATAGAAAATATTTCAACATGGTACTTACGAGATACTTATTTTACACCTAATCATGTGCAATTGCTTATGCAAATTTATTTTAATATGAAAATTATAGATTTCTCTAATTTGATAGTACTATTACACCTAATCATGTGCAATTGCTTATGACAATTTATTTTAATATGAAAATTATAGATTTCTCTAATTTGATAGTACTAAGTTACTTGTCCAATTTATTTTAATGGTACAAATCCGTTGTATTGTAGGATTATTATATATAAATGGACGATCGACTATGGATGTATCGTAGGGTTTGTGAAGGTTTTGTAACTCAAGAATTTTATGATGGTGTTCGAAGATTTGTTAATTTTGCATTTTCTCAAGCATTACCAGAAAGGGTTGTTAGATGTCCATGTGTGAAATGCGATAATAGAAAGTTTCAAAATAAAGAGGTTGTCATAGCACATTTGCTACAGAAAGGGTTTACTCCACAATACTCACGTTGGATATACCATGGGGAGATGGATATAGAAGAAACGTCAACGTCAGGATCTTTAAACAATAATAATGTGAATGATGTCAACCCATATAGGGAAATGATTATGGATGCAATTGGTGAAAGTAATATCCATCCAAATGAAGAATATGATTACATAAATGAAGAAGCACCTAATTTTGAAGCTAAATGTTTTTTTGATATGTTGAGAGCTGTTAATGAGCCTTTATATAGCGGTTGCAAAACTGAGACTGTTGTCAGCATGTGTGAATATGATGGTATTAAAGGCCCAAACAAGATTGACACATGCCGGGTTTAATTATGCTAGTTCCATGATCAAAAACTTTTAACCCGAAGATAATAAACTAAATGCTAATTTTTATGAGGCAAAAAAAATGTTGAAACCTTTAGGACTTGGTTATGAAAAAATCGATGCATGTCATAAATTTTGCATGTTATATTATAAAGAGAATGAGGCAAAGATTGTTTGTGATATTTGCAAAGAGCTAAGATATAAGTTTGATAATTCTAGTAGTTGTAGGAAAAAAAAATCTGAAGTACAACTACGTTATTTTCCTATCATACCACGTCTAAAAAGACTGTTCATGTCTTCGAAGCATGCTAAAGACATGACATGGCATTATTACAATCGTTCCACCTGTGGTAAATTGGCTCACCCAGTTGATGGTGAAACATGAAAGCATTTTGATCAGTGTTATCCCGACTTTGCTAATTCTCCACGAAATGTTAGGCTTGGACTTTGTACAGATGGATTTAGCCCATTTGGAACTAGATCGACGACTTACTCATGTTGGCCTGTGGTTTTGGTAGTGTATAATTTGCCACCATGGAAGTGTATGAAGAAGCCATTCATGTTCTTAAACATGATTATCCCAGGTCCAAAAAGTCCAGGAAAAAACTTGGATGTTTTTCTACAACCTTTGATTGATGAGTTATTGGATTTATGGCGAGGTGTAATGGCTTACGATGTGCATAAAAAAGAAAATTTTCTTTTAAGAGCTTCATTGATGTGGACCATCAGTGACTTTCCAGCTTATGGAATGTTGTCTGGTTGGAGTACACATGGTAGATTAGCATGTCCTTATTGTATGGAACAAACAAAATCATTCACTCTTCATAATGGTGGTAAACCTTCATGGTTTGATTGTCATCGATGTTTTCTACCATTTGACCATCCATTTAGAAAACAAAAGGACAAGTTCAAGAAGAATAGAGTTGAATTAGATAGTGCTCCCATCCAACGTTCTGGCACTGATTTGAAAAATATTGTGTCTCAATTGCCTTATATTGCACCTGGGTTTAAATCAGGAAATAAAAAAATAGCAGGTTTTGATGAAACACACAATTGACTTCGTAGAAGTATATTTTGGGATCTTCCATACTGGGAGAATAATTTGATTCGTCATACTATAGATGTAATGCATGTGGAGAAAAACTTTTTTGATAACATATTTGAGACACTAATGGATACCGATAAAACAAAAGACAACTTAAAAGCTAGATTTGATCTAGAAAAGTATTGTAGTAGAATACGATGGATGAGCTTAGTTAAACATCACAATGGTCGTTATTTCAAGCCGAAAGCTCCTTATTGCCTTACAAAAGATAATCAAAAAGATGTCTGCAAGTGAGTTAAATCAATAAAATTTCCTGATGGGTATGCTTCTAACATAAGAAGATGTGTTAATGAGACTGAAACAAAAATAAGTGGGTTCAAGTGCCATGATTGTCATGTGTTTATGCAAAGACTTCTTCCTACAGCCTTCCAACCATTTATACCAAGAAATGTATGGGAAACTTTGGTGGAGTTAAGCAACTTTTTTCGTGAACTTTGTGCAAGAAGTTTAAATATTGAAAGCATGATGCTTCTAAAAAAGAATATCATTGAGATTACATGCAAACTTGAGAAGATATTTCCTCCTGGGTTTTTTAATTCTATGGAACATTTAGTTGTACATTTGTCATATGAGGCTTTGCTTTGTGGTCCGGTTGGATATCACTGGATGTATCCATTTGAACGGTACGTTTTTATAATAACGTTGAAGCTTTATTAGTACTTTATTATTGATATTCCAACAATTTCTTTTAATGCAATGTAGGTATCTATTTTATTTAAAAAGAAAAGTAGGAAATAAAGCACATGTTGAGGGATCCATTGCTGAAGCATATGTCATTGATGAGATTTCAAACTTCTCATCATGTTATTTTGATCCGAATGTAGAAACAATTTGGAATCGACCTCCTAGAAATGATGATGGAGGAGAAGTTATATTTAATGGACGTTTGTCTATATTTTCTCATTCAGGAAGAGTATTGTCTAATGCATTTATTAGGCGGAATCTCTCTGAATTTGAACATCATGCCATCCATAAGTATGTGCTATTCAACTGCACCGAAGTAGAAGAGTATGTGAAGTACGTATATTAAGATTTATAGCAAAGTAGTTAAATCATATACTTTTTGGTTTAACTCTATTTTTGTTGCTTACAGTGAATGTAAAAATGGATTAATTAGCCAATACCCTACAGAAAGTGAAAGTTTTATTGTTACAAAGCTTGAATCTATATTTCCTGATTGGTTAAAAAATCATGTAAGTTTTTTTAGTACGATGTGATTTCTAATAAATATAAATAATTTGAACACTAATGATGATTATGCCATTTTTTGTATATAGATTCCGTTTCAACCGAGTGGTATTGGACATCAATTATACTTACTTGCACAAAAACCGGATTACATAGTTGAGTGCTACAATGGTTATTACGTCAATGGCTTTAAATTTCATACACTTAACTATGGAAAAAACAAGGCAACGATGAATAGCGGTGTTTGTGTGAAAGGGAGCTGTTACGATGATTTGGAAAACGATTATTGTGGATTGTTAAAGGAGTCATAAAGGTTAGATATCTTGGAGAGAAAAATGAGATATTCATATTTAGTTGTGAGTGGTTTGACACGTTGAGTAGAAATGGAATGAAAGTGCACCATACAAATGGGCTAGTAGAATTGAATAAAAATTCTTGGCTACAAACCGATGATATCTTTGTATTCGCCCAACAATGCCAACAAATCTATTTATTTTCCAAGCCTGGGTGTGAATCAAACGAATGGGTAACAGTAATTAAAACGGTAGCTAGAAGCCGATTTGCAAGTGATGTGTTAAGCCCTAACATAATGGATGACGGCTTAGATGTAGATCAAGTAGATGAGATGTCTCAACCCTCCATTGTCAGTATCGATGATAACTCCAATCAACCATTTATTATGGAGCATTTTGATGCAGTTGATGATGATGAGTTGGAACGTGCAATGCGACTAAATGATGTTTATTATTCTGGCTCGGATGATGATGAAAACGCGTATGATGTTGAGGTAGATTACGATGAAGATGTTGACCTTGATGATGAGGATGAAGATGGCGATCAAGATAAAAATATTAATGATGAAGATACTGAAGATGAGTTTGCATTATAATCTATCGAAAATATTGTGCATTGAATAAAGTTTATGCAACTTACATTTGTTTACATTAATGTTAAGAAGATTTTATGGTGATTTATCAAAATATTCATTTATTAACTAGATGCATTTTCTGAAGTTAAGCCTTTAATTTTGAATGTGGAAGGATTATTTACACTGATACCATTAACTTTTATTTTACTGTTTTGGAAGTTGCATGGAGATAAGTCATGCACTATACTTCCATTCTAATTGCACTTTCTTAAGCATACAAATTTGACCTTTTAATGGGTAAATAAACTGACAGCTTAAGTATGCTTGTTTCCTTGCTCAATATAATGTAGTTATGCACATGAAAAGGTAAGTGCGACCGCGATTTAATTTGTGGTTTAATTTCTGAAATACAGTCTCAAAAAATGATTTTAATTTTTCAAGTTAAAAGGATACACGATAAATATTAATACCAATATTAAGTTCTAGTCGATATTTCATATATCTTCTTGGTTTCTTTAAATTGAATGCATGCATAGTACAGTCCGATGTAAATATACAGAAAATATAGTTCTTTACCTTTTACCCCATCAAAGATAACTTTTTGAATAGTGGCATGAAGTAAATATTGAGATAATTTCAATACATTGATGTTTCTATGATTTGATTTAAACTATGGACAAATACCGCATGCTATAGGCAGATAAGGAAATTTCAAATTTGTGGGAAGAAATTAGTTAATTGTGTTTTCTATACAATTTGGACTTACTGCATGATCTACCTTTTTTTCTTTTTTATTTTGTTAATATAGTATATCTACCTATTAAAAAAATTATTGTTGTTGAGCTAATGATTTGGTTATAATGCACACTCAATTCCTCCTTTAATATACCATCTTCATTTCATGTTGTAAATCATTTGTGCTTAACCTCTTCAGTTCCGTTCTGTATTAGTAATAAGTAATTACTATTCTCTAATCTTCATTTCATGTTGTAAATCATTTGTGCTTAACCTCTTCAGTTCCCTTCTGTATTAGTAATAAGTAATTACTATTCTCTAATCTGCTGCATATGGTAACTTTTTTCTACTGGCTAATTTGGTAAATCCTATGTTTGTACTATTTATGTGTTTTATTTTGTTTTATTTAAAGAGTAGAGAATATTACTATAAACATATAAGGAAATTTAAGGTTTATGGGAAGTTACTTGCATTTTTGTACAAAATGTCATCTTAATGCACATCTAACATTTAATCTATGTTATCAAGGTTTTTGGTTTCTAATTATTCATACTTTGTTAATAACGTGTATGGTATTATTATTTTTTAAAACTTTTGGGTTATTTGGTTATAGATTGTTATATTTGAGATACCAACTATGGACCTATATCAGTTAATCAAACAAATGTTTGTAAAATTTCTATTCAAGTCAAACTAATAGTCATGCAAAGATTTTAATGAAATAAAACAAAATAAACCGCTTAACCTCCAATTTATAGTTTTTCTATATTGTCTCCTTTTGCTATCAATTTATCTTAGTACCTTGGATCCTAACTAGGTTATAACTACAAAGTAAGTTTCATAAACTTAACGATCTTTGTGGATTTCTTGATGGTGATGCTAGGTTGTTTTATGGCATTATTTTTAGTAAAAGATCTTACATTTTCATCTATGTTGTTTATGGTTATTTATAGCAAAAATATATTAGACTTTCATTCTTTTTCCTTATGCTATTGCGAATATGCAGTAACATGATATTGTTGGTTTCAGGTGTCATTGTATTGGAATTAGTTAAGTTGCTCCAAATAATAACAAAATGTATTGAACTGTAAATTTAATACTTATGTCTCTGTGTACATATGCACACTAGAATTAAGTTTTTCTTTGAATTTGTACTTGATAATATGTACATACTAAATTTCTAATAAGATGCATTATATGCTTGCATACATATATATTCAGGATAATCGTAAATTGCTATTTAGAAGCAGCAAAGATGATGGGAATACATGATAATCATTATGATCATTATGTCAATACCTTTGTATATGCATACAACGAATGTTTATTATGTCAAATGCAATGTAATTTCTTTTAAATAGATTGTCAAATCTTATACAAAAACATGTTCTATTTTTTTACATCAACATGCTTTGTATATCGAATGTACTTCACAGTTAACGTACAATAGAATCTAAGATAGTAAAACTACTTGCTAAAATTTCAATGTTGTAGAAGATGATATATTTGATCTTAAATAACGTTCTATGTTGGTTGTTTGGATTAATAGGACTAATTTTACAAAGTATCACCTATTTCCTCACTGACTTAAAATGGAAATGCAATGAATTATACCGGTTTAGATACTTTGTTTGGAAATGAAAATTAGCTGTCTAAAATATCTCAAAAACTCATTCAAACTAGACAACTCATGTAGTGTGACTAATATGAGTGAGTGGAGATGACTGTGATTGCAAGAACTGTGACTGAACTGAACATCTAACGCTGTTAGTTTGATAAGATGGTTGATATTAGCTGCTTGGTATCCATATTAACTACTAATCTCAACTGTCTTTTATCTTTTGTTTGTCTTTTCCATCTTCTCCGACTAATTTTGTTATATAGATAATGCCTGGTGGATCCGTAACTAGACGTCTTTTTCAAAGAAGAACTTATTCAAATCAATCAAACAATGTTGCCATATCTAATTCGCAACATAGCAGTGGACCATCATGTGAAGAAGATTTAGAGAGGACAACCAATGTTGATGAGGGGGACGAACAAGTTGAAGAAGAAGAAGATTTTGAAACCATTCCCACTCAAGGCTACAATCCCCCAGTTGATCCTATTACAAAGAAACCTCCATTGGAATGGAAAGACAATTGGTAATAAATTTTTTATATTAAGTTTGAATATCTGTTTATGTAATAATAGACTATTGAAGGAATTAATGAATCTAACATATTTTTTCTTTTAGTTTCCTCAACCAAAAAGCCTCGCGTATAATTGGGCAAATATGGTCTAGACGGTTTACTGGACCTTGGTTTGAATTTAAGTCCGTACCTCCAGAAATTAGAAGCGTACTCTTTGATGAATTTAAGGTATCGCCTCTTTATCCATTTATTTTTTTCCATAACAAAAGTTTATTTATATTATTGTTTTTTTTCATGAGTGCTTTAAGTCTCAACGAGCTTAGGTATAGTTCTCAGGTATTCAACAATATTGGCTTCATGTACAAATAAATTTTATTTTAAGTATGAACTCTCCTTCATTTTCTGTGAATGCTAGTAAGTGTATTTAGTTCATACCTCATAATGATCAAAGAAACATTCAAACAACCACCCAGCTAGTCATATTTGTTCAAATCTAACTTGAATAATCTTGCATTATTTATTTTTAAATTGTTTCATAAAACAAAAGAATTACAATTTATTTAACTAGGGTTGGCCACCTCTTCCATCTCCATCTCAAAAGCTTATCCACCTACTTCGCTCTTCTCTATTTCTTCTCTTCTCATCACACCCTCTTCTATTAAATCTCCTTTCCATTTTAATGATTTTCGTGTCGCCTTCTATTTTCCCTTTTTGGCCTCATATGGTATTTCTGTGCTATTCTACTTCACGTCTTGGTTCCCTCTTAGTTCCTTGTATATATGTTTTCAATCGCTTTTTCTCTTTGTTAACCTAAGCTCGCCTTCCTCCAGTACCAGACGTTCAGCAAGAGCTGAAACGCATTAGCAAGTCATCACCTTTCCAACCACATCCCTCTGTGCATCTATCCAGACCTTGGAAATTTCAATGGTGTGTGGTTCGTCATTTCTGAAAAGGCTAGGAACTGGTTGGGATTTGGCTGTTATTATTTCATGTTTTGGGGTTTTGAGATTTGATTTGTATGTCATGATGTTGAGTTCTGCAGATCGTTATTTGTTGGCTTTGTCATTTTGGCCGTTTAGCTTAAGATTGTTTATGTTCTGCTTCTCCAATATTCCAATGCTTTGTCTTATTTCCTTCCTACAAACATCACCGAAGGGATCACCTTGGAAACAAAAGTGTTTTGCCTTGAAGTTGACTGTCCAGTTAGAATGGACAAGGTGGAGGATATTGACTTATTGGGGTTGCGTTTGCACAAATTATCCATATTCCATGGCTTGTGAATTTGCCTTGGTTCCCGTTGCTAAGGATGTGTAATTTGTTAGAAGTTTATGCTTTTTCCTTGAATTGAAAATTTGGTAAGTTGCTTGGAATTTTGCAGTTTCAGCTTGTTGTTGAAGCAGGTCTCTTTGGGGTTATGTCTCGTGTTTGTAATGTGTTTTGCCCTCATGTCATAGTCTTTCTAGTGTCATAGCGTTTGGCATGGTATTTGTATGTTATTGAATTGTGTCATGGTGCCTCTGATTAGTGTAGCTTGTCTTCAAGTTTTGTAAGAGTGTGTTATAACCCATAATCAAGGCCTCACATTTGTTTTTAACTTTTATAAAGCAGTGGATCCCTGGAAACCGGCTTGTCTTGCTAAAGATATGTTTATACCACACACATATTATATTTAATTAATAAAGATTAATTAAATGAAACAAAATAATCGAATAAAATGTGATTTTTTTAATAAAAATAACTAGATTGGATCTAGTATTAAATATGAGACTTCATAAGCGCACTAAGATCCAATTAGAGATTTATTTTTGAAACTTGCTCATTTCCACCGCTGTAAGCCAAGCCTGATCCATAAAAACACATGTATGGCTCTCAGCCTGCTCACTCTCAGCTGACCACCTCTATATTTAACTAGATCAACTGAAACCAGATTATGGAGCATAATATTAACATGCGGCCTTATTAGTCATGTATCATTCTCACATGATGTGTATTTCTTGAGCATAATATGTTTTATGCAGAGGCATTTCTCATATGATGAAACTCATGAACCGACAATCCGAAGAATATGGGAGACTACAGCAAAAGACAATTTAAAGAAAAAATTAAATCGTGCACGAGAAGCAGCAAAAATAGCTAATAAGACAACAAGTATAGCAGAATGCAAGGATCATCCACCAGTTTGGATTCGTCGTGATATTTGGAATGAGATGATTGATATACGTTGGGCACAAGAGGAATTTCAGAAAAGAAGAGAAACAATGAGAAAGAATCGGCTTACATCGAAAGAAGGGACTTTTACTCGTTATTGTGCCGGTTCAGTTTCGATAGCCTCGCATAATGAACAAGTTGTAAGTCAAATATTCTTCAAATTGTTTTTCATCTTATAAACTACTAACTATATCAGTTAAGTATATATGCTGAAAATTTCAAAGTAATAAATAGATGAAACTAAGAAGATGTATGTATCATATCACTTTGCACGTCACTAGAGGAGGAATGAGTCATTATTGCCTCAACTGCAGTTATGTACTGTTGCCATGGCAGCATTTTATTCCTGCCTCTTAGCAACTTTTTATAAATACCGTTGAATCAATATGTCGAAAACTATAGTGTTTTTGACGTTGTTGCCAATATATTTCAACTATGCACTAGGCTTCGATGAAATTCTAAGCTTTGCCTATACACACCAATTTTTGTGATTTTGTGTGCTACAGAAATTAGATTTTATAGTACATCTTGCTATCCCTATATCAGTAGCGAACCTGAATTTATAGAAATTGATAAATCTAACAGGATTTATAAATACATATGTTAAACCATTCATTACCATAGTACGGTAAGTCGTCGAGATAGTATTATCCCTTAGTTATAATCATATCCAACATATTGCTAACCATTCGAGCATGATATCGAGCAATATAAATGTATAAATAGTGCAAGCATGTAGAATTTCACCCTTACTAATACCCATAATTTTCTAATATTTATGTAAATGAATGCAGAAAGTGGTGACGGGAAAGGAACCAGCATTTCATGAGGCATTTCGATATTGGCACGTTTTGAAAGATCCATCGAACTCCTTAAAAAATATCAAAAAAATATGTAGGAGTAGCAGATATGTGGATAACAAATCTGCAAAAACAATGGTAATTATTTTATTTAGTTAAATTGTTAATATGTACGCAATGTCGATTGATTTTACATATTGATCAGGAGAATTATCTTAGCAAAAAGGCCGAGTCAGAAGAAGAAATGGATGTTTTTAATCCACAACATTGGATGGATTCATCAGGGGGACTTACAAAAGGAAAGTTGTATGGAGCGCCTCATGTAGACGTTAGTAGTTTACATGGAGTTTCTAGGTCTTCTTCAACCAGTGCTCATCGAGGATGTACTTCTACTCCAACTCCATCTACTCAACCAATACAGACACAATTTTCATTGGAAGAAATTGTTCAACGGTTAGAGCTATAAAACCTAATTATGCAATTAATGTTGAATGATTATGTAGTTGTTTGTTTTAATGCATGTATTATCTGTAAATAGGGTGTTGGATAAATTATCGCAGTCGCCTGGTATACCTATGCAGTCCACTGCACATACACAGACAACTGATCGTGTTGCAGTGTCTTCGCAACCGGCTGTGCCAACATCACCTTATATTCCTGATCAGTCCACCATGCCTACAGAGGCGACCGTGCCTACACAAGCCACCATGCCTGCACAGTCACAACAAATGGGATTTTCTCCATTTAATGGTACATTTTCTCATTTCACGGGTTAGTATATTTTTTCATTATTTCTATTATTCTTAGTGCTAGCCTTGTTGCAATTGATGATCATCTATTTATATTATATAATATGCCTACTAGATGAGTCAATAATAATTTACTTGATTAATTGAAAAAACATAGCATTACTGTTTGGACTGAAATATGTGTTACAAACTTGTAATCTTGATTCAAACTAAGATTACAAACTAAGATAGTTTGTAACAGAGTTCAAACTATTGGTTCAGTTACAAACTTGTAACCAGTTACATATATATTCAGTTACAAACAGAGTTCAAGTTCAAAGTATAGAGGAATTCATTCAGTTGGCTTCGAAAAAACTTTTCAATTATCATCTAGCATCATTGAGCTCTATGCCCCACTTCTGCAAAATCTAGATATTTCCGATTGTATGAGTTGTTTTGACCTCCGATTTCATCATGAGATATGGTAAATCATGGTGATAAGGCAGCATGAAGCAAGTTAGCTAATCTTATCTGAACTCTGTAATTAGGATCTTATCAACCTGGCTTCGTCTTTGAGATCAAGGGAGTTATTTGTATTTAAATTAAGCTTTAATTTCATTAGCATCCAATGTATCTTGTGTAATTGCAGTTGAAGAATAAGTAATTGATGCTCTCTGGAAGTTCCTTCCATATAACACATTCCACTTCACAGTTGACCCCCTACTGTCATACTTTGTCTGTTCTGTTAATTCTTCCTAGAAAAACTCTATACGCACAGAAAGACCGTTTTTTTTTACTTTTAATATTGTTCCATATAACTGGGCACCGGTGAAGTTGATCAAAAGATTGTCTGCATGCTTGCCATGTCTGATTGAACGAGAACTAGTATTGTCCACGCCATTCCCAATAGTCTGCATCTCCTCCTGTGTCTATTTTTACCTGGTTGATTAGTAACATTATCTGCTCTGATAAGCATTCCTACATCGCTACTAGTTCTGCTCAAGGCTCTCAGCATCCCAGTGCTCTAATCTCAAGTTTCTTAATTTTATCCAGATGGGAATATCTTGTAATATTTCAATAGTAAAATCCGTCCCCATAGTCCACTGTTTTATAATAATAAAGCTAGATTCAAAAGTGTAAGGGCCATTGTCTATAATCTTTTCAAAATCAGTGTTAGTAGAAAAATGTACTAAGAGATTAGCTGAGTGGATTTCCAGTTTGTATATGGATTCAGCCGTCCATTTTCTGTCGATGTAATTCTTGAATTGATAATAATGTATACTTCCATTTACTGTAAAAAAAAAAAAGTTCAAAGTATAGACATATATATTCTGTTACAAGTTCAGAGTTTGCAACAGAGTTCAAGATTACGTGTGTGTGTGTGTATAGCCATTCAGTTACAAGTTTGAGCCATTCAGTTACAAACTTTGAACTCTGTTAATATATATTCTATAGACGTGCAAGATTACAAGTTTGAGCCATTACAGCTGCTGTTGCCATTCAAATATAGTTTCCTAGGTTTTGTTTTATCCTAGTTTTTTGTATGTCTAAATTGGAGAAAATAAGAAAGAAGAGTGACTAAAAAAGGAGTAAGAACGAGCCTTTATTTTACAAGTTTAATTTTCTAAATTTCAGAGTTGCAAACAGCTATAACGTTTTTAGTAAAGCTATCAAGCCCGGAAATTAAGACAGCTATAATGTTTTCTGTAACGCCTTATCTTTTTGATGACGTCCATGCTTATTTCCATTAAATGACTTAATTTGTATGTATTTTATGTAGCAGGTCACAAGTCTATGTCGTTGGGAGCATATCCGTCGCAACAATCACCTTTGCATAACACATTTGGGACTGCGTAACAAAGCATGCAATTTTTTGATTTAATGCAACAACAACTACCACATGTGCAACAATATTCACATATGCAACAGTTTTTAGGACCATCAATGTCTCATCAGCCTTATCAGTCATCATGCAATTTCGGAGAACATCAACATCATGGTGGTATGGAGTGATTAGTGTTCCCTACTTCACTTTTTTTTTTTTTCCTTGTCGAAATAATATATGTACATGTATGTCAGTGGACTTATTTTCTTTGTTTTTTGTTTCTAAAGTAACATGTACTTCTTTCAACGAACATGTTGAATTACCTTTTTGTTAATGTAATATGTTTGGATATGTTATCTTAACTTTCTTATGCATGTCTTAAGTTAAATTGAGTACTTTATCATTAATTTGTGTGTTATTAGTTTATATGTAGTTTTTATATAATACATAATAAATTTTGACATGTATATGAAATTATAACGTTGATATTTTGAATTCTTGGTTATATTCCACCGTTTATTATTGTGGGTATCATATGTTGCTAAATCATGCAAATTTAAGACTAACTAAAGACAAAATTTCGGTCTTTAAAATTCAGTTTTAAATATATTTAAGACAGCAATATCAGTCTTTACATCTTGAGACTGAAATCTCGTCTTAAATTTTTTTTTGGGACTAGTAATTCAAAGACTGAAATTTTAGTCTTTGGTCAGTCTTTAAATATAATTTAAAGACTGATTTGCTTTATTAAAGACTGGAATATTCAGTCTTTAATCATCTGTTTTTTTGTAGTGGCAAATTGAAAAACCAAACTTGAATGCAGAAAACGAAGATATACAGCAATAGAAACTTCTTGCAGAAACAGAAATTTTATTAATACACTAGATAGTGTTACAAAGCTCGGATACAATGAAGAGAAGAAAGGGAATGAAGAAAAAATTTCTGATGATCTCTCTTCAGAGTAGTGTCCTCCTTATATAGCATCTTCTCTTCTTTATTTGTTACTACTTAGCTTGAATATCTGTCTATTATAGGGCTAATATGTGTCCCTTCTAGGTTGAGGATGTGTCCATTATTTTAATCTTTGCAGAAGATGAGCTGGTAAGGCTAAGGGGCGATATGTCACCCTAGTGTAGAGGGTAGATTCTTTGTCCTTTTATTCTGGATGCCGGCCCACCATGCTTCTGATTTAATTTTGAATTTTTAGATTACCTAGAGATTCGTCATCGAAAGGATCGGTACCCATAGTATCTCTTATTATAGAATCTTATCTAAGTATTTCCTTTTCTACTTGCTCTTCAAAGTATTCTTCTTGAGTCATTATGCCAACTGGGCCAATTTTGAGACTGTCTAAAAAAACGCTGAACCTTCATTATTCTGTCTATTGATGGTTTGAAAGCTGATAGATAGTCCAACAGCAATATTGTTTTGCCTTCAGTGGCAGAGTGTGATCCAACTTCGCCTTTATTAATGGCCTCAGAGAAGAATTCTTGTGCTGCTAGGATTCTTTCATTTTCTTCATTAAATTCTTTGCGATTGATTTTAACGAATTCATGTTGAGGATTTTCAGTTACTCTATGTAATTCTCATAATTGGATAGAGGGATAAAGATGTATCTACTGTCTTTCTTCCCAAACGCTCCAAATTCTGAACATGAACATGGTAAAAAACCGGCTTAAATGCTCAACAAGTTTTGCCGTACATGTTTTTGGAATATAACCTGAATATTCTTCAGGATGGCTTGTGTTGACATAAATTTCGTGCACTAAGCCCTTTTTGATATCTTTTTGATACTTTTGTATTTCAGAAAAACAGGCTATAAGGCGCGGTCTTCTGTTGTTATTAAGAATTAACTATTCATTTTCTAAGAGTTTAATTAATTCTGTGTCTTCTAACTTTTTGAAGAACAGAAGAAGATTACTTTCATCGATGAGATGTTGCTGATATAAAGAGATCATATCTTGGACTGTCATTTCAGCCTTCATCTCTTTGGTTTTTGTGTTATCTATCTCATAAAGTCTAAGTAATTCTAGAAAATCTTGAATTCTTAGATTTATGAGATTGGATGTTTTCATTTGAGAAAATATTGTTTTCAAATGGCTATGTTCAGCTTTGTTGTCGGTCAACAACTCTGCTTCTTTTAAATCTAGAGCTTCAGACCAAGATGTAAAAGAATGTTGTGATAATTTAGTCACTATTTTCTAGGTTTCTTTCAATTTTTTCTCTTTCTAGGATATTGCATGCTTTAATATCAAATAAGCTTTTTCTAGTTGAGTTAACTAGAAATTTACAGCTCTATGGTCTGTAGATTGGATGGCTTTAAAGCATCCGTTGAAATTGCCATGTAAATTAGGATTTGATGCTTTCATCTCTAAGTTGTACCAATCTTTGAGATGTATGGTCTTTGCATGCCTATGGGAGTAATTACTTTTCCTTTGTTCATTGGAACAAATTTCTAAGTTGTATTGGAAGGTGTTGCCTTGCCTTTGTTTGTTTGAGTGGTTTTAGTCCGTTGGACCTTCTCTTCTTTTACTCCTGTTGGAGCATTGGTTTCTTCGGATTCTTATGAAGACGAAGCCTCTTTGAAGGTTTGCTTAGCTTTTTTGGATGATTTCACTTGTTGGAAATCTTCATGCCTTTTCATAGTTTCTAATAATTCTTTGATTCTTTTTATATCGTCTTCATCCATTTTTCATAACCTGGTAAGAAGATCCGTAGCAAATTTAGTGTAGCATGTAATGTATTTGACATCATAGTTACAGATTTCTAAATACATAGCTAATCTAATTCTCCGAAGGTTTTATTCTGGATTGTTTACAGTTTTCTTTTTTAAGAATTGAGCAACAGATTTTTTATCTGTCTCTATTACAAAAAGTCTATGCAGAAGATAAATTTGTAAACTTTTGATTGAAAATTTAATAGCTAGTAAATCTTTGTCATAGGTAGCATGTTTAATCTGGGGTTTGCTAAACTTTCTAGAGGAATATGCTACAACTTCTTTTTGTTTAGCAATTAATACTCCTGCCCAAAAATTATCAGAAGCATCAGTTTGTGGTGTAAGTAATTCTTCATCTGAAGGAAAATAGAGGATCTTTTGATCCTTTATTAGGTCTTTAATTTTTTGTATTTCTTCTTCTTCTTGCTTTTGTAAGGTAATAGGAATTTTGTCTGTGTTCCATTTCTTGGTTGTTCTCCATTATGTTGTTTATATTGTGCGTGTTCATCGGTAAGCTTTTTCTATAAATTTTGGGTCTTAGCAGATAAATTAGGAATAAATTTTCTACCGTAGTTTAATAATCCTAAGAAACTTTGGAGTTCTTTTAATGTTTTAAATGTATTGGGAAAATCTTTAATTTTAGTATAAATGTGTTGTTGTAATTATATTTGTCCATTTTTAATTCTTTTTCCAAGAAAATCTATTTCTTTTTTAAATAATTCAATTTTTTTAGAACTAGGAATAACACCGTTTTGAAGTAATATTTGAACTACTGCTAGAAGATGTTGTTTATGTTCTTCCGTAGAATTAGAGAAAACAAGGATGTCGTCTATATAGACAGATACAAAAGGTAAATGTCCGAACATAGAATTTATCCATTTTTGAAATATTTGTGTGCATTTTTTAATCCAAAAGGCATAACTAACCATTCAAAATGTCCTTGTGGGCAACTAAAAGCAGTTAACTCTATGGACTGTTTATCAGCAAGTTTTAATTGCCAAAAACCCGATTTTGCATCAAATTTACTATAATATTTTGCTCCTTGTATTTGTTTTGTTAAATGTTCAGCAGAAGGAATAAAATATCCATCAAATTATGCATAGCTATTAAGTTTTCTATAGTTTATTACCATTCCAGCTTTTCCTCTTTTAATTTCAGCGTGATTTCTTACTAAGAAAGCTGGGGATGAGTGGGTACTGAAACTTTTCTGTATTAATTTAAAATTTAATAGGTCTTTTATTTGTTTTGTAAATTCTTCTTTATCAGTTGGTGATACCATGATACTGTTAACTCGGACTTTGGCATATTTGTATTGTTCCATTAATTCAATTTTACAATACCTTGATGCTTTGCCAAACCATTTTAATGGATTTTCTGAATAAAGGGGTTCTAACATATTATGTATTAATATTTCAAATTCGTTGGTGGTTGGTATATTATATGAACAAATTTTTGATTGTATTATTTTCGGTGTTTTTACATGTTCAATTAATGTAACAGGTTTTTCACCACGCTGTGCTGCTGGAGTATAATGTGGTGCAATTGTAGCGGGTAGCGTTACTCGAGGCACAAGAACGCCATCTAATTCAAAATAATATTTGTTGAATGGAGGGAGATGTCTTAAATTGTTCATTCCAAGGATGCAATCACTATCAAATTCCATTGGTAGTAATACAAAGTCAAAGTTGTATATTTTATTATTTCCATGTATATCAGGTATTTGTACCTGTAAGTTTTTTGCTTTATGGGTAATAGGGACTTGTCTTCCCATAAAATCATTTAGCATTCCTTTTTTTTCTAAAGGTACCCAGAGTTACTGGAGAATAAATATTTCTTATGGTAAACTGGCTTCTGCACCAGAGTCCAGTAATGCATGTACCGTGAATTTTTGATATTCAGGGATACATATCGTTATTGGAAGATATATATGTAACTATGCCTTTCTTTTAAGATCTATGGATCAAATCATGATGCCTTATATTTTCTGTAGGAACCTTTATAACCATTCGGTTTGATTCATGTTCTTTTTGTTTTTCAAGTATTCTTGTTGTTCTTCCTTCTATTGGATTTTCTTATTTAAAGCTCATGCGATGACTGATACTTTTTAATATATTAGGAGTTAATTCAAAATCAGACATTTTATTGTATCATTGAGTTGTTTTTAATGTGTTGGGTGAATTTTTATTTTCTTCATTATTCTTGGTTATGGTGGAAATGGTATTTCCTGATGCTATAAAATATTATGTTTTAGATCATTCTGTTTTATATTTTATGAACTCGATCATTCTGTATATATTCTACTAAAGTAAAAAAAAAGTATAAAAAAAATTTAAATTTTTAAAATTAAATCTTAAGCTATTCTTTTGAGCATGATTCGTTATGAGTCTGCAAAACTTCTATGTCAACTAAAACTTTTTTCGAATTTTAAGTCAATTTGACGACCTATTGTTATTGATTATTACGCATTAGAGTAAGAAACGAACCATTGTTGCGCTCTACTTAAGTGAAGCGACGGTATAGGCTTGTGGTTGTTAATTCGAAGCCCAACCCTACTATAAAACCATGGTATGCTAGAAAAGTATTAAGGGGTATCGTGTCTAGCCACTTAATCTAGGGTCAAATCTAATCTAATAACTATAGGTTTGAGAATCAAGATTTGTTATTCGAATTAAGAATTTTATCTAATTGTAGATGTTTTGTATAAACTCATAATTGAATTATGTTCAAAAGACCCCCTTTTATGGAAAATAATAAGATTGTTATTCTCGACACACATAAGTGTCAGTTTGATCTAAATACTGAACAATATAAGCATGTTGTTCATATCCCCACTCATAAAAACCCAATAAATGGGATACATAACTTTACGATTGATCTACTTCAAGAAATTAGATTAGAAGTTAAAGATATAAGTAATAAACTACAAAAACAAATAGCAACCTTAGGATTTGGTCGAAATACACCAACAATACAATCGCTTAACAACATTCGAATGGTCAAATATACTTCTAAAGAAAATAACAAAATAAATGTTGAAGATATTGATCCCACTTACTATAAAAATTATCTTATTCTTCAAGAAAAAGAACCTGCAGGAGAAATTGATAGTACTGAAATTTATTCTTATTATGAAGAACATTCGACGGCGATAAACTGTTTTAAATATAAAGCAAATGAAGAACATTCTTCATTTGAAGATTCTGAGCAAGAATTTGAAAATTCCACAGAATCTGGTTATAATTCAGATACATCAGATAAACTTATTTACAACATAAACATTAATGAAGCCGGATCTAATAGAGGTGCTCTAATTTTACCTCCATGACCTCCTCCGGATAATGCTTCTGTTATGAACGATCTTAACTCTGATATAATTATGGAAGATAAGAAACATGAAGAAAATACATATAATAGTCCTCATACTGATCCTTACCCTGAAATGCTTAGCATGGTACTAGATCAGATTGGATTAGATTTTACTCTTCTAGAAAGCAACTTAAAGATTTTTATAATGAACAACCCTCTTCATCATATACCCTAACTTTTAATATAGATAGACTTCCACATAACATGGCTTCAAAATATAAGCGGAACAATCTATTTATTACCTCCGAATATGAGTGTAATGGAATACATACATTATGCTTCTAGTTATTGGACAAGAGAAGCTTTAGCTTGGTTACTAAACCTTGAAAGGATAAATCCAAATCAATTACAAAGAATTAGAAATATTAAATCTAAACAAGAAGCTCTTGGAGAATTATTAAAATTATTGTTAGTAGACTTTACAGAAGAAACTTTCCTAGAAGATACTGATTATGAAAAACAATTATTAAAAGTACAATTATGTGATATATGTATGTTAGAAGAATTCGATGCAAAATACATAGGCCTACTTTTTCGTTTAAAATAATGACCAGAAAGTTTTCTGGGTAAAAGGCTTTTTTACAAAAATACCTTATCCATGGAATAACATTATACAGAAAGATATGACATTTTAAGACAAAGTAATACCGATGAAAATCATAACACGGGCTTATTGAAAAAGGCATTTATGGATACTATGGAAAGGGTTTGTGAGCAAGCTAGTGCACACAAACAAATGAAAAATAAAATTAGAAACTCAAAACTGGAATTTTCTTATTGTACCAAGTACACTGAAGATATTAACGCTGTTAACCCTATCTCGTTCACGAGCTAACAGGTCTATGAGTTAAGCAGCTCACGACTCAAAAGGCTTCACGACTTAAGGAAATGAATGGTCTACGGCTTAAAAGGATTGTGCGGCTTTGAACATGTTACGATTTAAAGAAACACACGACCTAAGGATTTGTACGACTTAAGGCCTCTACGGGATAGGAAGCCTTACGAGTTAAGCTTCCTACGACTCAAGGCATCTACGAGTTAAAGGATACACGAATTAGAAACCTCCTACGAGTTAAAGCCTCTACGAGTTAAGGAGTACCCGAGGTAGGCTGCTTACGAGATAAGCGGCTCACGAGTTAAGAAGAGATAACGACTTAAGACCCTGATGACCTAAGGAGTCTATACGACTTAAGGGAGCTACGACATAACAGATTAAAGCTTGACCGAGTTAACAAGTGTTACGACTTAAAAAAAGTGTACGACCTAAAGACACTGTCTCTTAACTCGTCTACGAGTTAGGACTCGCCTTCACAAAGCCTGAACTCAGCTTTAAGCCGGAGGCAGCTGGTTAAGTCAACCACGACCTACGACTTATGATGAGTCGTATACGACATATACAAACAAGCCAGAAACTACAACCAGATAACTCGTAAACGACCTAGTACTTGAAGCGTGGGTTCGAAAAAGGCAGGAAGCTCTCTACAAACCAGAGACTCAGCTCAATGAGTCGGTCACGACTCATCCTAAGTCAGCAACGACTTACCTTAAGTCGGCCACGAGTTAGGACTTAGCACTTTTTCCGCCCAGAACTCTCTATAAATATGAAACCATCTCCAACATGCAAAGGACCTTTGGGGGCTCATTCTCTTCAAGCGCCATTACTCTGCCGAATTCCAGACGACTTCAAAGCCTTTTAGATCCAACAAACTTCTAAAGGAACTCCATGAAGGAATCATCCACATTCACCATGGATTTGAAGATGATTGTCAACATCAAAGCTTGAGCTACTTGTTTCACATATCCTATCACTTGAAGTGTGTTGTAATTGAAAGATCTTGTAAAGAATTGTAATCAAACTAGTGATAAAAAGATTAAAGTGGACGTAGGCTGGATTATAAGCCGAACCACTATAAATACTGTGTCTCTTACTGTTTTTCTACATACTTTCTGCTTATTTCTGTTTCCCGTACAAACGGGTGGTGCTTTCACAATCACATCTTATACACCAGGGTGTTAGCGTTTAAATTTTTTTCGTTAACATTTTGGTGCTTTCACTGAGAATTGAGCTCAGGACATCTATCATCATTGTTTCAGAAAGATTTGTAGATAGAGTTTCTTTAAGAACCAGAAGTCTATCCGAAATCATGGCTCCTGGAAGGAAAAGTAAATCTGTGAGATCTGCAAACATTCAAGAGGGAACCTCCACTTCCCCAACACCAAATCAAGCCACTCCAGCTGTTGGAGTTTCAAAAGCGGAATTGGACGCTGCTATCTTTGGGTTGAATCAGCAAATAAATGCCCAGAACGCGCAATTGGAAGCTCAGAATGCTCAGAATGCTCTGATTCTGAATAGGTTAAACGATCTGCTCGGGGCAAACCGTCAACCTGCGAATAATGAAAGGAACTTTGTCGGTAATGTCCATGATGCTGAAACTAGAAACATTCCCGAAAGGGCTGCTAGCCCCTTTGAACAGACATTGCCTGAGGCTGGAGGATCCAGAAATAGGAATGACGAAGAATATCTTTCTGGTATGGTTCGACAGATTATGAAAGAAAGTATGCAAAGGGTCGAAGATGAGAAAGAGTGGGGTTTCGCTCCGAGCAAGACTCCGTTTACTGAAAAGATCCTAAAAGCTGAATTCCCAAGGAAGTTCGTCCCTCCGACCATTCCAGCTTACAAAGGGACAAGTGATCCAAATGAGTTCCTGTACAAATATGATTGGCACATGACAGGTGCCAGAGCTTCTGACGAGATAAAATGCCGCTATTTTCCTGTGTATTTGGAAGGGGTAGCTCTGCTTTGGTTCACAAAACTACCTGTCCGGTCCATCGATCAGTTTTCAGACCTAACCAGGAAATTTAAAGAGCAATTTAGGCTATATGCTTCAAAGGCAAAAGACATCATGTCGTTATCCGGTTTGGAACAGAATCCGGGGGAAACTATCAAGTCTTTTTTAAATCGCTTTAATATAGCGTTAGCTGAGGTGGATAATGCAGAACCCCGCATGGTCTTGACCTATTTGATGAGAGCTATTGATAAGTCAAGTGAATTCGGAAAGTGGCTGAACATGAAGGAGCCAAATTCTCTGGAAAAGTTCTACAAAAAGGCGGATGAATTCATGCGTTTGGAAAGCCGCCCTGTCCCGGCAAAGGCAACAGTAGAGAAAGCTGAAGACAACACTGCTGCGCCACGTAAGAATGGATCTGTGGGACAGAAAAGAGAAAATAATGATGGAAGGAAACAACACAATTCGAAGAAGCCTCGATCCTTCAAGCCATCAGAATATACTCCTTTGTTAGAAACACCAGAGCGCATCTACTTGGCTACAAAAGATTCTTTTGAGTATCCCAAACCTCCTGTTCTCAGAACCGGAAGAAAAGCTGTGCAAAGTGGGAAGTTCTGTCGCTTCCATAATCAGCCTGGTCATGACACAGACGACTGCCGTCAATTGAAAAATATAATCGAAGAATTGCTAAGAGAAAATAAGCTGCAGCAATTTGTGAAGAAGAGTGGTAATGATCCTGCTTCGTCAAGTCAGGGGCAACAAGCTCTTGCTCATCAGCCCAGGACAAATGAGAAGGCCGCAGGACATGAATCTGGAAGGCCAGTTATTAATGTCATCACAGGAGGACCCCACCCAGCAGGCAGAAGCTGGGGTGAAATGGAGAGGTACACTCGAGCTCTGAAACATATGCCAACTGAAGAGAATGTCTTTGTTTTAGAGGACTCTACACCCCTGAAACAACAAAGGACTTTTAATGATGATATTGTGTTCAGGGCTAGAGATTCCACGGGCATTGAGGCCCCTACTTTGGACCCGTTAGTCATCTCGGCCGGTATTGGACCGGCTATTGTCAGAAGAGTTCTTATTGATTGCGGCGCATCTTGCAACATCCTCTTCAAGAAAACGTTTGACCAGATGAGAATCCCGATGGCGGATGTGCAAGCCTCATCTCAGAAGATTGTTGGCTTCACTGGGGAGCCAAAGCAACCAGTAGGAACCATTGACTTGCTTGTGGAACTCGGAGAAGGAGAAAGAAAAGTAGTTCGCAAGCAGACTTTTGTGATAGTAGATGAATTTTCTGCTTATAATGCTTTCTTTGGTCGACCTATTCTTGCTGCATTCAAAGCTGTCCTTGCCCCATGGTGTCTTACTATTAAATTCCCTACAGACAATGGGGTAGGGGTTATTAAAGGAGACCAGAACGCTGGGCGAGAATGTTATATGACAGAGCTGCGAGAAACAAGGAAGAGAGAAATGGGGAAAGATGCGGCAACCCCAATCCGCATCAAAATACCAACCCTATAGCAACTACAGGGCGGACCCTGCACTGGCGAGCATAGCGGGGCACGAAAAGTGATGGATCCTAGAAAGGCCAGTGCGGGGGAGAGTAGGGTGGTACCAGCAGAAACAACGATACCGGTGCCCGTTGATCTGAAGGACCCAAACAAGGTGCTGAATGTGGGTTCACAACTTAATGTGTCAGTTCAGAATGCCTTGATATCTTTTTTGAAAGCAAACCTGGATTTTTTTGCTTGGACCCATGCCGATATGTGCGGAATATCCCCAGAAGTTGCGGTACATGCTCTGAATATTGACCCAAAGTTCACGCCAGTAAAGCAGAAAAGAAGAATCCAAGGTCTAGAAAGGTCGACAGCATTGAAAGAGGAAGTTGACCGGCTCATGGAGAATAATTTCATCAGAGAATCTACCTATCCAAATTGGGTTTCAAATCCAGTGCTAGTTAAGAAAGCCAATGGTAAATGGAGAGTGTGCATCGACTTTTCAGATCTAAACAAGGCCTGTCCCAAAGACTGCTTCCCATTACCCAGGATCGATCAACTGGTAGATGGAACAGCGGGTCATGAATTGTTGTCTTTTATGGATGCCTACTCCGGATATAATCAGATCATGATGCATGAGCCAGATCAGGAGGACACAAGCTTTATCACCGATGTCGGTCTTTACTGTTACAGAGTTATGCCCTTTGGGTTGAAGAATGCGGGGGCAACATACCAAAGACTGGTTAATGCTATGTTCAAACCGCAGTTGGGAAAGACTATGGAAGTTTACGTTGATGACATGCTAGTAAAATCTAAGAAAGCAGTGGATCACATCGAACACTTAGCAGAAATGTTCGCAATTCTCCGAAGATACGGAATGAAGCTTAACCCTTTAAAATGTTCTTTCGGGGTAGAATCTGGGAAGTTCTTGGGTTTCATCGTGAGCGCTAGGGGCATTGAAGCTAGTCCAGCTCAAATCACTGCTCTAAAAGAAGTCAAAGCTCCTAAAACAAAGAGGGAATTGCAAAGTCTCAATGGAAAAATTGCCGCCTTAAGTCGGTTCATATCCAAAGCTACTGATAAATGCATTCCATTCTTCGACGCTCTAAAGAAAGGAAAGAAAAACTTTGACTGGGCTCCCGAATGCCAGAAAGCTTTTGAAGAATTGATTCAACATATGGAAACGCCTCCAATACTTTCCAGGCCCGGCGATGGCGAGGATCTTCTTATATACTTGGCAGTTTCATCTCATGCTTTAAGTGCAGCGCTGGTACGGGAAGACAAAAGGATTCAACATCCAGTTTACTATATCAGCAAAAGACTCACTGGGGCAGAAATGAATTACTCCAAGTTGGAAAAACTCGCCTATTGTCTATTGATTGCCTCAAGAAAGTTGAGGCAATATTTCCAGGCTCATCCTATCAAAGTCCTCACTGATCAACCTTTAAAGCAAGTCTTGTTTCGCCCTGAGACTTCGGGCCGCCTTTTAAAGTGGAATATTGAATTGAGCCAATATGACATCACTTATCATCCTAGGAAAGCGATCAACGGACAAGCTTTGGCAGATTTTATTGCAGAATTTACAGACAAGGGTAACAGCGAGGAAGAAACAATCGAGAACTCCCCAACCCAATGGAAGTTGTTTGTAGATGGCGCAAGAAATGATTACTGTTCAGGTGCTGGAATTGTTCTTGAAACTCCTGAAGGCCGGTCATTATGCTATGCGCTAAGATTAGAATTTCCTTCAACAAACAATGAAGCAGAATATGAAGCTCTGATCGCTGGTTTGAAAATTGCTAAAGAACTAAACATTCGAGCGTTACAGATCTTCAGTGATTCTCAGCTTATAGTATGCCAAGTCAAGAAGGAGTTTCAAACGAAAGGAGGAAATCTGCCCGCTTATGTGTCAAAGGCTTGGGAACTTTTATGTGAATTCGACCATTACACGATAAGTCATATTCCTCGAGAAGAAAACATGAAAGCAGATTCTCTCGCAAAATACTCAAGTTCTGGCGAAGCCCAATCCTTAGGGTTAGTTCCAGTGGAAGTTTTGTCAAATCCGAGCATTGATGAAATGGATATCGATTGGGTTATGAGTATGTCGCAAGAGCAAAAATCATGGATGACTCCAATAACAAAGTATCTACTCAATGGCTCTTTACCAGAAAACTCTAAAGAACGACAAAAGCTACTGAGAAAAGCTTCTCGATATATAATCCAGGATGGTCAATTATACAGACGAGGATTCTCAATGCCATTGCTTCGATGTGTATCCCGGGAAGAGTCCAAAACAATCCTAACTGAAGTGCATGGAGGAGAATGCGGTGATCATTCAGGTGGTCAAACATTAGCAAAGAAAATTCTCCGATACGGATATTTTTGGCCAGAAATTAATCGGGATGCCGCAGATTACTCCCGAAAATGTGACAAGTGCCAAAGATATGCCAAAATTCCTAGAGCACCTTCTACCGAACTCACACAGATGATCAGTCCATGGCCATTTGCAATTTGGGGAATGGATCTCATTGGGCCGCTACCAACCGCTAAATCAGGGATTAAATATGCTATTGTTGCGGTTGATTATTTTACTAAGTGGGCTGAAGCTGAACCATTGGCTACTATCACTTCTAAGAAAGTGATAAGCTTTGTGACCAAGAATATCATTTGCAGATACGGTGTGCCTCAAAAAATAATCACAGACAATGGTACTCAGTTTGAAAGTGAGGAATTCCAGGATTTTTGCAAACGATTCAAAATCCAGAAAAGCTTTTCGGCAGTAGCTCATCCGCAGGCAAACGGGCAAGTGGAAGCAGTGAACAAGATCATCAAATCAACCATCAAAAAGCAACTCGAAAGAGCAAAAGGTGGTTGGGTCGATAAACTACCACTTGCACTATGGGCATACAGAACTACTCACAAAACTGCAACTGGGCATACTCCTTTTTCGTTAGCATACGGATCGGAAGCAATGATCCCGGTTGAAACAGAGGTCCCTTCGCACAGAAGAATCCATTTCAATCAAGCAGAAAATGAAAAGCTGCAACTTGAAGCGCTGGATCTCCTTGATGAAAAAAGAGATGAAGCTAACCTCAGAGTTGCAGCTCATCAGCAAAGGATAGCCAGACATTTCAATTCCAAAGTTCGTCAACGCAGCTTTGAAATTGGAGATCTAGTCCTAAAAAGAATTATGACTGCGACAGGTGTGTTTGGGCCAAATTGGGAAGGACCGTATGTGATAGGTCAGAAACTTCTTGACGGCACATTCAAGCTCACCACAGTTGATGGAGATCAAATTCCAAGGGCATGGAACAGCAATCACTTGCGTCCATACTTTACTTGAAAATTTTGTTGAAACATTGTAAAAAGAATTATGAATGTATGATTCCTGTAATTGAAAGCAATTGTGAAACTGATGCAAGTAAATAATGAAAGAATATAAAGTGGATGTAGGCCCAATTTCATGGCCGAACCACTATAAATCTTGTGTTCCTTATTATCATTATATGTTTGCTTTGTTTTCGATATAAAAATACACAAAATGTATTGCTGAAATATCGATTTAAATTTTTGCAGACAGTGGAGATAAAACTTGCGCATAATAAGACCGAGCGATTCTCACCATCATTCAACAAACAAATTTCAAGTCACAAAGACCCCGAATTCAAATCCTAGATAGGAAATGCTTCAATTGAACGGCTAATGATTTCGATAGGAACGAGCCCTTGCTGATAAATTGAGATTGTTTAAACAAACAAACATCCAATGAGGAAGCTAGTGCCCGTTCTCACGAACTTGCCTGGCAATGAAGTACACTTCCTTGGATTAAACAAGCCACTTGTGAGAAAAAGGGGGATGAAAACTTGAAAAGAAAAAAAAAAAAAAAAAAAAAAAAAAAAAAAAAAGGATCGCTGAAAAGGCATAAGCAAGTGAACAGAGGAACAACCAAAGCTACCATCAGCGCCACAAGTCCTCTTCGGAGGTGCAACTCTTCGGATAATAAAAGACCTCTAATGGGTCATATGCCACAAAAAAGAAAGTTCTCTACTCAACAAAAAAGATTGGAGGAGTCATGACCCTCCAACCATGAGAGAGTAACTTCCAGGCGATGAAAACCCTCTCTGAGGCACATTTCACCAGGAGTTGAAGTGTTATAACCGCTCTTCGGGATTTCACTTCACCAGAGTTGAAATGTAAACAAAATAAAAGCCCTCTTCGGAGGCCCATTTCACCAGGAGTTGAAGTGTTATAACCGCTCTTCGGGATTTCACTTCACCAGAGTTGAAATGTAAACAAAATAAAAGCCCTCTTCGGAGGCCCATTTCACCAGGAGTTGAAGTGTTACAGCCGCTCTTCGGAATTTCACTTCACCAAAGTTGAAATGTAAAAACAAAGACCTTCTTGAAAGCACACGTTTCACCGAGATTGAAATAAAACTTCCAAGTGTTGAAACGTGAAAAGGCTTTCTTCAAAGGCACAACTCTTTGGGGGTACACGTTTCACCAAGATTGAAATAAAACTTCCAAGTGTTGGAACGTGAGAAATCCCTCCTCAGAGGTACAACCCCCTCCCGGGAACACAATTAAGAAAAAAGACCTCTTTGGAAACCCACGTTTCACCGAGATTGAAATAAAACTTCCAAGTGTTGAAACGTGAAAAGGATTTCTAAAGCATAACTCTTTGGAGGTACACGTTTCACCGAGATTGAAATAAAACTTCCAAGTGTTGAAACGTAAAAAAAAAAAAAAAAAAAAAAAAAATCCCTCCTCAGAGGTACAACTTTCTATAAAAAAAAAAATCCTCATCAAAAGCGTACTTTAACTTTCAAAGGAAAAGTAATTTGCCTACTGTGGGAAATGATCGTAAAAAGAAAAGAAGTTAAAGTACCCTTCAGAGGTCCGCTTTACCACATAGAGGAATTCACTTGATGAGATATGCACATAAGCAAAAGAAAAAAGTGATTTCTTCGAACGACCAAGCGTAAAAACTTATACGAAGGGAGTTGTACTCTATAAAATTTTCTTTAAAGAATAAAATAATTATTCTTTAGCAAATAAGAGTGTAAGTCCCCTCGAGGTATAGAATATTGCAGCATACTTATGGAATGGGGGCAATATAGTATAATTACACACAATATGGTATAACTAAACCAGCAAAAGGTAACGCTCAAGTAACATACCATAAGCTCGCTGCAATATCAAATAAACTCATGCCAAAACGAATAACAAATGTATTCTTTAATTCAAACAAAAGTTTGTACAAACGAGGAATCATTTTATTCAATTACAACGCAGGTACAGGTTTCAAAATAAAGAAAAGCGGGGGCCGGTACCCGCACAATTCTCGGCCAGTACATGCAAAACACAAAAAACTAGAAACTGAAGATCTTCACTTCTTTTTGCTGCCTTTAGACCCTTTACCCGGCCGAATGATCAGCTTTTCAGGTCGGCCAGTGGGTATAAGGGAGGAAGGAGAGGTAGGCGCAGCTGGCCCAACTTCCGGCTCCTCTTCAGTGGCAATGATTATCTTCCCTCTCCTCCTTGATGCTCCTTGCTTCCTTCTCCTCTTTGAGGAAGACTCACTTCCTGGAGTGACAAGTTTAGATAAAGTTGTATCGTCAGAAGGAGTTCGCTCCGGAGACATGTCACCTCCCTCAAGTCCCTCATCTTTTTGCTCTTGCGAAGCAATGGGATCATCCAGGCCATGGAGAGCTTCTATTTGTTCTTCTTGTGACCCAGGTTGCGAGGCAGAAGGAGGCGCTACTTGAAGAGATGGAGGAAGGATCACCGGGGGAGAAGAAGCTTGAGTTTGACTCGGTGCTTTCTCTACAAAGGAGAAAAAACTTAAAATATCAGTATCTTTCGAAAAGAGAGGGGATGACGGCTCGTCAAAAGTCGGGAATTCATTAACATTTGAGGAATAATCAAAAGTCGGGAATTCATTGACATTTGAAAAATAATCAAGAAGATCGTCAAGTTCACAAGGAGCGAACGAGCAGTTCACCACTTGGGCTGGTCCGGTGTCAAGTTTACCTGGGGTAGTTGGATCTCTGAGGCTGATTTCATATCGCTGTGCTTCGTTGCTTTCACCACCTTCATCCCCGCCTTGTGCACTTGTAGTTTCAGTTACTGTCTTAGTTGCAGGCGGAGTAGAGGAGCTAGAACCCGTGATGTCAACCACAGGAGAAACTGGAGGTTGGACAGAGGAAGTAAGCGTTAATTCCTTTCCAGAACGTTCCTCTTCCGCCATTCCAGTTCTCATCCTGGCAAGTTGTTCTCGCCCCTTCGCAAGAGCAGCGCGAGCTCCCTCATCCAGGTAACGCGCCTCAAAATCTTCATCGCCATACCCGGCGTCTTTAAACATGTTAAGAGCAGCTTCCCACACCTCGGCCAGGGTGATTTCATACTTAGGACCAAGAAAAGAGAGGCTGCCGCGTCCCAAGACACAATGTAAATAAAAATCGAATAAAGTCGAATTGATATCGTTTTCCATGGTCTGAGCAGTTTCTTCGGCTGCAATTTTGCCAGCCATGGCCTCATCTCGATCTTTTTCGGTCTGAGCAAGTTGGGCTTTTAGCGCTTCAATCTCCATGTCCCGGGCGCTCAGTTTATTCTGCAGCTGGGTGACATCAGTGCGGTGGTTCTCTACAGCTTGTTCCAACCTCTCAGCTTTAGCTTCAGCGTCCCTCTGGCTGGCGTGCGCATCTCGCACTTGTTTTTGCAATACCTCTTCTCTTTGGGTGTAAGTATTAGTAGAAGAGGCAAGATCATCTTTGAGCTGCTTTACTTCAGCTTCGAGTTTTTCATTGTATTCGGCTATCTCCTTCATCTCAGCGTTGTGTTGATCAAGAATCTTCTGCCATTCTGATTTGTCATTTTCCATGGTCAGCATTGCTTCGATGTTAGCCCGATTAACTCTTTGAAGTTCATCAACCAGCTTTTGCCATCCAGACATTCTATCGATATCAAGCTTGACAGCATCGAGATTTCTGTACATAGCTTCTTTGTCGATGGGGACCAAATCAAGGTCGAAGCGTACCCCCCTCAAACACCAGTTCGGGAATCGGCTCTGCAAAGTAGGGGGCCCCCTTTCAACGTGGTATGAAGGCCTGTTGAGAAGTGTTTGGATGGCACTTCCTTCAAGAGCAGGAGATTCGGAAGGGATGTCAATAGAAACTGAGGCACCAGGTCTCTCAGATGTCACGGGCACGTGCTCCTCGCCAAGTTTGGTCCGCTTTCTCGAATCCTCAATATGGCTCTTCCCCCTATCATCGTGCGTTTTACGTTTATGGGAGTCATCATCCCTTGGGAAGGATTCATGTCGCGTGCCCGCTCCCTCATGACGTTCTTCATACCTTCTCCTCTCTTCAGCTTTTCGCGCAGCTCTCTGCTCATTGGTTTCTCTGGGATCGGCATAGTATTGCTTGTAGTCATAGCTGCCACGCCCTCCATAGCGTCGAAAGTCCTTGTAATAAGAACCGCTGCCGCTGCGCCCCATAGAGAAATCTGAAAAGGCAAAAATAGCAAGTCTTAGAAACTCCCGAAGAAAAGAAGTTAAATATGAACAAATGCCGAAAATTCCTAAGTGTTGTGTGATGTGCAAGCTACGCGCATTAAGCTACAAACCACTCATTGGTGTAGGGGTAATGATAGCTTGGGTATGAGGAGTTGGTGTTTGTGTTGGTGTTAGTCGAAGAAGGGACGTCGCCTCAATCATAGGAGAGATAGTTTTAGACACGTCATCTCTAAAAAGCTCCTGTGAGGTCACTATTATGTCGCTCAACCCATCATAAACATCGTCACCATCATGCTCGGTGAGACTTGTTTTCTCAGTTCCTACATCAGCTAATCCCCCGAGAGGCTGTGAAGGTTCTTCTTCTTCCTCAATCGGGGCAAGTGCCGTCTTACTAGATGACCCCATAATGTCGGTAGGGGTGGAACATTTCACCAATGAAGCTTCGATGTTAGACTCTTTTGATGAAGATTGTTCGATAGTAACGGGGGCATCCGATGCTTCAGTCGGGGAATCGGGAACTTCAGTCGGGGCTTCATGAGGCTGAGTATAGCGAGAAGAGTGAAGAAGCCCGTATTGATGTAAAAAGTCATCTCTCAGCAAAAACTTTATATTCCTCTCTTCTACTGGCACAGCATTCAATCTTTCAAAAATTTGCTTATAGCCTGGGTCTCTAGAAGGAGGTGGAAGCGCTGAAAAGTAAAAAGGGAAATTAACATCTAACTACTCAGGCTATGAAAAGATTTTATAAGGAAAACATGTGTCAGGAATAAAGCTGAACGCCCTTACTTCCAACTCTCCACACACCATAAAACCCCGGAGGGCAACGAACATAGAAGAATTGGGTTAAAAACCCGTGAGCAGTATCAGGGAGGCCAACAATCAGTTTGCGGTTTCGGGCGCTCCTCACAACAGTAATGGAAGGATGATCCTTAGTCCGAGAAAAAGAGCATAGATAACAAACTTCACCAAAGCTTGGAAGTCGATCAAGTGTTCTCCTAAAAAGCACACACAACCCCATTAGAATGGCATAGCCATTGGGGTGTAGCTGGGATGGAGCAATGGACAGTTGACGGAGAAGTTGTTGGAAAAAGTCGTTGAAAGGAGGAATGCCTCCACTTAGGCACATTTGCCGGTTAATTGTCACAAAGCCAGAAGGAGCTATATCGGCAGTGTTATTTCTTTCGGGAAGAATGGCATCTGATTCAACGATACCAAACTGAGCACACAACTGGCGAAAAACTTTGTATGATAGTGAAGTAGGAGCTCTTTCGGGAGGATTAACCAGTGGAGCCGGAAGAACAGTTACCTCTCCAGTCCGAACTGTTGTATCACCTTCCTGAGAAGTCATTCTACACAAACAACTGGATGTTCAAATGCGAAGGTGCACGTTTCCTAAAAAGTGTGAAGTGTCGTGCAAAGCTAATAAAAAAAAATAATAATAATAACAAGTAAAGATAACTGGAATTAAACTGGTTGACGATTGATTGACTACGGTAATTTCGGAACTTGTTATTTAAAGCTCAAGCGTAATACTAATGAGGGCTGGTCAGTTTCAATTGACTAATCCAGTGCTGCTTTAATATTCCACTTGAAATCGATAGCACTTCGTTCACACGATTTATTTAAGTTAATCATCTATCATTAACTAATCTGTCGTTCGATGTGGGCAATCAATGACAGTATATTCGTCCCAGTTTTCTGTGAATGTTATATTAACAGGTTATTAGCTTACAAGTTAAAGCAATCTGTAAAAGATTCAAGCAGCAGTTCAAGGTTCAAGTGGAGTTTAAAAAAAAAATACATGTGCTAAGTCGTAACCGACTCAAGAGTTAAGTCGTAACCGACTCAAGAGTTAAGTCGTTCCTGTCTTAAGTCGTCAACACATCAAGCTGATTATGCTCTAAATCCTAGGTCGTAACTCAAGGAACAGAAGAAAGGCTCTGATTCAAAGCAACTGGAAATCCCTTAAGTCTTAACTCGGCTACGGCTCATGAAAATTGCTAGGTCGCATGGAAAATCTCTGAGTTGTATATGGGACGATTCCTCACTCTATTCGAATCAAGTTTTTCAACCAACCTGCCTTCCCTTCTAACTTTCAACCTGTTCACCCACGGCCTCCTCAACAGCAATAGCCTTAACCTATCACACTACAAGTCGCCTCAAATCGCGAATCACCTTATGTCAAGCCAAACGAGTTTAAGTTCGTCAATGACCGATTTGATAAAGCTCGTAGGATTTGAAAGGACAAGCCAAAAACGAGGGACTGAACATGTAAGGTAACAATGGCTAACGGTCGAAGAAGGAACAAGATCACTTACGATTGTATGATGCTAGAAGGAATCAGACGAAGTTTGGATCGAAATTGCCTTGGAGAGCTCAGAGATGCGTTAATGGCAGAAAACAGTTTAAAAGTTAAGTGATGAGAAGAAGGAAAGAGGAAGGACGACTCAGGCTTTTATATCTGGAAATGTTGGAATTTGAATCGGCATGCCCGGGTTATGATAAGTCGAAGCACACGACTTACGACCTAAGCGTGTGCTTCGAGGGGCAAATGTTAACCCTATCTCGTTCACGAGCTAACAGGTCTATGAGTTAAGCAGCTCACGACTCAAAAGGCTTCACGACTTAAGGAAATGAATGGTCTACGGCTTAAAAGGATTGTGCGGCTTTGAACATGTTACGATTTAAAGAAACACACGACCTAAGGATTTGTACGACTTAAGGCCTCTACGGGATAGGAAGCCTTACGAGTTAAGCTTCCTACGACTCAAGGCATCTACGAGTTAAAGGATACACGAATTAGAAACCTCCTACGAGTTAAAGCCTCTACGAGTTAAGGAGTACCCGAGGTAGGCTGCTTACGAGATAAGCGGCTCACGAGTTAAGAAGAGATAACGACTTAAGACCCTGATGACCTAAGGAGTCTATACGACTTAAGGGAGCTACGACATAACAGATTAAAGCTTGACCGAGTTAACAAGTGTTACGACTTAAAAAAGGTGTACGACCTAAAGACACTGTCTCTTAACTCGTCTACGAGTTAGGACTCGCCTTCACAAAGCCTGAACTCAGCTTTAAGCCGGAGGCAGCTGGTTAAGTCAACCACGACCTACGACTTATGATGAGTCGTATACGACATATACAAACAAGCCAGAAACTACAACCAGATAACTCGTAAACGACCTAGTACTTGAAGCGTGGGTTCGAAAAAGGCAGGAAGCTCTCTACAAACCAGAGACTCAGCTCAATGAGTCGGTCACGACTCATCCTAAGTCAGCAACGACTTACCTTAAGTCGGCCACGAGTTAGGACTTAGCACTTTTTCCGCCCAGAACTCTCTATAAATATGAAACCATCTCCAACATGCAAAGGACCTTTGGGGGCTCATTCTCTTCAAGCGCCATTACTCTGCCGAATTCCAGACGACTTCAAAGCCTTTTAGATCCAACAAACTTCTAAAGGAACTCCATGAAGGAATCATCCACATTCACCATGGATTTGAAGATGATTGTCAACATCAAAGCTTGAGCTACTTGTTTCACATATCCTATCACTTGAAGTGTGTTGTAATTGAAAGATCTTGTAAAGAATTGTAATCAAACTAGTGATAAAAAGATTAAAGTGGACGTAGGCTGGATTATAAGCCGAACCACTATAAATACTGTGTCTCTTACTGTTTTTCTACATACTTTCTGCTTATTTCTGTTTCCCGTACAAACGGGTGGTGCTTTCACAATCACATCTTATACACCAGGGTGTTAGCGTTTAAATTTTTTTCGTTAACAAACGCACAGTTTGGATGTTCCCTGAATTTGAAAGAAAAAGGACAAGAAATTTCAAAAGAAGAACCAAACCAAAATATCGAATCACTAGGAAAAAATCGAAACCAGAAAATAAGAAAAAATTTAGAAAAGAAAACAAGTTTTCTAAGAAAAAGTTTATTTAAAAAAAATTCCGTAGAGGCTGCAAATGTTTTAAATGTAATAAAGAAGGACATTATGCTAATGAATGTCCTACGAATATACAAAATATCGTTATATCAAATATCGAAGAATACGGTATTCATGTTGGCACTATAGAGAATATATCTAGTGATGCTAATTCGTCTGTGTATGAAATTGAATCAGTTTATTCTGACACTAGTCAAAATGAAGATGAAATTAATGATTCCTTTGATAATTTTAAAATAAACATGATTATAATCAATTAGACACATAATCAAATAACAATTATTCTGTTAGCTATATATCCTATATATATGCTATACTCCCCAAAAAGGAAACAGTAAATTCTCCAAATTATACATTATATGTAGCGAAATGTCTAGGTTAAGAAGATACTTCACAACCGAAGTATTCTTAGATCTACTAATAAAAATCCCACTCGGATGTTATGGGCAAATTTATAATATACCTAAACATACTAAAGAAAGTATTTTTATAACTCATGGATGTATAGAACCTCTTTCTAAAAATAACGCTTCTATACTCTTTAAAAGTACTAGTATGGAAGATAAAGACTATATTATAGAGCAAGGAGACCCAATAGGATTACTTCTTGTACGTAAATATGAAGATATTCCAATTATAAAAGAAGAAATATACGATCATGATACGTTTACCCCATTAAGTGGTTCTACATCCCGATCATCAAGAAATAAAGAGTCAGAATCATATCAAGAATATAGGATATACATGAACACTTTTACATCTGAGGAAACATCTAACCCACAAATACAAGATAGCACAGGAGAACAATTTGAGGTCACTGACGAAGATTTAAAAAAATTAAAAGAGGCAATCCCTCACTCAGACAAAAAGGATATTTATAAACCTTTAATATTTAAATCCAGATTTTTAAATCAACATATATATATATATATATATATATATATATATATATATATATATTTGAGTGTATGCAAGGAAATATTGAGTTAAAGGGAGAGGAAGATTTTACTTCCATAAGCCTTTTAAATAAAAATAAAATAGAAAAACTAAAAGCCCTCCAAAAATGAAATACCTTCATATAGGTCTAATACAACTAAAAATAACAGGATTGTTTAGATCCGGAATTGATACTCCAATAACGATAGCCTGTATGGATGAAAGAATTATCAATAATCCTTTAAATAGTATTATTGGAGGAGCTAAGTCAAATTTATAAAATAGATTATTTGGAGTATATATACATCCCGATTTTTGTATAAGTCTTGACGATCAAAGTATAGTAAAAGCTTGTACATTATCGGTAAATCTACAAAATATAGAACTTCTATCAAGATCCAAAGTTCTTGGCGTACAATGGGAATATTGTAGGACCTTGAATGATACAACTACATTCAAACCAATTACACCCAAACAATTCGTTAAACAATTTGAAATCCGATTAGGAAAAACAAACCAACTCAGATTAGTTGACAGAAGACATTGAAAATTCGATAATTAAATTCAAGTTTTTGTAAAATCACTTAAACCAAGAATACGATTACCTATAGAATATTTTATAGCATCAGGAAATACCATTTCCACCATAACCAAGAATAATAAAGAAAATATAAATTCACCCAACACATTAAAAAGAACTCAATCATACAATAAAATGTCGGATGTTGAATTAACTCCTGATATATTAAAAAGTATCAGTCATCGCATGAGCTTTAAACAAGAAAATCCAATAGAAAGAAGAATAATGAGAATACTTGAAAAACAAAAAGAACAGAATCAAACCGAATGGTTATAAAGGCTCCTATAGAAAATATAAAACATCATGATTAGATCCATAGATCTTTAAAGAAAGGCACAGTTACATATATATCTTCCAATAACGATATGTATCCCTGAATATCAAGAATTCACGGTACGTGGGTTACTGGACTCTGGTGTAGAAGCCAGTTTAGTACAAGAAATATTTATTCCCCGGCAACTTTGGGTACCTTTAGACAAAAAAGGAATGCTAAATGTTTTTATGGGAAGACAAATCCCTGTTACTCATAAAGCAAAAAACTTAAGGTATAAATACCTGATATACATGGAAATAATAAAATATACAACTTTGACTTTGCATTACTACCAAAGGAATTTGATAGTGATTGCATCCTTGGAATGGACAATTTAAGACATCTTCCTCCATTCAACAAATATTATTTTGAATTAGATGGTGTTCTTGTGCCTCGAGTAACGCTACCCGCTATAATTGCACCACATTATACTCCGCAGCGCAGCGTGGTGAAAAACCTGTTATATTAATTGAACATGTAAAAACACCACAAATAATACAACCAAAAATTTGTACATACAATATACCAACCACCAACGAATATGAAATATTAATACATAATATGTTAAAACCCCTTTATTCGGAAAATCCATTAAAATGGTTTGACAAAGCACCAAGGTATTTAAAATTGAACTAATGGAACAATACAGAGATACCAAAGTCCGAGTTAACAATATCATGGTATCACCAACTGATAAAGAAGAATTTGCAAAACAAATAAAAGACCTATTAAATTTAAAATTAATACAGAAAAGTTTCAGTACCCACTCATCCCCAGCTTTCTAAGAAACCATGCTGAAATCAAAAGAGGAAAAGCTAGAAAATTGACAAACTATAAAAAACTTAATAGCTATACAAAATTTGATGGATATTTTATTCCTTCTGCTGAATATCTAACAAAACAAATACAAAGAGCAAAATATTATAGTAAATTTGATGCAAAATTGGATTTTTAGCAATTAAAACTTGCTGATAAACAGTCCATAGAGTTAACTGCCTTTAGTAGCCCACAAGGACATTTTGAATGGTTAGTTATGCCTTTTGGATTAAAAAACGCACCACAAATATTTCAAAAATGGATGAATTCTATGTTCGGACATTTACCTTTTGTATCAGTCTATATAGACGACATCCTTGTTTTCTCTAATTCTTCGGAAGAACATAAACAACATCTTCTAGCAGTAGTTCAAATATTACTTCAAAACAGTGTTATTCTTAGTCCTAAAAAATTGAATTATTGAAAAAATAAATAGATTTTCTTGGAAAAAGAATTAAAAATGGACAAATAGAATTACAACAACACATTTATACCAAAATTAAAGATTTTCTCAATACATTTAAAACATTAAAAGAACTCCAAAGTTTCTTAGGATTATTAAACTACGGCAAAAAACTTATTCCTAATTTATCTATTAAGACCCAAAATTTACAGAAAAAGCTTACTGATGAACAAGCAAAATATAAACAGCATAATGGAGAACAACCAAGAAGATGGAACACATACAAAATTCCTATACCTTACAAAAGCAAGAAGAAGAAAAAATACAAAAAATTAAAGACCTAATAAAGGATCAAAAGATCCTTTATTTTCCTTCAGACGAAGAATTAGTTGCACTACAAACTGATGCTTCTGACAATTTTTGGGCAGGAGTATTAATTACTAAACAAAAAGAAGTTATAGCATATTCCTCTGGAAAGTTTAGCAAACCCCAGATTAAATATGCTACCTATGACAAAGAAATACTAACTATTAAATTAGCAATCAAAAGTTTACGAATTTATCTTTTGCGTAGACGGTTTGTAATAGAGACAGATAACAAATCTGTTGCTCAATTCTTAAAAAAGAAAACTGTAAACAATCCCTAAGAAAACCTTTGGAGAATTAGATTAGCAATGTATTTAGAAATCTATTACTATGATGTCAAATACATTCCAGGCTACACTAACTTTGCTACTGATTTTCTTTCCAGGTTATGAAAAATGGATGAAGACGACATAAAAAAAATCAAAGAATTACTAGAAACTATGAAAAGGCAGGAAGACTTCCAACAAGTGAAATCATCCAAAAAAGCTAAGAAAACCTCCAAAGAGGCTTCGTCTTCACAAGAATCCAAAGAAGTCAATGCTCCTACGGGAGTAAATGAAGAAAAGGTCCAACAGACCAAAACCACTCAAACAAACAAAGGCAAGGCAACACCTTCCAATACAACTCGGAAATTTGTTCCAATGAACAAAGGAAAAGCAATTGCTCCTGCAGGCGTGCAAAGACCATACATCTCAGCTGTGGTCAAAGACTGGTACAACTTAGAGATGAAAGCATCGAATCCTAATTTATATGACAATTTCAACGGATGATTTAAAGCCATCCAATCTGCAGACCATAGAGCTGCAAATTTCTGGTTAACTCAACTAGAAAAAGCTTATTAGGGTTAAAGCATACAAAATCCCAGAAAGAGAAAAAAATACAAGAAACCCAGAAAATAGTGACTAAATTATCATAGCATTCTTTTACATCTAGGTCTGAAGCTCTAGATTTAAAAGAAGCAGAGTTGTTCACTGAAAACACAGCTGAACATAGCCATTTGAAAACTATATTTTCTCAAATGCAAACATTCGATCTCATAAATCTAAGAATTCAAAGTTTTCTAGAATTACTTTGACTTTACGAGATAGATAACACAAAAACCAAATAGATGGACGCTAAAATGAAAGTCCAGGATATGATCTCCTTATGTCAGCAACATCTCATCGATGAAAGTAATCTTCTTCAGTTCTTTAAAAAGTTTGACGACACGGAGTTAATTAAACTCTTAGAAAATGAAGAGTTAATTCTCAATAACAACAGAAGACCACGCCTTATAGCTTGTTTTTCTGAAAAACAAAAGTTTCAAAAACATATCAAAAAGGGCTTAGTGCACGAAATTTATGTCAACACAAGCCATCCTGAAGAATATTCGGGTTATATTCCATAAATATGCACAACAAAACTTGCTGAGGATTCAAGCTTATTTTTTATTATGTTCATGTTCAAAATTTGGAGCGTTTGGGAAGAAAGACAGAACATACGTCTTTATCCCTCTATCCAATTATGGGAATTACATAGAATAACCGTAAATCCTCAACATGAATTCGTTAAATTCAATCGCAAAGAATTTAATGAAGAAAATGAAAGAATCCTAGTAGTGTAATAATTCTTCTCCAAGGCCATTAACAAAGGCGAAGTTGGATCACACTCTGCCACCGAAGGTAAAATAATATTGCTGTTGGACTACCTATCAGATTTCGAACCACCAACAGACAGAATAATGAAGGTTCAGCGTTTTTTAGACAGTCTCAAAATTGGACCAGTTGGCACAATGGCTCAAGAAGAATACTTTGAAGAAAAGTAGAAAAGGAAAGACTTATACAAGATTCTCTAATGAGAGATACTATGGGTACTGTAACGACCTGGAATTTTCGATCCCGTAAACTCCAGATAGTTAAGAAAAGAAGAGAAGAGAAAGAAGAAAAGAAGAAACAGAAACACAACATCTCATATTCGCAGCGGATAAAATATAATTTCAAATAATATTCTTTACACAAAGAAAGCTGAATCAGTCAATTACATTTTAATACATCAGAGTTATAATATTTCACACTCACTGGGCAATTAAAATAACTTGTCCCAGAAATACAAACAATATATCACGGCGGAATACACTCCATACTTTCCTGCCATCCAGCTCGCCTCCTGAGTTCCAGAACGTCCTTACCTGAAAATCTGTAATACTCGATCTGATTCGAGCATTACATCAAAGTAGCACTCGGATTAGGCTGGAAACCAATGTGCGTAAACCCATCTAACATGGAATACAACAACATAAAACTTACATAAAACCCGGGGTAACTCGTTTCAATTTTACAAATTCACCGGTTTGGTATAGACAACAATTATTACACACATCAATTTCTAAGTACTAAACTTAGATTAAATGGACCAGTCACTTAAATCATTAAGTTCCAGTCTATTGATTTCACATATCAAATCTGTATAGAATTATTATATATTACAAATCGAAGTGGTTTTGGGTATTTACTAATACCCGACTCCGGTCTCTTCGAATTCAATACCATCTTAACCCACGTTATTCAAGTGAAACACAATTCAACCTTTAAATACAAGGTGTCACTTTTATACAGCAATTCATCATCGACATATAATCACATAATCATTATTCAAGACAAACATATCACATCACAAACATTTCATATCGGAAATATCAACCAATCATTCATAAGCAAGATTAATTAGTCATCTATTACTAATTAAATCAAATTAATTACTTTAATCATTTTTAATCTTGCTTACTTAACAATAATTAATTACAAACCATTAATTAATCATCCCATAATTATCCTCTCTAGTTACGTTCAATAATTAGCCTTTAATTAATTTACCTTATTCATTAATCAACCTTGATTAATCACATTCAGTAATTATTCTTAATTACTTACATTAATTAATTAACCCCTTAATTTATTAATAAATCCTTTAATTAATTACATTGAATAATTAACACTTAATTACTTCCACTAAGTAATTATTCTTTAATACTTTCCATCAAGTAATTTCCTTTTAATTAATTACATCCAGTAATTATCCATTAGTTACTTCACTAAGTAATTACACCTCAATAATTACCTTAAGTAATTATACTTAACCCAACATCAAATGATTACCTTTAATCAATTAAACTTAATTAGTGAACTACAATTAACCACATCAACTTAATTAATTACACTGAGTAATTAATTCCTTTAATTAATTCATTAAGTAATTATTCATAATAATTCTTTTACATTAAGTAATTAACCTCTCAATTACTTATTACTTAATTATTTCTTAATTTATTAACCTTGATTAATCAATCCTTAATTAAGTACTTTAAGTAATTAATCCTTAATTACTTCCAACAAGTAATTATCCCATTGGTAAATTTTCCTCAATTAATTGACCTTTAATTATTAATTAATTTACTCTTGGTTATGAATTAATAAATCTCTAATTAATTAGCTCATAATTATTAGATTAATTAACTACCCTTAAACATTAATTAATTAGATAAATCAATTACTAAATCATCCAAGATCTTAATTATCCTTAAGATAAACCACTTATCTTTATTTGTTTTCTTAAAAATCTTATTTAATAACTTAAGAAAATAATTGATCATTAACCCATAACTTAACTTAAACCCCTTTAAGTTTATTTAATGATTTAAACATATTTATTCATCTTAATTTAATTACACTACTAATTAAATTTAACATCTTTAGGAATTAACTCACTAAATTGAAATAAATTATACAACTTAATTAAATCAATATTTGACTAAACACTTTTATTTAAAATAATAATTTAATTAATTGTCAAAAACTTAATTACAAAGCCAGTATTAAATTATATGGACCGAAGCCCACAACGATAAAGCATGATCCAACCCGCTTCTTCTTCCCCAAACTTCACCTGCGGTTCGTTCCATTCCATCTCCAGGAGCACAAAATGATCGGCAACACATCGACGCATGAAAAAAACCGATCGAGGGTAACTTGAGACCATCTTCGTGCATGAGCCACCCTCCATATCGTCGCCTCACGCGAATCCCTGAAACCAAATGTGCACACTGACATACTCATATACGTGCACCATCGTGCCGATGCCTAACTGACCTCGCGATTATTCGAGTCGACTCCCTTCTACTTCCCTGATCACCATCGATGCCACGTTGAAGACCCAAACTCGCCCCATCAATTTACAACCCTCAGGCAAACTTTCGAATGAAACCCGAAGTCCAACTATGATGAACTGCTCTCACCGCTCGCCATCGTACACCGCTACTCCACCATCAATCGAAAGCCCTTCCACAACACTACCTTTCTGCCAAAAGCCAAGAGCCCCGGCTGCGCCTCTAACTCCCTAATGATCCGCGTTCGACGGCCTCCCAATATCTTCCCTAAACCCTACAATTTATCACCCTACCCAAGCTAAGGCCAAATTGAACAAACGACCACGGTCGATGACTTCCCTAGGTCCACCACCCCCTCCAGATTCGGCCGCACCACCTCACGACGACGAGGTCGTTAGAAAATAATTTTCGAATGGAAATTGAGCATTTCCAAATCTCTTACAATATAGATTGTTAGAAATCATGATTTAACCTCTAAAAATCCTATTTCTAGAAGGGTAATCAACATGCATGCTTAAATCTTGGATTCAGTTACATTGAAATTTCACGAAGATATGATATTTACTGTAAATCTTGACATAAATGAACTATACAGTATGATTTACATAAAAATCAATTTTTAACTAAAACTATATTAAGAAATAAACATTTCCTTAGTTTATATCAACATACATTATGAACTAGATGATGTGATCTAGATTTTTGCATGCTGAGATGAACCAAATTTTCATAGCATCACAGATAACAACACAATTTAAATTCCAGGTTAAGACTAAGGTTTCTCACTGTTTCAGTATGAACAGAGCCTTGATTTTCATGTTCCAGACATGAATATAAATATCGCACACACACGCACACATGTATATACAAAATATCATTTTTATCAATATGCACAACATGGTTTAATTCATACTTAAAAGATCGTTGCACTGCTAATTCGAGATATATCAGTTTTCCAAGTTTACTCACTGTCTTGTAAACGCAGAGAACAGGCTCCCTGATTTTGATCTGATTTCCAATTTGAAACTGAGTTGAATTGATTTCTAGCTTAGTTTGCTTCATGTTGTTCTTGAAAAGAGGTCGCTTGCTATTTTGAATTTTGAATTGATCTTATTTGAAATCTTGATTGTGGAGATGAATTGAACTTGATTTTCACCTTTGCTTTTGTTTATAGATTCTGCTTCTTTTTTGATTTTGTATTTCAGATTTATAATTTGCATTTTATTTTGTTTAGTTTGAAAATGAGGAAAAGAGAATAGAAGAAGAAATGTTGATGTATATAAAAACTTTGTTTTAATTTTTATTGTTATTTTTGAAAATAAAAGACAATTGACACTTGATTACTATGCATAATATTATTCTTACAAATGTTAAATTGATGACAAGATTGACTTACACTTGTAAATATGTATATTTTATGCCTTTTACATGTTTTCATAAAGATTTATGTTATGATTATCATTTAGTTTGTATTTATATATTTTAATTTTTAGTTTAATGTGCTTTTATATTAATAAATATATTTACCATCCATATTTATCATATATAAACTTAAAAGAAGAATTTAAACCTTTTTACTAAACCCTTTTTAAGCTTATCATATATTTAAATGTTCATCTCGTGTTTTGAAAATATAGAGTTACTTTAAATAGCTTTTGTAAATTATCATATTGAACTCAAATAATTGATCTCTAATCACAATATATACATATAAATACTTGTATACATGTATCACATTTAAAATTTCAAAAATAATAGAGTTTACACATATCTATTTATACATTTAATGATTTACTATTAGATTCATTATTTTAATTCATCTATTACTATAGTTTTCAAATTCATATATATACATCTAGACATCTTTAATTATCAAATTTATCCAAATAAAATCAGTATCCCAATAGTTTGTAATTAGTTAATTATCCAATTAACAGTTGTTCAAAATCCGGGTTATCACATTCCACCCCCCTTTGAATCTTTTCGTCCTCGAAAAGGAACGAAGCCAGAATTATTAAGATGCTTATTGTCAGAAAAGTTATTCTTCGATCACTTTTTAAAATACTTTAAAAAATATCTATATAATATTACTAAAATAATTTTTTTTAAAAATACTTTTATAACTCGATGTTTCAACCGGTCTATCCTTATTCTCACAGAAATTCGGTCATACGTTGATCAGGCGTAGGACTGAAAATCTATAAGTATTCGGTAAACCCATTTTCAACACCCAGTGAAAATACATGGAAAATAATTTATTAAAATTATTGAAAATATTTTGGAAATAAAGAAAACATCTTTGGTGAGAATGCTTTGAAAATCATCACCCCCATCCATGGTCGCAGTTACATCTTGGGTTACGTTGCCATCACAGCAAAAGTCCATGTAACTGTAGGCACTCCGCACCCCTCGATTACGCCATGGAACCCGCAGCAGATCGCAGTTACATTCCAGGGTTACGTTGCCATCACAGCAAAAGTCCATATAACTGTAGGCATCGGTGCCCTCTATTTTCGCTGCCAGATGAAACTTCACCACTCCCACATAGGTCGCAGTCTACCGATGTAAAATCAAACGTAGATTGTTGGCTCTCAACAGCACACACGACTTTCGCTATGTCACCATAGGTCACAGTCTACCGATATAAAATCAAACGTAGGCTCTCAGCAGCACACACGACTTTCGCTATGGTCTACAGTAGATCGCAGCGACATCGAGTTAAACTATTGTCACAGCATAACCCAAATGCCCCTATAGGCATCAGCAGCCTCGACTTTCGCTACACACTATACACAATCCTCAGGAACTAGTTTGTCCGGACTCCTCACAGGATCAACTTTAGAACCCCCTTTAGGGTTCAAGGCAGTACCACCCTGTGGTACTTCTGAGAAGTTCATTTCAAGGGAGCGCCTTTTTCCCCAGAGCCAATCTCAAAACACTTTATATTATACTCTTATAGTATCTTTCAAATCATACCCTTTATGATTTTCATCAAAATCTCCTTTACACAAAATCGATTCCAAAATCGATAATTCTCAAAATAGGCTTTCCAAATTTCAAAATTGATTTTCCAAAAATCAAAAGCCTTTTCCAAATTCATAGGTTCCCAAAACCTTTTCCAAAATCATTCTCATAAGATCCTTTACATATATATATATATAACTTTAAAATCTTTGGATCACTTCATACTCGTATAAATTACCTTTTTATACTACAAATACTTTCAAAATCCTTTTCTTTCGGCAATAGATTCAACAAGGTGAGATTTATCTTATATAACAAAGATATATAACTTTGTTTATTCCAAATCAAATATTCAAATTTGATTACTCTATAAAGTCATTTACCAAATTACTTACTTCCATAAAGTAAATTTCTATTATAGAAATATTTAATTACCCCTTTATTTTATCATATATCTCACAAAATATACTTTTCATTTCAAAATCATTTTACAGTTCTATCCACAGATTTCCAATATCAATTTCACTCAACAGCCGTACGATGTACACATATCATCTGTACGCTATATCAATCGCTCACATGATCACACAATTTCTCTTCCGAACTAGTATCGTCCACCCGACTTTCTAGCGCGGACTCAGATCTGGTTTCTTGATCAGGAGCCGTCATTCTCCTTGCATAACCATAACTATTATAGAGGATATCCAGAACTAATCAACAATCCATATCCAGGTTCACCGTCGAAAATCGAGTGAAAAAATTCCAACTCGGGTTGATAATACTATCTCGAAATTCTGTGTTCGAATCTGGATCAATTCATTATGCGAATAGAATAATATACGTACATCCTACGTATATGTCCTTATTGATTATTATCCAAATCAATTCTCTTTTATATTCCCATTCACTTATAATTTCTATACACTTATACACTGTTGCTTCAATCCTCATTTGGATTATTACTTTAATTCTTATCTCAATTGGTAACAAATCATAAACAATTCGAACTATGTACAGCTTAAATTTAGAAAATAGCTTGAAAAGTTTAGAATAAATAAATAGTAGAAAAATAATTATTAGTTTGTAAAATAGCTGTAAAATAATTAAGTAGTTGGAAAATAGTCAAATAGTTATAGAAATTTTAAATAATTGCAAAATAGTTGTAAAATAGTAATTTGCTATAAAGTAATTGAAAAACAGTAATTAGTTTATAAAATAGTTGAAAAATTGTTAAATAGTTCCAAAAATAATTGTAAAATAAGTATAAAGTAGTTTGGCTTTAAAAAGAAAGGTTGTAAATAGTAAATTGCTTGGAAAGATAGGCTTATATCAAAACAATTTATTTTGAAAATAGTCCATACCCAAATTGTTCAATTCCCAATCTCCGTTCCCATCAATTCAATTTAAATTTCCACTTCCAATTTAAATTGACTCAATTCCAATTTGAATAACTTCAATTTCCATTGAACTTGATTTATCCCCAATTCAAGTTGAATTAACCTCAGTTTCTTTCCAAAATCAAATCAAATTCCATTTCATTTTAAACCTATTCAACTTTAATTACAATTCCAAATTATTAAAATCAATTTGGACTAATTTCATATTGAACCCACTTCAATTTCAAATCATTTCAACTTCCATTTGAATTAATCCCAATTCCCATTTGAATTTGAATTTATTTAACTTCAATTTCATTTCAAATTAATCCAATTCAAATTTTCCATATGAATTTTATACTTATCCACCTTCAATTCTAATTATTTCAAGCTAAATTCAATTTGAACTAATGCAATTTAAATCTCAACTTTAATCCATCTCGAATTATATAAATTTGAGTTAAATTAAATGTTGATTTAACTCCTTAAATCAAATTAACCTTTATTTTTAAATCAACAATCAAAATCTTTAAACAATTTAATTCTAAGTCCAAATCTCAAATTTTCATTTTAATTTATCTCGACTTAACTTATTTTAAAGTTCAAGTAAGAGTTCAAAACAAATTTCGTCTCTAAAAATTCAATTTAATCCCGTTAACCTTACTCAAATTTGAATTCCCACTTCAAATTTCAAAATTCTTTTTCACTTATAAGTTCAAAACTTATATCATTTGGGTTTTACATCACACTTTAGGGAAAATCAAAACTCGACACCTTAGTGTTTATTTCAAATTATCTTTGATATTATGTATATCCACATATATATACATATTTACTTCTTGGTCCACCAAGCCAAATTTTAAAATTTAAACCACCCTTGGTTTTAATTCAAACAAATTTCTTTAAATTTTTCGAACAACTTCTTATTTTAAAATAAGACTATATTCAAAGTAGTCTGAATTATATTATTTATTATTTCCTTTACACACCAAGTTATCCTTAAATTTTAAACTACCTTTGGTTTTTAATTCAAAACAAATTTCATTAAATTTTCATACAACTCTTGTGTGAAAAAGGACCCTTTCATTCAAATACATTAAATAACATTATTTATTATTTCTTTATCACTTTGAAACAATTTTCAAATTCTAGACCCAGATTTAAAACTTCACAATTCAGATCATCTTCAATTCCAATTTATAACTCATACTTGCCTAAATGTTTTACTTCCCTAAAACATTTCATTTTGCTTACTTATTAATACACATTTTATTATTAAACACAACAATCATTTATGATAATAACCAAGGTTATCATATCTGGAAACCAATTCATTATTATCTTATTCTGAAACTCTTTCCCAAATTCAAGATTTTAACTTCAATTTGAATCCATTTCAAACTTGTCTTCATTCAATTTAAATTTGGTTGTATTTCTATTACCACTTAATTTAATTCCAATAATTTAACAACTAATTCTTAATATTTATTAGAAAGAAATATCACTTTATATATCAAAATATATTCTTATATAAAATCATTTAACATCTTTATATAAAAAATAACAAGTACGCACTCATATATATATATATATATACACACACACACTCAACTCGTTCTAGGGTACCACTTACCCTATCCTTAATGAGTATACCCATCAGAGCCAAGGTTCTCGCTTAACCTTTAGCTCTGATACTAAATGTAACGACCCGGAATTTTCGATCCTGAAAACTCCAGATAGTTAGGAAAAGAAGAAAAGAGAAAGAAGAAAAGAAGAAACAGAAACACTAATATCTCACATTCGCAGCGGATAAAATATAATAACAAATAATATTGTTTACACAAAGAAAGCTGAATCAGTCAACTACATTTTAATACATCAGAGTTACAATATTTCACAATCACTGGGCAATTAAAATAACTTGTCCTAGAAATACAAACAATATATCACAGTGGAATACACTCCATACATTCCTGCCATCCAGCTCGCCTCCTGAGCTCTAGAATGTCCTTACCTGAAAATCTATAATACTCGGTCTGACCCGAGCAGTACATCAAAGTAACACCCAGGCCAGGCTGGAAACCAGCGTGAGTAAACCCATCTAACAAGGAATACAACATCATAAAACTTACACAAAATCTGGGGTAACTCGTATCAATTTTGCAAATTCACGGGTTTGGTATAGACAACACTTATTACACACATCAATTTCTAAGTACCAAACTTAGATTAAATGGTCCAGTTCACTTAAATCATTCCACTCTAGTCTATTGATTTCACATATCAAATCTGTATAGGATTATTATAGGTTACAAATCAAAGTGGTTTCGGGTATTTACTAATACCCGACTCTGATCTATTCGAATTCAATACCATCTTAACCCACGTTATTCAAGTGAAACATAATTCATCCTTCAAATACAAGATGCCACTTTTTATACAGCAATTCATCATCGGCAGATAACCACATAATCACTGTTCAAGACAAACATATCATATCACAAACATTTCATATCGGAAATATCAACCAATCATTCATAAGTAAGATTAATTAGTCACCCATACTTTAATTATTTTTAGTCTTGCTTACATAACAATAATTAATTACAAACCATTAATTAATCATCCTCTAATTATCCTCTCTAATTACATTTAGTAATTAGCCTTTAATTAATTTATCTTATTCATTAATCAATCTTGATTAATCACATTCAGTAATTATTCTTAATTACTTACATTAATTAATTAACCCCTTAATTTATTAATAAATACTTTAATTAATTACATTAAATAATTAACACTTAATTACTTCCAGTAAGTAATTATTCTTTAATTACTTTCCATCAAGTAATTTCCTTTTAATTAATTACATCCAGTAATTATCCATTAATTACTTCACTAAGTAATTACACCTCAATAATTACCTTAAGTAATTATGCTTAACCCAACATCAAATGATTACCTTTAATTAATTAAACTTAATTAATTAACTAAAATTAACCACGTCAACTTAATTAATTACACCGAGTAATTAATTCCTTCAATTACTTCATTAAGTAATTATTCATAATAATTCTTTTACATTAAGTAATTAACCTCTTAATTACTTATTACTTAATTATTTCTTAATTGATTAACTTGATTAATCAATCCTTAATTAAGTACATCAAGTAATTAATCCTTAATTACTTCCAACAAGAAATTATGCCATTGGTAAATTTTCCTCAATTAATTGACCGTTATTTATTAATTAAATTACTCTTGGTTATGAATTAATAAATATCTAATTAATTAGCTCATAATTAATAGATTAGTTAACTACCCTTAAACATTAATTAATTAGATAAATTAATTACTAAATCATCCAAGATCTTAATTAACCTTAAGATAAACCACTTATCTTTATTTCTTTTCTTAAAAATCTTATTTAATAACTTAAGAAAATAATTGATCATTAACCCGGACTTAACTTAAACACCTTTAAGTTTATTTAATGATTTAAACATATTTAATCATCTTAATTTAATTACACTACTAATTAAATTTAACATCTTTAGGAATTAACTCACTAGATTGAAATAAATTATACAACTTAATTTAAACAATATTTAACTAAACACTTTTATTTAAAATAATGTTTTAGTTAATTGTCAAAAACTTAATTACAAAGCCAGTATTAAATTATACGGGCCGAAGCCCACAACGATAAAGTACGACCCAACCCGCTTCTTCTTCTCCAAACTTCACCTGAACTTCGTTCCATTCCATCTCCAGGAGCACAAAATGATCGGCAACACATCGACGCACGAAAAAAGAAGAACCGATCGAGGGAAACTCGAGACCATCTTAACGCATGAGCCACCCTCCATCTCGTTGCCTCACGCAAATCCATGAAACTAAATGTGCATACTGACATACTCTTATACGTGCACCTTCATGCCAATGCCCAACTGACCTCACGATCATTCGAGTCGACTCCCTTTTACTTCCCTGATCACCATCGACGCCACGTTGAAGACCCAAACTCGCCCCATCAAAATACAACCATCAGGAAAACTTTCGAACGAAACCCAAAGTCCAACTACGACGAACTGCTCTCACCGCTCGCTGTCGTACACCACTACTCCACCATCGATCGAAAGCCCTTCCACAACACTACCTTTTTGCCAAAAGCCAAGAACCCCGGTTGTTCCATTAGGTCCCTAATGACCCGCGTTTGCTGGCCTCCCAGTATCTTCCCTAAGCCCTACAATTCATCAACCTACCCACGCTAAGGCCAAATTGAACAAACGGCCACGGTCGATGACTTCCCTAGGTCCACCACCCCCTCCGGATCCGGCCGCACCACCTTACGACGACGAGGTCATCAGAAAATAATTTTCGAATGGAAATTGAGTATTTCCAAATCTCTTACAATATAGGTTGTTAAAAATCATGGTTTAACCTCTAAAAATCCTATTTCTACAAGGGTAATCAACATGCATGCTTAAATCTTGGATTCAACTACATTGAAATTTCACGAAGATATGATATTTGATGTAAATCTTGACACAAATGAACTATACAGTATGTTTTCCACACAAATCAATTTTTAACTAAAACTATATTAATAAATAATCATTTCCTTAGTTTATATCAGCATACATTATGAACTAGATGATGTGATCTAGATTTTTGAATGCTGAGATGAACCAAATTTTCATAGCATCAAAGATAACAACACAATTTAAATTCTAGGTTAAGACTAAGGTTTCTCACTGTTTCAGTTTGAACAGAGCCTTGCTTTTCATGTTCCAATCATGAATATAAATATCACACACACATATATATATACTAAAATCATTTTTATCAACATGCACAACATCATTTAATTCATACTTAAAAGATCATTGCACTGCTAATTCGAGATATATCAGTTTTCCAAGTTTACTCATCTGTCTTGTAAAAGCAGAGAACAGGCTCCCTAATTTTGATCTGATTTCCAATTTGAAACTGAGTTGAATTGATTTCTAGCTTAGTTTGCTTTAGGTTGTGCTTGAAAAGAGGTTGCTTGCTGTTTTGAATTTTGAATTGATCTGATTTGAAATCTTGATTGGGGAGATGAATTGAACTTGATTTTCACCTTTGCTTTTGTTTACAGATTCTACTTCTTTTCTGATTTTGTATTTCAGATTTATAGTTTGCATTTTATTTTGTTTAGTTTGAAAATGAGGAAAAGAGAATAGAAGAAGAAATGGTGATGTATATATAAAACTTTGTTTTAATTTTAAGTATTATTTTTGAAAATAAAAGACAATTGACACTTGTTTACTATGCATAATATTATTCTTACAAATGTTAAATTGATGACAAGATTGACTTACACTTGTAAATATGTATATTTTATGCTTTTTACATATTTTCATAAAGATTTATGTTATAATTATCATTTAGTTTGTATTTATATATTTTAATTGTTAGTTTAATGTGCTTTTATATTAATAAATATATTTACCATCCATATTTATCATATATAAACTTAAAAGAAGAATTTAAACCTTTTTATTAAAACTTTTAAGCTTATCATATATTTAAATGTTCATCTCATGTTTTGAAAATATAGAGTTTACTTTAAAAAGCTTTTGTAAATTATCATATTGAACTCAAACAATTTCTCTCTAATCACAATATATACATATACATACCTGTATACATGTATATGGACACATTTAAGATTTCAAAAATAATAGAGTTTACACATATCTGTTTATACATTTAATGATTTACTATTAGATTCATTATTTTCATTCAATTATTACTATAGTTTTCAAATTCACATATATACATCTAGACATCTTTAATTATCTAATTTATCTATTTAATCCAAATAAAATCAGTATCCCAATAGTTTATAATTAGTTAATTATCCAATTAACAGTTGTTGAAAATCCCGGTTATCATAGGTACCGACCCTTTCGACGATGAATCTCTAGCTAATCTAGAAATTCAAAATTAAATCAGAAGCATGGTGGACCGGCATCCAGAATAAAAGGACAAAGAATCTAGCCTCTACACTAGGGTGACATATCACCCCTTAGCCTTACCAGCTTATCTTCCGCAAAGACTAAAATAATGGACACATCCTCAACCTAGAAGGGACACATATTAACCCTATAATGGATAGATATCCAGCCTAAGTAGCAATAAATAAAGAAGAGAAGACGCTATATAAGGGGGACACTACTCTGAAGAAAGATCATCAGAAAAATTTTCTTCATTCCCTTTTTCTCTTCATTGTATCCGAGCTTTGTAATATTATCTAGTGTATTAATAAAATATCTATTTCCGCAAGAAATTTTTGTTGCTGTATATCTTCGTTTTTTGAATTCAAGTTTGGTTTTTCAATTTGGTATCAGAATATTTTCTGGTTAACTCAACTAGAAAAATCTTATTTGGGATTAAAGCATAAAATATCCCAGAAAGAGAAAAAATTGCAGGAAACCTAGAAAATAGTGATTAAATTATCACAGCGTTCTTTTACATCTAGGTCTGAAGCTCTAGATTTAAAAGAAGTAGAGTTGTTCGCTGACAACCCAACTGAACATAGCCATTTGGAAACAATATTTTCTCAAAGCAAACATCCGATCTCGTAAATCTAAGAATTCAAGATTTTCTAAAATTACTTAGACTTTATGAGATAGATAACACAAAAACCAAAGAGATGGAGGCTGAAATGACAGTCCAGGATATGATCTCCTTATATCAGCAACATCTCATCGATGAAAGTAATCTTCTTCTGTTCTTTAAAAAGTTAGAAGACACAGAGTTAATTAAACTCTTAGAAAATGAAGAGCTAATTCTCCATAACAACAGAAGACCGCGCCTTATAGCCTGTTTTTTTGAAATACAAAAGTATCAAAAACATATCAAAAAGGGCTTAATGCACGAAATTTATGTTAACATAAGCCATCCTGAAGACTATTCAGGTTATATTCCAGAAATATGTACAGCAAAACTTGCTAAGCATTCAAGCAGGTTTTTTACTATGCATGTTCAGAATTTGGAGCATTTAGGAAGAAAGACAGCACATATGTCTTTATCCCTCTATCCACTTATGGGAATTTCATAGAGTAACTGAAAATCCTCAACATGAATTCGTTAAATTCAATCGCAAAGAATTTAATGAAGAAAATGAAAGAATCCTAGCAGCGCAAGAATTCTTCTCCGAGGCCATTAACAAAGGCGAAGTTGGATCACAATCTACCACTGAAGGCAAAACAATATTACTGTTGGACAACCTATCATCTTTCGAACCATCAACAAACAGAATAATGAAGGTTCGGCGTCTTTTAGACAGTCTCAAAATTGGCCTGGTTGGCACAATGGCTCAAGAAGAATACTTTGAAGAGCAAGTAAAAAAGGAAAGACTTCGAAAATATTATATAATGAGAGATACTATGGGTACCGACCCTTTCGACGACGAACCTCTAGCTAATTTAGAAATTCAAAATTAAATCTGAAGCTTGGTGGACCGGCATCCAAAATAAAAGGACAAAGAATCTAGCCTCTACACTAGGTTACATATCACCCCTTAGCCTTACCAGCTCATCTTCTACAAATATTAAAATAATGGCACATCCTCGACCTAGAAGGGACACATATTAGCCCTATAATGGACAGATATCCAGCCTAAGTAGTAATAAATAAAGAAGAGAAGACGCTATATAAGGAGGTCACTACTTTGAAGAAAGATCATCAGAAAAAATTTCTTCATTCCCTTTCTTCCCTTCATTATATCCGAGCTTTGTAATATTATCTAGTGTATTAATAAAATTTCTATTTTTGCAAGAAGTTTCTATTGCTGTATATCTTCGTTTTCTGCATTAAAGTTTAGTTTTTCAATTTGGTATCAGAGCCTGGCTAACACTAGGTAAGTTATTATGTTTTAGATCATTCTATTTTATATTTTATGAACTCGATCATTCTATACGTATTCTAGTGAAGTAAAAAAAAAAGAGTACAAAATTTTTAAATTTTTTAAAATGAAAGCTTCAGCTATTCTTTTGAGAATGATTCGTTATGAGTCTGCAAAACTTCTGTGGCAGCTAAAACTTTTTTCGAATTTTACGTCAATTCGACGACCTATTGTTATTGATTATTACGCATTTGAGTAGGAAACGAACCAATGCTATGCTCTACTTAAGTGAAGTGATGATATAGGCTTGTGGTTGTTAATTCGAGGCCTAACCCTACTATAAAACCACGGTATGCTAGGAAAGCATTAAGGGTATCGTGTCTAGCCGCTTATTCAAGGGTCAAAACTAATCTAATAACTATAGGTTTGAGAATCAAGATTTGTTATTTGAATTAAGACTTTTATCTAATTGCAAATATTTTGTATAAACTCATAATTGAATTATGTTCAAAATACCCCCTTTTATGGAAAATAATAAGATTGTTATTCTTGACATAAGTGTCAGTTTGATCTAAATATTGAACAATATGAGCATGTTGTTCATATCCCCACTCATAAAAACCCAATAAATGGGATTCATAATTTTATGATTGAACTACTTTAAGAAATTAGATTAGAAGTTAAAGATATAAGTAATAAACTACAAAAACAAACACCAACCTTAGGATTTGGTCGAAATACATCAACAATCCATTCGCTTAATAGCATTTGAATGATCAAATGTACTTCTGAAGAATATAACAAAATAAATGTTGAAGATATTGATCCCACTTACTATAAAAATTATCTTATCCTTCGAGAAAAAGAACTTGCATGAGAAATTGATAGTACTGAACTTTATTCTTATTATGAAGAACATTTGACGGCGATAAACTATTTTAAATATAAAGCAAATGAAGAACATTCTTCATTTGAAGATTTTGAACAAGAATGTGAAAATTCCACAGAATCTGGTTATAATTTAGATGCATCAGATAAAATTATTTACAACATAAACACTAATGAAGCCGGATCTAGTGGAGGTGCTCTAATTTTACCTCCACAACCTCCTCCGAATAATGCTTCTGTTATGAACGATCTTAACTCTGATATAATTATGGAAGATCGGGAACAGGAAGAAAACACATATAATAGTCCTCATACTGATCCTTACCCTGAAAAGCGTAGGCATGGTACTAGATCAGATTGGATTAGATTTCACTCTTCTAGGAAGAAACTTAAAGATTTTAAATGAACAATTCTCTTCAGCATATACCCTAACTTTTACTATAGATAGACTTCCACATAGAAAAATAAGAAAATATATTATAACATGGCTTCAACATATAAACGGAACAATCTATTTACTACCTCCGAATATGAGGTAATGGAATACATACATTACACTACTAGTTATTGGATAGGAGATGCTTTAGCTTGGTTACTAAACCTTGAAAGTATAAATCCAAATCAATTACAAAGAATTAGAAATATTCAATCTAAACAAGAAGGCCTTGGAGAATTATTAAAATTATTATTAGCAGACTTTACAGGAGAAACTTTCCTAAAAGATACTGATTATGAAAAATAATTATTAAAAATACAATTATGTGATATATGTATGTTAGAAGAATTCGCTGCAAAATACATAGGCCTACGTTTTCATTTAAAAAATAATGACCAGAAATTTTTCTGGGTAAAAGGCTTTTTTACAAAAATACTTTATCCATGGAATAACATTATATAAGAAAGATATGACATTTTAAGATAAAGTAATACCGATGAAAATCATAACACAGGCTTATTGAAAAAGGGCATGTATGGATACTATGGAAAGGGTTTATGAGCAAGCTAGCGCGCATAAACAAATGAAAAATAAAATTAGAAACTCAAAACTGGGATTTTCTTGTTGTACCAAGTACACTAAAGATATTAACACGCAGTTTGGATGTTCCCATGAATTTGAAAGAAAAAGGACAAGAAATTTCAAAAGAAGAACAAAACCAAAATATCGAATCACTAGGAAAAAATGGAAACCGGAATATAAGAAAAAAAAATTAGAAAAGAAAACAAGTTTTCTAAGAAAAAGTTTATTAAAAAGAAAATTTTCCGTGAAGGCTGCAAATGTTTTAAATGTAATAAAGAAGGACATTATGCTAATGAATGTCCTACGAATATACAAAATATCATTATATCAAATATCGAAGAATACGACATTCATGTTGGCACTATAGAGGATATATCTAGTGATGCTAATTCGTCTGTATATGAAATTGAATCAGTTTATTCTGACACTGCTGAAAATGAAGATGAAATTAATGATTCCTTTGATAATTTTAAAATAAACATGATTACAAGCAACCAGACACATAATCAAATAAAAATTATTCCGTTAACTATATATGATATACTCCCCAAAAAGGAAAAATTAAATTCTCCATGTTATACATTATATGCAGCGAAATGCTTTAGGTTAAGAAGATAATTCACAACCGAAGTATTCTTAGATCTACTAATAAAAATCCTACTCGAATATTATGGGAAAAATTATAAAATACCTAAACATACTAAAGAAAATATTTTTATAACTCATGGATTAATAGAACCTCTTTCTAAAAATAACACTTCCATACTATTTAAAAGTACTAGTATGGAAGATAAAGACTATATTATAGAGCAAGGAGACCCAATAGGATTACTTGTTATACATAAATATGAAGATCTTCCAATTATAAAAGAAGAAATATACGATCATGATATGTTTACCCCATTAAGTGGTTCTACATCCCGATCATCAAGAAATAAAGAGTCAGAATCATATCAAGAATATAGGATATACATGAACACTTTTACATCTGAGAAAACGTCTAACCCACAAATAAAAGATAGCACAGGAGAACAATTTGAGTCACTAACGAAGATTTAAAAAACTAAAAGAGGCAATCCCTCGCTCAGACAAAAAGGATATTTATAAACCTTTAACTTTTAAATCCAGATTTTTAAATCAACATACATATATATTTAAGCATATGCAAGGAAATATAGAGTTAAAGGGAGAGGAAGATTTTACTTCCATAAGCCTTTTAAATAAAAATAAAATAGAAAAACTAAAAGCCAAATATCCAAAAATGAAATACCTTCGTATAGGTCTAATACAACTAAAAATAACAGGATTGTTTAGATCCGAAATTGATACTCCAATAAGGATAGTCTGTGTGGATGGAAGAATTATCAATAATCCTTTAAATAGTATTATTGGAGGAGCTAAGTCAAATTTGGCAAATAGATTTTTTGGAGTAAATATACATCCCGATTTTTGTATAAATCTTGATGATCAAAATATAGAAAAAGCTTGTACATTATTTGTAAATCTACAAAATACAGAACTTCTATCAGGATCCAAAGTTCTTGGCATACAATGGGAACATTGTATGGCCTTGAATGGTACTGCTACATTCAAATCAATTACACCCAAACAATTCGTTAAACTATTTGAAGTCGGATTAGGAAAAACAATCCAACCCAGATTAATTGACATAAGACATTTAAAATTCGATAATGAAATTCAAGTTTTTGTAAAATCAATTAAACCAAGAATACAATTACCTATAGAATATTTTATAGCATCAGGAAATACCTTTTCCACCATAACCAAGAATAATGAATAAAATACAAATTCACCCAACACATTAAAAAGAACTCAATCATACAATAAAATGTCCGATGTTGAATTAACTCCTGATATATTAAAAAGTATCAGTTATCGCATGAGCTTTAAACAAGAAAATCCAATAGAAGGAAGAACAATGAGAATACTTCAAAAACAAAAAGAACAGGAATCAAACCGAATGGTTATAAAGGTTCCTATAGAAAATATAAAACATCATGATTAGATCCATAGATTATAAAAGAAAGGCATAGTTACATATATCTTCCAATAACCATATGTATCCCTGAATATCAAGAATTCACGGTACATGCGTTACTGGACTCTGGTGCAGAAGCCAGTTTACTACAAGAAATATTTATTCCCCAGCAACTCTGGGTACCTTTAGACAAAAAAGGAATGCTAAATGATTTTATGGGAAGACAAGTACCTGTTACACATAAAGCAAAAAACTTATAGGTACAAATACTTGATATACATGGAAATAATAAAATATACAACTTTGACATTGCATTACTACCAAAGAAATTTGATAGTGATTGCATCCTTGGAATGGACAATTTAAGACATCTCCCTCCATTCAACAAACATTATTTTGAATTAGATGGCGCTCTTGTGCCTCGGTAACGCTACCGACTATAATTGCACCACATTATACTCTAGCAGCACAGCGTGGCACCTGTTAAATTAATTGAACATGTAAAAACACCGAAAATAATACAACCAAAAATTTGTATATACAATATACCAACCACCAACGAATTTGAAATATTAATACATAATATTTTAGAACCCCTTTATTCAGAAAACCCATTAAAATGGTTTGATAAAGCACCAAGGTATTGTAAAATTGAATTAATGGAACAATACAAAGATGCCAAAATCTGAGTTAACAATATCATGGTATCACCAACTGATAAAGAAGAATTTGCAAAGCAAATAAAAGACCTATTAAATTTAAAATTAATACAGAAAAGTTTCAGTACCCACTCATCCTCAGCTTTCTTAGTAAGAAATCATGCTGAAATTAAAAGAGGAAAAACTAGAATGGTAATAAACTATAGAAAACTTAATAACTATACAAAATTTGATGGATATTTTATTCCTTCTGCTGAACATGTAACAAAACAAATCCAAGGTGCAAAATATTATAGTGAATTTGATGCAAAATCGGGTTTTTGGCAATTAAAACTTGCTGATAAACAGTTCATAGAGTTAACTGCCTTCAGTTGCCCACAAGGACGTCTTAAATGGTTAGTTATGCCTTTTGGATTAAAAAACGCACCACAAATATTTCAAAAATCGATGAATTCTATGTTCGGACATTTACCTTTTGTATTTGTCTATATAGACGACATCCTTATTTTCTCTAATTCTGCGGAAGAACATAAACAACCTCTTCTAGCAGTAGTTCAAATATTACTTCACAACGGTGTTATTCTTAGTCCTAAAAAAATTGAATTATTTAAAAAAGAAATATATTTTCTTGGAGAAAGAATTGAAAATGGACAAATAGAATTACAACAACACATTTATACTAAAATTAAAGATTTTCCCAATACATTTAAAACATTAAAAGAACTTCAAAGTTTCTTTGGATTATTAAACTATGGAAAGAAATTCATTCCTAAATTATCTGCTAAGACCCAAAATTTACATAAAAAGCTTACTGATGAACAAGAAAAATATAAACTGCATAATGGAGAACAACCAAGAAGATGGAACACAAACAAAATTCCCATTGCCTTACAAAAGCAAGAAGAAGAAGAAATACAAAAAATTAAAGACCTAATAAAGGACCAAAAGATCCTCTATTTTCCTTCAGATAAAGAATTACTTACACTACAAACTGATGCTTTTGACAATTTTTGGGCAGGTGTATTAATTGCTAAACAAAAAGAAGTATCATATTCCTCTGGAAAGTTTAGCAAACCCCAGATTAAATATGCTACCTATGACAAAGAATTACTAGCTATTAAATTAGCAATCAAAAGTTCATGAATCTATCTTCTGCATAGACAGTTTGTAATAGAGTCAGATAAAAAATCTATTGCTCAATTCTTAAAAAAGAAAACTGTAAACAATCCAGGAAAAAGCCTTCGGAGAATTAGATTAGCTATGTATTTAGAAATCTATAACTATGATGTCAAATACATTACAGGCTACACTAACTTTGTTGCTAATCTTCTTACCAAGTTATGAAAAATGGATAAAGACGACATAAAAAGAATCAAAGAATCATTAGAAACTATGAAAAGGTAGGAAGATTTCTAACAAGTGAAATCATCCAAAAAAACTAAGAAAACCTCCAAAGAGGCTTCGTCTTCGCAAGAATCCGAAGAAACCAATGCTCCCATAGGGGTAAATGAAGAAAGGTCCAACGGACCAAAACCACTCAAACAAACAAATGCAAGGCAACACCTTCCAATACAACTCAGAAATTTGTTCCAATGAACAAAGGAAAAGCAATTGCTCCCACAGGCGTGCAAAGACCATACATCTCGGTTTTGGTCAAAGATTGGTACAACTTAGAGATGAAAGCATCGAATCCTAATTTATATGACAATTTTAACGGATGCTTTAAAGCCATCCAATCTGTAGACCATAGAACTACAAATTTCTGGTTAACTCAACTAGAAAAAGCTTATTTGGGATTAAATCATACAATATCCCAGAAAGAGAAAAAATTGCAAAAAACCCAGAAAATAGTGACTAAATTATCACAGCATTCTTTTACATCTAGGTCTGAAGCTCTAGATTTAAAAGAAGCAGAGTTGTTCACTGACAACCCAACTGAACATAGCCATTTGGAAACAATATTTTCTCAAATGCAAACATCCAATCTCGTAAATCTAAGAATTCAAGATTTTCTAGAATTACTTAGACTTTATGAGATAGATAACACAAAAACCAAAGAGATGGAGGCTGAAATGACAGTCCAGGATATGATCTCCTTATATCAGCAACATCTCATCGATGAAAGTAATCTTCTTCTGTTGTTTAAAAAGTTAGAAGACACGGAGTTAATCAAACTCTTAGAAAATGAAGAGTTAATTCTCAATAACAACAGAAGACCGTGCCATATAGCCTGTTTTTTTGAAATACAAAAGTATCAAAAACATATCAAAATGGGCTTAGTGCACGAAATTTATGTCAACACAAGCCATCCTAAAGAATATTCAGGTTATATTCCAGAAATATGTACTACAAAACTTGCTGAGCATTCAAACAGGTTTTTTACTATGCATATTCAGAATTAGGAGCGTTTGGGAAGAAACACAGCAAATACTTCTTTATCCCTCTATCCAATTATGGGAATTACATAGAGTAACCGAAAATCCTCAACATGAATTCGTTAAATTCAATCGCAAAGAATTTAATGAAGAAAATGAAAGAATCCTAGCAGCGCATGAATTCTTTTGTGAGGCCATTAACAAAGGAGAAGTTGGATCACACTTTGCCACTGAAGGCAAAACAATATTGTCGTTGGACTACCTATCAGCTTTTGAACCATCAACAGGCATAATAATGAAGGTTCAGCGTTTTTTAGACAGTCTCAAAATTGGCCCAGTTGGCACAATGGCTCAAGAAGAATACTTTGTAAAGAAAGTAGAAAAGGAAAGACTTAGACAAGATTCTATAATGAGAGATACTATGGGTGACCCTTTCGACGATGAATCTCTAGCTAATCTAGAAATTCAAAATTAAACCAGAAGCATGGTGGACCGACATCTAGAATAAACGGACAAAGAATCTAGCCTCTACACTAGGGCGACATATCACCCCTTAGCCTTACCAGCTCATCTTCTGCAAAGATTAATATAATGGACACATCCTCAACCTAGAAGGGACACATATTAGCCCTATAATAGACAAATATCCAGCCTAAGTAGTAATAAATAAAAAAGAGAAGACGCTATATAAGGAGGACGCTACTCTGAAGAAAGATCATCTAAAAAAAATTCTTCATTCCCTTTCTTCTCTTCATTGTATCCGAGCTTTGTAATATTATCTAGTGTATTAATAAAATTTCTGTTTCTGCAAGAAGTTTTTGTTGCTGTATATCTTTGTTTTCTGCATTCAAGTTTCGTTTTTGAATTTGGTATCGTAGTCTGGCTAACACTAGGTAAGTTATTCTGTTTTACATTTTCTAAACTCGATCATTCTGTATATATTCTAGTGAAGTAAAAAAAATCAATTCTTTCTATAAATGAAGGTATCCAAGAGCTCCATCCTTGCAATTTCCTTTAAATTTAGTAGCCTTTTCAGGTCATTCTATGTTTGTGATTTGTTTTAATACAGCGGGACTCCTAATTATTTAACTGGAAGAAACCCACTTTTACGTTGAGCATTTGTAAAATGTTCGTTTTCTTTCTACTAAACTTGTTAGGCTAGCATTTATTTTTGAGTTCATTAAGCTTAAGTCCTATATTCTCCTTTAGACTATTAATGGTGGTTTTAGTTTTTATTGCCCACCTTTATGTATGACTTCATAAAAATGATCAGGTCATTTGCATATACTCTAGGGTGAAAACTATCAGTTGTTCGAATCCTCTTATTATGGTACAACAACTCTATATGAAGGGTGAAATATTCCATAGCCACTACAAGAGGTAAGGAGACAAGGGTGAAGTATTTTATGATATGCTTTGTAGAGGAATTTATCAGCACCTTTCTTAATAAAGTATCAATTCATGTGCCATAAAGGAGTTTCAAAAAATACTACTGTCTTTTATAAAAACACTTTGAGATTCTATTATGATATCAGGTAATATCCTCTTTACTTTATTACATAATATCTTACTCAAAAAAATTTATATAATGTTGCAACATGCTATACGCCTGTAGTCCTCTATTTTGCTAGGTTTGTCAATATAAAATAGATAAAAGCGCGATTAACTGATATACACACATATATACGCACACGCACTCACTCTCTCTATATGTGTGTGTATGTATTGTATGTGTATGGGCATGCACGTGTGTATTAGTATAGGGCTACACTATGTATAGTAAGCACAATAAGCTTTTATCTATATAATTGATTTGATATAGCATGGAAAGTTGGATTTTTGTGATGGATATGTGTATTTGAAGACTAAAATACAAATCACATACATATAATCCTTATTTATATTTTAGACTAAAATTACCCAACACTCATATATATCTTGTCTTTTGGTAAATGTTGTACAATATGCATATAGTAATAAACTAAGAATGAATGGTAGGAAGAAGTCTCATCAAATCATTAGAGTATTCAAAGTTAGGGTTCCTAAAATTTTACTAGTAGGAAAATAACCCTTCTACGGACCGACTTAAAAGGACTTCAAAAATAGTTACTCAAGTGAGGTACTATTTTAATTAATTTTTATTTTATTATGATTGACCAATAGAAGTTTGATTTCAATTTACAATGTAAACACTAATTTCATTCTTAATCGTAATTAATAAATCCTTAACCCTCACATTTTAAAAAATGTCTTTGACATTATACATCGAACATCTTACTTCGTTCATAAGCACACAACACGGTTAAAGTCACTGATATCTAATTGAAAATTTCAGACACATTACTCATAAAATATTAAAAATAAATCATTTAATTAATTAAAGTCCAATTATTAATAGCGGAAATATAAATTTACACTATCTCCATATTTATCTATTGAAGAAATGTACAACGAATTAAATATGGTTATATTTTTTCTAAGAGTCATTATCTTTTATGGTAAGAAATATAATGGGTTTTATCTAAGAGTATTATTCATTCAGATATCCCGACGCCAAGGAACACAAGCTCATCTCCTATCATCAAACAAGTTAACCAGAGGAATTTCTTATAAGAAAAACCCATTATTATTTTTACCATAAAAGATAATGACACTTAGATAATGGCTTTTGGTGACTGATGCAAGCCTCTACCAGGTTAGGTTGATGAGGCAAGACTAGACATGGCTGGAGAATAATAAGGAGGAAACCAACAAAGAAGGCGGTCGAAGTGGAGAAGCTGGTCAAAATCATATGAGACTACCCAAGTCCCATTCAAGAATCCAAATGCTAGGTTGATCATGGTTGTTAACTAGGAATAAAATTATGTTGTTATAAGTGAGGAGAAAGAGGAGTGGTGGCAAGTTGACTTTGAAAATTTATGTTATCTTATGCCGGAGCTATAGTAGGAACAGTTTGACCCACAACAACTAGTTGATTTCCTTGTCAATCACCATGAGCCATAACTTGAAGAGTAGGATCCCGATGCGAGCTCCAAAGATTATAATGTTGTGGGGGGAGAGACAAGAGTCGGGCATCGATAGGGATGCAGATGCCTCCTCTGGGAAAATTCTAGAATATAACCCTTTGTACCATAGGTATGAAAAGGATATATGGGCACGCCTTATGTAGGGATATATGAAACAAGCGTAGCCATCATGACCACATCATGTTGATCTCTTATTAAAGACAGGGATTAGACCAATACAAATGGTAGTTTACTTGCACTTATCTTCTTTATACACTGAATTTTGACTAACTCTTTTGTTCTTAGTTATACAGTGGAGATGAATTGGGCTTCGATGTGTTTAATGAGGGGGTGGTCAAGGGTGCCATAATCGAAGTTATTAATGCCCCCATCATTTCCAACATGACTCCTACACCCACATACCTCATGGATCCTGATATCCCTAATCATATCTAGGTGGCCACTGACTCACCTCTTAGCCCCTCTCGCTCATTACTACAATCTATAAAAGTAAGAGGAATCTGGCTGGCTTGCCTTCAGTTGTTAATGCTATCGGGACTTATGAGAAGTTCCTCAATATTTATGACATGAAGGAGCTGCTCATTAACCAAAAAGCTAAGCCATTAGGGGAAGTTATCCTGGACCTCCATCATGCTGAGGTCCTTGCTGACATGGACATATGTGGGCGGAGGGAATTCTAGTACCGGCTATGCTGACCCAAGAGCAGTTGGACGTAGGAAGTGTGAATGATAAGCGGTACCGGCATGAACCTATGCTAAAATCAACTTGAAGGTTCTCTTGGGTAACATGGCAAGTGTGGATGCGTGTAGGTTCTGAAACTAATCTAAGAAACGATCTACCTAAAGGTTTTCCTGGTAATACACGACAAGAAAGAGTGGCAGTCCCCGACATGGAAGTGAATGTATGGTGATTCCCCTTCGTGGATAGTCGGTCGGCAAGCAGGAAGCATTGCTCACTCCGCACTTGGTGAGAAAGGTTGGTTATCCCCACCAAGGTAAATGAGCATATAAAACATCATCCTTCATTGGATATCCTAGGCTGCTCAAAGGTTCTTCAACGTGATATTACGCTAGTTGAGAGTAGCAGTTAGGCCAGCACATACTTGAACGTTAGGTGGAAGTCCCCAATAGGGAAGTGAATGCATAGTAATTCAACTTTGTGTATAGATAGCAGGCGATCAGGAAGACTGGCTCATTATGCACTTAGCGACAAATATTGGTGGTCCCCAACAAGGTAAATGAGAACATAAAAACACATCCTTCATTGGATAGTCTGGACTGCTCGAAGGTTCTCTAGGGTGAGATAATGCTAGTTGAGAGTGGCAGCCCTCATGGATAGCTGACCAAAAGCAGGATACTAGCTCGCTATGCACTAAGGGACTAGGATATGCAATCCCTTTCAAGGTAAATAAGCATATAAAAAACTCATCCTTCTTTGGATAGCCTTGTTGAATGCGTTGAACGGTGTTGGCTCTGGAGTCTTCGATGTATTCTTCACAAAATATTTATTACATGACTTATAATTATGGCGGACTCTCAAATGTGATAAACCCAGAGGTGCATTGGATTCCAAGTGTGGGAAATGTGGGTTTCATCTAGGTGAGAGAGGCGGCAAGCACTGTTTGTTAAGATGGTACTTATGACATATATCCCTTTCCAGTTTGGACCAAGCTATCCTTATATCGATTCTTAGTGTTTGGGAAGGCACATGATTAGGTCATCGACAATGAATTACTAAAGCTTTACTCTTGAGTTGTAGTGCTTGGTGATCTTCCTCTTATAGGCTTCAGTGTGTTCTTCATTCTTCTACAGTTTCAAGTCTGAGCTCAAGTAGCTCATCGTTTTCCTCGGGGTCTATGGTTAGACATCGATGTGAAGGGATGTCCACTTCTCTGGGTAGCATGGCTTTGTACCCATAGGATAGCAAGAATAGAGTTGGCCGGTTGAAATGCGGTTGGAAGTATGATGGGAGCAAAGAATAAGATGTATTTCTTTGGCTCAGTTCTCTTTAGCTTTTACGAGGCAATTATTGAGAGTGGACTTAAAAGGTTTTGTTGATGGCCTTGACTTGTCCATTAGCTTGAGGATGTACAACGGAAGAGAAGTACTTCTCGATTCCATTCCTTAAGAAAAAGTCTTGAAATAGGCCGCTCTTAAATTGAGTGCCATTGTGGGAAATAATGTTCTTTGCTAGACAGAAATGGAAGACGGTGTTCTTAATGATGAAGTTGAGAATCGTGGGACAGTGACCTTAGTAATGGTTTAGTCCTTGGCCCATTTTGGAAGTAGCCAATGGTGACTCTAGTACGATTGTATCCTTCCTTCGGTAGCTTCCCTATAGGTCAATTACCCTAGTGTCGAACGACCATGGGGAAGCTATTGAAGTGAGGAGGGTAGGCGAGGCTTTGGGGATCTTGGCAAACCGCTGACATCAATCATATTTCTTTACATAGTCCCTATAATATTTGATCATAGTAGGTAAATAGTAGCCTTCTTGGCCAGCCTTCTTCACCTTCACCTACCCTTAAAATATAATGGCATCTCCATTTGAGGCTTTTGGTGACCGATGACAACCTCCACTAGGTTGGGTTGATGAGTCAAGGCTAGATAATGGTTAGGGAGCAACAAGGAGGAAACTAACAAAGAAGGTGGTCAAAGTGAAGAAGCTGATCACAATCAAGTGGGACTACTCCAAAGTTTAGCTTAAGAACCTAGACGTTGGGTCGATCATGGATGTTAACTAAGGATATGACGATGTTGCTACAGGTAAGGAGAAAGAAGAGTGGCAGCAAGTTGACCTTGATAATTTAACTAATGTTGTGCCAGATCCATAGTGAGAATAGTTTAACCCACAATAGTTAGTTGATGTCCGAGCCCATCGCCATGAGCCACCGGCCGAAGGGTAGGATACTGATGCATGCTTCGGGGATTGTAGTGTTATGGAAGGGGGACAGAGCCGGGCGTCGGTAGGGATACAAGTGCCTCCTCCGGGAAAATTTTGGAATCCAAACCTATGTACCCGGAATATGAAGAGGGATGTACGAGCGAGCCTTATGTAGGGACATATGAAACCAGCGTAGCCATTTCGGCCTCATCATATCAAGCCTAGTTAAAAATAGGTACTCGGCCAGTACAAATGGTAGTTTACATGCACTTGTCTTCTTTTCACACTAAATTTTAACTAACTCTTTTGTTCTTTGTTGTTCCAGTAGCTGACGAATTGAGCATCGATGCATTTGACGGGGGCGGTTAATGTTGTCATGACCAAAGTTATCAATGCCCCTATCATTTCTAGTGCAACTCCTACATCTACATATCCCATGGACCTATGAATCCTGGCATCCTAGATCATAGCTCGGTGGCTGCCGACTTTTCTTTTAGCCCCTCTCGCTCGTTCCCACAATCCAAAACGAGGAAGATGAATGTGGTTGGCCCATCTTCGGGAGCTGATGTTACTAAGCCTTATAAGAAATTCCCCAATATTTATGACCTAAGTAGTTGCTCGTTGACTAGAAATCCGAGCCGTTGAGGAAGGTTGTTTTGGACCTCCATTACATTGAGGATGCTGCTGATATGGATTGAATGCTTTCAGGCTACCAATTAATGGTGATGGACAATCATACTTAACCCTACTATGTACAATCCGACTTAAACCGTCACTCCTTGGATGACGTTATAGACTTCTAGACTCGTAACTCCTTATTGTTAAGTTTCGGACTTCGAACTTCCATGTTTCTTAATTATTTTAACACTAGCTTTTCTTCAGGTTGGTTGCTGTTGTATGCACATCCTAGGGACATGGAGAAGCTTCAGAATGATTTGAAGGTTGACGCGTTGGCTCGGTATGGGTTACCATGGCCCGAGAGGAGAAAGAGGCGGTTGAAAGGGTGGCATGGGAGGTGACCGAGATATAAGGAGGGTTGAGAAGGTGGAGAAGGAAAAGGTGGTCTCTAGGGAGGCCCGAGAGGGCAGAGAACGTGGAGTTGGGCCTCAAGGAGAGGTTTCTAAAGTTAGAGAAAAAGGTGGTCCAGTTGCGGGTGGACCTGGCAAAGCATGCGGCCAAAGGCTAGACAGACGAGGATGTTATTATTGCCGAGCAAGAGGAGGAGGCTAAGTGTAGGAATTGGTTGAAGAACATGGTAAAGACCCTGACCAAGGATAATTACCAATTCCCTATTTCTATTAGAAATTTTTTAATGCCATATCTTTTGCAAGGACTTGGTAGGAGGTGGTAAAACAGATGCAGGCCGAGGGCATTTCGGTACCGGTTATACTACCCAGGAGCAGTTGGACTAATTTTCCCAATGAGCGGATAACTCGGATTTGTACCTATTTATTTTCCCCCTTTGTAATCCTAGTAGGGTAGACTATGTGCCCTTGCACTTTTGGAATTAAAAAGAATTTCTTCTTGTTGAAGTTTATATAAGCACTTTGATGGTTGTATATGCTGTTATTTGTTTGTACTTGGCTTGTAGTGTAGCGTACTTTGATTAGTTGAGATTCCTTATGTATTTGCACTTCATATTTTTCACAAGATGGTTTATCCAAGAAAAGGTAATTGACGGTTGGCGAGGAAGCCCATTCTTGCAAACCTTGTACTGAAATAATTACTTATGTTAACCGATGATCAGGCCACTTGATTGAGTCAGATGTGAGCATTGTTTATGTAACTCGGTTGCTTACCAAGTGTCAAGGTTAGCATATGATAGCCAGCTTATTTGGGCTGTATTTTGTTGGTAGCCCTAGCTCGAACCTAACCAATAAGTGGCTTGAATGTTACTTTAGGTGACACATGACAAGTGTAGATGGTAGGCAGTCCTGGCATAAACCTAAGTAATGATCGATGTGAAGGTTCTCCTGGGTAACACACGATAAGTGTGAATGGTAGGCACCTCCCTAAATAATGATCAACTTGAAGGTTCTCCTAGTGACATGTGGTAAGAAAAAGTGGTAGTCCCCGACATGGAAGTGAATTCACGGTAATTCACCCTTATGGATAGCTGGCCAGCAAGTGGGGAGTATGGCTCACTATGCACTTGGCGGCAAAGGTCGGTCATCCCCACTAAGTTAAATGAGCATACAAAACCTCATCCTAAATTGGATAGCCAGGGTTGCTCGAAGTTTCTCTAGGGTGACACGATGACAGTTAAGAGTGGTAGTTGGGCCCAGCATAAACCTGAACATTAGGTGGCAGTCCTCAATAAGAAAGTAAATGCACGGTAATTCACTTTCGTGGATAGCTGACCGGCAAACAGGGAGATTGGTTCAATACCAACTTAGCAGCAAATGCTATTAGTTCCCAACAAGGTAAATGAGCACATAAAAACTCATCCTGTATTGGATAGTTTGAGTTGTTTGAAAGTTCTCTAGGATGAGATGATGCAAGTTGAGAGTGGCAATCATTCCCGACACGAACCAGAACGCTAGGTGGTACTTGGTAATGTCCAATAAACAAGTAAATGCATGGCAATTCACCCTCATGGAGAGTCGACCGAAAATCGGTGATACTGGCTCGCCACGCACTAAGCAGTTGAGGTGTATAGTCCCCAATAAAGCAAATGAGAACATAACTAATAAAGTAAATGAGCACATAACAACTCATCCTTCATTGTATACCTTGTTGAATGCGTTGAACAAATATTGGCTCTGGAGTCTTTGATGTATTACACGGACTTATAATTGTTGCCGACTCTCATACGTGATAAGTCTAGAGGTTCATTGGATTCCAAGTGCAAGAAAAGTGGGTTCCATCTGGGTGAGAGAGTCAGTAGGCACCGTTTGTTAAGATGGTACTTATGACATACATCCCTTCCCAGTTTGGACCAAGCTCTCCTTCGGTCGGTTTCTTAGTGTTTGTGCACACCCAGCACAGGACTAAGTTTCTAACAATGAATTGCCACAACTTTACTCTTGAGTTATAGTGCTTGGCGATCTTCCTCTTTAGGATTCAGCATGGAGTTCGACTTCTACTCTTCATTCTTCTACATCATCGAGTCTGAGCTTGAGTAATTTGTCAGTTTGCTCATGGTCGATGGTTAAATTCCAAAATGAAGGGATGTTTACTTCCATGTGTCACATGGCTTTGTACCCATCGGCAACAAAGAATGGAGTATAGTTGGTTGAAGTGCGGATGGAAGTGTAATAGGACCAAAGAAAAAGCGGCAGCTCTTCAACTAGGTTCCCTTTAGCTTATGCGAGGCGCTTCTTGAGAGTAGACTTGATAGTTTTGTTGATGGCCTTGACTTGTCCATTGGCTTGAGGATGGACAATGAAAGAGAAGCACTTCTCGATTCCATTCCATGAGCAAAAGTTTTCAAATACGTTACTCTTGAATTGAATGTTATTGTGGATGATGATCTTCTTTGCTAGGCCAAAATGGTAGACTATTTTCTTGATGAAGAAATTGAGAATCTTAGCGGCAGTGACCCCGGTAAGGGATTCGGCCTCAACCATTTGGTGAAGTGATCGACGGTGACTATAACATAATTGCACCCTCCTTTCGACAGTTCCTTATCAAGTCAATTACCCAAGCATCGAACGACCATGGGGAAGTCACTGAAGTGAAGAGGGCAGGCAATGCGTTGAATCTTGGCGAAACACTGACATCGATCACAGTACTTTACATAGTCCATAGAGTCTTTGATCATAGTAGGTCAATAGCAGCCTTGTTGGGTAGCCTTCTTTGCCAGACTTGGCCCCCTAGCGTGACCTCGCATAATACTTCATGCAGACCTTAAAAAATCTAGTTGGCTTCATCTGCAGACACGCACCACTGAAGTGATATTAAGTGGCCCCATTTGTAGAGCTTTCCCTCAATGATCGTGTAGTAGCAGCATGGCAAAGAATCTTCCTAGCTTCCTTGCGGTCGATAGGAGGCTCCTTCCTTGTTAAACACCTAACAAGGGACACCAACTAGTTTTCCATGGATGGCGCATATATTTTCATAGTTGTTTCCCTTAGCCTATAATTAGTGGTTCCTCAAACCTCTAAGGGAAACCAGGGAGTGACTTCTTTTCTATTACTTTCTGCCTTAGCCGGTTGATCGTCATTGGCATTCTACTCCCCGGTTACTAGCTCCAACTTGAACTCGGCAAAAGTGTCGATAATTTTCTTGGCCTCTGCAACATACAAGGCTAGTGTCTTGTTCTTTAGTTGAAAGCGCTCCTCAATCTGATTGACGACCAAACATAAGTTGATGAATATATGGACAGACTCCACATGCAATTCTTTTGCCATTTTGAGGTTGTCTAGGACAGCTTCGCACTCGGCTTCATTGTTGGTCGCCTTAATAGCGAGATGGACCACAAAACACACTTCTTTTCCTTTAGGAATGACAAGGATGATGCTTGGTCCTTCCCCCTTCTCATTCGAAGCCCCATCCATATATAGGTGCTAAGTTGGCTGGCCAGTGATGGTCGCCTCTTCTAAAATTTCCCAGCTTGAGCACTCAGTAATAAATTCAGTAATAGCTTGGCCCTTAATGGAACTGCGAGACAAGAAAAATATGTGATGTTGCCCATGCTCAACAGACCACTTTAAGAGTCATTGCAATGTGTTGGGTCGGCTAAGGATTTGCTTCGGGGGTTGATTAGTTAGGACTTTAATGGGATAAACCTAGAAGTACAATCGAAGTTTTTGGGCTGCTATGAGCAAGTAGATGGCAAACTTTTCTAGCTTAGATTATTTTATCTCTGGACCAGCCAATCTCTTGCTCACGTAATAAAATGACCAGTTGACCTTTTCATCTTCCTTAATTAGCTGACCACGTGGTCAGATACTGCTAGGTATAGATACAAATCCATCCGTCAATGGGCTTAGATGGTACCAAAGGAGTGGCCAAATGTTGTTTAAGTTCTTTGAATGCCTTAGCGCACTCCTCGCTCTAAGTGAATGACTTTCACTTCTTAATAAGCTCGAAGAAGGGGAGACACCGGTCGGTTGACTTTAATATAAACCAGCTCAATATTATAATCATCTCATTCATGCTTTGCGCTTGCTTTATAGTTTGGGAACCTAATTATCTTGGATGGCTTTGACATTGTCGAGATTAGCTTCCCTTAACACTTGCAACATAACCCAGCAATTTACCAAACTATATGGCAATGGAGACTTCTTTGGATTCAGCTTCATATTTTATTAACGTAGGATTGAAAGTCTCGGCTAGGTTATGTACATTCTCCTAGGCCTTCTTAGACTTCACCAACATGTCGTCTGCATAAATTTCCACAGATCGGATGATCTTTTCAGAGAACGCATGATTGGCGAAACATTGATAGGTAGCACCGGCATTTTGCAAACCAAATAGCGTAACATGATAATAATATAAGCTATCGTTTATAATAAAGGAGACGTACTCTTGGTTTACATCACACATGGAAATTTGATTGTACCCAAAAATGCATCCATAAAGGTGAGGAGTTCATGACACTAGTTGCATCCATAAGCTTATCGATGCTAGGCAAAGGAAAACTTTCTTTAGGGTAGGATTTGTTATGATCAGAGAAGTCAATGAAAGTCCTCCTAGTCCCATTTTTCTTTTCGACCAGCACTGGGTTTGCTACCAAGACTAGATATCCTTCCTCCGAATGAAACCATTGGCTAACAACTTCTCTACTTCTTCCTTAAGAGTCTGGTACCTTTCTAGGTTGAATGATTGGCACTTGTCAAATGGAGGTGGTATTTGGGTTGATATTGAGCACGTGAAAATAATTCTAGGATCAATGCCAGTCATGTCGACGTGCCTCAATGCGAAGACATATTTTCTCTGCAGTAGGAATTTGATCGTATCCTCTCTAATTTGTGGGCTAAGCTCAGTGCCAGTTTACACATTTTGTCGGGGTCCGCAACATCTATTGAGATTATTCCAAAGGAGCGGTTGCTTGCCTTTAATGCTTGAGTCACTCATATGAGGGTCTAGCGGGTCATCCTCTAGGTTTGAGCTTGTTTCCAAGTTGCATTAGTCTAGCACGTAAATCCTTGGTCGGGACATATGTCTATGCTTGAATCGGGATAATGGTGTAGTCTCTGGCTCACACAGATGATTCTTTCGATGTTGAGAGGGAAGGAGTTATGCTTGATGACCCCACATGCCAATGGGTAGCAACTTGTTCATTTCATGTCGTGATGGGCTTTTCAGTTCTTTAGGGAGTGGCCAAGAATATGGGGTTCCTACCATCACGGTCTTTAGTGTAACTGACGATCCCAACATGACCTTTAGCATTGCTAGGATCAAAGGTACTCATGTGTCACACATAATTATTTGATCCAATTTCATGGCCGAAGGTGGTCTTGGCATTACCCCGACCGTTGCTTGGCTTAAGGATACTCATGGGCGGCATAGCACCAGTAGTTGTTTATTTAATCGCAAGGATGATCTGACACAAGTGTTTGGCGGTCGTAGTTTTTTTAGGTGGGTTATTGTTGGTAAGAGGAGTTGACGGCATTGATGCTTGAGAATTGAGGGTGGTCTCGGCACGGACTTGAGTTGTGACCGGATCGATGGTTTTCTCGAGTGACTTGCCGCTGATTGTTGCAAACTCTTGCCGAAGCATAAGAACATTCTTCTTTGCTTAACTGAGGAGGTTCTGTAAGACTTCTTGGCCTTATGTTGATTACCTCTAATTTCGCCGACACCGCCATGCATGGGAAACATCATGATGAGACAGTTGTAGGAGATGATGGCATCTAGTTCGACAGGTATCGGTCATCTTATTAACAAATTATATGTAGAAGGGCAGTCAAAACCACAAAGTTTACCTAAATCTTTGCAATAAGGGGCTCCTGGACAAATATTTTCATAAATGAGGTGGTACCCATTAGAACAATGCCTACACCTCCAAATCCATAAATTAGCAAGGCACATGGTGTGAGGTTGGGGGCAAGAAGATTAAGGGCCTTAAAGACATGCTTGAACATGACATTGGCTGAGCTGACCCCATCCAGGAAAGCCCGATGTACATTAGAGTTGGCCATTACAAGAGTGATGACCATTAGATCATGAGGGGGGTAACAGACTGCTTGCTTGTCCTCAACAGTGAAGTTGATCGACTAATATGACTTTAGCCGAGGTGCTTTTAGCGCTCCATGCTCTAGTTAAAAGACTTGAACGACCGTGTCCATTTCTCTTTAATATCGAGTCTGGCTCCTCGACTGTTGCCGTCCACATGTAGGCCTCTGCATACTGTCAAGATGTCAATGATTGTGGTAATGTTATAATTGGGTTGTTGGTCCGAGTTGGCTGGTTGTCAAATTTATTCCTTTGTTCTACTGATCACGAACAAAATCCAAAAGTGTTCCTTCTTGGACGAGTCTCTCATCACATCCTTAAGCACCTAGCCCTTGATTGTGGAGTGGCGTTAAGTTGATGAAACTCATAATACTTGTTGTTACCACGAGGTTCCTCCCTCTTTATATTTCTGGCGATGCTAGGCCTTAGAAAGGGCACCCAGTCCCCGGTAGCGAGATATACTATGGTGACATCCTTGCTCAAGGCAGCATAACCAGCGTATCTAGGCTTGTACTAAGTGTAGTCTCTACTTGCCTTCTGTTTTCAATCCGATGACTATTGCTTCATCGTTTATTGTTGTTGTGAGGACATTTGGGTAGGATACCTAGTTTCATTGTTGTTATTTGAACGGTATGCATCTTTCATTTTATTACGTCGTTCGCCCACTAATAAAAGTCGATCAGGGACGTAGTTAGCTGCTACTAGAGCTCTCTCCACATTATAGACATGTATCTAACCGCCAAACAGAGGGCCATTACCAAGCTATTCATATCTACACCCCTATCTTGACTAGACTCCTTGTTGAATTGGTTAACGTATAATTGCAAGCTTTCAATGGGACCCTATTTGATGTTACCTAGCTCACTAGCCATCATTGCATGGGTCTTGGAAGTAAATAATCGAGCGTTGAAATACGAGTAAAACTGCGCCCAAGAACTAATGCTGCCCAGTCGCAGATGCAAAAACCAGCAGGAGGTCAGTCCAGTGAGAATGTATGAAAAGAGAGACTTTATTAGGTCGGAATGCCGATCGGCATGGCTAATGGAATTAAAAGTAGTGATGTTATCAAATGGGTTGGCATTCCATCATACTTGTCTATGGGTGGTAAAGCATATTGTCGGTGGATCTAAGTGTTTAGAATCTCATCAAAAAATAGTTCTCCGTTCTCGTCATCAAAGAATACTTTACCCCTGGTGTTCTTGGCTTGCATTTTGTTTGGTTATTGGCGAACGATGTACATTTCTTCTCTAAGGTCGACATTATCCTGCTGAGGGATATTCTAGCTAACGATGGGTTGATGACTCAACCTATGCCTGGGTGGATTAGGAGATCGACGATGAGAGAGAGAGTGATGATGACGAGCTAAAGTGTGAGGCCTTCTATCCCTATGCATAAGGGTGACCTTGAATGTATGACTATCATTCTCTAGATCTATTCTCGTGTACACCCTTGTGAGATCTGGACTATGCCGAGAGAGCCATATGCTCCCTGTCGGCGGTAGGAGCACCACCATTAAGAATGTCAGAAGCAGAAGTCCATGGACGCTCAAAAGATGATGGTTGATTTGTTGATAGGGAATGGCGATGCCTTGGTTCTCTAAGCATGATTACATCTAAAGCAATATCAACATGGCTAGGCACGTGCTCAATATACCTCCTTCGATAAATAATATCCATGAGTGGGGTCTCAAGCACCACCGTTCCTTAGGGCTCAGCGGCGTTCATGAGACCATATGTGTTGGGAAGTACATGATAATGAATTAGAGGGTCGAGATGGTCGATTGTGGGAGGAGTCGGTGAGACAAAGTTTACAGTAGCTTAGGCATCTAATTGGATCCTCAAACTTTGTATTTCATGGGCCAAGGTACCTACATTTGTTACTTGCTGCAACACAGTACGCCACATATCATCGTTGAGCCTAGGAAAAGGGTGAGCTATTGTTGCCGTTGTTTTCATGCTCGTTGAAGTTGTTATCTCTAGTCCAGGAACTAGGTCCATGGTAACAAGTCAGATCAAATTTTTGTAGAGAAGAAAAGTGATGAAATGGGAGAGCTTTAGAGTAAGGTTTGATCCCTTCTTCTTACGCTAAAATGTCGATTATAGATTTAACCAACCTCATAATTAGCCTGGTTATGCTGTGAAAGAAAAGGTTACCTGTTATTTACTAGGTTGAAATTGAAAAAAACGAGGAAATGTGTAAGTAAAGAAAAGTAAATGACACCGAGTATAAAGTGGTTCTACAAGATTGTCTATGTCCAGTTTGAAGATATCTTATTATAGTTCTTTATTATAGTTACAGGAAATTACAAGAGAATAATAAAAAATATAGCACTTAAGACTAAAAAGGTTGGCTAATATTAAGTACTCAGGGTTTGGATTTGCTATAAGGACAGCTTTGGTTAGAGATAATGACCAAAATTATAATATTTTTCAACCCTTTTGAGATGGCAATGCATGCGGTATTTATAATGGTTGAAATGGACGAAAGCTGGTTGAGACTACATAGTAGGAAAGGAAGGAAACATGCTTGGTCATTGATCTAGTCGCATGGGATAATGAGATACAATTGTAAAGGCAGAAATAAATGAGTGGCTAAGAAGCATGTCAACTACTCTTTTGTACCAGATGCATGTATTATATTTAATGCAAATTAAATGCTGATGGCAAGCTATGAGAGTATGTGTTTTTCCAGTCGCTTCGCTACAGTACATTGTATAGTTGGATGAATGGCTTGTCGTTTACTTTTGCTTGTCTACGTGGCAGGCAAATGAATAACTTTGACCGAGCTTCAATTACACTATAAGCTGAACGTTACTAAGGACTAGGGTGCAAAGATTAGACAGGGCTGACTATGATATGACGAGACGGGCTATAGTAATGACAGTCAGAGATGTTCTTCTTAGATTGATCTTGACAGATGGGTGCCATGTAAAGCTACTTGAGTAGCCGGTTGGCTATGGAGCCGGTCTATGGGGTTGACCTGAAGCTAGTCTTGGTGGAGATAGCCATGAGTGAGCTGGTTATTCCATGCCTAAGTTTGTTGAGAGTTGACTGGTGCTATGAATTATGCTATGAAGGTGATGTCAGGCTGGATATGACATGACATGATAGGTTACTTGGGACCGATTGAAGACAGTTGTAGTGAAGCTAGGCCAAGGACGGATCACACTTGAGCCGGTCTTGTCAAATATGTGTTGAGATAGTCTTAAGTTATGCCAGCTGACAATTAAAGTGATGTTGGGTGGACGATCTGATTTGGTGTCGGCTGACTATGTGTTGGCATAAGAAAGCCGGTTGTTATCGAGCCACCGGAGTGGACCAGGCAGGGCTATATTTAGCATTGTTTTCGTTTAATGAATCGACCGTGAAAGCTACCTAAGGATAAGACGTCCGACTTTTAGCTTGATAGGACGACATTCAACTTGATGTCTTTTTGAGTAGATGTGCTGGTTTAGAACCAAATTGAGCTTAGACTGACATATGTGGGCTGGTAATAGGATAGCTGGGCCGGCTTTAATTGGACAAGTCATACTTAATTGGTTTGCTAATTACTTATGAGAAAATTGAGCAACATTTTAGCCTCCGCTCATGTCTCTATGAACAAGGGCGGGTTGTCATTTCATAAAGATGCCGCAATCCAGACCTCTGCTTTACATTTAATGCATGCTCCACATGGCGCTATGTCATTGACTGTGACAGTTTGCTCTTTCAAATGTGGCGGGGTGCATGTTTTTGAGGTAGGTGAAATGACAGTTGCTTTAATTACTCCTACACGTTCGAAATTCAAAGACGATTCAAGTCTTCGATTGAGATTTGAAGGGTAAAGGAGCCCATCTCCTCTTCTTCATCCTACACTGAGAATGCAAATTGTTATTGCCATTGAAAAAGCTTAATCTTCCTTAAAACCTTGACTTTTTGAGACTTCCTTCGATGAAAAAAAAGCGAATGTTATATTTCATCTTATCAGAAGTAATACTCCATTAACTTGTCTATCTCTAGTTGGAAACCTCCCCAAAATTGCTTATAGGTTGCTATATTGGGTTATCTGTCTCCCTTTGGATAAGTTTTGGCCTACTTCATCTTCTAGTTTTTCCTTAAGTTCAATCCATATTGTCTTTGCCATGAATCCATTGCCTGTTGGCATCCATCCCCATTTGTCATTATCTCTCCCCACATATAGTAGCATGTATTCAACTTCAATTTTTATATCTTCTTGTGTTGGCAAGTAACCATAATTCCACTTACCCCATTGAATTACTTATCTATTTTAACATATGGACAATCACATGATGGATAAGCATCCCATCCTAATATGTCTATTAATGGTTTTCCTCCTATCCAAGCTTCCATCAGAAGATCAGTCTCTTTCTTATGTGTTATTTCTCATATGCAAAGCTGAGTTGTTCTCTTGTTTTGAAAATTACTTTCCATGTAGCTAAGGAATTATTACCTATAGCCATAGTTTAAAAATTATTAATATATCTTAGTCTCATCCACACTGCCAACGGTCCCTTTCTGCTTATAATTTTCCATGCTCATCTCACAACCTGAACCTTCTATATGTCCTTCGAGCTTCTTAGTCCAACTTCCACTTCTTCTTTTGGTTAGATTATGATACCATAGCTAATCTTATGCAATCATCCTTTCTAAATGAAAGGCGGCACATACTACTTCTATTTCTCAATTGAATAGTGTGTATTGGAAAGTTTGAAACTAGGAATTGACTTTTGCTGATATAATAGTGTGCACTAATTCAATTTTTCTTGTAAATGAAGGTAATCTAAAGCTTCATCCTTGCAATTTCCTTTAATTTTGGTACTCACTTCAGCACGTTCTCTATTTGTAATTTTGTTATAAGATATTGTGACTTCTAATTATTTAACTGGAAAAACTCCCACTTTAACATTGAGGACCTACAAAATCTCATTTTTCTTTCCACCAAACTTGTTAGGATAACATTTAGTTTTGAATTCATTAAGCTTAAGTCCCGCATTCTTCTTTAGACTATTAAAGATGGTTTTAGTTGTTATAGCCGTCTTTATGCTTGACTTTATACAAATGATAAGGTCATCTGCTTACACCCTAGGGTGAAAATTATCAATTGTTTGGATCCTATTGTTATTGTAAACCATCTTTATATGGAGAATGTAATATTTCATAGCCATCACAAAGAGGTAATGAGATATGAGTTATCCTTACCTAATCCCTCTATTTCTTATGATAAATCCCTTGGGATACCATTCAACAAGACAAAGAAGGTAGGTGAGGTAATGCACTCCTTCATTGGATCAATGAACTTTACATGGAACATGTAAACTTGACATCTGTATAATAAAATGTTTATTTATCTTATCGTTTACTTTATGAAGGCCTACTCATAGGAAAAATTTATCAGCACCTTTCTTGTTAAACTTTCTTATCTATTCATGTGCCATAAAGGGAGTTTTCAGAAATACATATGTCTTTTATAAAAACATTTTGACATTCTAATATTACATCAGGTGATATCCTCTTAATTCTATTACATAATATCTTGTTCAAAATTTTGTATATAACATTGCAATATGCTATAGGCTTGTGGCCCTCTATTTCGTCGGGTTTGTCAATTTTGGGTATTAAACAAATAAAAACATGATTAACTAAAATACACATACGTACATACATGTGTACATATTTACGTACACACACACATAAGTGATGCCTTGTAATTTTTCAAAATTAAAAGGGTAAATCGCAATTTTAACATAAAGGAAAAACAATAAATTTCTACGGGAGTTGGAATTAGGTTTCGGGACCTATTCCATTATGTCAAAAATGTCATTTACAGTCAGAAAACATATATAATTTGTTGAATTTGATTAAACGTGCTAGAAATTAAAGAAGTCAAACCCAGTGACATTTTCGTAATATATTAATTTCGAGATTTTAGCATAGAAATTATATTTTTCAACTTATAAATGGATCTCTAACCTTACTCCTTTGCTCTAATAATCTTACCTCCACTTATAAAACTATAATCACTAAATCAATTCGTAATTCATCAAATCAAATCCAAATTAAACAAATTTATATGTAAAACCTATCATGGCGAAGAGAGTTACTCAAGTAAATCAAAGCTATTAAGGGATTTGCATTTTCAAGGCCGAAAATTTCTGGACAGAGGAGGAGGAGGATTCACCCTGGATCAGGAGAAGATGCACGGCTAATCGGTGAACGTTATTTATCATATACGTGTATATATTAATAAGACGTAGTAATTCGCCACTTATGATCTTAAATCAAATTTATAAAAATGTAATTAATAATTAAAAGCTGAATATTTTAAATATATATACCTGATTAGGATGTAGTACGCCATGATTAGATGTATATATATCTGATTAGGATGTAGTACGTTATGAGATGTCTATGATGTTCAGTCATTTTGTACGTGAATCGGGATACCATAGATAGCGGGTTATTACAGTATATACGCGCATGTGTATTAATATAGTGTTACAATATGGATAGTAAGCATAATAAGCTTTAATCATATAACTGATTTGATCTCGCATAAAAAGTTGGATTTTTGCGAACATGTTATGTACAAGGTCAGCCCTAAGAGTTTTGGTTTCTAAAACTAATTGTAAACCAAGACTCTCATATAAAAACTAATACAATTATCTCAAACCAAAGCATCAAAATAATTTATGTAGTTTACAAATAATGAAAAGTGGAACAAAAAGAAACAAGTTTCTTCATAATAAATAGCTCTAGTTATATGACAAAACTAATTTTAATTCCTTATGAACATTTTTCTAGCCTTCTACCTTGCGAAAATACTAATAATATTTTCATATTCAAGTTCATTAACTATGTCTTATTCAATCGATAACAATGCCAAACTATTCAATTTTTCATATAACGATGTGGAACGAGTGTAAGACCATATCAATTTTAGCTTTGACAAACTACTTTCAACCGTGGCATCTATAACTAGTATGGTCAGAATTATTCCATATGCAACCTAAGCATTTGGAATATTTTAACTTCATCGACCAAGAATTAATGAAATTAAGCTACTCAATTAATTATAATTTATCAAAATTATTACTCACAATAATTTGAAGAATTTTTTCTTTTACTAATCGGTTCAACTAAAAAACATTTACTTTAAATTTTCATGAAACAAACTTAGTCATTTATCAACAAATTTTATATTATATAACCATAAAAATACCATTAACTATTACTAAATCAATTCTTATTATATAATTATTTGAAATTAACAAACAATTATGTATAATCCTAAAATAAATTAGAATTTTCTTCATTAACAATTATCCATTGCATTAGTCTAGATAACATTTAAGATCATGGATTATCCCAAATTTAAGGTAAGTCATAACTTAGAAGTGCTTTGCTCCATTTTATAAGTACATCTAATTATCAATACATTAAAGCATCGACTTATTTATTTTGATTATGATTTACAAACAATAGCTAATGAATTATTTTTATATAGATATATATAAGTGTACCTTTTCTGTATTCTTCAAGAGATCGAAGAACAATATTCAAAGCAATCGACTTATATAACAAGGGTTATTTTTTTTTGAAACCAACATTGCCTCGTTCTGCAACAAATTAAATATGCCAATTGCCAAACTAGAATTTAATACCTTTCTACAACTACAAGAAAGACCAAAGATGTCAGTGCCGATAGAGTTGTCGACTGATTGTAGACTTTGGAGTTGTCCTTCGAGTCATCGCCGTCAGAGTTGGAGTCGCCTGTTGTGCCGCGCCTGTTGTGATTGTAGACTTTGGAGTTGTTTGTCGAGTCGTCGCCGTCAGAGTTGGGTCGCCTATTGTGCCGCTCCTGAGTCGCCAACGAATCTAAATCGACGATCGTGATTTTTTTTCCTGCTAAGTCATTCGATGTATAACAATCAGATGGTGCCCTAGAGTTTATGTGGCACAAAGCCATTGCTTTTCCTGCTTTTCCAAAAGGCCGGCTTTGGTTTAAAATACACAATCAAAGTTATAAAATCTCTATTTATGTTTTAGACTAAAATGGTTCAACACTAGCATCATACATATGTTAGTAATAAACTTAGAATGAATGGTAGGAAGAAGTCACATCAAATCATTGGTGTGGTCCGAAAAAAATATGGTTACATAGTATACAAAGAAAGTGTTCCTAGTTTAGTGGCGGGAAATAACACTTCTAGAGACAGACTTAAAAGGACTTCAAAATTAATTAGTCTAGTGGAGTGTTACTTTTAATTAATTTTCTTTTATTACAGTTGATCAATAGAAATTTGATTTCAGTTTGTAATGTAAATACTGATTTCATTTTTAACCTTAATTAATAAATCCTTAAACCTTACATTCAAAATAACTTCTTCCTATTACATATTAAACACCTTGCTTCATTCAAAAGCATGCATATGGTTAAAGTCATTGATAGCTAATGGCAAATGTCATACATATTGCTCATAAAATAGTAGCAATAAATCACCTGGTTAATTAAAATCCAATTTATGTTTACAAATAGTGGACATATATTTACACCAACTCCTTTTATGTGCTTCGAAGAAACATATAATGAACTAAATATGGTTATATTTTACCTAAGAGATATTAAATAAGTTTTTCGTATAAAAAATTATTACAAATAAAGCGATTAATATTGCAGTTTAACTAATAATGTGTATAACAATAATAAACTCTCGTACAAAATATATTATGATAGATTACATTGAAAATATGGCGTTTGATGTTTGGATTTCTCGCTTTTAACAAACCTTTTTGGCTTCTCTCACATTCCAAAAGGGTATTACTATTTACACCCATCGAAACACTTACTATCACTACTTAAAAACTAATAAAATTAAATCCCAAAGTCTACTTCAGAAACCCACCTTAAGCTCAAAAGATGATTGCACAACAGGTTTCTATTTCTGATGTTGTTACAAGAAAAGTCACTGTAGCAATGAGTATGTAAATTAGGCTTCTAGTTTTTTCTAAATTAAAAAGCATAAACAAGGTTGTAGTTTCTTGATAGAAAGTGTACTTTAACTTGCACTTTCAAAAATTTCAAAATCAGAAAACTGCAAGTTACCTTGCATTTTCTATCAGAAAAGTGCAAAACACATTGCGTTTTCTACTTTTCAAAAATAATAACCAAATTTACATCATTTCTGCAGGGACTTTTGTAACAATATCAAAACAGAGACCTATAGCTCTTTTCTTGTATTTCAATCCTACTAATCATTAAGGACAAAAAAATTAGATAAAAAACGTAAGTAAATTTTTCTTTATCAATTTCTGATTGGAAATTGATAGTTAAGATATTAACTTTGTTTAGAATATGAATTTAAATCATATTTATGTAAACCTGTTGATTTTATAAGGAATGTATTTCATAATTAATCATATTGAATTATGTCATATTGTTTTGTTTTACAATTGTTTTCGTTGTTTTTCCCTTTTTTTGTTCAAACAACAAAAATAGTAATGATTGAATATTTTTTTTATCGAAGTAATAATGTATGTTTTTTAATATGGTATACAACAACGAATTATTATTTACTATGTGTATCTTTAGTTAGAATTACACGAGTTACAAATGAAAATTCTACTTACAATTAAAATAAAAAAATAGTCAGTTGTAACAAAATTAGTTAGATTTGTATGTATCGATGAAACATTAAATTAAAAAAGATCGAGTATAGAGAAATTGGTGAAAAAATTTTGGTTTTGTTTTTCGAAGAAAAATAGAAATGAGAAGTTGAATTATGATTTTGAGACAATAAAAAGGTGGTGAAAAGGTGACGAGCAAAGTAACTAATTTAGTGAAATGGTAAATGGATGAGAGAACTCTTACTAAAAATTCATATTGATTAATGATTTGGATGGGCAGAAAATTCGTACTTGGAGGAGCAACAAGCATTAGGACTAGGAGGAGGAACAAAACATTACCGTTCACATGGGTTAAAATCAATTATGAATTAACCAAAAACTTGCTGTTCTTGCCAACTACACAAAATCAAATCCATTCTCAACCCAAGCACCAAATTACTTCACTGAGTTCCAATATTTAATTTATTCATATAAAACTATGGAAAATATTTAGGGTTTCTTGTATTTTTCTATCTCGAATCATGCATTGAAGCTCGAATTAATCAAATTCGAGCTCAGAATGATTGAACTTTCAGAAGTTCCGTTAAATTATAACTCAGATCCAAAGTCCACTGAGAATTCTGCTTCTTTACTAACTGATCAAAACCCTAATCCTAAACGTAACCCTAGCGACCATGCTCTCCGTCTCGCTTACATCATGCGCTCCTACCTCGCTGGCACGTCCACTGCTGCTGAAGAAGCCGGAGTAGCTGGGGATGATAGCGATTGCTGCAAGGCGATGATGGAGGTTACGAAGTCGGACAATTTGAGATGGACAATTTCCAGGGTGATTCATGAGCATTCGCACCCCACTAAAGCACAGCCTATGAATACCACGGAGATATTTCCTGCTGTTGGAATGAGTTTCGAGTCAATTTCAAATGCCAAAGCGTTTTATACTGCATATAGCGAGAAGATGGGTTTTGATGTGAAGGTTGGGTTGGGAAAGAGGTCCAAGGGGTTGAGAACGTTGGTCATGCAGAAGTTTTTTTGTTCCAAAGGAGTGTCCTATAAGAAGATAAAGGCAAAAAATAATAAAGAGGAAGTTCAAGTTGATATTTCTAAAAAGAAAGAAGTAAATAATGAATTAAACAGTAATGAAGCAGATGATAACAGTTTGTTGCAAAACCCAGGAGAATCAAAGTTGTTAAGGGAACTTGGAGTGCGAGTGTCCAAGTACAGTATCGAGGAGAGGAGGGATATAATACGCAAGTACTTGAAGAAGAAGAACAGTAGACGGGTTGTGGATAGATCTATCAAGGTAAGACTGGTGTTATACTAAATGCTGAATATTAAAACATTTATTTGTTTACATTTTATTTTAGTTCTTATTGGACTTTCATTTATTGAATTAAACAATAATAATGAATATCAAACAATGAATATCAAATGAATCCAGTCTAGTACAGTTAATACCACAAAAATGAAACTATATTATGATAAAAGTAGCAATGCAATTATTATGAGTTTGATCAAAATGTCATTAATTTTTTTTAGCAAACAAAATTTTAACTTTTTCCTTCTAAAAATAATCAATTAGTTATAAAAAAAAAGATGATAATTCACTTGAATTCGGAAAACTAATCTGGAAATAAAAAGAATTCGAAAAAACTAATCTGGAAATAAAAAATGCAATGGGAAAAAAATAGTAAGATGTTAGTATCCAAACTCGACAAGTATTAAATTTTTTTAGAAATATATCTACGGGTATAATTAATTTTCGTTATCATTCACTAGTATGGACCCGTGCTTCGCACACGGACCGTTTGTATTATTATATACGTTGATATTTTGTTTGAGCGAGAACCTATAAACGGAAAGTAAGGGCATTTTTGGAATTTCAAAAAGACACCGAGTAAATTAGTTGAACGAATTTTGTTTATTAGTAGTAGAGATGATTCAGGAGTTGTAATAAGCACACAACTATTATCTTTTCAAGTTGTATTAGAACTTCTGAACATTTATTGCTTAGTTATGGAAATTATTTTAAACAAACAACATTTTATTCTCTTATCACTTATTTTTGTTTCTAATAAAAACCACTTATTGTAAACACATTCTCTTTATTGTTTTTTTAAGTATAAACAAGATAATGAAACCATAAGCTAGTAGGATCAACTTGTGGGCAGGGTCTGTGGTAGGTAGGTCCATCGAATATCTGAAAAAGTTCAAAATCTTTTTTGCACTAGCATTCGGAGAGTTGAAAAATATTTGACATCCAAAAGAAAAACTAATATGGATATGTCGATGTTCGCATTTGGAAACCACACGTAATATTCTTGTCAAGTTAATAAAATGTATTATAATACAATAAATGATTTGTAATGCTATTTTATCAACTAATTATTTGTGCTATATGTATATAAACACATGAAAGTTATTTTTATCATCATATTTATCAATTTTTACAAACATCAATATTAAGAGTGTTTGTGTTGATCTAAAATTTAATATTTGTTTTACCGAATTTATCAACTCTAGGCGAATAAACAAAAATACAATATTTATTTACTGCTAATAGGCACGTATTTTCGAAAATGATGAATACGATTGCATGTATATCAATATGCATATTTGTTTGCGTCTATTGATTGACCTAATGTTATGTTGATCATGTTGTCTGTTTGGTGGATCAAAATCCAATATGACCCATCAACAATTTGGTAGTTTGGGCCTAACTTGCTGATCTTCTTGGGTAGGATTGGTTCTTCATGTTTAAGAACTTGAATTTGTCTCATTCAGCCTTTCTTGACCAACAACCATCCAAACTTGCAACCTAATCAAACGCTAACCCTAATTCATCCTGCTTAGACTTAATCCGACGAGTTCTCTTTTCAATCCGACGAGTTCTTTCTTCAATTCGACGAATTGACTCACTTCAATCTGATGAATTGACCCACTTCAATATGAATAACGATCCGGCCCTTTGAACCAGATCGTCCTACCCCTTAAAACCTACCAAAACAGTCGATTGTAGCTTTGGTCAGTCAAATTCAATTCAAAACCTCTTCCACCCTACCAAAGTGTGCCACATGGCATGATTAGGCTAGGAATTTGATTATTACTACTATGCAGTCGTCAAATATGTTGTTGAGGGATGAGTAAACAATAATATATATATATATATATATATATAAAGATTTTTTTTATTATAAACACAGCAAGTACGTCATATCATCTTCAAAATTTCATATCAATTTTTTACTTCTACGCTCAAGGTTTCAATACTCCCGTACAATCTTCCATCTTCAAAATTTTACGAAATACATAAGAAACTGTGGTTATGAATGGATCTGAAAGATGTAAATGAACGAAGAGAACTAAATTTTGTAAGGATGCACAAATAATGTCAAAGTTCTAGTCTATTTATAAACAAATATTACACAATTATTTGGTTCTTATCAATAAAGAAATATTTCTATTAATGGGCACTTTTATCTTTTAGTATGCTCTTTTGTATCTTGACAAATGGAATTTTAAAGAAGATTGATGTATGCTAATCAAATTTGTCTAATCCATCAATCCCAGTTTGTCCAAGCTTGACCCGTCGATTCATCCGATCCGATCTGTGCTAGAGTTAGATTCAGAAAAACATAATTTTCAACCCAATTCGTTAGGAGATGGGTTGGGTTTGAACTGATCTTGGTCGGTTTCCCTTTTCCCTCCAGTCAATGATACATGGGTATGAATTGGCACATTCGAAATTGAAATGTTCCTTCAGTTGCAATTCGTTGCTAGGATGATATACGATACAACAATAATGATTTTGTTTTACACATTAATTCATTGCTAAAATGGTTATGTGTGACAATAATGATTATGTGTTGCACATTGATTGTTTTCTACTTATTGATGAAAGTCAATTGAATTATGTCTGTTTTTTATATAAAGGATGTATGATTTGGAGTTCATACAGTTCTATTATATATATATATACATATAAGAAGAAAGAAATGTATAGAAATCCCGGGCCCAAGGCCCACAGTACAAAATAAGCCTGCCAACATGCCTGATCAGTAGCAAATATAATATATGAGCGCAGAGAGGACCAGCTTGGCGCAACAAATATCAAGAATATCATAATATATAGCATAGTAACAGAAATATAAGCAAAGCTAAAGACATCCCAACTACACTCCAGCACAACGACAGAATCAGCCAATAAGCTTCGAGCAATAACTAGGAATGCGCAGAGAGCATAAATTTTCGATCTCAATCATTAGCAGTTAAGATATCCTCTTTGTTTGCGCCATATTCACCATCATTGCAGAGGGCAAGTTCATCATCAAAAAATCCGTAGTATAGCTCTTGTTCATCATTCTCATCATCTGAGATCCATTTTGAGAATATCTTTCAATGGAAATGAAAGCACAAACCACTTTCCTTATGGATTCAAGTCTCAGCTTTTGTGCAGTAAACCAAAGGCACACCTTCAGACAGCTTTTCAGCGAGCTCACGAACAACACCCTCAACACTTCAAGGGTTGGAATGAAGAGCTGCAACTAATTTCAACTTCAAGCTAGTGATAGGGAAAAATACTGACATCACAAAGTTGGAAACCTGGGTGGGAGAGGACGGGGACGTCACAAAGGGACGGACGGAAGCAGATGAAGGATCAACTGGAAAGGAGGGCTGTGGGAAGTAGGAATTGGGACGATCGTGATTGTATGCGAGTCGGAAGAAGAAATGGGAGAGGACGCCACAGTCGAATTAGGGACATGCTGAGTGCTAAAAGATACGTGACCGAGATAGTCAGGGTCGACAGAATTGGCGCGATGTACGGGAGCTTTGGCCAGCCAATGCTTGGTTGGGGGCTTTGGGAGGGGATTCTTAACAGGGAGGTTAGGTAGCGATACAACATAGCGAGGGCAAGAAGAGATAATATGGTCAAAGGAGTGACAGTGATCGCAAATTAGCGGCTTCCATTGGGATGAGACATCTGTATAGGGAACCCTATCATCGACAAGGGAGATGAAGATACGAGTCGGTAACTACCTAGATGTAGTAATCTCAATCAACGCTTTGGCAAAGCGAAGGAGCTGTCTACGTTTGGTGGAAAGGTCAAAACAGATTAATTGACCGATGTGGTTGGCAATCCAATTCACACTTTCAAAAGATTGGAAAACTGAAGGGATATTGGAGATATGGACGCAGACGAGAATGAATAAAACTTGTTCACGGGCAAGGTCAACAGAAGGGCTCCACCGGGCAATGATTAAAACATGTCCATCAATAATAATAGGATCTGATTTCAAAATACGGGATCTCTCTTGAGGGCAGAAGAATTTAAAAAAGTACATCGAGTTGTCGTACCCGACGTCAACCGAACCTCTCAATCGTCACAATCTAAGAACCTGTTTCTTCACAACGAAATAAGACGGAGCCTCATCTAAAAAGAAACCAGCAAGATAGTTTTTCTAGAAAACAATACCAGCATCTAAAATTTCTTTTGAAGGCGGGACTGACTTGTTGGTAAAATTAACCACGTATCGCTTAGGAGAAAAAGGGCCCGCATTCGCTGTCTCCTCTTAAACAAGGACGACCAACCAACAATAGTTTACAGTAACATGGTTAGAGCAAGAACCATAATCTATTGGCATAGAAGGAATTTTTTTAACAGTAGCAAGTGGGCCAGAAGGCTTAACAAATACAAACATAATTAGCATCAGCTGAATCCGGGAAAGAGATTACCTTCGAAGACGGAGGGACTTGCAAGTCCAGAGGACCAAGGCCCAGCTGGACAATGTTAGCAGCATACCTGATAGATACTGATATCAACGATTGCTGAGTGGAGGAGATTTGTGAATGATTAACTTGAGCACATGAACTATCCATAGCATTTCCATCCGTCGACATAGCTCCAGCAACTTCCAAACCATGAGAAACAACAGCCGCCAATGTCACACCAGATCCTGGAGCTACGCCCGAAGAAGCGAGCAAGGTAACCGGCGAAGAAGGGAGACCAGAAACTGAGCAAGCCTACTTGCGAGCAGATCCGACTGAAGTGGCGGCTAACGGAGGAAAATTGGAAATGTCTAGAGCATTCATGGACGTCGACAAACTGGAATCGAGCGCGATTAGACGAAAGACGGAGGGAACGTCGGGAAGAAGGGAGGCGACAGCGAGAATACATGACGATACTCTTAGATCCGAAATGGAAACGCAAAAATGACAAAGGAGGAAACGATTTAGAGAAGAAGATATGAAATCGCCTAATTTCAAATTTCAGAGGACGCGATTTTATTCTTTAAATGTGAAATTTTGAATTCTTGAATTATATCCGTTATAATACATAATGTATCATTACACGTTTTTTGGGTTCTTCCTTCAACTTTAGTTATAAATAAAAGTTGTTTGTGTTTATCAGCTAGAAAAAAAATAAGAGATGAATATGAAACAAAAGATTTCAAATCAACAGTATAATAAAGTGAATAGTAAGTTCTTTTGTCTTTGATTAAATAAGCATTTTTGTGTGTGTTGTGTTAAATGATTTAATAACAACCTCTAGATGCCATTCAACGATGCATTGATCGAATCCAAACACAATGGTAAATAAATCCGATAGCCAAAGTTTACGAACAATGTTTGCCCTACTTAGACAATCTTAAATAATAATTTAACAGTGAATATTGTAAGTCTATACGACTGTGAAAGGGACAAAATCATGTTTTGTCACAAAGGTAAATAACATATACAGGATGTTTTATTTATATATCATGTTAATAAATAAATAAACTTCATATAAATCAGAATTTTGATTCACAATGATGAAATGTTTTCTTAGTTTTAATTAAGCTTGTTTTTTTAGTTTCGAAAGTAGTTGGATAAGACTTATACACAATTTTTAATACATTTTTCTAAATTATAATTCTTTGATTATGCATATATATAATATATTATTAAATTGAATCTAGCATAGAAAAATAAATATTTTCAAATCGACAACATTGCTTTATTTTCCAGCTTTGATGTTTAACTAAGTTTTTATTACATATTTATCATGTAGTTAGACGATTGCACTTTTTGTCCTCATGGCATGACGCACATGAGAAGGCATGCTAAATGATGCATATCTCGCACAAGACACAAATGGTGCACGATGCAAAAAAGACGTACCTTTTTTAAATTCTGCTATTTTTAATATTCTCTCTTTTTTTCACAGTCCAAAATTATATAAAAATTAGCTTTCGTCGTGTGAATGCGATTACAGACTAATTTGTATTTTTTAGGTATTAAAGGAGGCGTTCTTCCTAAATTGTCTTTCTTGATGGCAACGACATGTTGCTATCTATATGGGAAAGTTGATTCTTTTTATGTAATATATATTATTAAAACAAGTTGTAATATTACATTGATCATGAATGCATAACTATTATTGATATTTTAATATACTATGTATTTAGTCATAAGAGGATATAATAAATGAATAACTAAGTTATGAACTTCCGTAGTTCAGCATGATCATAATATTGAAAAGTGTAAGGTAAAAATTGTAATATAAAGAAACATATCAAAGTAACAAAAAACAAAAATGTATACTAGTATATAAAATATGCTATAAGCTGGTACTTGAGATTTAATTACTAAACAATAATTATAAGGTTTTAATTTTAGATTTAACTTCTAAACAAATGATTAAACATTGAAGATGTAATATGATATTTATATAGTGATTAATGACACCAGTTTAATGATACTTATGTGAGATGATTCATTTTTTTAGATAACTATTAGCGGGAAAATATAAATTATATCGTTCCTCTTTAACTGATTATGATGTATAATAAATGTACATTTTTTTCATACATGCACAGTGAATCAAGAGGCGATACATCAAGGCTTCAAGAAGGCTTTGCGCCTTTTTACACTTTTTGTCGTTAATAACTATGTTTATCATGTGTTGGTCTGGGTAGCTTGAAACCTGAATCTGGTTACTTTGATCATAATCCGAGTCTATTGGTCATTTTAAACCCATTATCCAACATGGTCCATCGGTATATTTAAGTCCTTTAGTGGAAAACCGCATTTGTAACTTGAAATATTGAAAACTGTCCTTTTAGTTTATATTTTTTTTCTCAAATGTTAAATACACAAAGTTTACATATAAATTTTGTAATGATGAAATCGAGCTCATAAACAAAATTATGCAAAAGTTGAGCATGTAAATAAAATGATACACGAATAACATAATCGCTCATACTTTTGGTACAATAGAATAAAAAAGGATTGAACCCAAACCGAACTAGGTAGTGATGAAACCATACACGATTCTAATAATAATCGGATCTGGTCCAAATCCGAGCACGGGGCCAAGATGTCAAAGCTAAACACGCAACCATCAAGCAAGTTTGAACCGAATTTGGGTCAAAACCCGTACCATTGACAGTTCAAATATGAAACGATCTATTAATCTTTAAGTCTACGTGTCAAACTTTCCACCATACTCATGCAATTTTTGTTTCTGAACTTTTATTAGCACACAGTTTGACTTCAAACCAATTAATTTCAACTCTTAAGCACAAGTATTATATCTGTGTGTGTGTGTTATATTGCTATCAATTGCTTATAACGCTACTAGCTTCTTAGTGAATCATCTTTGTTTTTTTGTTCGAGAACTTTTAGAAGATAATCTTATCAGAGGTTGCTATTTATTATGATAAAACATCTTGATTTCACTACATTGATAAGTTTGGTAAAAGATAACCTGAAGAGAATGATGTTATTGATAAAATTTACTACTACTACTATTATTAAAATGCAAATTAGGCATACATACTTATTTTTAGCTACATCCCCTTCTAGTTCATATCAACACTACAAGTCTTTTTAATTGCAAAAAATTGAAGCATCAACAAATGATGATCCAAGTTGCTGATTTCGTTATTGTGTACGACTTGGTGAGAACAATTGACTAATGCCAAAGTTTGACCAAAAGCTCGCATCAAATGATCAGAATATAAAATTTAACCAACGACACAATAGTTATTATTTCGATAGAGGTGGTCGGAGAAGTCGGGACTAGTACGGTAGAACCATTGGACGTAGGTTTTTTGCGGAGTCGATTTGTGGTAGGTGGAGACAATAATTTTGGTTGTAACGATAGCGAAGTCCAATTAAACAGGATCTAGCACGATAGTGCAATTATTTGCCTTAAAAGTGATCTTCGTACGATATTTTTTTATGTACATGTTAGTTTTGTAATACAACACTTATTTTTTGCAGTGCAAATATTATGTATAAAACCCACTTAATGTGGGTTGTTGCATAACAAAACAATTGGTGCTGTAAATAATTACATTGCAACTGCAATAATTGTACTGCGATTGATTGCGCTGTAAAAAAACAATATATTGATAAACTTATATGTAATAGTTTTCTAATACATTCAATTCCACATTTGACACTAGCATTACATTCATAAAATATTAGATTAGATCATGCTTGAGGAGAAATTCATAAAATTAAATTTATCATTTTAAACGACAATTTTATAAATGCTAAAAGAGCGATTCATCTTACGTCCTTTTTTGAAAGAAGTATAATAATGCTATTGGTTTTTTTTTTTAAAATAAAATGAAATAGGGACCTGAGCCAAAATACCCTATTTTTTAGTGTGTTCGAATCTTTTACAAGACACATAAAATGTGCTATCCATCTTTTTCTAAACCACATGCAGGTAAAAAAGAGTTGGTCCAACATTGCACTTCTGTTGCTTTATGCGACACTCTAGGCAATTCATAGTTAATCAATCATTCTGTCTATTGTTGCTTAATATCACATTTTAAATTGCAAATTTTTTCGTTTTAGCGTTGTAATGTCAAGGAAATGGTAAAGCTTTACAAAAAAGGTGCTCATATCTTGACTTAAAATTGAGCTGACATTTGACATAGTCTAGTTGTGTGATTGTGATTAGAATCTTCATGTTTGCATGCTTTAGTGTTACGTAGGGCAAGTTGTGTGTTTGGAGATAATATGATTAATTAGGAATTATGAATCCTACATGTTTGAAGCTTTTATAAATTTTCAGTGAATTGTTACCTTACTAATCAGTCATGTGCAATAATATTCTTAGCACATCTTAGGTCATGAGCTGCACAATTTTTATTTAACAGTGTGGTTATAGATAATAGCATGCACAATTTTTATCAATGTATAGTTATTGAGGAAAAATCATTTGAATTATTGGTTAGTTTTGGATCGTGATTCGTTACAAATCTTCGTTGTTTGGCGGGCCTTATATGCTAAGTATGCTGGTTTCTGCCTTTTTAGTGTGTTGACTTTCCAAACTTTGGTACTAACATCAGGCTTGCTGATCAGCATAATGCAAAACGAGAAGCAAGAAATTATCCGAGTACTAGTTTTGAAATCCAAGGGGTGAGGAAGATATTGATATTAGCTGTGACAGTCTTAAAGAGTTGTATTGGTTAATTTAACTAAACACTTTGTGTATTGAGATCTTTATGATTGCTAGTCAGGTTCTTTTATACATTTTGAAACTAAATTTGTATTATCTTTCTCGACGGTTAACTGCTGGATGCTCTGCAAAATTAGGAAGCTTTTGTTGAGAAAAATAGTTCCATACATTATTTATCCTCAAAGATACATCAATGGATCAAATATATAATTTACTTATGATTTATCAGTAAATATTCATCAAACATATATACATCATTGTAAATCCTGACTAACATGAGAATGAAAAAGAACATATAATCATAAGTAATATACATACAATATATTTTAAATATTTATAGATCTCAAAACTATAAGCCAGTTTCCATTAGTTTGTGAAATCCTAATTTACCTCAAGTTCAGGAGTGAATGATTATTTATTGATTTGCTACCAGCAGTTTCCTTCACGTCAAGCTCTAGCAGAGAGACGACAAAGAGGATTTGGGGGAAAGTTTCTCAGCAAGGGAGACTCGGAGGTATGTAATTATCAACTTTTTTCACCATTTTGCTAACAAAACAAACTCATATTTTATTCACTTCACGGCTGAGAATTGAGTTATACGTGACAACATGGTTGGTTTTTGTCTGCAAACCCTGTTCCTCAACCAGAATTATTAGTCTATTGTTAGTTAGTAAAGTATGTTTCTTAGATTTTTGAGGAACTGGAAGCTTTAAATTGGATTTCAAATTTACTGGAATTGCATAGCATTATGAACCAGAGAACTATATAAGAGTTTTAAACATTCAATAAGGTGTGTTTATTATTTAATAATGCATACTACATCAAAGTCATGCGAAAGTGGATTATAATTCATCCTATTCATTTCTACCAATTTGATCAAAAAGAATATATATATATATATGTGTGTGTGTGTGTGTGTGTGTGTGTGTGTGTTTATATGTATGAGAAGAGTTCTGCAATACCCCATCTACATCCCTACGATTTTTTGAGCTACTCCATTCAATATTAAGTGAAATTTTGTCGATACGTTTTTGCATGTTTTAAGTCCACAAATTTTTAATCAATTTGAGTAATTCTAACATATTCAAAATAATATTGCAAATTGACAATCAAAGCAAATGTTTTAACAGTTGATGTCGACGTAACATTTTTAACATGCTAGAAGTTTCAAGATAATCTCATTTTTTTAGACAACGTTCATATTGTAGCCCCAACCTAATGTTTCATTTGATTTTGAATATTGCAACTCCAAAAGATCGTAGGGGTGTAAAATAGGATGCATCGAAAGTGCGCTGTAGTGGATCCATACCCATGTACGCGCATGCACCATTTTTTCGTCCAAAAAAAGTTAGTTATGTTTGTGACCTTAAAATGATACTTCTTGCTACTTATTACAAAAATTTATCATACATAAATTTAAACTCCATTATGTACATATATTTGAGCTCAACGACACAAGTAGGTTATCGTATAATAGAATAAATGGAATCTTCTAACTGCATTAATTTTGTTACTATCAATTACGAATTAGCAGTTTATGAAATTTATATTATATAGCTAATACAATCTCAATTTTTTTTATAAATAATTTGGTATGCTTGGCATTGTTAAAAATAAAGAATTTTTACTGTAATTTACATTAATGACGTAAGATTATGATGGTAAAAGACACATCAACTTTGGAAAATAATCAGATTCATAGCCTTTGTGTACTCTCACTATACCAAATGCCTTTTTAGGGGAGACATTTGATTCATAAGTACTAAAAATTGTCGCTTTAAAGTTCGAATATGGAGTTCAGTAGGTGGAATGTTGGGAGTAATTTTTGTATATAATATGTTGCAGATACTTGGTGTTATTGGCATAACATTGTTTGGTGAAAGCTTGTTAAATACAGTGATGCGATGTTCTTTTTATTTCTGTACAATTTTTATATCTCATTCCTAGAACTAGGAACATGGTTTACAAGTTTTCTTAATGAATTTGGACCATAGTTATTAATGGCGCACGACACAAAAAACACAAAGCCTCCTTAGAGCCTTGGTGCATGGTGTGACAAATGACATGTGCCTTTGTAATGTGCATTTTTTAAGATTATTTTAATGGATTTAATATATAAGACAATTAATTTAAAAAATTCAATATAATTTATATATTTTTACTAAAACATATGTAACAATTTTTTTTAAACATTTTGCAAAAAATTCATCAAATATAATACCATAAACATATAATTTGAAGCATAATAGTCTTCAAAGCCTTAAATCCAAGACAATATTACATACTACCAAGAAACTAAAATTTTGAATTTGATTTAATAATTAAAATTTTCAAATCAATATCTACATTATCAGATTCATAAGCTTCAACATTTTCCTCGTCTTTTCATTTAGATTCGTTTCTTCTTCGTGAATATGTAAAAGAGCCGAAGTAGATGCTGAAAAACCTCTCGATGTGGACTTGGATCATAGTTATTAATGAAACACGCGCAGAAAGGCGCAAAGCCTCCACGGAGCCAAATTTACTGCACATGTTTAGAATTTTTTTAATAAATTTAATGTATATAACAATTAATTTAAAAAGTTCAATATGATTTTTTTACTAAAACATATGTAATAAAGATTTCATAGATATTTTGCAATACAAACATCATCAAATATAATATCATAAATGTAGAATTTCAAACATAACAATCTTCAAAAGACAAAATCCAAGGCAATAGTACATATTACTGATAAACTAGAAATCTAAATTTGATTCAACAATTATATTTTTCAAATCAATATCTACCTCATCGGATTCATAATGGTAAAGATTCGTTTTTTCGACCCCCGAAAGTCGGCACTTAGTACATTCATGGTATTCAAATGCCGAACATCCAAGTGTCGGAAAGACAGATTGTCAGGGTAAAAGAAAAAGAAAAAGAATAGGAGAAATAAAATCTTATAGCGCAATGAAAACATATAATATAATAAAGACAGTAAACCGTCACTCTAGGATACAAGGTATATCAGAGTTAAAAACAAACCTCATTAGTCTGGACTGTTATAACTTTTCGATTTTACAATTGCCGATGGTTATATATATAATAATACAGCAGAAAATAAAAATACTAAGACAAGTGAACATCCAACTCTACTACATGAGCTCCATGTCCCACCAATGAGAACTTGTTAAACTCGGTCTGACCTGTGTATTATAATAAAATAATACCCGGATCAGTCTGGAAAACCAACATGAGAAAAGTCAAACAATAAGATGAACACATAATAATTCCGTGAAACCACGTCGCTAAACACGGAACGAGTTTTTCCTCACAAGAACAACTTCTACACATAAATGAATGAAAAGAAATTAAAACAAAACACAAACTTGAGAGAATGAGCATAACAAGATCAAAATCCAAACTTAAAGAATTGACACAAATAATTAAACATCGAGAAGAGCTCCAGTCACCTCTCGGTGCAACTAAAATAATAATTCAATAATTGAATCAACAAGGAAAAGAAAGTTTTCCAACAATGACTAGTAGGGTGAACCCCCTTACCGTAAGTATATTTCTAGAAATATACTTGAGAACTACGATGATTTCTAGAAACCTCCAAGCCGGACCCCGCCATTCTTACCGAGTATCCGAGTATTTTACATCTCCATCCGTATACCACCGAAACCAATCTAGAGTAGATGTGAAAATACCATAATGAGAGCAATCGCACATAGTTTGGTCTCCACTCGCGCTTTGGTTTTAGTCATTTTCGAAAAAGGATATCAACGCTCAAATGAGCAACAAATCGTCATAAATTAGCGATACACAAAGAAGAAGGCTGAATCGATAGTCAATAAATCAACTATCGAAGATAATCAGAATGATCGTACATGAAAATTAAATCTCGTATCTTTACCACTACTCGTCGATTTCAAACTTGTATTATCTCTCGGTTAAAAATGAAGCATGTCAAGTTAAGGTAGTTTTACCTCTAGGCAATGTCTTGACAATAATTTTAACATTCTAGATAGAAACGAGTTTCCATACCTTAACGTTTAGTGCTAAGAGTATGACTAAATCCTTTCCATATAAGCGATATCGTTACGGAAATTAAATTTCTTGTCTTTTCTGTAACCGAATCAAACTTTTAAAATTTTAAAATCCGAATTTGTGCTTGGTTTTTTCATCACAAGTATTCGTAAAACACTTAAAACAAACACATTTTAAAATATTATTTTTACAGAGCAAAATTATATTTTAAGCTTATTAAAAAGAAGGGTAAAACACAAATGTCATTAAACATTGTTTACTAGAAAACCCAAAACAATTTACACTTAGCTTTATTAAAAAAACAATTTCTTTTAAAAGTTTTTTTCATTTATAAACCATCATTTATAAATTTCGAACAATATTTATTATCCTGGAAGATAATAAATCAATTAAAATGCTATAAATTCAAAACAATGTTAATCATCCTGGAAGATAATTAATATAATTCTTTTATAAATTTCAAACCACGTTAATTATCCCAAGAGATAATTAATCAAACTTATAACTCCTTTAATAAATCAATCAATTATCTTTAAACACCTTTATTAAATTAGATTATTAATTTTAAACACCTTTATATAAACCAATTAATTAACTTTAAGCATCATTTATTAAAATGATAAATAAATCATAAACATCATTATTAAAAAACGATTAATTAACTTTATAACATCGTTATTAAAATGATTAATTAATCTTAAACATCATTATTTAAAATGGTTAATTAACTTTACACATCATTATTAAAATTGTTAATTAATTTTAAACATTGTTATTAAAATGATTAATTAATTTTAAAACACCATTCTTAAAATGATTAATTAACCCTAAACATTATTGTTTAAATGATTTATTAATTTTAAACATTATTACTAAGATGATTAACAAATTTATAACACCTTTTATAAATTTTAACCAACGCTTATTTTTTATTTTCAAAATTTTCAAAATATTTGAAAATATAGTTTAAACAACTTTCAAAGTGCAAAACACGATCAAACATCTTGTAAAAATACAAACTCAAGTTAAACACACAACAAGAGTTTAAAGGGATGATATTTTATAAGTGACGGTATAGCGATAATCACTTCAACGACACTTGTACAAATTAAATAACATGTCACAAATATTTCAACCAAACGACAGTATAAACAACATCAAAATATAAATAAATTAATATTGGTGAGAAACCCCTTAGGGTCTGTCTACAAAAGTCTTCTGTAAATCACATGTGTATTTCGAAGATTTCCGTAGTGACCTATACGCTATGTACACTTCGATTTTCCTTTTATTTTTATTTCTTGCACCACAATGGTTATTTATGCTATCCACTTTTCAAGTGGGAATTTAAAATCCAAACAAACAACCAAGCAACAATATAAACTAGCATCCAAGCATTCAAAAATAATTTATAGCAGCACAGATATCAAATAATTTACTTGAAATGAGTTAACTCACCAAAATTTCAGTTGACTTTTTTCGCATTTCAGTTTGGTCTAAAATTGAACGGCGTTCGATTTTAGCTCAAATTTCTACTGGTTCCAAATCCAACGAGACCAGTTCTAGCGTGTAGATAACAACGATACGAGTTCAATGAAAAAACCAGCATTCAAATCCGACTTTGCATGCACGAGTTATTCAATTTGTAAGTTTTCGGATTTAAATAATAAAATCAATTCACTTAATTACTTAGTTAATAAACTAATAACTTTGATTAAATTTAAGCCCTTTCTTCCCCAAATAGGCACCCGCCCCTGTACAAGAATGCACACCAAAATCGTGCACGTTTTTCCTATGACACAGAGCTTCGAATCTTCGTTTGACGACCATCTTTGCCGTTGCTCCTCTCTTCCCGATCTCCACGCACCTATCCCCTTGAAGCCAAGCTCGATTGACCAGAGCTAGTCGCGACCTGTTCCACATACACACAAAACTCTAGACGACGCGATCATCAAAACGCGATCGGACACCACAATTTTTGCACCACCACCTCGCCTTGCCTTGAGAAACATGAATCCACAATCCGATTCACCAAACTCCGCTTAAATGTCAATCGAAGTCGAACCCTAGGTTAGGCCAGCCACTGTCCAACAACCTTTAACATGGTCACATACTACAAAACTGGTATAGATTTGTAGATCTCTTCAAAACAAATCCAAAGATTCGAACTTTTTAATTTTTTGTTGCCTAGAACACTTGATTTTAATTTTTGAATATGGGTTTTGATTTTCTTTTCTTCACTATAAACTGAAAAGCAGAGAGGGAGGGAAAATAATGAAAACATGTGGAAGAGTCAACTGTCCACAATTGTCTTAGGCCGCGGTTATGTTTATTTTGTAATTTCCGACGTGTCGCCATACGGTATTTGTTCGTGTATTAACCGCGAATTTGAAAACAAAAATACTATCGCATACAAAAATGCAACACGATCTCAAAACAGTAATAATATACAGTGGTTATCTAATTCTGTAAAACTTCAAAAATACCATCGTTTGCCCAAAAACTGTCAAACGATAATTTAGATATGTTTTATTTAAAAATTATGAAAATATCCTATAAATTCAATTAAAAATACTGCTATAGAAATTGAATCGTTTTATTAACAAATTATTTTCTTGTTATTTATTGGAACAATTTATTATTGTAAATAAGTTTACAAAATGAGTTCGCCATTACTATTTATTGATTAAAAAGAGTTAATTAAGGCTATTAAATCTGTTTAATTAATATTTAGTCCACAATTTAATATTTAAATAATCACTATATTTGAATATAAGTTATTTATATTTTAAAAATCATTTATTTAAATATTTAAAATTAATTAAATATTTAAAATCAAAACGATAAAACTACGGGATGTTACATTCTCCACCCTTGAAAGAATTTCGTCCCCGAAATTCCCAAAGGAAGAAAATATACCCAAACCCTTAAGGTTTAAAATTAATTAAAACGAGTTTTTAAACTTTTAAAGTCCTTTATGTTAAGGAAAATTCCGGTAGCACCTCCTTTGCACGGTTGATCCGAAAAAAACTACAACTTACCACAACTGGTCAAATCAATAAAGAAAACAAAAGCCAAGTGGTCTCCTATATTTGGGGGATAAAATCATCAATTAATCACCAATATCTAAATCTACTACATACCTCTTTTGCGTTTGACTTTATTTTTGCAAGTAACTTACTATTTTGATACGAATGCAGGTGCGCAAGAAATCAAATAGCAATCTCTTGCTTCCCTGTACCTATGTTGCACTCATAATCCAAAAGAGAATCATGCTGCAGAAAGCGATACACAAACATTTCTATCATACGCGATAGCAACATAAACAACATAACAACCATATACAACAAAAGTATAGAGAATGCTTATAATAAAATACTAAACATATAAGACAAATTTAGAACTAAGTACTCGAGTTTTATATTTAGAATATATTTTCAAATTCCTCCAAAGTGAAATAAATCAGAACCAAATTCAATTATGACAAGGGGGCTCCTCCTACCGCAATCTGGTATAACTCTAAAATCAAAACAATACAGACCATCCAGTGGTATTTTGATTCTTTCTAAAAAAAACAGCCATAGTAAATCAATATACCCTGCGAGTCTTCCAAATTGGCAAAGCTTGGCCTACCTCCAATTTAATATTTTATTGCTTATTTGTGACTTGAGGGAAGAAGTTCTTGAGACTCTGTACAACTACAGCATTAGAATTGCAGAAATACAAGAATATATGAAGTACAGGAGCTAGAGCCTAAAAAAGATCTCCAGAAATGAGCCCTACCTTATTTATGGAGGTAGGGAGCATAAAAATCTCGCATACAATATCTTTTAGCCGCTGTACCCGATTTAGACTTGTTTTTTCAAAATAATAGGCGCCACCTTAGCAAAAGTTGAGAGTCGGTACCGATCGCCAAGTGGGATTCGGTATCAATCCCCAAATTCACCATTCTTGGTGCCTTCAACCTTACACCTTGGGTCGTCTTACAGTAAGCTTCGTGATTTGCACCATTGCTAACTTGTTTCTGAGTCCAAACGATGGAGTTGACGGAGAACAAAGTTGTAATTTCAAGTGTTCGCGGCGATCGATGAAGAAGTGCATTGATACAACAAAATGACTTTGGAAAGAGGGCCTTGACATTAAGGTAGACATGTAGGCATGAGATGAGACTCAACCAAGTTGTTTCTGGGAGTCGGAACCGATCCCCAACTTAGGAGATCCCATTATCTTGTTGTCCTTAGATGGCTTTAGCTTTGACTTTGCGACTCTATCTGTGTTTGTTTGTTGGACTCTTGGGCTACCTCTTCGGGCTTTTTGCCTTGATAACTCCAAGTTCGACTTGTTCAATTTGTTAGAATTTTGCCTGCCCAAAAGGCTGGATAACACTTGCCCCCCCAAAGTACATATCGTTTCAAACGCGATATGCTTTGAATCGATTCAAATTTGAATTTCTGTGAAGGACTCCACTTTGTGTTCTGAATGGTCGTTATCTTTTCGTGAATCGATTTCATGAATTGTTATGTCCATAACGATTCGTCGTGACGTTTTGCCAACATCTGGGACTATAAATCAGAGTGTGATATCATGATCTGCTATTTCAAGCCTGATGATTTTAGATTGATTCCACCAATGAGTTCCTCGGGTATAAATCCGACTTTCTTTTAACTTTAGTCGTCAAATACTGAGCACTTATATGCACACACGTACAGGTGCTTGCTCTTGGGTTAGGTGAGCATATGTATATGGTGAGTCACATGTACATGACTTCGTATATGTACAAATCCATGCATATGTTCATAAGTTTTTTTAATTCCGGATTTGGTACCGATCCCCAATTTGGGAGTCGGTACCGATTACGCACTTGGAATAATCTCTAAGTTTTGGCCTGATACGGGCTTGAGAGGTTATATAAGTCCATCTTCTTTCTTTTTCTCACTTGCTCATTTGTTTTCACCGACCCGAGTTCCTTTAGCTCCTACCAGTGACGTTTCCTCGCTCTCAAATCAAGACTCGGCGCCATCTACCCTTGCTTGACATCGTTGTCGTTCACCACCTTGGTCAGATCCGCCTTTGTCAATCCGAACCTTAACCCGAGGACCTGCTTTCACCTGAACCGATTCACTCTTTGAACCGTGATTTCGCATCAATAGGTAGATATAATGAGGAATGTGGATAAGAGGGCAGGGACGACCGTGGTTGAACGAATGGAGATGGTTGTGGGTTGGCAACAACTTTGGATTCGGTGGAGATGGGAGAAGAAGGCGGAAAGGGTAAAAGAATTCCTTGGCAGTGGGGTCGGTGAGACATTACACTTAGGCAAAATTTTGGCCTACTCCAAGTATTCTATCAAACATGGTCTCAACGATTCATATTGAATTCCTCTTTCATCTTGAAATATCTCCAAAGTGTGGTCAACAACATAAAGCTTGTCAGAACGATCAGCGATGACGGTCACGTTGAGTGATATCCAGACTTTAAAACGAACTGTCAAAATAAACATTTAAATAACATTAAAAATCTGAGCTGCACAACACTATACAATACTACACTAGAATCCACTTTAGCACGAAGGGAAGGGGTACAGTTTGTAATTAATCTTCTAATGTTGATTATATGTGGAGTTTTTTTAATACAAATGGACCAAAGACTTTTCAAACGTTTGGCTGCTTAGGCCATAGGTACATCTACTTTCAAATACATCGAATTTGACGTAGAGTTAAGCTCAGCCACAACTTCACATGTGCAGCAAACTCCTATCCAGCAAGGGTAACAACTTTAAATTCCACAGGTTGATCAACAAAATCTTGAGAATCCCGAAGCAGAGCAACAGATTCTTGAAAATCCGGTTGAACCGGTAGATGGGCCTCAAATAGATCCAACACCCGATACTTTTGAGGATGCAGTAATAATGAATGATTCGGTTGATTCCGTTCCCTTCAAAATCAATGAAGGGTCTCTTTGGAGGATATGCAATAAGCATGAAATTCCATTTGATGACGTTCTGGCACCGTCTCGTGACCAGAAAGCTCACGATCCTCCAGAAGGATATATAGCTTGCAATAGATATGTGCCTGACGGGTTACGTCCCGTCATTTAATCAATTCGTCCATCGGGTCCTGGACTTTATGAGATTGGCTCCCACACAACTGCATCCAAACAGTTGCGCTTTTTTTCTTAGCACCTATATGGTCTTCTCCGAGCATTTGAATCGAGTGCCTAGCGATGAGAAAATCCGATATATCTATAGCTTTAAGAGCCGCAAAGAAAACCCGTCTCTTATTTGGAGCCGATGAGGGGTTGGAGAATAGTTACCGGGGATTGAAACAAGTTGGGTTATTTTAAGGATGAATGGTTTTATGTATGTTGTCCACTCGGGTTCGCTTGTAGATGGATATCCAGACGTAAGTTTTATTTCAAACGCCATTCGGGCATTTTGCCTTATAGTCTGCATAATTAATTTATTTTTCTCTGTTATACAGATGTTCCGGCGAGACCCAACAACGGATTACTTTGAGATATTGTTAACATTCCTATGACAGTCCTAGCCAGGGATAGACATATAAGAATTCTACTAACAAACGAGAATCTTCTCGTCCATGGTTTATTAGAGGAAGACCGCAGCACCGACATTGTTCCACTTGTCGACATTGACGATGATGGGGATAATGATGATAACAATCCGTCCGCAGGAGGCGAAGTCGATCAAGATTTGCCCCCAGCCCCAAGTCCTGGGGCTAGAGTTGCAGAAAACATTAAACAAGAACATGAAGGCGCCGAGGAATGTGAAGTTATTAGAGAGAGTGGTGAGACCGGCCAAGGTAACATTTAAGTGGGCCATGGGTCTCAAACCGAACAACCAAGGGATGATCAGCAACCTGCCACTAAAAAGAGACCGATCATGAAAATTTCTAGGGCATCGACTCCCACTCGGCCTCTTCTAGGTACAACCGCATAAACAATTCCTTCGATCCTATCCACGGGCACGTTCACTGGCTTAAGGGAAATTCCTGCCGACTTTGGGTCCTTCGATATAGGGAACATGAGTATAGAGGGTTCTCTCCTCCATTTCAGTGACGATGTCACTCACACTAGTGGGGGGATCACTCCCATGAGGAAGGCTCCAGCTCATGGTCCATTGGGGGACACTAAGACACTCACGCACATGTACTCACAATACTCGCACTTGTCTTGTGTCCTTGCCTGTTCGATCTAACTCATTCCTATTTGCTTTACAGGTTCGATGGATGAGAGAAAGCCTTCATTCCGATCCCTGGAAGAGAAAGCATCATGTTCAACGGCCTTGGTCGAGCTCGTACCATTAAGGGAGTGATCGAGATTATGACTCAAGCTATCACTCCAGCAGCGACAGAGATGACCAGGACATGGGTAGCTATGATAGAGATCGCCACTCACACGATTCTGCGTCTACGCATCGGCCTAGATCCAGATCACCTCCCCTTAAAGGTCCGGCTAGGCAACCTGGCCGCCGCGGTGAAAATCCACCGACTGACATTTCTCGAGCTCTTCCTACTTCTATTCCTGTACCGCCTGCAACATTATCCCATTTCAGTCGGTCTTTCGAGTGCATACATCATAAATGTGGCTCCGATGCTATCCATCAGAGGTCTGGTATAGAAAGTGTTGTTGCTTCGACCATTACATAGAAGCAGCATGTAGACACTACGGGTTGGATGGTCGAGCTTAAGAATGAATTCCCCAACGTTTTCTTTGATGGAGTTGTGTTTTTGCCAAACTCAAAGAGAATTCCTGCCGAAGTCCAACAGAGGACCATCGACTGCACGATCGATGTCAACACTCAATACGATGAATGGGCGAAGCTGGCCGAAATTTTTTCAAAAGTATCAAAAGACATGTTGTAGGAGATAGAGAACCAGAAACTCATTGAAGCGGAGAATAAAAGAATCGTAGCCGCTCTCGATAATGAGATTGAGAACTCAAGAAAATCCCAAGTCGAAGCGAAGAAGAGGCCGATGAGGCTATTAAAGCACGTGAAGCCAAGAGATCCATGTATTTGAACGAAATCGAGCAAGCGCATCATCGGAACCACATGCTTGTAATGGAAAAGGATGCTGTCAGGAGGAATGTGGCTGAATTGAAAACCATGCTCGAGTGTGAGACCAAAGAAAGAGATGAAGCGTAGAAAATTGCTCAGGACTTATGCGACGAGCTAGTCACCATCAGAATAGAGAGGAATGAAGCGAAAGCCAGGGATGTGGATGTCCTTGTTTAAAGAGAAGTTGAAGCCGTGGTGAAAAGAGAGGTTGAAGCCACGAAACAATGGGTAGAAGAGCAAATGATGTAGACATTTGAGTCGCTGATTACTCAATACAACGACAATGTGTTCAAGTTTCAAAATCTGGAGTGGTTCAGAGAGGATTACCCTCTAATGCTCGTCCGTGCCTAAGAGTGGATTGTTGAGGAAGAGAAGGAATATCTCCAAGGCAGTGAGGTGAAATTGGAGTTGTTGGAGAAAGATGTTCTGAGGGGCGATGAGCCCAAAATCCTCTATGATAACCATCTTATTGCTCCGAAACTTGACACTACTGCTAAAAAAGAATTAGGTGAGGGCTCTGGATCTGCGCGTTATGATGCTACAGCCGGTGAAACTCTTGGGACTTAAGTTGCTCTTAGTTCCACTGTCGATTCCGGTATAATCCTGAGCAGCCCCAGATTCGGAAACCTACTACTCTCTCCCATTCTAGAAGGAACTCCTTGTGGCATTTCATCCCATGTAGAAATTCCAACCGAAGAAGGTATCTCGTTGACTTCTTCCGTTTTTCAAAGAGTCAACGTGTCACAGATTAACATAACCAATCTATCTTTTCTTGTTTCTTAAGCTTCAGGATAACCATCATTGCTCTACTTCTCGATAAGGGCTCTTACAGGGACTGCATGCGCCTGCAACAGAATCAATGACCGTTGCATCTTCCACAACCATTCCAACCGTTCCGGTTGAAGATGAACCCTGCCTTGATGCATAGATGATTAACGCTCTGCTGGAAGGAGTTGGCGAGACTCAAGGGACCCATGTTGATGAAGATGTTAAAATCACTGGAGTTTTCGAAGCTCTACCGAATCACACTCTGGGTGACATTGAGCGCCAACGTCTGTTGGCCACTGAAGTTAAGCTGGAGAGGGAGAATTTTCCTGTTCCTCTATCTGTAGCCTCGCCAGGCCAGACCATCTTCTCACTTGTACATATTCCTCCACCCAAAAGCACTCAGAGCACGATGACAATGTCTTTGCGAAGCATTCCAACTTCTATTCCTCTGCCGGGAGCGGCTAGAGTGCGTCCACTGGATCTTCACACAGCACTCTTCCTAAAGGCCAAGGATGTTGAGGAAGAGGGAAAAGGCAAGGAGAAAGCTCGAGCGAAGCTTCCCCTAGTTCCAAGAAAAAACAAAAGAGACAAGTCGAAGAGGCAGTGATAGGTTTGTGTTGCGTATATAGACCCTCTCTTAGCTTGAAATAATAGTAGCTCGTTTTGGTTTGTCGACTGGTTTTGTACGGATTCGGCCTTCGCTTTTGCTTTATAAGTTTGATGTGAATCGGTTGTACTTGGCTTTCCTGGTTTAGTGTTAATAGATAAGACCTTTTGTTTTGTAAAATCTTCGTTCAGTTTTGTCTAAGTATTTGAGAAATACGCTTTCCACTCAATGTACTTGCGATTTATTTCTTTTAGTGATCATTTTCGACACAAGTCCTTTGTCCATTTATAATTTGCTGACCTCGCATCGCTCTAGTGAATATAAAACAATCGTTAAGGTTAACCACTTAAATTAGCGATTCAAGTATCCTTTTTCAGGATAATAAATTCCGATTGCACCAAACTCTGGGCGCAAACTTAAGTCGACTACTTAGAATCGTACCATACATCCTAATCCGGGATGTTCATGCTTCAATCACGCCTAAATCCGGACGTCGAATGAAGGCTTGAAAATTGGTTCCCACTTTACTCCAAGCAAGGATCTTTCGTTCTGTCTACTCCGAGTAGGATATTAGGGATTATATGGATTTATCACGGCCGCTTTCGTTTCTACTCTTGCCTCCAGTCCAGGGACGAGAGTTGAATGAATGAACAGTCAAGTCACGTTCTATTCGATTTAGATTCCCATCTTTTATCCAAGGGTAAGGGTTAGCGTATTGGCAGTTGCATCACGTCCGGTTTGAAGTTTGTGCTCTTGCCCCCAATTCGAAGGCAAGAGTCAGTTTGCGGATGATTGTGTTTCATCTCGCTTAAGTTTGTACTCTGGCTCCTACTCTGGGAACGAGAGTTAGGGTACGGATGCTCGTATCGTATCCGGTTTAAGTTTATACTCCGGCTCTTATTCCGAGAACGGGAGTCGGATAGTTGTGTCGTGTCTGGCTTATGTTTATACTCCTGCCCCTAATCCGAAGGCAAGAATCAGTTGATGTCGATCTTCGGACACCTATGGGGACTTCACGGACCCGATCATGGGACACCGAAGTTTGGTCGGCACATATCTTCGGGTACTTGCACATCTGCATTAATCATATGCAAATTTATTAGAGTTGATCAAGTCACAACTCTTAAGAAACAAGAAGACAGAAGTTTGAGCTGAAAAGAAGACTGTTTGTTTCATAAAAGACAAAAAATGACATAATCTGTCTTATTACACGGCTCTAGCCCATTATTTACAAGTTTGTCCTAAGTGAAATAGCGTCCTAGGTACTCGCTATTCCACGCCTTAGGGAGCAAAATCCCGTCCACGTTGCCAGCTTGAAAGTGCCATCTCTAAATTATTCCTCTATTGCATACGAACCTTCTCAGCTCGGGCCCAAGTTCTTAGGGCTAGGGAAGATTCGTTTAAGGACCAAGTCACTGATTTCAAAGGTCCGATCCTTGACTTGATGTTATAATATCGAACGACTTGGTGTCTGTGTACAGTGCTCTCAACTTAGCTTCGGTCCGCCTCTCATAGATCATATCAAGAGACTCCAGAAGGAGTTGTTCGTTTGTCAGTGGATCATAATGAGTAACCCAATGAGAGAGCACTTCCAGTTCGACCGAGATCATAACCCCCGATCCATATGCCATGACGATTGGAGAGTGACCAGCTGCTGACTTATGGGTGGTTTGATAAGCTTAAAGTGCCAACGGGAGTTCATCGATCCACTTGCCTTTGGCCATCTTCAATCGCTTCTTAAGAATGGATTTGATAATCTTGTTTACAGCTTCAACCTGTCCATTCGCCCGAGTATATGCCACCGCTGCAAATCTCTTTTCTATGCGGCATCGGCGGCAAAAATCCTTAAACTCCATACTATCAAATTGAGTCATGTTATTGGTAACTTAAACTCCGTATTATCGAATTGAGTCCCTTTATCGACAGCGATCGCTTGCGGAACTCCAAAACGACAAATGATATTTCGAACAACAAAGTTAATTACTTTCTTCGTGGTATCGTGGCCAATGGCTCTGCTCAGCCCATTTAGTAAAGTAATCAATCGTCATGATGGTGTACTTCGCACCATCTTTAGATATCGGCAATACATCGATGATATCAATATCACAAACTGCAAACGGTCAAGGACTGACCATTGGAGTAATTACTGTCGGCGGGGCCTTTGAAATTTTAGCCTGGCACTTGTCACATCTTCGGGTGTAGTCAACTGCGCTCGATTGAAAGTTGAGCAGAAATATCCGTAACGAAAGATCTTCTTCACCAGGGTGTGCTGTCAGTGTGGTCATCACAGGCCGCTTCATGAACTTTTTCCAGAACTCGCTTGGCCTCGTCATGAGCGACACACCGTTGTATAGGGACAGAGAAACTCTTTCTGTACAGTATTCCTTCTTGCATGATATATTTCGAAGCTTGTTGAAGGATTTTTTTCATCGTTCATTCCTCTCTGGAAAGATTCCTCTTTGCAAATAATTCTGAATTGAAAGCATCTATGACCCCTTTTTAGGTTCAGTTTCCAATACCCAATCAACATATATCGGTCGTTGTTTGGAGCTGAAAGTTCCTTTATCGGGATCAAGCCCATGAGTTGTGCATTCCCAGAACTAGCCAATTTTGGCTAATGAATCGGCATTTTCATTCCGATCTTTGAGAATATGTGCTGTCGTATAAGTCATTGAGCGGCTCAAGAACCTAGTTTAAATAAGGAGCTAACCTCGCTCCTTTCGCCTGATACTCTTTCCGAACCTGACATACCACAAACTTGGATTCGCAGAAAATATGTAAAATCTTTATTCCTAGCTCCTTGGTGATCTTGTGTCCTGCAATCAAGACCTCATATTCAGCTTCATTGCTCGTTAGCGGAAAATCGAGTTTCAAGGCGTAGCTGATCGGATGGTGTTCGGGAGTGACAAGTACAACTCCAGCACCAGAACATCGATCATTGGATGCACCGTCTGTGTACATCTTCCATCCAACTTCCTTTTCTCCACTGCTTTTCGGAGAATCATCTCGTGCAGTGAATGCAACTATGAAATCAACCAAGGCCTGACCCTGGATTGCTTTTCGAGGGTGATAGGTGATAACATATTAACTCAACTCAATGTTCCATTTCAACAGCCTTTCGAAAGTATCAGTTCTTTGCAAGACTTGTCGTAAATGCTGGTCAATAAGGACATTGATCAGATGAGTCTGGAAGTAGGGGCAGAGTTTTTGGAGGCAATCAATAGGCAGTATGCGAGCTTTTCCAGTCTCGGATAGTTTCTCTCCGCTTCTGTCAACCGTTTGCTGATACAGTAGACTGATTTTTGGATGCGTGATTCCTCACGTACAAGTGCGGCGTTCAGGGCATGCACCGACACTGCCAGGTATAAGAACAAACCCTCACCATCCACCGGTTTTGAGAGAGTATAAGGCCTCTCCAAATGATCACCAGTGCCTGTAATGCGTCTTTGCAGTCTTGATTCCACTCGAAGTTTCTCTTTTCCCTCATGATCACCTCGAAGAAAGGGATACATTTGTCAGTGGCTCTGGAGATTAACCGACTCAGAGCAGCGATCTTTCCGTTTAAGCTTTGGACCTCCTTGATCGTCCTTGGGGCTTTGATCTCTCTCAAAGCCTTGATCCCTTTCGGGTTGGCTTCAATCCCATGGGAGATAAAAATGAAATCCAAGAACTTTCCTGACGCAATGCCGAAATAGCATTTCAATGGATTGAGTTTCATTTCATACCGTCGGAGGACACCAAACATCTCCACTAGATCGTTGTCCTCGAACGTCGTGAGTTCATAAACATGTCATCCACATAAATCTCCATTGATCATCCAATCTGGTCTTTAAACATCCAGTTCGTGAGCCTCAAGTAAGTCGCTGTTGCGTTCTTTAACCTAAAGGGCATAACCAGATAGCAATAGAGTCCGAGATCGATGATGAAGCTGGCATGTTCCTGATCTGCGACGTGCATTAAGATTTGATTGTATTTGGAGTACGCTCCATATATAAGAGTAGCTCGTGTCCAGCAGTTGAGTCCACCAACAGATCTATCCTCGGTAGCGGGAAGCTGTCCTTCGGGTACGCCTTATTCAAGTCCGAATAGTCAATGCATGTTGTCTATTTTTCGTTCGCTTTCTTTACTAAAACATGGGTAGATACTCAATCCACGTTTAAGGCATCACAGATGAAGTCGTTGTCTTTTAGCTTATTAGCTTCTTCTTTGGGTGCAATAGATCTTTTTGGACCCAGGCTGCGTCGTTTCTGTTTCAAGGAACGCATTTGAGATTTATGTTTAATGCATGACTCACAATTCCGGACGAGATCCGACATATATTCGAGTATGTCTAGACAAATACATCTAGATTTGCGTCCGGAGAAAACCAATCAACTCTTTCATCACCCTAGCATCGAGCTAAGATCCAACTTCAGGACCTTACTTGGGTCATCCCTGCTGACCGGAGCAATGATTGTCAACTCGGCTGGAGCTATTCTTTCTCCATTTGGCTCTTTTCGGCGGTTCATGTCATCGTAGAGCCGACTAGTCCTGCTCAGGCTGTAGTTGCTATGCGTCCAAAGGCTTTATGCGGAGGATCCTCTCTACACTCTTTCCTTTCCTCTTACTACTTGCTTTTTTCAGTTCAGTGACATAGCACTCGCGGCCAGCTACCTGATCTCCGTGCACGATCCTACTTCATTGTTTGTAGGGAATTTCATAGTTAAATATCAGGGAGCGATGACCGCTATAAATTCAGCTAGAGCCGGTCGATCCAAGTATGCGTTATATCAATATGTAGAATAAATATTCAACACTAAACATGGCATGACCCGCACTCGCCTGCAGTCGCCATCACCAAGTTCCACTGGTAATTCGACAAATCCTATGACTTCAGTAGCCATCCTGTTGAACCCCTGTATACGAGATCTACAAGGCTCAAATCCTTCTCGTCCAATGTTATTTGATCGTAAGTTTTTTTAAACAAAATATTGACCGAACTCCCACAGTTGACAAGCACCTTTCGTATAACAAAGATCCAATCGTGGTTGAGATCACGAGTGGGTCAATTGTTGGAGCCTCCACTCCATCAGCATCCCTATTCCTGAAAACAATATCGTCCGTCATGGTTCGAGATTGTTTTGTCGGAGCTCCATCCTCGACAGCGTAACAACTTTCATTCTCAATATGTTTTAAGGCTCCAATGTTTTTATTCATTTTCGCAAAACTCTTATGGCAGGATGAGGTCCACCGAAGGTTGTGTTAATAATTAATCGTTTTCAGACCGCCTGAATGCCTTAGCACCAGGCTCAGCTTGCCCCCGCTGGGAAGACGACCCGAGGGCGCTAGAATTTTCTTACTTGCCATCCTGCGGGGCTTTCATATATTGTTGCAATTTATTTTTCCTTATTAGATCTTCAATCATGTTGCCCAAGTGCATGCATTCATTAGTACTATGATTGTGAGTTTCGTGGAATCTGAAGAACTTGCACGACTTCCTCTCCTTCTCAGTTGACTCTATAGGAGCCGGCTTTCTATACAATTCGGTATTCTGAGTAGCCAGATAGAAGTTCTCCATCGAGTTGTTCAATTCAGTGTAATTGTCATACTTGGAACTTCTAAAACGACTCCTATTATTTGGCTTTTCCTTCTTTGCCTCATCATTGTATTGTTCTCTTCCTTTGTTTTGATTACCAATTTTCGCATCAACATTCTCAGAGCTTCCTTCAGATTGCTTTACAACAATATTACTTTGAATCGGCTCATTTGAACTTCCAGCATGATTTCTCCGTGGACGCTTACGTGCTCCTCCCAATGCAAATGCTCATTAGCTTTCCTATAAAAAGCTTCCATTGTCGATGGTTGCTTTCTTCTATCCAGTCCTTAATTTCGAGTCGAGATGAACTCCTCTACAGAGCGCAATCAATACCATATCTTCCTTGGGCTTCGTTATTTTCGTTACAGCCGTGTGGAACCGATTTAAATAGTCTCTTAGCGACGCTCCTTCAGTTTGATATACCTTGGACAATGACATTACGTGCTTTGGACGTGAAGTATGTAAGCGGAATTTCTTCATGAATTTTCGTGACAATTCAAAAAAAATATGATATGGACCTCGGAAGAAGTCGAGTGAATCACATCGTAGAAAGAAAATTAAGAAACAACGACACTTCAGCATTCGAAGCCCTGACTGAATCCATGTGCCATTCATATCTCAATAAGTGTTGTCTAGGATTCGTCATTCCTCTGTATAGCGACATCGATGGCATGATGAATCTTCGGGTGTATTTCACTTGTAGGATGTCCTCTGTAAACGAGTTTCGACTAGCATAAGTTCCCCAATCATCATTAGTTCTGTACCTGTATTCACTAACCAACCTCCTAACCAAATCCTCTAAATAGTTCGAATCAACAGGTTCGACCGAACGACGATAATCGGATCCTGCCCCAAGCGTTTGGCCCAGCGAATGCTCTCGGGAAGGTGCTTGATACCTAGGCTTTCCAAACACCAAGGGACCCATTCGTCCAGTATTTTTCCTGTTAGATTCCCGTGAGCAACATCATCAACAATACTGTGATTTTCCAGATTTAGACCTCCAGCAACACGTCCAGGTATGACATCCATGCCGCCTTCCAGAGCATGGCCTCTGGGCCCACCATTTTGGGGGTCGGTACCGAGTCCCAAGTGGGGGTTGGTACCAATCCCTGAATTTGAGCATGAGGCTCGTCCTCTTCCTTTACATATTTTCCAACAGCGTATTGAGTTTTCTTCTGCATTCCTTCCTTTCGTCTTTGCTCGGGTGAAGAAGTACTCTCTGATTCTGAGCTGGAATATCTTCTACTCCGTCTGCGGTTGTTTTGAGTCAGCTTATTCTATAGCCTCAAGCTCTGTTGCATCGTGTTGTTCATCTCCTGCTGGCTAACTTGGAATCTGTCTTCCATCTGCTTCACCATCATATCCATCTCCATTCTGGTTACGACATCAGTTGGAGTATGGATCTCGGGTTGAGTTGGTTGGACAATTCCATCTTCTTGCCGAGGATTTTGATTCTCAACTTTAGTAGTAGCTCTGGAGTTGGTAGGACAATCTCTTATTGCTGGTGCCATGGCAAAAAGCTCTTAGTAGATCTTTGCAAATCTGAGTTGTAGAATTAAAAAATAATGAAAATTGGATCTATCTCTTGGATATAAGAAATCCAATAGTGGATGATGGATTCAAATGGTCTGAGTTCAATTCTCAGTGAACGCACCAAAATGTTTGAACTAAAAATGACACAAACATCCAGAAATTATAGAAGAAAATAGAATATGAAGAAATATAAAATGAAAATGAGGAAATAACGAGGCAATCTTTTATAGTGGTTTGGCAAAGCTCGACTACGTTCATTTTAATATTTTGTTGCTGATTTGTGACTTGGGGGCAGAAGTTCTTGAGGCTCGGTACAACTTCAACACTTAGAATTACAGAAAATAAAAGAATATATGAAGTACAAGAGCTAGAGCCCAAAAAGGATCCCCATAAATGGGTCATACCTTCCTATTTATTAAGTAGAGAGCCTAAAATCTCGCATGCAATATCTCCTAGCTATTGTACCCGATTTAGATTTGTTCTTTCAAAATAATAGAAGTCACCTCAACAAAAGCTGAGTCGGTACCGATCCCCAAGTGGGATTCGGTACCGATCCCCAAATTCACCATTCTTAGTGTCTTCAACCTTACACCTTGGGTCGTCTAACCGTAAGCTTCATGATTCCGTAGTTGTTTGCATCATTGTTAGCTTGTTTTTGAGTTCAGACGATGGAGTTGATGAAGAACAAAGTTGTGGTTTCAAGTGGCCGTGGCGATCGATGGAGAACTACATTGATACAACAAAACGATTTTGGAAAGAGAGCCTTGACATTAAGATAGACATGTAAGCATGAGATGAGACCTAACCAAGTTGTTTCTGGAAGTCGTACCGATCCCCAACTTGGGGGATCCCATTGTCTTATTGTCCTTGATGGCCTTAGCTTTGACTTTGCGATGCTGGCTGTGTTTGATTTTCAGACTTTTGGGCCATCTCTTTGGGCTTTCTGCCTTGATAACTCCTAGTTTGACTTGTTCAATCTGTTCGAATTCTGCCTTGCCTAAAGGCTGGATAACAACAACAATATCTTTGAAGGATGTTGGATCAATGAAGCCACAAATATTGTACCTTTTTTTTTAGTGCTCGATTATATGTAACAAATGCCAAATCATTTAGTTTAGCTTGAGCTAGCGTATTCTTCTTTTATGTAGTTTGGATTGTGAAAATGAAAAATAAATAAAGAATAAAATAACAAAAAAGCATGTCATTTTTTCGTCTTGTGCTATTTATGTCATTCAATGCTCTTTTCTATGTGCGTCGCGCCATATGGAAGAAAGACACAAAAGCCGCGTCTTAATGCGCCTTCAGCCGTGACATGTGCCTTAGTGCTCCTTTTATAACTATGACTTGAATATCTAGTTTCTTTCACTCCTGTTGCTCTAACAGCAATACCGTAAGTCAAATTATCGTTATCAACATCAAATACAAGCTCATCTTCAACATCAGATGTAGTTTGTATTAATATAGAAAATAAATTTAAAAAAAGTAAAAAAAAAACAATAAAATAACGAGAAAAGACGTCATTTTTGCACAGAGCGCCATTTGCGTCAACCGCTTTGTTAGATTTAACATTTTTCTATCTTGAGTCATCTTACCAGTTAGATTTAACATTTTTGGATCATTTTTGATATTTCTTTCCATTGATTTAGGGTCTTCCCTTTTGACTTTTCTTCAATGTAAATATTACAAATTTTTTGTTTACAGGTTCATCATCTTGTCTTCTTTGTATATATCCGTACCATCTAAGCATACTCTCTAATTTTCTCATTTGTACATGTCATTTTTAATTTATCGCTCACCGTTTCTTTTCTTATATTTTTTCTAGTGATTCCAAACATTTCTTCCAACATCCTCATTTTCTCTACATTTGACTAAATTTATTGTTTTTTAAGGTTAACATTCCGCTCCATACAAAACATGTCTAATCATTGTTTGGTGAGTTCTTCCTTTAGTTTCTTTGGTATTCTCTTATCACATAAAATGACACTAGTTTGTCTCTATATTATCAACCTATGTTTATTTGATTTGTTATGTCTCTTTCTATCTTCTTTTAGTATTGAACCTAAATACATTAAACACATCTTTTTCGTTGATCAGTTTGATTTTTATTTTTATCATACTATTTCGATATTTGCTTTGCTAAAATTGCATGACAAATACTCTATTTTAGTTCTACTTAGTTTTAAACCCATTTGATTCTAGTGTACTCCATTTTCCTAACTTTTGTTCTACATTTTTCTCTCTTGAAATATAAACTACATGCACTTTGGTATATCCTTTTGAATTTCCTTTGTTATTTCATCCAATACTCGTGGATAAATATGAACTCAAAACAGATCCTTGATGTAATCTCATCTTTATCGAGAACTCTTTACACGCAGTTTGTATCTTCGTCTTAGAGTTTTCATACATATCTTGAACTAATGTTGTTACATGTTGAAATTTGTTTTTTACTTAGAGGCTACCAAATTATGTTTCTTGGTATTCTATCATATGCCTTTTCTACATGTATGAAAATAATATGTAAATCTTTGTGTATACACCTACACTGGTCAATTAATCATCTAGTTAAGTGTATAGTTTCTACTGTAAATCGATCCGGCATAAATCCAAACTGGTTATCCGATACCGGCGATTCACTTTTAAATCATTATTCTATCACTCTTTCACACAGTTTTATTATGTGATTCGTTAGTTCAATTCCTCTATAGTTACCATTGTTTTGTATATCCCCTTACTTTTTAAATTCGGACTTTTCCTCCAGTTGTTTGATATTTTATCTTCCATTAATATCTTATTAAATATATTTGTACGCCATTTAATTTCTTTATTTCGTAGAGTTTTCTGCGCTTCTGTAGGTATAATATCTGAGTTTACTGCCTTTATTTTTTCCCATTCTTTTAATTGTGTACTCAACTTCTTTATTTTCTATTTTGTATGCCATCCCCATGTTATTTTCTTTACTTGTTCTACTTCGTCTTTTGGATTTTCTTCGGTAAGTAATTCTTCAAAATTCTCTTTCCATCTATTTAATATATCTACATCTTTTACCAATATATTATTATTCAAATCTTCAATGCATTTCATTTGTTCCAAATCCTTTGTTAATTTATTTCTATTTTTTTTGCTAATCTATAAATATATTGTTTCTCTTCTTTAGTGCCTCATCTATGGTCTATATTTTATAATCATTTGGTCTGCCTATACTACCATTTATTTTTGGCTTCCTTTCAAAGTTTTTTATAGCCAACTAAATCTTCTTGTTTTGTACTATTTTGCCACTCTATGACTTCTTTTCCTTCGAGTGCATCTCCTTTTGAACTTCTTCACTCCAACATAAGTTTATTTCTTAATAAATTTATCTCTTTAGTTTCTCCTAGCATGTCTTTACGTTTTTTTATGATATTGTGTGTAATGTTAGTCCATAACCGTCATTCCAATTCCACTTTATCTCATTTGTCGTGTACTCACTAATATTTTTGTATTGTCGTTTTTTTAATTTTTTCCATTTAATGATTTTAGATTCTTTACTCATACTCCTTAAATTCAAACTCTTAAACATAACGTCTAATATTAGCAGTCGATGTTGGCTTGTTGAACTTTCCCCATGTGTTTGTTACTTTGCATTTTTACATGATGCTAAATCTGTCCTTCTATATAAGCAACAATCAATTTGTGTTTTATTTGATCCATTTTATATGTTATCAAATGTTCTTGTTTTCTTTTCTAAGAAGTTTTTGTTATAGATAAATCGAAATGCGATAGCAAAATTCGCCTTCCTCATATTCCATTCTCTCTGTGTCTATAACTTGACGTTAACGTTGCATGTTTCGATCTTTCACTCATGTGAGATAAAATGAAGCTTTTTCAATGCACACCATATTATTTGTGTAACCTTATGTTTAACTGTTTTTTAATCTGCAACTTAATTGATAGTTTACATAGTTATGTACAAATAAATAAGATTAAATCAGAGAATTGAATATTATAATAATATTTCTATTAGATGATAATTATTCTATCAAACATGCTCATTGTGTGTGTTTGGGGGTTTTGTGGGTTTTTTTTTTTTTTGAATTGGGCGTTTGGGGGGGGGGGGTTGTTAAGAACTAATCATATACTAATGGATAATAGTGGTTATACTCAACGATACATGTTATATTGTGATTTTTTTTTCGTTTGTGTGTAATATTCATTCTCCTAGAGTTCTCTCTGTCTTTGTTAAATATAACCACAGAGAGTACACTTTCTACAGTAATCGTTGGGAATCACATATCAGTATTAACTTACAAAAGTTATCAGATATTTAATAGACAAGAACAACAAGTAGAAGAAGAGCCTGAAGTATCACCGGAGGTTATAGCAAGTGCAGGAGGAGCACCTGTAGTTGGAATGCTGTTTGAAAATGAAGATAAAGCGTACGAATATTATGTAAATTATGCTGGAAATAAAGGCTTTAGTGTTCGAAAGGGTTGGTTGGATAAATCTTCTAGAAATGTCGCCAAATCTAGGGTTTATGTGTGTTCGAGAGAAGGATTTCGTCCAAAAAAATCTTCAAAAGAAGCTAATGAACATCAACCTGAAAGAAGAACAGGCTGTCCTGTGCGTATGTCAATCAAAATTACTTCAACCAATAAATATCGAGTGACTGAAATTGTTCTTGACCATAACCATCAACTTGCAGCCCCATTAGACATACAGATGTTAACATCTCAAAAATCACTACCGAAATCTCAGCTAGGCAGATCTCAGCAAAATGCCAGCATAATTCCATCCAGTTATAAAAATTATGTACGGACAAAGAGGATGAAAGATATGAAAATAGGAGACGCTAGAGCCATATTAGAATACTTGCAAAAGATGAAGGGTGAGAATCCATCTTTCTATTATGCTATACAGGTCGACGAAGATGATCAAATGACTACTATTTTTTGGGCAGATGCAAGATCAATCTCAGATTATTACTATTTCGGGGATGTTGTGTGCTTTGACACATCGTTTAAATATGAAGACTATGACAGACCGTTTGTACAGTTTTTTGGTGTGAACAATCATAAGCAGCCCGTTATATTTGGTTCAGCGTTTTTATACGACGAAACATCTGATTCTTATAAATGGCTGTTTGAGACCTTCAAGACTGCAATGAGTGGAAAGCAACCAATTACTATCTTTACTGATAATTGCTTGGCGATAAGTGGCGCAATTGCTTCAGTATATGCTGGAGCAGTTCATAGAATTTTTGTTAAACATGTATATCAAGATTTAGCTAAGCATTTGAAAGACATATCTTCAAGTTCAAATGCTTTTGAGGAAGATATAAGTAGATGTCTTTATGATTTTGAGGAGGAAGAAGATTTTCTATCAGCTTGGCAATCAATTTTAGAAAAATACAGTCTGAAAGACAACGAATATTTAGTTAAACTATTTGGGGAAAAAGAATCATGGTCCTTTGTTTATGGAAGGGATACATTTTGTGCAGATATATGCAATGTTCTACGTAGTGAGAACTCACATATCATATTGAAGGAATATTTGAATCTGAATCTGAACTTATCTGCGTTCTTCAAACAGTACAATAAATTAATCAAGGAAAAAAGATATTCTGAACTGCAAGCTGATTATCATGGAAGCAAAGAAATTTCTGCAATAAGTCCTGTGCAATTATTGTGGCAGGCTGCTAGTTCATATACATCTGAAGTATTTGATATGTTTAGAAAAGAATACGAGTTGTCCATGGATTGCACTATTTATAATTGTGGTGAGGCTGGTACTCTGTCTCAATACGAGGTTTCTATCAAAGAGAGGAGTAAACCACATTTCGTGAGGTTTGACTTATCAGATAATGCAGTCATATGCACATGCAAAAAGTTTGACTGTGTAGGAATCCTATGTTGTCATACAATGAAAGTGCTTGATTTTAGAAATATCAAAGAAATCCCACCACAGTACATTCTGAAGAGATGGAGAAAGGATGCAAAAATTTTGAATTTAAGAGATCATATTAATGTGGGCTGTGATTCCACCGTGTCTCAAAGGTATAATGCTTTATGTCGTCTGTTGTACAAAATTGCAGATATGGCAGCAGATGATATCAATGCATACACCCTAATGGTAAGCCAGTCAGATCAGCTTCTAGAACAAGTGGAGCGTATTTTGCAAGCTAAATTGCTTGACAGACCTTCTATTACCAACAATACTAAATCTGTAGCTGTGAACGTCGATGGCCAAAACACACATAACGACGGTAACAGTGGATCCCAACAAGGGAACGGAAAAAGAAGGGATAGAGGGGTAAGACATAAGAATCAGAATGAGGCCGATTTGAGTAGTAAAAGACAAAGATCGAGAAAAGGTACCGTAATGTCATTTTTAGGTCTCTATATGCTAACATGTCACATGATGCAGCTTTAAGTAGTAACCGGCTAAATGGTTGATTCAGGACAATCTGATGAAGTAGAATTTGCGTCTAGAGATGATGAATCATCAATCCAGAGTCATGGTGCTCCATCACAACATAGAGTTCCTTTAAACCAGTTTCTGGCACCAAGTATTCTTTTGCAGGTGTAAAATGCTTATTTTATTGTATCACTTTGCGTAATGCATAATTCATTATTCCTTCACGAGACCATAATGTACATTATGGTAAAACGTATTTAATCTCAAGTTTGTTTCGCATACAAACAATATCTCACGAAGTAGGCGTTGGCAAAGTGAATTGTCATTGTGGTTATCTGAATGTGTAGTTGCCAGAATGTGCAAACTTGTGTGTTGAGAGGATGGGAGTGAAATGTATAAATTATGGAACCGTTTGCTGGTTATCTTTATTTTTTCCTTTAGCACAGTGTTAGGGTAATGTTGAGAGGATGGGAGTGAAATGTATAAATTATGGAACCGTTTGCTGGTTATCTTTATTTTTTCCTTTAGCACAGTGTTAGGGTAAAAATTGACCCAACATGCCAATGTCAATGAAATTCGAATCAAACAAATATAAAAATGAAGAAATCAACCAGAAAAGAAGGAAAACACAATCTTTTTATAGTGATTCGGCAAAATCTCCGATCCACATCTTCTTGGTTATCTTTATTGATTGATTCTCTCTGGATTTACAATCAATTTCTCGTTACAATGAGATAGATCTCGGTTTTGCCTCAAAGGGTTAAGGGAAGAAGAAGATCCAAAAGTCATTTCTTAATCGAAGGTAGGCTGCTATTTATAGAGGAGATACAATCCAAATTTGATCCTTCCGGGTTTGAACGAGTAATATTCCAGGATTCAAAATTCTAGTATGAAGAATAGGTTGTGCACGTTTCCCGAGGTAGCCAATCATGTCGGTGCTAATATGATCAATGTCGGTGCCGACATAATTTTATGTGTCAAAACTTAAAACCTTTTTTACTACATGATTCGAGTCCTAAGCCTTCAAAGTAGCCAAATCAAGATCAAAAGTCATGTCCAATCTATTTCTGTTAGCCAAAACCTAGTCAAATTTGGTATACTTATTTTCTTTATCATTCTTGATGGTACCCAAATCGTGTCGGTATAAAACATGTTGGTACCAATCACTTCAATGACAATCCGAACATGACGGTGCCAACCCGATCATGTCAGAACCTGGTCAAATCTTTGATTTCTTCCATCTTGACATCTTCCAAGCTCCTTGACTCATTCCTTCATTTTGTAGTCCGGTTTCTCCGATCTAAGTCAATTTCAAGACTGGTGAATTTGCAATAAACAAAGCGTGCTTTGCTTAGGAAGACATATTGAAATTGGCAAATCATCATCAGTTACGCTCCATGACTATTTTTACTAGTCCAATCATGAATTATGACTGATCATTTGGTTCTTCGGATTTACATGCCAATCAAAGGTCGTTTTAGATCCCTCATGGCTAAGGACTCAAGTCCTTAAATGTTAATCATAAATCATAGTCATCCCGCATTCTCGCGAAGTTTAACATAGTATGAATCAATATCTTCCCGTGTTTCCTTGAGATCAAATTATCATGGATAAATTATATATCATACTATCGCGTTTTATAAATCATAGTGGTGCATTGCCTCCGATTGGAACGTTACTTATAAATAGTCTAGTATCGCCTAGCATCTGTCATAAGTACGTTCCACCGAATCGAAACAACGACACTTATCCAATGTTGTCAAAAATCTTAAAATCTTGAGATTTAAATCTTGATTCAAATCGGATCACTTTTTTTACGATTCGATTTGCATTTCGATTCAAACTTAGTCAAAACTGCAATTTAAAAAAATAACTACTTAGGAACAAAATTAAAATATTCATTTGGATTCACAATTTCAGCTATGATATTTTCAAAACAATATATAAATGTAATCAAAGTAGAAATTAAGTTGTAATTTAGTTATAGAAGTTGAACCATTAAAATCAATTTCAAATCCCGTTTCGATTCAAAGTTTGAACTTTACGATTTACGATTTAAATCCTATTTTGAAAACCGTTGTTTAACAATCGTTCAGTAATCACTATCAAATCATTTCAAATCAAAAGGTGTTCGGACTTCGAAGTTAAGTTTTGATCTCTTCGGATCATATAATCGTAAATCTAAATTGAGCGGCCCGTCCGCTCACTTTTTGACGAATGGACCTAATATTCAAAGCGAGTTCATCTGCTTACTCTGGGGGAGAGACCATGTTTTCCCGTACAAATCCATCCACTCATTCTCTGACGAGGGGACTTGCACTCCATGGTTCATCGTCCCGTTTCTCCGACCAGGGAGAGTCACGGTTTTTGAGTTCATCTTAACAAAAGTAAGGGATGACTTCGTTAGCATCTCGTAACAATATCAAAATCAAATTTCACTTAATATCCATCACCGGATTATTCAAATATCTTTATTCAAATCAAAATGCATCAAGCAAAATTCGAAACATCTAATACAATCAAGATTACTTGTGAATTTTAACTCAGAGCATGCCCATGGAACCATTTGAGATCCTATTCATGTGTTCGGGATTCCATTTATGTGCAAGTAGCCCGATAGTAATCATTCGTTGTTTATTTAAAACAAAAACAAAGTACATAAAATAAACCTAACTTCGATCCACTCTGGTCATGGGATAACCATGCTCGATCCAGATCCTCTGTTGCAACCGGGTGCATCCGCCACAGCTGATGGTCGCTCTTGCTGCACCATTGCGGTTTGCGCCTTTGTTATTTAATTTCTCATGTATTGTTGCAACTGGTTACTCCGAACATGTTCTTCGATCAAATCTCGTAGATGTTCGTATCTATTGGTTTCGTCCTTCCAGCTCATAAAATAGGCAATACTTTCTAGATTTCCTTTCCCATTCTATAGGATCTCTCTTAGTGGGTTTCCTATAGAGAATTTGCTTCTAGTATCAAGATTGATCATCTCTGGAGTCTTGGTTAAATCAACATAAGAGGAGAATTTTGGTTTCTTTCTTTGTCGCTTTGTTTCTCTGAAGCCATCATCGGATTTTCTCTCATCCTTTTTGGATCCTGCCTTGGATGGTCCTCTATTTTCCACAACATTTACTTTACTATTTTTTGCTTCTGCATCATCTTAACCCAAATATCTCAGCTTTATAGTAGAAATCTGTCAGATCCACCAGCTGATCCATTTCCAATGCCTTCTTAAATTCAGTCTTATTAGCGATTTCGGAAACCACCGCCGTCAGAACTATCGATGGGTCTAGTTTTGCACTGCAACGACTGCTGCTGAATATGATTAAGTAACTCCATAAAGTTTCGTCTTCCCTCCGCTTCACACTCGAGTGTCATTGCATTTCTTGGCTGTACCAAATGAACTCTGAACTGGTTCATAAATGCATCCACTAATTCGGTCTACGTGTTAATGGACCATTATTCAATTGGCAAAACCACATGGCTGTCAAGTCAGTCAAATATAGCGGGAAACACCATCCCATCACTTATTCTGAAGCTGTCAGCACTCACATTTGTTGAATGTATCTTATCAAATGAACTGATGCATCAGTATTATCATCATACCGCTTCAAGGTAGGTAGTTTAAAATTATGTGGATTTCTAGAGTATCATATGTTCGGGTGGAGTTTCTGTTCACATTCTCCAAACTCCGATCTGGGGCTCCATCCCGAAGTGTTTGTCTTATCATCTCAACTATTATGTCATCTTGATTCAGTTGAAATCCCTGAGGCTCTTCACGTCTTTGATCCATGGCTTCCTTATGCCCTCCGTTCTCACGAGGATCTTTCGGTTCTTTTCCATGCTGCTGTAAGTTTGCTTCTGATTCTGGTTCCAAGGCTTGACATCAACCAACTGATCCGTCCTTTCATGCTCAACATTTAGATTGACCATGCCCCACCGTCCTTTCATGCTCAACGTTTAGATTGACCATGCCCCACTGATTAAACATGTCGGTACCGATTTGAACCTCTCGGTACCGAACCGTTGGTGTGTTGGGGGTTGGTCCCAACTTGTTCGGCTTCATTTTCTTATGCATCTGCTTCGTCTTTTGGCATTCGATCCCGATTTTCAGCAACTCTTGCTGCTCTTTGCTATCCCATCTTTTGGAAGATTCTATTCATTATCTTCTCTTGTCGAGCCATCCATATTTTGCATTCTTGTTCATCATCCCTTCCATCTCCTTCTTGGTAACATAGATAGAAGGTGGGTTTGAACTTGAAGACACCTCCTGGACGTTCTCTTGTTCTTGTTGACTTCCTCTATAAATGGTTTTTCATGTAGTAGGCTTTTTCATCTTCTTCAAATCATATCTTAGTTTTTCTCGGTGAAAGTACAAAAAATGTTGGATCAAAAATTGGTACAACACACCAATATCAATGAAATTTAAATCAAACAAATTTAAAAACGAAGAAATTAACTAAAAAGGAAGGAAAATGTAATCTTTTTTACAGTGGTTCAGCAAAAACTCTGGTATACGTCCACTTAGTTGTTTTTATTGATTGATTCTCTTTTGATTTACAATCAATTTCTCCTTGCAACACGATAAATCTCCATTTTGCCTCAAAGGGTTAAGGAAAGAAGAAGATCCAAAAATCATTTCTTAGTTGAAGGTGGACTGCTATTTATAGAAAAGATCCAATTCAAATTTCACCATTTTGAGTCTGAAGGAGTTAATATTCCATGATTCGATGTTCCAGCATGAAGAATAGACCATCGTGTACGTTTTCCGATGCATTCAATCATGTCGGCGCCGACATGATTTTATGTGTCAAAGCCTCATTATTCGTCTTTATGTCTTCAGGTCCAAGCCTTCAAAGTAGTCAAATCAAGATTTAAAATAATGCCGACACCGACCTAATAATGTCAGTACCGAGTTGTTTTTTCTGTCTAAACTTAATCAAATTTGGTATGCCCCTTCTTTTTATCATTCTTGATGGTACCCAAATTGTGTTGGTACAAAACATGTCGGTATCAATTATGTCTGTTTTGCATTTTCGAAACTTGGCTAAATCTTTGGTTTCTTCAATCTTTGCCTATTTTAAGCTCCTTGATTAATGTTTTTCATCATTTTGTATTTCAGTTTTCCCGATTTAAGTCAATTCCGATATTGATAAATTTGTTGGAAACACATAGCATTGAAGTCTTCATCTTCTTATTTGAAGTTCATTTTTCTTATTTTACCTTTTAATAATAAAAATCTGATTTCAGTGTGGTCACTGTAGGGGAGCGGTTTTAGTCAATATGGGATTGGTACGTCACATGGTTTTCAACTTGCATCTCAGTTTGTTCAGGTAAAAAAATATGTACCATGTGTCTTACTTTGTACATTTCAGGACAAATTTTATTTATAGGCCCGGGAAAAAAAGCATATTTCAACTTTAGGGCTCATTCAGAATTTATTACAAAAATAGGTCTGGTTACCGGGCCATGATTTGTATTTGTGCAATTTTATAGTGCGTGAGCACCAAATCTCAGTTTGTATTTCTGCGGTTTGTAATTTTTAATAAAAATTTGACCTTGCACGAATTCAAATTTTGCAACTATAAAATGTTGCTATAAGGAAAAAGATGTCTATATTTGTAATTAGTTTTGAATGAAGCCTTAAGTTGAAATATGGACATGTATTTTTAAAAAAAAAAAAATTAAATTTTGTCCCACATTTGGTCTTTGTTTTCATTTGAGAGCAAAAACACGCAGGATCCTACAGCATCTGCTTTGCAACAGCAGTTTCACGTTGGTACACATATGGTTCAGGTACTGTAATGGATAAAGTCAAGTTACAAATAGCATGAATTTTATTAAGCTGTCTCTCTTTCTTTAGACATTAACTCTTAACTTCATGAATTTTAATAAACTGTCCATCCGTTTAAATATTAACTTAACTTCAGAAGTCGTGCTCATTGCTTGTGTTACATGTTACGTAAAGGAATTGTTAAAAGGGTCATTTTTTTTTATCTTTTATTGATAGAGGCGGTTTGGCAAGGTGACAGCACATATCTGACAAATCCTCATTGTGTGTGTTTTTCTTCTCTGGGTTCCTTCAATAATACCCCTGCCTAATTGGGTTGTCTTCTACTTTTGTTGCAAAAGTAGCACAATTGCTAACTTGTACACACATACCTGCACACTCTACTAAAGCAAAAGCTTTAGAGAGAAAGTTACTCTATGTATGTATAAGGATGTACATGGCTTACGAAGTACAACTTACAAACTTAGTAGCTTATTTACTAGCAAGTAAAACCAACAAGTTTCACAGGGTGTGGATAATTGTTTCTATTATTTCCTTTGGCACTATGCTAATTTCACGGGGTTTGAGCTTTTTTTTTTTTTTTTTTGGTATTTGAAATTGCTCATAATATATCCCAATTAATTATTGGCTATCCTTGTAGAATACGATGCAGGGTTTTCCAACCCCTGATATGCATGCCTTGCAGTTTGGAGGAAGCAACCAACAATTGGATCCTCAGAGTAGTGATCAAGGGCAGTGCAATATTCCAGTCTGGGACTTTCTTTAATGCAAGTTTTTTTTATTCAAAATCTTTTGGCATTTATGATTGCTTTTTTGTCTTAAGCTTTTGAATTTGTTGATAACTGCTGAATTGATCGACTTCACTGTCATGATGCTGTTCTACCCCAAATCTAATTCTTTATTAGTTAAACGGGAAAATGAGTGGTATTATTGTAAATTTTGGGATTGGACTGACAGTTCTGCAGACGGATTTCAGGATGATTTAAGGCTGTCAATGGATATCTGGAAAATTCAAAATCCGTCTGCTTCTCTGTCAACAAAACGGATAAATATTCGATATTCGAAAAAGTGGATACGGATACGAAGACATCCGCATCTGAAAATTATCCATCCGGTTTTCAATAAGATTATAGTTTATTTATGTGTATTTTAGTATAATGTAAGATGTATATTTATTTACCAAGTTAATATTTTATGTTTTATGCATTTAATGCATATTAACTGTTTAAAACTACTTATTATCATATAATATTTACTGATTTTGCGTACTTTTATAACCAGTGAGATTAAAAAAAATGTTAAACCAATTTTTATTTATGTTTTTTGAGTTATCGGTCGTTAGCAGATATGATAAGTATCTGATGTCCGTATGTATCTGCGGATGTCCGATATCCGAAAATGATTTTGGATATGGATGCAGATATGGCGCTAGCCGCGTTTGAAAATATCCGTTGACATGCATAGGTTGATTATATACTTGTATCAGACTGTTATTTGTTAGGAGCTGTAAACTGGTGTGCTTGAATGTCATAAACCAACTAGATTTAAAATGAGTGAGACTTTTTTTCTTTAAAGTTAATTAGAAAAGTCACACACAGTAGAATTTTCAATAGTTTTTCTTGCCGACCAAATTCAGAACACCAAAAGAGATGGGTTTTGTGTCAAACATGTTTTCATCATAAGAAACTACAATAAAGATATATTTGCATGTCATAAACCGATAGAATGAAATGTATGCTTTCAAAGTTGATCAAAATTATATTGCAGTGGTAAATTTTGTAATTATATTGAGAATTGGGGGGATGAGAAGTGACATTTTACAGAGTTCTAACTTTAGCCATATCTGCAACATTTTGATGTGTAAATCTTCTTTGCAGGAGTTGAATCAACATGGAGGCTACCCATTCCAAGAAAATACAACTTAAATTATAACTGTCACATGTTATTTCTTCTATATGTGCCAACGACAGAATATTAACTGTTGTTTTGATGTATGTATCCTCTGTAGGTCTACTGTACATGTAGGTGATGCCCATGTTGAAGTATAGCTGAACCACATATTAATAGTACATTATTTTTATTTAATCTGCATACGACATTCTGAAGCTTGTTCGTTTGTAAAACCCATTTTCCAACATGAAATATGATTTTTGGCATAGCTTTGCAGTCACGGCAGCAAGTTTCTGCAGTTTTCTTTTTCATTTTTTGTTACTCCAGTGTAGTGGCAGAATCCTTGGTAAATAACTTCCAGAAACTTAAGTATTACTGAAGAAGTTAGGAGCAGCTCATCCAAAATCATTTGGAAGCCAGAGAAGCGGGGTAGGTATGATGTTGCCTATTAATTACATCTAAAAAGCTGGCGAATTTGGTAGCACTAGGCCTATAATATGTCCAACTCTCTAATCTGATCCATTAACCCTATTTTATAAATGATTTGGATAAACCCATCAGTGTATGTTTTTTCAAAATGTAATAAATATGTTGACTCTTTATTAAGAGGGTTATACATGGATAATCCATTTAATCAAATATTAAAATTTGGAAATATACAAATATAAATTTGAGGATATGAATTTTGTTAGAATTTTAAATACCGTAAATCCAAGTTTTGAAAATTTGCACTTGAATGACTAAGCAGAAGTCGTTATTTTTTCGTTTAAACAACAATAATTTTTTCATACTAAATTCAAATCCGATGAAATTTTAACCCATCCAAATCCATGCCACACCACCTTATGCTCAAACAAGCCCCTTCCCCTCGCGAGCTCACGGCCCGCATGTCACATTAGCTTCCTCACCTGTAAAAACCCACATCTTAGTGGACCGGAAGTTTCGGTAAAACGAAAATCGAAGTTCACTAGGATGTGGATTTGGTGTTGGCATTCTGTAATAAATAAAAGTATATTAGAGAGATATCTAAAAGAACTCACATTGGAGTAATAAAATATTAATAAAACATATACATACATACATATATATATTGACTAAGATCAACGCTTTGGACATCTAGTGCTCTTGTCAGCACGGAGAATGCATAAGTAAATTTGTCATTTCACCGTTCTCGTCTTGTACCAGTACCCGTCTCTTTAAATCTATCTTATGGCTTGTAATGAGAAGGGGTCCGAATAACGTTTCGGTGACTGGTAAATTACATACTTTATCCACAATATCAATTTATAATGATTGTTTTCTATTATGTGTCATGTATATTATTTAAAGCTTAGTCCTTTTGATTTCATGTATGCGTACGATACGCCCAACCTATTTGAGGTATACAATAGCTATATACGTATGTTTGTGTACACGCACGTGTATGTGTGTATATATATATGTGTGTGTGTGTGTATGCATATCTGTATGCATATGTATCACGGTTCTTCATGGATCAGAATACATTCTCCGCTAGTATCCATAATTCTACGCCGCGTCGGGCATCTATCAACAGTGTCTAAGCCAAATTGCTTGCGTACATCGAGAAACCTCTCGTTAGTGTCTAATAACGGCGTTACAGCTATTTAGTCGTATTCTTATTAGTCTCAAAGATTCATTTAGAGGTTATCTAGTCAGCCTTCTAATGACAAACAAACTTACAACCAAACTTTGAGAGAACCTACACTAGTAGGAGGCGTGGTCTGTCTCTACGCGTAACCTAGGTCTTTATGAACGCGCTAGGATCGATGGTGCTCTTAACCTATGTGTACAACCATACCCCTCAAATATATGATACCAACCTTGCTGATACCCACCATCTCATTTAGATTGTCTAATCCAAATCAAGGAAATAATCATCTCGTTACCTAGCACTTCATATTCGGATTAAATTTTAATATACACACAGTAGTCGCCTCTTGCCCTGGTGGGGAAGAGGGGGTAGACTTCTGTTGTGCAATATTACTGGCATCACATTCCAACCCTTACTAATTACCGTGTCATTTATAGTTAACTTGAATATTGGGTAGGCCCAATAATTCACACCCGTCATAGACGTATTCTTAAGGCTATATAATTTTAACATGAAAATCATTACGTCATCTAAATTCAATTATCAGTATTCATTTACTTTTACACGAACTTCTTATTTCGTTAACGCTATTAAATTTAATTTACTGCTTTCTAATTTAATAGATTAAATACATTTTACTGCTTCTTTCTAATTTAATAGATTAAATACATTTTGCTGCTTGATTTTCAAGTAACACTTAGGTATAGTTAACTGTTCCTTTTCAACTATTAAAGTTAAATATAATTTACTGAATCCTTTCAATCAACACCTATTTTTCTTGATTATTAAACTTTTCTGATTCCTTATTCCGTTGTCTTATTGTTACTTTCATCACTTGTTTATTTCTAATTTATCTTAAATCACGTATATTAAATCGACAATGGGTTACTGTTATTATTTTTATTTATAATACTTTGATTTTGCATTTAGGGATTTTTACATTTTAATACATTGGAGCTATATCTTTCTTTCTAAAAGATGTTAATATTGTAATTTTTCATAAGTTATCTAAAAGAGGATTTGTGTAGTGTTTGAAATTACAAAGAATTATCTTTTCTGTTTTTATTGAAATAGACAGTACAAAATATGTTAAACATGTCTATTTTACACATTTCTTTCTTTTAGGCACGTTCTTCGTTATTTTAAACAATACGCCTTCATACATAATTATAAAGTTAGATAATTTATAGAAATTTACGTAGAAACATTCTTCATTTTAATGAATTAATATATTAACTTAAACCTCAATCCAATTTGTAATAATCCTCAGTTCATGTTTAATAATGTATAACATTCAAATAACAAATCTGGAATTAACATACAATCTTATCAATGACTTATTTCATAACTTAGAGACTACTTTCAATCCTACATTCCAGATTTACGTGTATACAACATCTAATTAAAGTTAATAATTTACAGATTATGTAGGCAAGGTTCTCAAGTTCATTTATATATATTAAAGCCTACAATTTCAAATTTTACATTTTAGGCATAAAAGGAATATATTCACAACGATAAATTCGGCATTATGTAAAAATATATAATTTTTCACTCACCTCCAAGCTTTCAAATCTTCAAAGTTAAATCCATTATTCCGGACTGACTTCCTTCCTTTCTTTCTATCGGAATATGTATCAAAAGTATATCGATATTTGTGTATAATTTCTACAATTCTTAGAATTCGTGGGGAAGAGAAAACGGAAGAGCTTCGCTCCTTGATTCAGAAAATATGAGGAAAAAAGTGAGGCAATGCCTGTATTTATAGGCGTTTGAATCAATTTTATCCATTTGACTGGATTATATTGAATTCGACTCGTTCGGCCTCGGTTCATTATCAACCGCCAACCATCCACCGGTGGACCACTCTACTTTCACCAGTCAACTGCTACTGGTTGATCGGTTGAAATTAGGATGCCGACCGGCGGCTATAGTATTTTGTTGCCTGTTTTATTTATTTGTTTCTTGATTTTATTTGATTTGACGCTAATGATTTCTTTAATGTTAGGATTCTGTTTAGCGTCTACTTTAACGTTAAATTAGTGATATTTATTTCCTTATTACATTTTAAATTATTTTCGATTCGAAATCTTCAAACTTCGATAACTTTTTCGTTTGAACTCGAAGTGTAAAATTTTATATATGAAAATTAATCAAAAAATCACCAGAAACACAACGGTGTAAGTTTCAAAGCCAAATTATAATATTTGAAAAAAAAATCATTTTTGGCTTTAATAATTATCTACTAATTCTTTTTAATTAACTACTGTTTAATTTATGGGATGTTATATTCTTCATTACTTAAAAGAATTTCATCCTCGAAATTTGTAATGGATCGATCATATAACATAGCATGCAACCATTCTAAGCTATTCAACCTATTAGTGTGCAACCAATTTTGTAGCCAATTGCGTACAGGTGCAGGTGTATTACAATGCATATGATATGTATATTGAATAATACTAAATCGACGCCTCCTATATTAATACACTCTTCAAAATGATTTTGAAAATATGGTGCAAACAACCTTTATATACTATCATTCTATATGTACTCATCTTTTCAAAAATCAAAAGTTCTTTTTAAAAAACAATCTCCTACACTTCTACAACTAGAAGTATTGTTCAACCAATTTTACATCTAATCCTTACCATCTAATACCAACAGACAATTTCTAATATCCAAAATCTTGAAAATATAGTCTTTCTAAATCTACAATCTTTTGTGGGAAAAAGAATTTAAATGGAGAATTTTATATTTCCGTCTTCATTTTGTGTACCAATTCTACTGTACTTTGGAGCTTTCTCTTTTTTTTTCCAAATTATTTTCCGACTTTTCCAAGTATAGTTTACATGAGGAAGTTTATTTTTTTCGTTTTACATTTTAAAAACAGAAATAGTTTATTTTAGAACAATAATCAGCACATAAGTACATTTATAAATTTTAGTCTTTAAGGCATATGATAGTGGCCCGTGGTTCTGCAACAATCTTTCCTTGTCTTTCACTCATTAAAATTTATATGTCCAAAATTTTAATGATTTTTGGGATTTAACTTTATTTACTTTTAGTAGTTAATTCGATAAATTTCCTAATTTATTTTATAAGCTTCAACTTTTTTGCATTAGTTATGTGTTTTCTTGAAATTTTGTTCTTTATACTATTTTCCAAGCTATATAGCAGTCAATTCATAAAATCAACATAATAAAAAAACATTTCTCATAATATCATAAGTGTTATAATATATGTAAATATTAATAGTGAATATGTTATATATTGTTTTTGTATTTTAGTCCCACATTGTGGGATTAGTTCTATCCCAAGCTCCTAAGCTTTTATATAAAGGAGCTAATGTAATGAAAATGTATAAAAAATCTCAGCAGTGAATAAAATATTTTCTTCTTTTTTCTTTAATGTCTTCTTATTCTATAACACGTTATCAGCACGATCTCAAAGTGCGAGACGAAGGATGTGTAGGGAACAAGTTCTGCATGTCACTTGGTTTGCCAATAGCAGCAACAGTTAATTGTACTGACAGCACAGGAGTAAAGAATCTATACATTATCTAAAGAATCTATACATTATCTCTATAAAAGGAATAAGGGTCATCTTAACCGCCTACCATCTGCTTGTATTGGAGACATGGTAATGGCTACTATTAAAATAAATAAATAAAATAAAATAAAAGGTAAACCTAATTTGAGGAAGAAGGTCATGCCAGCTGTTATTGTGAGGCAACTCAAACCTTTTCGCCGAAAGGATGGTGTTTATATGTACTTTGAAGGTACATCTTTTCTGATGCATTTTCTTTTTAAGGTTAAATTAGAACTATTCTACTATTATCTTAATTGCTTGCTAAATATATAATTTTACAAAAATATGTTCAAACTTAAATTAGATTTCATTCTTCTAGGAAGAAACTTAAAGATTTTAAATGAACAATTCTCTTCAGCATATACCCTAACTTTTACTATAGATAGACTTCCACATAGAAAAATAAGAAAATATATTATAACATGGCTTCAACATATAAACGGAACAATCTATTTACTACCTCCGAATATGAGGTAATGGAATACATACATTACACTACTAGTTATTGGATAGGAGATGCTTTAGCTTGGTTACTAAACCTTGAAAGTATAAATCCAAATCAATTACAAAGAATTAGAAATATTCAATCTAAACAAGAAGGCCTTGGAGAATTATTAAAATTATTATTAGCAGACTTTACAGGAGAAACTTTCCTAAAAGATACTGATTATGAAAAATAATTATTAAAAATACAATTATGTGATATATGTATGTTAGAAGAATTCGCTGCAAAATACATAGGCCTACGTTTTCATTTAAAAAATAATGACCAGAAATTTTTCTGGGTAAAAGGCTTTTTTACAAAAATACTTTATCCATGGAATAACATTATATAAGAAAGATATGACATTTTAAGATAAAGTAATACCGATGAAAATCATAACACAGGCTTATTGAAAAAGGGCATGTATGGATACTATGGAAAGGGTTTATGAGCAAGCTAGCGCGCATAAACAAATGAAAAATAAAATTAGAAACTCAAAACTGGGATTTTCTTGTTGTACCAAGTACACTAAAGATATTAACACGCAGTTTGGATGTTCCCATGAATTTGAAAGAAAAAGGACAAGAAATTTCAAAAGAAGAACAAAACCAAAATATCGAATCACTAGGAAAAAATGGAAACCGGAATATAAGAAAAAAAAATTAGAAAAGAAAACAAGTTTTCTAAGAAAAAGTTTATTAAAAAGAAAATTTTCCGTGAAGGCTGCAAATGTTTTAAATGTAATAAAGAAGGACATTATGCTAATGAATGTCCTACGAATATACAAAATATCATTATATCAAATATCGAAGAATACGACATTCATGTTGGCACTATAGAGGATATATCTAGTGATGCTAATTCGTCTGTATATGAAATTGAATCAGTTTATTCTGACACTGCTGAAAATGAAGATGAAATTAATGATTCCTTTGATAATTTTAAAATAAACATGATTACAAGCAACCAGACACATAATCAAATAAAAATTATTCCGTTAACTATATATGATATACTCCCCAAAAAGGAAAAATTAAATTCTCCATGTTATACATTATATGCAGCGAAATGCTTTAGGTTAAGAAGATAATTCACAACCGAAGTATTCTTAGATCTACTAATAAAAATCCTACTCGAATATTATGGGAAAAATTATAAAATACCTAAACATACTAAAGAAAATATTTTTATAACTCATGGATTAATAGAACCTCTTTCTAAAAATAACACTTCCATACTATTTAAAAGTACTAGTATGGAAGATAAAGACTATATTATAGAGCAAGGAGACCCAATAGGATTACTTGTTATACATAAATATGAAGATCTTCCAATTATAAAAGAAGAAATATACGATCATGATATGTTTACCCCATTAAGTGGTTCTACATCCCGATCATCAAGAAATAAAGAGTCAGAATCATATCAAGAATATAGGATATACATGAACACTTTTACATCTGAGAAAACGTCTAACCCACAAATAAAAGATAGCACAGGAGAACAATTTGAGTCACTAACGAAGATTTAAAAAACTAAAAGAGGCAATCCCTCGCTCAGACAAAAAGGATATTTATAAACCTTTAACTTTTAAATCCAGATTTTTAAATCAACATACATATATATTTAAGCATATGCAAGGAAATATAGAGTTAAAGGGAGAGGAAGATTTTACTTCCATAAGCCTTTTAAATAAAAATAAAATAGAAAAACTAAAAGCCAAATATCCAAAAATGAAATACCTTCGTATAGGTCTAATACAACTAAAAATAACAGGATTGTTTAGATCCGAAATTGATACTCCAATAAGGATAGTCTGTGTGGATGGAAGAATTATCAATAATCCTTTAAATAGTATTATTGGAGGAGCTAAGTCAAATTTGGCAAATAGATTTTTTGGAGTAAATATACATCCCGATTTTTGTATAAATCTTGATGATCAAAATATAGAAAAAGCTTGTACATTATTTGTAAATCTACAAAATACAGAACTTCTATCAGGATCCAAAGTTCTTGGCATACAATGGGAACATTGTATGGCCTTGAATGGTACTGCTACATTCAAATCAATTACACCCAAACAATTCGTTAAACTATTTGAAGTCGGATTAGGAAAAACAATCCAACCCAGATTAATTGACATAAGACATTTAAAATTCGATAATGAAATTCAAGTTTTTGTAAAATCAATTAAACCAAGAATACAATTACCTATAGAATATTTTATAGCATCAGGAAATACCTTTTCCACCATAACCAAGAATAATGAATAAAATACAAATTCACCCAACACATTAAAAAGAACTCAATCATACAATAAAATGTCCGATGTTGAATTAACTCCTGATATATTAAAAAGTATCAGTTATCGCATGAGCTTTAAACAAGAAAATCCAATAGAAGGAAGAACAATGAGAATACTTCAAAAACAAAAAGAACAGGAATCAAACCGAATGGTTATAAAGGTTCCTATAGAAAATATAAAACATCATGATTAGATCCATAGATTATAAAAGAAAGGCATAGTTACATATATCTTCCAATAACCATATGTATCCCTGAATATCAAGAATTCACGGTACATGCGTTACTGGACTCTGGTGCAGAAGCCAGTTTACTACAAGAAATATTTATTCCCCAGCAACTCTGGGTACCTTTAGACAAAAAAGGAATGCTAAATGATTTTATGGGAAGACAAGTACCTGTTACACATAAAGCAAAAAACTTATAGGTACAAATACTTGATATACATGGAAATAATAAAATATACAACTTTGACATTGCATTACTACCAAAGAAATTTGATAGTGATTGCATCCTTGGAATGGACAATTTAAGACATCTCCCTCCATTCAACAAACATTATTTTGAATTAGATGGCGCTCTTGTGCCTCGGTAACGCTACCGACTATAATTGCACCACATTATACTCTAGCAGCACAGCGTGGCACCTGTTAAATTAATTGAACATGTAAAAACACCGAAAATAATACAACCAAAAATTTGTATATACAATATACCAACCACCAACGAATTTGAAATATTAATACATAATATTTTAGAACCCCTTTATTCAGAAAACCCATTAAAATGGTTTGATAAAGCACCAAGGTATTGTAAAATTGAATTAATGGAACAATACAAAGATGCCAAAATCTGAGTTAACAATATCATGGTATCACCAACTGATAAAGAAGAATTTGCAAAGCAAATAAAAGACCTATTAAATTTAAAATTAATACAGAAAAGTTTCAGTACCCACTCATCCTCAGCTTTCTTAGTAAGAAATCATGCTGAAATTAAAAGAGGAAAAACTAGAATGGTAATAAACTATAGAAAACTTAATAACTATACAAAATTTGATGGATATTTTATTCCTTCTGCTGAACATGTAACAAAACAAATCCAAGGTGCAAAATATTATAGTGAATTTGATGCAAAATCGGGTTTTTGGCAATTAAAACTTGCTGATAAACAGTTCATAGAGTTAACTGCCTTCAGTTGCCCACAAGGACGTCTTAAATGGTTAGTTATGCCTTTTGGATTAAAAAACGCACCACAAATATTTCAAAAATCGATGAATTCTATGTTCGGACATTTACCTTTTGTATTTGTCTATATAGACGACATCCTTATTTTCTCTAATTCTGCGGAAGAACATAAACAACCTCTTCTAGCAGTAGTTCAAATATTACTTCACAACGGTGTTATTCTTAGTCCTAAAAAAATTGAATTATTTAAAAAAGAAATATATTTTCTTGGAGAAAGAATTGAAAATGGACAAATAGAATTACAACAACACATTTATACTAAAATTAAAGATTTTCCCAATACATTTAAAACATTAAAAGAACTTCAAAGTTTCTTTGGATTATTAAACTATGGAAAGAAATTCATTCCTAAATTATCTGCTAAGACCCAAAATTTACATAAAAAGCTTACTGATGAACAAGAAAAATATAAACTGCATAATGGAGAACAACCAAGAAGATGGAACACAAACAAAATTCCCATTGCCTTACAAAAGCAAGAAGAAGAAGAAATACAAAAAATTAAAGACCTAATAAAGGACCAAAAGATCCTCTATTTTCCTTCAGATAAAGAATTACTTACACTACAAACTGATGCTTTTGACAATTTTTGGGCAGGTGTATTAATTGCTAAACAAAAAGAAGTATCATATTCCTCTGGAAAGTTTAGCAAACCCCAGATTAAATATGCTACCTATGACAAAGAATTACTAGCTATTAAATTAGCAATCAAAAGTTCATGAATCTATCTTCTGCATAGACAGTTTGTAATAGAGTCAGATAAAAAATCTATTGCTCAATTCTTAAAAAAGAAAACTGTAAACAATCCAGGAAAAAGCCTTCGGAGAATTAGATTAGCTATGTATTTAGAAATCTATAACTATGATGTCAAATACATTACAGGCTACACTAACTTTGTTGCTAATCTTCTTACCAAGTTATGAAAAATGGATAAAGACGACATAAAAAGAATCAAAGAATCATTAGAAACTATGAAAAGGTAGGAAGATTTCTAACAAGTGAAATCATCCAAAAAAACTAAGAAAACCTCCAAAGAGGCTTCGTCTTCGCAAGAATCCGAAGAAACCAATGCTCCCATAGGGGTAAATGAAGAAAGGTCCAACGGACCAAAACCACTCAAACAAACAAATGCAAGGCAACACCTTCCAATACAACTCAGAAATTTGTTCCAATGAACAAAGGAAAAGCAATTGCTCCCACAGGCGTGCAAAGACCATACATCTCGGTTTTGGTCAAAGATTGGTACAACTTAGAGATGAAAGCATCGAATCCTAATTTATATGACAATTTTAACGGATGCTTTAAAGCCATCCAATCTGTAGACCATAGAACTACAAATTTCTGGTTAACTCAACTAGAAAAAGCTTATTTGGGATTAAATCATACAATATCCCAGAAAGAGAAAAAATTGCAAAAAACCCAGAAAATAGTGACTAAATTATCACAGCATTCTTTTACATCTAGGTCTGAAGCTCTAGATTTAAAAGAAGCAGAGTTGTTCACTGACAACCCAACTGAACATAGCCATTTGGAAACAATATTTTCTCAAATGCAAACATCCAATCTCGTAAATCTAAGAATTCAAGATTTTCTAGAATTACTTAGACTTTATGAGATAGATAACACAAAAACCAAAGAGATGGAGGCTGAAATGACAGTCCAGGATATGATCTCCTTATATCAGCAACATCTCATCGATGAAAGTAATCTTCTTCTGTTGTTTAAAAAGTTAGAAGACACGGAGTTAATCAAACTCTTAGAAAATGAAGAGTTAATTCTCAATAACAACAGAAGACCGTGCCATATAGCCTGTTTTTTTGAAATACAAAAGTATCAAAAACATATCAAAATGGGCTTAGTGCACGAAATTTATGTCAACACAAGCCATCCTAAAGAATATTCAGGTTATATTCCAGAAATATGTACTACAAAACTTGCTGAGCATTCAAACAGGTTTTTTACTATGCATATTCAGAATTAGGAGCGTTTGGGAAGAAACACAGCAAATACTTCTTTATCCCTCTATCCAATTATGGGAATTACATAGAGTAACCGAAAATCCTCAACATGAATTCGTTAAATTCAATCGCAAAGAATTTAATGAAGAAAATGAAAGAATCCTAGCAGCGCATGAATTCTTTTGTGAGGCCATTAACAAAGGAGAAGTTGGATCACACTTTGCCACTGAAGGCAAAACAATATTGTCGTTGGACTACCTATCAGCTTTTGAACCATCAACAGGCATAATAATGAAGGTTCAGCGTTTTTTAGACAGTCTCAAAATTGGCCCAGTTGGCACAATGGCTCAAGAAGAATACTTTGTAAAGCAAGTAGAAAAGGAAAGACTTAGACAAGATTCTATAATGAGAGATACTATGGGTGACCCTTTCGACGATGAATCTCTAGCTAATCTAGAAATTCAAAATTAAACCAGAAGCATGGTGGACCGACATCTAGAATAAACGGACAAAGAATCTAGCCTCTACACTAGGGCGACATATCACCCCTTAGCCTTACCAGCTCATCTTCTGCAAAGATTAATATAATGGACACATCCTCAACCTAGAAGGGACACATATTAGCCCTATAATAGACAAATATCCAGCCTAAGTAGTAATAAATAAAAAAGAGAAGACGCTATATAAGGAGGACGCTACTCTGAAGAAAGATCATCTAAAAAAAATTCTTCATTCCCTTTCTTCTCTTCATTGTATCCGAGCTTTGTAATATTATCTAGTGTATTAATAAAATTTCTGTTTCTGCAAGAAGTTTTTGTTGCTGTATATCTTTGTTTTCTGCATTCAAGTTTCGTTTTTGAATTTGGTATCGTAGTCTGGCTAACACTAGGTAAGTTATTCTGTTTTACATTTTCTAAACTCGATCATTCTGTATATATTCTAGTGAAGTAAAAAAAATCAATTCTTTCTATAAATGAAGGTATCCAAGAGCTCCATCCTTGCAATTTCCTTTAAATTTAGTAGCCTTTTCAGGTCATTCTATGTTTGTGATTTGTTTTAATACAGCGGGACTCCTAATTATTTAACTGGAAGAAACCCACTTTTACGTTGAGCATTTGTAAAATGTTCGTTTTCTTTCTACTAAACTTGTTAGGCTAGCATTTATTTTTGAGTTCATTAAGCTTAAGTCCTATATTCTCCTTTAGACTATTAATGGTGGTTTTAGTTTTTATTGCCCACCTTTATGTATGACTTCATAAAAATGATCAGGTCATTTGCATATACTCTAGGGTGAAAACTATCAGTTGTTCGAATCCTCTTATTATGGTACAACAACTCTATATGAAGGGTGAAATATTCCATAGCCACTACAAGAGGTAAGGAGACAAGGGTGAAGTATTTTATGATATGCTTTGTAGAGGAATTTATCAGCACCTTTCTTAATAAAGTATCAATTCATGTGCCATAAAGGAGTTTCAAAAAATACCACTGTCTTTTATAAAAACACTTTGAGATTCTATTATGATATCAGGTAATATCCTCTTTACTTTATTACATAATATCTTACTCAAAAAAATTTATATAATGTTGCAACATGCTATACGCCTGTAGTCCTCTATTTTGCTAGGTTTGTCAATATAAAATAGATAAAAGCGCGATTAACTGATATACACACATATATACGCACACGCACTCACTCTCTCTATATGTGTGTGTATGTATTGTATGTGTATGGGCATGCACGTGTGTATTAGTATAGGGCTACACTATGTATAGTAAGCACAATAAGCTTTTATCTATATAATTGATTTGATATAGCATGGAAAGTTGGATTTTTGTGATGGATATGTGTATTTGAAGACTAAAATACAAATCACATACATATAATCCTTATTTATATTTTAGACTAAAATTACCCAACACTCATATATATCTTGTCTTTTGGTAAATGTTGTACAATATGCATATAGTAATAAACTAAGAATGAATGGTAGGAAGAAGTCTCATCAAATCATTAGAGTATTCAAAGTTAGGGTTCCTAAAATTTTACTAGTAGGAAAATAACCCTTCTACGGACCGACTTAAAAGGACTTCAAAAATAGTTACTCAAGTGAGGTACTATTTTAATTAATTTTTATTTTATTATGATTGACCAATAGAAGTTTGATTTCAATTTACAATGTAAACACTAATTTCATTCTTAATCGTAATTAATAAATCCTTAACCCTCACATTTTAAAAAATGTCTTTGACATTATACATCGAACATCTTACTTCGTTCATAAGCACACAACACGGTTAAAGTCACTGATATCTAATTGAAAATTTCAGACACATTACTCATAAAATATTAAAAATAAATCATTTAATTAATTAAAGTCCAATTATTAATAGCGGAAATATAAATTTACACTATCTCCATATTTATCTATTGAAGAAATGTACAACGAATTAAATATGGTTATATTTTTTCTAAGAGTCATTATCTTTTATGGTAAGAAATATAATGGGTTTTATCTAAGAGTATTATTCATTCAGATATCCCGACGCCAAGGAACACAAGCTCATCTCCTATCATCAAACAAGTTAACCAGAGGAATTTCTTATAAGAAAAACCCATTATTATTTTTACCATAAAAGATAATGACACTTAGATAATGGCTTTTGGTGACTGATGCAAGCCTCTACCAGGTTAGGTTGATGAGGCAAGACTAGACATGGCTGGAGAATAATAAGGAGGAAACCAACAAAGAAGGCGGTCGAAGTGGAGAAGCTGGTCAAAATCATATGAGACTACCCAAGTCCCATTCAAGAATCCAAATGCTAGGTTGATCATGGTTGTTAACTAGGAATAAAATTATGTTGTTATAAGTGAGGAGAAAGAGGAGTGGTGGCAAGTTGACTTTGAAAATTTATGTTATCTTATGCCGGAGCTATAGTAGGAACAGTTTGACCCACAACAACTAGTTGATTTCCTTGTCAATCACCATGAGCCATAACTTGAAGAGTAGGATCCCGATGCGAGCTCCAAAGATTATAATGTTGTGGGGGGAGAGACAAGAGTCGGGCATCGATAGGGATGCAGATGCCTCCTCTGGGAAAATTCTAGAATATAACCCTTTGTACCATAGGTATGAAAAGGATATATGGGCACGCCTTATGTAGGGATATATGAAACAAGCGTAGCCATCATGACCACATCATGTTGATCTCTTATTAAAGACAGGGATTAGACCAATACAAATGGTAGTTTACTTGCACTTATCTTCTTTATACACTGAATTTTGACTAACTCTTTTGTTCTTAGTTATACAGTGGAGATGAATTGGGCTTCGATGTGTTTAATGAGGGGGTGGTCAAGGGTGCCATAATCGAAGTTATTAATGCCCCCATCATTTCCAACATGACTCCTACACCCACATACCTCATGGATCCTGATATCCCTAATCATATCTAGGTGGCCACTGACTCACCTCTTAGCCCCTCTCGCTCATTACTACAATCTATAAAAGTAAGAGGAATCTGGCTGGCTTGCCTTCAGTTGTTAATGCTATCGGGACTTATGAGAAGTTCCTCAATATTTATGACATGAAGGAGCTGCTCATTAACCAAAAAGCTAAGCCATTAGGGGAAGTTATCCTGGACCTCCATCATGCTGAGGTCCTTGCTGACATGGACATATGTGGGCGGAGGGAATTCTAGTACCGGCTATGCTGACCCAAGAGCAGTTGGACGTAGGAAGTGTGAATGATAAGCGGTACCGGCATGAACCTATGCTAAAATCAACTTGAAGGTTCTCTTGGGTAACATGGCAAGTGTGGATGCGTGTAGGTTCTGAAACTAATCTAAGAAACGATCTACCTAAAGGTTTTCCTGGTAATACACGACAAGAAAGAGTGGCAGTCCCCGACATGGAAGTGAATGTATGGTGATTCCCCTTCGTGGATAGTCGGTCGGCAAGCAGGAAGCATTGCTCACTCCGCACTTGGTGAGAAAGGTTGGTTATCCCCACCAAGGTAAATGAGCATATAAAACATCATCCTTCATTGGATATCCTAGGCTGCTCAAAGGTTCTTCAACGTGATATTACGCTAGTTGAGAGTAGCAGTTAGGCCAGCACATACTTGAACGTTAGGTGGAAGTCCCCAATAGGGAAGTGAATGCATAGTAATTCAACTTTGTGTATAGATAGCAGGCGATCAGGAAGACTGGCTCATTATGCACTTAGCGACAAATATTGGTGGTCCCCAACAAGGTAAATGAGAACATAAAAACACATCCTTCATTGGATAGTCTGGACTGCTCGAAGGTTCTCTAGGGTGAGATAATGCTAGTTGAGAGTGGCAGCCCTCATGGATAGCTGACCAAAAGCAGGATACTAGCTCGCTATGCACTAAGGGACTAGGATATGCAATCCCTTTCAAGGTAAATAAGCATATAAAAAACTCATCCTTCTTTGGATAGCCTTGTTGAATGCGTTGAACGGTGTTGGCTCTGGAGTCTTCGATGTATTCTTCACAAAATATTTATTACATGACTTATAATTATGGCGGACTCTCAAATGTGATAAACCCAGAGGTGCATTGGATTCCAAGTGTGGGAAATGTGGGTTTCATCTAGGTGAGAGAGGCGGCAAGCACTGTTTGTTAAGATGGTACTTATGACATATATCCCTTTCCAGTTTGGACCAAGCTATCCTTATATCGATTCTTAGTGTTTGGGAAGGCACATGATTAGGTCATCGACAATGAATTACTAAAGCTTTACTCTTGAGTTGTAGTGCTTGGTGATCTTCCTCTTATAGGCTTCAGTGTGTTCTTCATTCTTCTACAGTTTCAAGTCTGAGCTCAAGTAGCTCATCGTTTTCCTCGGGGTCTATGGTTAGACATCGATGTGAAGGGATGTCCACTTCTCTGGGTAGCATGGCTTTGTACCCATAGGATAGCAAGAATAGAGTTGGCCGGTTGAAATGCGGTTGGAAGTATGATGGGAGCAAAGAATAAGATGTATTTCTTTGGCTCAGTTCTCTTTAGCTTTTACGAGGCAATTATTGAGAGTGGACTTAAAAGGTTTTGTTGATGGCCTTGACTTGTCCATTAGCTTGAGGATGTACAACGGAAGAGAAGTACTTCTCGATTCCATTCCTTAAGAAAAAGTCTTGAAATAGGCCGCTCTTAAATTGAGTGCCATTGTGGGAAATAATGTTCTTTGCTAGACAGAAATGGAAGACGGTGTTCTTAATGATGAAGTTGAGAATCGTGGGACAGTGACCTTAGTAATGGTTTAGTCCTTGGCCCATTTTGGAAGTAGCCAATGGTGACTCTAGTACGATTGTATCCTTCCTTCGGTAGCTTCCCTATAGGTCAATTACCCTAGTGTCGAACGACCATGGGGAAGCTATTGAAGTGAGGAGGGTAGGCGAGGCTTTGGGGATCTTGGCAAACCGCTGACATCAATCATATTTCTTTACATAGTCCCTATAATATTTGATCATAGTAGGTAAATAGTAGCCTTCTTGGCCAGCCTTCTTCACCTTCACCTACCCTTAAAATATAATGGCATCTCCATTTGAGGCTTTTGGTGACCGATGACAACCTCCACTAGGTTGGGTTGATGAGTCAAGGCTAGATAATGGTTAGGGAGCAACAAGGAGGAAACTAACAAAGAAGGTGGTCAAAGTGAAGAAGCTGATCACAATCAAGTGGGACTACTCCAAAGTTTAGCTTAAGAACCTAGACGTTGGGTCGATCATGGATGTTAACTAAGGATATGACGATGTTGCTACAGGTAAGGAGAAAGAAGAGTGGCAGCAAGTTGACCTTGATAATTTAACTAATGTTGTGCCAGATCCATAGTGAGAATAGTTTAACCCACAATAGTTAGTTGATGTCCGAGCCCATCGCCATGAGCCACCGGCCGAAGGGTAGGATACTGATGCATGCTTCGGGGATTGTAGTGTTATGGAAGGGGGACAGAGCCGGGCGTCGGTAGGGATACAAGTGCCTCCTCCGGGAAAATTTTGGAATCCAAACCTATGTACCCGGAATATGAAGAGGGATGTACGAGCGAGCCTTATGTAGGGACATATGAAACCAGCGTAGCCATTTCGGCCTCATCATATCAAGCCTAGTTAAAAATAGGTACTCGGCCAGTACAAATGGTAGTTTACATGCACTTGTCTTCTTTTCACACTAAATTTTAACTAACTCTTTTGTTCTTTGTTGTTCCAGTAGCTGACGAATTGAGCATCGATGCATTTGACGGGGGCGGTTAATGTTGTCATGACCAAAGTTATCAATGCCCCTATCATTTCTAGTGCAACTCCTACATCTACATATCCCATGGACCTATGAATCCTGGCATCCTAGATCATAGCTCGGTGGCTGCCGACTTTTCTTTTAGCCCCTCTCGCTCGTTCCCACAATCCAAAACGAGGAAGATGAATGTGGTTGGCCCATCTTCGGGAGCTGATGTTACTAAGCCTTATAAGAAATTCCCCAATATTTATGACCTAAGTAGTTGCTCGTTGACTAGAAATCCGAGCCGTTGAGGAAGGTTGTTTTGGACCTCCATTACATTGAGGATGCTGCTGATATGGATTGAATGCTTTCAGGCTACCAATTAATGGTGATGGACAATCATACTTAACCCTACTATGTACAATCCGACTTAAACCGTCACTCCTTGGATGACGTTATAGACTTCTAGACTCGTAACTCCTTATTGTTAAGTTTCGGACTTCGAACTTCCATGTTTCTTAATTATTTTAACACTAGCTTTTCTTCAGGTTGGTTGCTGTTGTATGCACATCCTAGGGACATGGAGAAGCTTCAGAATGATTTGAAGGTTGACGCGTTGGCTCGGTATGGGTTACCATGGCCCGAGAGGAGAAAGAGGCGGTTGAAAGGGTGGCATGGGAGGTGACCGAGATATAAGGAGGGTTGAGAAGGTGGAGAAGGAAAAGGTGGTCTCTAGGGAGGCCCGAGAGGGCAGAGAACGTGGAGTTGGGCCTCAAGGAGAGGTTTCTAAAGTTAGAGAAAAAGGTGGTCCAGTTGCGGGTGGACCTGGCAAAGCATGCGGCCAAAGGCTAGACAGACGAGGATGTTATTATTGCCGAGCAAGAGGAGGAGGCTAAGTGTAGGAATTGGTTGAAGAACATGGTAAAGACCCTGACCAAGGATAATTACCAATTCCCTATTTCTATTAGAAATTTTTTAATGCCATATCTTTTGCAAGGACTTGGTAGGAGGTGGTAAAACAGATGCAGGCCGAGGGCATTTCGGTACCGGTTATACTACCCAGGAGCAGTTGGACTAATTTTCCCAATGAGCGGATAACTCGGATTTGTACCTATTTATTTTCCCCCTTTGTAATCCTAGTAGGGTAGACTATGTGCCCTTGCACTTTTGGAATTAAAAAGAATTTCTTCTTGTTGAAGTTTATATAAGCACTTTGATGGTTGTATATGCTGTTATTTGTTTGTACTTGGCTTGTAGTGTAGCGTACTTTGATTAGTTGAGATTCCTTATGTATTTGCACTTCATATTTTTCACAAGATGGTTTATCCAAGAAAAGGTAATTGACGGTTGGCGAGGAAGCCCATTCTTGCAAACCTTGTACTGAAATAATTACTTATGTTAACCGATGATCAGGCCACTTGATTGAGTCAGATGTGAGCATTGTTTATGTAACTCGGTTGCTTACCAAGTGTCAAGGTTAGCATATGATAGCCAGCTTATTTGGGCTGTATTTTGTTGGTAGCCCTAGCTCGAACCTAACCAATAAGTGGCTTGAATGTTACTTTAGGTGACACATGACAAGTGTAGATGGTAGGCAGTCCTGGCATAAACCTAAGTAATGATCGATGTGAAGGTTCTCCTGGGTAACACACGATAAGTGTGAATGGTAGGCACCTCCCTAAATAATGATCAACTTGAAGGTTCTCCTAGTGACATGTGGTAAGAAAAAGTGGTAGTCCCCGACATGGAAGTGAATTCACGGTAATTCACCCTTATGGATAGCTGGCCAGCAAGTGGGGAGTATGGCTCACTATGCACTTGGCGGCAAAGGTCGGTCATCCCCACTAAGTTAAATGAGCATACAAAACCTCATCCTAAATTGGATAGCCAGGGTTGCTCGAAGTTTCTCTAGGGTGACACGATGACAGTTAAGAGTGGTAGTTGGGCCCAGCATAAACCTGAACATTAGGTGGCAGTCCTCAATAAGAAAGTAAATGCACGGTAATTCACTTTCGTGGATAGCTGACCGGCAAACAGGGAGATTGGTTCAATACCAACTTAGCAGCAAATGCTATTAGTTCCCAACAAGGTAAATGAGCACATAAAAACTCATCCTGTATTGGATAGTTTGAGTTGTTTGAAAGTTCTCTAGGATGAGATGATGCAAGTTGAGAGTGGCAATCATTCCCGACACGAACCAGAACGCTAGGTGGTACTTGGTAATGTCCAATAAACAAGTAAATGCATGGCAATTCACCCTCATGGAGAGTCGACCGAAAATCGGTGATACTGGCTCGCCACGCACTAAGCAGTTGAGGTGTATAGTCCCCAATAAAGCAAATGAGAACATAACTAATAAAGTAAATGAGCACATAACAACTCATCCTTCATTGTATACCTTGTTGAATGCGTTGAACAAATATTGGCTCTGGAGTCTTTGATGTATTACACGGACTTATAATTGTTGCCGACTCTCATACGTGATAAGTCTAGAGGTTCATTGGATTCCAAGTGCAAGAAAAGTGGGTTCCATCTGGGTGAGAGAGTCAGTAGGCACCGTTTGTTAAGATGGTACTTATGACATACATCCCTTCCCAGTTTGGACCAAGCTCTCCTTCGGTCGGTTTCTTAGTGTTTGTGCACACCCAGCACAGGACTAAGTTTCTAACAATGAATTGCCACAACTTTACTCTTGAGTTATAGTGCTTGGCGATCTTCCTCTTTAGGATTCAGCATGGAGTTCGACTTCTACTCTTCATTCTTCTACATCATCGAGTCTGAGCTTGAGTAATTTGTCAGTTTGCTCATGGTCGATGGTTAAATTCCAAAATGAAGGGATGTTTACTTCCATGTGTCACATGGCTTTGTACCCATCGGCAACAAAGAATGGAGTATAGTTGGTTGAAGTGCGGATGGAAGTGTAATAGGACCAAAGAAAAAGCGGCAGCTCTTCAACTAGGTTCCCTTTAGCTTATGCGAGGCGCTTCTTGAGAGTAGACTTGATAGTTTTGTTGATGGCCTTGACTTGTCCATTGGCTTGAGGATGGACAATGAAAGAGAAGCACTTCTCGATTCCATTCCATGAGCAAAAGTTTTCAAATACGTTACTCTTGAATTGAATGTTATTGTGGATGATGATCTTCTTTGCTAGGCCAAAATGGTAGACTATTTTCTTGATGAAGAAATTGAGAATCTTAGCGGCAGTGACCCCGGTAAGGGATTCGGCCTCAACCATTTGGTGAAGTGATCGACGGTGACTATAACATAATTGCACCCTCCTTTCGACAGTTCCTTATCAAGTCAATTACCCAAGCATCGAACGACCATGGGGAAGTCACTGAAGTGAAGAGGGCAGGCAATGCGTTGAATCTTGGCGAAACACTGACATCGATCACAGTACTTTACATAGTCCATAGAGTCTTTGATCATAGTAGGTCAATAGCAGCCTTGTTGGGTAGCCTTCTTTGCCAGACTTGGCCCCCTAGCGTGACCTCGCATAATACTTCATGCAGACCTTAAAAAATCTAGTTGGCTTCATCTGCAGACACGCACCACTGAAGTGATATTAAGTGGCCCCATTTGTAGAGCTTTCCCTCAATGATCGTGTAGTAGCAGCATGGCAAAGAATCTTCCTAGCTTCCTTGCGGTCGATAGGAGGCTCCTTCCTTGTTAAACACCTAACAAGGGACACCAACTAGTTTTCCATGGATGGCGCATATATTTTCATAGTTGTTTCCCTTAGCCTATAATTAGTGGTTCCTCAAACCTCTAAGGGAAACCAGGGAGTGACTTCTTTTCTATTACTTTCTGCCTTAGCCGGTTGATCGTCATTGGCATTCTACTCCCCGGTTACTAGCTCCAACTTGAACTCGGCAAAAGTGTCGATAATTTTCTTGGCCTCTGCAACATACAAGGCTAGTGTCTTGTTCTTTAGTTGAAAGCGCTCCTCAATCTGATTGACGACCAAACATAAGTTGATGAATATATGGACAGACTCCACATGCAATTCTTTTGCCATTTTGAGGTTGTCTAGGACAGCTTCGCACTCGGCTTCATTGTTGGTCGCCTTAATAGCGAGATGGACCACAAAACACACTTCTTTTCCTTTAGGAATGACAAGGATGATGCTTGGTCCTTCCCCCTTCTCATTCGAAGCCCCATCCATATATAGGTGCTAAGTTGGCTGGCCAGTGATGGTCGCCTCTTCTAAAATTTCCCAGCTTGAGCACTCAGTAATAAATTCAGTAATAGCTTGGCCCTTAATGGAACTGCGAGACAAGAAAAATATGTGATGTTGCCCATGCTCAACAGACCACTTTAAGAGTCATTGCAATGTGTTGGGTCGGCTAAGGATTTGCTTCGGGGGTTGATTAGTTAGGACTTTAATGGGATAAACCTAGAAGTACAATCGAAGTTTTTGGGCTGCTATGAGCAAGTAGATGGCAAACTTTTCTAGCTTAGATTATTTTATCTCTGGACCAGCCAATCTCTTGCTCACGTAATAAAATGACCAGTTGACCTTTTCATCTTCCTTAATTAGCTGACCACGTGGTCAGATACTGCTAGGTATAGATACAAATCCATCCGTCAATGGGCTTAGATGGTACCAAAGGAGTGGCCAAATGTTGTTTAAGTTCTTTGAATGCCTTAGCGCACTCCTCGCTCTAAGTGAATGACTTTCACTTCTTAATAAGCTCGAAGAAGGGGAGACACCGGTCGGTTGACTTTAATATAAACCAGCTCAATATTATAATCATCTCATTCATGCTTTGCGCTTGCTTTATAGTTTGGGAACCTAATTATCTTGGATGGCTTTGACATTGTCGAGATTAGCTTCCCTTAACACTTGCAACATAACCCAGCAATTTACCAAACTATATGGCAATGGAGACTTCTTTGGATTCAGCTTCATATTTTATTAACGTAGGATTGAAAGTCTCGGCTAGGTTATGTACATTCTCCTAGGCCTTCTTAGACTTCACCAACATGTCGTCTGCATAAATTTCCACAGATCGGATGATCTTTTCAGAGAACGCATGATTGGCGAAACATTGATAGGTAGCACCGGCATTTTGCAAACCAAATAGCGTAACATGATAATAATATAAGCTATCGTTTATAATAAAGGAGACGTACTCTTGGTTTACATCACACATGGAAATTTGATTGTACCCAAAAATGCATCCATAAAGGTGAGGAGTTCATGACACTAGTTGCATCCATAAGCTTATCGATGCTAGGCAAAGGAAAACTTTCTTTAGGGTAGGATTTGTTATGATCAGAGAAGTCAATGAAAGTCCTCCTAGTCCCATTTTTCTTTTCGACCAGCACTGGGTTTGCTACCAAGACTAGATATCCTTCCTCCGAATGAAACCATTGGCTAACAACTTCTCTACTTCTTCCTTAAGAGTCTGGTACCTTTCTAGGTTGAATGATTGGCACTTGTCAAATGGAGGTGGTATTTGGGTTGATATTGAGCACGTGAAAATAATTCTAGGATCAATGCCAGTCATGTCGACGTGCCTCAATGCGAAGACATATTTTCTCTGCAGTAGGAATTTGATCGTATCCTCTCTAATTTGTGGGCTAAGCTCAGTGCCAGTTTACACATTTTGTCGGGGTCCGCAACATCTATTGAGATTATTCCAAAGGAGCGGTTGCTTGCCTTTAATGCTTGAGTCACTCATATGAGGGTCTAGCGGGTCATCCTCTAGGTTTGAGCTTGTTTCCAAGTTGCATTAGTCTAGCACGTAAATCCTTGGTCGGGACATATGTCTATGCTTGAATCGGGATAATGGTGTAGTCTCTGGCTCACACAGATGATTCTTTCGATGTTGAGAGGGAAGGAGTTATGCTTGATGACCCCACATGCCAATGGGTAGCAACTTGTTCATTTCATGTCGTGATGGGCTTTTCAGTTCTTTAGGGAGTGGCCAAGAATATGGGGTTCCTACCATCACGGTCTTTAGTGTAACTGACGATCCCAACATGACCTTTAGCATTGCTAGGATCAAAGGTACTCATGTGTCACACATAATTATTTGATCCAATTTCATGGCCGAAGGTGGTCTTGGCATTACCCCGACCGTTGCTTGGCTTAAGGATACTCATGGGCGGCATAGCACCAGTAGTTGTTTATTTAATCGCAAGGATGATCTGACACAAGTGTTTGGCGGTCGTAGTTTTTTTAGGTGGGTTATTGTTGGTAAGAGGAGTTGACGGCATTGATGCTTGAGAATTGAGGGTGGTCTCGGCACGGACTTGAGTTGTGACCGGATCGATGGTTTTCTCGAGTGACTTGCCGCTGATTGTTGCAAACTCTTGCCGAAGCATAAGAACATTCTTCTTTGCTTAACTGAGGAGGTTCTGTAAGACTTCTTGGCCTTATGTTGATTACCTCTAATTTCGCCGACACCGCCATGCATGGGAAACATCATGATGAGACAGTTGTAGGAGATGATGGCATCTAGTTCGACAGGTATCGGTCATCTTATTAACAAATTATATGTAGAAGGGCAGTCAAAACCACAAAGTTTACCTAAATCTTTGCAATAAGGGGCTCCTGGACAAATATTTTCATAAATGAGGTGGTACCCATTAGAACAATGCCTACACCTCCAAATCCATAAATTAGCAAGGCACATGGTGTGAGGTTGGGGGCAAGAAGATTAAGGGCCTTAAAGACATGCTTGAACATGACATTGGCTGAGCTGACCCCATCCAGGAAAGCCCGATGTACATTAGAGTTGGCCATTACAAGAGTGATGACCATTAGATCATGAGGGGGGTAACAGACTGCTTGCTTGTCCTCAACAGTGAAGTTGATCGACTAATATGACTTTAGCCGAGGTGCTTTTAGCGCTCCATGCTCTAGTTAAAAGACTTCAACGACCGTGTCCATTTCTCTTTAATATCGAGTCTGGCTCCTCGACTGTTGCCGTCCACATGTAGGCCTCTGCATACTGTCAAGATGTCAATGATTGCGGTAATGTTATAATTGGGTTGTTGGTCCGAGTTGGCTGGTTGTCAAATTTATTCCTTTGTTCTACTGATCACGAACAAAATCCAAAAGTGTTCCTTCTTGGACGAGTCTCTCATCACATCCTTAAGCACCTAGCCCTTGATTGTGGAGTGGCGTTAAGTTGATGAAACTCATAATACTTGTTGTTACCACGAGGTTCCTCCCTCTTTATATTTCTGGCGATGCTAGGCCTTAGAAAGGGCACCCAGTCCCCGGTAGCGAGATATACTATGGTGACATCCTTGCTCAAGGCAGCATAACCAGCGTATCTAGGCTTGTACTAAGTGTAGTCTCTACTTGCCTTCTGTTTTCAATCCGATGACTATTGCTTCATCGTTTATTGTTGTTGTGAGGACATTTGGGTAGGATACCTAGTTTCATTGTTGTTATTTGAACGGTATGCATCTTTCATTTTATTACGTCGTTCGCCCACTAATAAAAGTCGATCAGGGACGTAGTTAGCTGCTACTAGAGCTCTCTCCACATTATAGACATGTATCTAACCGCCAAACAGAGGGCCATTACCAAGCTATTCATATCTACACCCCTATCTTGACTAGACTCCTTGTTGAATTGGTTAACGTATAATTGCAAGCTTTCAATGGGACCCTATTTGATGTTACCTAGCTCACTAGCCATCATTGCATGGGTCTTGGAAGTAAATAATCGAGCGTTGAAATACGAGTAAAACTGCGCCCAAGAACTAATGCTGCCCAGTCGCAGATGCAAAAACCAGCAGGAGGTCAGTCCAGTGAGAATGTATGAAAAGAGAGACTTTATTAGGTCGGAATGCCGATCGGCATGGCTAATGGAATTAAAAGTAGTGATGTTATCAAATGGGTTGGCATTCCATCATACTTGTCTATGGGTGGTAAAGCATATTGTCGGTGGATCTAAGTGTTTAGAATCTCATCAAAAAATAGTTCTCCGTTCTCGTCATCAAAGAATACTTTACCCCTGGTGTTCTTGGCTTGCATTTTGTTTGGTTATTGGCGAACGATGTACATTTCTTCTCTAAGGTCGACATTATCCTGCTGAGGGATATTCTAGCTAACGATGGGTTGATGACTCAACCTATGCCTGGGTGGATTAGGAGATCGACGATGAGAGAGAGAGTGATGATGACGAGCTAAAGTGTGAGGCCTTCTATCCCTATGCATAAGGGTGACCTTGAATGTATGACTATCATTCTCTAGATCTATTCTCGTGTACACCCTTGTGAGATCTGGACTATGCCGAGAGAGCCATATGCTCCCTGTCGGCGGTAGGAGCACCACCATTAAGAATGTCAGAAGCAGAAGTCCATGGACGCTCAAAAGATGATGGTTGATTTGTTGATAGGGAATGGCGATGCCTTGGTTCTCTAAGCATGATTACATCTAAAGCAATATCAACATGGCTAGGCACGTGCTCAATATACCTCCTTCGATAAATAATATCCATGAGTGGGGTCTCAAGCACCACCGTTCCTTAGGGCTCAGCGGCGTTCATGAGACCATATGTGTTGGGAAGTACATGATAATGAATTAGAGGGTCGAGATGGTCGATTGTGGGAGGAGTCGGTGAGACAAAGTTTACAGTAGCTTAGGCATCTAATTGGATCCTCAAACTTTGTATTTCATGGGCCAAGGTACCTACATTTGTTACTTGCTGCAACACAGTACGCCACATATCATCGTTGAGCCTAGGAAAAGGGTGAGCTATTGTTGCCGTTGTTTTCATGCTCGTTGAAGTTGTTATCTCTAGTCCAGGAACTAGGTCCATGGTAACAAGTCAGATCAAATTTTTGTAGAGAAGAAAAGTGATGAAATGGGAGAGCTTTAGAGTAAGGTTTGATCCCTTCTTCTTACGCTAAAATGTCGATTATAGATTTAACCAACCTCATAATTAGCCTGGTTATGCTGTGAAAGAAAAGGTTACCTGTTATTTACTAGGTTGAAATTGAAAAAAACGAGGAAATGTGTAAGTAAAGAAAAGTAAATGACACCGAGTATAAAGTGGTTCTACAAGATTGTCTATGTCCAGTTTGAAGATATCTTATTATAGTTCTTTATTATAGTTACAGGAAATTACAAGAGAATAATAAAAAATATAGCACTTAAGACTAAAAAGGTTGGCTAATATTAAGTACTCAGGGTTTGGATTTGCTATAAGGACAGCTTTGGTTAGAGATAATGACCAAAATTATAATATTTTTCAACCCTTTTGAGATGGCAATGCATGCGGTATTTATAATGGTTGAAATGGACGAAAGCTGGTTGAGACTACATAGTAGGAAAGGAAGGAAACATGCTTGGTCATTGATCTAGTCGCATGGGATAATGAGATACAATTGTAAAGGCAGAAATAAATGAGTGGCTAAGAAGCATGTCAACTACTCTTTTGTACCAGATGCATGTATTATATTTAATGCAAATTAAATGCTGATGGCAAGCTATGAGAGTATGTGTTTTTCCAGTCGCTTCGCTACAGTACATTGTATAGTTGGATGAATGGCTTGTCGTTTACTTTTGCTTGTCTACGTGGCAGGCAAATGAATAACTTTGACCGAGCTTCAATTACACTATAAGCTGAACGTTACTAAGGACTAGGGTGCAAAGATTAGACAGGGCTGACTATGATATGACGAGACGGGCTATAGTAATGACAGTCAGAGATGTTCTTCTTAGATTGATCTTGACAGATGGGTGCCATGTAAAGCTACTTGAGTAGCCGGTTGGCTATGGAGCCGGTCTATGGGGTTGACCTGAAGCTAGTCTTGGTGGAGATAGCCATGAGTGAGCTGGTTATTCCATGCCTAAGTTTGTTGAGAGTTGACTGGTGCTATGAATTATGCTATGAAGGTGATGTCAGGCTGGATATGACATGACATGATAGGTTACTTGGGACCGATTGAAGACAGTTGTAGTGAAGCTAGGCCAAGGACGGATCACACTTGAGCCGGTCTTGTCAAATATGTGTTGAGATAGTCTTAAGTTATGCCAGCTGACAATTAAAGTGATGTTGGGTGGACGATCTGATTTGGTGTCGGCTGACTATGTGTTGGCATAAGAAAGCCGGTTGTTATCGAGCCACCGGAGTGGACCAGGCAGGGCTATATTTAGCATTGTTTTCGTTTAATGAATCGACCGTGAAAGCTACCTAAGGATAAGACGTCCGACTTTTAGCTTGATAGGACGACATTCAACTTGATGTCTTTTTGAGTAGATGTGCTGGTTTAGAACCAAATTGAGCTTAGACTGACATATGTGGGCTGGTAATAGGATAGCTGGGCCGGCTTTAATTGGACAAGTCATACTTAATTGGTTTGCTAATTACTTATGAGAAAATTGAGCAACATTTTAGCCTCCGCTCATGTCTCTATGAACAAGGGCGGGTTGTCATTTCATAAAGATGCCGCAATCCAGACCTCTGCTTTACATTTAATGCATGCTCCACATGGCGCTATGTCATTGACTGTGACAGTTTGCTCTTTCAAATGTGGCGGGGTGCATGTTTTTGAGGTAGGTGAAATGACAGTTGCTTTAATTACTCCTACACGTTCGAAATTCAAAGACGATTCAAGTCTTCGATTGAGATTTGAAGGGTAAAGGAGCCCATCTCCTCTTCTTCATCCTACACTGAGAATGCAAATTGTTATTGCCATTGAAAAAGCTTAATCTTCCTTAAAACCTTGACTTTTTGAGACTTCCTTCGATGAAAAAAAAGCGAATGTTATATTTCATCTTATCAGAAGTAATACTCCATTAACTTGTCTATCTCTAGTTGGAAACCTCCCCAAAATTGCTTATAGGTTGCTATATTGGGTTATCTGTCTCCCTTTGGATAAGTTTTGGCCTACTTCATCTTCTAGTTTTTCCTTAAGTTCAATCCATATTGTCTTTGCCATGAATCCATTGCCTGTTGGCATCCATCCCCATTTGTCATTATCTCTCCCCACATATAGTAGCATGTATTCAACTTCAATTTTTATATCTTCTTGTGTTGGCAAGTAACCATAATTCCACTTACCCCATTGAATTACTTATCTATTTTAACATATGGACAATCACATGATGGATAAGCATCCCATCCTAATATGTCTATTAATGGTTTTCCTCCTATCCAAGCTTCCATCAGAAGATCAGTCTCTTTCTTATGTGTTATTTCTCATATGCAAAGCTGAGTTGTTCTCTTGTTTTGAAAATTACTTTCCATGTAGCTAAGGAATTATTACCTATAGCCATAGTTTAAAAATTATTAATATATCTTAGTCTCATCCACACTGCCAACGGTCCCTTTCTGCTTATAATTTTCCATGCTCATCTCACAACCTGAACCTTCTTTATGTCCTTCGAGCTTCTTAGTCCAACTTCCACTTCTTCTTTTGGTTAGATTATGATACCATAGCTAATCTTATGCAATCATCCTTTCTAAATGAAAGGCGGCACATACTACTTCTATTTCTCAATTGAATAGTGTGTATTGGAAAGTTTGAAACTAGGAATTGACTTTTGCTGATATAATAGTGTGCACTAATTCAATTTTTCTTGTAAATGAAGGTAATCTAAAGCTTCATCCTTGCAATTTCCTTTAATTTTGGTACTCACTTCAGCACGTTCTCTATTTGTAATTTTGTTATAAGATATTGTGACTTCTAATTATTTAACTGGAAAAACTCCCACTTTAACATTGAGGACCTACAAAATCTCATTTTTCTTTCCACCAAACTTGTTAGGATAACATTTAGTTTTGAATTCATTAAGCTTAAGTCCCGCATTCTTCTTTAGACTATTAAAGATGGTTTTAGTTGTTATAGCCGTCTTTATGCTTGACTTTATACAAATGATAAGGTCATCTGCTTACACCCTAGGGTGAAAATTATCAATTGTTTGGATCCTATTGTTATTGTAAACCATCTTTATATGGAGAATGTAATATTTCATAGCCATCACAAAGAGGTAATGAGATATGAGTTATCCTTACCTAATCCCTCTATTTCTTATGATAAATCCCTTGGGATACCATTCAACAAGACAAAGAAGGTAGGTGAGGTAATGCACTCCTTCATTGGATCAATGAACTTTACATGGAACATGTAAACTTGACATCTGTATAATAAAATGTTTATTTATCTTATCGTTTACTTTATGAAGGCCTACTCATAGGAAAAATTTATCAGCACCTTTCTTGTTAAACTTTCTTATCTATTCATGTGCCATAAAGGGAGTTTTCAGAAATACATATGTCTTTTATAAAAACATTTTGACATTCTAATATTACATCAGGTGATATCCTCTTAATTCTATTACATAATATCTTGTTCAAAATTTTGTATATAACATTGCAATATGCTATAGGCTTGTGGCCCTCTATTTCGTCGGGTTTGTCAATTTTGGGTATTAAACAAATAAAAACATGATTAACTAAAATACACATACGTACATACATGTGTACATATTTACGTACACACACACATAAGTGATGCCTTGTAATTTTTCAAAATTAAAAGGGTAAATCGCAATTTTAACATAAAGGAAAAACAATAAATTTCTACGGGAGTTGGAATTAGGTTTCGGGACCTATTCCATTATGTCAAAAATGTCATTTACAGTCAGAAAACATATATAATTTGTTGAATTTGATTAAACGTGCTAGAAATTAAAGAAGTCAAACCCAGTGACATTTTCGTAATATATTAATTTCGAGATTTTAGCATAGAAATTATATTTTTCAACTTATAAATGGATCTCTAACCTTACTCCTTTGCTCTAATAATCTTACCTCCACTTATAAAACTATAATCACTAAATCAATTCGTAATTCATCAAATCAAATCCAAATTAAACAAATTTATATGTAAAACCTATCATGGCGAAGAGAGTTACTCAAGTAAATCAAAGCTATTAAGGGATTTGCATTTTCAAGGCCGAAAATTTCTGGACAGAGGAGGAGGAGGATTCACCCTGGATCAGGAGAAGATGCACGGCTAATCGGTGAACGTTATTTATCATATACGTGTATATATTAATAAGACGTAGTAATTCGCCACTTATGATCTTAAATCAAATTTATAAAAATGTAATTAATAATTAAAAGCTGAATATTTTAAATATATATACCTGATTAGGATGTAGTACGCCATGATTAGATGTATATATATCTGATTAGGATGTAGTACGTTATGAGATGTCTATGATGTTCAGTCATTTTGTACGTGAATCGGGATACCATAGATAGCGGGTTATTACAGTATATACGCGCATGTGTATTAATATAGTGTTACAATATGGATAGTAAGCATAATAAGCTTTAATCATATAACTGATTTGATCTCGCATAAAAAGTTGGATTTTTGCGAACATGTTATGTACAAGGTCAGCCCTAAGAGTTTTGGTTTCTAAAACTAATTGTAAACCAAGACTCTCATATAAAAACTAATACAATTATCTCAAACCAAAGCATCAAAATAATTTATGTAGTTTACAAATAATGAAAAGTGGAACAAAAAGAAACAAGTTTCTTCATAATAAATAGCTCTAGTTATATGACAAAACTAATTTTAATTCCTTATGAACATTTTTCTAGCCTTCTACCTTGCGAAAATACTAATAATATTTTCATATTCAAGTTCATTAACTATGTCTTATTCAATCGATAACAATGCCAAACTATTCAATTTTTCATATAACGATGTGGAACGAGTGTAAGACCATATCAATTTTAGCTTTGACAAACTACTTTCAACCGTGGCATCTATAACTAGTATGGTCAGAATTATTCCATATGCAACCTAAGCATTTGGAATATTTTAACTTCATCGACCAAGAATTAATGAAATTAAGCTACTCAATTAATTATAATTTATCAAAATTATTACTCACAATAATTTGAAGAATTTTTTCTTTTACTAATCGGTTCAACTAAAAAACATTTACTTTAAATTTTCATGAAACAAACTTAGTCATTTATCAACAAATTTTATATTATATAACCATAAAAATACCATTAACTATTACTAAATCAATTCTTATTATATAATTATTTGAAATTAACAAACAATTATGTATAATCCTAAAATAAATTAGAATTTTCTTCATTAACAATTATCCATTGCATTAGTCTAGATAACATTTAAGATCATGGATTATCCCAAATTTAAGGTAAGTCATAACTTAGAAGTGCTTTGCTCCATTTTATAAGTACATCTAATTATCAATACATTAAAGCATCGACTTATTTATTTTGATTATGATTTACAAACAATAGCTAATGAATTATTTTTATATAGATATATATAAGTGTACCTTTTCTGTATTCTTCAAGAGATCGAAGAACAATATTCAAAGCAATCGACTTATATAACAAGGGTTATTTTTTTTTGAAACCAACATTGCCTCGTTCTGCAACAAATTAAATATGCCAATTGCCAAACTAGAATTTAATACCTTTCTACAACTACAAGAAAGACCAAAGATGTCAGTGCCGATAGAGTTGTCGACTGATTGTAGACTTTGGAGTTGTCCTTCGAGTCATCGCCGTCAGAGTTGGAGTCGCCTGTTGTGCCGCGCCTGTTGTGATTGTAGACTTTGGAGTTGTTTGTCGAGTCGTCGCCGTCAGAGTTGGGTCGCCTATTGTGCCGCTCCTGAGTCGCCAACGAATCTAAATCGACGATCGTGATTTTTTTTCCTGCTAAGTCATTCGATGTATAACAATCAGATGGTGCCCTAGAGTTTATGTGGCACAAAGCCATTGCTTTTCCTGCTTTTCCAAAAGGCCGGCTTTGGTTTAAAATACACAATCAAAGTTATAAAATCTCTATTTATGTTTTAGACTAAAATGGTTCAACACTAGCATCATACATATGTTAGTAATAAACTTAGAATGAATGGTAGGAAGAAGTCACATCAAATCATTGGTGTGGTCCGAAAAAAATATGGTTACATAGTATACAAAGAAAGTGTTCCTAGTTTAGTGGCGGGAAATAACACTTCTAGAGACAGACTTAAAAGGACTTCAAAATTAATTAGTCTAGTGGAGTGTTACTTTTAATTAATTTTCTTTTATTACAGTTGATCAATAGAAATTTGATTTCAGTTTGTAATGTAAATAGTGATTTCATTTTTAACCTTAATTAATAAATCCTTAAACCTTACATTCAAAATAACTTCTTCCTATTACATATTAAACACCTTGCTTCATTCAAAAGCATGCATATGGTTAAAGTCATTGATAGCTAATGGCAAATGTCATACATATTGCTCATAAAATAGTAGCAATAAATCACCTGGTTAATTAAAATCCAATTTATGTTTACAAATAGTGGACATATATTTACACCAACTCCTTTTATGTGCTTCGAAGAAACATATAATGAACTAAATATGGTTATATTTTACCTAAGAGATATTAAATAAGTTTTTCGTATAAAAAATTATTACAAATAAAGCGATTAATATTGCAGTTTAACTAATAATGTGTATAACAATAATAAACTCTCGTACAAAATATATTATGATAGATTACATTGAAAATATGGCGTTTGATGTTTGGATTTCTCGCTTTTAACAAACCTTTTTGGCTTCTCTCACATTCCAAAAGGGTATTACTATTTACACCCATCGAAACACTTACTATCACTACTTAAAAACTAATAAAATTAAATCCCAAAGTCTACTTCAGAAACCCACCTTAAGCTCAAAAGATGATTGCACAACAGGTTTCTATTTCTGATGTTGTTACAAGAAAAGTCACTGTAGCAATGAGTATGTAAATTAGGCTTCTAGTTTTTTCTAAATTAAAAAGCATAAACAAGGTTGTAGTTTCTTGATAGAAAGTGTACTTTAACTTGCACTTTCAAAAATTTCAAAATCAGAAAACTGCAAGTTACCTTGCATTTTCTATCAGAAAAGTGCAAAACACATTGCGTTTTCTACTTTTCAAAAATAATAACCAAATTTACATCATTTCTGCAGGGACTTTTGTAACAATATCAAAACAGAGACCTATAGCTCTTTTCTTGTATTTCAATCCTACTAATCATTAAGGACAAAAAAATTAGATAAAAAACGTAAGTAAATTTTTCTTTATCAATTTCTGATTGGAAATTGATAGTTAAGATATTAACTTTGTTTAGAATATGAATTTAAATCATATTTATGTAAACCTGTTGATTTTATAAGGAATGTATTTCATAATTAATCATATTGAATTATGTCATATTGTTTTGTTTTACAATTGTTTTCGTTGTTTTTCCCTTTTTTTGTTCAAACAACAAAAATAGTAATGATTGAATATTTTTTTTATCGAAGTAATAATGTATGTTTTTTAATATGGTATACAACAACGAATTATTATTTACTATGTGTATCTTTAGTTAGAATTACACGAGTTACAAATGAAAATTCTACTTACAATTAAAATAAAAAAATAGTCAGTTGTAACAAAATTAGTTAGATTTGTATGTATCGATGAAACATTAAATTAAAAAAGATCGAGTATAGAGAAATTGGTGAAAAAATTTTGGTTTTGTTTTTCGAAGAAAAATAGAAATGAGAAGTTGAATTATGATTTTGAGACAATAAAAAGGTGGTGAAAAGGTGACGAGCAAAGTAACTAATTTAGTGAAATGGTAAATGGATGAGAGAACTCTTACTAAAAATTCATATTGATTAATGATTTGGATGGGCAGAAAATTCGTACTTGGAGGAGCAACAAGCATTAGGACTAGGAGGAGGAACAAAACATTACCGTTCACATGGGTTAAAATCAATTATGAATTAACCAAAAACTTGCTGTTCTTGCCAACTACACAAAATCAAATCCATTCTCAACCCAAGCACCAAATTACTTCACTGAGTTCCAATATTTAATTTATTCATATAAAACTATGGAAAATATTTAGGGTTTCTTGTATTTTTCTATCTCGAATCATGCATTGAAGCTCGAATTAATCAAATTCGAGCTCAGAATGATTGAACTTTCAGAAGTTCCGTTAAATTATAACTCAGATCCAAAGTCCACTGAGAATTCTGCTTCTTTACTAACTGATCAAAACCCTAATCCTAAACGTAACCCTAGCGACCATGCTCTCCGTCTCGCTTACATCATGCGCTCCTACCTCGCTGGCACGTCCACTGCTGCTGAAGAAGCCGGAGTAGCTGGGGATGATAGCGATTGCTGCAAGGCGATGATGGAGGTTACGAAGTCGGACAATTTGAGATGGACAATTTCCAGGGTGATTCATGAGCATTCGCACCCCACTAAAGCACAGCCTATGAATACCACGGAGATATTTCCTGCTGTTGGAATGAGTTTCGAGTCAATTTCAAATGCCAAAGCGTTTTATACTGCATATAGCGAGAAGATGGGTTTTGATGTGAAGGTTGGGTTGGGAAAGAGGTCCAAGGGGTTGAGAACGTTGGTCATGCAGAAGTTTTTTTGTTCCAAAGGAGTGTCCTATAAGAAGATAAAGGCAAAAAATAATAAAGAGGAAGTTCAAGTTGATATTTCTAAAAAGAAAGAAGTAAATAATGAATTAAACAGTAATGAAGCAGATGATAACAGTTTGTTGCAAAACCCAGGAGAATCAAAGTTGTTAAGGGAACTTGGAGTGCGAGTGTCCAAGTACAGTATCGAGGAGAGGAGGGATATAATACGCAAGTACTTGAAGAAGAAGAACAGTAGACGGGTTGTGGATAGATCTATCAAGGTAAGACTGGTGTTATACTAAATGCTGAATATTAAAACATTTATTTGTTTACATTTTATTTTAGTTCTTATTGGACTTTCATTTATTGAATTAAACAATAATAATGAATATCAAACAATGAATATCAAATGAATCCAGTCTAGTACAGTTAATACCACAAAAATGAAACTATATTATGATAAAAGTAGCAATGCAATTATTATGAGTTTGATCAAAATGTCATTAATTTTTTTTAGCAAACAAAATTTTAACTTTTTCCTTCTAAAAATAATCAATTAGTTATAAAAAAAAAGATGATAATTCACTTGAATTCGGAAAACTAATCTGGAAATAAAAAGAATTCGAAAAAACTAATCTGGAAATAAAAAATGCAATGGGAAAAAAATAGTAAGATGTTAGTATCCAAACTCGACAAGTATTAAATTTTTTTAGAAATATATCTACGGGTATAATTAATTTTCGTTATCATTCACTAGTATGGACCCGTGCTTCGCACACGGACCGTTTGTATTATTATATACGTTGATATTTTGTTTGAGCGAGAACCTATAAACGGAAAGTAAGGGCATTTTTGGAATTTCAAAAAGACACCGAGTAAATTAGTTGAACGAATTTTGTTTATTAGTAGTAGAGATGATTCAGGAGTTGTAATAAGCACACAACTATTATCTTTTCAAGTTGTATTAGAACTTCTGAACATTTATTGCTTAGTTATGGAAATTATTTTAAACAAACAACATTTTATTCTCTTATCACTTATTTTTGTTTCTAATAAAAACCACTTATTGTAAACACATTCTCTTTATTGTTTTTTTAAGTATAAACAAGATAATGAAACCATAAGCTAGTAGGATCAACTTGTGGGCAGGGTCTGTGGTAGGTAGGTCCATCGAATATCTGAAAAAGTTCAAAATCTTTTTTGCACTAGCATTCGGAGAGTTGAAAAATATTTGACATCCAAAAGAAAAACTAATATGGATATGTCGATGTTCGCATTTGGAAACCACACGTAATATTCTTGTCAAGTTAATAAAATGTATTATAATACAATAAATGATTTGTAATGCTATTTTATCAACTAATTATTTGTGCTATATGTATATAAACACATGAAAGTTATTTTTATCATCATATTTATCAATTTTTACAAACATCAATATTAAGAGTGTTTGTGTTGATCTAAAATTTAATATTTGTTTTACCGAATTTATCAACTCTAGGCGAATAAACAAAAATACAATATTTATTTACTGCTAATAGGCACGTATTTTCGAAAATGATGAATACGATTGCATGTATATCAATATGCATATTTGTTTGCGTCTATTGATTGACCTAATGTTATGTTGATCATGTTGTCTGTTTGGTGGATCAAAATCCAATATGACCCATCAACAATTTGGTAGTTTGGGCCTAACTTGCTGATCTTCTTGGGTAGGATTGGTTCTTCATGTTTAAGAACTTGAATTTGTCTCATTCAGCCTTTCTTGACCAACAACCATCCAAACTTGCAACCTAATCAAACGCTAACCCTAATTCATCCTGCTTAGACTTAATCCGACGAGTTCTCTTTTCAATCCGACGAGTTCTTTCTTCAATTCGACGAATTGACTCACTTCAATCTGATGAATTGACCCACTTCAATATGAATAACGATCCGGCCCTTTGAACCAGATCGTCCTACCCCTTAAAACCTACCAAAACAGTCGATTGTAGCTTTGGTCAGTCAAATTCAATTCAAAACCTCTTCCACCCTACCAAAGTGTGCCACATGGCATGATTAGGCTAGGAATTTGATTATTACTACTATGCAGTCGTCAAATATGTTGTTGAGGGATGAGTAAACAATAATATATATATATATATATATATATATAAGATTTTTTTTATTATAAACACAGCAAGTACGTCATATCATCTTCAAAATTTCATATCAATTTTTTACTTCTACGCTCAAGGTTTCAATACTCCCGTACAATCTTCCATCTTCAAAATTTTACGAAATACATAAGAAACTGTGGTTATGAATGGATCTGAAAGATGTAAATGAACGAAGAGAACTAAATTTTGTAAGGATGCACAAATAATGTCAAAGTTCTAGTCTATTTATAAACAAATATTACACAATTATTTGGTTCTTATCAATAAAGAAATATTTCTATTAATGGGCACTTTTATCTTTTAGTATGCTCTTTTGTATCTTGACAAATGGAATTTTAAAGAAGATTGATGTATGCTAATCAAATTTGTCTAATCCATCAATCCCAGTTTGTCCAAGCTTGACCCGTCGATTCATCCGATCCGATCTGTGCTAGAGTTAGATTCAGAAAAACATAATTTTCAACCCAATTCGTTAGGAGATGGGTTGGGTTTGAACTGATCTTGGTCGGTTTCCCTTTTCCCTCCAGTCAATGATACATGGGTATGAATTGGCACATTCGAAATTGAAATGTTCCTTCAGTTGCAATTCGTTGCTAGGATGATATACGATACAACAATAATGATTTTGTTTTACACATTAATTCATTGCTAAAATGGTTATGTGTGACAATAATGATTATGTGTTGCACATTGATTGTTTTCTACTTATTGATGAAAGTCAATTGAATTATGTCTGTTTTTTATATAAAGGATGTATGATTTGGAGTTCATACAGTTCTATTATATATATATATACATATAAGAAGAAAGAAATGTATAGAAATCCCGGGCCCAAGGCCCACAGTACAAAATAAGCCTGCCAACATGCCTGATCAGTAGCAAATATAATATATGAGCGCAGAGAGGACCAGCTTGGCGCAACAAATATCAAGAATATCATAATATATAGCATAGTAACAGAAATATAAGCAAAGCTAAAGACATCCCAACTACACTCCAGCACAACGACAGAATCAGCCAATAAGCTTCGAGCAATAACTAGGAATGCGCAGAGAGCATAAATTTTCGATCTCAATCATTAGCAGTTAAGATATCCTCTTTGTTTGCGCCATATTCACCATCATTGCAGAGGGCAAGTTCATCATCAAAAAATCCGTAGTATAGCTCTTGTTCATCATTCTCATCATCTGAGATCCATTTTGAGAATATCTTTCAATGGAAATGAAAGCACAAACCACTTTCCTTATGGATTCAAGTCTCAGCTTTTGTGCAGTAAACCAAAGGCACACCTTCAGACAGCTTTTCAGCGAGCTCACGAACAACACCCTCAACACTTCAAGGGTTGGAATGAAGAGCTGCAACTAATTTCAACTTCAAGCTAGTGATAGGGAAAAATACTGACATCACAAAGTTGGAAACCTGGGTGGGAGAGGACGGGGACGTCACAAAGGGACGGACGGAAGCAGATGAAGGATCAACTGGAAAGGAGGGCTGTGGGAAGTAGGAATTGGGACGATCGTGATTGTATGCGAGTCGGAAGAAGAAATGGGAGAGGACGCCACAGTCGAATTAGGGACATGCTGAGTGCTAAAAGATACGTGACCGAGATAGTCAGGGTCGACAGAATTGGCGCGATGTACGGGAGCTTTGGCCAGCCAATGCTTGGTTGGGGGCTTTGGGAGGGGATTCTTAACAGGGAGGTTAGGTAGCGATACAACATAGCGAGGGCAAGAAGAGATAATATGGTCAAAGGAGTGACAGTGATCGCAAATTAGCGGCTTCCATTGGGATGAGACATCTGTATAGGGAACCCTATCATCGACAAGGGAGATGAAGATACGAGTCGGTAACTACCTAGATGTAGTAATCTCAATCAACGCTTTGGCAAAGCGAAGGAGCTGTCTACGTTTGGTGGAAAGGTCAAAACAGATTAATTGACCGATGTGGTTGGCAATCCAATTCACACTTTCAAAAGATTGGAAAACTGAAGGGATATTGGAGATATGGACGCAGACGAGAATGAATAAAACTTGTTCACGGGCAAGGTCAACAGAAGGGCTCCACCGGGCAATGATTAAAACATGTCCATCAATAATAATAGGATCTGATTTCAAAATACGGGATCTCTCTTGAGGGCAGAAGAATTTAAAAAAGTACATCGAGTTGTCGTACCCGACGTCAACCGAACCTCTCAATCGTCACAATCTAAGAACCTGTTTCTTCACAACGAAATAAGACGGAGCCTCATCTAAAAAGAAACCAGCAAGATAGTTTTTCTAGAAAACAATACCAGCATCTAAAATTTCTTTTGAAGGCGGGACTGACTTGTTGGTAAAATTAACCACGTATCGCTTAGGAGAAAAAGGGCCCGCATTCGCTGTCTCCTCTTAAACAAGGACGACCAACCAACAATAGTTTACAGTAACATGGTTAGAGCAAGAACCATAATCTATTGGCATAGAAGGAATTTTTTTAACAGTAGCAAGTGGGCCAGAAGGCTTAACAAATACAAACATAATTAGCATCAGCTGAATCCGGGAAAGAGATTACCTTCGAAGACGGAGGGACTTGCAAGTCCAGAGGACCAAGGCCCAGCTGGACAATGTTAGCAGCATACCTGATAGATACTGATATCAACGATTGCTGAGTGGAGGAGATTTGTGAATGATTAACTTGAGCACATGAACTATCCATAGCATTTCCATCCGTCGACATAGCTCCAGCAACTTCCAAACCATGAGAAACAACAGCCGCCAATGTCACACCAGATCCTGGAGCTACGCCCGAAGAAGCGAGCAAGGTAACCGGCGAAGAAGGGAGACCAGAAACTGAGCAAGCCTACTTGCGAGCAGATCCGACTGAAGTGGCGGCTAACGGAGGAAAATTGGAAATGTCTAGAGCATTCATGGACGTCGACAAACTGGAATCGAGCGCGATTAGACGAAAGACGGAGGGAACGTCGGGAAGAAGGGAGGCGACAGCGAGAATACATGACGATACTCTTAGATCCGAAATGGAAACGCAAAAATGACAAAGGAGGAAACGATTTAGAGAAGAAGATATGAAATCGCCTAATTTCAAATTTCAGAGGACGCGATTTTATTCTTTAAATGTGAAATTTTGAATTCTTGAATTATATCCGTTATAATACATAATGTATCATTACACGTTTTTTGGGTTCTTCCTTCAACTTTAGTTATAAATAAAAGTTGTTTGTGTTTATCAGCTAGAAAAAAAATAAGAGATGAATATGAAACAAAAGATTTCAAATCAACAGTATAATAAAGTGAATAGTAAGTTCTTTTGTCTTTGATTAAATAAGCATTTTTGTGTGTGTTGTGTTAAATGATTTAATAACAACCTCTAGATGCCATTCAACGATGCATTGATCGAATCCAAACACAATGGTAAATAAATCCGATAGCCAAAGTTTACGAACAATGTTTGCCCTACTTAGACAATCTTAAATAATAATTTAACAGTGAATATTGTAAGTCTATACGACTGTGAAAGGGACAAAATCATGTTTTGTCACAAAGGTAAATAACATATACAGGATGTTTTATTTATATATCATGTTAATAAATAAATAAACTTCATATAAATCAGAATTTTGATTCACAATGATGAAATGTTTTCTTAGTTTTAATTAAGCTTGTTTTTTTAGTTTCGAAAGTAGTTGGATAAGACTTATACACAATTTTTAATACATTTTTCTAAATTATAATTCTTTGATTATGCATATATATAATATATTATTAAATTGAATCTAGCATAGAAAAATAAATATTTTCAAATCGACAACATTGCTTTATTTTCCAGCTTTGATGTTTAACTAAGTTTTTATTACATATTTATCATGTAGTTAGACGATTGCACTTTTTGTCCTCATGGCATGACGCACATGAGAAGGCATGCTAAATGATGCATATCTCGCACAAGACACAAATGGTGCACGATGCAAAAAAGACGTACCTTTTTTAAATTCTGCTATTTTTAATATTCTCTCTTTTTTTCACAGTCCAAAATTATATAAAAATTAGCTTTCGTCGTGTGAATGCGATTACAGACTAATTTGTATTTTTTAGGTATTAAAGGAGGCGTTCTTCCTAAATTGTCTTTCTTGATGGCAACGACATGTTGCTATCTATATGGGAAAGTTGATTCTTTTTATGTAATATATATTATTAAAACAAGTTGTAATATTACATTGATCATGAATGCATAACTATTATTGATATTTTAATATACTATGTATTTAGTCATAAGAGGATATAATAAATGAATAACTAAGTTATGAACTTCCGTAGTTCAGCATGATCATAATATTGAAAAGTGTAAGGTAAAAATTGTAATATAAAGAAACATATCAAAGTAACAAAAAACAAAAATGTATACTAGTATATAAAATATGCTATAAGCTGGTACTTGAGATTTAATTACTAAACAATAATTATAAGGTTTTAATTTTAGATTTAACTTCTAAACAAATGATTAAACATTGAAGATGTAATATGATATTTATATAGTGATTAATGACACCAGTTTAATGATACTTATGTGAGATGATTCATTTTTTTAGATAACTATTAGCGGGAAAATATAAATTATATCGTTCCTCTTTAACTGATTATGATGTATAATAAATGTACATTTTTTTCATACATGCACAGTGAATCAAGAGGCGATACATCAAGGCTTCAAGAAGGCTTTGCGCCTTTTTACACTTTTTGTCGTTAATAACTATGTTTATCATGTGTTGGTCTGGGTAGCTTGAAACCTGAATCTGGTTACTTTGATCATAATCCGAGTCTATTGGTCATTTTAAACCCATTATCCAACATGGTCCATCGGTATATTTAAGTCCTTTAGTGGAAAACCGCATTTGTAACTTGAAATATTGAAAACTGTCCTTTTAGTTTATATTTTTTTTCTCAAATGTTAAATACACAAAGTTTACATATAAATTTTGTAATGATGAAATCGAGCTCATAAACAAAATTATGCAAAAGTTGAGCATGTAAATAAAATGATACACGAATAACATAATCGCTCATACTTTTGGTACAATAGAATAAAAAAGGATTGAACCCAAACCGAACTAGGTAGTGATGAAACCATACACGATTCTAATAATAATCGGATCTGGTCCAAATCCGAGCACGGGGCCAAGATGTCAAAGCTAAACACGCAACCATCAAGCAAGTTTGAACCGAATTTGGGTCAAAACCCGTACCATTGACAGTTCAAATATGAAACGATCTATTAATCTTTAAGTCTACGTGTCAAACTTTCCACCATACTCATGCAATTTTTGTTTCTGAACTTTTATTAGCACACAGTTTGACTTCAAACCAATTAATTTCAACTCTTAAGCACAAGTATTATATCTGTGTGTGTGTGTTATATTGCTATCAATTGCTTATAACGCTACTAGCTTCTTAGTGAATCATCTTTGTTTTTTTGTTCGAGAACTTTTAGAAGATAATCTTATCAGAGGTTGCTATTTATTATGATAAAACATCTTGATTTCACTACATTGATAAGTTTGGTAAAAGATAACCTGAAGAGAATGATGTTATTGATAAAATTTACTACTACTACTATTATTAAAATGCAAATTAGGCATACATACTTATTTTTAGCTACATCCCCTTCTAGTTCATATCAACACTACAAGTCTTTTTAATTGCAAAAAATTGAAGCATCAACAAATGATGATCCAAGTTGCTGATTTCGTTATTGTGTACGACTTGGTGAGAACAATTGACTAATGCCAAAGTTTGACCAAAAGCTCGCATCAAATGATCAGAATATAAAATTTAACCAACGACACAATAGTTATTATTTCGATAGAGGTGGTCGGAGAAGTCGGGACTAGTACGGTAGAACCATTGGACGTAGGTTTTTTGCGGAGTCGATTTGTGGTAGGTGGAGACAATAATTTTGGTTGTAACGATAGCGAAGTCCAATTAAACAGGATCTAGCACGATAGTGCAATTATTTGCCTTAAAAGTGATCTTCGTACGATATTTTTTTATGTACATGTTAGTTTTGTAATACAACACTTATTTTTTGCAGTGCAAATATTATGTATAAAACCCACTTAATGTGGGTTGTTGCATAACAAAACAATTGGTGCTGTAAATAATTACATTGCAACTGCAATAATTGTACTGCGATTGATTGCGCTGTAAAAAAACAATATATTGATAAACTTATATGTAATAGTTTTCTAATACATTCAATTCCACATTTGACACTAGCATTACATTCATAAAATATTAGATTAGATCATGCTTGAGGAGAAATTCATAAAATTAAATTTATCATTTTAAACGACAATTTTATAAATGCTAAAAGAGCGATTCATCTTACGTCCTTTTTTGAAAGAAGTATAATAATGCTATTGGTTTTTTTTTTTAAAATAAAATGAAATAGGGACCTGAGCCAAAATACCCTATTTTTTAGTGTGTTCGAATCTTTTACAAGACACATAAAATGTGCTATCCATCTTTTTCTAAACCACATGCAGGTAAAAAAGAGTTGGTCCAACATTGCACTTCTGTTGCTTTATGCGACACTCTAGGCAATTCATAGTTAATCAATCATTCTGTCTATTGTTGCTTAATATCACATTTTAAATTGCAAATTTTTTCGTTTTAGCGTTGTAATGTCAAGGAAATGGTAAAGCTTTACAAAAAAGGTGCTCATATCTTGACTTAAAATTGAGCTGACATTTGACATAGTCTAGTTGTGTGATTGTGATTAGAATCTTCATGTTTGCATGCTTTAGTGTTACGTAGGGCAAGTTGTGTGTTTGGAGATAATATGATTAATTAGGAATTATGAATCCTACATGTTTGAAGCTTTTATAAATTTTCAGTGAATTGTTACCTTACTAATCAGTCATGTGCAATAATATTCTTAGCACATCTTAGGTCATGAGCTGCACAATTTTTATTTAACAGTGTGGTTATAGATAATAGCATGCACAATTTTTATCAATGTATAGTTATTGAGGAAAAATCATTTGAATTATTGGTTAGTTTTGGATCGTGATTCGTTACAAATCTTCGTTGTTTGGCGGGCCTTATATGCTAAGTATGCTGGTTTCTGCCTTTTTAGTGTGTTGACTTTCCAAACTTTGGTACTAACATCAGGCTTGCTGATCAGCATAATGCAAAACGAGAAGCAAGAAATTATCCGAGTACTAGTTTTGAAATCCAAGGGGTGAGGAAGATATTGATATTAGCTGTGACAGTCTTAAAGAGTTGTATTGGTTAATTTAACTAAACACTTTGTGTATTGAGATCTTTATGATTGCTAGTCAGGTTCTTTTATACATTTTGAAACTAAATTTGTATTATCTTTCTCGACGGTTAACTGCTGGATGCTCTGCAAAATTAGGAAGCTTTTGTTGAGAAAAATAGTTCCATACATTATTTATCCTCAAAGATACATCAATGGATCAAATATATAATTTACTTATGATTTATCAGTAAATATTCATCAAACATATATACATCATTGTAAATCCTGACTAACATGAGAATGAAAAAGAACATATAATCATAAGTAATATACATACAATATATTTTAAATATTTATAGATCTCAAAACTATAAGCCAGTTTCCATTAGTTTGTGAAATCCTAATTTACCTCAAGTTCAGGAGTGAATGATTATTTATTGATTTGCTACCAGCAGTTTCCTTCACGTCAAGCTCTAGCAGAGAGACGACAAAGAGGATTTGGGGGAAAGTTTCTCAGCAAGGGAGACTCGGAGGTATGTAATTATCAACTTTTTTCACCATTTTGCTAACAAAACAAACTCATATTTTATTCACTTCACGGCTGAGAATTGAGTTATACGTGACAACATGGTTGGTTTTTGTCTGCAAACCCTGTTCCTCAACCAGAATTATTAGTCTATTGTTAGTTAGTAAAGTATGTTTCTTAGATTTTTGAGGAACTGGAAGCTTTAAATTGGATTTCAAATTTACTGGAATTGCATAGCATTATGAACCAGAGAACTATATAAGAGTTTTAAACATTCAATAAGGTGTGTTTATTATTTAATAATGCATACTACATCAAAGTCATGCGAAAGTGGATTATAATTCATCCTATTCATTTCTACCAATTTGATCAAAAAGAATATATATATATATATGTGTGTGTGTGTGTGTGTGTGTGTGTGTGTGTTTATATGTATGAGAAGAGTTCTGCAATACCCCATCTACATCCCTACGATTTTTTGAGCTACTCCATTCAATATTAAGTGAAATTTTGTCGATACGTTTTTGCATGTTTTAAGTCCACAAATTTTTAATCAATTTGAGTAATTCTAACATATTCAAAATAATATTGCAAATTGACAATCAAAGCAAATGTTTTAACAGTTGATGTCGACGTAACATTTTTAACATGCTAGAAGTTTCAAGATAATCTCATTTTTTTAGACAACGTTCATATTGTAGCCCCAACCTAATGTTTCATTTGATTTTGAATATTGCAACTCCAAAAGATCGTAGGGGTGTAAAATAGGATGCATCGAAAGTGCGCTGTAGTGGATCCATACCCATGTACGCGCATGCACCATTTTTTCGTCCAAAAAAAGTTAGTTATGTTTGTGACCTTAAAATGATACTTCTTGCTACTTATTACAAAAATTTATCATACATAAATTTAAACTCCATTATGTACATATATTTGAGCTCAACGACACAAGTAGGTTATCGTATAATAGAATAAATGGAATCTTCTAACTGCATTAATTTTGTTACTATCAATTACGAATTAGCAGTTTATGAAATTTATATTATATAGCTAATACAATCTCAATTTTTTTTATAAATAATTTGGTATGCTTGGCATTGTTAAAAATAAAGAATTTTTACTGTAATTTACATTAATGACGTAAGATTATGATGGTAAAAGACACATCAACTTTGGAAAATAATCAGATTCATAGCCTTTGTGTACTCTCACTATACCAAATGCCTTTTTAGGGGAGACATTTGATTCATAAGTACTAAAAATTGTCGCTTTAAAGTTCGAATATGGAGTTCAGTAGGTGGAATGTTGGGAGTAATTTTTGTATATAATATGTTGCAGATACTTGGTGTTATTGGCATAACATTGTTTGGTGAAAGCTTGTTAAATACAGTGATGCGATGTTCTTTTTATTTCTGTACAATTTTTATATCTCATTCCTAGAACTAGGAACATGGTTTACAAGTTTTCTTAATGAATTTGGACCATAGTTATTAATGGCGCACGACACAAAAAACACAAAGCCTCCTTAGAGCCTTGGTGCATGGTGTGACAAATGACATGTGCCTTTGTAATGTGCATTTTTTAAGATTATTTTAATGGATTTAATATATAAGACAATTAATTTAAAAAATTCAATATAATTTATATATTTTTACTAAAACATATGTAACAATTTTTTTTAAACATTTTGCAAAAAATTCATCAAATATAATACCATAAACATATAATTTGAAGCATAATAGTCTTCAAAGCCTTAAATCCAAGACAATATTACATACTACCAAGAAACTAAAATTTTGAATTTGATTTAATAATTAAAATTTTCAAATCAATATCTACATTATCAGATTCATAAGCTTCAACATTTTCCTCGTCTTTTCATTTAGATTCGTTTCTTCTTCGTGAATATGTAAAAGAGCCGAAGTAGATGCTGAAAAACCTCTCGATGTGGACTTGGATCATAGTTATTAATGAAACACGCGCAGAAAGGCGCAAAGCCTCCACGGAGCCAAATTTACTGCACATGTTTAGAATTTTTTTAATAAATTTAATGTATATAACAATTAATTTAAAAAGTTCAATATGATTTTTTTACTAAAACATATGTAATAAAGATTTCATAGATATTTTGCAATACAAACATCATCAAATATAATATCATAAATGTAGAATTTCAAACATAACAATCTTCAAAAGACAAAATCCAAGGCAATAGTACATATTACTGATAAACTAGAAATCTAAATTTGATTCAACAATTATATTTTTCAAATCAATATCTACCTCATCGGATTCATAATGGTAAAGATTCGTTTTTTCGACCCCCGAAAGTCGGCACTTAGTACATTCATGGTATTCAAATGCCGAACATCCAAGTGTCGGAAAGACAGATTGTCAGGGTAAAAGAAAAAGAAAAAGAATAGGAGAAATAAAATCTTATAGCGCAATGAAAACATATAATATAATAAAGACAGTAAACCGTCACTCTAGGATACAAGGTATATCAGAGTTAAAAACAAACCTCATTAGTCTGGACTGTTATAACTTTTCGATTTTACAATTGCCGATGGTTATATATATAATAATACAGCAGAAAATAAAAATACTAAGACAAGTGAACATCCAACTCTACTACATGAGCTCCATGTCCCACCAATGAGAACTTGTTAAACTCGGTCTGACCTGTGTATTATAATAAAATAATACCCGGATCAGTCTGGAAAACCAACATGAGAAAAGTCAAACAATAAGATGAACACATAATAATTCCGTGAAACCACGTCGCTAAACACGGAACGAGTTTTTCCTCACAAGAACAACTTCTACACATAAATGAATGAAAAGAAATTAAAACAAAACACAAACTTGAGAGAATGAGCATAACAAGATCAAAATCCAAACTTAAAGAATTGACACAAATAATTAAACATCGAGAAGAGCTCCAGTCACCTCTCGGTGCAACTAAAATAATAATTCAATAATTGAATCAACAAGGAAAAGAAAGTTTTCCAACAATGACTAGTAGGGTGAACCCCCTTACCGTAAGTATATTTCTAGAAATATACTTGAGAACTACGATGATTTCTAGAAACCTCCAAGCCGGACCCCGCCATTCTTACCGAGTATCCGAGTATTTTACATCTCCATCCGTATACCACCGAAACCAATCTAGAGTAGATGTGAAAATACCATAATGAGAGCAATCGCACATAGTTTGGTCTCCACTCGCGCTTTGGTTTTAGTCATTTTCGAAAAAGGATATCAACGCTCAAATGAGCAACAAATCGTCATAAATTAGCGATACACAAAGAAGAAGGCTGAATCGATAGTCAATAAATCAACTATCGAAGATAATCAGAATGATCGTACATGAAAATTAAATCTCGTATCTTTACCACTACTCGTCGATTTCAAACTTGTATTATCTCTCGGTTAAAAATGAAGCATGTCAAGTTAAGGTAGTTTTACCTCTAGGCAATGTCTTGACAATAATTTTAACATTCTAGATAGAAACGAGTTTCCATACCTTAACGTTTAGTGCTAAGAGTATGACTAAATCCTTTCCATATAAGCGATATCGTTACGGAAATTAAATTTCTTGTCTTTTCTGTAACCGAATCAAACTTTTAAAATTTTAAAATCCGAATTTGTGCTTGGTTTTTTCATCACAAGTATTCGTAAAACACTTAAAACAAACACATTTTAAAATATTATTTTTACAGAGCAAAATTATATTTTAAGCTTATTAAAAAGAAGGGTAAAACACAAATGTCATTAAACATTGTTTACTAGAAAACCCAAAACAATTTACACTTAGCTTTATTAAAAAAACAATTTCTTTTAAAAGTTTTTTTCATTTATAAACCATCATTTATAAATTTCGAACAATATTTATTATCCTGGAAGATAATAAATCAATTAAAATGCTATAAATTCAAAACAATGTTAATCATCCTGGAAGATAATTAATATAATTCTTTTATAAATTTCAAACCACGTTAATTATCCCAAGAGATAATTAATCAAACTTATAACTCCTTTAATAAATCAATCAATTATCTTTAAACACCTTTATTAAATTAGATTATTAATTTTAAACACCTTTATATAAACCAATTAATTAACTTTAAGCATCATTTATTAAAATGATAAATAAATCATAAACATCATTATTAAAAAACGATTAATTAACTTTATAACATCGTTATTAAAATGATTAATTAATCTTAAACATCATTATTTAAAATGGTTAATTAACTTTACACATCATTATTAAAATTGTTAATTAATTTTAAACATTGTTATTAAAATGATTAATTAATTTTAAAACACCATTCTTAAAATGATTAATTAACCCTAAACATTATTGTTTAAATGATTTATTAATTTTAAACATTATTACTAAGATGATTAACAAATTTATAACACCTTTTATAAATTTTAACCAACGCTTATTTTTTATTTTCAAAATTTTCAAAATATTTGAAAATATAGTTTAAACAACTTTCAAAGTGCAAAACACGATCAAACATCTTGTAAAAATACAAACTCAAGTTAAACACACAACAAGAGTTTAAAGGGATGATATTTTATAAGTGACGGTATAGCGATAATCACTTCAACGACACTTGTACAAATTAAATAACATGTCACAAATATTTCAACCAAACGACAGTATAAACAACATCAAAATATAAATAAATTAATATTGGTGAGAAACCCCTTAGGGTCTGTCTACAAAAGTCTTCTGTAAATCACATGTGTATTTCGAAGATTTCCGTAGTGACCTATACGCTATGTACACTTCGATTTTCCTTTTATTTTTATTTCTTGCACCACAATGGTTATTTATGCTATCCACTTTTCAAGTGGGAATTTAAAATCCAAACAAACAACCAAGCAACAATATAAACTAGCATCCAAGCATTCAAAAATAATTTATAGCAGCACAGATATCAAATAATTTACTTGAAATGAGTTAACTCACCAAAATTTCAGTTGACTTTTTTCGCATTTCAGTTTGGTCTAAAATTGAACGGCGTTCGATTTTAGCTCAAATTTCTACTGGTTCCAAATCCAACGAGACCAGTTCTAGCGTGTAGATAACAACGATACGAGTTCAATGAAAAAACCAGCATTCAAATCCGACTTTGCATGCACGAGTTATTCAATTTGTAAGTTTTCGGATTTAAATAATAAAATCAATTCACTTAATTACTTAGTTAATAAACTAATAACTTTGATTAAATTTAAGCCCTTTCTTCCCCAAATAGGCACCCGCCCCTGTACAAGAATGCACACCAAAATCGTGCACGTTTTTCCTATGACACAGAGCTTCGAATCTTCGTTTGACGACCATCTTTGCCGTTGCTCCTCTCTTCCCGATCTCCACGCACCTATCCCCTTGAAGCCAAGCTCGATTGACCAGAGCTAGTCGCGACCTGTTCCACATACACACAAAACTCTAGACGACGCGATCATCAAAACGCGATCGGACACCACAATTTTTGCACCACCACCTCGCCTTGCCTTGAGAAACATGAATCCACAATCCGATTCACCAAACTCCGCTTAAATGTCAATCGAAGTCGAACCCTAGGTTAGGCCAGCCACTGTCCAACAACCTTTAACATGGTCACATACTACAAAACTGGTATAGATTTGTAGATCTCTTCAAAACAAATCCAAAGATTCGAACTTTTTAATTTTTTGTTGCCTAGAACACTTGATTTTAATTTTTGAATATGGGTTTTGATTTTCTTTTCTTCACTATAAACTGAAAAGCAGAGAGGGAGGGAAAATAATGAAAACATGTGGAAGAGTCAACTGTCCACAATTGTCTTAGGCCGCGGTTATGTTTATTTTGTAATTTCCGACGTGTCGCCATACGGTATTTGTTCGTGTATTAACCGCGAATTTGAAAACAAAAATACTATCGCATACAAAAATGCAACACGATCTCAAAACAGTAATAATATACAGTGGTTATCTAATTCTGTAAAACTTCAAAAATACCATCGTTTGCCCAAAAACTGTCAAACGATAATTTAGATATGTTTTATTTAAAAATTATGAAAATATCCTATAAATTCAATTAAAAATACTGCTATAGAAATTGAATCGTTTTATTAACAAATTATTTTCTTGTTATTTATTGGAACAATTTATTATTGTAAATAAGTTTACAAAATGAGTTCGCCATTACTATTTATTGATTAAAAAGAGTTAATTAAGGCTATTAAATCTGTTTAATTAATATTTAGTCCACAATTTAATATTTAAATAATCACTATATTTGAATATAAGTTATTTATATTTTAAAAATCATTTATTTAAATATTTAAAATTAATTAAATATTTAAAATCAAAACGATAAAACTACGGGATGTTACATTCTCCACCCTTGAAAGAATTTCGTCCCCGAAATTCCCAAAGGAAGAAAATATACCCAAACCCTTAAGGTTTAAAATTAATTAAAACGAGTTTTTAAACTTTTAAAGTCCTTTATGTTAAGGAAAATTCCGGTAGCACCTCCTTTGCACGGTTGATCCGAAAAAAACTACAACTTACCACAACTGGTCAAATCAATAAAGAAAACAAAAGCCAAGTGGTCTCCTATATTTGGGGGATAAAATCATCAATTAATCACCAATATCTAAATCTACTACATACCTCTTTTGCGTTTGACTTTATTTTTGCAAGTAACTTACTATTTTGATACGAATGCAGGTGCGCAAGAAATCAAATAGCAATCTCTTGCTTCCCTGTACCTATGTTGCACTCATAATCCAAAAGAGAATCATGCTGCAGAAAGCGATACACAAACATTTCTATCATACGCGATAGCAACATAAACAACATAACAACCATATACAACAAAAGTATAGAGAATGCTTATAATAAAATACTAAACATATAAGACAAATTTAGAACTAAGTACTCGAGTTTTATATTTAGAATATATTTTCAAATTCCTCCAAAGTGAAATAAATCAGAACCAAATTCAATTATGACAAGGGGGCTCCTCCTACCGCAATCTGGTATAACTCTAAAATCAAAACAATACAGACCATCCAGTGGTATTTTGATTCTTTCTAAAAAAAACAGCCATAGTAAATCAATATACCCTGCGAGTCTTCCAAATTGGCAAAGCTTGGCCTACCTCCAATTTAATATTTTATTGCTTATTTGTGACTTGAGGGAAGAAGTTCTTGAGACTCTGTACAACTACAGCATTAGAATTGCAGAAATACAAGAATATATGAAGTACAGGAGCTAGAGCCTAAAAAAGATCTCCAGAAATGAGCCCTACCTTATTTATGGAGGTAGGGAGCATAAAAATCTCGCATACAATATCTTTTAGCCGCTGTACCCGATTTAGACTTGTTTTTTCAAAATAATAGGCGCCACCTTAGCAAAAGTTGAGAGTCGGTACCGATCGCCAAGTGGGATTCGGTATCAATCCCCAAATTCACCATTCTTGGTGCCTTCAACCTTACACCTTGGGTCGTCTTACAGTAAGCTTCGTGATTTGCACCATTGCTAACTTGTTTCTGAGTCCAAACGATGGAGTTGACGGAGAACAAAGTTGTAATTTCAAGTGTTCGCGGCGATCGATGAAGAAGTGCATTGATACAACAAAATGACTTTGGAAAGAGGGCCTTGACATTAAGGTAGACATGTAGGCATGAGATGAGACTCAACCAAGTTGTTTCTGGGAGTCGGAACCGATCCCCAACTTAGGAGATCCCATTATCTTGTTGTCCTTAGATGGCTTTAGCTTTGACTTTGCGACTCTATCTGTGTTTGTTTGTTGGACTCTTGGGCTACCTCTTCGGGCTTTTTGCCTTGATAACTCCAAGTTCGACTTGTTCAATTTGTTAGAATTTTGCCTGCCCAAAAGGCTGGATAACACTTGCCCCCCCAAAGTACATATCGTTTCAAACGCGATATGCTTTGAATCGATTCAAATTTGAATTTCTGTGAAGGACTCCACTTTGTGTTCTGAATGGTCGTTATCTTTTCGTGAATCGATTTCATGAATTGTTATGTCCATAACGATTCGTCGTGACGTTTTGCCAACATCTGGGACTATAAATCAGAGTGTGATATCATGATCTGCTATTTCAAGCCTGATGATTTTAGATTGATTCCACCAATGAGTTCCTCGGGTATAAATCCGACTTTCTTTTAACTTTAGTCGTCAAATACTGAGCACTTATATGCACACACGTACAGGTGCTTGCTCTTGGGTTAGGTGAGCATATGTATATGGTGAGTCACATGTACATGACTTCGTATATGTACAAATCCATGCATATGTTCATAAGTTTTTTTAATTCCGGATTTGGTACCGATCCCCAATTTGGGAGTCGGTACCGATTACGCACTTGGAATAATCTCTAAGTTTTGGCCTGATACGGGCTTGAGAGGTTATATAAGTCCATCTTCTTTCTTTTTCTCACTTGCTCATTTGTTTTCACCGACCCGAGTTCCTTTAGCTCCTACCAGTGACGTTTCCTCGCTCTCAAATCAAGACTCGGCGCCATCTACCCTTGCTTGACATCGTTGTCGTTCACCACCTTGGTCAGATCCGCCTTTGTCAATCCGAACCTTAACCCGAGGACCTGCTTTCACCTGAACCGATTCACTCTTTGAACCGTGATTTCGCATCAATAGGTAGATATAATGAGGAATGTGGATAAGAGGGCAGGGACGACCGTGGTTGAACGAATGGAGATGGTTGTGGGTTGGCAACAACTTTGGATTCGGTGGAGATGGGAGAAGAAGGCGGAAAGGGTAAAAGAATTCCTTGGCAGTGGGGTCGGTGAGACATTACACTTAGGCAAAATTTTGGCCTACTCCAAGTATTCTATCAAACATGGTCTCAACGATTCATATTGAATTCCTCTTTCATCTTGAAATATCTCCAAAGTGTGGTCAACAACATAAAGCTTGTCAGAACGATCAGCGATGACGGTCACGTTGAGTGATATCCAGACTTTAAAACGAACTGTCAAAATAAACATTTAAATAACATTAAAAATCTGAGCTGCACAACACTATACAATACTACACTAGAATCCACTTTAGCACGAAGGGAAGGGGTACAGTTTGTAATTAATCTTCTAATGTTGATTATATGTGGAGTTTTTTTAATACAAATGGACCAAAGACTTTTCAAACGTTTGGCTGCTTAGGCCATAGGTACATCTACTTTCAAATACATCGAATTTGACGTAGAGTTAAGCTCAGCCACAACTTCACATGTGCAGCAAACTCCTATCCAGCAAGGGTAACAACTTTAAATTCCACAGGTTGATCAACAAAATCTTGAGAATCCCGAAGCAGAGCAACAGATTCTTGAAAATCCGGTTGAACCGGTAGATGGGCCTCAAATAGATCCAACACCCGATACTTTTGAGGATGCAGTAATAATGAATGATTCGGTTGATTCCGTTCCCTTCAAAATCAATGAAGGGTCTCTTTGGAGGATATGCAATAAGCATGAAATTCCATTTGATGACGTTCTGGCACCGTCTCGTGACCAGAAAGCTCACGATCCTCCAGAAGGATATATAGCTTGCAATAGATATGTGCCTGACGGGTTACGTCCCGTCATTTAATCAATTCGTCCATCGGGTCCTGGACTTTATGAGATTGGCTCCCACACAACTGCATCCAAACAGTTGCGCTTTTTTTCTTAGCACCTATATGGTCTTCTCCGAGCATTTGAATCGAGTGCCTAGCGATGAGAAAATCCGATATATCTATAGCTTTAAGAGCCGCAAAGAAAACCCGTCTCTTATTTGGAGCCGATGAGGGGTTGGAGAATAGTTACCGGGGATTGAAACAAGTTGGGTTATTTTAAGGATGAATGGTTTTATGTATGTTGTCCACTCGGGTTCGCTTGTAGATGGATATCCAGACGTAAGTTTTATTTCAAACGCCATTCGGGCATTTTGCCTTATAGTCTGCATAATTAATTTATTTTTCTCTGTTATACAGATGTTCCGGCGAGACCCAACAACGGATTACTTTGAGATATTGTTAACATTCCTATGACAGTCCTAGCCAGGGATAGACATATAAGAATTCTACTAACAAACGAGAATCTTCTCGTCCATGGTTTATTAGAGGAAGACCGCAGCACCGACATTGTTCCACTTGTCGACATTGACGATGATGGGGATAATGATGATAACAATCCGTCCGCAGGAGGCGAAGTCGATCAAGATTTGCCCCCAGCCCCAAGTCCTGGGGCTAGAGTTGCAGAAAACATTAAACAAGAACATGAAGGCGCCGAGGAATGTGAAGTTATTAGAGAGAGTGGTGAGACCGGCCAAGGTAACATTTAAGTGGGCCATGGGTCTCAAACCGAACAACCAAGGGATGATCAGCAACCTGCCACTAAAAAGAGACCGATCATGAAAATTTCTAGGGCATCGACTCCCACTCGGCCTCTTCTAGGTACAACCGCATAAACAATTCCTTCGATCCTATCCACGGGCACGTTCACTGGCTTAAGGGAAATTCCTGCCGACTTTGGGTCCTTCGATATAGGGAACATGAGTATAGAGGGTTCTCTCCTCCATTTCAGTGACGATGTCACTCACACTAGTGGGGGGATCACTCCCATGAGGAAGGCTCCAGCTCATGGTCCATTGGGGGACACTAAGACACTCACGCACATGTACTCACAATACTCGCACTTGTCTTGTGTCCTTGCCTGTTCGATCTAACTCATTCCTATTTGCTTTACAGGTTCGATGGATGAGAGAAAGCCTTCATTCCGATCCCTGGAAGAGAAAGCATCATGTTCAACGGCCTTGGTCGAGCTCGTACCATTAAGGGAGTGATCGAGATTATGACTCAAGCTATCACTCCAGCAGCGACAGAGATGACCAGGACATGGGTAGCTATGATAGAGATCGCCACTCACACGATTCTGCGTCTACGCATCGGCCTAGATCCAGATCACCTCCCCTTAAAGGTCCGGCTAGGCAACCTGGCCGCCGCGGTGAAAATCCACCGACTGACATTTCTCGAGCTCTTCCTACTTCTATTCCTGTACCGCCTGCAACATTATCCCATTTCAGTCGGTCTTTCGAGTGCATACATCATAAATGTGGCTCCGATGCTATCCATCAGAGGTCTGGTATAGAAAGTGTTGTTGCTTCGACCATTACATAGAAGCAGCATGTAGACACTACGGGTTGGATGGTCGAGCTTAAGAATGAATTCCCCAACGTTTTCTTTGATGGAGTTGTGTTTTTGCCAAACTCAAAGAGAATTCCTGCCGAAGTCCAACAGAGGACCATCGACTGCACGATCGATGTCAACACTCAATACGATGAATGGGCGAAGCTGGCCGAAATTTTTTCAAAAGTATCAAAAGACATGTTGTAGGAGATAGAGAACCAGAAACTCATTGAAGCGGAGAATAAAAGAATCGTAGCCGCTCTCGATAATGAGATTGAGAACTCAAGAAAATCCCAAGTCGAAGCGAAGAAGAGGCCGATGAGGCTATTAAAGCACGTGAAGCCAAGAGATCCATGTATTTGAACGAAATCGAGCAAGCGCATCATCGGAACCACATGCTTGTAATGGAAAAGGATGCTGTCAGGAGGAATGTGGCTGAATTGAAAACCATGCTCGAGTGTGAGACCAAAGAAAGAGATGAAGCGTAGAAAATTGCTCAGGACTTATGCGACGAGCTAGTCACCATCAGAATAGAGAGGAATGAAGCGAAAGCCAGGGATGTGGATGTCCTTGTTTAAAGAGAAGTTGAAGCCGTGGTGAAAAGAGAGGTTGAAGCCACGAAACAATGGGTAGAAGAGCAAATGATGTAGACATTTGAGTCGCTGATTACTCAATACAACGACAATGTGTTCAAGTTTCAAAATCTGGAGTGGTTCAGAGAGGATTACCCTCTAATGCTCGTCCGTGCCTAAGAGTGGATTGTTGAGGAAGAGAAGGAATATCTCCAAGGCAGTGAGGTGAAATTGGAGTTGTTGGAGAAAGATGTTCTGAGGGGCGATGAGCCCAAAATCCTCTATGATAACCATCTTATTGCTCCGAAACTTGACACTACTGCTAAAAAAGAATTAGGTGAGGGCTCTGGATCTGCGCGTTATGATGCTACAGCCGGTGAAACTCTTGGGACTTAAGTTGCTCTTAGTTCCACTGTCGATTCCGGTATAATCCTGAGCAGCCCCAGATTCGGAAACCTACTACTCTCTCCCATTCTAGAAGGAACTCCTTGTGGCATTTCATCCCATGTAGAAATTCCAACCGAAGAAGGTATCTCGTTGACTTCTTCCGTTTTTCAAAGAGTCAACGTGTCACAGATTAACATAACCAATCTATCTTTTCTTGTTTCTTAAGCTTCAGGATAACCATCATTGCTCTACTTCTCGATAAGGGCTCTTACAGGGACTGCATGCGCCTGCAACAGAATCAATGACCGTTGCATCTTCCACAACCATTCCAACCGTTCCGGTTGAAGATGAACCCTGCCTTGATGCATAGATGATTAACGCTCTGCTGGAAGGAGTTGGCGAGACTCAAGGGACCCATGTTGATGAAGATGTTAAAATCACTGGAGTTTTCGAAGCTCTACCGAATCACACTCTGGGTGACATTGAGCGCCAACGTCTGTTGGCCACTGAAGTTAAGCTGGAGAGGGAGAATTTTCCTGTTCCTCTATCTGTAGCCTCGCCAGGCCAGACCATCTTCTCACTTGTACATATTCCTCCACCCAAAAGCACTCAGAGCACGATGACAATGTCTTTGCGAAGCATTCCAACTTCTATTCCTCTGCCGGGAGCGGCTAGAGTGCGTCCACTGGATCTTCACACAGCACTCTTCCTAAAGGCCAAGGATGTTGAGGAAGAGGGAAAAGGCAAGGAGAAAGCTCGAGCGAAGCTTCCCCTAGTTCCAAGAAAAAACAAAAGAGACAAGTCGAAGAGGCAGTGATAGGTTTGTGTTGCGTATATAGACCCTCTCTTAGCTTGAAATAATAGTAGCTCGTTTTGGTTTGTCGACTGGTTTTGTACGGATTCGGCCTTCGCTTTTGCTTTATAAGTTTGATGTGAATCGGTTGTACTTGGCTTTCCTGGTTTAGTGTTAATAGATAAGACCTTTTGTTTTGTAAAATCTTCGTTCAGTTTTGTCTAAGTATTTGAGAAATACGCTTTCCACTCAATGTACTTGCGATTTATTTCTTTTAGTGATCATTTTCGACACAAGTCCTTTGTCCATTTATAATTTGCTGACCTCGCATCGCTCTAGTGAATATAAAACAATCGTTAAGGTTAACCACTTAAATTAGCGATTCAAGTATCCTTTTTCAGGATAATAAATTCCGATTGCACCAAACTCTGGGCGCAAACTTAAGTCGACTACTTAGAATCGTACCATACATCCTAATCCGGGATGTTCATGCTTCAATCACGCCTAAATCCGGACGTCGAATGAAGGCTTGAAAATTGGTTCCCACTTTACTCCAAGCAAGGATCTTTCGTTCTGTCTACTCCGAGTAGGATATTAGGGATTATATGGATTTATCACGGCCGCTTTCGTTTCTACTCTTGCCTCCAGTCCAGGGACGAGAGTTGAATGAATGAACAGTCAAGTCACGTTCTATTCGATTTAGATTCCCATCTTTTATCCAAGGGTAAGGGTTAGCGTATTGGCAGTTGCATCACGTCCGGTTTGAAGTTTGTGCTCTTGCCCCCAATTCGAAGGCAAGAGTCAGTTTGCGGATGATTGTGTTTCATCTCGCTTAAGTTTGTACTCTGGCTCCTACTCTGGGAACGAGAGTTAGGGTACGGATGCTCGTATCGTATCCGGTTTAAGTTTATACTCCGGCTCTTATTCCGAGAACGGGAGTCGGATAGTTGTGTCGTGTCTGGCTTATGTTTATACTCCTGCCCCTAATCCGAAGGCAAGAATCAGTTGATGTCGATCTTCGGACACCTATGGGGACTTCACGGACCCGATCATGGGACACCGAAGTTTGGTCGGCACATATCTTCGGGTACTTGCACATCTGCATTAATCATATGCAAATTTATTAGAGTTGATCAAGTCACAACTCTTAAGAAACAAGAAGACAGAAGTTTGAGCTGAAAAGAAGACTGTTTGTTTCATAAAAGACAAAAAATGACATAATCTGTCTTATTACACGGCTCTAGCCCATTATTTACAAGTTTGTCCTAAGTGAAATAGCGTCCTAGGTACTCGCTATTCCACGCCTTAGGGAGCAAAATCCCGTCCACGTTGCCAGCTTGAAAGTGCCATCTCTAAATTATTCCTCTATTGCATACGAACCTTCTCAGCTCGGGCCCAAGTTCTTAGGGCTAGGGAAGATTCGTTTAAGGACCAAGTCACTGATTTCAAAGGTCCGATCCTTGACTTGATGTTATAATATCGAACGACTTGGTGTCTGTGTACAGTGCTCTCAACTTAGCTTCGGTCCGCCTCTCATAGATCATATCAAGAGACTCCAGAAGGAGTTGTTCGTTTGTCAGTGGATCATAATGAGTAACCCAATGAGAGAGCACTTCCAGTTCGACCGAGATCATAACCCCCGATCCATATGCCATGACGATTGGAGAGTGACCAGCTGCTGACTTATGGGTGGTTTGATAAGCTTAAAGTGCCAACGGGAGTTCATCGATCCACTTGCCTTTGGCCATCTTCAATCGCTTCTTAAGAATGGATTTGATAATCTTGTTTACAGCTTCAACCTGTCCATTCGCCCGAGTATATGCCACCGCTGCAAATCTCTTTTCTATGCGGCATCGGCGGCAAAAATCCTTAAACTCCATACTATCAAATTGAGTCATGTTATTGGTAACTTAAACTCCGTATTATCGAATTGAGTCCCTTTATCGACAGCGATCGCTTGCGGAACTCCAAAACGACAAATGATATTTCGAACAACAAAGTTAATTACTTTCTTCGTGGTATCGTGGCCAATGGCTCTGCTCAGCCCATTTAGTAAAGTAATCAATCGTCATGATGGTGTACTTCGCACCATCTTTAGATATCGGCAATACATCGATGATATCAATATCACAAACTGCAAACGGTCAAGGACTGACCATTGGAGTAATTACTGTCGGCGGGGCCTTTGAAATTTTAGCCTGGCACTTGTCACATCTTCGGGTGTAGTCAACTGCGCTCGATTGAAAGTTGAGCAGAAATATCCGTAACGAAAGATCTTCTTCACCAGGGTGTGCTGTCAGTGTGGTCATCACAGGCCGCTTCATGAACTTTTTCCAGAACTCGCTTGGCCTCGTCATGAGCGACACACCGTTGTATAGGGACAGAGAAACTCTTTCTGTACAGTATTCCTTCTTGCATGATATATTTCGAAGCTTGTTGAAGGATTTTTTTCATCGTTCATTCCTCTCTGGAAAGATTCCTCTTTGCAAATAATTCTGAATTGAAAGCATCTATGACCCCTTTTTAGGTTCAGTTTCCAATACCCAATCAACATATATCGGTCGTTGTTTGGAGCTGAAAGTTCCTTTATCGGGATCAAGCCCATGAGTTGTGCATTCCCAGAACTAGCCAATTTTGGCTAATGAATCGGCATTTTCATTCCGATCTTTGAGAATATGTGCTGTCGTATAAGTCATTGAGCGGCTCAAGAACCTAGTTTAAATAAGGAGCTAACCTCGCTCCTTTCGCCTGATACTCTTTCCGAACCTGACATACCACAAACTTGGATTCGCAGAAAATATGTAAAATCTTTATTCCTAGCTCCTTGGTGATCTTGTGTCCTGCAATCAAGACCTCATATTCAGCTTCATTGCTCGTTAGCGGAAAATCGAGTTTCAAGGCGTAGCTGATCGGATGGTGTTCGGGAGTGACAAGTACAACTCCAGCACCAGAACATCGATCATTGGATGCACCGTCTGTGTACATCTTCCATCCAACTTCCTTTTCTCCACTGCTTTTCGGAGAATCATCTCGTGCAGTGAATGCAACTATGAAATCAACCAAGGCCTGACCCTGGATTGCTTTTCGAGGGTGATAGGTGATAACATATTAACTCAACTCAATGTTCCATTTCAACAGCCTTTCGAAAGTATCAGTTCTTTGCAAGACTTGTCGTAAATGCTGGTCAATAAGGACATTGATCAGATGAGTCTGGAAGTAGGGGCAGAGTTTTTGGAGGCAATCAATAGGCAGTATGCGAGCTTTTCCAGTCTCGGATAGTTTCTCTCCGCTTCTGTCAACCGTTTGCTGATACAGTAGACTGATTTTTGGATGCGTGATTCCTCACGTACAAGTGCGGCGTTCAGGGCATGCACCGACACTGCCAGGTATAAGAACAAACCCTCACCATCCACCGGTTTTGAGAGAGTATAAGGCCTCTCCAAATGATCACCAGTGCCTGTAATGCGTCTTTGCAGTCTTGATTCCACTCGAAGTTTCTCTTTTCCCTCATGATCACCTCGAAGAAAGGGATACATTTGTCAGTGGCTCTGGAGATTAACCGACTCAGAGCAGCGATCTTTCCGTTTAAGCTTTGGACCTCCTTGATCGTCCTTGGGGCTTTGATCTCTCTCAAAGCCTTGATCCCTTTCGGGTTGGCTTCAATCCCATGGGAGATAAAAATGAAATCCAAGAACTTTCCTGACGCAATGCCGAAATAGCATTTCAATGGATTGAGTTTCATTTCATACCGTCGGAGGACACCAAACATCTCCACTAGATCGTTGTCCTCGAACGTCGTGAGTTCATAAACATGTCATCCACATAAATCTCCATTGATCATCCAATCTGGTCTTTAAACATCCAGTTCGTGAGCCTCAAGTAAGTCGCTGTTGCGTTCTTTAACCTAAAGGGCATAACCAGATAGCAATAGAGTCCGAGATCGATGATGAAGCTGGCATGTTCCTGATCTGCGACGTGCATTAAGATTTGATTGTATTTGGAGTACGCTCCATATATAAGAGTAGCTCGTGTCCAGCAGTTGAGTCCACCAACAGATCTATCCTCGGTAGCGGGAAGCTGTCCTTCGGGTACGCCTTATTCAAGTCCGAATAGTCAATGCATGTTGTCTATTTTTCGTTCGCTTTCTTTACTAAAACATGGGTAGATACTCAATCCACGTTTAAGGCATCACAGATGAAGTCGTTGTCTTTTAGCTTATTAGCTTCTTCTTTGGGTGCAATAGATCTTTTTGGACCCAGGCTGCGTCGTTTCTGTTTCAAGGAACGCATTTGAGATTTATGTTTAATGCATGACTCACAATTCCGGACGAGATCCGACATATATTCGAGTATGTCTAGACAAATACATCTAGATTTGCGTCCGGAGAAAACCAATCAACTCTTTCATCACCCTAGCATCGAGCTAAGATCCAACTTCAGGACCTTACTTGGGTCATCCCTGCTGACCGGAGCAATGATTGTCAACTCGGCTGGAGCTATTCTTTCTCCATTTGGCTCTTTTCGGCGGTTCATGTCATCGTAGAGCCGACTAGTCCTGCTCAGGCTGTAGTTGCTATGCGTCCAAAGGCTTTATGCGGAGGATCCTCTCTACACTCTTTCCTTTCCTCTTACTACTTGCTTTTTTCAGTTCAGTGACATAGCACTCGCGGCCAGCTACCTGATCTCCGTGCACGATCCTACTTCATTGTTTGTAGGGAATTTCATAGTTAAATATCAGGGAGCGATGACCGCTATAAATTCAGCTAGAGCCGGTCGATCCAAGTATGCGTTATATCAATATGTAGAATAAATATTCAACACTAAACATGGCATGACCCGCACTCGCCTGCAGTCGCCATCACCAAGTTCCACTGGTAATTCGACAAATCCTATGACTTCAGTAGCCATCCTGTTGAACCCCTGTATACGAGATCTACAAGGCTCAAATCCTTCTCGTCCAATGTTATTTGATCGTAAGTTTTTTTAAACAAAATATTGACCGAACTCCCACAGTTGACAAGCACCTTTCGTATAACAAAGATCCAATCGTGGTTGAGATCACGAGTGGGTCAATTGTTGGAGCCTCCACTCCATCAGCATCCCTATTCCTGAAAACAATATCGTCCGTCATGGTTCGAGATTGTTTTGTCGGAGCTCCATCCTCGACAGCGTAACAACTTTCATTCTCAATATGTTTTAAGGCTCCAATGTTTTTATTCATTTTCGCAAAACTCTTATGGCAGGATGAGGTCCACCGAAGGTTGTGTTAATAATTAATCGTTTTCAGACCGCCTGAATGCCTTAGCACCAGGCTCAGCTTGCCCCCGCTGGGAAGACGACCCGAGGGCGCTAGAATTTTCTTACTTGCCATCCTGCGGGGCTTTCATATATTGTTGCAATTTATTTTTCCTTATTAGATCTTCAATCATGTTGCCCAAGTGCATGCATTCATTAGTACTATGATTGTGAGTTTCGTGGAATCTGAAGAACTTGCACGACTTCCTCTCCTTCTCAGTTGACTCTATAGGAGCCGGCTTTCTATACAATTCGGTATTCTGAGTAGCCAGATAGAAGTTCTCCATCGAGTTGTTCAATTCAGTGTAATTGTCATACTTGGAACTTCTAAAACGACTCCTATTATTTGGCTTTTCCTTCTTTGCCTCATCATTGTATTGTTCTCTTCCTTTGTTTTGATTACCAATTTTCGCATCAACATTCTCAGAGCTTCCTTCAGATTGCTTTACAACAATATTACTTTGAATCGGCTCATTTGAACTTCCAGCATGATTTCTCCGTGGACGCTTACGTGCTCCTCCCAATGCAAATGCTCATTAGCTTTCCTATAAAAAGCTTCCATTGTCGATGGTTGCTTTCTTCTATCCAGTCCTTAATTTCGAGTCGAGATGAACTCCTCTACAGAGCGCAATCAATACCATATCTTCCTTGGGCTTCGTTATTTTCGTTACAGCCGTGTGGAACCGATTTAAATAGTCTCTTAGCGACGCTCCTTCAGTTTGATATACCTTGGACAATGACATTACGTGCTTTGGACGTGAAGTATGTAAGCGGAATTTCTTCATGAATTTTCGTGACAATTCAAAAAAAATATGATATGGACCTCGGAAGAAGTCGAGTGAATCACATCGTAGAAAGAAAATTAAGAAACAACGACACTTCAGCATTCGAAGCCCTGACTGAATCCATGTGCCATTCATATCTCAATAAGTGTTGTCTAGGATTCGTCATTCCTCTGTATAGCGACATCGATGGCATGATGAATCTTCGGGTGTATTTCACTTGTAGGATGTCCTCTGTAAACGAGTTTCGACTAGCATAAGTTCCCCAATCATCATTAGTTCTGTACCTGTATTCACTAACCAACCTCCTAACCAAATCCTCTAAATAGTTCGAATCAACAGGTTCGACCGAACGACGATAATCGGATCCTGCCCCAAGCGTTTGGCCCAGCGAATGCTCTCGGGAAGGTGCTTGATACCTAGGCTTTCCAAACACCAAGGGACCCATTCGTCCAGTATTTTTCCTGTTAGATTCCCGTGAGCAACATCATCAACAATACTGTGATTTTCCAGATTTAGACCTCCAGCAACACGTCCAGGTATGACATCCATGCCGCCTTCCAGAGCATGGCCTCTGGGCCCACCATTTTGGGGGTCGGTACCGAGTCCCAAGTGGGGGTTGGTACCAATCCCTGAATTTGAGCATGAGGCTCGTCCTCTTCCTTTACATATTTTCCAACAGCGTATTGAGTTTTCTTCTGCATTCCTTCCTTTCGTCTTTGCTCGGGTGAAGAAGTACTCTCTGATTCTGAGCTGGAATATCTTCTACTCCGTCTGCGGTTGTTTTGAGTCAGCTTATTCTATAGCCTCAAGCTCTGTTGCATCGTGTTGTTCATCTCCTGCTGGCTAACTTGGAATCTGTCTTCCATCTGCTTCACCATCATATCCATCTCCATTCTGGTTACGACATCAGTTGGAGTATGGATCTCGGGTTGAGTTGGTTGGACAATTCCATCTTCTTGCCGAGGATTTTGATTCTCAACTTTAGTAGTAGCTCTGGAGTTGGTAGGACAATCTCTTATTGCTGGTGCCATGGCAAAAAGCTCTTAGTAGATCTTTGCAAATCTGAGTTGTAGAATTAAAAAATAATGAAAATTGGATCTATCTCTTGGATATAAGAAATCCAATAGTGGATGATGGATTCAAATGGTCTGAGTTCAATTCTCAGTGAACGCACCAAAATGTTTGAACTAAAAATGACACAAACATCCAGAAATTATAGAAGAAAATAGAATATGAAGAAATATAAAATGAAAATGAGGAAATAACGAGGCAATCTTTTATAGTGGTTTGGCAAAGCTCGACTACGTTCATTTTAATATTTTGTTGCTGATTTGTGACTTGGGGGCAGAAGTTCTTGAGGCTCGGTACAACTTCAACACTTAGAATTACAGAAAATAAAAGAATATATGAAGTACAAGAGCTAGAGCCCAAAAAGGATCCCCATAAATGGGTCATACCTTCCTATTTATTAAGTAGAGAGCCTAAAATCTCGCATGCAATATCTCCTAGCTATTGTACCCGATTTAGATTTGTTCTTTCAAAATAATAGAAGTCACCTCAACAAAAGCTGAGTCGGTACCGATCCCCAAGTGGGATTCGGTACCGATCCCCAAATTCACCATTCTTAGTGTCTTCAACCTTACACCTTGGGTCGTCTAACCGTAAGCTTCATGATTCCGTAGTTGTTTGCATCATTGTTAGCTTGTTTTTGAGTTCAGACGATGGAGTTGATGAAGAACAAAGTTGTGGTTTCAAGTGGCCGTGGCGATCGATGGAGAACTACATTGATACAACAAAACGATTTTGGAAAGAGAGCCTTGACATTAAGATAGACATGTAAGCATGAGATGAGACCTAACCAAGTTGTTTCTGGAAGTCGTACCGATCCCCAACTTGGGGGATCCCATTGTCTTATTGTCCTTGATGGCCTTAGCTTTGACTTTGCGATGCTGGCTGTGTTTGATTTTCAGACTTTTGGGCCATCTCTTTGGGCTTTCTGCCTTGATAACTCCTAGTTTGACTTGTTCAATCTGTTCGAATTCTGCCTTGCCTAAAGGCTGGATAACAACAACAATATCTTTGAAGGATGTTGGATCAATGAAGCCACAAATATTGTACCTTTTTTTTTAGTGCTCGATTATATGTAACAAATGCCAAATCATTTAGTTTAGCTTGAGCTAGCGTATTCTTCTTTTATGTAGTTTGGATTGTGAAAATGAAAAATAAATAAAGAATAAAATAACAAAAAAGCATGTCATTTTTTCGTCTTGTGCTATTTATGTCATTCAATGCTCTTTTCTATGTGCGTCGCGCCATATGGAAGAAAGACACAAAAGCCGCGTCTTAATGCGCCTTCAGCCGTGACATGTGCCTTAGTGCTCCTTTTATAACTATGACTTGAATATCTAGTTTCTTTCACTCCTGTTGCTCTAACAGCAATACCGTAAGTCAAATTATCGTTATCAACATCAAATACAAGCTCATCTTCAACATCAGATGTAGTTTGTATTAATATAGAAAATAAATTTAAAAAAAGTAAAAAAAAAACAATAAAATAACGAGAAAAGACGTCATTTTTGCACAGAGCGCCATTTGCGTCAACCGCTTTGTTAGATTTAACATTTTTCTATCTTGAGTCATCTTACCAGTTAGATTTAACATTTTTGGATCATTTTTGATATTTCTTTCCATTGATTTAGGGTCTTCCCTTTTGACTTTTCTTCAATGTAAATATTACAAATTTTTTGTTTACAGGTTCATCATCTTGTCTTCTTTGTATATATCCGTACCATCTAAGCATACTCTCTAATTTTCTCATTTGTACATGTCATTTTTAATTTATCGCTCACCGTTTCTTTTCTTATATTTTTTCTAGTGATTCCAAACATTTCTTCCAACATCCTCATTTTCTCTACATTTGACTAAATTTATTGTTTTTTAAGGTTAACATTCCGCTCCATACAAAACATGTCTAATCATTGTTTGGTGAGTTCTTCCTTTAGTTTCTTTGGTATTCTCTTATCACATAAAATGACACTAGTTTGTCTCTATATTATCAACCTATGTTTATTTGATTTGTTATGTCTCTTTCTATCTTCTTTTAGTATTGAACCTAAATACATTAAACACATCTTTTTCGTTGATCAGTTTGATTTTTATTTTTATCATACTATTTCGATATTTGCTTTGCTAAAATTGCATGACAAATACTCTATTTTAGTTCTACTTAGTTTTAAACCCATTTGATTCTAGTGTACTCCATTTTCCTAACTTTTGTTCTACATTTTTCTCTCTTGAAATATAAACTACATGCACTTTGGTATATCCTTTTGAATTTCCTTTGTTATTTCATCCAATACTCGTGGATAAATATGAACTCAAAACAGATCCTTGATGTAATCTCATCTTTATCGAGAACTCTTTACACGCAGTTTGTATCTTCGTCTTAGAGTTTTCATACATATCTTGAACTAATGTTGTTACATGTTGAAATTTGTTTTTTACTTAGAGGCTACCAAATTATGTTTCTTGGTATTCTATCATATGCCTTTTCTACATGTATGAAAATAATATGTAAATCTTTGTGTATACACCTACACTGGTCAATTAATCATCTAGTTAAGTGTATAGTTTCTACTGTAAATCGATCCGGCATAAATCCAAACTGGTTATCCGATACCGGCGATTCACTTTTAAATCATTATTCTATCACTCTTTCACACAGTTTTATTATGTGATTCGTTAGTTCAATTCCTCTATAGTTACCATTGTTTTGTATATCCCCTTACTTTTTAAATTCGGACTTTTCCTCCAGTTGTTTGATATTTTATCTTCCATTAATATCTTATTAAATATATTTGTACGCCATTTAATTTCTTTATTTCGTAGAGTTTTCTGCGCTTCTGTAGGTATAATATCTGAGTTTACTGCCTTTATTTTTTCCCATTCTTTTAATTGTGTACTCAACTTCTTTATTTTCTATTTTGTATGCCATCCCCATGTTATTTTCTTTACTTGTTCTACTTCGTCTTTTGGATTTTCTTCGGTAAGTAATTCTTCAAAATTCTCTTTCCATCTATTTAATATATCTACATCTTTTACCAATATATTATTATTCAAATCTTCAATGCATTTCATTTGTTCCAAATCCTTTGTTAATTTATTTCTATTTTTTTTGCTAATCTATAAATATATTGTTTCTCTTCTTTAGTGCCTCATCTATGGTCTATATTTTATAATCATTTGGTCTGCCTATACTACCATTTATTTTTGGCTTCCTTTCAAAGTTTTTTATAGCCAACTAAATCTTCTTGTTTTGTACTATTTTGCCACTCTATGACTTCTTTTCCTTCGAGTGCATCTCCTTTTGAACTTCTTCACTCCAACATAAGTTTATTTCTTAATAAATTTATCTCTTTAGTTTCTCCTAGCATGTCTTTACGTTTTTTTATGATATTGTGTGTAATGTTAGTCCATAACCGTCATTCCAATTCCACTTTATCTCATTTGTCGTGTACTCACTAATATTTTTGTATTGTCGTTTTTTTAATTTTTTCCATTTAATGATTTTAGATTCTTTACTCATACTCCTTAAATTCAAACTCTTAAACATAACGTCTAATATTAGCAGTCGATGTTGGCTTGTTGAACTTTCCCCATGTGTTTGTTACTTTGCATTTTTACATGATGCTAAATCTGTCCTTCTATATAAGCAACAATCAATTTGTGTTTTATTTGATCCATTTTATATGTTATCAAATGTTCTTGTTTTCTTTTCTAAGAAGTTTTTGTTATAGATAAATCGAAATGCGATAGCAAAATTCGCCTTCCTCATATTCCATTCTCTCTGTGTCTATAACTTGACGTTAACGTTGCATGTTTCGATCTTTCACTCATGTGAGATAAAATGAAGCTTTTTCAATGCACACCATATTATTTGTGTAACCTTATGTTTAACTGTTTTTTAATCTGCAACTTAATTGATAGTTTACATAGTTATGTACAAATAAATAAGATTAAATCAGAGAATTGAATATTATAATAATATTTCTATTAGATGATAATTATTCTATCAAACATGCTCATTGTGTGTGTTTGGGGGTTTTGTGGGTTTTTTTTTTTTTTGAATTGGGCGTTTGGGGGGGGGGGGTTGTTAAGAACTAATCATATACTAATGGATAATAGTGGTTATACTCAACGATACATGTTATATTGTGATTTTTTTTTCGTTTGTGTGTAATATTCATTCTCCTAGAGTTCTCTCTGTCTTTGTTAAATATAACCACAGAGAGTACACTTTCTACAGTAATCGTTGGGAATCACATATCAGTATTAACTTACAAAAGTTATCAGATATTTAATAGACAAGAACAACAAGTAGAAGAAGAGCCTGAAGTATCACCGGAGGTTATAGCAAGTGCAGGAGGAGCACCTGTAGTTGGAATGCTGTTTGAAAATGAAGATAAAGCGTACGAATATTATGTAAATTATGCTGGAAATAAAGGCTTTAGTGTTCGAAAGGGTTGGTTGGATAAATCTTCTAGAAATGTCGCCAAATCTAGGGTTTATGTGTGTTCGAGAGAAGGATTTCGTCCAAAAAAATCTTCAAAAGAAGCTAATGAACATCAACCTGAAAGAAGAACAGGCTGTCCTGTGCGTATGTCAATCAAAATTACTTCAACCAATAAATATCGAGTGACTGAAATTGTTCTTGACCATAACCATCAACTTGCAGCCCCATTAGACATACAGATGTTAACATCTCAAAAATCACTACCGAAATCTCAGCTAGGCAGATCTCAGCAAAATGCCAGCATAATTCCATCCAGTTATAAAAATTATGTACGGACAAAGAGGATGAAAGATATGAAAATAGGAGACGCTAGAGCCATATTAGAATACTTGCAAAAGATGAAGGGTGAGAATCCATCTTTCTATTATGCTATACAGGTCGACGAAGATGATCAAATGACTACTATTTTTTGGGCAGATGCAAGATCAATCTCAGATTATTACTATTTCGGGGATGTTGTGTGCTTTGACACATCGTTTAAATATGAAGACTATGACAGACCGTTTGTACAGTTTTTTGGTGTGAACAATCATAAGCAGCCCGTTATATTTGGTTCAGCGTTTTTATACGACGAAACATCTGATTCTTATAAATGGCTGTTTGAGACCTTCAAGACTGCAATGAGTGGAAAGCAACCAATTACTATCTTTACTGATAATTGCTTGGCGATAAGTGGCGCAATTGCTTCAGTATATGCTGGAGCAGTTCATAGAATTTTTGTTAAACATGTATATCAAGATTTAGCTAAGCATTTGAAAGACATATCTTCAAGTTCAAATGCTTTTGAGGAAGATATAAGTAGATGTCTTTATGATTTTGAGGAGGAAGAAGATTTTCTATCAGCTTGGCAATCAATTTTAGAAAAATACAGTCTGAAAGACAACGAATATTTAGTTAAACTATTTGGGGAAAAAGAATCATGGTCCTTTGTTTATGGAAGGGATACATTTTGTGCAGATATATGCAATGTTCTACGTAGTGAGAACTCACATATCATATTGAAGGAATATTTGAATCTGAATCTGAACTTATCTGCGTTCTTCAAACAGTACAATAAATTAATCAAGGAAAAAAGATATTCTGAACTGCAAGCTGATTATCATGGAAGCAAAGAAATTTCTGCAATAAGTCCTGTGCAATTATTGTGGCAGGCTGCTAGTTCATATACATCTGAAGTATTTGATATGTTTAGAAAAGAATACGAGTTGTCCATGGATTGCACTATTTATAATTGTGGTGAGGCTGGTACTCTGTCTCAATACGAGGTTTCTATCAAAGAGAGGAGTAAACCACATTTCGTGAGGTTTGACTTATCAGATAATGCAGTCATATGCACATGCAAAAAGTTTGACTGTGTAGGAATCCTATGTTGTCATACAATGAAAGTGCTTGATTTTAGAAATATCAAAGAAATCCCACCACAGTACATTCTGAAGAGATGGAGAAAGGATGCAAAAATTTTGAATTTAAGAGATCATATTAATGTGGGCTGTGATTCCACCGTGTCTCAAAGGTATAATGCTTTATGTCGTCTGTTGTACAAAATTGCAGATATGGCAGCAGATGATATCAATGCATACACCCTAATGGTAAGCCAGTCAGATCAGCTTCTAGAACAAGTGGAGCGTATTTTGCAAGCTAAATTGCTTGACAGACCTTCTATTACCAACAATACTAAATCTGTAGCTGTGAACGTCGATGGCCAAAACACACATAACGACGGTAACAGTGGATCCCAACAAGGGAACGGAAAAAGAAGGGATAGAGGGGTAAGACATAAGAATCAGAATGAGGCCGATTTGAGTAGTAAAAGACAAAGATCGAGAAAAGGTACCGTAATGTCATTTTTAGGTCTCTATATGCTAACATGTCACATGATGCAGCTTTAAGTAGTAACCGGCTAAATGGTTGATTCAGGACAATCTGATGAAGTAGAATTTGCGTCTAGAGATGATGAATCATCAATCCAGAGTCATGGTGCTCCATCACAACATAGAGTTCCTTTAAACCAGTTTCTGGCACCAAGTATTCTTTTGCAGGTGTAAAATGCTTATTTTATTGTATCACTTTGCGTAATGCATAATTCATTATTCCTTCACGAGACCATAATGTACATTATGGTAAAACGTATTTAATCTCAAGTTTGTTTCGCATACAAACAATATCTCACGAAGTAGGCGTTGGCAAAGTGAATTGTCATTGTGGTTATCTGAATGTGTAGTTGCCAGAATGTGCAAACTTGTGTGTTGAGAGGATGGGAGTGAAATGTATAAATTATGGAACCGTTTGCTGGTTATCTTTATTTTTTCCTTTAGCACAGTGTTAGGGTAATGTTGAGAGGATGGGAGTGAAATGTATAAATTATGGAACCGTTTGCTGGTTATCTTTATTTTTTCCTTTAGCACAGTGTTAGGGTAAAAATTGACCCAACATGCCAATGTCAATGAAATTCGAATCAAACAAATATAAAAATGAAGAAATCAACCAGAAAAGAAGGAAAACACAATCTTTTTATAGTGATTCGGCAAAATCTCCGATCCACATCTTCTTGGTTATCTTTATTGATTGATTCTCTCTGGATTTACAATCAATTTCTCGTTACAATGAGATAGATCTCGGTTTTGCCTCAAAGGGTTAAGGGAAGAAGAAGATCCAAAAGTCATTTCTTAATCGAAGGTAGGCTGCTATTTATAGAGGAGATACAATCCAAATTTGATCCTTCCGGGTTTGAACGAGTAATATTCCAGGATTCAAAATTCTAGTATGAAGAATAGGTTGTGCACGTTTCCCGAGGTAGCCAATCATGTCGGTGCTAATATGATCAATGTCGGTGCCGACATAATTTTATGTGTCAAAACTTAAAACCTTTTTTACTACATGATTCGAGTCCTAAGCCTTCAAAGTAGCCAAATCAAGATCAAAAGTCATGTCCAATCTATTTCTGTTAGCCAAAACCTAGTCAAATTTGGTATACTTATTTTCTTTATCATTCTTGATGGTACCCAAATCGTGTCGGTATAAAACATGTTGGTACCAATCACTTCAATGACAATCCGAACATGACGGTGCCAACCCGATCATGTCAGAACCTGGTCAAATCTTTGATTTCTTCCATCTTGACATCTTCCAAGCTCCTTGACTCATTCCTTCATTTTGTAGTCCGGTTTCTCCGATCTAAGTCAATTTCAAGACTGGTGAATTTGCAATAAACAAAGCGTGCTTTGCTTAGGAAGACATATTGAAATTGGCAAATCATCATCAGTTACGCTCCATGACTATTTTTACTAGTCCAATCATGAATTATGACTGATCATTTGGTTCTTCGGATTTACATGCCAATCAAAGGTCGTTTTAGATCCCTCATGGCTAAGGACTCAAGTCCTTAAATGTTAATCATAAATCATAGTCATCCCGCATTCTCGCGAAGTTTAACATAGTATGAATCAATATCTTCCCGTGTTTCCTTGAGATCAAATTATCATGGATAAATTATATATCATACTATCGCGTTTTATAAATCATAGTGGTGCATTGCCTCCGATTGGAACGTTACTTATAAATAGTCTAGTATCGCCTAGCATCTGTCATAAGTACGTTCCACCGAATCGAAACAACGACACTTATCCAATGTTGTCAAAAATCTTAAAATCTTGAGATTTAAATCTTGATTCAAATCGGATCACTTTTTTTACGATTCGATTTGCATTTCGATTCAAACTTAGTCAAAACTGCAATTTAAAAAAATAACTACTTAGGAACAAAATTAAAATATTCATTTGGATTCACAATTTCAGCTATGATATTTTCAAAACAATATATAAATGTAATCAAAGTAGAAATTAAGTTGTAATTTAGTTATAGAAGTTGAACCATTAAAATCAATTTCAAATCCCGTTTCGATTCAAAGTTTGAACTTTACGATTTACGATTTAAATCCTATTTTGAAAACCGTTGTTTAACAATCGTTCAGTAATCACTATCAAATCATTTCAAATCAAAAGGTGTTCGGACTTCGAAGTTAAGTTTTGATCTCTTCGGATCATATAATCGTAAATCTAAATTGAGCGGCCCGTCCGCTCACTTTTTGACGAATGGACCTAATATTCAAAGCGAGTTCATCTGCTTACTCTGGGGGAGAGACCATGTTTTCCCGTACAAATCCATCCACTCATTCTCTGACGAGGGGACTTGCACTCCATGGTTCATCGTCCCGTTTCTCCGACCAGGGAGAGTCACGGTTTTTGAGTTCATCTTAACAAAAGTAAGGGATGACTTCGTTAGCATCTCGTAACAATATCAAAATCAAATTTCACTTAATATCCATCACCGGATTATTCAAATATCTTTATTCAAATCAAAATGCATCAAGCAAAATTCGAAACATCTAATACAATCAAGATTACTTGTGAATTTTAACTCAGAGCATGCCCATGGAACCATTTGAGATCCTATTCATGTGTTCGGGATTCCATTTATGTGCAAGTAGCCCGATAGTAATCATTCGTTGTTTATTTAAAACAAAAACAAAGTACATAAAATAAACCTAACTTCGATCCACTCTGGTCATGGGATAACCATGCTCGATCCAGATCCTCTGTTGCAACCGGGTGCATCCGCCACAGCTGATGGTCGCTCTTGCTGCACCATTGCGGTTTGCGCCTTTGTTATTTAATTTCTCATGTATTGTTGCAACTGGTTACTCCGAACATGTTCTTCGATCAAATCTCGTAGATGTTCGTATCTATTGGTTTCGTCCTTCCAGCTCATAAAATAGGCAATACTTTCTAGATTTCCTTTCCCATTCTATAGGATCTCTCTTAGTGGGTTTCCTATAGAGAATTTGCTTCTAGTATCAAGATTGATCATCTCTGGAGTCTTGGTTAAATCAACATAAGAGGAGAATTTTGGTTTCTTTCTTTGTCGCTTTGTTTCTCTGAAGCCATCATCGGATTTTCTCTCATCCTTTTTGGATCCTGCCTTGGATGGTCCTCTATTTTCCACAACATTTACTTTACTATTTTTTGCTTCTGCATCATCTTAACCCAAATATCTCAGCTTTATAGTAGAAATCTGTCAGATCCACCAGCTGATCCATTTCCAATGCCTTCTTAAATTCAGTCTTATTAGCGATTTCGGAAACCACCGCCGTCAGAACTATCGATGGGTCTAGTTTTGCACTGCAACGACTGCTGCTGAATATGATTAAGTAACTCCATAAAGTTTCGTCTTCCCTCCGCTTCACACTCGAGTGTCATTGCATTTCTTGGCTGTACCAAATGAACTCTGAACTGGTTCATAAATGCATCCACTAATTCGGTCTACGTGTTAATGGACCATTATTCAATTGGCAAAACCACATGGCTGTCAAGTCAGTCAAATATAGCGGGAAACACCATCCCATCACTTATTCTGAAGCTGTCAGCACTCACATTTGTTGAATGTATCTTATCAAATGAACTGATGCATCAGTATTATCATCATACCGCTTCAAGGTAGGTAGTTTAAAATTATGTGGATTTCTAGAGTATCATATGTTCGGGTGGAGTTTCTGTTCACATTCTCCAAACTCCGATCTGGGGCTCCATCCCGAAGTGTTTGTCTTATCATCTCAACTATTATGTCATCTTGATTCAGTTGAAATCCCTGAGGCTCTTCACGTCTTTGATCCATGGCTTCCTTATGCCCTCCGTTCTCACGAGGATCTTTCGGTTCTTTTCCATGCTGCTGTAAGTTTGCTTCTGATTCTGGTTCCAAGGCTTGACATCAACCAACTGATCCGTCCTTTCATGCTCAACATTTAGATTGACCATGCCCCACCGTCCTTTCATGCTCAACGTTTAGATTGACCATGCCCCACTGATTAAACATGTCGGTACCGATTTGAACCTCTCGGTACCGAACCGTTGGTGTGTTGGGGGTTGGTCCCAACTTGTTCGGCTTCATTTTCTTATGCATCTGCTTCGTCTTTTGGCATTCGATCCCGATTTTCAGCAACTCTTGCTGCTCTTTGCTATCCCATCTTTTGGAAGATTCTATTCATTATCTTCTCTTGTCGAGCCATCCATATTTTGCATTCTTGTTCATCATCCCTTCCATCTCCTTCTTGGTAACATAGATAGAAGGTGGGTTTGAACTTGAAGACACCTCCTGGACGTTCTCTTGTTCTTGTTGACTTCCTCTATAAATGGTTTTTCATGTAGTAGGCTTTTTCATCTTCTTCAAATCATATCTTAGTTTTTCTCGGTGAAAGTACAAAAAATGTTGGATCAAAAATTGGTACAACACACCAATATCAATGAAATTTAAATCAAACAAATTTAAAAACGAAGAAATTAACTAAAAAGGAAGGAAAATGTAATCTTTTTTACAGTGGTTCAGCAAAAACTCTGGTATACGTCCACTTAGTTGTTTTTATTGATTGATTCTCTTTTGATTTACAATCAATTTCTCCTTGCAACACGATAAATCTCCATTTTGCCTCAAAGGGTTAAGGAAAGAAGAAGATCCAAAAATCATTTCTTAGTTGAAGGTGGACTGCTATTTATAGAAAAGATCCAATTCAAATTTCACCATTTTGAGTCTGAAGGAGTTAATATTCCATGATTCGATGTTCCAGCATGAAGAATAGACCATCGTGTACGTTTTCCGATGCATTCAATCATGTCGGCGCCGACATGATTTTATGTGTCAAAGCCTCATTATTCGTCTTTATGTCTTCAGGTCCAAGCCTTCAAAGTAGTCAAATCAAGATTTAAAATAATGCCGACACCGACCTAATAATGTCAGTACCGAGTTGTTTTTTCTGTCTAAACTTAATCAAATTTGGTATGCCCCTTCTTTTTATCATTCTTGATGGTACCCAAATTGTGTTGGTACAAAACATGTCGGTATCAATTATGTCTGTTTTGCATTTTCGAAACTTGGCTAAATCTTTGGTTTCTTCAATCTTTGCCTATTTTAAGCTCCTTGATTAATGTTTTTCATCATTTTGTATTTCAGTTTTCCCGATTTAAGTCAATTCCGATATTGATAAATTTGTTGGAAACACATAGCATTGAAGTCTTCATCTTCTTATTTGAAGTTCATTTTTCTTATTTTACCTTTTAATAATAAAAATCTGATTTCAGTGTGGTCACTGTAGGGGAGCGGTTTTAGTCAATATGGGATTGGTACGTCACATGGTTTTCAACTTGCATCTCAGTTTGTTCAGGTAAAAAAATATGTACCATGTGTCTTACTTTGTACATTTCAGGACAAATTTTATTTATAGGCCCGGGAAAAAAAGCATATTTCAACTTTAGGGCTCATTCAGAATTTATTACAAAAATAGGTCTGGTTACCGGGCCATGATTTGTATTTGTGCAATTTTATAGTGCGTGAGCACCAAATCTCAGTTTGTATTTCTGCGGTTTGTAATTTTTAATAAAAATTTGACCTTGCACGAATTCAAATTTTGCAACTATAAAATGTTGCTATAAGGAAAAAGATGTCTATATTTGTAATTAGTTTTGAATGAAGCCTTAAGTTGAAATATGGACATGTATTTTTAAAAAAAAAAAAATTAAATTTTGTCCCACATTTGGTCTTTGTTTTCATTTGAGAGCAAAAACACGCAGGATCCTACAGCATCTGCTTTGCAACAGCAGTTTCACGTTGGTACACATATGGTTCAGGTACTGTAATGGATAAAGTCAAGTTACAAATAGCATGAATTTTATTAAGCTGTCTCTCTTTCTTTAGACATTAACTCTTAACTTCATGAATTTTAATAAACTGTCCATCCGTTTAAATATTAACTTAACTTCAGAAGTCGTGCTCATTGCTTGTGTTACATGTTACGTAAAGGAATTGTTAAAAGGGTCATTTTTTTTTATCTTTTATTGATAGAGGCGGTTTGGCAAGGTGACAGCACATATCTGACAAATCCTCATTGTGTGTGTTTTTCTTCTCTGGGTTCCTTCAATAATACCCCTGCCTAATTGGGTTGTCTTCTACTTTTGTTGCAAAAGTAGCACAATTGCTAACTTGTACACACATACCTGCACACTCTACTAAAGCAAAAGCTTTAGAGAGAAAGTTACTCTATGTATGTATAAGGATGTACATGGCTTACGAAGTACAACTTACAAACTTAGTAGCTTATTTACTAGCAAGTAAAACCAACAAGTTTCACAGGGTGTGGATAATTGTTTCTATTATTTCCTTTGGCACTATGCTAATTTCACGGGGTTTGAGCTTTTTTTTTTTTTTTTTTGGTATTTGAAATTGCTCATAATATATCCCAATTAATTATTGGCTATCCTTGTAGAATACGATGCAGGGTTTTCCAACCCCTGATATGCATGCCTTGCAGTTTGGAGGAAGCAACCAACAATTGGATCCTCAGAGTAGTGATCAAGGGCAGTGCAATATTCCAGTCTGGGACTTTCTTTAATGCAAGTTTTTTTTATTCAAAATCTTTTGGCATTTATGATTGCTTTTTTGTCTTAAGCTTTTGAATTTGTTGATAACTGCTGAATTGATCGACTTCACTGTCATGATGCTGTTCTACCCCAAATCTAATTCTTTATTAGTTAAACGGGAAAATGAGTGGTATTATTGTAAATTTTGGGATTGGACTGACAGTTCTGCAGACGGATTTCAGGATGATTTAAGGCTGTCAATGGATATCTGGAAAATTCAAAATCCGTCTGCTTCTCTGTCAACAAAACGGATAAATATTCGATATTCGAAAAAGTGGATACGGATACGAAGACATCCGCATCTGAAAATTATCCATCCGGTTTTCAATAAGATTATAGTTTATTTATGTGTATTTTAGTATAATGTAAGATGTATATTTATTTACCAAGTTAATATTTTATGTTTTATGCATTTAATGCATATTAACTGTTTAAAACTACTTATTATCATATAATATTTACTGATTTTGCGTACTTTTATAACCAGTGAGATTAAAAAAAATGTTAAACCAATTTTTATTTATGTTTTTTGAGTTATCGGTCGTTAGCAGATATGATAAGTATCTGATGTCCGTATGTATCTGCGGATGTCCGATATCCGAAAATGATTTTGGATATGGATGCAGATATGGCGCTAGCCGCGTTTGAAAATATCCGTTGACATGCATAGGTTGATTATATACTTGTATCAGACTGTTATTTGTTAGGAGCTGTAAACTGGTGTGCTTGAATGTCATAAACCAACTAGATTTAAAATGAGTGAGACTTTTTTTCTTTAAAGTTAATTAGAAAAGTCACACACAGTAGAATTTTCAATAGTTTTTCTTGCCGACCAAATTCAGAACACCAAAAGAGATGGGTTTTGTGTCAAACATGTTTTCATCATAAGAAACTACAATAAAGATATATTTGCATGTCATAAACCGATAGAATGAAATGTATGCTTTCAAAGTTGATCAAAATTATATTGCAGTGGTAAATTTTGTAATTATATTGAGAATTGGGGGGATGAGAAGTGACATTTTACAGAGTTCTAACTTTAGCCATATCTGCAACATTTTGATGTGTAAATCTTCTTTGCAGGAGTTGAATCAACATGGAGGCTACCCATTCCAAGAAAATACAACTTAAATTATAACTGTCACATGTTATTTCTTCTATATGTGCCAACGACAGAATATTAACTGTTGTTTTGATGTATGTATCCTCTGTAGGTCTACTGTACATGTAGGTGATGCCCATGTTGAAGTATAGCTGAACCACATATTAATAGTACATTATTTTTATTTAATCTGCATACGACATTCTGAAGCTTGTTCGTTTGTAAAACCCATTTTCCAACATGAAATATGATTTTTGGCATAGCTTTGCAGTCACGGCAGCAAGTTTCTGCAGTTTTCTTTTTCATTTTTTGTTACTCCAGTGTAGTGGCAGAATCCTTGGTAAATAACTTCCAGAAACTTAAGTATTACTGAAGAAGTTAGGAGCAGCTCATCCAAAATCATTTGGAAGCCAGAGAAGCGGGGTAGGTATGATGTTGCCTATTAATTACATCTAAAAAGCTGGCGAATTTGGTAGCACTAGGCCTATAATATGTCCAACTCTCTAATCTGATCCATTAACCCTATTTTATAAATGATTTGGATAAACCCATCAGTGTATGTTTTTTCAAAATGTAATAAATATGTTGACTCTTTATTAAGAGGGTTATACATGGATAATCCATTTAATCAAATATTAAAATTTGGAAATATACAAATATAAATTTGAGGATATGAATTTTGTTAGAATTTTAAATACCGTAAATCCAAGTTTTGAAAATTTGCACTTGAATGACTAAGCAGAAGTCGTTATTTTTTCGTTTAAACAACAATAATTTTTTCATACTAAATTCAAATCCGATGAAATTTTAACCCATCCAAATCCATGCCACACCACCTTATGCTCAAACAAGCCCCTTCCCCTCGCGAGCTCACGGCCCGCATGTCACATTAGCTTCCTCACCTGTAAAAACCCACATCTTAGTGGACCGGAAGTTTCGGTAAAACGAAAATCGAAGTTCACTAGGATGTGGATTTGGTGTTGGCATTCTGTAATAAATAAAAGTATATTAGAGAGATATCTAAAAGAACTCACATTGGAGTAATAAAATATTAATAAAACATATACATACATACATATATATATTGACTAAGATCAACGCTTTGGACATCTAGTGCTCTTGTCAGCACGGAGAATGCATAAGTAAATTTGTCATTTCACCGTTCTCGTCTTGTACCAGTACCCGTCTCTTTAAATCTATCTTATGGCTTGTAATGAGAAGGGGTCCGAATAACGTTTCGGTGACTGGTAAATTACATACTTTATCCACAATATCAATTTATAATGATTGTTTTCTATTATGTGTCATGTATATTATTTAAAGCTTAGTCCTTTTGATTTCATGTATGCGTACGATACGCCCAACCTATTTGAGGTATACAATAGCTATATACGTATGTTTGTGTACACGCACGTGTATGTGTGTATATATATATGTGTGTGTGTGTGTATGCATATCTGTATGCATATGTATCACGGTTCTTCATGGATCAGAATACATTCTCCGCTAGTATCCATAATTCTACGCCGCGTCGGGCATCTATCAACAGTGTCTAAGCCAAATTGCTTGCGTACATCGAGAAACCTCTCGTTAGTGTCTAATAACGGCGTTACAGCTATTTAGTCGTATTCTTATTAGTCTCAAAGATTCATTTAGAGGTTATCTAGTCAGCCTTCTAATGACAAACAAACTTACAACCAAACTTTGAGAGAACCTACACTAGTAGGAGGCGTGGTCTGTCTCTACGCGTAACCTAGGTCTTTATGAACGCGCTAGGATCGATGGTGCTCTTAACCTATGTGTACAACCATACCCCTCAAATATATGATACCAACCTTGCTGATACCCACCATCTCATTTAGATTGTCTAATCCAAATCAAGGAAATAATCATCTCGTTACCTAGCACTTCATATTCGGATTAAATTTTAATATACACACAGTAGTCGCCTCTTGCCCTGGTGGGGAAGAGGGGGTAGACTTCTGTTGTGCAATATTACTGGCATCACATTCCAACCCTTACTAATTACCGTGTCATTTATAGTTAACTTGAATATTGGGTAGGCCCAATAATTCACACCCGTCATAGACGTATTCTTAAGGCTATATAATTTTAACATGAAAATCATTACGTCATCTAAATTCAATTATCAGTATTCATTTACTTTTACACGAACTTCTTATTTCGTTAACGCTATTAAATTTAATTTACTGCTTTCTAATTTAATAGATTAAATACATTTTACTGCTTCTTTCTAATTTAATAGATTAAATACATTTTGCTGCTTGATTTTCAAGTAACACTTAGGTATAGTTAACTGTTCCTTTTCAACTATTAAAGTTAAATATAATTTACTGAATCCTTTCAATCAACACCTATTTTTCTTGATTATTAAACTTTTCTGATTCCTTATTCCGTTGTCTTATTGTTACTTTCATCACTTGTTTATTTCTAATTTATCTTAAATCACGTATATTAAATCGACAATGGGTTACTGTTATTATTTTTATTTATAATACTTTGATTTTGCATTTAGGGATTTTTACATTTTAATACATTGGAGCTATATCTTTCTTTCTAAAAGATGTTAATATTGTAATTTTTCATAAGTTATCTAAAAGAGGATTTGTGTAGTGTTTGAAATTACAAAGAATTATCTTTTCTGTTTTTATTGAAATAGACAGTACAAAATATGTTAAACATGTCTATTTTACACATTTCTTTCTTTTAGGCACGTTCTTCGTTATTTTAAACAATACGCCTTCATACATAATTATAAAGTTAGATAATTTATAGAAATTTACGTAGAAACATTCTTCATTTTAATGAATTAATATATTAACTTAAACCTCAATCCAATTTGTAATAATCCTCAGTTCATGTTTAATAATGTATAACATTCAAATAACAAATCTGGAATTAACATACAATCTTATCAATGACTTATTTCATAACTTAGAGACTACTTTCAATCCTACATTCCAGATTTACGTGTATACAACATCTAATTAAAGTTAATAATTTACAGATTATGTAGGCAAGGTTCTCAAGTTCATTTATATATATTAAAGCCTACAATTTCAAATTTTACATTTTAGGCATAAAAGGAATATATTCACAACGATAAATTCGGCATTATGTAAAAATATATAATTTTTCACTCACCTCCAAGCTTTCAAATCTTCAAAGTTAAATCCATTATTCCGGACTGACTTCCTTCCTTTCTTTCTATCGGAATATGTATCAAAAGTATATCGATATTTGTGTATAATTTCTACAATTCTTAGAATTCGTGGGGAAGAGAAAACGGAAGAGCTTCGCTCCTTGATTCAGAAAATATGAGGAAAAAAGTGAGGCAATGCCTGTATTTATAGGCGTTTGAATCAATTTTATCCATTTGACTGGATTATATTGAATTCGACTCGTTCGGCCTCGGTTCATTATCAACCGCCAACCATCCACCGGTGGACCACTCTACTTTCACCAGTCAACTGCTACTGGTTGATCGGTTGAAATTAGGATGCCGACCGGCGGCTATAGTATTTTGTTGCCTGTTTTATTTATTTGTTTCTTGATTTTATTTGATTTGACGCTAATGATTTCTTTAATGTTAGGATTCTGTTTAGCGTCTACTTTAACGTTAAATTAGTGATATTTATTTCCTTATTACATTTTAAATTATTTTCGATTCGAAATCTTCAAACTTCGATAACTTTTTCGTTTGAACTCGAAGTGTAAAATTTTATATATGAAAATTAATCAAAAAATCACCAGAAACACAACGGTGTAAGTTTCAAAGCCAAATTATAATATTTGAAAAAAAAATCATTTTTGGCTTTAATAATTATCTACTAATTCTTTTTAATTAACTACTGTTTAATTTATGGGATGTTATATTCTTCATTACTTAAAAGAATTTCATCCTCGAAATTTGTAATGGATCGATCATATAACATAGCATGCAACCATTCTAAGCTATTCAACCTATTAGTGTGCAACCAATTTTGTAGCCAATTGCGTACAGGTGCAGGTGTATTACAATGCATATGATATGTATATTGAATAATACTAAATCGACGCCTCCTATATTAATACACTCTTCAAAATGATTTTGAAAATATGGTGCAAACAACCTTTATATACTATCATTCTATATGTACTCATCTTTTCAAAAATCAAAAGTTCTTTTTAAAAAACAATCTCCTACACTTCTACAACTAGAAGTATTGTTCAACCAATTTTACATCTAATCCTTACCATCTAATACCAACAGACAATTTCTAATATCCAAAATCTTGAAAATATAGTCTTTCTAAATCTACAATCTTTTGTGGGAAAAAGAATTTAAATGGAGAATTTTATATTTCCGTCTTCATTTTGTGTACCAATTCTACTGTACTTTGGAGCTTTCTCTTTTTTTTTCCAAATTATTTTCCGACTTTTCCAAGTATAGTTTACATGAGGAAGTTTATTTTTTTCGTTTTACATTTTAAAAACAGAAATAGTTTATTTTAGAACAATAATCAGCACATAAGTACATTTATAAATTTTAGTCTTTAAGGCATATGATAGTGGCCCGTGGTTCTGCAACAATCTTTCCTTGTCTTTCACTCATTAAAATTTATATGTCCAAAATTTTAATGATTTTTGGGATTTAACTTTATTTACTTTTAGTAGTTAATTCGATAAATTTCCTAATTTATTTTATAAGCTTCAACTTTTTTGCATTAGTTATGTGTTTTCTTGAAATTTTGTTCTTTATACTATTTTCCAAGCTATATAGCAGTCAATTCATAAAATCAACATAATAAAAAAACATTTCTCATAATATCATAAGTGTTATAATATATGTAAATATTAATAGTGAATATGTTATATATTGTTTTTGTATTTTAGTCCCACATTGTGGGATTAGTTCTATCCCAAGCTCCTAAGCTTTTATATAAAGGAGCTAATGTAATGAAAATGTATAAAAAATCTCAGCAGTGAATAAAATATTTTCTTCTTTTTTCTTTAATGTCTTCTTATTCTATAACACGTTATCAGCACGATCTCAAAGTGCGAGACGAAGGATGTGTAGGGAACAAGTTCTGCATGTCACTTGGTTTGCCAATAGCAGCAACAGTTAATTGTACTGACAGCACAGGAGTAAAGAATCTATACATTATCTAAAGAATCTATACATTATCTCTATAAAAGGAATAAGGGTCATCTTAACCGCCTACCATCTGCTTGTATTGGAGACATGGTAATGGCTACTATTAAAATAAATAAATAAAATAAAATAAAAGGTAAACCTAATTTGAGGAAGAAGGTCATGCCAGCTGTTATTGTGAGGCAACTCAAACCTTTTCGCCGAAAGGATGGTGTTTATATGTACTTTGAAGGTACATCTTTTCTGATGCATTTTCTTTTTAAGGTTAAATTAGAACTATTCTACTATTATCTTAATTGCTTGCTAAATATATAATTTTACAAAAATATGTTCAAACTAAATACGACGAGCATAGAATCAATAGATCAATCTATGTGACGACCCAGAATTTTCAACAATTTAAATTGGAATTGTTAATTGATTTTAAATTATTTAAAAGTTAATTTTAACTTGAATTTCTGATATCAATATTTACTTGATAATTAAATCATTGAAGTATATAGTTTAAATATTGATTTTTATAATGGAAGATTGGGTAAATTGTTGAACCTGAGATTCTAAGCCTGTTTCAAATAATTTGAAGGCTTATAAAATCTATAATGAGGATACTGAAGATAATAGAATGGTTGAAATTTAATTTAAGGGTAACTTGTTCAATTTTAATAATATATCGTTTAAATTGAATTTAAAAATAGCCTTCCGAGGCACAGTCTCAGAATTTGACGAAACTAGTCCCATTGGATCCGTAATAGTTAGTTATTATCGGATTTCAATTTTCGTAACAATCGGAGTTGTCGTTTGACCCTGGCAGCTCGAAACGCTTAGATTTATTTTGATCGATTTAATTTAATATCGATCGTTTAATTCCGTAACTCGCGCATACGATCAAATTAGCCTCCGAAACACGTTCCATTGTGTCCGGAATACGGGTAAAACCCTATAAACGTCTGTCGGCATGTCTGATTTGGTGTTTGGGATATCGCGTTATGCTTAACATGACGTTTTGGAAATTTATAATATAATTGGTCGGAGATATTTTTATTAGTCAACAATCGTATTCAGGAAGCCATTTTCCCCAACCCTATATCTTATGCCCGTTCCTTCTCCAACCTTCATCAGAATTGAATTCAAAAAAAAAAGGGTCGAACTCGAAGATAGAAAAAAAAATGGCCGAAGCCGTTTAGTCAAAAGGGAGAAATCAAAACCAATCGTACGTCTAATTTCGATCTCTCTTCGAAGCGTCGTCGTGGGTTGTGAGGGGGGCATCGGTGTAACGTGCTGGATGTTGTTCGTCGACGAGCAAAAGGGGGTTTTAGGGTTTCGATTGTCGTGATGTACACTCGAGTCGGCATAGGGGAGGCCGCGACGTCGTTGTGCGATTGAAGGGGCTCCGACATCTCGCTCTCGCTCAGAGCAGATCGCGAATTGTTCGATTTGGGGGGGGGGGGGGTCGCGTTGTCTTGAGGCTCGTGGCTGAGCTGCCTGGGAAATAAGTGTGGGACGAGGCGATGGAGAGGGTATTGTAGGACTTTTGGTTGTCGCCGCTGGAAGAAGTGGGGTGGCACGTGCGGTTTGGGGAGGGGTTCGTTAAGGCTTGGGCTTTGCGAGTGATTCTGGTAAGAGTTTTTGGTAGTTAATCTTAATTTTTATTCGCATGCATTTAAACAGAATATTTACAGTAAGATATGTATACAGTTTTCAATTTATACATATGGTTATCCAGGAAGCAGAGAAATAAATAAATATGGTTAAGTATAAAATAAAAAATAAAATAAAAATAAGATGCATACATTTTAAATCTGCTGGTTTGATTTTGAAATAATGTGGTATGGAGATAACTTCAGTTGATAAACTTATTTAAAACTATTTTAGTTACCAAAAGATTTTAAAAAAGGGGAAATTAGTTTTAAAATTTAATTATTTGTTTAAATTAAATTATTAGTTAAAACTGGAATAGATTTATTAAATGGAAATTAATTGTTTTATTGGTTCGAATAGTAATAAATTATCCAATATTTTTACAAGGTCTTAATCATGAAGGAATCAAGTCGGATTGGGACTGAGTTGCAAATAATAGCAAAGGTGAGTAATAATGTGGTATGGAGATACCTTTGCTATTATTTGCAACTCAGTCCCAATCCGACTTGATTCCTTCATGATTAAGACCTTGTAAAAATATTGGATAATTTATTACTATTCGAACCAATAAAACAATTAATTTCCATTTAATAAATCTATTCCAGTTTTAACTAATAATTTAATTTAAACAAATAATTAAATTTTAAAACTAATTTCCCCTTTTTTAAAATCTTTTGGTAACTAAAATAGTTTTAAATAAGTTTATCAACTGAAGTTATCTCCATACCACATTATTTCAAAATCAAACCAGCAGATTTAAAATGTATGCATCTTATTTTTATTTTATTTTTTATTTTATACTTAACCATATTTATTTATTTCTCTGCTTCCTGGATAACCATATGTATAAATTGAAAACTGTATACATATCTTACTGTAAATATTCTGTTTAAATGCATGCGAATAAAAATTAAGATTAACTACCAAAAACTCTTACCAGAATCACTCGCAAAGCCCAAGCCTTAACGAACCCCTCCCCAAACCGCACGTGCCACCCCACTTCTTCCAGCGGCGACAACCAAAAGTCCTACAATACCCTCTCCATCGCCTCGTCCCACACTTATTTCCCAGGCAGCTCAGCCAGAACCTCAAGACAACGCGACCCCCCCCAAATCGAACAATTCGCGATCTGCTCTGAGCGAGAGCGAGATGCCGGAGCCCCTTCAATCGCACAACGACGTCGCGGCCTCCCCTATGCCGACTCGAGTGTACATCACGACAATCGAAACCCTAAAACCCCCTTTTGCTCGTCGACGAACAACATCCAGCACGTTACACCGATGCCCCCCTCACAACCCACGACGACGCTTCGAAGAGAGATCGAAATTAGACGTACGATTAGTTTCGATTTCTCCCTTTTGACTAAACGGCTTCGGCCATTTTTTTTTCTATCTTCGAGTTCGACCCTTTTTTTTTTTGAATTCAATTCTGATGAAGGTTGGAGAAGGAACGGGCATAAGATATAGGGTTGGGGAAAATGGCTTCCTGAATACGATTGTTGACTAATAAAAATATCTCCGACCAATTATATTATAAATTTCCAAAACGTCATGTTAAGCATAACGCGATATCCCAAACCCCAAATCAGACATGCCGACAGACGTTTATAGGGTTTTTCCCATATTCCGGACACAATGGAACATGTTTCGAAGGCTAATTTGATCGTATGCGCGAGTTACGGAATTAAACGATCGATATTAAATTAAATCGATCAAAATAAATCTAAGCGTTTCGAGCTGCCAGGGTCAAACGACAACTTCGATTGTTACGAAAATTGAAATCCGATAATAACTAACCATTACGGATCCAATGGGACCGGTTTCGTCAAATTCCGAGACTGTGCCTCGGAAGGCTATTTTTAAATTCAATTTAAACGATATATTATTAAAATTGAACAAATTACCCTTAAATTAAATTTCAACCATTCTATTATCTTCAGTATCCTCATTATAGATTTTATAAGCCTTCAAATTATTTGAAACAGGCTTAGAATCTCAGATTCAACAATTTACCCAATCTTCCATTATAAAAATCAATATTTAAACTATATAATTCAATGATTTAATTATCAAGTAAATATTGATATCAGGAATTCAAGTTAAAATTAACTTTTAAATAATTTAAAATCAATTAACTATTCCAATTTAAATTGTTGAAAATTCTGGGTCGTCACATTCCTCCTCCCTTAAAAGAATTTCGTCCCCGAAATTACTACTTAGGAAGAATGTCCCATACCTGTCAACTTTTTCCCAAAACCAAACAGTTCTACAACTTAACAATTATCTTTCATAAAAACCCCCTTTATTATTCTTACTACCTCCCAAACTCTTCCACAATATCAAACGATACCCCTATTCTCGATATTTAAATGTCAATTTAAAACCTAATTTTTGAACTATCAAAATTATCTCAAAATTTTCTAACTCCCTAAATTCCTGAAAAATTTTGCCAGCGTCTCCTTTGCGCGGCTAGCTCGGTACTACTACAAAAGGCCTCTACGGGCTCCCAAATTCCAAGAAAAACAAAAGCCAAGTGGCTACATCAAAAACCCAATCCAATTTCATACAGAATTTTAAATACATACCTTTTTGTTGGGCAATTTGAATTTATCTTTTAGAACCAAATCCAATTTCTTTTCTCTTTAATACCTGCATATCTCACTTAGCAACAATATCCAATCGTAACCTTATAAATCATTTTATACATCTCTTTACATAGGTTTCATACCCACTTCTATTCAAATTAGTTTTCGCCGTTTCATTTGAATTCAATTTATTTCCAATTTCTAATATTGAGTTATATCTTTCTTTTAAACTGATTCATATTAGTTTCATTTACTAGTTTATTTTAATTTCCAATTTGGGATTGTTTTGACGTTAACCAATTTTTTCAAAAAAAATTTCTATCTCCCAAAATTTTAAATTTTTTTGGCAGAGTCTCCTTTGTACGGAGGAGCTTTTGCAATTTGACAACATATATAAATATATATACATCGACCCACACGGTCGGAAAAAGCAAAAACAGTTCATATTTCCTATTTTTATTGCGTAGGCGTACCTTATTTAGCATTTAAGCAAGCAGCTTATAAATTTTAGCAATTAGCATACCCAAATCTAGCCGAGCGGCTTCCCTGTACCTGTACTTACTCAATTTAAATATGTAAGTGCCATATATAGAAATTTTATTAACCTAACACTTACTATCAAAAGCCAAACACATGCATTACATAAATAACAAGCACCAAACATTTCCAATAAGCAATTTATATGTTTTAAAGCACATCTAATTGTTTCCACCCAAATTTATATGCCTTTTCATTCAATTTTAATGGTTTACACACAATTACTTGCATTCAACTCATTTTAAGCGAAACAATCTCATATTCACTTCAATTGATCCAAAAATCAATTATATCACTTCCACTAATTCATAGCATTTAATTTGATTAAATCTCGCTTACGTTGAACGATAATCATTTCTACGCAATTTGATAATATCCATGTGAATAATTAATTGTTTAAGTTTTATAACCAATTAAAATTGATTCCAACTCAGTTTTATTTAATTCAATTCCATTTTAATTTATTCACCAACCATACATACGCATTTCATTTCATCACCTTATTGACTTCATTCAAACTATTTATTAAGCTTAGCATATTCAATATTTCTAAATTTATAACCATTTCCAAATTAATTTTATCCAAGCTTTAATTTAATAGGCTTTTATCCTTATTCGAAGCCAAGCTTCCATAAACTTTAAACTTAAGTTAATTACTTTAATTTATTCCAACATCAACTTAAGTTCACTTCCATTAAATTTGATTCTCATTAAATCAAATTCCATTTAATTCAGTTAGCCCATCTCCTTCATTGTAAATTTAATCCACCTTCTCAATTTATCAAAACAATATCCAGGCACATATGCCACAGAACTTAAGTCCAGTCTGATAATCCAATTCCAATTAAAGTTTGATTCAATTTTTTTTTATTCATCAGGCTTCATCAATTTATTATATAATTCCAGTGATCCCATTAAATTTTTTAATTTACTTGTTTATTTCGAATTTATTTTATTAATACAAGGCCATCTCAATTTATTTCTATTCACTTGGATTTTGCTTTGCAACTCAAACTATTTCTATTATAATCACTTCTCTTATATCCAATCCACTTGCAAATCTCATTAAATATTATTCAAATCACCCTTGAATTTTATTTATAATTCAAACCATCACATTTCTTTTTCAATCCAGCCCTATTTTATTTTTACAACATCTATTCTAATTTATTTCATTATTAAATCCAAGTCGAGTTCTATTTACAATTTGAATTCATTTCCAAACTCCATTATTAATTTACAATCCATTTATTAACCAAAGTTAAATTTTATTAACATACTCCATCAAGTAATTATTTTGTTAATTAGCTTACTTCCAACTTTCAAATCAATATGCGATTTTATTTCAAAGAATCGCTTCATTGAAATTTCCCGAGTCCAATTTTATTTTATAATTCCAGTTTGAAATCCCCTTTTTACTTGAAAATTTAGAAATGCCTTAAATCCGGATAATACAATTAAAATAGCTTTTTATAAAATATTTCTCATAACTCGATGTCTCAACCAGTCCATCCTTGTTCTCACAGAAATTCAATCATACGTTGATCAGGCGTAGGACTGAAAATCTATAAGTACTTGGTAAACCCGTTTTCAACACCCAGTGGGAATACTTGGAAAACAATTTTATTGAAATTATCGAAAACAGTTTTTTTTTTTTTGAAAATAGAGGAAATATCTTTAGTGAGGATGCTATGAAAATCATCGCCCCCATTCCATGGTCACAGTTACATACCAGGGTTGCGTTGCAGTCGCAACAAAAGTCCATGTAACTGCAGGCTCTCCGCGGCACTCTCGATTACGCTATGGAACCCACACAACAGATCACAATTACATCCAGGGTTACGTTGCCGTCGCAGCAAAAGTCCATGTAACTGCAGGCTCTCCGCGGCACTCTGATTTTCGCTGTCGAAATGAAACTTCTCCACTCCTACATAGGTCGCAGTCTACCGAGATAAACTCAAACGCAGACTGTTGGCTCTCAGCGGCACACACGACCTTCGCAATGTTACCATAGGTCGCAGTTACATCCTGGGTTACGTTGCAGTCACAACAAAAGTCCATGTAACTGTTGGCTCTCCGCGGCACACACGACTTACGCTATGGTAAACTCAACTCATAATCCTCAGGAACTAGTTTTTGTCCGGACTCCTCACAGGATTAACTTTAGAACCCCCCTTGGGCTCAAGGCAGCACCACTCGGTGGCACTCCTGAGAAGTCCATTTCAAGGGAGCGCCTTTTTCCCCAGAGCTATCATCAAAACACTTTATACTATACATATAGTATTTTTCAAATCATACACCTAGTATGAATTTCATCAAAGCTCCATTACACAAAATCGATTATTCCAAAATCGATAATTCTTCAAACTAGGCTTTCCAAATCCAATATTGATTTTACCCAAAAATCAAAAGCCTTTCCAAATCCAAAGGTTCCCAAAACCTTTTCCAAAATCCTCATAAGATCCTTTATATATATATATATATATATATATATATATATAATTTTTAAAACCTTGGATCACTTTAAACTCGTATAAAATTCCTTTTACACTTCAAACACTTCCAAAATCCCTTTTCTTCCCACAATAGATTCCACACGGGAAGAATATATAACAAGGATATAACTTTGTTTACCCAAAATCAAATATTCACATTTGATTACTCTTTCCAATATCAATTCCTTTCTATTCACGTTCACTTAAATTTTCATTCACTTATTCACATTTGCCTTGATCCCCATTTGGATTATCACCTAAATTCTTATCCCAGTTGGTATTTAATCATAAACAGTTTAAACTCCGACCAGTTTATATCTAGAAAATAGCTTGAAAATTTTAAAAATAGATAAATACTTTGAAAAATAATTAATAGTTTACAAAATAACTGTAAATAGTTAACTAATTATAAAATAGTTTGAAAAATAGCTAATTAGTTTCAGAAATTTTTAGATAATTGCAAAATAATTGTAAAATAGTAATTAATTCATAACTTAGTTGAAAATTAATAATTAGTTTATAAAACAGTTGTAAAATAGGTAAAGAGTTCCAAAAGTAGTGGCAAAACCAGTATAAAATAGTTTAGGTTTTAAAAAGAAAGTTGTATAGTAAATAGATAAGAAAATAGATTTAAAACTATTTATATTAAAACAATTTACATTGAAAATGGCCTAGAGTCAAAACTGTTCACTTCCCCAACACTCCAATTTAAATTTCCGCTCCATTTAAATTAACCCAATCCCAATTTAATTAACTCCTATTTCCATTGGACTTGATTCATTCCCAATTCAAATTGAATTGATTCTCAATTTCCTTCCAATTTCAGATCAAATTCCATTTGATCTTTAAACTTACAACCTTAAGTATAATTTCAATTTTACACCTTATTTATAATCAATTACTTTCACATTTACTTTTAACTTGGGGTTATACATTTTATTTAACCAATATATTTTATTATTTCATACCCATTTTAATCAAGATTCCAGAGTTTAAACCAATTTCCAAAATTTCAATACCACCTTAGAATTCAACTATATCCAAAAATCTTTGGCAAATTCAATTATCCCTTTGAATTTCAAAACCAAACCCAGTTCACAAACAATTCCAATTTTAAACAATTTGGTAGCAATTTCTCTTCTAGAAACTCGAAAATGAACATCGAAGATGCTGCAGTCATCACCGACGTTATTTTCCAGTGACTGAAAGAGTTCAATGCTTTTATCTCTTTTAAAACATTTTTTTATTTCAAATCTTCCAGATTTCAAATTCAACACCAAAAATATTTTTGAAATAATACTATTATTTCTCCAAAATTTTTGGAAACCACTTTCAAATCCAAAGGAATTTTAAATTTCCAATCCATCCAATTCATATTTAAACATTTCTCTAGAATTTTCATCTTACTTTATTTTCAAATATTCTCCGGAATTCTATTTCAAATTATAAAGCTCATTTAGTTATGAAGTTTATTCCAATTTATAAATTTCATTTACAATTTATATTTCAAATCCCATTTTGTTATATGAGTTTATTCTTCAACTTTGGTTTTAAGTTTCAATTTGGTCGTATTTTATATTACTTCTTAGCTTAATTCCAATAATTTAACAACCAATCTTCTTAATATTCATTAGAAGGAATTATGGCTTTATATATCAAAATACATTTTTATATAAAATCATTTAAAACCTTTATATAAGAAAATAACAAGTACGCGCTCATAGATATATATATATATATATATATATATATTCAACTCATTCTAGAGTACTGCTGACTCTATCCTTAATGAGTAATCCCCACCAGAGCCAAGGTTCTCGCTTAACCTTTCAGCTCTGATACCAAATGTAACGACTCGAAATTTTCAAACCCGAAAATTCCAGATAGTTATGAAAAAGAAGAAAGAGATAGAAGAAGAAGAACAGAAACACCCAACATCTCACAATCGCAGCGGATAAAATATAATAATAAATAATAACAGTTGCAAAAGAATACTATATCTGTCGATTACATTTTAATACATTAGAGTTTCACATTATATACAGTCACTGAATATTTACAATTATCAAGTCCCAGATTAACAATAATATAAATACAGCAGATAAACTCCATACGATATTGCCACCAGCTCGCCTCCTGAGCTCCTGAACGTCCTAACCTGAAAATCTGTAATACTCGGTCTGACCCGGGTGTTACTTTAATGTAATGCTCGGGTCAGACCGATTATTACAGATTTTCAGGTTAGGACGTTCAGGAGCTCAGGAGGCGAGCTGGTGGCAATATCGTATGGAGTTTATCCGCTGTATTTATATTATTGCTAATCTGGGACTTGATAATTGTAAATATTCAGTGACTGTATATAATGTGAAACTCTGATGTATTAAAATGTAATCGACAGATATAGTATTCTTTTGCAACTGTTATTATTTATTATTATATTTTATCCGCTGCGATTGTGAGATGTTGGGTGTTTCTGTTCTTCTTCTTCTATCTCTTTCTTCTTTTTCATAACTATCTGGAATTTTCGGGTTTGAAAATTTCGGGTCGTTACAATCTACATGAGAACTTTTGGTTTGATTGGATTGAAATCGCTGTCTTTTCTTGTCATGTTATATTCAAGATAAAGTTTATGGATTTTTTACACCGCGGTATAAAATATCGGAATTTAAACGGTTCTATGATTTGATCTTATCAATTTTTGAGATCAATATTATTAGATATTAATATTTTATCTTGATTTGATTTCAACTATCAGATCTCTAGGTCAAAAGATTGTTGATTTCATCATCGGTTAATTGTATAACAAGGTTCTTTTCTCCTAATATGCATTAAATTTCATGTGAATTATTAGCTTCAATATATTGTTTACAAGTACGGAGGACATGCAGTACTAGAAGGTGCATTATACTATTTGCACTGACGATGATATGGTAATGCCGTTGTAACTGAAGTAAATGTAGATAATTATATAGTCTTGTTTTCCTTATTTAACTTTGTGTGCAGCATGTTAGCTATTTTAGTATTGGATAGTAATAATATATTAGTCACATTAGTGTGCAAGGATCAAGTTTCATGTATCAATGATTTTTATGTTAGAAAATCCTACATAATTAATTTGCATTTAAAAAGTATGGCCCAGATTAAAATAGTATTGCCATAAAGTGAATTTTTTTTGTGAGTCGCTATTAGGAATATCAGATTACATATTCCAATAATGTCCAATTTGCAAATTGAAAGTTCTGGACTACGTAGGAAGGGCACATGTTGTGTATTTGGCATGTTAATTTAATAACCATTGTTTAGAGAAAAAAACTTTTGTTATAAATGAAACTACAAAGTGACAGACTATTGGTTACTAGAGTAAAAAGCTATACAAAAATGTTAACTAGGTAAGGGCTTTAGCTATCCTCTGTATCAATTAACATAGACATGAATATATAAGAGAACCCATGGTTTGTCCACGTATGATCTATTGCTCGTGCTATGCTATAACATAGCATTTATATAAATAAACACCACACTTTATTTTATAGTTGGAAGGCATAATTTCAGATCCTTGCAACTTTAGAGGAATTGCTTATATGAAACTAGAAATTTAATCAAGATATAATTCTTTGGAATAATTGCCCCGTGAGTATGGTTGATCCTTCATATGTATACTTAAAAATAAAAGTACTATAGATGTTTTCACTACTACAAAACAGGCCATTTGCATCGGTTGTTTACCCCCCTTTTGCATCAGTTCAACAACCGATGCATATGCAACCGATGCAACAGGGTTAACACTTTTGCATCAGTTCTGAAACCGATGCAAAAAGTGCCTTTTTGCATCGGTTGTTAGTAACAACTGATGCAAAATATCATGGTTGGTTGCTTGAACACAGCCCCATTTTGTATCGGCTGTAATGAAAGCCGATGCAACAAAGTATCTTGTTGCATCGGTTTTTTATAACAACCGACGCAAACTTATCCCTCTATTGCATCGGCTTATTATACCGACCGATGCAAACTAATCCCCATGTTGCATCGGTTGTAATGAAAACCGATGCAAACTAATCCTTCGATTGCATCAGCTATTTATACCTGATGCAAAAAAGTCATTCTCAGTAACCATTATTACGGCACTCAAATAGACTATATATATTATTGATTATAACAAACAATTATTGCATGCAATATTACAATCATTCAAAATAAAATTTGATGGCAAATACATAATCAGATTTAATAATTTGACAAAAGAATGAAAAACATAAATAAATTCCACATTACATAATCATATTTAATAATTCGACAAAAGAATGAAAAACATAAATAAATTCCACAGTACATAATCAGACAGTCAATAGTAAAAAATAAATGCAATGTGTTATATGTAGACACACAAAAATACATATATACAGAGAAGAGAATGTATCATTGACAGCGGATAAATTAAGCAGAAGATGGTCTTTAAATGCACAAACCTTCATCCTATTTTGTACTTGAGCTACCTGAAGTTGAGCTGTGCAATCTGCATATGCATATGATCCTGCAAAATACAAACATTCAATGCAGCAAACTGTTTAACTGGTTCAGCGTTCAGTGTGATGACTGATGTTTGCTCCAAATAGTACTATTAAATTACTTTAAATACCTTAAAGAAATTGTATAAATGTTATCTCAATATAATATTAATTCTTCCACCTCGTAGCCTGAAAGATAATGTGTCATTCCTCACTTTTGACATGCTTAGGTGTGTAAAACCTGCTTATTTGCTATAACTTGCACTGGACAATATAAGTAAAGGAGCATTCAAAATAAAATGGCAGTTTGCTTCATTATTCTAGCTACAGAAGACAGTTTGATATTATCAACGTGCCTAAACGATAGAGTTTGTTTTTCTTTTTTAATTTGCCTAAACTGCACTGCTGACAACAAACTTCACCCAACCTTCCCTACCCACATCTGCTTTTGCTACACAACTCCATACATCACAACTTACACAACTCAAACTCAAACTCCTCCACTCAGTTCATCAACATAACCCACTGCTCCTTCTTGTCTATGACATTGTAAAACATAACCACTTGCATCAAAACCAACCCTTCAACATCTGACTATATACATCTCTTCCTACTTCAGATTTCCAACTCACTCAACCCAGACATTACAAGTTGCCTTCATAACCCATCAACCCTGTGCACCATACAAACTTCAATGCCACAACACTTCAAAACAATTGAACTCACCACAACACATAACTGCCACACATTCACATATCCATGTACATCAGCCTCATCATACATTTCAACACAGCAGTCCACAACCACCCGTAAACCCCCACCACCCATTAACTTGCCACATCACAAAACTGCTCTGTATACATACAAAACTCCACTTACCACAGCACATTCATTTCTCCTTGCCTCCACCAGTACAAAACTCCACTTACCACCTGCAACCCATTTCAATCCACTACTGCTGTTGTTAACTACCACGGTCGACCATACGCACACTTCCACGTACCTACCTCTGCTATCTCTGCTATCCTACTCCTTTACCATCTAACCATCAAACTCATACAGACATCTACCATACAAACATCTACCACTCCACCCTTGCTACATATCGAAGCACACAACACCTTCAAACTGTCAAAACAGACATTCCAAGACGTATTTATCTACATTCACTTGCATCAACATCAAACTTCACTACATTTTCACAAATGTTCACAAGACATATACATGATCTTCACTGCCACGCCACATTTCTTGGATTCATGTGCCACTATCTCTCTGCACAAAATTACCTCCAATCCCTGCATAATCCTTCAAGTTTCTTCTGTGCGTATCGCTTCACCTAAATATCATACCGATCAACCATCTCAATTCCCTCTGACCACACACTACTCTCATCACCGTTTACAACAAACCATAACACACCCTTTTCCTCTGTTCATTTCACTGCCATCACATTCCGTCTTCATACCATCAGCACTCAGCACAGTCAAGCACCTCTCATCTGACCACCATTCATCACCAGACAATATCTTTACTTCCATCCGCTTCAACTTGCTGCCACTTCTACTCGAGTCACTGCTCTAACTGCCTCAACTAACAGTTTATCCCGCTTGCCATCTACTTCCACAAGCAATACCGACCATATTGCCCTCTCCTCAGTTAACTCCATAACCTTGCTTTGAACTACCACAGCCCACTAAAGAACTGCAAGCAACACATTCACTTTCAACTGTCATAGCTTTGCTTCATTTCCAACCTGATCAACTGCCATCACATTCAAACATCTCCAGCCTAACATTCACTTCACCAGCCAACCACCAACATACAAAACTTGTAACCCTTCCCCATAGTGCACACCACCAAGAATAAACCTCTGCACTTCATTACAACCCTTTGTCATAGCCTGCATACCATCCCCACCATCATCTTACAACAACTCCTCTATCATTCACCAACCACTCTCTTCTGCACTTCTGCACATCATTATCCCCACTGCCTGCAATCTCCACCACCACACTTGACAACAACATTCATTGCATACAAACATCCCCAAACACACTGCTATACTTCATCCACTTACATTGCTCCCCCATCCACTGTTGACCACACTTCACTCACTTTGTTCTTCATATTACTGCAACAACAATATAAACTGTCACAACAGTCACTGCTTCCATCTGCCTACTTCATTCCCCCGTGCCAGAAACCAAACTGCACTTCACCGTGTAACTCACTGGCTTCTACAACTTGCTAATTAACCATCCACTGTTCTACACTTCAAAGCACAGTAACAACTCCTTTGCACAGTTCATTTCGACCGCAAACACCCTCTAACGACACAACCCACAGTCGAACTTCAATTTGAACCATTCCCAAATTCAACATCGAAAATCGCTTCAATTTTGAGCAATGGATATGTACGTTTAGCTTTTAACTAATTTTTTTTTAAACAACATAGTGTCATTATTTTAAAAAATGTATTCAATTATAATTATTTTAATGCTGAAAGTATGAAAGAGACAAGAATAAACTCACCATATAGTAGCATATAAGAAGACTACATCCAGTTATGCATGATATAACTAGCTAAATTATCACGAACCTCATCTATCTCTTGCTGGCTATAAGAACTATCTTGTACAAAGTACTGCAATTACAAGATTGTTTCGAAACATTAATCGAATAAGCACTTAACAAAAATTATGAAGGAAAAAAATTAAAGTGGTACCTCAAGCATTTCGGTGCTTTAATCGTGGTTTTTTACTATATCATACATATACCTCATCACATAATATACACAATCCGTCGTTCTAGATTGTTGAGGACACTACAACAATATTACACAATAATTTAATTGATAGATTAATTTGAATTTATATCCAATATAGAAGATTATTTTTATTTTATACAAAATAAATCACCTTAATAGTCTTCCATTTCAAGTAAATTCCTCGAGATTTTCCACCATACGCCTTATAAGTTTTAAACGCCCTACACATAAAATAAAAATTTAAATACAACATACATATTCACTTGCATCAAGCAAAAAAGATATCAGAAGGCAAATAGATAAAACGTATATATTCACTTGTGGTCTAATTTTCAGTTTAGGTTTGTGTTCGACTCGGGGATCCAAAACATAAACCTCATTCTTTTCTATACGAAAAACAAGCAGTGGACAATGTTTCCTACATTATAAGATTTATATGAAGTTAATATTAACATTAGATTTGTAAACTAGTTTATAAAAGTTTATTGCTCATACCCTTCGTAGTGTGGGGCTAAGGGTAAGCTCTTCGATTGTGACGCACGCCATGTGTTCGAAATATATATATTTGTTGCATTTGGATATTTCCGCTCTTGAGACAACTTATATGGACACATAAACACGATGATCTCCACTCCGAGGTCATTGCACATATGATTTAACCACCTAAAAATAAGTACAACATACAAATATTGTTATTCTACCATTTCATGTATAATACATAATATAAAGTAGAACATATACAATGAATTTGTAAGCTATTTGTTGTAAATGTAACCTAAGTATTTCACATAGTAGCTATATTGGTACATAGATAGAAATATTTATCATATATATATATATATATATAATACTCACATGATGCAAATTTGCAACCATTCTCCATTCAACCATCCCATACTAAGGAATTGGATAATGTCATCCATAATGACATGGATTTCAAAGTCCTCATTGTATGTAAATAAATCCTTGTTCACATGAATTGCATTGATGAAATTATTATCATGGGATGGCACTTGAACTATCAGGTCATGGAAATATTTGCACTCATCCGTTAAAGTATTAACGATGTCTACACCCACGATCGTCCTACGCTTTGCATGCTCATTTGTCATCTTTTGGTTATTATTCATGTCCGTAGCAACACACTCTTCCACTTTGTCTTTGCTCCTAATATGTGTAGCCTGCACACAAAAAATTCATAAGCAGCATGGAGTCTGCATATTTTATCCAAGCAAAGCTCAAAAAAATACAAAAAGTGTTTTCTTTACCTTATCATCATCTCCTAAAAGCACGAGATTTTTAGGCCATTGTACAAAAATACCAAGTGCTTCTCCTATCGTGATGTGATATTTACTTGGAACCGGAAGAGGGGTTCCTACATGAATAGGCTCTACTGCGTCAATTCCAACCTTTACATGATTGGTCAAGATTTGTTGATTATGACATTGATCTCTAGGCCTAGAAGCAGGATGCACCATGCCATGACCCACTACGACAATTTTGGAGTCCAAATTAACAGCTGAACGACATTTAGTTCGCCTCTAGAATGACAAGTACAACATTAAAATTATTGACTTACACGTTTTAGAATCGTATAATTTTACAAAAATAGACTTTTGAATTAGTTACCTGCAAGTTTTCATAAGTATCCATCTCTTGATTTGTGCTGGTATTTTGTAATTTGTCCAATTGTACTGATTGACAGCTGCTACGATGACCAAATGATGGTACATTTTCGACCACAATATCATTGGGCATTTGCATACCCATCCTATTGAAAATTTTTGCAATCTTTTGCTCAACCACCGTATCTACCATAGACTCAAATTTTTGGCTCACTTTAGTTTCTATTTCCCGAGTGATATGATGTAGTTCATCTGCTGATATTACACCACTTGGACCTTTATATTTCACTGCCTTTCCAAATACATCTTTGATACCGACCGTCCCACCAATTCCTCTAACTCGACCTGGATGTTCTTTTTTTTTCAAGAGCACGATTTAAGACATCATCATGTCTATTTGGAACCCATGTTCCTTCGATGGCTTTTTCTCTCCAAGCATTCTGTCAACAACAAAAAAATTAGTTTTCTCAATAATTTATTGCTTTGTTTTGTAAGAGATTAACCAAATGGGATAAAATGCATCGAAATTAGTCATACCGCTTTATCTGCAACTATCCTAGTTTTCTCATTAGGGATTATATAACTTCCATTAGCTTCTTTTTTTGATCTTGCCAAAACCCAGTCAATACTTCGATCCAAAAAAGAACCACTTGGTAATGTAGTCGATGAACTATGACCTTCGGTTATCCATTTAGCTTTCTTCCCTGCATATCCAGCTTGCCCCAAATAGTGAGGATGCTCATTGTATGCTTGACTCTTCCTACCCTTCTCGCTTAATCGCTGTCAAAAATAATGAATATTAATGTATACTCCACTGCTAACATATACTCCACTGCACAAAATTCTTGCATTATCACATGTCTGCAACCACTAACATAAAAGAAATCTGGACATGGAAATCTCAGTTGAAGAAATCGAACAAAATCTGAACATTTACAGAAAAAACGTCAACTATAACAGGTTAAACGGTAAACTGGTGCAACTACAAGCAACAACCTTTTATTTGCTAATTTAGTCATACACAGAAAATTGGTACTCATTTCACTTGCATCTTATACCACACAAATTTAACCAACATTTTTTGTAATAAAAACTAAAAAAAATAATCACACACAGCAAAACTGAAATGCCCCAACAGTTAATGAGAATGAATAATTGCTAAATATCATGCATTCTCAGATATTGAATGATTTATTGGATTGTAAGTATACAGATCATTCTTCTGGAGATACTGGCTCTGATGTCCATCAGAGTAATTTGAGCATAGATTTTGCTTTTGTTCATAAGAATAGATTCAGTTCAAAATCTGTAAAGTTGAATTTTTGAGTTATCTACTTATAATAAATTTGACCGTCTTTAGTCTATAGATGACTCTGGTATTGATACAAAGGGGAACTTATCTAACAATGACAATATAGTGATGGATGACTCCTTATTTTCTTCTAGTATATCATCTATTTTTGTCGAATCTCATCCAGTGATAGGTTGTGGTGATATTGCCATGTCATAAGTTTTACAACTTGATGCAAAAGTGGATGTGCTGTCGGATATTGATGATGCTTCTATGCACAAAAATATGTACAAAGAGAAAGGAATCAAGTATGAAAAGGTAGAAGAATCATGCATATACCATGAATACATGCACAAGGTGCACAAGAGTATATTCACTGATATGAATGGGGTTACCTGTTTGGATGGGATTTTAAATAAAGAATGGTCTAAATCTGTTGCTAATATAGTAGAGGTTGGTGTTGTTAATACTGTTGAGAAAACTAATTCATCAACTTTGCAATCACTGTCACCCTCTTCTTTGCAATCACTGTCAACCCTCATTCATCAACTGACATAACTGCCACACTGCCATCATAGATATCATTCACTAATTTTCACCCATCTCCTTGTACAAACAAAACCAGACCTACCATACTTCAACAACCTCTTACATCTCCATACACTTTTGCCTATACCTCACCTCCATCACCGCTGATCAACACACCTAAATTCCAACAAAACTACCCACTTTACATAGTGCACTGTGCATTGTCCACCATCTGTCTACACTGTCAATCCCCCTGTCTACAGACATCTACACTGCTAACACCAGCAGCCAATACCCAGACCAACCCTATCTTCTTCTCACCAATCGTCTTCCATCGTTTATACATCAATTCATGCGACTTCAAATCCCATTCCAGACTTCAATCACCATGCGACTTCAAAGCTCGATTTCGTAATATATTTTTTTAATTATCCGTGTTGGTTGTCAAAGAGAAAAAGGGATTTGGATTTTAAGTTTTATCACCACTTCACCACATCAAACATTACTTCAGTAAACAATTCTCTGCAAAATTGCCTTCACCCACCATTACAAACATTACAAACTTCCTACCATAACCCAGTTGCTCCACTGTTTCAATCACCACCCACCATTTCAATATCCTCCACTTCATCCCCACTCCTCTGCCAGTCTGTCATCCCTGTCAGCATTTCTCTACTTGCCTTCAGTAGTCCATCTACATTAGTGCATCATACCAGAAGACTTCTTTGCATACCATACCATTCTGCAAAACTCCCACTGCAATAGTGCATCTACAACATCATCCACTGTCCACTATTTCTCAAACTCATTTGCCATCAAACCATCAAAAATCATAGCCACTTCATACAATAACTTTCCTGTAACTTCCGCAGCAAAACAACATCCCCTTGCCTTCATTAACCATTCACTATGTACACATTCACAAACGTCTATTTACTCTAATCATATCCTCTACATTGCATTCAAATACTCCACCATATAACCTGAAACATACTTGTATACTTGTATCCAATACTTCATTTTCCTCAGTCAAACTTCATTTTCTTCGATCAAAAGCCAAAGACTTTATCCAATACCTGTATACTCTAATCTCGTGTTAAATCAAGACAGTCAATAATGTACGCAAGAAGTAATTACAATTATTACTTTCTTCGACATCGTCAAGGAAACAAAAATACGTTTTAAAAGGATAAAATATGAAATGAACAAAAAAAACACCTTAAATTCCTCAGTTTCACAATTCTTCTTGAACGTTTCCCACTGTGCTTGTGTAATGCCATCATAAAGCTCGTACGGCTCTTTATGGTCCACTGGAAGTTTTCTTGTCTTCGTAATCCAACCACCAACCAATTTTTTTTTGAAATCTTTCCATCGTCCACAAACATATTTTAACACGTTATCTTTCATGTTGTCGTCAATGTGGTACTTGATTTGAGATTAAAAAAAATCATAGTTACATACGCCTTGTAAGACTTCAAATGTCCAATTGGGTCTCAAAGCCGAATAAGTAATAAGTGAATAAATGAATTTATAATACCTTAACATCTTCCCATATAGTATCTTTAAGCCCTTTACAAACGTCATCCCAATTTTTAACATTGATATCAATTTTAGATCTAGCAGTATCGCTCACATACGCCTTATAAGACTTCGCCCACTTTCCAATGGGGTTGCTGTTATCACTCCACTCAATGAATTTTGGTTCTTGTGTTTTATATTTCTTCCCGGTTGTTGGGCCTCTTCGCCTCTTCTTAGATAACGACTGTGAAGTAGAAGGATCATGTTCTTCATTATGTCCAAATTGTTCTATCTCCATTATTCCTGTAGTTGATTGTTTAGTGACCATTTAATTATGGATGTCAATGTCAATAGTAGTTAAAACTGTAAAACATGAACTTAAGGCTGATTTTTAGATGCTACTGGAGTGCTCTTACATTATGTCTAGATAGTCGTTGATGCAGCATGTGTCATTTCTCTCACCAAACATTCAATTGTGGTTTATGGAATAGATCAGATTAATATAGCAGCATCATTCATTTGTTGTGACTTGGACATTTTCAGTGATAAGAATCTCTTTCTTGTTGGGGAAAACTGTATTTCATTGCATTCTTAGTGGAGGGACATGGATATCCATGCTATGCTCAGTATAGTTGAGGTGTTTACACCTCAACTATACTGAACGCAGTATAGATATCCATACCTCTCTACTGAACATGCAAAAAAGAGAGTCTTGCTACTGGTAATGGATTTGTGGCAACATGACAACCATAAATTATATTTTGAAATCTAAAAAATGTGTATCCCGAAAGAGAAAACATGAACATCCAGCTAAGTTGCAACTCAATTTTCTACTAAGTACATCAAATATTGGTAAACTATCTTACAATCAAATCATCACTTATCATATTACGTATTCACTGTCTAAAAAATGGATAAAAATCTAAATGATAATACAACCCAGTTATCTGCATGGCAAATGGCAAACCACATTAACAGCTAATACTAGGAAAAAAACTCAACAACCCCCTAAGACGAACACATAAATGTGTGTATATAAACTAGTATTTATAAACATATACATGCAAGAGAAAAATGAAGAAAAAATAAAAATAGCAATAATCTGATGAAAATAGGTGATTGATGATGTAAACTAAGTGATACACGAGGAAAAAAGACGGAAATAAGGGATGAATCAGGATTACGACAAAGATAAACTATAACAAACTGAATGATAGCAAAAGAACTGAAATGAACATCATGACTAAAACCAAGTAAATTAACGATTCTAAGTAAATATCAAATGGAAAATAAAAGGATAGAAATAAATAGCATGACTAAGCCTAGTAGACTAAAACAAACAAAATAAAAGCACGAAGAAAAAGTAAAGAACTAAATGGCGCATCATCCCCTTGAAATCCCTACTCAGCGCCCAAGGGTCAGAAGCCAGTGCTCTAAACTCAAGGCACTTGGTCCGAAGGAACCCTTCGATCAAACTTCGATTGGTCCATAAATTTTAATAACGTTAAGAAGCGAGTCATCAATAATGGGCTGAACTTACCAGTGCTTGTGTCCATTGTTCATATTAGAATTTGCATTTGTTGCTAACTAATGAAATTGCCATTCAGCCTGCACAAGAAATGTTTAGTTTAAGTTAGGCATTAAAAAGTACATGTACTTGTATGTCTTCGTAGGAGTCTTCAGTAGGTAAATTTATCTAAAAAGGTGTATTATTATGTTATGTTAATTATCCAATAAGCTTACAATAGGAAATATCATGTTTACAAGCATGTGCATATCAGCACAAACTTTTAATTTATGCTAGCTTGTAGGAAGGTCTGTATTTATGTAGTCTCCATAACTACTAATCGTATCAATGCATTAAAGTCTGTGCTACATAAGTTACGAAATCAATTTTGTAGGCTCATTGAATTCTGAACGCCAATATTTTCTACAGCAGTTCAAAGCTTTCAGGATTCACACAAGCCAAGCGATACTTCAGCAAGCTGATCTGTTCATTTTTGAATTGCTAATAGAACAAGTTAGAAAATCAATTTTTAATATTCCTGGCTTATAGAATCCTGAGCACATTTATATCTCTGTTCATTTTTGCACATTTATATCTCTGTTCATTTTTATAACCTTTTTGCAGACTTGAATAATAACACAAGTTAGGAAATCAATTTTTGCACATTTATATCTCTGTTCGTTTTTATAACCTTTTTTTTCCTTTTTTTAATTTTTTTTTTATATTAATGTTTTTACTGATTAGATATGTAAGGACCTGAACTTACCAGTGCTTGTGTCCATTATTCATATCCGAAGTCTGCAACAAAAACACCGATCAAGTATCCCTGTAAAATATCTTATTAGTAATTATTCTCAAAAAAACTAAATAATTATAGAAAATGAAAGATTTCAACTGGCAAGTAAAGCATGATGAGCATAAAAAAAATTACCCAACTATCCAAACCCCCTCATCGTGATCAGAACGTGCATAAATTGCATTTAAATCAACTTCTTCTGGTAGACTTAAGCCGATGGAGAAAGGTGGATTCTCGTCAAATTGATTATACTCTTCTTCATCCACCACATCACCAATCCCAACAATGCGTCTTTTGCCGGGATGAACAATAGACCACTTATTATCGGCAGGATCAGTCACGTAAAAAACTTGTTTTTGCTTGAGATGCCAAGATGAGTGATCATTATCATGACTCACTTGACCAAAGTCAACCAATGTGAATCCATGTTCATCCACTCGTACAGCACGACGATTGTCAGCCCATCTACATCGAAATAGCGGGATTGTGAAGTCTTTATACTCAAGTTCTCAAATATCCTCGATTATCCCATAATATAGCATTGTCGCATTTATTGATCTGTTATCTTTAGCACTAGCAAATTATCTTGAAGATGCAACGATGCTAACTCCACTATTTTGCATTTTGCTCTTCTCATCCTGACGCTTCGTATAAAAGACATAACCGCTCATATCATATCCTTCCCATGAATTGACATGCAATCGAGGCCCATATGCTAACCATTTTATTGTATCTGAAATACCATGATTTTTTTGAGACAATTGAAACATTACCGTATGTTTAAACCATATGACAAAAGAGCGGTTATGTTCATTCGTCAACCACCTTTCGTTCTTTGAAGGATTCTGAGACTTTAGAATTTCCATGTGCTCCTCCAAAAGAGCGGTTATGTTCATTCGTCAACCACCTTTCGTTCTTTGAAGGATTCTGAGACTTTAGAATTGCCATGTGCTTCTCCAAGTCTGGATTCTGAGACTTTAGATTTCTTCTTCCACGAGCCTTCTAAAAGAGGAAATACTTTGCCAAATGCATTTTCAATATCCTTGACCCGTTCGTAAACCTGTTAATGGCAAACGAGCAACTCATTCTCTATCTCCCCATTAAAAGGCTTCTTCTTTTTACGATAAGGATGATTAGGAGGAAGAAATCTACGATGATGCATATACACATTTTTTTTGCAATAATGTAAACGCTCAACAACCATATCATCTTCACAAATTGGGCATGCTTTGGCACCTTTTGTACTATAGCCAGACAAGTTACCATACGCAGGAGAATCATTTATGGTACAAAAAATCATGGCGCGCAATGTAAAATTACTTTGACTATATGCGTCAAACACACGCACACCATTATCTCATAGAAGTTTTAGATCATCAATAAGAGGAGTTAGGTAAACATCGATGTCGTTTCCTGGTTGTCGTGGTCCAGAGATTAAAGAGACAACATGATATATTTGCGCTTCATACTCAAATGAGGTGGAAGATTGTAAATCACCAAAAGAACAGGCCAAGTACTATGTTGACTACTAAAGTTGCCAAATGGGTTTATGCCATCTGTACAAAGACCAAGTCTGAGATTTCTAATTTCTTCACCAAAATCAGGATGCATTGTATCAATGTTTCTCCACTGTAGAGAATCAGCTGGATGCCTCAATAATCCATCATTTTTCCTCACATCTGCATGCCACCTTAAGTTTTTGCATTTTCTTTATTTGCAAATAAACGTTTAAACCTTGGTATAATTGGAAAATACCACAAGACTTTTGCTGGAGGCTATTTCTTATCTGGGTCATTGTGAACGTTCCCTCGCGACTTGTAATGGGATAATCCACACTTGGGACACTCGTGCAAGTTCTCATATTCATTTCGATACAATATACAATCATTTGGACATGCATGTATCTTTTTATATCCTATACCAATTGGGTACATAATTTTCTTTGCCTCATAGTTAGAAGTTGGAAGCTCATTACCTTCCGGAAGCATGTCATTTAAAAGTTCCAACAAAGATGTAAAACTTTTATCACTCCACCCATGCTTTGCTTTTAAATTGAAAAGCTTGAGCACAGCAGACAATGTTGTGAACTTAGCACAATTAGGAAACAAAGGTTTCTCGGCATCAATTAATATTCTTTCATACAACTTTGGCTCTTCCATCAAATGTTCTTCAGCATCACGAAACATCTCATGAACACAATCATTCTCATCATTCGCGTCATTATTCATGTTATCTTCTCGGTCATTCTCATCATTCTCATGATTATTAGAACTAGCTCCACTAAGTATACTTTCACCATGCCATATCCACCGCGTATAATTTTGCTTAAACCCATAATGAATTATGTGATCTCTAATCTGATCTATGTTACGAAGTCTTCTCTTATTTTTGCAGTGTCTACAAGGACAAAAAATAGTTTCTTCCCCTCTTCTTAATTGATCATTCAGTGCACAATTGATGAACTCTTCAAGTTTGTTTAGGAACTCGTCATCGTTACGTTTTACGTTGTACATCCAACTACGATCCATATGCAAATGCTAGAGACACACTACACAAGCAAAAAAAAAACATTGGATTACGAAGAGCATTCATTATTAAATCAATATTTTTAGCTAATTCAAATGGAGTGGATAATCAGTTCAACATCACTCCATAAACACAAGCACACTAAACTGCACAACAAACAAAAAAATTCTCACCTAATGTTATTACTCACGATGGGAAGGAAACAGAGTCTATTCCTGTGGAGGTATGAGAAAGTTCAGAAGGGAATAATTTCAAAAATCTTACTGAGATTGCATGATGCTCATAATTTATCTAAGATGCCACAAAATATTAAGTCTACAAATACTCAAACAAATGCAAAAATGATTGCAAGTCAAGAAAAGATTGTAGAAGTAAACATGAAGCCTATTAATGAATATAATATGCATAAATCAATAGACATAATAAAGGAATTATAGGACAATAGTAAAAATGTGCAACTCGTATGAAGAAATAAATGAGGGAAATGTATCTGTAAAGTGCTCTTAGAATATGGTGCTAGCAACATTAATTGTCATCTCGATGCAAATATGAAGGAAAAATCGGCCACTGCCATGCCAAATTTCATGGCTGCAAATTTAACAACTACACTAGTTCAACAAATCACATAAGCTATTCTCACAGTGGATGCTTGTTAAGCCGGCAAAGGGGTCAGTAATAATGCACCAGTCTCATCATTGAGCGATCGCCACCAAGGAGAAAAACAACAAATTTTCAACCCTGTTTTATTTACAAATGTTCATCTATACAATAATTCTAAAGGTTCTTAATTTTTGCAGGCTCTACGTAAGAATTCTGTACTGGAAAATACTCAGCTGGGTACTGAAAATAAGTCACTAAATCCAATAACTCAATTCATGGTATCCCCCCTCAAACTTCTATCGTTAACGCAAAAAAGTAAGTCGTGGAAAACAAATTATGCAATGCTCTGAAGGAAGTCCGACAGCAACTTGCCATCACCCACTACCCTACACCTGAACCTCTTACAACTTCTTTCCACTTCCAACGCGACCAACCTGCCTCTGCCACTAACTGCTGCCATTCAACCCAATCACACAACTACCTTGCCTTGCACTGCATTTCCTTCCAGCAGCACAAACTCCACCATTCCCTGAATCACCATCAACCTACAATTCACTATCACTTCCTCTGCCAGATCAAACACAGCCTACCACTGCCACTACATCACGACCATCTCCAACCATCTTTTCTTCACCTTCGCAATCAATGCCACACTTCAAACATTCCACTGCTGCTACATTCCCCAAAACTCACTTCAACAAACCATTCAACAGCCATAAATTCATCCCCCCTCCTCCCTCTCCCGCCAACCTACCCATACCCCACTGCTACACGAAACTAGCTCATCACCTTCCTCCTCCAACCGCAACCATCTCCTCAGATCAAAAACAGCAGCCTGCATCACACCTCTCTCCTAAACTATCAACAACCTTATTATCGCCAATTCCATCCCAAACGTGATCACAAAACGCAATCCCCAAAGGTGAATGCACCACTGACCTCCTACCACATCAGCACACAACTTCCATTACCAAAAATCACCATCCACTCAAAGCGACTCAGCAATCAAATCTGCCTCCACCTCAATGCAACTTCACGCAGCTCCTCTTCCATTAACCTCAAATCCTGACTATCCAAACTGTTACCACTGCCTTACCTCCTTGACAATCACCCAAATCTCAATCGCCGATGCAAACCAGAGCCCTAAATCTCGATTTCCAATTCGGTTTCGATATTTTTTTTGTTTCTCTTTTCCCCTCTTTCTCTTTTGATTTCAACATTAACTTGAATTTCAGTACTCCTAGCCTCCTTTTATGCTTGCTCGACATTTTGGCTTAAATATAGGCAGACCGTTCGTCATTGTTAATTAGTCACTCAATTTTCGATTTCTAAACAACATCTACATAATCGAGAAAACTCGAAAATAATGATAGGAAGTAGTAGGAATTTTCAAGAAAAAAAAATTTTATACCTGAAAATCAATCCATCAAATTCGAAATTGGTTGCTAGACGGTGAAACCAATCCAGCAAATTCGCCCAGCAAACTCGAAACTCGAAATCAATCAACAAACTCGAAACTCGACACTTGAAATCAACCGATCGCTTAACGATGATTTTAGGTTTTTTTTCTTTGAAGCATGCGACTTATTTTGGGGAATAGAATGGGACGGTGGAAAAGGAACTGGAAATGCGGGAATAACCTAATTTTGAAATTGCATGGCGTACGAAAGGAAACCGATGCGAAAAGTATTATGTTGGACGTAGTTGCATCGGTTGACTTTAAAACCGATGCGACTAAAACTATTTGCACCGACGTATTTGCATCAGTTGTTGGTGACAACTGATGCAAATTTGACTTTTTTATTACCTACTGCTTTCCACGTACCAATTGCATCGGTTATTAAGACAGAACTGATGCAAATAGTTCTATTTGCATCAGTTTTTACTTAAACTGATTCATATGAGGCGATGCAAATGGCCTGTTTTGTAGTAGTGTTTCCTGCATAATCTCCACCTAAATTGAAGCAGTAGTGTAATGTGCATAACCATGCTGGATTTTTTTTAGTTGTATAGGACATATGTGTAACACCTTACACCATTTACGTGTTGTAAATAGCATGACCCATATATTTACATTACATCCTTGGATGACATATTTAATTTCAATTCAATGATGTAATGTATTATTCCTTGTGTCTTGTAAATCATCGATTTTAGCTATTTAAGATCTTGTTAGCTTGGTTAAAGGTACCTGTATCAACACTTAAATTCACAATTTGTTATACCATATAACTTAGAGAAGACTAAATTTTGATTATAAGTAAATATGTGAGTAATCAAAGGAAAAATGAAACAAGTGGTATCTATTATATATTATTTAAGAGTTCAAAAAAATTATTTTATTAAATCTGTGCATCTATGTGTGTTAATTTGTAAAACCTTTATACCATTGCAAGTCTAATCATAGAGTTAATACGTCTAAATAAGAATCTATAATATATATCGATGGTACACGTTTGAATTATTCGTTTGTAGTTTTATCGCATTATGGTCGCGTGATATCATGCATCAGCGTGTTAGTCAACATACATTGCCTTGATTTTACCATACATCAGTTTACTTATTAAAGTATTATTTTGTGATAGTACTTATTGAGTTTGCTTGTTAGAATTGCCTATCAATTTTTTTTTTCAAATATGATATAGCACTCCAAAGAGTGATCTGGCAATAAATAAGCAAAGAATTTGTAAATCAAAATAGAACCAGTAGTAATGAGTACAAAATACATTTACAAAATCAATTACCTACTATTATGGACCCGTCGCTCCATCAGACAAATTTAAGAGTAAATAGTGATATGTGATCTATTACTTTTCAAAACTTACTATGAATTAAATGTCATATGCATAACTATTATTGAAGAAATATCTTTAGATATTCTCCTGAAGAGATAATCAATATGTCGTATCATAATTTTCACTAGAGCTATATAAATACGGTCTTGAACAAACCTGTATATGTAACCAATATAATTTCTTATTTTATAACATTTCAAGGGTCCAGAAGATACTCTTATCTATGTTGTAAATATATCTCTTTTATTAAACTCTCTAAAAGAGATGTTTATGTATAATTATAACTAAGTATATATTCTCTAATAAATAATCATAATTAATGTTCAAGGTAATATTAGAGATATAATCAAGGAATAAAATTTAACAACTTGAAGTTGTGTATACAATTTATTTGAACCAGAAGTTCAATATGATTCCAAACCAGATGTTTTGAATATTATCATGCGATCTTGAAGGATTCACACTGACATTGATCTATAAAAGAGAATTAATAGTTTGGATCCTTGTAATAGTTTGTTCTAAAAATCACTAACTCAAATGAGAAAGAATATAAAAATTTATAATATAGATGTAATACATGGACGCACGTATATATCCATATATGTAAATATTCATCCAACAACCTGAAGTTTGTTATGAGCTCATCTTATAAATTATGTATAGATATTATTTAGTGATTTAAATCAACACAAATGTTGAATGACCTGAAGTCGTGTATGTATTTAAATGATCTATACAATAAATAAATTCCTCCAATTGACTAGATCAATGAATAAGAACAAACTCTAATAATCAATATTATCCTCCTACTATTAATATGTATGGTGTATTTGCTAGTATCAATATCATAATGAATCAAAATGAGAATCCAAAGATGATTATTATTTAATGTGACAATGTTTGTCAATATTGAGGGGGAGGATAAAGGGATACAAGCTCATTTTGATCATCAGTGTTCAATATTTGTTAAAATATATAATGATGCAAAATATTAAGTAACATGAATAAATTATCAATAATATTCCTAGTAGACTTTCTCCAATATAGATTTGAACATCTGAAGGATCAGATTATGTAAACCACATCTGAAATATGGTACAAAAGTCAATTTGAAATACTTTTGGAGTAAGTTATAAAGATGTCAAATAAAATAGATGAGTGTTCTTGAAGAAACACTTAAGGGTGCTCTTGAAGAGACTAATGACATGAATGACAAATAACCATAGAAGTGGTTTAGGTACCTAAAACATGATAATTAAAGAGATCTCAATAAATCATGTTTAGAACTGACAACAATTATTCATCGATGATAAATTTATAAATAATAAAATGTTTTGTTTATAAATAGATTAAAAATCTTGAATTAGAAGAAAACATGATTGGCCATCATGAATCCTTTATTAATAGAGAGATATGGACATGTAGTCCGCAAAGTAGTGAAAGTGCTTGAAATGCTTAATATACCCCGAAGGTATAAATATGATTTAAATCATATTAATGATGAAATTACAAAAATTCCTGAAGAATATAAATAACTTTCATGGTTATAATGAGTGAGAAGAACAAAGAACGTAGATTACAACCTACTTTAAGTATTGTTGTAATGAAAATCTTGATATATTTTAAGATGAGTAGATTACTTCCTGCTTTTCAGTAATGTTGTAATGAATTTTTTTTAATTCATAAAAGATGTATAGTTGTAATACGCAAAACTGATTTGAAGCATCAAAAAAAATGAAAGCACATGAACCATTTTTCGTAAAAGTAGCAACAAAATGCATAAAATGCAAATCATATTTGGAAGAAACAATCTTATAAAATTTGATTGTATTGAAGGAAACTATTAGTAAATTGTATTATTAATAAGATACAGAGTTATGGATCCAGAAGTATCCATAATCAATTTGAGTTTTCAAAAGACGAATATGAATTCAGACACTTTTTTTTCCTTAACTAAGATTTTTCCCATTGGGTTTTTATTAGTAAGGTTTTAATGAGGCATTATCTTGATCCAGAAGTCTCTACTCCCCAACAACATTTTAAATAAGTTATAATGTACTCTTTTTCCTTGTTTAAGATTTTTTCCACTGGGTTTTTCTTACTAAGGTTTTAACGAGGCATTATCCTTGACTAAGGTTTTTTCCATCAGGTTTTCCTTTGTATGGTTTTTAATGAACTATTATATTGATCCAGAAATATCAAATTCTATTTGATGCTGTAAATTATTGAAATATGTCATACTATATTGTACTCTTTTTCCTTCACTAAGATTTTATCCATTGGGTTTTTCTTAATAAGGTTTTAATGAGGCATTGTTTTGATCCCGAAGTATCAAACCCTTTAGAAAGAATATCATTTTTAATATGATTTTATAAGTTGCACTCTTTTCCTCGTTCAAGGTTTTTTCCCACTGGGTTTTCCTAACAGAGGTTTTTAATAAGGCAACGGACAATATCTACATCGACTGAATGAATAAATGTAAGCAAGATAACAATGAGGGGGAGCAATCATCATACACATTACAAAAGGGACAATTTCAAGTTATCAGAGGATTCAAGATTTTGAAGATGCATATTCAAGGGGGAGTGTTATAATATATGTAAATATTAATAGTGAATATGCTATATACTGTTTTTGTATTTTAGTCCCACATTGTGGGATTAGTTCTATCCCAAGCTTCTAGGCTTTTATATAAAGGAGCTAATGTAATGAAAATGTATGAAAAATCTCAGTAGTGAATAAAATATTTTCTTCTTTTTTCTTTAATGTCTTCTTATTCTATAACAATAAGTGTTTTTATACAACGGAGACAACTAATGCTTACAACCCAAACCCTATAAGAAACAGTCGCTGGAAGCTGCCCTCCAATATCAGTGTTAATGATGTTGTGGCCCTATCATTCCTTGCTCAATTAAAATGGACATTTCTAGTATGTCATTCTATTATAACCCACGTGTCTTAACTCACATTATTGTCATCCAATATAAACGTCCTTTCCTCGATTATTACGCCTGAATATGAGATAAACCGTACATTCCCACATTGCAGCAACTAAGAAATATAAATTATGGACATTTAGAATAATTCATAGGAAAATGGCTTCGTGGAATAACTTTTGCACCATCTATTTTTCCTTTTTAACTTTGGGTCTACCAGCGTACTCTATGTGTAGTTGTCACCTCATTACCCTCTATTACTATCTTCTTTTAATCTATATCTCTTGATAATATTCTCAAATTTTGGTATTTACTTTTTTTTACCTTGATCTTTCATGCAAGTATACTCTAGAACCCGTAGAAGTGTACTTTGATACTATTCATCATTCCTTTGTGGATCTTATTATGGCTTTCACATAAGCCAAATATAACGTTCTTAAGTTCATACTAATATTCATTTTATTCTATGGGGATTCCTTGTTGTTACTCTACGAGCTCGTAACTATTTTGTTAATAGCCTTGAACTTTAACCTGTCTTACCTAGATAGTCATCCACGTCTACTTCTTATTAAAGTTGGTTTGGTTTTCGCTATTTTTAGTAAAATTATTAAACTTTATAGTCATGAAGCACTTAACTCAAAACTTTTGTCTTTAGAAATAGAAACTTAGATTTTTTTAATTAAATCCAACAATTTATAAGTAAGAGTCAAGTTTTTATAGTATGAACAGACATCAAATAATTTTTCCCTTTTAAGCCTTTTCATAACAAACCCTTTTACTTTTTCTTTAAAAGTACAATAACTCAAACCATTTATTAGTTTTGCATTTTAAAACTCAACTGTTGTACAAAACTAGTTTTCAAAAAAGGCATCGTTACAATGTTTCTAAAGCATCTTTTATAACTTTAAATAATATAAACTTGAGTAGACAATGACAACTTCAATTCTATTATTTTCCTATTACTCATACTATTTTCATTTTCAACTTTAGAGGAGACTCTAATAGCATAAAGGTTGACTTTTAAAACATGTGTAATCAATGTGCACAATTATGGAAAAAAATATTTTTTCCTTTGTTTTTCCTCTGATATTTCTATTAGATTACAAACATTATTTTAAACCCTAACGTCGTTTATATATATATATATATATATATATATATATATCCTAATGTTACTACTATTTAAATTTCTTCTTCCTAAATTTCTCTTGTTTAAATGGCTTCTCCATGTATAGCTCTCTTCCTCTTTGGTTGTTTTCTTCATTGCAGTACATTCGCCTATTGCTTTAGCCATTGGGCTTTTTTTAATTAACATGAACAATGTGTTTTTGTGTATAAATTCATTTTAGTTGTTTTTCTCTGTATTTTCCTTATACGAGAACATTCTTCCTACTCATTATCTGCATTCTTTCCCTTTCATTCTCTTTACTCCATTTAAAACTAGTAAGACTTCCTATTGTGCACCCCTTAAAAGAATTCTAAAACATCAAATTTCAAAACTAGAAAAATTATCGAGCTATACATACGCTCAATTTTTTATTTATTCCAAAAGAAATGCCATTTATTAAACCCTTTTTACTGAAATTTTTGGTTTGAACAGTTTTAATTTCAACTAGAGATTTTATTTAAATAAAATACAAAAAGGCATTTTATTTTACTGTAAAATTTTATTTTCTTACTTTTCAAAAATAGGGTTTTTCTACTTTTAAATAAATCCTTTGAAAATCATTTCGAATATTTTTATGGAGATTTAATACCTTTTTATTAAATTCTTCCATATGAGGTCGAATTCAGAGTGGGTTTTATTTGTCCATTTTTTGGACTTTTCTTATTTTCTACTTACTTGTCGACTTATCTTCTTTTAGAATATATTAAAAATTCGGTTATCATCTTGGAATGATTACTATACACCTTCCTTTGGGAACTAGCTCAATTCTTACTTCTGGAGATCTACAACATATAGATTCTTTACTTTCCATTTATCTAGATCTAACATACGCCACTAATGGGCAATCCTGTAACGATCCACAACCATAGGGCAAGCTAAGCCCAACAAGTGAGTCAAGTACTATCTAACTTCAGAGACCCTTTTATACGTCGCGTTCATGCTCTTCTTAGGTAAACACCATTCGGTACAACCTATCTCCCATGGGGCGATTGGGATATGCATATATTTTAATTCTATCTATTGTTCCAACTCATAGTCGCCTCATCCATTTTTTGAAATATGGTTTCAACTACTTCTATAATCAGAATTTGTAGAGTTTGGCGTATAATATATATATATATATATATATATATATATATATGTATATATGTGTGTGTGTGTATGATTATAGGTAAAAATACAATTATGTTCGCTCAATGTATCATAATTTCTATGATTAACTCACCTATGCTCTGATATCAAAAGTAACAACCCACACATTAATTGGCCAGAATTTTCACTAAAACGAAAATCCAAGTCCATTAGGATACAGATCGTTGTTGGTGGTATATGTTATAAAGAAAAGTATATCAGAGAGCTGTCAAAAAGAACTCACAACGGAATAATAAATTGTAATAAAATACATATGTAGTGAATAAGGCCAATACCTTGGGTATCTAGTATCATTGTCAGCGCAAAACATACATAAGAAAAATTGTCCTTCCACCGTTCCTATCTTGTACCAGTACATGTCCCTCTAAATCTATCATATGGGTTGTAATGAGGGAAGTGTCAAAGCAACATTCCGACGACTGGTAAATTGCATACTTTATTCATAATACTAGTTTATATAGCGATTTTCTATTACATATTATGTAAATTATTTAAGCTTAGTCGCTTTGACTGCATGTACGCGTACGATACGCCCAACCTACTCGAGGTTTATAGTAGATATATACATATGTATAAATATAAGCAATAGAGTCCCCATGGACCAGGATACATTCTTCACGAGTATCTGTAACTCTGCACCACGTCGGGAATCTAGCAATAGTGCCTAGGTCGAACTGTCCGCGTACACCAAAGAACCTCTCATAGTGCCTAATAATGGCATTACAATTATTTAGCCGTATTCTTATTTGTCTCAAACTCTCATCTAAGGGTTATTTAGCCAACCTCCTAACGACAAACAAACAAACTAACAAACTTTGAAGCAATTGCACATCCCATATGGAACCTACATTAGTAGGATATGTTGTTCGTCTCTAGGCGTAATCCACGTCTTTCTAACCGCTCTAGAACCGATCGCGCTCTTGACATATGTGTACATCCCTACTCCTCAAATATATGATATTAACCATGCTAACAGAGCGTTGAGCTCACACCCACCGTCCCATTTTGTTTGCCTAATGCAAACCGAGGAAATGCCCACTTGATTATTTACTACCCTATATTGTGATTAAAGTAGACCCTAATTGGACAATTAAGACTTCAAAGCTGAGACAAACTCACTTTGCTATATTTCCGTCACTCATATGCGAATGTATATCCTACGGGTCCTATGGAGATGTCCCACATTAGTACAATGTATACAAAACTGTTGGTAACCCCTTGCGGAGGACAGACTTCTGTTGTGTAACATTATTGACATCGCATTCCAACCATTACTAATAATTGTGTCATTAGTAGTTAATTTAAATATTTTCTATCTGATAATTCACCCCCCTCATAAATGTATCCTTAAGACTATATTATTTTAACTGGAAAATCATTACGCCTCCCTAAGTTCAATTATCTGTATTCATTTACTTTTACACGAACTTACTTGCTATTTCACTAATGCTATTAAATGTCATCTACTTCTTCTTTCTAATTTAATAGTTTAAATATATTTTATTACTTCAGTTTTAGTTAATACAATTAGGTATAATTTATTGCTTCTTTTGAACTATTACATTTAAATATACTCCTTGCTTCTTTTTAACCATTTACCGATTCCTTTCAATCAGTACATACTTTTCTTGATTAGTATAATTTTCCTAATTCCTTATTCTGTTATCTTATTCTTACTTTCATCGCTTATTGTTTATTTTCTAACTTATCTCAAATCATGTATATTAAATTGACAACGAGATTACTGCTATTATTTTTATTTAAATAATTTGATTTTACAATTAGGAGTTTCTACATTTTAAAGCATTGGAACTATATCTTCCCAAAGAAAATGTTAGCACTATAATTCCCCATAAATTATCTAAGAGTGGATTTAGTGTTTGGAGTTACAAGGAATTATCTTTTTTTTTATTGAAATAGACAGTAGAAATACGGTAAACATTCATATTTTTCACATTTTCTTTCCTTTAGGCATATTTCTTGTTATTTCAAATAATACTTCTTCATACATAATTATAAAGCTTGATAGTTTATGGAAATTTACGTAGGAACATCTTCATTCCAATGAATTAAAATATTAAATTAAACCCCAATCCAATTTGTAACAGTCTTCAATTCATGTTTAATAAGGCATAACATTCAAACAAATATAGAATTAACATACAATCTTATTAATGACTTATTTCATAACTTTTAGGGACTACTTTCACCCTTAAATTCCAGATTTATGTGCATACAACATTTAATCAATGCTGACAATTTAGAAAATATATAGGCAATGATCTTATGCTCATTATGTATATATGTAAGCCTATAATTCCAAAATTTACGTTTTAGGCATAAAAGTAATAGATTCACAATGATATAAATCTAATATTATATAAAAATATATAATTTCCCATCCAACTCTAAGCTTTCAAATCTCCGTATCTAAATCTTATTTTCTGATCGACTCCCTTTCTTTCTACCAAAATATGTATCAAGAGTATATACATATTTATTAGAATTATAGATTTGAGAAGAAATTTGAATTAAATATAGAATTAGATTTATAATTTACCTTTTATTTTGGAGAATTGATTCGACCCTATTCTTCTTCTCATTTGTTTTCCATTATTCTCTGTGTGTGTGTGCATGTATAAACTAATTTACAATTTCTACAATTCTTAGGATCTGTGAAGAAGAGTAAATGACAAAGCTTCGCTCCTTGATTTAGTAATATGAGAAGAAAAGTGAGGGATTCAGCTTATATTTATAGGCATTCGAATCAATTCTATCTGTTAGATTATATTATATTGAATCTAGGCCATTTGATCTTGGTTCATTGTCAACTGTCGGGCATCCACTAGTCGACCTCTTTACTTTCACCGATCGACTACTATTAGTCGGTCGGTTGAACTTAGGATGTCGACCGGTGGCTATTGTATTTTGTTGCTTGTTTTGTTTAAATTTTTTCCTAATTTTATTTGATTTGACAGTAATAATTTCTTTAACATTAAGGATCCGTTTAACATCCACTTTAACATTAAATTAGTGATATTTGTTTCCTTATCACATTTTTCATAACCTTCGATCCAAAATTTTAAAACTTCAATAACTTTTTCACTTGAACCCTGATCATTAAACTTTATATATATAATTGATCAAAAAATCATTACGAATACAACGCTTCAAGTTACATAGCCAAATTAGGACGTTTGTAAAAATTCCTTTTTTAAGCTTTCATACTTATTTAATAATTATTTTTAATCAACTACTGTTTATTTTGCGGGGTGTTATATCATCCGTTGGTCATATTGTTTCTCTCCATTCCAATGGACCTGATAATAACAACGTCATCACCCCATAAAGAATCAACTAGGGTTAAGTGTAGAAAGATCATAACATATACCCTTTTATTAAAACCATGCATAAGATCCTTAATCACCAACAAATCTGAAGGTATTAATTAAGAATAAATATCTTTCTTTTTCTTAACATGAGTGATACTTTATTCAAGAAAAAAACTATTTTTGATGTCTCAGGAGCTCGAACCCACGACCTTTAGTACCTCTGTCTAAAGCGTTACAACCCAAACCACTTGAGCTAGAGGTCCTTGACCATGACTAAATATCGCGATCCTACCATTTGATAGAAACGCATCCCTATTTGACATAACATTAGCGTCATCATTCAAGAACCTATAACATACTCGCAAAGCCTTCCTTCTTTGATTAGAAAACTTAACATTAGAAGAGGTCTCTCTAACCATAGAAATATATTATTGGAAACAGAATGAGACAGAACAAGGCGAATAAAACCATGAAGTACAATGACATGACAACATTACGATAGAAAATATAAAATTGGAAATATGATAGTCCTCCATCATCTGTAGATAATATAATAAACCTCGAGTTAGGCTAGAAACAAGCTGTAAGTGTAACAATGTACATAATGTGAAACAGTCTGAGTGTCATGTATACATGTGATATGTATAAGGTTAAAAATATGTCACATACACGCTAATCTATACCCGCCCACATCTCATTGCACATATAGCGATAACACACGTGTCACGGATCAAATAAATAATACTCACAATTATGACTCTAATCGACCAAGGAATTGCTCTTATTCATATTTACGAGTTGTTTCTTTATTATTATTATTCACACTATTTTATGTTTACAAATGAACAAGGTATGTCTCAAGTGAGTTTTACTTGATTTCACTTTATTAGACACCACATCAACATCAAGATATTCGACATATTTCATCCGCATACCCCTCGATCAGTATTATGGGTGTCCTACATGATCTCTTCTTTGCACCATCTATCTCATCTTGTCCTTAGTAAAGCATAGACACGATATTAATTTTTTAATATGGAGCATGTAAGATGTATTCCTTATACATTGACAATAGGAATTTTCATACATGCTATAATGTCTATAATATCACACTTTGCTTATGTATTTTGATATATATAGCAAGTATCAAATCCAAATATTACTATATGGTAATGGAGAGTGTTCCTGAGTATTTACGAAATACTAGAGAATTATTTATAGAAAAAATGAACTCCTTATGGCAGAATGCGTGGACTTGAACCATATAAGTGATATCTGAGTATAGTATATTAATCAAATGTTCATGTTCAAGCTTAAGTTAAGATATTTAAGTTACAGATGTTCCATAAAAATAAGCAGTGACTGATTAAACCAAAGGCTAAGCACATCGCGTTAAATATCACTGAATAAAAGGAGTATAAATAAACGCACAAATTTGTAACCGAGTTAGAGGTGATTCTAAATATTGAGAACCCCATAACAATGTTATATAATAACAATGCTATAAAATAGTTCATAAAAACCCTAGAACTCACTAGAAGTTGAAAGACACACTACGAAAGTTCCACATGATAAGATAGTTTATCAACATCGAAGAGAGTTAATTGACATAGTAGACAATTAAGGCAAAATAGAATACCTGTTTCTAAAGGGATTGGCCCTATTAATTTTGAGAAAACCATTAAAAGAGATAGGAAAAGAACCCATAATTGACCCCAAGAATAAGTGGAAGATTGATAGAGTTAGGGGTATGCCCAAAAAGCAATTATGTAATTTGTTACATATATCTAACTCGATAACTAATGTTGTTCATAATAAAGATGTTTGATTTCTATTATATACTTTGTTATATTGTGATATTATTAATTAAGTAATTAATTTAAAGTATATTAAATAGAAAATCCTTAAATGATATGTTATATGCAGTAATTACAATGAATTGTAAACATGAGTCGCATTAAAAATAACATATTATTTTTAATATTCCTAGTCAAGGTTTTACGAGATAAAACATCGATACATCCGTTAAATGTTTTAGGTAATGTATTACTCATAACTCATGGGGATTAAAAGGGTAATGTACTAATAGTTATTGGATACTATAGAATGACTCACTCAAGAGTATTCTATTGGTTAGTATAATTGAGGTTAAATAGAGAACCTCGAAGTGACGATATTTCAGTTCTCTCGATTGAGAATACTGATGAACTTCACCGTGGACACTACACTTTGACTATAGTTAAATCATAGCATGATGTCCATTGAACAGCTCTGAGTTGAAGTAAAGGAAGTGAAATACTACTCAATAGAGAATTCACCCCCTCTGTTATATGAGGTTTGTATCACGGTTAATAGTATTCAACTCAAAGTCAAAGTTTATGGTAAGAGCAATGCAACTAATAGTAATTATTATTATTAACCAATGTGCATTTAAATGTGCATATTTTTACCACCATATTTAATCTACATAAATTAAATAAATGATCATATTGGGTATTTTAACATGTTTAAATCAAAATTCAGATTATTTTCAAATCGTTATATGTTCATCTTCATATAAGGGCAAAATGGTCATTTTTATTCATATATTAATTTGAGAAATTTTAATTGAAAATTTCTACATTATTTTGTAGAAATTTGGCTATACAAACGGTTTCATGAAGATATATGCATGCACAAGAGTGAAGATAAAGGAATGAAGATGGAAATAATTCAAAGGAATGATAATGGAGGACATCGCCTACCCACTTACCTTAATGTAAAAATTAGAGCTAATCCACATGCAAATGGCCATTAAATCTTCATGCACACTTAATGGATGATTACTTTATGCTAATGATTATTTGGCTTCCATACTTCCTAAGAGGGTAGTTTGGGTAGTTCTGAAAAAATGAATTAGGGTTTTCAAACATGTATAAATACCCCTTATCTTCATATAATTAGTCTATCTTCTTTAGTCTCTCTTAGGACCTCTTCCTTTTAGCTTAGTTTAGGATCAAATAAAAGAAAGCTTTTTTTTTTCATGGCTACTTAGCCATTTTTATTTTCATGTAACTTTCATTTTTAATGCAATGTTAATTAGTGCTCTTTTTTATTTACATGTTTTTTTTACCTTTCATGTTAGTAGTTAGTTTATTTTTCATGCAAGTAGAATAGCTTTTCCTTTACTTTGCTTACATTTCTTTTGGTTTCATGTTGCATTCTACTTGTGTTGATATGACAACACAAATGAAAGGCTAATCCCTTCAATTTAGGGGTAATGAAGCCTCTAATCATGTAGCTTCAATATTTTGATAGTTATTGCTCTCTTTTGTGCTTAAATGAATGTTGATGTGATTTAGTGTTTTATATTGAATTTGATAGTCTATGTTGTTCATAACAAATAGGCTATGCTTAAACAATCACAAACAATAATACCTCTTCATCTACATATGATGATGGTAATGAAGTGAATATTGAAATTAAAATTTGATAGCCTGTATTTCTAAACAATGGTTAATGGGCCATGTTTAAAATAGATTTTATTTTCAACTTGTTGTCATTTTTCATAAGAGTTAAAAGTTGTTTAAGAGGTGTGTTGTAGTTTGATGGCATATGTTGAGCTAATTAATGACACAAATAGGTCATACTTATGATAAACACATCAATTAAACTAACTAATGATCAAAAAAGAGAGATCATAATTTCATGTTTAGTTGAACTATATGATCTGAAGAGTGGAATTCTCTAAATTGTTATTTAACGCTCATATTTTATCAAATTTCTTTTGTTAGTTAATTAGTTTCTTTAAATTTTTAGTTCACATTCTTCAAATTCTTGGTTCAATTTGATTGAATAGAAATTTAAAATCCAACAGTTCTCTGCGGATAGACCCGTACTCGCCACGTACTAACTTTTGTACGCCATTCGCTTGCGGTTAATTTTTATTTCAAAATTTGTTTGACGGGTTTCTAAATCGATATAATTTTCGTCGCTGAACAAATTTTTGACGTCGTAGCCGGGGAATTTGTTTTGATTTTATTTTCTATTCTTCGAATTATTTTGTTTGATTTTGTGTGCTTATTTGCATATTAAAAAAATTGTTGTGTGATTGTTTCTTGCATTTGTTTGTGTGTTTGTTTGCATTTGTTTTCTTTTCATTTTGCATTTGCATTGCTATTAAAAAAAAGATTCAATTTCAAAACAAAAAAAAACATTTTATTTCCTTTTTTGACAAATTGCATTTCATTTACAACTACAATTTTCATTTTACAAACTTCTTTTACAATTTGCCTTTTCTATTTACAATTCTTTTGGCCCTACCTACTCTGCACTCTACTTCTTCTCTGTGCACATTTCATTGTTGTGCAATTTAAAGTGCTCAATTAGTCCTCTGTGCACATTTCAGCCTTATACAACTGAATCACTTTCACCTTGCTGTTGCCAAATCACTTTCAACTTTCTTGCTTTTCACCATCTCTGGCCCATTCCCATTCCCATTCAAACAAGCTTCAAGCTTCAAGCTTCAACCATCACCATATCCTACCAGATCCTCCTCCAGCTCAACATACTTCAATTACACCCATTTAACACTTGACCACAAATACACAGTCACAAACTTCTGCCACCAACCATTTCTAACAGCACTGACATTTCTGCCATCAACCATTAATACTGACCATCATACTAGCCACTGCTCATCCACCAACCCCCTTCAAACTACAACAGCACACTGTCTACCTCGACCCGATCAAACAGCTCCACTCCCCATACCATAATGCACTTCCATACAACAATTACCAGACTTCAACATTCCTCCACCCCAAACACTTGCTATCCAGTGTCTTGCTCCATACATCAAACAAGCTTTTGCCCCTGTATAAAAAACTGCTGCACCATCTCTTTTAACTGCCGCGCCACGAGCGCCTTCATCTTCATATCACTGATCATCTCATTACCCACTTACTTGCTCACTTTATCAATTTCCACAGTTTCAAAACATCCTTCTGACAACAACAGCAAGGTCATCACAATTCACTGTCTTTCCCCATCTCACAACACCACCACCATCCACTTCATCGCGCAAACACTGCCTCACGACTTCCTGCAATCACTCCACATTCTCCTCGCCTATCGACTTGCAATCAACCACAACGCAAGTTCGTGACTTGACTTCTGAACAGCAACCGGAATTGACTACCCCACAACCAAATCGCCAGCTATCGAAGTACTAATGCGGCTCAATTCAATTCATATTCGATTCGCGAGTCATCTTGTTGGATTCGTTTTCGATTTTGTGGTTGGAAAAGAGGAGTTTACTAGAGATTTTTTTTTAACCTTTACTAACGCGTTGAACACAGAAGGGAAAAAAAAGACGCGTGAAATAAAAAGGGGTTTTGAGGGGTTTGGGGGGGTGGTTGGGGTTGGTGCTAAGGGAATTTAAAAGGGCCTTGGGCTCGTGGGTATATCTTCTATTTCTTTAAAAAACAAAAAAAACAAATGGGCTGATTCGTTTGTTTAATTTCTTTTTAATTGTTTCCTTCTTTCTTTGGTTTTTGTTTATTGTTAGTTTCCTTGTTTTATTTTTCCTTTGTTTTCCAATTTGTTTATTTTAATTTTTTCCTTTATTTTAAGTTTTCTTTTGCAATAATCTTTTTGTTAAAAAAGAAAAAAGAAATATATATATATATATCGTTGGTTTTGTTTTATTTATTTTGATTTTATTTGTTTTACTTCTTTCATTTAAAAAAAATAAAAAGAAAAGGATGTACATATATCTTATTTTTATTTTCAGGTTGCTAAAACAGATTGAAAAAATTGCTTGCTTCGCTCAAGTGCTGCCAAAAAAATAAATTGCTTGCTTATAAAAAAAAATCGCTGTGACGACCCGCCCTTCTACTACCAGAAAGACGTATCATCATTAAGAAAGAAAGGGATAGAAATAGAAGAGAAAGAAAAGAAAAGAACAACAGTGTGATGCCCCACCTCTATACCCACGCTAGCCAAGAACATTACGGTGAATGCTGTCGACTAGCACGGAGAATAAGGCTGTTGAGGAGAGACCATCCGTGTAATTGCTTTGTACTAGCATCGATATGTCAGATAGTATAACATGCAATACTTTATCAAGAGGAGATCCGACATACTGACACAAACTCAAAGCTACTACACAGTGGCCATAATATCTTTGGAAACAAATACAGAAATAAACATGACATAAATCAGTCATAGATAATTCATATCACAAAGGCGGAAGAAGATATGAATATATATAATTAACACATGGAAGTGTATATCAGAGTAGTGGTCAAAAAGATCCATAATAATACAAAGAGTAGCAACACGTGCTAGACAAAAGAATAAGTATACATCATAGAGTCTGTATCTCAAATGTATACAACAAAAACTACTAAACTAAAGTAGTTAGCCAAAAGTCAGAAGATGGTTCCAGATAGGAAGCCATGAGGAAGCACCTGTAATATCTCAGTCTGACCCGAGTATTATTTAATAAGAAAATAATAAACGGATCAGTCTAGCTATAAATATCAGATAACATGATATAGAATTAAGAGATATGGCATAAACATATGATAATCATAATGCCAAGCTGTGATATATAAGTAATTGAAAATCAACAAGAGATTAATCAATTTCACAATAATCTACTCAAGGATCAAAAGGAATGTCATACTCCTAATTTCATTCACCAAGCCACAATAATTGATAAATCAAATCAATAGAAATCACGAAGATAGGTGAAGCATAAATTCCAGAATTCAATACACGAAATCCAGAAATCACAAGAAAAAGGATGGCCAATCCCTTAAAAATGAGCCGGAGCTCCTCCAGACAGGGTATAGTCCCCCATTGCGGACATTGAGCCGAAGCTCCTCCTGGTGAGTCAAAACTCCTCCTAACAGGGTATAGTCCCCCATTGCGGACATTGAGCCGAAGCTCCTCCTGGTGAGTCAAAACTCCTCCTGACAGGGTATAGTCCCCCATTGCGGACATTGAGCCGAAGCTCCTCCTGGTGAGTCAAAACTCCTCCTGACAGGGTATAGTCCCCCATTGCGGACATTGAACCGAAGCTCCTCCTGGTGAACCGAAGTTCCTCAAAAATGAAGTATCGTCCTCGACATGGACAAAGAGACATCGCACATTGCTAGTCTAAATCACAAAGATGATCGTCATGATGAATAGAGAATTTCGATTACAGTAAGCTAGTAAATATATGAGCTTAGCTTCATGTCCCATAACCACTAGCTTAACTTAAATATTTACGAACAAATTGTAGGTCTCCACTAGAAAATTGTCACAAGAGATTCAATCGAACAAGTCCAAGAATTAACCGACAAAGTGAACCAAGCGTTTCATACCACTTGTTTTACTAAGTCGTTTAATTAGATTTCTCATATGAGTGAGGTAAAAGTTTATATATACTAATAGATTGGAAAACGGTTTTATAAACGAATTTGGTATTAAAATAGTATTGAAATCGTTTGAGGAAAGAGTTTTGATATTTACTACTAGTATAGAAAACCTTTATATTTTTAAGTGACAAATCATAGAAGTGATTGTAGAAACAATCAACTCATAAAGATTCACATTCAAAGACGTGAATAAAATCCAAAGAAATCGATACCGAATCCATCAAAATGGATATTCCCATAAATCACGAAGAAAATGTCATTAAAGTCGATAATAAGTGATAATAACAAAAGGGAATTAACACGAATCGATTGAAGTTGGAATTCTCAAGCAAATAGGCAAAACTTGCAAATAGGAGCACGTCGGTCGACCGGACTCCCTGAGTCGGTTGACCGAACCAAGGGTTGGAAGTGCCCGGGGCACCAGGTCAGTCGATCGGCCCAGGGGCTCGGTCGGCCGAGGCCTGTATTCGGCGCTTCCAAACAGAGGCAGGAAGTGCCTGGATAGCAGGTCGGTCGACCGGCCGAGGGGCTCGGTCGGTCGAACCTGTTGCCAGCACTCCCCTGCCCTAATTCAAAGGAGGTGCAAGCTCGATCAAATTGCATTCGCTCGAGCAACGGCGCTAAGGGTTTATGCCTATCGACTACCCGGCCCTAAAAGCTCTTCGATGCACAATCAAAAACACATTCAAACATCAAAGTTAGGATTTTTAAAGATTTGAACCCAAAACACTAAAAATTGGAATATTCACCAAATCAATCCAAACCAAAAGCAAATGCACACGAATAAGTGTTAGGAATTCATACCTAACAATCGAAGATAAATATAAGCATAGATGTGAGATAAAAATCTCACCTTTGAATCCGAAAACAATGAATGAGAAGCTTGAAGACGAAGGAAGATCAACCACACTTCAATCTCAACACGAGAAGCTTGAATCTAGGCTTAAAAGAGAAACATTTCCTAAATTAGGTTTAGGAATTTTCTGAAATTGAATGGAGAAAGAGTTGGAGAAGATGAAGGAGATGCTTACCAATGGGTTCACTTGAGTTTGGAGCAAGAAGATGGATTTGCTAATGGAAACTAGGGCTTAGGATTTCCTAATTCTTTTTCTCTTCTCCCATTTTTGCTTGAGCTTGAGTGTTAGGAAAATAGAAAAGAAGTGAATGAAGAGGAGAGGGGTTGGGACTGAATACATAAGTGGGCTCAGCCCAAACCAAAACCCTAAGTGAAAAGTAGCAAAATTCAACTTTCTCCAAACATATCGAAGCTTATACTCAAAAAGGTCGCAAACGGCATTTTGAACTCAATGGGGGTGGTCTCGAGTCCTAATTCGGCTGTTTGCAAAAAGTAGCTTTTCGGACTAAAATCCGACTAATGATAAAATATTTAAATATAAAATCAATAAATATGTGGGTTGTTACAGACTCCCTTCCTTAAAGAAATTGCGTCCTCGCAATACTTAAGAGGAAAATAAGAAGTAACAACCATGGAAGCATATCAACACAAAAGAAAACTTGAAATAGGAAGTTCACCATAAAGTGCACGAAAGAGTTAGCAAGAAATCTGGTGAAACTTCAATTTCCATAATATTACCGGGCTCAAGAATGAAAACCGGAATCCCTAAGGCATTTCCGTAGATAAAAGACGTGGGGAACGTCAAGAATAGCAGAAAATTGAGCCGGTGCAACGGCGTAGTACAAAAACGGTACGTCCGAGGAACTAGAAACTCAAATAATTTGGGACATCAGCGTAGTACAAAAACGGTATGCCCAATGAACCAAAGCAAAGACATTGATGTAGTACAAACGGTACATCCAAAGAATCAAAAGCAAAGACATTGATATAGTACAAACGGTACATCCAATGAATCAAAAGCAAATACATTGATGTAGTACAAACGGTACATCCAATGAATCAAAAGCAAAGTCATTGATGTAGTACAAACGGTACATCCAATGAATCAAAAGCAAAGACATTGATGTAGTACAAACGGTACATCCAATGAATCAAAAGGAAAGACATTGATGTAGTACAAACGGTACATCCAATGAATCAAAAGGAAAGACATTGATGTAGTACAAACGGTACATCCAATGAATCAAAAGCAAAGACATTGATGTAGTACAAACGGTACATCCAATGAATCAAAAGCAAAGACATTGATGTAGTACAAACGGTACATCCAATGAATCAAAAGGAAAGACATTGATGTAGTACAAACGGTACATCCAATGAATCAAAAGCAAAGACATTGATGTAGTACAAACGGTACATCCAATGAATCGAATAGCAAAGTCTTGGTTCCCCTCCAGGAATCACAAGAATATGAGTATTAAAAAGAAAGAATTTCTTTTAAATAATCTTCTTTCCTGAAAAGTTTAAACTTTCAAATTACATTTATCATTATGTAATAATCTTTCTAGAAAAATTTACTATTTTCAAGTTAATATACTGTGTCTGATTGTCTCATCAAAGCGTTTAGGAAATTCCTATCAATAACGTTGATCAAGCGCATCGACCAAAATTCTTAAAACACTAAATGGGCAATACAATCACAAAATCGTATTCTATAGGATAAGTAAGTTTCTCAAAAACTTCTAAGAATATTCTTTGTTCGTTTTAAGAACAAAAATCCGGTAATACTTATAAATAAATCTTATGAAAAAGATTTTGCAAAATTTTAAATTGCTATTCTCATCCAAAAATCAATAAATAAAAGAATGGTCTCATCGAAATATTCATAGAATATTTGACATATAAAATGGATGAAATAAGCTGGACAAACTGAATGACAAAATAAGTCATTCATAGGAATCATAACAAGTGCGGAATGCGGTAAGTGGAATGCTAACTTCCGCAACTCGTAGCAAATGAAAACCGGTGGTAAGGTCAAACTGAAAAGACCTTAGCACCACCCAAAGATTACTTAGGTGATAAATCCTAAGACAAGCTCAAAAATACCGGAAAATTTCTCAAACTACATGAATGAGAGAAATAACACTTTCCTTATAAGTGGGCTTAAGGAATAAAATGATGCCATCAAGTTGAAATCAAAATCATAAAGGAAAAATAGAAATATGCTTAACAGATTGAAAATGTCAAAGATGAATAGTCCACACGGGACAAATAGGATATGTGCTTCACAACGATTAAGCCAATCCTTACAAAAATCAATTCCGAAGCCTAAGTAAAAATATCGGCTCGGAAAGATAAATCACATAAAATAATTTCGACATCAAATAAAAGCGAATTGAGTGTTGCAGATCTACCATCCGGATTCGCAATCCTCAAAGAAGTCATCAAGCACAAAATATTTTCAAAGAAAAGAATCGACAAGTTCTTTTGATACAAAATAGTGAGATGAAACCCATATCAAAAAGAACTCAAATAAGAAGATCACAAGATAAAACAATGCCATCAAGGATTGAGTGAAAAATACCTTGACTAAGAGAATAGTTGCTAGGGGCTTGCAGCTTTCCTTCTCTCCTGCTTTGACGCTTGGGACACGAAGAGATATAATGATCCGCACTTTTGCAATAGCGGCAAGAAATAGGCCTTGGACACCTATTTATATAGTGGTCCCTAGAGCCACAATTGTAGCATTCTCCGCGATTAGGGATGGGAGCATTTGCTATAGAAGTCTCTTGCTTCGCCCTCTTGTTAGGATTAGGACTTTCAAACCTAATAAAGGGATGCCTCTTCTTGTTGTTGTTGGAGTTCGGTTTGGCACTCCCAACCTCGACATCAATTTCTCTATCGGCCTCTTCAAGACGAAGAGCGATATCAATAAGTTGATCAAATGAAACCTCAAGTTTCAGGAGTAATGACTTCTTAAGATTCTTATTCAAGCCATAGACAAATCTCTGATTTTTCTTCAATGGGGTGTTAATGTATTCAACCCCGTATTTGGATAGAGATTCGAAAGATGCGACATAGTCTGTCACAGAAGATTCACCTTGAACAAGGTCAATAAAACGCCGGGCCAAAGTTACCTTTTCAGCCTCCGGCACAAATTTCAATTCGAATCTTTGCCGGAATTGCTCCCAAGTGAGATCCGCCTCAACGATTTTTGAAACCAAAAGCTCATACCAATCTAATGCTCTTTCTTGGAGCATACTAGAAGCCACTTGGACTCGATGAAGGTCAATAAGGTTCATGCGAGAAAAGATGCGATCGCATGATTTAAGCCAAGCTTGAATTTCTATAACACTCTCGAATCCCCTGAATGGCCTTCCACCCAAATCGGTGTAGTCTCTGCACAAGCGTGCAAAACCGGATCTAGGATGAGTAGGCTCTGGAATGGGTCCGGCTGCTTGAGCGTTCTTTACTAAATCAAGAAGTTGCTGGGCAGACATAAATACTCCATCCTGGGGAGTAGCACTAGATTGACCGGCGCTGGGACGGCCTGGTCTAACCATTTCTCTTCTTTAAGAAAGAAAGAAAGAAGAGGAAAAGGTTACTCTTAAAATAAATATCAAGCAATCTTGATAGATAAAACAAGGAATCATAAAAGAAAGTAGGATACAACGGTACGAAGACCCGAATAAAATCCTGAAGCACAACTCCTAAGAAAGACTTAGGACATGATCCTTGATAAATTATTCTATATTGTTCCGAAGTTTGGCTCTGATACCAAGCTGTGACGCCCCACCTCTATACCCACGCTAGCCAAGAACATTACGGTGAATGCTGTCGACTAGCACGGAGAATAAGGCTGTTGAGGAGCGACCATCCGCGTAATTGCTTTGTACTAGCATCGATATGTCAGATAGTATAACATGCAATACTTTATCAAGAGGAGATCCGACATACCGACACAAACTCAAAGCTACTACACAGTGGCTATAATATCTTCGAAAACAAATACAGAAATAAACATAACATAAATCAGTCACAGATAATTCATATCACAAAGGCGGAAGAATATATGAATATATATAATTAACACATGGAAGTGTATATCAGAGTAGTGGTCAAAAAGATCCACAATAATACAAAGAGTAGCAACACGTGCTAGACAAAAGAATAAGTATACATCATAGAGTCTGTATCTCAAATGTATACAACAAAAACTACTAAACTAAAGTAGTTAGCCAAAAGTCAGAAGATGGTTCCAGATAGGAAGCCATGAGGAAGCACCTGTAATATCTCAGTCTGACCCGATTATTATTTAATAAGAAAATAATAAACGGATCAGTCTAGCTATAAATATCAGATAACATGATATAGAATTAAGAGATATGGCATAAACATATGATAATCATAATGCCAAGCTGTGATATATAAGTAATTGAAAATCAACAAGAGATTAATCAATTTCACAATAATCTACTCAAGGATCAAAAGGAATGTCATACTCCTAATTTCATTCACCAAGCCACAATAATTGATAAATCAAATCAATAGAAATCACGAAGATAGGTGAAGCATAAATTCCAGAATTCAACACACGAAATCCAGAAATCACAAGAAAAAGGATGGCCAATCCCTTAAAAATGAGCCGGAGCTCCTCCAGACAGGGTATAGTCCCCCATTGCGGACATTGAGCCGAAGCTCCTCCTGGTGAGTCAAAAATCCTCCTGACAGGGTATAGTCCCCCATTGCGGACATTGAGCCGAAGCTCCTCCTGGTGAGTCAAAACTCCTCCTGACAGGGTATAGTCCCCCATTGCGGACATTGAGCCGAAGCTCCACCTGGTGAGTCAAAACTCCTCCTGACAGGGTATAGTCCCCCATTGCGGACATTGAGCCGAAGCTCCTCCTGGTGAGTCAAAACTCCTCCTGACAGGGTATAGTCCCCCATTGCGGACATTGAGCCGAAGCTCCTCCTGGTGAACCGAAGTTCCTCAAAAATGAAGTATCGTCCTCGACATGGACAAAGAGACATCGCACATTGCTAGTCTAAATCACGAAGATGATCGTCATGATCAATCGAGAAGTGTCGATTACAGTAAGCTAGTAAATATATGAGCTTAGCTTCATGTCCCATAACCACTAGCTTAACTTAAATATTTACGAACAAATTGTAGGTCTCCACTAGAAAATTGTCACAAGAGATTCAATCGAACAAGTCCAAGAATTAACCGACAAAGTGAACGCAAGCGTTTCATACCAGAAAGACGTATCATCATTAAGAAAGAAAGGGATAGAAATAGAAGAGAAAGAAAAGAAAAGAACAACAACAACAGAATCTCACAGCGGAACGGAACAAAATATAATATATCACATAAATATTTCATAGTTTTACATATATCAGAGTTATACAATATCAATACACATGACAGTTATACATACATCTATCGCTACATACATCAGAGATACAGTACACAACAACTACAGACACAGCGGAACTAGATAGATATCTACATACGTCTGGGACTCCTGCTCCAAGCTCCTCCAGAAATCAAAGTCCATAACCTATCACTTGGCTACTCATAAAAATTTGAGTACCCAAGAGTTTATGAAAAACAAAATATAAACTCCAGGTCAGACATGAGTCTGGTATGAGTAAACAGTTTAAAGTTGTTTAACTTTGAAAAAAAAACATTTGAAAATAAAGGTATCACGTAAGACTCCCCACAAATAAACACGGGTAAGCTTTTACCTTACGCTAACCAAAACATTTCATAGGAAATCCAGTGATATTATAATAGTGTCTAGGGTTTTCAAGTAAATAGAAAATAGCCGAAATTGTTACATTCATTAAATTCCAGCTACTAGCCACAAAAGTGGGTAATACAAATCAAAACCGTAGGGTCTCGTAGGGAAAATGGATTTCCAACAATGGCAGGGATACTGGGGTACCGCCCGTCACAGTACGGGGCCTAGATCACCGTACCGAGGATCACTCCCAACCCCCTACAACACAAGGCCGGAACCATTACTTATCAAACAGTCCCGAACAAGATAAACCCCGTGGTTGGCGCGACCAACCACCCACTAAGCCGAATAAAAAGGGACATCTAGACAGGGGAAATATCTTGTCCTGCTTTGGCATGACCCACCTAACCTTGCTGCATCTCCCCTGTTTTAGCCATTCCCGGTTGATGAGGCTTGAGGCTGCGATTACCTTTAAAGAACCTATCACTTAGAATGCTCATCATCCATCTGACGATGTGTTGAAAGCATTCAATCCATACAAGTTCGTTCCGGGTTCGAACGAAACCGAAGGCATTATCTCGTGACAATCGTTTTGGAATCACCCTCAAAATTAACGACGATAACCCTTGCATTCTGAATACACCATCTCGATCTTCATTTCAGGATTTACGACCTAACGTTTAAATTGGATCGATGTGGTTTTTGGAGAATCAAATTTGATTCTTCCGATTCCGGTCTCATTGAATCCAACCGCCATTTTAAGGGCAAGTTGTCTCATTAACTTAGACAGTTTAAATAATTTAAATTCATCAATTGAATTGACATAGCATTTATCACAGATAAAGCATATACAAGCATCATAGATATAACATAACATACCATAGAGCATCACAGAATATCATCACATAAATATCACAATCAGATATTTAACACAACAGTTCATAAGCAATTTCCCTTAAATCTTATTTGTAATTAATTCAATTTAGAATTAATTACCTGAGAGTTAATCACTTAACTCTATTTAATTAATCATTAATTAACTATCAATTACTTATTTCATTCCAGATTGTTTAATTATTGATTTCTTTATTAATCCTTAAATCTTAATTACATAATTACTTTATTTTCACACTATCACATAGCATTATCACATAGCATTTATCACATAATTATTTGTAATTAATTACTTTAATTAACCATTTTAATGAATAGTCTTAATTATTAATCAAACTTAAATTCCCATTTAATTACTGCTAATTACTTACTTAACCATTTATTTATTCTCAATTAAATTACTCGATTAAGTAACTATTTATCATTCATAAGTTGACTTTAAGTAATTAATTTCAAATTTACCCCTTCTCTTAATTATAACTCGCTCTCTGATTATAAAGTAATTACTCTCAACCACTTTTCAAAATAATTAATTAATATCAATGATTCATCTTAATTAACATTTAAAAGAAATTTTTCTTAACTTGAAAATCAATTTATTATTAACCACATCACTTGAATGTTAATTGTTTTATACTTAACTTAGATTAAGTGCTTAATTAAAATAATAATTAAGTTTTTCAAAACATCGTTATGTATTAAGTAAACTCATCATAGCCTAAATCCAACGTCTTCACCATACTAAAAAAATTTTTTATGGAGAAACAAACTTGAATCAACATTAACACTAATGCAAAACTGCATTCTGTAAAACCCAAGACTCCCCTTTCTTAAACTCGAGTATTACTTCGAGTTAAACAATAAATCTCCCGAGACAGAAACCCAATAACTCTTTCTTCTTCTCTTTTTTTTTAACTTCCAGCAAGTTTGTTTTAAGCTTAGATATAAATTATCATCAGGTTATATCTCTCGCACTCAACTCGAGTTTAACTCGAAGGAAACAGTGGCCGACTCGAGTCAGACCTCCCCCTACACGGTACCGACACCAACACCGCTGTCGTGCACGTGCACGGCAGCGCGGCCTAACTTCGGCGAACTCCGACACTACCGGCATGTCACAATCCACCCCCCATTCTCGAAATTCAAACCAGATTGTCTCAAATCAAATGGAAAAGAAAAACAGTAGTTCGAACGGAAAGAGCCAACAACATTACTGACAAAAACCACCTCGTCTTCGACGTACCGGCCACCGGAGGCGCTGGAACCTCGGCCACACTATGACATCTCACCAAGTAACCCTCCACCATGATTTAGTGGCACTCGGTTGCTTGATGAAGGCGATCTTGACCCTTTACAGACATGGAAAAATTCTGGAGCTCGAGCCCCAAATTGATTTCATATTCTAATCTCGAACAACATAAAAAATTTCTGATAATTTTCTTGTAATCACATACGTTTATATTTGCTTCATCCCAAATTTCAACCTTTATGTTTGATTAAATAACAGGAAATTTGCAAAAGTACCATTTTTATTCGAATACATACTGCCTTGGAAATTTGTGTTAAAAATTTTCATTTTAGTTTCAAAAATCATGTTTTGTAGTAAGGATTCAAGCTATGAACTAAATTTAATACTTTACATCAATCCAATTATCCAATTTATGCTTGCTTACCTATAAAATAAAGTTACAGTGTATGTTTACAAACCAGGGTTCAAATTAGCATTTAAAAATCTTAATTACCAGTTTAAATATTATGTTTGGTTGAAGGATTAAAACTTAGCAATGATTTAATGTGAATCATATGTGATTTGTTTTGAGCAATATTCAACCTGTATCATTTTTCCAGAGTAGTACAGAGCAACCCAGCAATATTCGAAATCAAGGCATAAACAATCATACCATAAACAATCCTCTGAACTGTTATTCTATCAAACTTAAAGCTTTTAAACTTTTTGTTTACTCACCTGAATGTAAACAGAAAGCATTGAGTTTGGAACCTTGTTGCTTTTGAACAGAAGTTTGAACTGTCTTAAGATCCTCTCCGCTTTCTGTTTTGGAAATAAAATTTTGAACTTGCTCTTCCTTTGTTTTTATTTTCAGGTTTTGTTATAAGCTTGTAGAACGAACTTTTAACTGAAGAGAGAAGGGTTTCTCATATATATAAGAGAACAGTAGTTGTATGGAAGGTAGGTAGTAACTAGTGCAGTTGCTTCTTCTTCTTTTTTCCTTCTTTTGATTGGCTTTGATAAGAGCAGATCTTATAAATACTGTGAACTGACAGAATAGTGTGCTGGAATGATAGTAATTAGTACTTAGGTTTCTCTATTAGCTTACATAAGTATAATTATGTTCGGCTGCTTTAAAGATATTTGTAAGAGTACAACTTGCAGGAAAAACTTGTTCTTAAAGGCTTGTAAGAAAAGATATGTTCATATTAGTTTACATATATTTAATGTTTTGCTGATTCTTGTATGTAGGTTTGTACTTATGGCAGTCAACATGGCTTGAGTATGAAGCTTTGAACAAAAATATTTGTATATAAATACTTGTTTTGTTATTATATTATTTTCTAGCTTGAATAGTTTATATACATTGTGTTGTTTTGTTTGTTTTTATCTGGTATTATTCTAGCTTAATAATTTATAAACATATTTGTCAGGTTTACTTTTCTATGGTTTTGTTTTCATTTTATACTTTGACTATCAATAGTAAATTATGTTCAATGTGATTTACTTACATCTATTTAAATTTATTTCTATTTGTATTTTAACTATCAATTATTAGGTTATATTCATGTGTTTGGCTTATAATTAATATTTATATTTTAAATTTGCAGAATTAGATTTTTATTTAAACATTATCATCCAAATATCTTTATCAATTGAAAATAAGAGAAAGCATTCTATTTTAGTTACATAAGATAAATTCTATTATAAATATTATTGAGATATTTTATTTCAAATTTCCAAACCAAATCTCCTTTTAAAATACCAATGCATATAAACAAATGGCAGTTATTACCAAAATCATATTCATTTTAAAGTGAACAGTTCACATTTTATTTAATTAGATTAAACATTTATTAAAATAACCGGGGCCGAAATCCAGGGTCGTTATATTCCTCCCCCTTAAAAGAATTTCGTCCCTGAAATTTAAAACAAAGACAATTTAAAAGCTGTTATACCAACCATTCAAACATACATATCATACATATACTAACAAACAACCAAACAGTCTATCCTAACAAGCAACACTAGCTATCTGAACACAAGTTCGGATAAGTTCCCTAAAGTTATCGAGAGTTTGTTTCTCGATGATCAACTATCCAAATTGGATTCCTGACCTCAGTTAAATTTGATTCAACTTCCAAATTCCTGAATTAATGGTTGAACAACTAATGATGAATCATAAACAAATTTCCTTAGATGGGATATATGGAATACACAATGAATTACAGACATCCATTCTGGCAATTCAATTCTGAAAGCTACACTATTAATTCTTTTCAAATTTTATTGACTTCTTTACAGAATCTCAATATTTATTCAACCAAGCCCGTACGATGTACATATACTATTCGTACGCAATACTAAATCTGATCGCTCGCTCGATCACACAATTTCATTTCCGAACTAGTATCGTTCACCCGACTTCCTAGTACGGACACAGAGCTAGTTTCTCGATCAGAACTGTCATTCTCCTTGCATAGTCCCAACTATGATAGAGAATTCCCAGAATCAATCAAAATCCAAATCCATGATTCGTCGTCGAAAATCGAGTGAAAAATCCTAACTCTGATCGATATAACTATCTCGAAATTCTGTGCTCGAATGTGGATCAAATTGTTATGCGAATAAAATAATATACGTACATCCTACGTATTTATATCCATTGATTATCAACCATATCAATTTCTTTATTCACATTATTTTGATTTCTATCCACTTCGAATAATATATTTTTTTCAATATCAAATTTTACTTAAGAATTTCACCATTCATTTTTTAAGCTTAATATAAGCATTATATAGACTCTTATATTATTACCATTTTAGCCTTTATATCCTCTTATTTACATCTGAATTTCCAATTTGAATTTCTAATTCCATGTGAATTCAAATTTTATCTTAACTCTGAATATTGAATTTTATTGTCTATCCTTCAGTTAAGCTGATTCCTATTATTATTATTATTAGTTTCATCCACTAATTTACCTTAAATTTTCAATTTGAAATTGTTTTGTTGCTATTTTTTTTTATGGTTTTCAAATTTTGAAAAGTTTTGACAGATTCTCCATTTGTTTAGCATTACCTATTCTCATAAGCACATATGTAAGGTTCCAACCCTTATAACAATTAATTCCAATCAATTCTCAAATCATCCCTTTCAGTTTAAGTGATTTATAACTTACTTGCTTATATATAATCCATTTAAGAAAAACAAACTCATATTCAAAAATCATCCTATTTTGCTTCCAATAATTCATAGAATTTTATCTAATCTTGTTTACTTCAAAACAACTTATTTCTATATGCATTTAAACCATATTATTGTGAATAAATAATTACTTAAGCTTCATAACAAATCTTAAATTGATTCCAACTCAATTTACACTTGACTCCACCACATTTAATTTATTCACAATCTTTCCATTGCATTTTCTTTCATTTCAAAAGTTTGATTCCAAACCATTATATTAAAATTCGACAACCAATATTTTAAATAGTCATCTCACACTTTACTTAAGTTATTTATTTTCTTCAAACTGTTCCACCTAACAACATAGGTTTATTCCATTCCACCAATTTCCATTTAAATCTTTGATTTGATTTTCTTTTAATCAAATCCCAATTATTTACTGATTAGTTTATTCTTTTATCCATTCTTAAATTTACATGAACAATTTATTATTGAGTTTATAATAAAGTCATTTCGTTTATTCTTGAATTAGATTTGTTTACACCTCACACCAATTCTATTTTAACCAAATTCAAGGCTTACTTGGTTTAAATTTACTTATTTACGTAAGAATTTTATTCCATTCAATATTATCTGTAACTCGACTAAATTCATTCAAACTCAGTTTTATTCTAACTCAACTTCAGTTAAATTTATCTACTTACCATTCTTTTAAATTTTATTTCTCACTATATGAGCTCAGAACTTATTTGTTTACTTAAAAGTTTACATTACTCATTTGGGTCATTTCATCTTATAATCACAATTTCAGATTACATATATATAACACTTACTATCTTAAGGTATAAATTTCCATCTCACAATTACAATCATTTTACCTTCAAATTTTATATCCAAATAAGTTCATTTTGAACTTCAATTCCATTTAACTTATCTCAGGTTAAACTCAAGTACAATTTTCCTATTTTCATTTACTGAAGTTAAATTGAAATCCCGGGATTAAAATTCCCGATTTCTTCTTATTAATATCAACTTTACCTCATAAGCTCAATAGTTGATTTATTCAAACCTTTCACATTATTAAATAGAATTCTTAGAATTCAATTGCCCAGTTTTCATTTCCAAACCATTTTAAAAGGATAACTACACTTACCCACTGGGTATATCAAATCAAATTTCCAAATCCCAAACACTTGTTTTCACCAAAACAAATTTTCTCCTTTTGAAAATTTCCAAAACAACTTGTATACCCGACAACCCCAAACAATATCATAACCAACCAACCCTGGTAGCAATTCATCACTTTAGAAACTCGAAAATGAATACTGATGATGTGGCCATCATCATCAGGATTATTTTCCAGCGACTGAAGTGAGTTCAGTGCATCCTTACTTCCATAAATTCTCTCAAAACAATTTCCATTCAACAATATTTTTCAAACAAATATTCCATCATTGCCTTTAAATCTTTGGAAAAACATTTCAAACATTCCCAAGATTTTAAATTCCCAAATCCTTTTGTTTAAATTCTTCAAATTTCCGGGACTTCAATTCTAGTTTAGTTGTATTCCTTTTTATTTAAGCCATACTCAGATAATTTTATTTGGTTATAAACCACTCACATTTAAATTTTTATTTGATTGTACTATTAACAATCAAACATCCAAGTATATATAGTTATTTCAGAAAAATATTTCTTTTATATCAAAATATAATTTGGGTAAAATTATTTCATTTACCCTAGCTTTAAAAACAATACTGTGTCGGTCTATGTTGTTTAAAAGTTTAGAAATCCCTATCGATGAAATGGCGTCCCACACACCGACCAGAATCCATAAACACTCAACAGATAAATCAACACAATATAAAAACAATTTTATATTCACTAACAAATACGCGCTCATATCTATTAATACCTCAAACTCATTTTAGAGTACTACTGACTCTATTCTATGAGTAATCCTATCAGAGCCAAGGTTACCACCAACCTATGCTCTGATACCAACTGTGACGACCCGCCCTTCTACTACCAGAAAGACGTATCATCATTAAGAAAGAAAGGGATATAATAGAAGAGAAAGAAAAGAAAAGAACAACAACAACAGAATCTCACGGCGGAACGGAACAAAATATAATATATCACATAAATATTTCATAGTTTTACATATATCAGAGTTATACAATATCAATACACATGACAGTTATACATACATCTATCGCTACATACATCAGAGATACAGTACACAACAACTACAGACACAGCGGAACTAGATAGATATCTACATACGTCTGGGACTCCTGCTCCAAGCTCCTCCAGAAATCAAAGTCCATAACCTATCACTTGGCTACTCATAAAAATTTGAGTACCCAAGAGTTTATGAAAAACAAAATATAAACTCCGGGTCAGACATGGGTCTGGTATGAGTAAACGGTTTAAAGTTGTTTAACTTTGAAAAAAAAACATTTGAAAATAAAGGTATCACGTAAGACTCCCCACAAATAAACACGGGTAAGTTTTTACCTTACGCTAACCAAAACATTTCATAGGAAATCCAGTGATATTATAATAGTGTCTAGGGTTTTCAAGTAAATAGAAAATAGCCGAAATTGTTACATTCATTAAATTCCAGCTACTAGCCACAAAAGTGGGTAATACAAATCAAAACCGTAGGGTCTCTAGGGAAAATGGATTTCCAACAATGGCAGGGCTACTGGGGTACCGCCCGTCACAGTACGGGGCCTAGATCACCGTACCGAGGATCACTCCCGACCCCCTACAACACAAGGCCGGAACCATTCCTTACTGAACAGTCCCGAACAAGATAAACCCCGTGGTTGGCGCGACCAACCACCCACTAAGCCGAATAAAAAAGGACATCTATACAGGGGAAATATCTTGTCCTACTTTGGCATGACCCACCTAACCTTGCTACATCTCCCCTGTTTCAGCCATTCCCGGTTGATGAGGCTTGAGGCTGCGATTACCTTTAAAGAACCTATCACTTAGAATGCTCATCGTCCGCCAGACGATGTGTTGAAAGCATTCAATCCATACAAGTTCGTTCCGGGTTCGAACGAAACCGAAGGCATTATCTCGTTACACTCGTTTTGGAATCACCCTCAAAGTTAACGGCGATAACCCTTGCATTCTGAATACACCATCTCGATCTTCATTTCAGGATCTACGACCTAACGTTTAAATTGGATCGATGTGGTTTTCGGAGAATCAAATTTGATTCTTCCGATCCCGGTCTCATTGAATCCAACCGCCATTTTAAGGGCCAAGTTATCTCATTAACTTAAACAGTTTAAATAATTTAAATTCATCAATTGAATTAACATAGCATTTATCACAAATAAAACATATGCAAGCATCATAGATATAACATAACATATCATAGAGCATCACAGAATATCATCACATAAATATCACAATCAGATATTTAACACAACAGTTCATAAGCAATTTCCCTTAAATCTTATTTGTAATTAATTCAATTTAGAATTAATTACCAGAGAGTTAATCACTTAACTCTATTTAATTAATCATTAATTAACTATCAATTACTTATTTCATTCCAGGTTGTTTAATTATTGATTTCTTTATTAATCCTTAAATCTTAATTACATAATTACTTTATTTTCACACTATCACATAGCATTTATCACATAATTATTTGTAATTAATTACTTTAATTAACCATTTTAGTGAATAGTCTTAATTATTAATCAAACTTAAATTCCCATTTAATTACTGCTAATTACTTACTTAACCATTTATTTATTCTCAATTAAATTACTCGATTAAGTAACTATTTATCATTCATAAGTTGACTTTAAGTAATTAATTTCAAATTTACCCCTTCTCTTAATTATAACTCGCTCTCTGATTATAAAGTAATTGCTCTCAACCACTTTTCAAAATAATTAATTAATATCAATGATTCATCTTAATTAACATTTAAAAGAAATTTTTCTTAACTTGAAAATCAATTTATTATTAACTACACCACTTGAATGTTAATTATCTTATACTTAACTTAGATTAAGTGCTTAATTAAAATAATAATTAAGTGTTTCAAAACATCGTTATGTATTAAGTGAACTCATCATAGCCTAAATCCAACGTCTTCACCATACTAAAAAAATTTTTATGGAGAAACAAACTTGAATCAACATTAACACTAATGCAAAACTGCATTCTGTAAAACCCGAGACTCCCTTTTCTTAAACTCGACTATTACTTCGAGTTAAACAATAAATCTATCGAGACAGATACCCAGTAACTCTTTCTTCTTCTTCTTTTTTAACTTCCATCAAGTTTGTTTTAAGCTTTGATATAAATTATCATCAGGTTATAGCTCTCGCACTCAACTCGCGTTCAACTCGAAGGAAACAGTGGCCGACTCGAGTCAGACCTCCCCCTACACGGTACCGACACCAACACCGCTGCCGTGCACGTGCACGGCAACGCGGCCTAACTTTGGCGAACTCCAACACTACCGGCATGTCACAATCCACCCCCCATTCTCGAAATGCAAACCCGATTGTCTCAAATCAAATCGAAAAGAAAAACAGTAGTTCGAATGGAAACAGCCAACAACATTACTGACAAAAACCACCTCGTCTTCGACGTACCGGCCACCGGAGGCGCTCGAACCTCGGCCACACTACGACATCTCACCATGTAACCCTTCACCATGATTTAGTGGCACTCGGTTGCTTGATGAAGGCGATCTTGACCCTTTACAGACATGGAAAAATTCCGGAACTCGAGCCCTAAATTGATTTCGTATTCTAATCTCGAACAACATAAAAAATTTCTGATAATTTTCTTGTAATGACATACGTTTATATTTGCTTCATCCCAAATTTCAACCTTTATTATTGATTAAATAACAGGGAATTTGCAAAAGTACCATTTTTATTCGAATACAAACTGCCTTGGAAATACTGTGTTAAAAAATTTCATTCTAGTTTCAAAAATCATGTTTTGTAGTAAGGATTCAAGCTATGAACTAAATTTAATACTTTACATCAATCCAATTATCCAATTTATGCTTGCTTACCTGTAAAATAAAGTTACAGTGTATGTTTACAAACCAGGGTTTAAATTAGCATTTAAAAATCTTAATTACCAGTTTAAATATTATGTTTGGTTGAAGGATTAAAACTTAGCAATGATTTAATGTGAATCATATGTGATTTGTTTTGAGCAATATTGTAACGATCCCGATTTTCAATTAAATTTAAATTGATAATACATACTTTCTTTTGAAAAGGAAAAAAATTCACTTGATAATAAAAATTAGTTTTAAATCATTTGTTTCTTTAAATTGGTATAAGTTGAAATAACAAACAAAAATGTATATTGCATATGTGAGTATGTATATGGACATAAATCGAATTGTAATGATAAATCTTTGTGATTGATAAATTTATTTTATCAATCACTCTATGAATAAAGATAAGCGTTATGGATTATATCGCTTATCAATATGATCGGATCTGTGATGATGATGTTATGCACTGTTGTGTTGAACCCCTGGACCACACTATACACACACAAATATGGATTGCACGCGGAAATGGGTTAAGTCACAGATTTTGAAATAGTTTTAAATATTGGATTTTTAAATCCAAAATAGTTTTGGAATTAGAATTGAAGCTTTTGAAAATGAATTTCAAAAATAAAAGTTATTTTGAATAACTTGATTGAGTTTTGAAATTTAAATAATTTGATTTAAATTTGAATTCAATATTTGAAATTGAATTCTATGATTTGGAACTAAGGTTTAAAAAAGGGTATTCAACATATAATTGGGTTTATATGAGTTTTTAAACCATTTTAAAAATTGTTGTTTTGGGACTTTAAATTTAACCCAAGGTTTTAACTTGTATGAATATAATTGGATTTTTCTGAAACGAAAACTGTCGTTTTCAAATAATAAAAGCTTTCACACAAGAAGTAAACGTCCAATTTGTGTTAAAAGGATTTCAAGTATAAAATGGAAAATAGCTTTTCCTAGTTATGAATAAATCTTTGGGAACGGTTTGAAAGCTAAAAATTAAGTCTTTAATTTAAAGATTTAATGAGTTAATCCATTTGAAATGGAAATTTGTTTTGGAAATCTATAAATGGACCTTTGTGAAACTGGGTGAAACTTTGTGAAATAAATCTTTTTATTTAAAGATTTAAAAAAATGGTAATTTGTTTAACCATTTGAAAGAAAAGCTTTGGATTTTTAAGTTGTGACTTAACCGAAATCCCATATCCATATGTTTTTAAATATGGCGCTTACTATTCGGTTTAGCCGGGAGAGGACCTTGTGTCATATAGCCCATTTCGAATAGTGATACGACGTTATGGATTGCATTTGAAGACCGGTGTTGAAGACCGGGTGTCTTCGAGAACGTTAGGATAACCTATCGATTGTCTCTGCACCGAGTAGCTACGGTATAGAGATTCCCTTAGTGATGGGAAGTCCGATCGGGATTGTGGATACCCAGATTTGCAAGGGCTTCTTCGGAAGTGCCTTCGGTTCTGTTCGAACCCGGAACAGACTTGTATGGTTGTATGTCCGACATTACACTTTGAGATATTAAACTGATCTCTATCAAATACATTTCTGCTTGGTGGCGGAGAATTTATTCTCTTAGCTTAACACCCTTCTCTGAGACGTACGAGCTCAGAGGTTATGTAGTTGATATTTATCAGTGATATATTCCCAATTTGGTAATGTGGCATGCTGAGTGCTGCTGTGTGATGATCATTGGTTGATCATTTGTGATATGATCATTTGTTTGATCATTTATCTTTGTGATCATTGCTTTGGTCATTTGTTGACCCAAAGCATGGCTTTGTGCCAAAGCGTAGCTTTGTGGACGAGACTGCATCAGGACCTCACACCCCGGAAATGGTCGAAACAGGAAAGATGCGGCAAGGTTATGAGGGTCGCTCCCTTTAGGGTGTGTCATTCCCTTCTGGTAAAGGGTGGTATCATGGTATGGAGCCCAGATACTTACTCATGTGGTTGCTCCAATCTCATTTACTGTTTGGTTGTTGCTTTGAGGCGCCTCGGATAAAGGTCCCAAAGGACCGGGGGATGGCATATTCGTGTAGTAGTTACCTAGTTACAGAGGTAACCCGGCCTTGTGTTGGCAGAGATCTAACCGTAACGTTAGTTCTCGGGACGTCCCGCCATAGGCGATCCCATGTGGCAGTAGGAAGTTCCTTAGCCTGACCATTTGTTGGAAATCCATTCATCCAATACGTGCCTTGTACGGTTTTAGTTGTATTACCTGCCATTTACTTATGGTGGTCACCACTGTTTAGATGGTAGCTATAGTAGGCATAGTTCGGAATGTCTATGCTGGCTAGGATTTATATTATACTTTCGAAATGGTTTTCCACACTTTGCACTTATAATAATAATATCAAAGAATTTCTCGTATTAAGCATATTTGACTATCATAAGGAGAAATCTCCTCCAATTCTGCGTTTGCATTGTGTGTGTGGCGGGAGGCCTTATGGTAGTTTCATTTTCTAAAAAGCATTGTGGATTTATTTTAAATTATCTTGTTGTCTGTTTTAAAGACCAACTGTTTTTGTTTTCTCATACCAGTCCCATGACTGACCTGGAGTTTATTGTTCCTTTCCTAAACTCTGGGTGCCCACTATTTTCCCACACGGGTAGTCTAGAGTTGGGTTTTTCAGATAGTCAGGTTTAGTAGATTATCTGGAGCTAGTTCCGTCTTTGGATCGGGACTGCACTTGTTTAGCTTTGTGCATCGTTATTGAGAGTTCGAGCTATCGCTGGATTGGTGATTTGGAGATGGAGATTACCGATGCTGGAGTTCTTTCTTGAAGACCATATTAGAGATTTTTGTTCCGCTGCTGTGTTATCTTTTCTTTCCGCTGCTATTATCTTGTATCATATCTCTGATGTATATTCATTGTATCAGCTGTTGTATCATATTGTATCTGATATTGTATCAATGTTGTATATTGATACGTATTATTCTTTTTCTTCCGCTGTGTTGTTATACTTAATGTGTTATAAGCTCCGGCGAACCAGATTCGACGTTTGGATCTGCGGCATTTGAATACGAGTGTCGTATTCGGTGTCGATTTTCGAAGGTCGAGTCAGGATCGTCACATTTGGTATCAGAGCTGAGGGTTAAAACTTTAGCTCAGGAGTATAACACATTAAGTAGCTCATTAGAGATAGGGTGAAGTATACCCTAGAATGAGTTTATCCCTAAGATATCTGTTCAAATGCCTCAGTAAATTCTCTTACTATTCACTGATAGTGAGTATGAGTGCAAGAAGAGGACGAGATAGGGGACAGGGAGATACCAGTACAAGTGGTCAATGCCCTGCAACAACGGAAACAACTTTCTTATCAATCTCCTTTGATTCGATTCCAAATTCTTTTGATTGCTTCGTGTCAGCCCCAGAAAGAAGTTTCGGTGCAATGGTGGCCCTACGAATCGTTGTAGGAAATCCTTACTTCGTATCTTCATCCATTTCTTATCAGCTTTTCGATCTAAACTTTAATGAATTTGAAATTGAAAATTTAAATTAAATAAATTGAAAATTTTAAATTAAGTTAAATTGGTTAACAAAAATAAGGATAAATTTTAATTGTATCAATAAAACGATATAGGTTAAAACCAAATTTGAAATTTTATTATAATTTCTTGTGAGTATCAAAGTCCGAAGTGGGACAAGTTATATATATTTTGGTGTATTCCGACTTGAGTTTAGAATCCATATCTAGTGTTTGAGAAATTATAGAAGACTGAATCCATCTATCTATTCTTTGGGATCCGATATATTCTACGAACGATTAGTTATCCCTTTGAACTAATCAATGCCCTTGCATATTCGTAGACCGATGGACCTAAATATCTCTTGTGTAATATTGTATGAGTTTGTTCTCATATTGTTGATATTCTGATTTGGTAAGCCAAATACAGAATTAATATTCAATTTGATTTGGAAAGATATTTCCTTATCTTTCATCTTTTTCTTTCTCGTCTTCCTTGCAAATTTCGAGGACGAAATTTTTTTTAAGGGGGGGAATCTATAACGATCCCGATTTTCAATTAAATTTAAATTGATAATTAAAATGTATTTTTTTGAATAAAATTGTAGATTAATTTGAATTTTTCAAATTTAAATAGGATATGTATTTATTTGGACATTGATTCTACAATTTAACTATGAATTTGAAATTCTATATTTAATATCTTATAAATAAAATAAAATAAAATAACATCCTAAAATCTGTCAATATAAGTTAATAATATATTTTTAACTTTTGAAATATAATTTGAGAATAAATTGAGAAAAAAAGTAATTATAAACTATACATAAATAAATTCCAATTGATTTTGAGTTTAAGAATCTTGAGATGATAAATATTTTAAGGAAATCATTTGAATTCAAATTATATAATACATACTTTCTTTTGAAAAGGAAAAAATTTCACTTGTTAATAAAAATTAGTTTTAAATCATTTGTTTCTTTAAATTGGTATAAGTTGAAATAACAAACAAAAATGTATATTGCATATGTGAGTATGTATATGGACATAAATGGAATTTAAAATTCATTGAGATATAATGTGTATATGTAAATATTGGCTAAGAAACAAAATTCTTTTAACATTGTATATGTATATACATACACACAAATGAATAAAGATATATATATATACATATATATTGGTTTATAAAAGTATATATAACATAGGAAATAAATCCATAAAACTTTCTTTTGCTTTGTAAACATCAAAGGCTAATTATACATTCACAATGGAGTAGAATGATCAACAAAAATCTAAGTCATAAGATATCTCTTTACAAATGGCATCAAATTGAATTAAATAATAAGATTAAAAATTACAAAAAAAAACTTTCCATTTCCCCACAAGCAATTATAATAGCTTTTTAGAAAACTGGAAACAAATAGTATCAGGGATTTGATGTCACAAGTCCAAACACCAAAGAAACAAAATTGATAAAAAAATCTGAAAAACATTATGAACCAGATTTCCAAATTCATCTCAAAACAAAAAAAAAGATTCAGTTTAATCAACCCTGGAATTAAAATCAAGTAAGCAAGTCTGCAATCTGGAAATTGGTTCTGCATGCAAATCAAAAGAAAAATCTGGAATTCAAGAAGATTCAAAAACAAAAGCTAGAAGCAACTTCAGAAATCTGGAAAAAATGAAATGAAAAACCTGGAAATAATGAAAGAGGAACAAATCAAGTGCAAGGCAAGATTTGTTTCTGTTTTCAAATGCAGAAAATCCTCTGTTATATACACAAGAATTCATACTATCTAAACTCCAAGATTACAGAAGAAGAAAAAGATGCAGGCTTTCTTTCATCCTTTATTTGAAACTGTCGGGATTTTATTCTCTGTTCCCTGTTCTTTGCTTCTGCCTTCACATTCCAGGTGAGCAAACTCAACTTGTTTTTATATCTAAATGATTGGTGCATTAGGATAAGTAATGTGTTTAAATTATGTGTATATTTATCTGCATGTTTGTGTATGCAAAATATCTGAGAGCATATGTATGTAGTTAGGGAAGTAGGCTCTGTTCTTAGTTATAGGATTCAGAAACAAGACAAGAAAAAAAAAATTCAAGTTCTCATCCTATAATCCCTTTTAAGTTTGAATATTTAAACAAAAGATGTTCAGATTAATAAGATGGCAATTGTAAAAATGGGTTCAAGCATTTTTTTTTAGTTAATATGCAGAAAATGAGAAAATACAGTAGAATATTTTAAAAATCTGGAAATCAGAGATTCTTGATTTCATGTTTTGTTTATATCAACATATTACTATCTGAAAATTATGATTTTTAATGCAAGAATGAAGATTTATAGATTGGTAATTTATGAGCAGTTAATAATTGAATAAAATTTGCATTTTGACAAATTTAAAATAACTGAGTCAATTTAAATTGTTGAAATTTAGGCTGAAGTAAGTTTAACCATCCATGATCTCGGGAAAAATGTGAAATAATTTTTCTATTGTGTTAATCTGAGGAACGAGGCCGAGTTAGGGTTTTTGTCAAGTTTTTGAGCTGGTCTGTAAACGTGATGTGTTCGTCCACTTCACGTGATCGAGTCGCTTGAGGGTCCGGTGGAGGGTTGCTCAACGCGTTGTCGTCGTGTGGCCGCAATATGGGCGACTCCGGTAGTGTCTGCGATGGTGACGAGGTGATCTTAGCGATTGGGTTGAGTTTTGTATTTGGGTCAAACTGTTGATTTTCGATTCGAATGTTGTTGAGATGATTCGTGCTTGATTTTCGTATCTACGTATGATTTGGGACTTGCCGACGTCGTAGGTGTTCGCCGGAGGCCATTGGTGCCGCCGTGCATGTGTACGGCGGTGGATTTCATGTCAGTGTCGTTGATGCTTGGCATCTCGAGTTATTCTCGAGTTTAACTGGGGGTTGCTTCGGGTGTTTTGTTGAGTTCGAGAGCGAGTAGCCTGATGCTAATTAACTTAGTAAAACTTAAACTACAGGAGAAAAAAAAAGAAAGAGAAGAAGAAGATGCGTCAGTGTCTCGGTGGGAAGCTGTAATAACTCGAAGTGATATCTGGGGAAATCGAAAAGTAGCCCGGGTAAACAAAGTCTTGGCTCGGGAAGTTGTATGATTATTCAGGCACTTTAAAAGTCATGGAGTTTTAAAGTTACAATGTAAATTCTATCCAGATTTAAAGGTTAAATATATATATATATATATATATATATACACAAAGTTTTCAAACAGTTTTTATTCAAGTTTTAAGAAATCAAATATGGTTCCGAATTAGAATTATTGAATATATATGATAATAATGAATAGATTTCTAAGTATTTTCAATTGGAGCTTTAAAAATGTTTGAATTAAGAAGGTGATTAGGGTAAGTATTTTGAACTATAATTTATCAAAATTTCTTGTATAAGCTAACTTCGAGTATTTAATTTAAATGATGAAATTAAATAACTTAAGATTTAAATAAATTTGTGATTAAAGATTGATATTAATAATTATGGGTTGAATCAATTGGTAATTTAAGAAGTTTAAATTTACTACTTAAAGTTCATCGATGTATAATTAATTAAATAATTTAATTAAGAATTAATAATTGATTAATCAAGTAATTAGTGGTTAAATAATGGAAAATTAAGTTTATAAATTAACAGTTCAGTTATAAATTAATTAATAATCGAGGGTAATAAAATCAAGTAATTAATGAATGATTTTAATTAAAATGATAATTACTTGTTGAAAGTAATTAAGAGTAGATAATTTAAGATTGAAAAATTTGATTAACCAATATTAAGAGCTAATTACTTTAAAGCATAATTAATTAATGTGGGTAATTAATTAGGGTAATTAAATTAAGAATAAATAAATTTAGGTATAATTAATTAAAGATAATTAATTATAATTAAGATTTTAAATAAATCAGTAATTAAAGGTGATTGATTAAAGTAATTAATTAAAGAATAAGTAATTAAGATTTAATTAATTGCAATTAAAGGCTAATTAATTAAGTTAATTAATTAAAGAAATGATTAATAAATGAAGGTGGTTAAGACTTAATTAATTATAATTAATGATAATAAATCATTGGTTAAAGATCACTAGTAGAAGTAATTATGTGAGTAATAAATTTAAACCACGCGATTTATTCATCTTAATTAAATATGTTTGATTGCTATTGAATGATGTGTGATGGATTGTTTATACTTGTTATGTGATGTGATGCTATATGATGCTTTGTGCTAAGCTATTATATCTGTGGTGTATATATTGTTATATGAAAACCCCTTGACCCGTAGAACGACATTTGAATTTTGATGCGACAGGGAGTCGGATTCCAGTTGGTTATCCGAAACCCACATCGAATTGTAATGATAAATCTTTGTGATTGATAAATTTATTTTATCAATCACTCTATGAATAAAGATAAGCGTTATGGATTATATCGCTTATCAATATGATCGGATCTGTGATGATGATGTTATGCACTGTTGTGTTGAACCCCTGGACCACACTATACACACACAAATATGGATTGCACGCGGAAATGGGTTAAGTCACAGATTTTGAAATAGTTTTAAATATTGGATTTTTAAATCCAAAATAGTTTTGGAATTAGAATTGAAGCTTTTGAAAATGAATTTCAAAAATAAAAGTTATTTTGAATAACTTGATTGAGTTTTGAAATTTAAATAATTTGATTTAAATTTGAATTCAATATTTGAAATTGAATTCTATGATTTGGAACTAAGGTTTAAAAAAGGGTATTCAACATATAATTGGGTTTATATGAGTTTTTAAACCATTTTAAAAATTGTTGTTTTGGGACTTTAAATTTAACCCAAGGTTTTAACTTGTATGAATATAATTGGATTTTTCTGAAACGAAAACTGTCGTTTTCAAATAATAAAAGCTTTCACACAAGAAGTAAACGTCCAATTTGTGTTAAAAGGATTTCAAGTATAAAATGGAAAATAGCTTTTCCTAGTTATGAATAAATCTTTGGGAACGGTTTGAAAGCTAAAAATTAAGTCTTTAATTTAAAGATTTAATGAGTTAATCCATTTGAAATGGAAATTTGTTTTGGAAATCTATAAATGGACCTTTGTGAAACTGGGTGAAACTTTGTGAAATAAATCTTTTTATTTAAAGATTTAAAAAAATGGTAATTTGTTTAACCATTTGAAAGAAAAGCTTTGGATTTTTAAGTTGTGACTTAACCGAAATCCCATATCCATATGTTTTTAAATATGGCGCTTATTATTCGGTTTAGCCGGGAGAGGACCTTGTGTCATATAGCCCATTCCGAATAGTGATACGACGTTATGGATTGCATTTGAAGACCGGTGTTGAAGACCGGGTGTCTTCGAGAACGTTAGGATAACCTATCGATTGTCTCTGCACCGAGTAGCTACGGTATAGAGATTCCCTTAGTGATGGGAAGTCCGATCGGGATTGTGGATACCTGGATTTGCAAGGGCTTCTTCGGAAGTGCCTTCGGTTCTGTTCGAACCCGGAACAGACTTGTATGGTTGTATGTCCGACATTACACTTTGAGATATTAAACTGATCTCTATCAAATACATTTCTGCTTGGTGGCGGAGAATTTATTCTCTTAGCTTAACACCCTTCTCTGAGACGTACGAGCTCAGAGGTTATGTAGTTGATATTTATCAGTGATATATTCCCAATTTGGTAATGTGGCATGCTGAGTGCTGCTGTGTGATGATCATTGGTTGATCATTTGTGATATGATCATTTGTTTGATCATTTATCTTTGTGATCATTGCTTTGGTCATCTGTTGACCCAAAGTATGGCTTTGTGCCAAAGCGTAGCTTTGTGGACGAGACTGCATCAGGACCTCACACCCCGAAAATGGTCGAAACAGGAAAGATGCGGCAAGGTTATGAGGGTCGCTCCCTTTAGGGTGTGTCATTCCCTTCTGGTAAAGGGTGGTATCATGGTATGGAGCCCAGATACTTACTCATGTGGTTGCTCCAATCTCATTTACTGTGTGGTTGTTGCTTTGAGGCGCCTCGGATAAAGGTCCCAAAGGACCGGGGGATGGCATATTCGTGTAGTAGTTACCTAGTTACAGAGGTAACCCGGCCTTGTGTTGGCAGTGATCTAACCGTAACGTTAGTTCTCGGGACGTCCCGCCAGAGGCGATCCCATGTGGCAGTAGGAAGTTCCTTAGCCTGACCATTTGTTGGAAATCCATTCATCCAATACGTGCCTTGTACGGTTTTAGTTGTATTACCTGCCATTTACTTATGGTGGTCACCACTGTTTAATGGTAGCTATAGTAGGCATAGTTCGGAATGTCTATGCTGGCTAGGATTTATATTATACTTTCGAAATGGTTTTCCACACTTTGCACTTATAATAATAATATCAACGAATTTCTCGTGTTAAGAATATTTGACTATCATAAGGAGAAATCTCCTCTAATTCTGCGTTTGCATTGTGTGTGTGGCGGGAGGCCTTATGGTAGTTTCATTTTCTAAAAAGCATTGTGGATTTATTTTAAATTATCTTGTTGTCTGTTTTAAAGACCAACTGTTTTTGTTTGCTCATACCAGTCCCATGACTGACCTGGAGTTTATTGTTCCTTTCCTAAACTCTGGGTGCCCACTATTTTCCCACACGGGCAATCTAGAGTTGGGTTTTTCAGATAGTCAGGTTTAGTAGATTATCTGGAGCTAGTTCCGTCTTTGGATCGGGACTGCACTTGTTTAGCTTTGTGCATCGTTATTGAGAGTTCGAGCTATCGCTGGATTGGTGATTTGGAGATGGAGATTACCGATGCTGGAGTTCTTTCTTGAAGACCATATTAGAGATTTTTGTTCCGCTGCTGTGTTATCTTTTCTTTCTGCTGCTATTATCTTGTATCATATCTCTGATGTATATTCATTGTATCAGCTGTTGTATCATATTGTATCTGATATTGTATCAATGTTGTATATTGATATGTATTATTCTTTTTCTTCCGCTGTGTTGTTATACTTAATGTGTTATAAGCTCCGGCGAACCAGATTCGACGTTTGGATCTGCGGCATTTGAATACGAGTGTCGTATTCGGTGTCGATTTTCGAAGGTTGAGTCAGGATCGTCACAAATATTCAACCTGTATCATTTTTCCAGAGTAGTACAGAGCAACCCAGCAATATTCGAAGTCAAAGCATAAACAATCATACCATAAACAATCCTCTGAACTGTTATTCTATCAAACTTAAAGCTTTTAAACTTTTTGTTTACTCACCTGAATGTAAACAGAAAGCATTGAGTTTGGAACCTTGTTGCTTTTGAAACAGAAGTTTGAACTGTCTTAAGATCCTCTCTGCTTTCTGTTTTGGAAATAAAATTTTGAACTTGCTCTTCCTTTGTTTTTATTTTCAGGTTTTGTTATAAGCTTGTAGAACGAACTTTTAACTGAAGAGAGAAGGGTTTCTCATATATAAGAGAACAGCAGTTGTATGGAAGGTAGGTAGTAACTAGTGCAGTTGCTTCTCTTTTTTTTTCTTCTTCTTTTGATTGGCTTTGATAAGAACAGATCTTATAAATACTGTGAACTGACAGAATAGTGTGCTGGAATGATAGTAATTAGTACTTAGGTTTCTCTATTAGCTTACATAAGTATAATTATGTTCGGCTGCTTTAAAGATATTTGTAAGAGTACAACTTGCAGGAAAAACTTGTTCTTAAAGGCTTGTAAGAGAAGATATGTTCATATTAGTTTACATATATTTAATGTTTTGTTGATTCTTGTATGCAGGTTTGTACTTATGGCAGTCAATATGGCTTAAGTATGAAGCTTTGAACAAAAATATTTGTATTTAAATACTTGTTTTGTTATTATGTTATTTTCTAGCTTGAATAGTTTATATACATTGTGTTGTTTTGTTTGTTTTTATCTGGTATTATTCTAGTTTAATAATTTATAAACATATTTGTCAGGTTTACTTTTCTATGGTTTTGTTTTCATTTTATACTTTGACTATCAATAGTAAATTATGTTCAATATGATTTACTTACATCTATTTAAATTTATTTCTATTTGTATTTTAACTATCAATTATTAGGTTATATTCATGTGTTTGGCTTATAATTAATATTTGTATTTTATATTTGTAGAATTAGATTTTTATTTAAACATTATCATCCAAATATCTTTATCAATTGAAAATAAGAGAAAGCATTCTATTTTAATTACATAAGATAAATTCTATTATAAATATTATTGAGATATTTTATTTCAAATTTCCAACTCAAATCTCCTTTTAAAATACCAATGCATATAAACAAATGGCAATTATTACCAAAATCATATTCATTTTAAAGTGAACAGTTCACATTTTATTTAATTAGATTAAACATTTATTAAAATAACCGGGGCCGAAATCCAGGGTCGTTACATTCGCACCCTTATCTCTTGTTTTAGTTTTAGTTGCATTGTTGATTGCTTGGATTTAAAAAAAAAATTCCAAAATTCAAAAGCAAAACAAAAATCCATTCGTAGTTGCATTGTTAATACACGTTTAATTTCTGCATTGCATTTCATCATAGAGTTATCGTTAATAATAACGGTTAGAAATCGATAACACTTAATTGTATATTGACAATTTATCTTTTTTCGACAATTTAATTTCTTAGTGTCTAGGCTACGGCAGAGTAATAACCATTTATAAACATTATGCTGATTTGTAAATATTATACTGAATTGCTTCTCTGAAGGTACTTAAATCTTCGGCTGCATTGCTATGATGATTCATGGTGCACCGATAAATCCTGTCCATTACCTGGCTGAGAACTATATTGTTGATTTTAGACAAAGTGTGATTATACAATTTTGTGTTAGGAGCTACTTAGGATAAATAATTTGTAATTAAACCCTTGCATTCATTTAGTTGCATTAGTTCATGCATATTTTTAAAAAAACCAGAACTAAAAAAATTGTAAATATTCCTTAGCTTTATTTCTAAATCCTTTTTTTTGAATTTTTTAACTAAAAACAAAATCCAAATAAATTTTACTTGGTTTTTTTTAGAAAATCAAAAATCAATATATATATATATATATATATATATATATAAATCTTTTCAAAAACCAAAAGAAAGATTAAAAAACCAAAATACAAAAAAAAATTCCATTTTGAAAAATAATTTCTATTTAATTTTTCCTTTATAAAAAAAACCAAAAACATTCTTGAAAATGTCCGAATTTCCATATTCACTTGAATTTTACAATAGCTGTGAAAATCAATATAATCTGTATGATTTCACTCCAAATTCGCATGGATTTTTGAACGACGACTATTCTATAAACATTTTGAATTTTGAACAACAGTGCTTTCAAAACGATGACCAACCCTCGACTCTTGAAAATAGCATTTCATCTTTACTTGAACTCTCTTCACAACAAAATCAAAGTATAAATGATTTGTGTAATTCATATTTGTGCGATAGCTCAAATCCAAATTTTCAAAAAAATAAAGATTTGAATTCACTTAAAAATTCAAATGACTTCGAGTATAACCCACCCCAATTCTATTTCGAACTTCAAAACGAGTTTCAAAGTCAAAATGAAAATGGAAACAACTTTTTAAATGATTTTGACAATGGGAATAATCTTGACCATGATACGTTTGAAATTTTTTATCCTCAACAACTTCAAAGTGAAAATTTTCAAGTTAATAATTACAAATTTGACTTTATTGAGAAAATGAACGAAATTCACAATAACCACATGGATTTTTTGTTTGAAACATATATGAAACAATGTGTTAAAAAAAAACAAATCCCAATGTGTGACGAGTCAAACTATAATCCACCTTTTACGCAAATCAACAATTTTCAAATAACAATTGAAATTGAAAAAGATGATCTTAATGAAGTTGTTGAAAAGACGGTAATTGAGTTGGATATTAATTCTTATGAAGGTGAGACACTCAATTTGTAATTCAATCTTCCTTTTTCCAATTCCGCAATTTTGAATACAACAACTTTGAATTTTGAACACGATACATGTAGTGAAGTTGTTGATAATCCAACAAAGGAAGACGAATTTAATGAACACGATTTTTTTGGACATTGGACGATGAGTTGTTGAATTCTGAAGGGGATGATTTAAATCACCATTTTGATTTTGAAGTGATAATTCTGAAAATATTTTCAATGATAAATTTGGATTTTAGTTTGGTAATAATAAACTTGAATTTCAATTAATTATTTATCAACCTCAAAAATTATCGAAAAGGAAACAACTCGTAAGATTTTTAATAAAACGACATTTGTTTTCCCAAATCAACATTCAACTTTAAAATCATTTACAATTTGGTTTTCCAAGCTTAATCTATGTCTCACATACTTGATGAGACAAATGAATCGGTCTCTGGTAGACCATTTCATTTACTTTTTGACGATATACTTTCTGATCTCGTGTAAATACCGTTCGTTTTCATGTAATGTAGGTCATATTTTTATTTTTGTTTTATTTTTCTCCTTCCACTTGGGTTGACTGTGGGGACACAGTCAAAATCAAGTGTGAGGGGAGTCTCATCATTTTCATTTTCAATTTATCATGGTTTATTTTTGCATTCTCTTTCCAAAACTAAAGAAAAAACTCAAAATTTAAGAAAAAATCTCAAAAACAAAAACAAAAACAAAAAATTAAGCATTTTGACTTATTTTGAAAGAAACACTATAAGATAAATATAGAGTTTTGGTTAATTAAATTGAAATTTTTGAAAAATTTATTTGTCTCAACAAATAAAAATGACGTTTGATTATAAATAACGATGATTTTACTAGGATATAGGAAGATTCATACGTGTTAATTATGAAATATCCTAATTGAAAATATTTGTTTTAAAAAGTGAATTAAAATAAAAGGATATAACCTTTTTTTGTCTTCTAAGTTAAATGGTGCTAAGATGATCTTGCAAAACTCTCTCTTCAAAAAAATGAAAATACAAAAAAAACAAAGAAAAAAAATACAAAAAAATATATTTCTTGTATATATGTATATTTTTTTTCTAATAAACACATAGAGTCATGTGTTCACACTCGTGTGTTCACTTACCATGCTCTGTACCCTTCTCACGTAAGCCCGAAATGTAGTGCACGATCGGTATATCTGGCCTCAGTTTATATGAGTTAGGTGTATGTATATCAAAATTCTTTTTAATAATGCCTACAGTCGATAGGTGTTCACACTCGTATGTTCACTTGCCATGCTCTATATTCCCCTTACGTAAGTTCGAAAGGCAGTGCATGGGTAATATATCTGGCCTTAGTTTTCTGAGTTAGGCATATGTATATATTGTTAGTATCAATAAAATTTCAAAATAAAAAATGGATAGAGTAAGCAAATGAAATCCAAGCACCATTTTAACTTGTTAGATTTTACTTGTTATCGAAAAGAAATGAAAATACCACTTTGATAAACTTTGATAATCAACTAGGGATCCATTTCATAGTTACACCGTGTTATCAACCGAAATAACAAGTTAAACTATAGTTTATTTGTTATAATAACTTGATTTTAATTGGATGTTTTGACGAGTAAATGACTTAAATTTTCATGACAATGACCAAAACTTAAATTTAACTTATTTGTGTCGATTTAAAAATAATTCCTTCATTTGTAAATATTTTCAAAAATTCACATTCATCTCTTTGTAAATAATTCTTACATTTTGTAAATATTTTCATCTTGCATTTGGATTTTGTGCGTAGTATCCGTTGAAAACCCTCACGAGACAACAATCGTCCTACTAGGGATACCCAGAGGTTTAACGGCTTATTGCATATACTCAATGCAATCGTGCTTCCTACGAAAATGGATTTATCTTAGTTTTTATTTTATTCGAGGACAAATAAAAAGATAAGTGTGGGGGTATTTGATGTGCACTTAAATATGCATATTTTTACCACCATATTTAATCTATTTAAATTAAATAAATAATCATATCGGGTATTTTGATATGTTTAAATCAAAATTCAAAGTATTTTCAAATCGTCACATGTTCAGCTTCATATAGGGGCAAAATGGTCATTTTTGTGCATATATTAATTTGAGAAAATTTAATTGAAAATTTCCGTATTATTTTGTAGGAATTTGGCTTCATATATAAGTGGTTTCATGAAGATATATGCATGCACAAGAGTGAAGATGAAAATAATTCAAAGGCATGATAATGGAGGACCTCACCTACCCACTTACCTTAATGTAAAAATTAGAGCTAATCCACATGCAAATGGACATTAAATCTTCATGCACACTTAATGGATGATTACTTTATGTTAATGATTACTTGACCTTCATACTTCCTAAGAGGGTAGTTTGGGTAGTTCCCAAAAAATGAATTAGGATTTTCAAAAAAGTATAAATACCCCTTATCTTCATATAATAAGTCTCTCTTCTTTAGTCTCTCTTAGGCCCTCTTCTCTTTAGTTTTGTTTAGTTTAGGATCAAATAAAAGAAAGCTCTATTTTTTCCACGGATACTTAGCCATTTTTATTTTCATGTAACTTTCATTTTTTTCAATGCAATGTTAATTAATGCTCTCTTTTATTTACATGCTTTTTTACCTTTCATGTTAGTAGTTAGTTTATTATTCATGCAAGTAGAATAGATTTTCCTTTACTTTGCTTTCAATTTTTTTGTGTTTCGTATTGCATGCTACTTGCGTTGATATGATAACACAAATGAGAGGCTAATCCCTTCAATTTAGGGGTAATAAAGCCTGTAATTATCTAGCTTCAACATTTTAATAATTATTACTCTCTTTTGTGATTAAATGAATGTTGATGTGATTTATTATTTCATATTGAATTTGATGGTCTATGTTGTTCATAATAAATAGGCTATGCTTAAACAATCACAAACAATAATTACCTCTTCATCTACATATGATGATGGTAATGAAGTGAATGTTGAAATTAAAATTTGATGGCCTATATTTCTAAAAAATAGTTAATAGGTCAGGCTTAAATAGATTTTATTTTCAACTTGTTGTCATTTTTCATGAGAGTTAAAAGTTGTTTAAGGGGTGTGTTATAGTTTGATGGCTTATGTTGAGCTATTTAATAGCACAAATATGTCATACTTATGATAAACACATCAATTAAAATAACTAATGACCGAAAAAGAGAGATCATAATTTCATGTTTTGTTGAATTATATGATCTGGAGAGCGGAATTATCTCTAAATTATCATTTAACTCTCATATCTTTTATCAAATTTATTTTGTTAGTTAGTTAGTTTATTTACATTTTTAGTTCGGACTCTTCAAATTCTTCATTTGATTTGATTGAAAAGAAATCTAAAATCCAACAATTCCCTACGGATCGATCCATACGCGCCAACTAACTTTTGTACGCCGTGCGCTTGCGGTTAATTTTTATTATAAATTTTTCGGCAATTTTCTAAATTGATAGAAAATTCATCGTTAAACATTAAACCAAAGATTTTATGTTTGGACTAAACAAGAATGTGGATCATGTTGGAATTTTGACAAAACCAAATTCTATAATTCCTAGTATGATATACTGTTGACCAAGAGAATTGGTGTAAATAATCGTTACTGCCAGTTACTGCTTATAACATGTAAAATTGTATTTTACCAAAAAAGATGCATAAACGATGAATTCAAACAAAATGTCACACCACTAGCTTAGGTAATGGTGAATGCTAATATTAAAATTATTTAATATTAATTCCTAACTGAATTTACATTTTTGAGTTGCATAACAGTAAGGATGAATACTTCAAAAACTACATGATTTAATTAATTTATGACTGCTGTAAATTAATTAAATTAATTAATATTTATGAAACAATAATTATTAAATTTATTTCATTTGTTTTAACATCATTAGTATTTAATAAAGTGCATATATAAAAGTTATACATGTGCATATCAACATACAATATCAACAGATTATTTGAATTGGATTTAAATAGATTAATTGCTAAGTGGTTTTAAAAATTTTGTAACACTCCTAATTTTGATTAACATTATTCAGAAAATTTAATTAGATAAATAAAATAAAAATGTATTGAGATAAAAAGAATGAGATTTGATAATTAGATGTGGTCATGCCTTAAATAATTGGTTGATAAGATTAATTAAACCATAAGGAGAAGGAGGAATAACGTAAGGGGTAAAATTAGAGTAATCCGTTCTTTTCTAACCATAACTCTTCCTCTCTCATTATCCTCATTCCATTTCGCTTCATATAAACTAAAATAAACTTGAGTTTGACCATTGCTAAGGGAAATAAGTTGAGAAAAGAAATTGAAATCAAAAGAAGAGCTCAGGGGAATTTAATCAATACTTAATCTCAAATCTCTTTATCCAATCAAGGTGAATAATAGTTATACATTTCACTTTTGCTTGTTTGTTTCAGTTTTATGTTTAAACCCAAATTATATGATGATATTATGCCATGTTATGAATGATTGTTGCATTACATGCATGTTTCATAATTTATTGGATTATTAATGAAATTATTTGATAGGTTTAAATATAGAAACCTAGTTTATGACCTTTAATGAAGTTGAACGTTGGATATGATATTTAAAATATATTAATTTGGAGATGGATTTTTAATTTCACAATTTTTCAAACTTGTATAAATATTTTATGAATTTTCTAAGTAAGAAAATTGATTTATTTGGGTTTTAATTATTAAAAATAATTAAATAATGAATTTGATCCTAAATTTTTTATATGGAGGAGAATATGAATATTTCGATTTTTAGGGATTTTTCTCAACTGATTATGATTTTTCATGAATTTATCAAGTTAGAAAAACTATGAAATAATATTAAATAATAATGTTATTAGAATGAGTTTGCAAATTATTTTGGGAAAATTAAATCAACCTCACAGCTGCTTTTCTAAAAGGAAATAGGTAAAGTGTATTATAATTCGATAGAAAATTGATAAGGGTTAAGAGTTTTTGAAATGAAATGACCTTATATGGAAATAAAACTATTTTCGCGTATTTATGAAAATGCCAAACCTTGATAATGGCCGATATCAATAAAAATGGTGAAGTGCGACATTAATATGAAGGGACGTACATGATATCTACTTAGGTAGATACGGAATTTATCGATTCATATGGATGCATAAGATTCAGCCTCCCTACATGTCGACACCAAGGATTCGTAACACTTTAGGACCGAAATACGGCATGCTTTTATTTGTTTTAAAGATTGATACCACTTGTCACCCTTTGATTTCAACTATATTGATGCCGTAAGTTGTATATTCTGACATCCTTTTTATTAGCAGCGTAAGTAGCCGCGGTTTTTAAAGAAGTATACATCAACTATTTTACGGCAGTAGTGTGGAAAGTCTTATTTTCAACATCAACTGTTTTATAGCAATGAATGCCGCAAATTCACGATTTCGACATTAATTATTTTGATGCAATGATGTCATAAGTCCATATTTTCGATAACAAGTATTTTGTGACAATGATGTCGGAAACCTTCAGATTCGTTGTCTTATATTTTATAAACTGAGAGCCTTCATACTTTGCGAACCTAATAACAAGCTTCATAGGTTCGACAACCTATATACTTATATTATATGACAAGAATGATTTTGGCTCTATTGCCTTAAGTTTTATAAATAAAAATACTTTAGTATTACTTCGATATTGAAGGGGGCGATAAACTATATTAGCGGTATTAATGTCGCAAGTTACCAATTTAAGTAGCTTTATTTGAAGGCTTGATAACCTAAGGTTTTAGAGGTGCGACAACCTCCTATTGAATTCGAAATTAATGAAAGCCGTTTCAAAGAAGGACATAGTTTGGCATGATACCTTGGCCAAGTAATATGGCTATATTTTCCTTGTTTTAAATATGATTTCAAGAGATAAATTAAATATAAAGACTTACTTTTTCATGGATATAAAAAGGGAATTTTAGCCAAGGTTCTTACATGAGAATTATTGTTATCTCCATTAGATAAATTGTGATAGGACATCTTAGCTTAAGGATTAGAGATTAAAAAACAAGATAATGAGACTGGTGTGGAGTCGCGCTCTACGCTTCAACTGTTAGCCGCTGGTAGATATCGGTCAACAATTCTAGTGCATTAAGCTTTGTTGAGGGTAAAGACTAAATGGAGGTTAACGCATAAAAGGGAATCTATAACTTAGATAGGCTATTGGTTGGCCTGCGAAAACTGTTATGTTCATAATGAGTCTAGCAAAACTATGAGATAGACAGATAGTCATATTTACACTGAGAAGATGTATTCGGACGGACAGTTCAGTTTCCTCCTAACGATAATTTGGAGAATTTGGCATATTTTATTGGCTCGAGTTAGCCATATAGGTTAGTAGTAACCCTGGAAAAACTATAATGTAGGAATTGATAGTTTATTGATTCATACAGAATAGTCATATTTACCCATATCACATGCATGCATATGACTATTTTATGTTTGTTTAACCTTTTTTGATTTTAGAAGCATGATTTTGATTGACATATTTTTGGAAGGTGCCAGTGAGGGAAAACCCGTTCCGCTTTGCGGCATGGTCTCCTAGATATCTATTTTCAAGATGATATATTCTTATTCACACCAGACATTTTGTTCGACCCGAAGTTTTTGTTTTCCCCTTTAACTCTTGGATGCTCATTTGAGTAGTACGAGAGTAAGGTTTACAGCTTTCTAGGTTGACGAATAAAGCTTCCGAAGATGTGTATAAGGCAAATTAGCTAAGTTAAGGATTTATTTTGTCCGCTGTGTTATCGTTTCATTTTGTCCGAATGTTTCTATCAAGTTGTAAACTTTGATCGACCAAGGAGACATCTTCACATATCACCCTTAGAGTATTATGTAATAATTATATTTTATTTAAACTTGGGCAATGTTTGGGATCATGTAATGAACATGGAAATTATTAATGAAACGTGTTTTGAAAATTTTCATATTCCTATGATTCTGATGTTATTGATATGATTAACATGACTGTTTTTTGTCATTGAAATTAATACCATGGATAACTACAACATCCGTAGTGGTTAATTTCAGGTCTCAAAATGAGGGATGTTACAACTTGGTATCAGAGCAAAGGTTTATGTGAAACTAAAAGAAAGTTGAACTTAAAATGAGTTTTGAAACATAATCCCAATGAATTAGAGAATAGATTGGGGTATGGGATAATGTTATAGTAACGTACTTATATTTTCTATATATAAGTATATATCCAATCTCTATTCTTCCCTCTCTCTTAGACCATTCTCTCGTATCTTACCAATTGTAACGACCTACCTTTTTCGACCCCCAGAGTCGAAACTAATACATCCACGGTATTCACATGTCGAGCATCCGAGTGTCGGAAAGACATATTGTTGGGGTGAAAGAAATAGAAGACGGAACATAATCTCACATCATGACGAGTAATATATAATATACAATATATCTTTCCAAGAAAAACTGTAATATACACACCATGAAATCAAAGTACACTAATTACTAATCATCATCCTAAACATTTATAACAACCTATCCTCACAATGTTGTTTAATAGGGACAACCAATACAACAGAAAATAACATACATGTGAACACGTCTTGGGCCCTTCATCACATCTTTTGAAGCTCCAAAGTTTCCAAACTAGATCTATAAAATATGCTTGGTATGACCCGAGCATTATAATAAAATAATACCCGAATCGGCGTGAGAAACACATCTCAATTGAATTTTAGTGTTATAAAAACTTTTGAAAATAAAAGTATCTCGTAAGACCACGTCGCACATAAATACGGACAAATTTTTACGTTACGATAACCAAAATATTTCTATAGAAAATCCTTTGATATTATAATAATGGCTATGGTTTAAAATAAATATTGAATCATAGTAATTAAATTCTAGTATAATAGGTATACAATCAAGTCAAAAGGCTCATATTGGAAAATGGATCCCAACTATGAAAGGGTAAAGATCTACCCACTGAATCCGTACACCTTTAGATAAAGCGTACGGGAGGATACAATACGTTGCACCTCTGCTACTCAGGACTGGCCCTACCCCTTACTGGATAACATCGAATATGATGACCCCATGGTTGTCAAACAACCATAATGGGTCCCTAAGAGTACATAGATATCGACTCTAGATAAGGGATGATCATATGCTAATGGAAGCGACCTACTTAGCTCTGCGGCACGTCTCTGCTTTATTCATTTATCGATTGATGATGCTAGAAGCTACATTTTACTTTTTAGATTGCAATTCCACTTGGAATGCTTGCACTGCCCTCCAAGCATAAATGCAATGCCATTATTTATTAATACAAGTTCAATCTGAGTCTGAACGAAACCGAAGGCACTATCCTTACTACATCTATTTTGGAATCACCCTTAAGATTAATAGTAACTAGGCCCTTGCACTTCAAAAGCACCATCTTCAATCATCTTTAAGGTGTTCCAATTCGAATGCTTAAGATGATTCGAAGTGGCTTTAGAATAATACATCTGATCCCGAACTCTCCGAAGCGACAACCATAATTTAAAACCAACCAAGTTTGATTGCCTGTTACTTAACTGTCAAATAGACAAACAAACATCAATCAAATTGGGGATCTATTTCCATAGGGAATCTATCATTGGTTAAACATATAAGTAACCACTAACCTCTTTAATTAATCCTTTCTTGAACTAAAAATTGTGCTGTAAATACTTGTATCAAAATACGTTTGCAAAGATATATTCAAAACCATTCATACTCCTTTTTTTGTACTTGAAAAAATATCCTTATACTTATCTCAATGTATAAGTATATTCACAAAAACATTTCGAAAAATTTCATATTTCAAAATCTTATTAAAATGGATCAAAAAAAATGTTATTTAAAATGGTGATAAGGATAAACCCAAACACTATTTCTTTGGTGTTTTGCATAAAACAAATATCCACGCCAACAAAAATTAAGAAGGTCAATTTAGGAAAAATCCAATCTCAATTCTGTTTATAAACTTCTTCAATCAATCTTTTCAATAAATCTCTTCCAATTATGAACATCTCTTTTACTAAAATTCCAAAATACATTTATAAACTCTTAATGAATCTGCAAGTTTATTTATAAAACTCTTATACAAAACTTTAAAACAATTTATAAAACTCTTTTATAAATATCCAAAATCATTTATAAAACTTCTTTTATAAATACCCAAAACGATTTATAAAACTCTTTTCCTTAATAGAACTCCATTATAATAAACCTTTATAAAATTCTTTATAAAACCTTTTTTAAAATCCTTTAAAAATCCAAAACCCCATTTTCTTTTGTATGCTCTTTAGTAAATCCCTTTTATTAAATGATATTTCTTTTATATATAAATTTATTATTTATAAATACAATTAATCGGATAAATTACTTTACTTTAAACATCTTAAATAAATAATAAATTAACCTGGCAAAATCATTAATAAAATAATGTATTAACTCCAAAACATCATTAGTATAATAGTTAATAACTTCAAAAAATTATAAATAAAAAATAATTATTTACTTCAAACATTATCATATAATAATAATAATTAACTCCAAAACATTACTAATAAATAATAAGTACCAACTCCAAACATTATAAATATAATTGTTAATAAATTCAAACCTTATTAATAAATAATAGTAATTAATTTTCAAACATTATTATTAAATTAATAGTAATTAATTTCCAAAACATTATCAAAATAATTATTAGCCACAAAACATTTTTTAATAAATAATTATTATTATTTTCAACTAAATATTAATTATCTAAATAAATAACTTTTCACAATATTAAAATATGGGAAGTTACTTTAAACAATATTAAATATAAATAAATAACTTTTAAAAACATTATTAAACAATAGTTGGAAAACTTTTAACTCATTATTAAATAATAGTTAAACAACTTTACAACACTTCTAATGATTTAGAAAAGGTAATTTAAAAGGTTGGAGGAATAGGTGGAGTTCAGAATCCATTTAAGTATAATATTTAAGAAAAAACCCAAAGATTAGATTTGAAATCAACCTCCAAATCAAAAACCATTTTCAAGCCCAAAACGACAATTAATAGTATTTTGAAATACTAAATTGAGGCCAATAGCCCCCAAAGCACATGACCAATGTTATTATTGATTTTTATCACTATAGAGGTTAAGTTTTGAACATATAACAATGTCATAACTGATTATGCTAAATAATCAAGGTTCAGCAATTAAAAATCCATATAATAGTGTTATAATTGAAATAAAATTAACAAAAATATATATTTGGGAATTTAAATTACAACGGTGAGAAATACAGATTTCTCCTGTATTTCACTTTTAAATGACAACCGATTTCTAAAGCGGATACTTAACTGATTAGCTAATAATTTCAATCAAATACAAACGATAAAATTTGTCTACTATATATCTCGCCGATTAACCAAAAAGGTGAGTTAAACTCACCGAAATTCCAGCGGACGCTTAGGCGTTCCAGTTTGAACTAAAATCGAATAGCATCCGATTTTTGTCCAAACTCTCACTTGCTCCAAATTCGATCAAACAAATTCCATCACATAGCCATCATCATTACAAGTGCAACACAAAAGGTTTAATCTCGATTGGACCTCATATGAGCGAAATATTGCATTTATAATCTATCAATTATTAAATTAATTTTAAATTCCCTAACTACATAATTAATAAACTAATTACCCTCAATAAACTCATGTTCCCCCTTTGAAATAATCATTCCCTTACTGATGCCCTTGCACATAGACCTGCGCACCAAAACCGTGCTCCAATCCATCCCAATCTCCCTCGTCTCACCGCGAAATTGAAAGTCAACACCATCGACATACTCTACAGCACACTCTCCATCATCCCGACCAATTGCCGTCAAGACCTCACCCTCTCCTTGAATCGTGACACCTTAGATAGGCAATGATGGGGCTAAAGTTGTACCTCCCCCAAAATTTTGGCACCTAGGTGCTATTTGGCCTTAAGGACCCGAATCTTTCATCCACGTGGCCAATTGATGACCACAACCCAAGAAATCTCAAGCCCTAGCTCATTATTGCTCAAGTTTTAAACCATCGAACTCAAAAAAGATGTTGTACCCTCCAAATCATGTATCAACTTGTAGATCTAGGTTAAACTAGCAAATGATATAAGCTTTTGAAATTGTAGATTTTTATGTGAATGATTTTGAATTTAAAAAAGGTGGATATAAATTTATTTTACTATTTATATTTTCTAAACTGCTCTATTTGTTGCTCATTGAAACACACAAATAGGGAAAAGAATGAAAAGTTGTTTTGATTTATCTAAGGTTTGAGTTTGTATATATTCACATATTACGACACTTTGCTCCATAGAAATTTTGTTTTGCGTATAGGCCGAAAATGACAAAACAAAATACAGTCGCGCTACGAACAATGACATAAACCCAAACAATAATAATATATACTAGTTATCATATTTATAAAAATTACAAAAACACTGTCATTTGCCAACAAATCGTGAAATGATAATTTAAATAATTTCCAAATTAAAAATTATGGAAAAATCAAATAAATTAAATTAAAAATACTTCAATAAAAATCGAGTCGTTATATTAAAAACAAATTTTCGAATTGTTTATTTAAACCATTTATTGTTGTAAATAAATTTACACAATGAATTCACTATAATATTTACTGATTATAATGAATTAAATAAGACCATTAACCCATTAAATTAATATTCAATTTAAAATATCGATATTTAAATCACCATTCAAATATTTATTCATAATTCAAAGTTTTTCAATAATCTCTATAATTTAGTTTAAGTTTCTAAATCGTTTAAATCAATATTTCAAGAAATTAAATTAATTAAATATTCAAAATCAAATAACCAAAATTTCATGTCGTTACGTTATCCCCCTTAAAAGAATTTCGTCACCGAAATTTCAATGTAAGGAAAAATGCCTCTAAACCTCAAACCTTTTCAAAACCAATTAGTTGAAAAGGGTTGTTTATTCTCTAAGTCCTTTAAAGTTTACGAAAAATTTCAGTAATGCCTCCTTTGCGCGGCTCGATCGGATAAACTACAAATTGCCACCCGGGCCCAAACAAACAAAAGAAAACAAAAGCCAAGTGTCTTACCATATCCGAGGCATAAAATCATCCAATTCAAACACTAATATAAACATGTACCTATTAGTCGAGCAACCAACTCTACTCATGAAACCAAAAGCATCCAACTAGCATTTGCTTCCATGAACTTGCATCTTACTTACAAATAATATGCAACCATTTATTGTGCAATCACATATAATTTATTAAAGTCCACATGTTGTACATATACCATCCATACGCAATACTAAATCCGATCGCTTGCTCGATCGCACAATTTCATTTCGGAACTAGTATTGCTCGCTCGAATTCTCTAGCGCAGACTCGGATTAGGCTCCTTGATTAAAAGCCGTCGTTCTTCTTGCATAGCCATATAATATGTTAGAGAACTTCAGAATCATATCAAAAATCCATATCAAGAGTTTGCCATAAAAAATCGAGTGAAAAATCCTTGTTTGGATCGGTGTAAATCACCTCGAATTCATGTGCCTAAATCCAGATCAAACAGTCATCTGAATAAAATGATCTTTGCACAACTTATGTATTTATTCCCTTTGTTCCTAAATTATACCAATTTTTTTATTCACATTCAATTTTAAATCACATTTAATTTTCCATAGTATTTTCTTCAATACTTAAATTCATTTACAAACCATTTCATAAATCATTTTATTTAACTTTACTTTACTTAAGTTAATTTTCATCTCATAGCACAATTTTCAAATTTACTTTTCTTAACTATATCAATTATTTTAACTCACATTTATTATTTCTTAGTATACTCCCTTTAATACTAAAATTATTTATGAATTATTTCATAAAATATTACTTGAAGCCTACAAACACTTTATAAAGACTTATCTTCATTAATAAACATTTTCCAAGATTACAATTAGCTTTTTAAGGAGCCATTATTTTACTTAAAAATCATTACTTACGTCTATTAACATTTTATAACTCAAGCTCATATTTGCGAAATGCTCTTTTACTTCTTAAGAGTGTGTGTGTGTGTATAATATTAGATTTTTTTTAACTTAACCAAGGTGTTCAACAATTTTTAAATTTGTTTAACTAACTATCTCTTTAAATTTATAAGTTAAAAAAAACTTATTTTCTTATAATTTCTCACAACGCTTAGCTTCAATTTCTATATCAAATTTGAAAGTTCCAACTGTCCAAAATCGCCAGAATTTTCGTTTCGTTTCAATAAATAAAAAACAACATATCAAAATGAGATGTGAAACCAAACTACTCTAATGCATAGGGTACATGTATCCATATAATAATTTAATTGAAACTTCAGAATTAAACACCTAGTTTTTATTTCAAATCAATTTGAAATAACAATAGTACACATCTCCCTTTTTGCATATCAAATCATACCTTTTGGAATCTAAACAAACTTTATTTTATCAAAAAACTTCTATGGTAGAAATCCTTCACTTAGAAACTCGAAAATGAACGCTGATAATGCTACAGTCATCACCGGAATTATTTTCCAATGACGGAAGCGATTTTGGGCTTTTTATCACCTTTAAAATCTATTATAAAATATTTCTTTAAACAAATACTTTCAAAATAATACTATTATTATTTTCTCCAAAAACTTGAGAAACAATTTCCAATAACATTGGGATTTCAGTTGTCAAATTCTTAGTTCAAATTCTTTTTATTTATAATCCCAAATATAAATCATACTTATTAATTTCACTTCTTACATAAAACATTTCACAAATGTTTATTGTAACGACCCGTAAATTTCCTTAATTAAATTGGTTAATTTAATAAGATTTTTGTAATTAAATTTAGAAAGAAAGAAAAACTTTATAATTAAATGATGAAGTGAATGCAAACATGAAATATAGCAATGGTAATTAAAACAAATTATTAACAAGTTAAATAAAATTCTAATAAATGAAGTAGTGAAAGTGTTATACCTGGTTATAAATTGATTATAAATTGAATAGGAGAAAATAAAGGTAAGTATTGAATTAATTAATGAAATAACACATTGTTAATAGTAATTGAATGTAAATGAAGGTAATATACGGAAATAATGTTAATGTTATTCATAATAGGACAATTTATTGAATTATAAGAATGGAAATAAAGGTTTATCAATTTATTTGGGATTTGAACTATGATAATTGGATTAATTGCAATTAAATAAAATTAAATATCTAATTTTACGTTGATGGAGATTAAGATGAAATTTGAGAATATTAATGTAATAGATTATGAACCAATATTAATTTCATTTATTTGGCAATAATTTATTGTATACAGGGTTTAAAATCAAATGAATGGATTTATTGGCATTTCAATTGATAGTTAATAAATTACTGGAATTGAAATCTAAAACTATAATTGGCGAATTAAGTAACTTTAAATTGATATGGAAATTGGTTATGAAGGATTATAAATTACTAAAGTAATCCAAGATGATAAAGTTTATAAATTATAGAATCTGAAATAAAAGTATGGTTTTATTAATTAATTATTAATCTATTTAATTAATGTAAAAATAGCCATTTTGGCCATTAACTCGAATTTCGACGAAATCAGTTTCATCGGATCCATAACGGTGAATTATTGCAGGATTTCAAGGTTCGTAGCGATCGGACTTGTCGTTTGATCATACGGACTCGAAATGCCTAGAAATCAATTTAATTGAAATCAATTGAAATCAATTTGAAATAACTTGATTTTAGCATAACTTCTTTGGAATTTGGACCTGAAACCTGTTCCATTGATTTTAAAATATTTTGAAACATCTATTTTGATATATGGGTTGACCCATTTTCGTTCCGGAGTCGAAACGGGCTTTTCGGACCGTGTAGCGTTCAACTTTCAAATCGATTCGATCCATTTGTTCTATTTTGTTCTGCCTATATATATTTCGTTATAAACCCTACCCACTCCCTATTCTCATTTGTCTATATGTGCAATTCTTTCTATTGCTCCTCTTTTTCAATGGCAGACAAATTCCCAATTTCAAATCCAATTGCAATTCAAAACCAAATCAAAAGTTCAAACTCTTGAAACTATATCGAATTATATATCGATTTGAAGCTCTCGACGAGCGCATCTTAGATCTGTAATTCATTTTTCAATTTGAGCCACTGTTTGTTCAGAAAATAATGGCTTATTTTCGACCGTTCATTGGCGTTCGACGATCGTCGTCCGATCGACGAATCAAAGGCACCGCGTTGTAGAGGGAGTTAAGCGCTGTTCATCGGTGTCGTTCATCTGGTTGTTTGACGGCTGGATTTTGCTCGAAAATTCACTAGGGTTTCAAATCAAGGGGGCGGCGGCTGTGTAGTCAGAGCATTCGATCGGCATCCGGTCGATCATCGTGGCGTTGCGATTCACGGAGGGAGGTCGCGCAGGCGTATAGGGGGTTGCGGCCTTGGTCAATGTCAACCGATTTGGTGGCGGCGCCGTGTTGTTGTTGGATTTGTCAAAGTTGGGTATGGTTAGGTTGGATTTCAGCATTGTCTGCAAAGCACGTGTGCAGGTGAGTGAGGTGATGTGGCAGAGGTGTTAGTTTTGTTTTTTATTTATTTTAATTTCTATTTCATTCGTTCTAATATCAATAACTTTTACATACGAGGTCTGTTTCACGCGCGGTTTTCTTGGCTAGGATCGTATTGAAATTTCAGACATTTTGATGCAGGTTTGGACGAATTCTGAGAGTGTTCAAATTTTGGGTTTAAATTGGATTTAAATTCAATTTAAATTCAAAAGGTGAGCGTTTTAACCCACTCACGACTTTTAAAATTTCTTATGTTTGTTAAATTGATTTATAATGTGATTAGAAATTTATTTATGACTGTTTGGCATATTTTTAATCATTATCTCAGTTAAATTGAATTTATTTGAATTAATTGTTATTTAATTTGTTATTGCATATAAACTATCAGTTAATTTGTTATTTAATTTATTATTGAATATAAACTGCCAGTAAATACATGTTATTTATTATCTGTTCTATATTGATATTATTGTTTAAATTGGATGATGATTGTGACAAAATTTGATGATTGATATTGGATGAATGGATGTTGTATTTTATATTGTTATAAACTACAAGTTGTTATAGATTTTATTTCATTTGGGATTGCGGTTTGAAATGATATATAACCGTATTTATATTTTAAATTACGGATTGAAATGATAAATATCCGTATCACTTGACCATAAGATAGAAAATTATATACAGACACCGTGGTCTATATATATAAAATATTTTGTACTGATTTCTATAGTTTTGTAAAGAAATATATGGTTTTATATAAATATTGATTTTCGATAATATATAATGTTATTTTATTCTTGATTTTGGACTGTGTATAATTTGTTTAATATAAAATAAGTTTAATAGTAAAGTTTGATTTTATGGAAGATAATATGGTTAAGTATTTAAATTATATGTTAGTATATAGAGTTTATAATGATTTAAATAAATTAAGGTTGGAAGATAAATTGGAAGTTTAGTTGAAACTGAATTTAATTTAGAATTAACTCAAATAAGTTGATGTGAAATTTGTTAAATTGGAAATTTAAAAAAGGTATGATTATTATAACTTGATTTTTGAGTTAAGGTGAATTAAAAGAGTATTTCAAGTATAAATAAATTTAAGGAAATATTTCGTTATTTGTAATTTGGGATTTATTTAAATGATAATGGATTTATTAAGTAAAAATATTTCAAAACTAAATAATAAAATTTGAATTTGATATGTATATATGAAATTTCCAAACTCAGTTGTGAAATTGTTGAATATTTAAAGTTGGAAATATATTGAATTTGGAATGGTTTATTTGTGGATCAAATCTATTTTGAAATCGATATAATTTGAAATAATTTATTTGGAAATGGGATTGAATTGAAGTTTATGATTTGGGAATTGATTTGGGAATTGAAGAGGCTATTTTATTTTATAAAGTATTTTAAATATTTAAACCATTTAAGTGGTGGAAGTTATGTTCAAAGTTATAAGTTTCATGGTAATATTCAAATGTTTTGATTTCGAAATGTTATAACTTTGAAAATGTTATGATTTTAGAAAAGGATATATCTGAAATGAAAATGATATCGTATTGATTTGGTTTTGAAAGGCAATGATATTTGGTTTTAGAGTATAAATTATTTTGAAATGACCGTAGTGTTATAATAACGTTTGATTGTTAAAGAGACCGGGATCGAAAGTTGTCATACTCTCTGCCAACTCCGAAAACCACTTTAACAACCATGTATGCGATGGAGATTCCAGAATGAAGTAGGATGGTGGTGGCGTTCCTTTGAGGTATATACGTGGACCCAACTCCCGCGAGTTGGCATAAGGTGGCTAAAACAGAAGCGATTCCGGTCCAGTGAGGTAGCTCCTCTTATCGGACACGCTCCTTCGATATTATATTCTAACTTTGAGATTGATTTGGAGGCCACTTTTGATTTTTGATTTTGAGGGTGTGGCTCAAGGTGGGCGGTAGCTGTGCGCTATGCGTCACCACCAGTCCGGATAGTAATTGGTATATCTACCCTGGCATTGCCTTGTGTGCCGTGTCGCCTACCTTAGCGAGCCGTGTATGAGTTTGGTTTTCTCCTGTAGCCCGTGTGGTATCCTCCGGTGGCTTCCCGATCAGGAGGGACTATGATATTGGATGGACTACTGGGACTATTACGTGTTAAGGGGGAGATTGGGTAACTCCTTAACGCTATTTAAAAGTAAGTTTATTTTACTGTAGACATTATTATAATAGAAATATTACTACATAATAAATAGTTTAACAGATCCTTAGGAGATGTGAATCCCGAGCATCTCTTAAGTTACTGCACTCACGTTAGACACTAGATAGGAGATGTCAAATCCCGTAAACATCTCTGATGTCATTCCACTCATATTTTACATTTGATTTAACTTATATAAGATCTTGTAGTTCAGACTTGGGTGTTTTGCCTTTTCAATTCGCTCGGGTCAGTATGAGCTTTTCAGGATTCGAAGACTTTATCTCTGAAGGACGAAGACGAAGATTTGTATTACTATTACTTATTATATTCCACTGCATCGCATTGTTCCGCTGCATTTTTATTTATTATTCTTTGGTATGTGTAACTCTGATATGTATTGTATAAGTATAATCAAATGTTTGTAAAACAGCTTCATGAACTATTTATTTGATTATTATATTTTATCGTTCCGCTGCAAGATTCTATTTTGTTTTTTTTCTTTCTCTGCTTTTTCTTATTTACCCGATAACAATCCGCCCTTCTGTATGGTTAGAGATGACACCTGTGTCTACTTAAGCATACAAAAAGGCGGGATGTTACATCTGGTATCAGAGCTTTGGTTTTGCGATAAACGTTTGCTTTGTGGGGTCTGACCTTTATTAACAGGGTAGTGATACCCTATACTGAGTCGCTAAGCGTATATATATGAGAGAGCGTATTTATTTTTGTTATAAAAGGGTTTTGATATTGTGTTAATTTGTTCCGTTTTGTATTTATAAATTCTGGTTGGTGCACAGGACGCTATGACATCAATAGGGATTTCTAAACACTTAATAGGACAGACCGACACAATATTTGTTTTGAATATAGGTGGATGAAATAATTTTTCCTATTATATTTTCTATATATAAAATAATTTTTTTGTAAATGATATATATTTGGTTGTAATATAATTGTTGTTAGGTAGTGAAATTTATGAATATAGGTTGGAAATAAGATTTGAAAGTAAAATAAATGGGAATAAACTGGAAATTTAGAACTTGAGTTCTAGGGTTTTGAAAAATTCTTTCGAATGATTTTGGAATATAGGAATAATATTATTAGAAGTATTTTCTATTATAATATTTCAATATGATTTAAAAGAATTGTTTTAAAGAAATTTTGGGAAAGAAATAAGTTCTATATTCCCCTCTATGTCGCTGAAAAATAATTTCGATGATGAGTGTACGCATCATCGACATTTATTTTCGAGTTTCTAAGTGGGAAGGCCACTGTAGTAGTTTTACTACAGATTTAATTTGATAAACAAATATAAATTTCAAATTATTTAAATATAATTGGATATATATTTTGTAAGTGTATACATCTATCTATTATTTTAAAATGATTTGAAATTTAACCCGGTATTTAGTTCTTAAGTTTCCGTTAATTAATAGTTTCAATTATTGTTGTGAAATAGAATGTGACTAATTAATAATTGGAACCTCGAATTAAAATAAGAGATTAAATGATAGGTTATAAATGGTTATAAATGAACTTTCAAGAAAGTTGAAATTTGTAACCTATAAAACAAAAAATACGATTTTTGAATATTAAATTAATTTAAAAGAAATGAGATATACTTGTATAAATTTCAATTAAATCCTTAAAAGCATATATATAACTTACCAAATATTAAAAGTTTAATGCTTATAAGAAATGTAATAGGATATTATACTAGTAAACTTGAAGTAATGAAGGTATTCAATGAAATTCTTTAATAAATAAGAATTTGATGTTGTAGTTGTTAGAAGTTTAAGTATAATTGAAAGGCTACTAATTTAATGTAATAGAAATGTAAGTATTATAAATAAACGAATAAATGAAATTTGGTAATACATGAATGAATGGAAATTGAAAATTTGCAAGAAATAAATGTAAATAAAAAGGATAAACCATTATATGAATAAAAAGCGAATCAAACAACAAATGTTTATGGTTTCATCTATTGTTTGGATTTGTTGTTTGTTTGGTTTATGGTTGTTTGGGCAAAAATACTTTAAATTTCTTTGATGTAATGAATAATCTATTTAGTTTCATCTAAGACTATTGAGTAAATGGTGCACTTAATAGTTTATTTTCCACTCTGTACAATTTAAAGTTTTTGAACCCGAACAATTATTTGTTTTGTTTGATATGGATGGATAATTGATTTGTGTTGATTCTGTATGATGATTGTATGCTGTGGTTGTAAGGGATTATTGTTATTTGACATTGATTTGTTTGTTAGTGGATGAAACAAAATTAATATTTCATTCTATATGATTATTAACTCTTTTTAGATTATATAAGTGAAATACAGGTTATGGAAGCAATTGCTACTGCTTTTGGTTTCATAAAATAAGCGTTATTTGGCCGACAAATAGGTACGTTTTCGAATTACGGTTTTATGGCGCTATCATATTGTTTTTCCCGTGTTGGGATATTTTATTTTGGAAGATATATGTTATATATTGTTATATTTGATATTATAATTTCTCTCGAGCCTCTCCATACAAAGGAGACTCTGCTGAAATTTTCCGTAAATTTTGGACTTAGAAAAATTTTGAAAAATGTTTCTCCAAACTTTACTAATCTAAGTATAACAAGATTTAATGGTTACAAATTGGTATACTTTATTTAAGTTAATTAATTTTGTAAATTTATTGTTTATAAATTTAATATTTTTGAATAAGATGCATTGTTTACTTAATTCTTTCTTTTCCCTTCTTTTTCCTTTTCGGAGACGAAAAGCTTTGAGTGGGGGAGAGTGTAGTGACTTGTAAATTTCGACAATTAAATTGATTAATTTAATAAGTTTTTGTAATTAAATTTAGAAAGAAAGAAAAACTTTATAATTTAATGATGAAGTGAATGTTAAAATGAAATATAGCAATGGTAATTAAAACAAATTATTAACAAGTTAAATAAAATTCTAATAAATGAAGTAGTGAAAGTGTTTTTTTTTTGAAATGGTACTTTATATACAACAAATCATTGGGACAGCATATCCCATGTCAATAAACATTCGAAAGCAAGTTTCGAACTTGTGACATCTTGCACCAAAGCCGAATCAATTAACCACTTGGACAATGGTGCTTGTCAAGTAGTGAAAGTGTTATACCTGGTTATAAATTGAATAGGAGAAAATAAAGGCAAGTATTGAATTAATTAATGAAATAACACATTGTTAATAGTAATTGAATGTAAATGAAGGTAATATTTGAAAATAATGTTAATGTTATTCATAATAGGACAATTTGTTGAATTATAAGAATGGAAATAAAGATTTATCAATTTATTTGGGATTTGAACTATGATAATTGGATTAATTGTAATTAAATGAAATTAAATATCTAAATTTTACGTTAATGGTGATTAAGATGAAATTTGAGAATATTAATATAATAGATTATGAACCAATATTAATTTCATTTATTTGATAATAATTTATTGAATACATGATTTAAAATCAAATGAATGGATTTATTGGCATTTCAATTGATAGTTAATAAATTACTGCAGTTGAAATCTAATACTATAATTGGTGAATTAAGTAACTTTAAGTCGATATGGAAATTAGTTATAAAGGATTATAGATTACTAAAGTAATCCAAGATGATAAAAGTTATAAATTATAGAATCTGAAATAAAAGTATGATCTTATTAATTAATTATTAATTTATTTAATTAATGTAAAAATAGCCACTTTGGTCACTGATTCGGATTTCGACGAAAACAGTTTCATCGGATCCGTAATGGTGAAATATAAGCAACTTCACAATATTCCTCCAAGCTTTTTTCCTCTTTAATGGTTTCCTCTCCCTCCATTCTTAATGTCCCACCTGACCGTATCTCCTTCTCCCCTCCTCCTCCTTTCGCCGGTCCACCAGCTCTTGATCCCCTTCTCTATTCTCCAGGCTCAACTCCTCCCTTGCCTTGCTCAAGCTCTATTCCCTCTGTTCCTCCTGCTTCTCCTTCTTTGCCTCCCTCCTCCCAACCATGGAATTCTCTCTTCAAGTCTAAACCATGGAATGCTGTTAGGTACTCGCTAATTGTCCTACCTCTTATCTTCGAAGTTCGGACACTTGTTCCTCCTGACAGTTTTATTCGAGCTAGGAATGAGGTATGGGTTGAGTACCTTGTAGGTTTTCCTAGACAAACCACTACTTTATTTGACTGTCATTAATCATCTTAAGCGGTTGTGAAAGTTAAAAGCTCGATTAAATCAGATGGGCACTTGTTCCTATTCAATCCGTCGAGTGAAGAAAACAGAAGGAATATAATAGAAAATGATCTAATTATTATGTGGAACAAATTATTCATTGTCAAGCTATATGATCCAACTGTAGGTAATAATTGTAGTATTATTAAATCAGTCCCCGTGTGGTTGAAGCTGTATAATATCCCATTATACTCATGGTCTCATCTGGGTATTAACTGGCTTACAACTTGTATTGGTAGACTACTTTGCATGCATGCCTCAACTGAGAGGATGGAGAGCATCAGTTATGCTAAATTCTTAGTTGAAGTTACATCCAATGATGAATTATTGGATGAATTAACTGTAAAATTAATGGATGTTACTGAACAATATGTTCAAATAAATTATCTCTGGAAACCTGAAATATGTACTGCTTGCAAGGTATTTGGACGCACAACCAGTGATTGTATGAAAGCAGGAAAGAACTTTAATGAAAATGGTCATGTTGAGGATGAAAAAGTTAGAAATCAGATGGTCAGTAATGTTCAAAATAAGGTGGTGGCAAAAATTGTAAATAAAAAGCAAGTATGGAAAAAAGTACATCGTAAAAACGTACAAATAGATATGATATAGGTAAGGTTCAACATGATGGGAAAAAACAAAAAGATAAGGAAAAGGTGGTTTCTCCAATTGACAATAGCATGCCTAATGCTACAGTTGGCATCCTAGTGTCTGATCAATCATGTAGCATAAGTGGAAAACAGTCTGACCCAACCATACCATGTACAACAAACAAATTTCAAGTTCTGCATGGTGAAAATGAATCAGGTGGCCTGTCTGATTCTGAGGATAAACTTGATACTGGGGAGGAAGAAGAAATAATGTGTGATGTACATAATCCATACCAAGAAAATAATATCGAGGACAATGCAATAACAACCAACAGAGGGAATGATGTAGCAGTAGCAGATGTTTTAGTGCACAACGTTTCTGTTGTGCATGGAACAGAGGTACTGCAAAAACTTCCCCATGCAACTCCAAGCGACTCACGTGAATTTGAGCTCCCTCCCCGAAGTCAACTCTATGTTGCATTTCACAATGAAACATCTACTTTTCCTTTAACTCAAATGCAAAAAGTGGTTCAAGATAGTGGCAAATTTCAAACTGATCAACAACTCCCTCCAAGCAGCCCCCATGTATTGATACAAAATCCCCGAAGCATCTCTCCAAGCATTATCAATTCCGAGGCCGACTTTTGTAAACAGCTCGAGCAACATGTAATTAATCTAATGTCAAATATGCATGAAACAATCACCACCAACTACGAACATTCCTCACATCACATCCTTCCTCAATATAACTTCCATAGAACCATTCCTGGATGGATCACTCCACCACCATCCCCTGAAGCACCTCCATCTATTCTATGCAGCAATGTTAATAAAACAAAAAAAATGCTACAAATAAACTTCCGATTCAGTGCTTAAAACTTCTGTCCCCTCTGTGTCTCCTTCAATAAGGAGCAAGAAAAATGTTTTTCATCAACCACTCAAATATACTAAATGACACACCAATTAGCAGCTTGGAACATCAGGAGTGCACACTACCCATCAAAGCTTGATCAAGTCAGACACCTCATCAACCAATACATCTCTCCATCTTTACAATCTTAGAAACCAAATTAAACAATCCCCTCACAATCAAAGCAGCAAAAATGATTAAGTCAACCTGGACTCTCAATAATAACTTGAATGAATCTCCCTATGGAAGAATCATGGTGATACATGACCCCACTAAATATACTCTTCCTCCAGTGCTTTCCACAACTCAACCACTACAAGGGGAGGGGGGATTTCCGACGGCTGAAAACCGTCGGCGGCCGTCGGAAGCCGTCGGCGGCCGTCGGAAAAAGCCGTCGGAAATGAAGGCGTCGGGGAGCAGTATTTCCGACGGCTACCGACGGGTGATGCCGTATACATTATCGACGGTTTCCGGCGGTTTCCGGCGGTTTCCGACGGCTTCCGACGGCCGTCGGAAACCGTCGGAAACCGTCGGAAATCAGGCCAATAAGCCGTCGGAACCCGTCGGAAACCGCCGGAAAATTTCGACCAATAAGCCGTCGAGAGCCGTCGGAAGCCGTCGGAAACCTGCTGTTTTTTTTTAAAATCTGCTGCAAATAGAGCCTTCCAACCACATTTCTCTTCCAAACACTACAATATCAATACTGCACAATCAAATAAACAATAATCCAACCAAACATGCAAACCAATACTCCAAAATATTCAATAGACACAGAAATAAACTAAATTAGAATAAAAATAAAATACAAAATATACATAACATTCCAACATTAACAATAATACTAACAATAACTGTTCTAATCATGCATATCCTGATACAGCTACAGAACCAAGTGTATTATACATAATTATACATATCAACAATTAATTGTTCCTTCTACCAAATCATTGTAAACTAAAACTAAACATACCTGCACGAACGAATTAGAAAGCAATGAATCAATCTGCCCCAGATCCAGAGCCAGCCGATGAAGGGAAGCGGCCACCAAACTGCTGCATGTACTCAAATAACTCATTCATTTTCATGCTCTAATTGCTCACTGTAATACCATCTTTTATCTCACCATAGTCTATGGCCACAAGTCTCTATCTTTTAGACAATCTATCCTCAATCTACTTCCTGCATTCAGAAAGAACACTCACCCATGGTTAGTATTAGGAGATTTCAACTGTTGCTTGGATCTAAATGACAAACAAGGTGGTAATCCTCTCCTTCCCAGAGGCATCCTCCTATTGAATATTGCCATCATTGATTCTTGTCTCCTTTCTATCAAACATCATGGTGCTTGTTACTCTTGGAATAATCGTAGTAAAACTGGTACTATAATTTTCACAACCATAGACCATTCATTTTTGAACTTTAAAGCTCTGACAACATGGCCATTTCTATCTTGCTACGTCTCCTAGCCTATCTTATCTGACCGCTCCCCCATAATCTTGTCGACTGGGAAGCAACCATTAAACCAGAAAAAATGATTCAAATTTTATAATGCTTGGGTCTAAGACCCCGGTATACTAATATAATTCAAACTTCTTGGTCTAACTCTTTTTTGGGCAACCCCATGTATATTTTTTGCAGGAAACTAACGGCTACAAAATGTGCCCTGAGAGTGTGGTCTAAAAATAAGTATGGTAATGGCTCTTTATTATCAAATACTTTGAGGTCCAAGCTCAAAGAAGCCCAAGACTTCATGATGGCAAACCCTAACAACCCTGATGCAGCAACCATTGAAAGAATGCTATTTGATCAACTGTCTGAAGCATTGAATATTGAGGGCAATATGAGGACGCAGCAGTCATTTTAGAAATGGAAAAGGGAAGGAGATAACAAACTTCCTTCTTTCATGCATCTCTCAAGATCAAGCAATCTAATGAGCATATTAACAATACTCATGATGAAAGTGGTGTTCTGCATTCATCCCTTGATGATGTGGACTCAGCACTATTAAACTACTACATAAACTTATTTGGTAATTCCTCCAACTTTAATCCTAATCTTGATAAGCTTTTTCTAATCCAATCACCTAAACTTTTTCCTGATAAGATAAATAGGCTAATAACCTCAATGTCTGACGATGAAATAAAGGATTCCTTATTCTTAAAGAACAAGAAATCAAGTAGAGGACCAAATGGTTTTAATGCTACATTTTTCATTCATAGTTGGAGCATCATTGCTCCTTCCTTTCTCAAAGCAGTCCATGATTTCTTCAATAAGTTCAAACTGTTGGGAGAAGTCAATTCCACAAATCTTATACTCATTCCTAAATCAAAAGCTTCTAATTCTGTTGCATTTTTTAAGGACATATCCTGCTGCAATGTTATGTACAAGTGTATATCAAATTTTTTATCAGTCAGGCTATCTTCAGTTCTTTGCAGCATTATTTCAAATAATCAACCGGCCTTCCTTCCATCTAGAAGCATTCTTGATAATGTCATGCTTGCTCATGAATTGCTTAGAGGCTATGGGAGATCATAATCAACCTCGAGTGCTATGCTAAAGTTGGATTTGAAAAAAGCTTATGATAGCATTCACTGGCCTTCAATTGTTCGAATAATAGCTCTCATGAAATTTCCAAAAGTTTGTGTAGCATGGATATATGAATGTATATAAACCCCATCTTTGTCACTGAAATATAATGGCTTCACTTCTGGCTATTTTAAAGATAGACAAGGAATATGATAAGGGGACCCCTTGTCATCCTATATTTTTTGCTTATTATGGAGATGCTGACTATCATGCTTAATACCGAGTTCTCTAACAAAGAAATTAAATTCCATCCAAGGTGTAAGTCTCCTCACATTTCGTCACTACTTTTTGTAATGATATAATTATTTTTATTAGGCCAGAAAATGCCTCTATATCATGCATAATCAATACACTTGAAGTCTTCCATTAAGCGACTGGGTTGAAGCTTAATTATGCTAAGTTATATATTCTAACTATTGGGATATCTTCTGAATCATCAAATGCACTAATTTCTCTATCTAGTATGCAACCTATGCAGTCTGACATGACCTATCTTGGCCTACCTCTTTTCTCTTTCAGGGTCACCACTGCACACTGCTTACCACTTTATGGTGAAATAACCTCGCTAATTTTGAACAATTGGGCTAATAGATTCCTTTCTCAGACAGGGAGACTTGTGCTGATTAAATCTGTCATTACCTCTAGGATTGTTTATTGGGCCAGGGCATTCATATTACCCACTAAGCTGTTGAAAATGATAAGAAGGGCAAGGCTTCATTTTTTGGATGAACTCTAATACTCCACTTCCTTGCTCATTTACCAAATTTGAATTGCCAAAAAATAAAGGAGGCCTTGGAATTTTTGATTTAGAGATATGGAATAAGTCAGCATTCAGTCATCACTTCAATGCTTTACTCTGTGAAAAATCAAGCCCCTGGGTTCTCTAGGCAAAGCAGCATAACGATGGATCCAAGCAATTTTGGACCATGGCAGTGTCTCAAAATAGCAGTTGGGTCTGGAGGGAGCTTCTCAGACTTAGAACCACATTCCTGCCTTTTAAAAAAAAAATATATCTCTGCACAATAGTACGAGCTTCTGGAATGATCCATGGCTCGATAAAGGGCCTTATACTATCTGCTGCTCTTGATTCAAACCAAATAGACCAGACTGGGGTGTGTAGAAATGCACTTGTTGTTGCTCACATTAATGAAGGAAGAATTGTCTTGCCTTACTGCAGTAATCAGAATGTTAGAGCTCTCTGGAACCAATACATTGGTTGTAGTTACACCATCAATGACTCTGACTCACTCCTATAGAATGATAAACCATACTCCATATCTTTGGTTTACAGCCTCCTCAAAAATCACAACAATCTTCCTATAGATGGCACAAGGCTCTGTGGAGTCCAGTCTCTATAGCGAGGGACAACATAATGTTGTGGAAAGTTCTTAATAAAGTTCTCACGACTAAGGAAAAAATGCAACAATATGGTATGAACACTAATCCTCTTTGTATCTTCTGCCATGCATAGTGTGACAGCATTGAGCATATGTTTTTTGAATGTATTGACTTGCACATATTATGGAGAAAAGTTTTATGCAATCTGGGCTTGGGTTATCAATTTACTGGTTCTGGTATTGAATGGAATATTATAAGGAAGGCTACGAAATGGAAGACTGAGGATAATAATGTTTTGAATTTCATTATAAAAAATATATATATAGGGTTTGTTTGGTAGGAAAGAAACGATTGACGTTTTGAAAACAAATTCAAAAGCTACACTGTTTTATGGAAAAGCTTCAGGCAAAATATAGTGCATAGTAAGAGGACAAGTCAGCACTCTTTCAGTGATCTTCATACTGATGGTTGGATGTAGCCATTTGCTGTTATTGATTGTTATCTTCTGTTTCCTTTTATGTTCCTTTGTTTTTTGCTTTCTTTTTTTGTCAATGTTGTATTTTCCTTGTTCTTCTCTGTGTTGTATCTTTAAGAGTATGAGCTTGTTCATACCTTCCTTCTTTTTCCTTTTTATTTTAATAAACCTGGTAGAGGACCAGTAAAACCCTGCTGGCTATGCTAAAAAATTATAGGTAATTTTGAACAATATTAAGTATAAATAAGTAACATTTTAAAACATTATTAAAAAATAGTTAGATAACTTTTAAGTCATTATTAAGTAATAGTTAAACAACTTAAAACATTTCCAAATGATTTAGAAAAGTCAATTTAAAAGGTTGAAGGAATACAGTGGTGTTTAGAATCTATTTAAGTAAAATATTCTAGAAAAACCCAAAGATTGGATTTGAAATCATCCTCCAAATCAAAAACCATTTTCAAGCCAAAATGATAATGAACAACATTTCAAAATACTAAATTGAGACCAATAGCCGCCAAAGTCACTTAACCTGAATTTTATCACTGTAGGGGTTAAGTTTTGAACTAATAATGTCATAACTAATAGTGCTAAACAATAAAAATTCAGCAATTAAAAATCCATATAGCAGTGTTATAACTGAAATAAAATCAACGTGAATATATAACTTGAAATTTAAATTACTACGGTGAGAAATCCGAACTTTTCAATACATTTTTCTGTATTTCACCTTTAAATTACAATCACTTTTAAAGCGGATATTTAACCAATAAGCCAATAATTTCAACCAACCATAAACAATAAAATTTACCTACTATATATCTTACTGATTAAACAAAAAGGTGAGTTCAACTCATCGAAATTTCAACGGATGCTTAGGATTCCAGTTTGAATTAAAATCGAACGACGTTCGATTTTAGTCCAAATTCTCACTTGCTCTAATTAGATCAAACCAGTTCCATCGCATAGCCGTCATCATTACAAATGCAATGCAAAAATTTCGTCTTGATTGAACCTTGTATGAGTAAGATATTGCATTTATAAGTTATGGATTTTTAAATTAAATTTAAATTCGCTAATTACAAAATTAATAACTAATTAGCCTCAATAAACTCATCTTCCCTACTATGAAATAACCCTTCCCCCCAAGTACTCTTGCACACAGACCTGCACTCCAAAATCGTTCTGCAATCCATCTCAATCTCCCTCATCTCACTGCTAAATTGAAATTCAACACCATCGACATACTCCACATGACGCTCTCCATCTTCCCGACCCATCGCCATCAAGACGTCACCCTTTCCTTAAATCATGACCCCTTGGATAGGCTGCGATAGGGCAAAAGTCGCACCTCCCCACATGGCACCGTTCCCTCTGAATTTTAGCACCTAGGTGCTAGTCGATCTCAAGGACCCGAATCTTCCATCCACATAGCCAATCGATGACCACAACACAAGAAATCTCAAGCCCTAGCTCATTATTTCTCATGTTTTAAACCGTCGAGCTCAAAAAAGAAGCCACACCATCCAAATCACGTATCGACTTGTAGATCTAGGTTAAACTAGCACAAAGATATAAGCTTTCAAAATTTTAGATTTTTATGCGAATTGATTCTGAATTTAAAAGAGGTGGATTAATCTTTTTTTTTTTTTCCCTACACTTTGCTCTGTTTTTTGCTTACTGAAACCCGCCAACCGGGTTGTAATTTATTTAGGTTTGAGTTTCTATGTACACACATATATGGCACTTTGCTCCACGAATTTTTGTTTTGCATATGGACCACGAATGACAAAACAAAAATACGGTCATGCTTAAAGCAGCGACATGACCCTAAAACAATAATAGTATGCAATAGTTATCGTATTTGAAAAAATCACAAAACCACCGTCATTTGCTGACAGATGGTCAAACGATAATTTAAATAATTTTCAAATTTAAAATTAAGGAAAAATCAAATAAATTAAACTAAAAATACATCAATAAAAGTCGAGTCGATATAATATAAATAAATTTCATGATTATTTATTCAAACAATTATTATTGAAAATAAATTTACAAAATGAATTCATTGTTATTATTTACTGATCATAATGAGTTAAATAAGACCACTAACCCATTAAATTTATATTCAATTTAAAATCCCGATAATTAAATCACTACTCAAATATTCATTCATAATTCAAAGATTTTAAATAATCTCTATAATTTAATTCACGTTTTTAAAGCTTTTAAACCAATATTTCAATAATTAAAATTAATTAAATATTCAAAATCAAATGACAAAAATTTTAGGTCATTACATTCTCCTTACCATAAAAGAATTTCTTCCCAGAAATTCCAAAGGTAGGAAAAATGCCTCCAAACCCTCAAACTTTTTCAAAATCAATTAGTTGAAAATGGTTGTTTATTCTCTAAGGCTTAGGCTTGAATGATGGGCATAAAAGGAGATTGACATCTAGGCAATTGCAAGGAGCTACATTGTGCTAATGTAATAATGTAAATGTGGGAATACCAAAAGAGAACTTGACTTGGGCTGAGCTAAAATGGAGATTTAAAGAGAGATTTATCTTTGAAATAGCCAAGTCAACTTTTCTCAGAAAGTTCGCTGAATTGGAGCAAGTAGATATGTCAGTGCTTGAGTAAGCGACTAGATTTGAAGAGCTTTCAAGATATGGATATGCTATAGTGGACATCGTGATAAAGAGGAACGAGATGTTTATTGGGGGTTGAAATTGGAGCTTGCCAGGGCAACACTGTCGCATCTTAGAAACTTATGCGATGTAGTAATGGAGATGACACTAAGGAATGAAGATACGCTTGCGTTATTTGGTAGTAATAAACTGGTGGAGACTTAGAGCGCTCAAAGTTAGAAAAGAAAGTTATTTCAAAGGAAGGGAGCTCAAAAGGGCGGAGCTGCCAAAAAAGGAAAAATTAATGTTGTTTGCTTCAAATGTTACAAGGAGAGCGTTTTGCAAACGAGTGTTGTTCTAGAGTTGGAAAGAAGGTCATTGGAAGGAAGAGCTTCAAATGTAAGTAGATAGAATATTACAAGAACTAGTATGAACCTACCAAGGATGAAAAAGGAAAAGTGTTTACTTTGGAACCATCGACTTCGAAGTCAATAGTAGAAGAGAAGGGAAAGGCTGTGATTAGAGGTACGCTTTTGATTCATGGCATACCTATTACAGTATTATTTGATACTGGTGCATCACCTTCTTTTATCTCTCATAGTTTGGTATTTAAGGTAAGTTTAGAACCATCATACCTTGTTACTTCCTTAAGGTTTGTGAATCCAATAGGAGGGTATCAACTCTTAGAATGAGATGTGACCATTTAGAGTTTGAGTAATTAGATCATATTTTTGCCTACAATTTGCAATTGTTTGATTTTGTGGGCTTTGGAATTATTTTGGATATGGACTGGTTAAGTAAATATGATGCTAGGATATTTTGCCAAGATACGAAAATATCACTAAGACACCTTAATAAAAGCGATCGAATTATATACTCGGTAAAGAACTCAAATTTTGATTTTTGTGCTTTATTGGGTGTAGTGGAGGAGGAAGACAGGTATATCGAGTTTTGTTGTAAGAGAGTTCACAGATGTTTTTGAATATGTTATAGGATTACCACCGAAAAGATTTATTGAGTTCAAAATAAATTTTGTACATGGAGCTAAACCTGTTAGTAGACCACCTAGCAAGATGACAACTACCGAGATGGAGTTAAAGGTGCAGCTAGTGGACCTAGAAGTGAAGAGTTTTATCAGACCAAAATGTTCGCCTTAGGGAGCAGCCATAGTATTTTTACAGATACTAGATGGGTCGTTAAGAATGTGTATTGGTTATCATAAGTTGTATGAAAAGACGATAAAGAATAAATATCCTTTGTCAAGAATAGATGATTTATTTGATTAATTGAGTGGAGCCAAAATATTTTCTCAGTTAGATTTGGCGATAGGGTTTCATTAGTTAAGGGTAGCGGAGGACAGTATTCCTTTGATGGTGTTTTAAACGAGGAATGGTTCGTATAAGTAGGTTGTCATGCCATTTGGGTTGACTAATGCACAAGTTTTCTTTGTGGATTTGGTGAACCTAATTTTTAAAGAACACTTAAACAGGTTCACGTTAGTATTTATAGATGATATTCTGATATAATCTAGGAACGAGCGAGATCATGAGAATCATCTTAGAATAGTGCTTTAGGCGTTGAGACTGCATCAATTGAAAGCTAAGTTTTTGAAGTGTCATTTTTGAAAGAGAGAAGTGAAGTTTCTTGGACATGTAGTTTCAAAGAATCGGTTATCAATATATCTAATTAAGATGGAAGCTGTTAATATTTGAAAGTGATCCGAGACTGTGATTGAAAAAAAGAGTTTTCTTAGATTAGCTACATATTACAGAGATTCATCAAGGATTTCTCTTGTATAGCAACACCAATAAATAAACTTATTAGGAAGGACGCAAAGGATGTTTGGACCGATAAATGTATGGATGAAACATTTATTGACTAATGTGCCCGTATTAGTTGTTCTAAATGGAAATCAAGATTTGATAGTGTCTGCTATTGCATGCAGAATAGGAGGTGTGTTGATGTAAAGAGGTAAAGTGGTTGCCTACGCTTCTCGACATATTAGATCATATGAAATTAGATATTTGAGTCATGACTTGGAGTTGGCAGATGTAACCTTTGCTTTGAAGGTATAGAACCACTATTTTTTGGGAGAAAGATTTGAGTTTTCTTTATGATCACAAGTCTTTGAGATATTTATTTTCTTTGAAGGAGTTAAGTATGAGACATTAGAGATGGTTAGAATTCATTGCAGCACATGATTTTCGAATTGAGTATACGCCGAGGACATAAAATTAGGTCATAGATGCACTTAGCAAGAAACATCTGAATGTAATGTTAGCAATGTTAACCGAATGGAAAGATTTGGAAGCATTAACTACCTGTCGTTTGCAGTTAAGATCGACGGCTAGTTCTTGTTAAGAAACCGCCATGTTGTGATGTTTGGATGTCCAACCAGTAATGGTCTATAGGATTGCTTCTAAGCAGAGGATGATCCATTACTAGCTGAATGGATTAGAAGACTTGAAAGTGGAACCGTGAGTGATGATTTGAAAGGTTTTGGTCTTGACCAAAATGGATGGTTAAAGAAGAATGGACGATTATGTATTCTAGAGGTTGGAGACCTAAGGGAAGAAGTTCTTAGGGACTGTCATCGATCAAAGTTTACTATTCATCATGGAGGAACTGTGATGTATCAAAATATAACGAGAAGTTTCTTTTAGGAAGGTATGAAAAGGGATGTGATTTAAGGTTAAAGCAATGTTTAAATTGCCAGCAAGTGAAAGTTGAGCATCAAGAGCCAAGTGGATTGCTTCAGCTTGGATATACCAGTGTGGAAATGAAATTCTATATCTATGGATTTCGTTAATGGGTTACCAAGATCGAATAGGGAAAATGAAAGTAGTTGGGTTATAGTGGATATATTCACCAAGAGTGCACATTCCATTCCCGTTAATCGACAAGAACGACACAAGTATTGGCTAAGTTATATATAAAGAATATTATTAGACTACGTGGAATATCTAGTAGTATAGTCAATAATAGAGATACTTTATTTACTAGTGAATTCTAGAAGAGTCAGTAGGAAGTGTTAGGTACCAAGTTGAAGATAAGTACCGCTTACCATTCATAGACGGATGGGCAATAGAGAATCAACAAGGTACTTGAAGACTTGTTGAGAGCTCGTATACTAGACTTTGGAGGGTCAAGGAAGACTAGTTACGCTTAGTCGAGTTTTCCTATAATAATAGTTTTTAGGCTAGTATAGGAATGACACCTTTTGAAGCTTTGTATGGAAGGCCATGCAAATCACTATCATGTTTGTTAGAGACCGAAGATAGATTGATTCTTGGTCTAGAAATCACTACACCAAAACAGAGGATTCTCAACGAGTATAAGCGTTGCCAAGAAGTTCAATAACACTTATATACGTCGCTATAGGGGTGTGGGCATTTATTTGCAACGCTTATGAGCATTGGAAGATTTTTTTTTGTCCAATGCTTATAAGCATTTGGAAAATAATATCTTCCAACGCTTATAAGCATTGTGGAAAAATAAATTCCAATGCTTATAAGCTTTACAAATAAATACAAACAAATAAACACTTATCAGTTATGTGAATGTTAAAAGATATAATGGTTTGAATGTTAAAAGATATAGTGTAGACTATATTTAATATGAAATATTATCGTAATTTAGCAAATTATAACCCAATCAATATCAATAAACAATATTCGTAATCAGTAATAAAACAGAGTATCAATTTACAAAAGAGAAGTTCAATACATAATTAAGTTATCAATACATAGTTTACCAATTCCATACTAATACCAATTATAATAACAAAAGATAAGACATTGTTCATAGTTAAAGTCTACAAATACCGAATACGAAATTCTGGACAAATAACGAAGCCTCCATCAAAAAATTCACATAGCTTGTACATTTCATTTCGAGGACCATCATAAACTGGTGCATCTGGTTCAAGAACTTCAACCATCTAAATAACTTTCTCTACATTTGGTATCATCTTCCTAAAATGACAAATTGTTTTTGTTCCAACATAACCTTTGGCTACATCCATCTCTAAATCTTGTGACAATAACGTTACAAAATTTTTTTTCCATTGTAATTGAATAAATATCATTATGTGAGACGGTTGAAGTGGCAACTAGATTATTATTCATATGAGGATCTCCTAAATTAGAAGCACCTTCCATATATGGAGCCATCACATGACTTGCAACATGCTTTTCTTGCAAATTAGGTATAAATTTCATAAAAGTTGAAGTAATTGATTTGATGGCATCATTAACTTGATTAGCTACTTTCCTTTCTATCTCCAATTTCCAAAAAGACAAATCCATGGCTTGCCATTTTTCAGCTATAGCTTTTACCGCCTAATTCATCTTTACTTATTTCATAGAAGGAGTAGAACTAACTACTCGACAATAATTTTTCTTTCTATCGAAGCCAAAAACTTCCGCAGTTGGATCGTTTTCAAGATCTTCTACTTCACCATTACCATTAGAACTACCATCCAATTTCATCTTTTCTTCTGCTTCTTTTATAAGTACTTACATGCATTCAATATCATATTAAATTGAAATTTATACTAAAACTAGTGACAAATAGTAATCATGGTGATAGCACATGATTTAGCAATAAAAAGACATTAAATATAACAAGAAAATACGCAAGGACGATAATTTGAAATTAAGTACTTCATATATGCAATGACATAGAATTTTGAGGTGGTGAAATCCAGAACTAGTCAGATGGTTTTTTTTGATTAACAGACAATAAAGGCATTTCTTTTCTTCATTAGCACCGAAAATCTAAAACAGTTATGCACATGTATTTAGCAATACCTGGAATATACATTTTACCAGAATTTCCCACTCCCTTGTTCAAAACTGAGGCGGACAACAAGACCTCAGTTTAAAACCGAGGCGGACATGGCCTCAGTTTTAAACTGAGGCAACATGGCCTCAATTTAAACTGAGACCATAGTAGCCTTAGTTTAAAACTGAGGCCAACATTGCCTCAATTTTAAACTGAGGCCACAATGGCCTTACTTTAAAACTGAGGCCACACTGAGGCCAACAGGGCCTCAGTTTAAACTGAGGCCAACATGGCCTTAGTTGTTCAAAATGAGGCAACAATGGCCTCAGTTGTTTAAACCGAGGCAATAATTGATGACCATGAATACTTTTATGTACTTAAAACAAATGCATTAGGGTATTATCTAAGTATGGTAGAGGTTGGTACAGACAATAAATTAGGCAATAAATTAGTTTGATAGATAAAAGCAAACATAGTTATTAAGAACAAATTAAGCAAAAGAATAGATATGTCAGATAAGTGTTATGCCACATCAAAAAAATGGAAAAAGAGAGAAGCAAGCAAATAAAATGAATATGTAATGGAAAAAATGGGAAGAATAAAAGAATATCCCATCAAGCTTACTTTCTTAATTGATTTTCTCGAATTGTAGTTGTAGCTGAGGCCTGGTGAAGTAGAGTTTCATCAACATCCTATGATGATAAATATAATTTTGGTCTAGGTTGACATTTCTTTTGTAAGTTAATATCTTTTTTTTTGATATGTGGACGAGTTGATTGTATTCTCGTATTAACCATTTTTTGGGTCAGTAAAGCGAGGTGCACAAAATATATCTTAAAGTGCAGTGTTAGTAGAGTGCTTGCTAAGTTATGAACTTAATAGTACTTCAGCTGAGTTATGAAATCAACCGTGTAACTAAGAAAGCTCATTCAACTCTGCATTTTCCATGACTTCAGTAGGAGAGAAGCAAGTTTTTGTTGTAAGAGATGTCAATAACATGGCAGTAAAGGCATAAGAGAAGAATCAGGAGTGGAAAGAATGGGCAGTTGTCTCGTAAAGAGGTACTGAAAATGATTTCTCTGGTTGTGATAAAACTGTTAAAAATAGAGGTTGAATAAGGAATGTGTCAAAAAATATTTGACCATGAGAAATTTTTATTGATACAAATTTAAGTTTGGAGCATGGTAGGATCAATATTGAAAAATTTGCTAGAATGTGGAGTTATTGGGAGATGCAATATGCTGGTAGCATGGTAGTTATACCAACAAGCTAGAAAAACTAGCTATTAAGTGAAAGTAAAAGTAGTTACAACCATAAAAGGATAGTAAAAGTAAAGGTATTTGAAACATATACATCAAATGCATTAATCTAAGCAGCCATAAAGAGCTAGTGAATGCTAAACTGGAGCTGAATCACATCTGAGCATGTGCATGGAATGAGTGATTGAATTAAAATCCATTGTGGAGGGAATAGATTCCTAAATTCATGTTGAAGTATAGAACTACTAAGCTTGTTGAAATGTATATAATGCATGGTAATGCATATGTATATAGCTGTGTATAAAGTTTGAAGCAAACATGAAATTAAAATGGACATATTCATAATATTTATGAGTATAACTTTTTTGCTTATAATTTTATGAGGTTATTAGATACAAGTTATAGAAACTTATCAAGATTAAAAAGAAATGGATTATTTAGACAATAAAGCAATAGCTGACAAAAGAGTATTAGGATAAAAGGATTACAAGTACAAAATCCTAGTATGGAAGACCTTATAGGTAGCCATCCTTAATCTTTTTTCCATTATAATAATTTTTTTTTAACATGCCTAATTGGAATATTTGTTTTGCTACATAGCTTTAAAGCTTATTAAGTAAATCTAAGTAAGCTTTTATTGAGTTGATCGCACAAATCATCAATATTTTTACTACAACGACCCAAGGACAACAATGAGAAGAGTTATATATTACTTCTTAATATAGTCTGTAACTAAAGTTGATATAGATCTAACTACTTGATATAGCCTATTCTAATATACCTGCTTTATGGTAAAACTATAAGATTATTTCAATGATACACACACACACACACACTATTTCATATGTTACTTATTCGATATGTGATTGAATGATTCACTCTCCTGTACAAAGCTAGCAAAATATACCACTGTTCCTTAATATGTTGATTATTCCAATGTAATGCATGATATTAGATTATTTGGTATTATAGTAGAAAAGTGATAAAATACGAAAACTTTTATATCGTAAATACATTAAGGTTTTGGTAACAAATACTAACTTGCTTCACTGACACACACAATAGCCTTCAATTGCACAAACATGCAGATATATATATATTATAATAATGTAAAATACCTGTACAAATCCGTAGTAATGTTCAATATTAATTTCATTCAACCATGATCTAAAAATCATTCGGTGAAAAACATTGTTCTGTGATGTATTAAAGCAATAAATTTTGAAGTTCTTTTTAATTTCATCTCACTATATTAATCTTCAATAGTTTTAGGAAACATAAATTAAGAAATTAGAATATATAGAAATTTGTAAAGAAATTTATATTCGTAGAAATTATCCGTGTTAAGAAATTCATAAACAAATCTGAATTCTTTAAGCTATACTAATTTCAAGCTCAGTATTTGCACTTATTATAATCAAAAATTCTCCAAATACAAACAAATTATAAATTAGCATATGAAATAACATAGAGAAAGAAAAAGAAATTTACGATGTTGAGCTTGAAGAATGACGTGTCACCGCTATCTAATCGATCTTAAAGAAATTTACTGTAGACGTAGTTGACGTCGAGTCCCCATCGATCCAGCAAGCGCGATAACAGTGGCCGCGATATGTCAATCCAGTTGAGCCATTGATTCGAGCCATGAGTTGTTGAATCGTTGAAGTCGGCGTCAATGGGATGTAAATCCAGTAAATATTCGAATTGGCTTGGCAGTCGATGTTGAAGTCAGCATGATTTTGGGGAGCTGAGAAAACCCTAAATCAAATTGAAAGTTATGCAGCCGAAAAATGGTAAGTGTAAGAAAAGAGCGTATGTGGATAAATTACAGAAGACTCCCCTTATTTTAATAAGTTATTTATGGATTTACCAATTTTTGCAACGCATATTTGTGTTGCAAATTATAATTAGTCCGTTAAAAATTTATACAAAAGACTATTTCTTTTTATCAACACTTTTTCGGATATTCCAACGTTTTTTACCGTTGGTAATTTGTAACATTTATAAGTGTTAGAAATTGACAAATATGAAATGTTTCCAAATCATTGATTTGGTGTAGTGTAAGTATTTTTCAAAATCTTACAATGAGAGATTTTTAGAGTTTCTGCACTTAGTTCAAGGGCAAGTGCATATTTTAGTATCAGGGAATGAGTAGTTCTTTATAGAACTCATGAAGTCTCGAACGTCTTGCTTATATTCTTCAGTATTACTGTGTGGACTTTTAATCCACTCTTTTGAACTTAAATTAGACATAAAGTGAAAATTTTACCTTTTGGCACGTTAACGAAAAATATTGTTCTCAATTAAACGATTGAAGCATAAAATATAATATATGCCCTTAGCCATTAGTGTAGAAAAGTTGATTTTCAAAATAGCTAGTTTCTAAGAGGAAGGATAATTAGCAACTGGACTAAGCAATTATCATGCAAAGATTTCGACTATTGCTATTGCATAGTACTGTTGAATACTTAACAAAAATGAATGAAATAGCTTCAACATAACAATAAAACTAAAATATTATGAAATAACATACATAGGGTTGAAAGTGCAGAAATGTAGAAACTTGTTTATGTAGGATCGATTTCACCCTAGAGGGGGGAGGGGGTGAATATGGTGATACTATTAATTATAAAAATTTATTACGGAAGTTTATAAAATAGTCGCGGCACTGATCACAACAGAATAATAGCAGTATAGATAATAGCAGAATAATAAAAACATAAAATACAACACATAGATTTATCCAGCTTCGCCAAAACCCTGCCTACGTGTTGCCCCCAAGGTTTCTACTAGAAATTAAGTAGTCAGACACTTATACACGTAAACTCACGACACCCGGTATCGACTAACCTAAATTTACGTTCAAAACCCTGCCATAACTCAGCCATTGAGTTGCGAATTCTCGAACCACACCACCATAGTTCGTCCCCTAGTCACATGACTAGAATTTACAATGGTTTAAAAGAGAAAAATACAAGTTTAAAACAATTAAAAACACAAACCCTAATTAAAAATATAAGACCAAAAGCTTGTATAAAAAACGGTCCAAAATGAATTATCACTAAAAATATGCCGGCCCCTTTTCTCTTTTATTTGTTTGGCTTATGTCGGCCTCATTCCTTTACTCACTTGTTCCTATTTCAATAATTAGGGCTTTGGAAATTTTGAAGATGCCGACTTTATTCGATCGTATAGATGTTTCTCGTTCCTTGCTTTTGTCGATCGTTTGTCTCTTGATATGCTTTCGGCTTCTTCAAAATTGTCAAGCTTGAATACTGGTTGAAAATTTTGTAAGTGATATTCCCTTTTTAGTTTTTATTACGCTCAACTTTGATTCGAGTTGAATGATAATTCTTTGTTGCTTGAACTCAAATACCAATTTAGGCCGATGATGATTGGGTTATATAGGATCTGAATTCCTATAATTTCATTTGTATTGTAACATTTGAATTCGTCTGCAACTTTACTCTGGCTGTATGATTGTTCTTGAATGATTGTGATGATTCCTGACTTGTTCAAATTCGTGTATTTTGTTACTTGATTGACACGGCTTTGAATTGATTGTGATTGATTCCTTGGCCACCAAGGTTTCAAATTTCTGGTTTGAAACTGTTTGATATTATCTGACCATAGCTCTGATTTTTGCCTTGACATTGATTCCTTTCTTTGTGCTTGTTGACTTTGGCATGATTGTTCATGTCTGTAGCATACTTGACTTGTACCTTTTTATAATTGATGTTTCATGATATATGTATATTCATGTTTACTTTGTAGACTTGAGCCTTGTGATCTTCATTGCATATTGAATTAAACCCTGCTGTCTGCAATTTGATATTAACTCAAGTTGGATTCCATTGTTCACTGTAAGCCTGTTGGTTCATCATTGTTTATATGTGTACATCGGTGTCATCTCTATGATCTTGTATGGTCTATATCCAATGCTGTCACATTGGCTTGTTCCTTCGAGCTATGCTGTTGAGACCTGATTGCTGTATGCCTCTGTTGTAGTTTGCATTTGGTTTTGTACATATGATGGCATTTGATCCAGACATTGTTCATTTTTTGTTGGTGTCTAGTTGGGTCTGTTTGGAGCTTGTTTTCTTGTTGCATGCTTATGTCATATGTGCTCTGGTCCTTTGTATTCAGTTGCAGTTTCATTCATGTTTATATATGTACCTGTTTCACTGGTGCATCCCTTGACTTGTTAACATGTGCATTGCTCCCTTCTCTGTTGACATGTGCATTGCCTTCGTACTTTAAGTTGTCTGGTTTGTAGTCTCTTGAAACTATCTTGCTGTCATGTGTGGTATTTGCAGTCAAGCAGTCTGGTTGTAACAGCCCTAGTTTTTAGCTATTTATTTCTTTTAATTTTTTTGTTTTTAGAAATATAATTTATATAAATTGTGTTTACCAATATTGTTTAAATATTTAATTTAGAGAATTAAACTCGTTAATTTAATATGATTTTTGTAACTAAATTTAAGAAGAAAAAAAAAAAGGAAATTTTTATAATGTATAATGAAGTGAGTGGTAACTAAATGTTTTGGATATTATCATAATATCTGTTGTTATACCCATTCCCTAAAAATAATGAAAAGGAGAAAATTTGTAACATATTAAAGTAGTTAATTAATTATGTTAATTTGGTAGGTTATGACATGCAAATCATGTTGGTGGAATATTCTCAATTTTGACATATTAATTATGTTAGCAGTGAACATTGTTAAGCAATTTAAAACAATGAAACTTACAATCAATTTATTTGATAAATCTACCTTATTCCTAGTTAGCAATTCAAAACTTGAATAAAGGCACATACAGATATTTTAAAATGGAGTTAATGACAATTAATAGATATTTCAAAAAGAAATTTATGACAATTAATAGAGAAATTAATTGTAAAATTTCAGTAGTTGACCAGAATTAATTTATTGAATAATTAATGCAAATTAATAAAATTGATGAAAGATAAATAAGTTAATTCTTTTGGTTAATGGCATGAGGACACGAGGTTAATCCCCATTTTGTAGGAGAAATCTGCCCGTGTAACCAGTCCGGCTACCAGTGCCTACAAAGCGGACGGATTAATGTGAGACGTCGCAGGATTGATAATTAACAAAAAGGGTTAATTAACTAATTAAGTTAGTAACCAAATTTGAGTATGTAATTAAAGGAGGATAATTAATTGGTAATATGGTAATTAATTGAAATCAATTAAGGAGGGTAATTAAAAGGGATAAGGTAATCAATTGAAATCAATTAAAGGCAATTAAAGGGGAATTAATTGATTAGAAGAATATGGAAATCAAATTTGCCTTCCTTTGCGCGTGACACAAAATTTTATTCTTTTAACATTTTGACATTTGCCTCTTACCATTTGTTTCTTGAGCATGTCACTGTATTCATTTATTCACGCAGCCTTATCCACAAAAATATCAACTCTTCCAATTGCCATTTTTCCTCTCACCTAAATTAAATGCATTCAAAATTTAATCTTGCCTATCTTTGCAAATTTTCGCATACCCATTATATCTCTCTGTTTCCACTGCGTTTGTTTTGCAATAAATAAATTTTTCGAACCATTGATCAAGTAAATATTTATGTAAGCATTTATTACTTTTGCCTTTTCAGTTAAAAGCTTTTTCATTGCTTACCATAAATCACGCAAGAGCTCAAGTTTTGCTTCCTCAATCAAATCTGTTCAAATTTGCAGTAACGCATGCTTTAAATTTAGATTATAACTGGTATAAATCACGCAAGCTATCTAAAAAAAAAAAAAAATCCAAAAGAGTGATATCGTTCAAACATAAAACTGGAAAGAGAAATCAACGCATGCATTTATCACAATTTTCGTGTAGCGTTCAAACAAGAAGAACTGGAAATAAATCTCTTGCCTAAACGCATGCACTCAAAAATCAACGCTTGCATTTATTTCTTACGTTTTCAAACCTGCCTATTTATCTCCCCTTTTTATTTCGCAAGTTTATCTATAAATACTTTGCCTCATTCACATAAGTTTTCATATCTCCTTGTTTGTCCCTCTCTGGTACAAGCTTCTATCAGGTAAATAATTTGCATTGTTTATTTCTTTGCTTCTTCCAATTTTCCTTCCTCCTTCTTGTGTTCTCTGATTTCCTTGCTCGGCTACTTCCCCATCATGCCGTGCCATTTATAAATACATATAGAACTTTGTTAGTAGTAGGCTGGAAGAAATGATATAAATTGATTGTAGGAAGCTAGACTATGGAATTAGTGTAGTTATGATGTAGTTAGTGGTATTGTGGATTTGGATAAGTGCAGTTTGAAGAGGAAGGCATAGAAAAAAAAAAAAAAAAAAAAAAAAGAATTACAATTTAATAATGGAGAAGATAAATTGATAAGGAGAAAATGATATGAAATGTTGTTTAATTCAAATAAACAATATTGTATGAATAAATCTTGGGTGAATATAATAAAATGACATTTATTTCAATTTTTAATGGTTGAAATAAATTTAAGATGGTTAAAAATAAATTTAACTACTTATTTGAGAATTTGGGTGGATAAATATCAATGGATTGTATTTATTATGGTTAATAAAAGGATATTGGTGATGTATACCAATAATCACCTTTTAATGTTTAATAATAAAAGTAAAAGAAGAAATAATTTGCCTAAACATGATGAACATGTATGTGAAATAAAGTATTATTTAATGAATTCGAATGTAGTTAGTGGCTATATTTGATTAAATCGAATAATTTGAACAGTATTGTGTTTGTTGCCAATATTGTCATTTTATTTAAATAAATATATATGAGAATGAAAATAATTGATCATGATAAATATGATTAAAAATGTGAGAAATAATTTAATAATGTCTAAACATGTATTTGTTTTGTTTGGGTGCATAACATCTTTTTATTCAATCAATTGTATTAAATTTGCAATTTATTTTGCAATTTATTCAATTTATTTTATGCATGCGTACGGTTGAAGTATGGGCCTAGGATATGTTGAGACGGTTAGCGGGTTGTAGTAGTCGAGCAAGTTGAACTAAATTTCTTTTATTCTATTCGTTCCAGTTGTTCTGAAATTTTGCTTTGACCGTAATTTTTAAATTCGCATACTTGGTATTTGGATCTTATAGATTTAAGTCAAGGCTTTGCATCCGCCGAAGTTTGATCGTGCTTTCCGTTTTTTTTTCCGAAGTAGATACCGTGTTTGATTTAGATCCACTGCAACGTTTAAGGTGAGTATTTCTCACCAGACATATGTACATATATTTTGTGAATTATCGCAAGTGTATGTGTAAAAATTTTTTTTAAATATTATCTGTCTGTAGTATAACGTAGAATGATGAATCCCATTTAAATTGACACCTCATCAGTTATTATCTGTTGTATTATTTCTGCAGTTATATTATATTATTGTTTATTTACTGCTTAAATCACCACTGCAAGTTCCCTGTTAAATTTAGATTGTTGTGGGCTGAAATGATAGGCCTAAATGATGATTACTGTGCTATTATTATGTTAACTGTTTAACTGTTAACTTGGGATTGCGGGTTTGAAATGATAGAACCCGGGGTTTGTAAATTACGGATTGAAATGATATAAATCCGTATCACTTGACCTAGGCTAGAAAACTATATACAGGCCCGTGGTCCTTATAATATTTTCTGAAATATTTAAAATTATTTTGGAAGTTAAATATTTGATTTAATATCTTTAAAGGATTTTATATTGATTTTGAATGAGTTATAAATGTTAATAAATAAATAAATAAATATTTGAATAAAATTTTGGAATATAACTTATTTTGGAAATTCTGGATTTTTGAAAGGATAAGATTTCAGTTAAGAAATATATATATAAGTTATATTTGGAAATATTTATTAAGTTAAACAATCTACTAAAGCATTTAAATGCTGTCTTTTGAAATTGGACTAGTTTTACCCGTAACTTTAGGTAGCATTTCCTAAGTGCTATAGAATCTGGAATTTGATTGTTTTGAAATTTAAGGAATTTGATAAATTATATTTATGTTTAAGTTTTGGAGACCTTTAAGATATGAGATTTATAACTGGATTTTTCTTAATAAATTTAAGATGAACATTCTAGTGTTAAGTAAATTTTGAAATTATTTAATGGCATAATTTTGGAGTTTTATCTATGGAATTTATGGGAATATTCAAGACGAAATAATAAACACTAATTTGTTGAAAGAAAAAATATCCAACCTTAGTTTTGAATATTAATACTCCAATTGGATATATATATAGGAATTGAAATGGTCTTGGGAACATGAAGTGATATTTAAATTATGGTTTAAAATAAAGAAATATATTTGTAAAGCTATGTAAATTATCTTCTTTACAAAGTAACCATAAAGTTAAACCATTTATATCCAAACCATTTGTGTTTTGGGAGTTATGTTTTTTTTTAAAGAAAAATTTCCAATATATTATGGTTTAAAGGTATAATTCAAATATTTGGTTTCCAGATATTATAAATTTTAAGCAGTATGGTTTTGGAAAAGAATTATATTTGAATATAACGATATCATGTTGTTTTGGGTTTTAAATGATATCGTATTTATAGTTTTGAAATGGAAATGTTTATACTGGTTTTAAAGTATAAATTGTTTTTAAATGACCACGGGTTATAATAACGATGGGTTGGCAAAGAGACCGGGATCGGATATGGACATACTCTCTGTCGATACCGAAAACCACTTTGACCAACCGTGTACGCGGTGGAGATTCCAGAATGAAGTAGGTCGGTGGTGGCGTTTCCTGTAAGGTAAATACGTGGACCCGACTCCCGTGAGTTGGCATAAGGTGGCTAAAACAGGAGCAATTCCAGGCCAATGAGGTCATTCCTCTGATCGGACGCTCCTCTTCGATATTATACTATGATCTTGGATTGATTCAGTGGCCACTTCTATATTTTGATTTTGGGGGAGTTAGTTCGAGGTGGGCGGCAGCTGCGCGCTGCGCGTTACCATCAGCCTGGATAGCAATTGGTATATCTACCCTGGCATTGCCTAGTTGTGCCGTGTCACCTACCCTATCGCGCCTTGTACGAGTTTGGTTTTCTCCCGTAGCCCGTGTGGTATCCTCTAGTGGCTTCCCGATCAGGAGGGACTATGATATTGGATGGACTACTGGGACTATTACGTGTTAAGGGCTATATGGGTAACCCCTTAACGCTATTAAAAAGTAAGTTTATTTTATAAATAGACACTAGTATAATAGCGCAATATACTACATAGTAAATAGTTTGACGGATCCTTAGAGGATGGGCGGTCCCAAGCATCCTTTAAGTTACTTGCTCTATATTACAGTACACTTGAATTAGCTTACATTATATAAGTATGTATGTCCTGACTCGAGTGTTATGTTTTATTTTTACGCTCGGGTCAGCCTGAGTTGCAGCTTCAATTTCTTCTCCGTAGCTAGGACACTCAGTAGATCATTCGCGCTGCTGGAAGTTGTTTCAGCCTTTATCTTTTCTGGAATTCAAGACTTTGAAGACTCTATCTCTATTTATGTCTTAAAATTTGTATTGAGGATTATAGACAATGTAAGTTCTGTTTTGTTGAAGTTATATCAGTGGCTTCATGAACCACTAAATTTTTAATTTCCGCTGCGAGATTCTGATATCTGTGTATGTGATTCTGTGATCTATTTATTGTATATTCTGAGTTTTGCCAAATTTATTCTACAACGCAGTATTTTGAACAATTCAAGTCCGACAATGTGCGGATGCGAAGGGTTGAAAATACTGGGTCGTTACATTTGGTATCAGAGCTTTGGTTCTAGGCAAAACTTAGAATGTATGGTAAATTTGATTTACAGAATCACGTTCATTCGAGATTGAACCACTCTCTTTTCGAATTTTGGAACATTCCCTACGGTTCCAAAGCTCATTCGTATCCCTCACTTTTTCATCTGCTTTAGATTCTGGAGTATCTCATAACTCCACTTCGGATGATCTTTATTGTAAGTTGGCGGTCTCGCCATTATTCTAATAAAGGGGTGAAACTCCTTTACCATTAGCATTGATTCACCGGAGATTTATATTTATCCTCGGTTTATATGCTAGTATCTTTGGTTATTCCAAATTCTATCTCTTCGGATCAAATGTAGATTTACCCCAACCACATCGATATGGCTCTTTAAGTCACGGATGACTAGGTCAAGGTTGTCCGCGACTTATATAGACTTACCCAGTTTCCTTATTCTGATCTTCTGATTTCAATTTATCTTGAATTCTATTTGATTTGAGTTCATCAAATTTGAGTCTCTATCCTGGTTTGAGAAGTTTATTCCTATATTTGAAATTAAAATCTAATATTATATATATATGAGTATAATTTTCAAAATTTTATAATTAATTTAACTAGTTGTCAAGAGATAATAGTTTTGATTTTATTTATGGTGTTGTAAGCCATGTGTTTGTCTAATAAATAAGTGAATATAAAACAATGGTTATAAATTAATTTGGAAACAGAAATGAATTTAAAACTAAAACTTGAGAATTAAATTTCTGATGATTTCAAACCTTGTGTTTAAATTTTAAAAGGATGTAATAAGTATTTTTGTATAGAAATTTGTTTCCAAAGAAATTTTAAAATTAGTGCTTTTCTCTTTGTCGCTGGAAAATAATTTCGGTGATGACTGCAGCATCATCGACATTCATTTTCGAGTTTCGAAGTGAAAAGACCATTCTGTAGTCTGGCTACAGTGTTTCCTTGAGATTTTAATTGATTTGAATTTCTAAAGTATGACTTAATATATATAGATATATAATTTAAATTTGATTTGACATATTAGGTATATATATTTAGTTATCTCTAAATGGTTTGAAGGGAATCAGGAATTTAATTCTTAAAGTTTATCTTGAGGAAGGAAAATAAATATAATAACAAAAATTTGAATAAAAAGGTTCCAATTGGAGATAATTAAATTGAAAGTTTTATTTGTATAACACCCAATTTCATTTAATATAACTTACCTTGATTTTCAAAAGTTAACATGTAATTGGATAATATACAATATAAAAGGATTTTATGAATAAAATTTGAGTGGTTATAATAAATATTATACACTTAAATTTTAGTTATAAAAGATTAATGGGGATAAATAAGGAAAAGGAATTTAAGGAATTTTATTCAAATGTCTTAATAATCAAATTAATTTAATATGGAGCCGTAAATCTAACCAAGAGATTTTAATAAAAGGTTATTTCCTTAAATGAATATGTTTGTGTAATAAACAAGGTATCTTTGAATAAGGAAAATATATTTGAAAGGGATATTTTTGGAGTAAGGATTATATATCTTCAAATCATAGTTTAATTGATGTCTAAATAAATAGTTAAGACGTATTCTAATATCACTAAATTTTGATAATTGAGAATTGGTTTTCAAATGGAAATTCAAGGGTAACTTATTGAAGGAATATCTTATTTATAAGATAAGTATTTTTAATAAAGTGTTAGGTTATTTGTTAAAATTCAGAGTTAAGTACATAATAAACTGATTAGGAATACTATTATATCTACTATAGCATATTATGAGTGCTGCTGTTTCTAAAAATAAAATGTTTTGGAAATTTTTTTTTTGTAAATGAACTTAGGAATATTTCAACCTTGAAATGAATATTGTTTGGCATTGAATTTAAAAGGTATAAATGAAGATTATTTTAAAGGTATTATGATTTTAGTAGCATGATTTCCAAATTTATAAATTTAATGATTTCAAAGCATTATGATTGCAAATTTATTATCTTATTTGTTTTCAAACTATCTTTAAGTGTCCTTGGTTTCCCTATCTTCTACAGAATGAGGAGGCTATTGCTTATACCAGTCTATTTAGAAATCTTTTCTATAATCTTTAAAAATCTTTGTTACTCATCGGGGCCTGAGCACCGCTTACCACCCATAGACCGACGGTCGAACTGAAAAGAGTAAAACCGATTCTAGAAGATCTTCTTCGTGCTTCAAATCCGGAACTATTCGTTTAAAGTTCTTGTTTATCTAGCTTATCTTCCTTTGTTTCTTTTCTTTTGTTCCTTTTCGAGGACGAAAAGTTCTTAAGTGGGGGAGAGTGTAACAGCCCTAGTTTTTAGCTATTTATTTCTTTTAATTTTTTTGTTTTTAGAAATATAATTTATATAAATTGTGTTTACCAATATTGTTTAAATATTTAATTTAGAGAATTAAACTCGTTAATTTAATATGATTTTTGTAACTAAATTTAAGAAGAAAAAAAAAAAGGAAATTTTTATAATGTATAATGAAGTGAGTGGTAACTAAATGTTTTGGATATTATCATAATATCTGTTGTTATACCCATTCCCTAAAAATAATGAAAAGGAGAAAATTTGTAACATATTAAAGTAGTTAATTAATTATGTTAATTTGGTAGGTTATGACATGCAAATCATGTTGGTGGAATATTCTCAATTTTGACATATTAATTATGTTAGCAGTGAACATTGTTAAGCAATTTAAAACAATGAAACTTACAATCAATTTATTTGATAAATCTACCTTATTCCTAGTTAGCAATTCAAAACTTGAATAAAGGCACATACAGATATTTTAAAATGGAGTTAATGACAATTAATAGATATTTCAAAAAGAAATTTATGACAATTAATAGAGAAATTAATTGTAAAATTTCAGTAGTTGACCAGAATTAATTTATTGAATAATTAATGCAAATTAATAAAATTGATGAAAGATAAATAAGTTAATTCTTTTGGTTAATGGCATGAGGACACGAGGTTAATCCCCATTTTGTAGGAGAAATCTGCCCGTGTAACCAGTCCGGCTACCAGTGCCTACAAAGCGGACGGATTAATGTGAGACGTCGCAGGATTGATAATTAACAAAAAGGGTTAATTAACTAATTAAGTTAGTAACCAAATTTGAGTATGTAATTAAAGGAGGATAATTAATTGGTAATATGGTAATTAATTGAAATCAATTAAGGAGGGTAATTAAAAGGGATAAGGTAATCAATTGAAATCAATTAAAGGCAATTAAAGGGGAATTAATTGATTAGAAGAATATGGAAATCAAATTTGCCTTCCTTTGCGCGTGACACAAAATTTTATTCTTTTAACATTTTGACATTTGCCTCTTACCATTTGTTTCTTGAGCATGTCACTGTATTCATTTATTCACGCAGCCTTATCCACAAAAATATCAACTCTTCCAATTGCCATTTTTCCTCTCACCTAAATTAAATGCATTCAAAATTTAATCTTGCCTATCTTTGCAAATTTTCGCATACCCATTATATCTCTCTGTTTCCACTGCGTTTGTTTTGCAATAAATAAATTTTTCGAACCATTGATCAAGTAAATATTTATGTAAGCATTTATTACTTTTGCCTTTTCAGTTAAAAGCTTTTTCATTGCTTACCATAAATCACGCAAGAGCTCAAGTTTTGCTTCCTCAATCAAATCTGTTCAAATTTGCAGTAACGCATGCTTTAAATTTAGATTATAACTGGTATAAATCACGCAAGCTATCTAAAAAAAAAAAAAAAATCCAAAAGAGTGATATCGTTCAAACATAAAACTGGAAAGAGAAATCAACGCATGCATTTATCACAATTTTCGTGTAGCGTTCAAACAAGAAGAACTGGAAATAAATCTCTTGCCTAAACGCATGCACTCAAAAATCAACGCTTGCATTTATTTCTTACGTTTTCAAACCTGCCTATTTATCTCCCCTTTTTATTTCGCAAGTTTATCTATAAATACTTTGCCTCATTCACATAAGTTTTCATATCTCCTTGTTTGTCCCTCTCTGGTACAAGCTTCTATCAGGTAAATAATTTGCATTGTTTATTTCTTTGCTTCTTCCAATTTTCCTTCCTCCTTCTTGTGTTCTCTGATTTCCTTGCTCGGCTACTTCCCCATCATGCCGTGCCATTTATAAATACATATAGAACTTTGTTAGTAGTAGGCTGGAAGAAATGATATAAATTGATTGTAGGAAGCTAGACTATGGAATTAGTGTAGTTATGATGTAGTTAGTGGTATTGTGGATTTGGATAAGTGCAGTTTGAAGAGGAAGGCATAGAAAAAAAAAAAAAAAAAAAAAAAGAATTACAATTTAATAATGGAGAAGATAAATTGATAAGGAGAAAATGATATGAAATGTTGTTTAATTCAAATAAACAATATTGTATGAATAAATCTTGGGTGAATATAATAAAATGACATTTATTTCAATTTTTAATGGTTGAAATAAATTTAAGATGGTTAAAAATAAATTTAACTACTTATTTGAGAATTTGGGTGGATAAATATCAATGGATTGTATTTATTATGGTTAATAAAAGGATATTGGTGATGTATACCAATAATCACCTTTTAATGTTTAATAATAAAAGTAAAAGAAGAAATAATTTGCCTAAACATGATGAACATGTATGTGAAATAAAGTATTATTTAATGAATTCGAATGTAGTTAGTGGCTATATTTGATTAAATCGAATAATTTGAACAGTATTGTGTTTGTTGCCAATATTGTCATTTTATTTAAATAAATATATATGAGAATGAAAATAATTGATCATGATAAATATGATTAAAAATGTGAGAAATAATTTAATAATGTCTAAACATGTATTTGTTTTGTTTGGGTGCATAACATCTTTTTATTCAATCAATTGTATTAAATTTGCAATTTATTTTGCAATTTATTCAATTTATTTTATGCATGCGTACGGTTGAAGTATGGGCCTAGGATATGTTGAGACGGTTAGCGGGTTGTAGTAGTCGAGCAAGTTGAACTAAATTTCTTTTATTCTATTCGTTCCAGTTGTTCTGAAATTTTGCTTTGACCGTAATTTTTAAATTCGCATACTTGGTATTTGGATCTTATAGATTTAAGTCAAGGCTTTGCATCCGCCGAAGTTTGATCGTGCTTTCCGTTTTTTTTTCCGAAGTAGATACCGTGTTTGATTTAGATCCACTGCAACGTTTAAGGTGAGTATTTCTCACCAGACATATGTACATATATTTTGTGAATTATCGCAAGTGTATGTGTAAAAATTTTTTTTAAATATTATCTGTCTGTAGTATAACGTAGAATGATGAATCCCATTTAAATTGACACCTCATCAGTTATTATCTGTTGTATTATTTCTGCAGTTATATTATATTATTGTTTATTTACTGCTTAAATCACCACTGCAAGTTCCCTGTTAAATTTAGATTGTTGTGGGCTGAAATGATAGGCCTAAATGATGATTACTGTGCTATTATTATGTTAACTGTTTAACTGTTAACTTGGGATTGCGGGTTTGAAATGATAGAACCCGGGGTTTGTAAATTACGGATTGAAATGATATAAATCCGTATCACTTGACCTAGGCTAGAAAACTATATACAGGCCCGTGGTCCTTATAATATTTTCTGAAATATTTAAAATTATTTTGGAAGTTAAATATTTGATTTAATATCTTTAAAGGATTTTATATTGATTTTGAATGAGTTATAAATGTTAATAAATAAATAAATAAATATTTGAATAAAATTTTGGAATATAACTTATTTTGGAAATTCTGGATTTTTGAAAGGATAAGATTTCAGTTAAGAAATATATATATAAGTTATATTTGGAAATATTTATTAAGTTAAACAATCTACTAAAGCATTTAAATGCTGTCTTTTGAAATTGGACTAGTTTTACCCGTAACTTTAGGTAGCATTTCCTAAGTGCTATAGAATCTGGAATTTGATTGTTTTGAAATTTAAGGAATTTGATAAATTATATTTATGTTTAAGTTTTGGAGACCTTTAAGATATGAGATTTATAACTGGATTTTTCTTAATAAATTTAAGATGAACATTCTAGTGTTAAGTAAATTTTGAAATTATTTAATGGCATAATTTTGGAGTTTTATCTATGGAATTTATGGGAATATTCAAGACGAAATAATAAACACTAATTTGTTGAAAGAAAAAATATCCAACCTTAGTTTTGAATATTAATACTCCAATTGGATATATATATAGGAATTGAAATGGTCTTGGGAACATGAAGTGATATTTAAATTATGGTTTAAAATAAAGAAATATATTTGTAAAGCTATGTAAATTATCTTCTTTACAAAGTAACCATAAAGTTAAACCATTTATATCCAAACCATTTGTGTTTTGGGAGTTATGTTTTTTTTTAAAGAAAAATTTCCAATATATTATGGTTTAAAGGTATAATTCAAATATTTGGTTTCCAGATATTATAAATTTTAAGCAGTATGGTTTTGGAAAAGAATTATATTTGAATATAACGATATCATGTTGTTTTGGGTTTTAAATGATATCGTATTTATAGTTTTGAAATGGAAATGTTTATACCGGTTTTAAAGTATAAATTGTTTTTAAATGACCACGGGTTATAATAACGATGGGTTGGCAAAGAGACCGGGATCGGATATGGACATACTCTCTGTCGATACCGAAAACCACTTTGACCAACCGTGTACGCGGTGGAGATTCCAGAATGAAGTAGGTCGGTGGTGGCGTTTCCTGTAAGGTAAATACGTGGACCCGACTCCCGTGAGTTGGCATAAGGTGGCTAAAACAGGAGCAATTCCAGGCCAATGAGGTCATTCCTCTGATCGGACGCTCCTCTTCGATATTATACTATGATCTTGGATTGATTCAGTGGCCACTTCTATATTTTGATTTTGGGGGAGTTAGTTCGAGGTGGGCGGCAGCTGCGCGCTGCGCGTTACCATCAGCCTGGATAGCAATTGGTATATCTACCCTGGCATTGCCTAGTTGTGCCGTGTCACCTACCCTATCGCGCCTTGTACGAGTTTGGTTTTCTCCCGTAGCCCGTGTGGTATCCTCTAGTGGCTTCCCGATCAGGAGGGACTATGATATTGGATGGACTACTGGGACTATTACGTGTTAAGGGCTATATGGGTAACCCCTTAACGCTATTAAAAAGTAAGTTTATTTTATAAATAGACACTAGTATAATAGCGCAATATACTACATAGTAAATAGTTTGACGGATCCTTAGAGGATGGGCGGTCCCAAGCATCCTTTAAGTTACTTGCTCTATATTACAGTACACTTGAATTAGCTTACATTATATAAGTATGTATGTCCTGACTCGAGTGTTATGTTTTATTTTTACGCTCGGGTCAGCCTGAGTTGCAGCTTCAATTTCTTCTCCGTAGCTAGGACACTCAGTAGATCATTCGCGCTGCTGGAAGTTGTTTCAGCCTTTATCTTTTCTGGAATTCAAGACTTTGAAGACTCTATCTCTATTTATGTCTTAAAATTTGTATTGAGGATTATAGACAATGTAAGTTCTGTTTTGTTGAAGTTATATCAGTGGCTTCATGAACCACTAAATTTTTAATTTCCGCTGCGAGATTCTGATATCTGTGTATGTGATTCTGTGATCTATTTATTGTATATTCTGAGTTTTGCCAAATTTATTCTACAACGCAGTATTTTGAACAATTCAAGTCCGACAATGTGCGGATGCGAAGGGTTGAAAATACTGGGTCGTTACACTGGTTGCCTCGACTACATATGTATGATGCTTGTTGTGATTAGTTCATTAATGATTTTGGAATTTTCGCCTGAGTTGAATCCAGCTTATAGCTCGGGTTTGACCTTGTGCTCGTATCGTGACATTATTTGTATTGCACTTGAGTTGAATCCGGCTTTGATTTGAGTTTAACCTTGTGCTCATCTGTTCCTGTAATTTTATCAAGTATATATCGTTGTGCACGACCTTATGGCATGTACAGTGATACACTGTGCATGTCAAAAGTTGTTTGTATACGATGAATTCAAAATTAAATGATGACGAACAACCCAAATAACTGAGGAAAATAATATTTTCAACCCACATTTTATTTTACACTGCAAAAATATTTCCTTTTCAATTTTACCGCGTCATTGTGTATTTTTGTAGATAGCTCAGATGCTGGATTCAATCTGGAATGAAGTTGAAGATCAATTTTGTATGAATCGAGTGATATGTATAGAGGTGCTATGTAAATGATAATTGTAATGTAATCAAAATTGTATATATATAGTGAGAGCTTAAATTTAAATTATTCAAAAATTGTAATAAATATTTGTTTGAATTTAAATTCTGTGTTATTCATTTTATTCGACAAATATTTATTAATTTATGTGAAAAATAAAATAGTACATTAACAAATACATTTAATCAAATATATATATATATATATGTTTATTATCATCAAACAAAAATCATATACTAGTATATTCATCAATCTCCCCCTTTTGATGATATCAAACATATATTTAAAATTATGAATTTATTACATGTATTTGATCATTCAATTTGCTCCCATTATTTGAATGCTCCCTCTCCACATAAAGCTCCCCCTTCATATATGCATGAGAATATATAAAAATATGCAAATGATCCTAGATGCATTCAGAAAATACAAAATAAAATATTTGACTTTATTTATCAAAATCTTAACTTTTCTCTTCCCCTTTTGCTATCAGCAAAAGAGTAATAAAGTTAGAAAAATAGAGATAAAGCGATTGACATTAATACGATATTAATACTCAATTGAGTATAAATATTAAATTACAATAAAAAATCAAAAAAAATCATAAATACTCTGTTTGATGCATATTCCACTTTAGAATGATAGGGATGATGTCATCATATAAAACCATATAGTTGTGTCTATTTGTGATATATTTATATCAGGAATTTGAATATCTACTAACCATACATAACCGTTAGGACTTAAATGAGATTAGTAGTATTCCAATTTTTGATTTTTAAAAAAAAAATGAATTCAAGTATCTTCTAACCACGCACGACCGTGAGAACTTTTAAATGGGATTAGAATCAACTTGTCTATTTAATCAATTAATGTTGATATGCATTCCACACATGTATAACCGCGAGGACTTTTAAATGAGCATGGAAGCACATAATCAAAAATTCCAAGTAATACACGTATGTATAACCGTGAGGACTTTAAAATGAGAATGAATACTTTGTATGTTTTTACTTGTTAAAAATATAATGAAATGAAAAATGAATGATTCTGGTTTAAAATACCACATATTGACATACTATATTGGATTCTGATGAGTGATGGTTGATAGAAATATGATAGAAATAGAAATGGTTATGGAATTTTTACCAACAAAAAGTTTTTATAACTCTTGTTTAAATTTCTAAAGAAATTTACTAATTATACCATCACAAGTTATAATATATGATTAATATCAACACTCATCACTTTTTCAATCACTATTTATCCTTTCGATAATCAGTAGGGAGTTAGATTAGTTAATGTAGTCAATTAAAAAAAATCCAAAAATAATTATAAAATCAAATTTTCTTAAATGACTAATCTAAATAAGGTCAACAAAAAATGATTTTCTAGAAGGGGTTTTATAAAAAAATGTTTGCAATTTGAAAATTATTTGAAATGAAAAATATGCAGATTTTTTCTTTGAAAAATGCGATGCAATTACTGAACGTCAACATAAATCACGTTTCACTAGTAATTTTTCTACCAACTAGATTACCAATGTAATCTGCATCTGAATTTTCCTTTCACTCGAAATTATCATTAGTTGGATTTGATAGATCAGACCATGAAGTGTGCAACACAATATCTTAAAATCATTTTTAGCAACTTTTAAATGAAATTATCTCGAATATGAATTTGAAGCTGTGCACATAAACGAGCAAACACAAAATATAATGTAAAGTCAAATATATCCACATGTATCAATAAAAAAACCATCATAAGACCAAACAAATTTATATGAATTAGTTCAAAGATGAAAAGTGACTAGTCAACATTTTTGCTCAATTCAGAAACACAAACAAGAACGAGTCAAATAAGAATATATCAAGTAGACAAAATCAAAATCAACATTTATTTCTTTATCATTAACTGGTTGAATTAAATCAGATTAGGGTGCAGATTATCACATTTAATATATCGTTCAAAATAAATATACCATTACCCATTTTACCTTTATGATCATAATTCGTTATTGCCCATTGTGATTCTGCCACCTTTGTACCAGGCTAAGGAACTTTGATTTTTCCCCTGTTGTGCGCCTGGAAAAGCCAGAATCCAGATAACACTGTTGCTGTTCCTTAGCCTACCACTACATCTACATGATAAAAGATTTTTGTGACCTATTTGTTTTTATAGGTCCATGGTTGTTAGTGGCAAATGATTTGAAAAATATGTCTGTGTAGACCCAAAACTATTTATATATGTTCCTTTCGGCACCCAAATTTGTTTGACTTTCAGAGATTTTATATTTGTGCCTTTTGGAATCCAAATTGGAATGGGTTTGATATTTTTGGGTCTATACCAGCAAATATTGCGATCGTGTCTAATATTTCACCATATTGTGCACTCGAATTTGACTTGATTAATTACATTTCTAGCCCGTTCAGATTGATTATACCCAAATCCTTGTCTAACAATATCAGTTTGTTTCCTAATAACATATTTAACGATTTTTCTCCTTTGGAAAATTTTTCTAAAGTTGTAGACAATTGTTGGACTCGTGTTTTAAGTGATTCATTTTCATTTAATAATTAAGTGCACTTTTTAATAGAATTTTCTCTTCTAGTATTTTCACTCTTTTTCAAAATCAGAATTTCATTTTCAAGCAATTAAATTTTAATTTCTAATTTTTTAATCTCTTCTTTGAGTGATGGATTCTTATCACACTTATGGATCTTTTGATAGTTTTTAATTAACTGATCAAGCTGTTTATTTAAATCTATCAAGGTATCTCTTTATGATTCAAGTTTAGTGTATTTCTCTCTAAGCCTTTTGAAATAGCCTTTACTTCGTGGAAATATATAAGTAATTCCGAGTGAGTGAGTTTCGATACCTCACTTGGCTCATCATTATCATCGCTATCGGTTATATTACCTCGAAGGCATAGATCTGATTTTCACTCTAACTACTAGTACTTTTATTATCATCACTGTATTCCACGTGGCCGCAAAACTTCTTCTTTTCGATTCCTTTTCTTGACCGTGTGATTATGGGGACAATAGGGCTTGATGTAACTGTGTTTGTTGCACTTATGACAGATGATCTTCCGTTCTTCTAGGTTGTCTAGTGCTTTGACTATTCTGCTTTTCAATTTTTGATTTAAAGCTGGATTTCTGTATTTGCGGTTCCTTTTTTTGAATCTCTTCATTAGTAATGCTAGCTCAACTTTTCCATCTTCATCATCATCACCATTGCCTTATGTCAATCCTGTAAAGCATGTTTCTGTGTCGATTATGGAGGATCCCTCATGGTTGTTGACTTTTGCACTATATATTGTATCAAAAGTATTCCAGATTTCCTATGCACTTTCACAATGAGAGATAAAGTTAAAATTATCTTGATTGATATGAGAATATATTATATGCATAGTAAGAGCATTAATTGAAATATTTTTCTCATCTATTATACCACACCCATTTTCAATAATATCCCAACATCTAACATTAACAGATTTTAAATAAAATTCCATTTTTAATTTCCAATTCAAAAAAATCTGTTCCATTAAAAACAGGAGGAATAATATTGGACCGACTCTCAGAAAAAAGTTTTATTAAAAGAAGCCATTTTAAAAATTCAAATTTGTAAAACAAAAATTGGTTTTTAAAAAATCGAATTTTTAAACCAAAATTGGCTTTGGAACCTACTCTGATACCACTTGTAGGATCGTTTTCACCCTAGAGGGGGTGAATAGGGTGATACTATTAATTATAAAAATTTAATATTAGTTATTTAGTTATTGCAAAATAGTTTAGTTTCAGCAACAGCAGCACTTACAAAGGGCTACAACAGCTTATTTACTATTTCAGAATATAGTTTACTTTCAGCAACAGCAGCACTTACAAAGTGCTACAGTAGCTTATTTATTATTTCAAAATATAGTTTACTTTAAGAAATGATAGCACTTAGTAAATGTTGTCTTAAAACCACATCATTTTGAAAATGCTACCACTACTAATTCCAGATTTTATTATAACATTTCAGAAACATTAAAACTTCAAAATTTAGCCATTTTAACTTAAAAAAACATATCCCACACTTCAAAAACTATCATTTTGTTATCATTTAACTTATGATTTAGGTAAAATAACTTTTATAATTAAAATATCCAAATTAACTATAATTCATTTATTGAGTCAAGGTACACTATTTTACTTAACTTCTATTTTAACAAATAACTCAACTCTTTATTTCAAAATACTCATTTCATAAATAAAACTGAATTTCCATTTATTTACTTAACTAAAAAAAATATCATTTGAAAAACCAAATTTTCAATTATCTAGTTAAGTCATATTTCAATATATTTTAACCAATTATTTACTTATACATTTTACTTACAGAAAATCACTATAAAATTTATTTAAATCATTTAAATCTAATTTAAGTTAAAATTTCATATTTTATATTTCAAAAATACTTAATAAATTTTCAAAAAATATTTAAAATTAACCATGGGTCTGTATATAATTTTCTAACCTAGGTCAAGTGATACAGATATGTATCATTTCAATCCGTAATTTAAAAAGAAAATCCGGTTTCTATCATTTCAAACCCGCAATCCCAAATCAAATAAAATAAATAAAAATCGCTTGAGTCTATCATTTCAGCTCATAACGATTTTTCCTTATTCTAATGTTCGTTCGGGTATATATCAATTCAACCCATAGTGATTCTATTCTATAGGGAACTTACAGTGTGAGAAGCAGTAAATAAAATAAACAGTATAATATGGCATACGTATCAGGTGATGTAACAACTAAATATCAGGTTATGACATCATAGAATATCATATAACAGGCATATATAAATTAATATCATATCATCAACTATAATTCACATGCTATTGTTTCACAATTATATAAGTACGAAATGTCTAGAGTGCATAAATCACCTTCTAAAGCTAGAGGTTACGAAGTAAAGACACACAACAACACTGAAAGGCACGACAAAGCACGAACTAGATTCGAGGAGAAGTAGCACCCAAATCCAAATGTTGCAAACAAATAAATAAAACAAATTTAAGTATATGATTTAAAAAAACAAGATATGAATTCAACAATGTAAAACATGAATCAATTTGAAACAAAATATGGATTTTAATCAACAAGTGGGCTCGGCCACATCACCTATAGGCTCGGCCATCACCATATTTTTTCTCGGCCATGAAGTTTAGAGGAAAGCTAGGCTCGGAAAGGGGTCTTTGTCACGGCTATGGGCAATGGAATGTGAATAGAGGCAAGTTACAAAGCATGGAAGGCTAGAGGTCAAGCAATTCAAGAGTTTTAGGTTCGGCCCTATGTCTACATGGCTTGGCCATAGGGTGGTTCAAGGCCTGGTGCATATCTAGTCATTAGGTGGTGTGGCCAGGTCATGTCAGGTCATGGCAAGGAAAGACATGGTGGAGGAATAAGGGTGGGCGAGGCTAATAAAAGAGGAAGTGGTGAAATAAGGTGATCGGCTAGGGTTATTAACAAGTTTTGGTGATGGGATTGATCCATAGAGTCACGGCTATGATTGAAGGAGATGATGTAGAGGTGATGGTTGGTCATGTTGGTGGTGGAGAGGAGTGGTGGTCGGCAATAGCATGGTGTGGCCGAGCATAAGGGGTAGAAAACAAAACAAATACAAATGGAAAAAGAGGAAAAGAAGAAAGAAGAAGCCATGAACTTGCTGTATTCTTTTCTCTTTTTTTGTGAATGAGAATGAGATGGGAAGTAATTTTGTACGTGAATGCTAATAGAAGTGGACGGCTAAAGAGGTAATGAATGGCTAGAAAAGCAATGAAGAGGCTAGGCAAAGGAAAAGTCATAATTTAAAGCATGTAACTCTAGTCTCTTTGAATTTCCAAGCCATTTATCAAAAATAAACAAATCAAAATCCAATAACTAAAACCAAAGTCTAAACAAAATAAAATAGAAAACGAAAATAGAGAGATGAACATAGGAAAAATAGAAAATAAAATACAGAAAATAACTACGTGTAAAACGTTGTATTTTATCTAATTTAAAAAGTATAAAGCAGAATTTGACGAAACGAAAAGCAGAACGAATATCAGAATCATATCCAGCTTCAAAGAAAAAGATCAGAAATTTGAAATTTAAATTTAAAAATTTCAACTGAAAGTCAAAGTTTGACCACAGTTGACCAAAATATAATATTTCAGAAAATATTTATTTTATTGTATTTGGAAATTAAATTGTAAACAAAATCCAAAATTACATTGGAAAATTCCAAAATTTCAAATTCTAAATAATTAAAAACCAAAGTTTCAAATAAAATGAATTAAAAATATTTATTAAAAATCTTGGCTTGTTACACTCTTCCCCACTCAAAACTTTTCGTCCTTGAAAAGGAACGAGACACGAAACAAAGAAAGGTAAGATAGAAAAGAAATAGTATCTGAAACAAACAATTCCGTATTTGAAGCACGCGTGCTCTCCTCCGTCTCCTAGGTACAATCCCGATCATCTATGCTCCACTACACTTTGACCAGGTTGACAGATTTCCTTCTTAGCTGCTTCATACCTCTTTCGATAATACGAAGTGTTTTCCTCTCGACAGTCAGATTAGTCTCAATATCCAAACTCTCAAGAGCAGAAGGCTGGACAATCAAAGATGGATGATTCAGATACCGACGAAGATGCGAAACATGGAATACATTATGTACTCCAACAAATTTCTCATGAAATTCCAGACGATAAGCTAGAGAACCAATCCTCTCAGAGATACGGAAATGACCAACAAACCTAGGAGCAAGCTTCCCTCTACGACTAAATCGAATCACATTCCTTAAGGGAGATACCTTAAGGAAAACCAAATCACCAACAGAAAACTCTAAACTCTTCCTACGCCGATCAACATACTTCTTCTGCCTATCCTGAGCAATTCTCATCTTCCTCTTAATCTCCTCAACCTTCTCAGAAGCCTCCAAAATCACATCAGGACCAAGAAGCAAATGATTACCAGATTCAATCCAGCAAGATGAAGATCTACAAGATCTCCTATAAAGAGCAACAAACGGAGACATTTCGATACTAACCTGAATTCAAAGATGAAATGAGATAGATAAAGATTAAGATAAGATTGAAATAGAAGACTGAAAATATACCTAATAGATGTTGTTATAGGTGAATTCAACAAGATGGAGATGATCTTCTCAAGATCCTCCATAATCCAGAACATAAGCACGAAGAAGATCCTCGAGAATCTGATTCACTCTTTCCGTTTGACCGTCGATTTGCGGATGGTAAGCAGTGCTCAGATTCAAACGAGTACCCAAAGATTCTTGAAAAGCTTTCCAAAACTGACCGGTGAAGATATGATCTCGATCACAAACAATATTAAGGGGAACATCATGGAGGCGAACAATCTCCCTCATATAGATCTCAGCCAAACTGGAAGTAGAACGGGTAGATTTGACCGGAATGAAATGATCTGATTTGGTCAATCTATCCACAATAACCCAAATAATCTCATTACCCCTCTGAGTCGTCGGTAAACCATCAATAAAATCCATGAAAACCTGTTCCCATTTTCAATTGGGAACCTCAAGGGGCTGCAACAAATCAGGGGTTTCTGATGATCTTCCTTGACTTGCTTACAAGTCACACACCTACTAACAAAGATAGAGATATCACGCCTCATCCCTATCCACCAATAAAGCTTCTTCATGTCCTGATACATCTTCGTCACACCAAGGTGAATAGAAAGTCTGGATCGATGATTTTCCCGAAGTAACTCTTGCCTCAATCCATCAACATTTGGGACATAAATCCGATTATTAATCCTCAAAATCCCTCTATCAATGATCTGAGCTCCACTACCATCAGGACTACTACCACCAACTCTACTACGAATACTCTCCTTCATACGCCTAAGCATCTCATCCTCATCCTTCTTAGCAATAATACGATCCAAAAGAGGAGAAGAAGAAACAACAAGCTGACACAACATGGCCTTCTTCTGACTCAAAGCATCAGCCACCACATTAGCCTTCCCAGGGGTATAGCTAATGTCGAGATCATAAGAAGCAAGGAAATCAAGCCACCGAACCTGGCGCTGATTCAAATCCTTTTGGGTGAAAATATACTTCAAAGACTGATGATTAGTAAAGAGCTCAAACTTAGCACCTAAAAGATGATGCCTCCAAAGCTTCAAAGAAAAGACAACAACAAGAAATTCCAGATCATGGGCTGCATAATTGGCTTCATGGGTCTTCAGCTGACGACTAGCATAAGCAATCACCTTCCGATCTTGCATCAGAACAACAACACCCAAACCCTCACAGCAAGCATCAGTGTATATCATTAATCCTTCATTTCCATTCGGAACGGTAAGCATTGGTGCAGAAGTAAGCTTACGCTTCAACTCATTGAATGCAGCTTCATACTTATCACTCCAAATAAACTTAGCATTCTTTCGAGTTAAAGCAGTGAGAGGTGCAGAAATCCAAGCAAAGTTCTCAATGAATCTCCGATAATAACCGGTAAGGCCCAGAAAACTGCGAATATCGGTTGAAGTCCTAGGAGTTTCCCGATCCTGTAATAGAATAGAGAGAAATAAGGACCATAGAAAAGATAGAATGATCAAATTATAGAAAGAGAAGAAAGAAAAGACTTACATTGATCGCAGCGATCTTGACTGGATCAACAGAAACTCCATTACTAGAAATAATATGTCCAAGGAATCGGACTTCATCTTTCCATAAATGGCATTTAAAGAATTTAGCTTCCAACCGATGACTCCTAAGAGTCCCCAGAACAAAGCTCAAGTGGGATATATGCTCTTCCTCGGACTTGGAGAACACAAGAATATCATCAACAAAGACCAAAACAAATTTATTAAGCACATCATGAAAGACATGATTCATCAAATCAACAAAGAAAGCAGGAGCGTTAGTCAAACCGAAAGGCATGACTAACCATTCATAAAAACCATTCTTAGTACGGAAAGCAGTCTTGGGAATACTTTCCTCAGCAACTCTGAGCTGATGAAAACCTGTGGCAAGATCAAGCTGAGAGAAAACAGTAGCTCATGGAGCTGATCAAACATATCTTTTATACGAGACATTGGATATCTGCTCCTCATAGTGAGCTTGTTCAGCTCCCTATAATCAACACAGATCCTCAAAGAACCACCAAACTTAAAGACGAACACCATTGCTGCTCCCCATTCTGAATGGCTAGGTCTGATCAGACCCTTGGCGAACAAGTCCTCAATTTGCTTCCTCAACTCAACCTTCTCACGGGGTGCCATTCTTCTGGGTGGAAGAACTACAGGTCGAGCTCTAGGAATAAGATCAATGCGAAAATCAATTTTCCGCTTAGGAGGTAAAGAAGTGACTTCACCAAATATATCAGGATAGAGTCTAACCATAGGAGTAGAATCAAGATCATCCAGAGAAGAGTCAAGAGAATAAATAAAACTACCGGTATAATCCTGAGGCATGCAACACTGAATCACCAAAGAACAATAAAAGAGACAGTTCGGGAATTACAAGAGATAACGACATCATGACTCTTCAGCCAATCACCCCCAAGTAATAGATCAAAAGCATCAAAACCCAAAACATAGAAATCACCAGAAAACCGATTGCTATAATGGAAGAGTTTCACTCTTCTACAAATCCTACTGAGGTTCGCAGGACCACCAATAGGATTTGAAACACACAGAGGTACAGGGACCAACTCAGGAGAAAGAAGATGCTCGAATTTATCACAAAGATCCACAGAAATAAACCTATGGGAAGCCCCAGTAACAAATAGAACATGAACAGGAAAATAAAACAGAGAAAAAGTACCCTAAAATGTACCTTGGTTATCACTAAGAGCAGGGACAGGTGCAGAAGATGGAGCTGGTGAAGAAGCAGAGGTAACAGCAAATATACCAGAAGGCTTGCCCTTCTACTGAGTGAAACAATTGTTCTTGAAATGACCAGGCTGTAGAAAAATATAACAGAGATCACACCTGGTTAACTGAGTTGGAGGAGGAATAGCAACACCAACTAAAGTAGGACAGCTATTAGCATAATGTCCCCTCTGATTACATCTGAAACAAGTAATGGAGGATAGGTCTATCGACTGCCTTTAAGATGATGCAGAACGAGTAGCTGGAGGATCCTTAGAAGTAGGATTCTCGTATCTAATGGCCATGTCCATCAGAGTAGTGAAAGGGCTATGCACATGAGCAATAAGACGATCATAATACTCCGGACGGGCACCAACAATGAACCTCTCATTCTTCTTGAGAGGAGTGTCAATCAAATTCGGGAAAAACTTAGAAAGTTCATTAAACGTCCTCTCATACTCAGCGAAAGACATATCACCCTGTTTCACATCCATGAATTCTCGATACAGCTTAGACTTTCCTGCCTCGGTCATCCATTTCATAATAAAAGCATCCCTAAAACACGATAAAGGAACATAAGACAAATTTCAAAAAGAGAAAACTGAACCAAATCAAGACAAACGGAAGATGATACCTAAATTGTTCCCAAGAAATGTCAGCCTCAGCAGTGTGAGCTGTAACAGACTCCCACCAATCCAAGACTGCTCCCATCCACTACCAAGCTGCCAACTGACACTGCTGGGCATTAGTGATCTCAAGACCGAAAAAATCCTCCCCAAATCCTTTAACCACTGTTGAGCCTCAATAATGATCTCAGATCCGGTGAACTTGGTGCCACCAAGCACGGTGTATTCCTTACAGAGTTCAGTGAATCTAACTGGTGCAGCATGCTCAGGAGCTGGGGCAACGCCACGTCCCCTACCTCTAGCATTCCTCTGACTCATCCTAAAAAATCAAGAATGAATTTTAGGAAATAGGTAACTGAGAACAAAGACAAGATTAGACACGACAAGATAAGGTTCAACTTGAATTGAAAGACATTATTAAGAAGGTGGATAAGGAAAAGAAGGAAGTTAAGAAATTTGATTTCAAAACAAGAAGAGTTTTTATATCAAAATACTCTTTGAAAATCCTTTGAAAATCATTTTATACTTTAAAATACGTTCTCTCACAAAGAAAGGATTCTAATATTGATTTCGCTTGTTCTGGGGTATTTCTACCCTATGTCTAATGCGTTTTTGCTCCGTAGGCTAATGTTTGCCTAAAACCAAAGCTTTGATACCAAATGTAACGACCCACTATTTTGGACCATTCAAATCGACAATAAAACCACTCATGTTCGACTTGAATAATTCAAAACAGTAGATTGTAATATAATTTGGAGCAAATAAAACAAATCACAGACACAGATAAATCAGAATAACTCACAGTTGAAACAAAATAACAATAGTAGTTCATGAAGCTACTACAACACAGTCTCATACATAATTACAAAAATGCAGAGTCTGGAAAGTAAATACAATAGAAATCCCAAATACATCAATGTCCACTAATACATAAGCTGAATAGAAATACTGAAAAGAAATAGATAACAACTAGATAGATTGTCTCCAGCAAATCCTAGCTCCAGAAGGTGAAATCCAAAGCTGATACTCAGGCTGACCCGAGCGTAAGAAATAAACACAAACACTCGAGTCAGGACATACATACTTATACAATGTAGACCAACTCAAGTGAACTGTAATATAAATGCACAAGTAACTTAAAGGATGCTTAGGACTGCCCATCCTCTAAGGATCCGTTAAACTATTTACTATGTAGTAATATACGCTATTATAATAATGTCTAGAAGTAAAGTATAATATACATAAAAATAGCATTAAGGAGTTACCCAATATCCCCCTTAACATATTTTATATATTCCCATAGTCTATACAGTACCATAATCTCCCTCGTACTAGACGTCGTCAGGGGGCACTCCATAGATATGGTACAAAACAAAATCGTATAAGGTGTGCTTGCGTAGGTGACATGGCACAACGAGGCAATGCCAGGGTGGATATACCAATTACGCTTCTGGACCGATGGTAACGCATAGCAGCCACTATCGCCCACCTCGAGCCACACTCTCAAAATCAAAGGGTACCCAAATCAATCACAAAGTAATAGAATGGTATCGTAGAAGTGTGTCCGATAAGAGGAGCTACCTCATTAGCCCGTCAATCGCTCTTGTTTTAGCCACCTTATGCCAACTCACGGGAGTTGTGTCCATGTACATACCTCAATAGAACGTCGCCACCATCCTACTTTATTCTTGAATCTCCACCGCGTATACGGTTGTTAAAGTGATTTTCGGTATCGACAGATAGTATGCCCATATCTGATCCTGGTCTCTTTAACAACCCAACGTTATTATAACCCGTAGTTATAAATTTCAAAAATGGTTTATTTCACTCCAAATATATTCATTTAAATCATTTTAATTCAATGTCAAGCAATATTCATTTCAAAGTTGTAGCCTTCCTAAGTTCATTCATTCAATTATAAAATTTCTGAAACATTGTAAATTTCAGTAACAACAGCACTTATAAAATGTTACAGTAGATATAGTAATATTTCAAAAACATTGTCATTTTCAGAAACAGAAGCACTCATAATGTGCCACGGCAGGTATTTTATTTTTTCAAAACAGTTCAGTTTAGAAATAGTAGCACTTACAAAGTGCTATAGTAGGTATTAGTTATTGCAAAAAAGTTTAGTTTTAGCAACAACAACACTTACAAAGTGCTAGAATAGCTTATTTATTATTTCAAAATATAGTTTACCGTCAGCAACAGCAGCACTTAAAAAGTGCTACAGTAGCTTATTTATTATTACCAAATATAATTTACTTTAAGAAATGATAGCACTTAGTAAATGTTGTCTTAAAACCACAGCATTTTGGAAATGCTACCATTACTAATTCCAGATTTTATTATAACGTTTCAGAAACACTAAAACTTCAAATTTTAGCCATTTTAACTTAAAAAACAAATCTCACGCTTCAAAAACTATAATTTTGTTATCATTTAACTTATGATTTAAATAAAATAATTTTTATAATTAAAATATCCAAATTAACTATAATTCATTTATTGAGTCAAGGTACACTATTTTACTTAACTTTTATTTTAACAAATAACTCAACTCTTTATTTCAAAATACTCATTTCATAAATAAAACTGAATTTCCATTTATTTACTTAACTAAAAAAATATCATTTGAAAAACCAAATTTTCAATTATCTAGTTAATTCATATTTCAAATACATTTGAACCAATTATTTAATTATACATTTTACTTACAGAAAATCACTATAAAATTTATTTAAATCCTTTGAATACAATTTAAGTTAAAATTTCATATTTTATATTTCAAAAATACTTAATAAATTTTTAGAAAATATTTAAAATTAACCATGGGTCTGTATATAATTTGCTAACCTAGGTCAAGTGATGCGGGTATGTTTTCAATCTGTAATTTAAAAAAAAATCTGGGTTCTATCATTTCAAACCCGCAATCCCAAGTCAAATAAAATAAATAAAAATCGCTTGAGCCTATCATTTCAGCTCATAACGATTTTTCCTTAATCTAATGTCTGCTCGGGTATGTATCATTTCAACCCTTAGTGATTCTATTCTACATGGAATTTGCAGTGTGAGAAGCAGTAAATAAAATAAACAGTATAATATGGCATATCATATCAGGTGATGTAACAAATAAATATCAGGTTATGACATCATGGAATATCATATCACATGTATATATAAATTAATATCATATCATCAACTACAATTCACATGCTATTGTTTCACAATTATATAAGTATGAAATGTCTAGAGTGAATAACCCACCTTCTAAAGCTAGAGGTTACGAAGTAACGACACACAACAACAGTTAAAGGCACGACAAAGCACAACTAGATTCGAGGAGAAGTAGTATTCAAATCCAAATCTTGTAAACAAATAAATAAAATAAGTATAAGTATATGATTTAACACAAACAAGATATGAATTCAACAATGTAAAACATGAATCAATTTGAAACAAAATATGGATTTTAATCAACAAGTGGGATTGGTCACATCACCTATACGCTTGGCCATCACCATATTTTTTCTCGGCCATGAAGTTTAGAGGCAAAATAGGCTCGGTTAGTTGGTCATTAGCGCGGCTCTGGGCAATGGAATGTGAATAGAGGCAAGTTACAAAGCATGAAAGGCTAGAGGTCAAGCAATTCAAGAGTTTTGGGTTCATCCCTATGTCTACATGGCTCGGCCATGGGGTGGTTCAAGGCTTGGTGCATATCTGGTCATTAGGTGGTGCGGCCAGGTCATGTCAGGTCACGGCAAGGCAAGACATGGTGGAGGAATATGGGTGGCGGAGGCTAATAAAAGACCATGATTGATCCATGGAGTTTTGGTTTATTAATAAGTTTTGGTGACGGGATTGATCCATGGAGTCATGACCATGATTGGAGGAGATGATGTAGAGGTGATGGTCGGTCATGTCAGTGGTGGAGAGGAGTGGTGGTCGACAATAGCATGGTGTGGCCGAGCATGGGGGAAGAAAACAAAAGAAAAACAAATGGAAAAAGAGGAAAAGAAGAAAGGAGAAGCCATGAACTTACTGTATTCTTTCTCTTTTTTTCTGAATGAGAATGAGATGGAAAGTAATTTTGTACATGAATGCTAATAGAAGTGGACGGCTAAAGAGGTAATGAACGGCTAGAAAGAAATGAAGAGGCTAGGCAAAGGAAAAGTCATAAGTTAAAGCATGTAACTCTAGTCTCTTTGAATTTCCATGCCATTTATCAAAAATAAACAAATCAAAATCCAATAACTAAAACCAAAGTCTAAGCAAAATAAAATAGAGAAAAAATAGAGAGATGAACATAGGAAAAATAGAATACAGAAAATAATTGCGTGTAAAACGCTGTATTTTATCCAATTTAAAAAGTATAAAGCAGTAGAACGAATATCAGAATCATATCTAGCTTCAAAGAAAAAGATTAAAAATTTAAATTTAAAAATTTCAACTGAAAGTCAAAGTTTGACCACAGTTGACCAAAATATAAAATTTCAGAGAGTATTTATTTTATTGTATTTGAAAATTAAATTGTAAACAAAATCCAAAATTACATTGGAAAATTCCAAAATTTCAAATAATTAAAAATCAAAGTTTCAAATAAAATGAATTAAAAATATTTATTAAAAATTTTGGGTTGTTACAAAACCTATGGCTAAATTAAAGGTGTTTTGAAATGATTTTAATAAGAAGCTTCCCTTAATAAAATTATAGCTTAAAGGGATTAATCATGTATATGAAAAGTGTTTCAAGGACATCAAACCCACAGGAGTGGTATTTTTTTTGTAAGTATGTTTGCTTCTTTAAATATAAATATAAATATATTCACATTATAATGGACTCATAATTGTATTTTGGGGATAAAGGGTCGAAGAACCAGTTAGGTTAATTCAATAGTGAATATAAATTTATTAGACTCATGGATGAGTAAAATTGCATCCTAGAGGTCTGGGTGACCAGAATATGAGATACCTAAATATGGAAGTTGTCAGGGAGACAGGTTCATAGTGATCCCATGAAAACTATGATTAGGAAGTTATTGGAGTTACCAATAGGTTTATAGTGATACCATGAAAACTATGATATAAAGAGTGGTTGGCGGGGTCAGCTGGTTCATAGTGATCCCATGAAAACTACATCCGAATTATGTTATTGATAAATGTCAACAGGTTCCTAGTCAACCCATGAAAACCAGGATAAGAAGAAATGATATTGGCAGAGGCCAATAGGTTCCTAGTCAACCCATGAAAACTAGGATAAAGGAGAAGTTACTGGAGTAACCAATAGGTTCAAGGGAACCCATGAATCAACTAAACACACCGAAGTGGTAGTGCTAAGTTAATTGGCAGGGGCCAATAGGTTCATAATGCATCGATGAAAACTATGAAATAGGGCATAGAGTCCATATATTATATGAAGGTTATTAGCAAACCCAAGAAAATTAATAGGTTAATGTTGACCCTAGAAACTATAAACATGATACAGAGTCAATAAAACAGAGGATGAAAAATATAATTTTTATCATGTTTGCATATCATCATATTATTTCGAAATGATTATGTTTTAACCGTTGTGGATGCAGGAGCACAATATATGGTTTTATAAAGGATTTAGAATATCAGTGAGGGGAAAACCCGTTTCGCTAAGCGGCATGGTCTCACTAGATGTCTAAATGATTTGAGATGGTAGATTATTATTTATACCAGGCTTTATGTCCGACTTGAAGTTTATGTTTTCCCCTTAAACTCTCGGGTACTCAATTGATTTTGAGTAGTTTGAGAGTTCGGGTTTTCAGGTACCTCATTAGACGAATAAAGCTTCCGGAGGCGTGTAGTAGGCATGATAGCTATTTAGAGTTCTCTTTTATTTGATTCTGCTGTGTTTTTTGTAATGGCAAAGTTGTTATATTTCCTATATATACTCTGATCATCCAAGGGGGCATCTTCATATGTCGCTCTTGGCGTATATTGTAATAAATATATTTTCTTTGAATGTGGTTGATGATTATAGGATTGTGTAATGAATTGGAAATGTTTTGATATGGAATGTGATCTTGTTTGAAGTTTTAAATTTTTTTCATCTTGTGTTTCTTTGTATCAACGAATCTAATACCGCCGTATTTGGTCGCCGATGATTAATAACTATGAATGACTGCAGCATCCATAGCCGTTAGTTTTGGACCACCAAGTCGGGGGATGTTACAAGTTCATATTCTTCGATATGAATGTTCCGACATCCTTCTTCATCTTTTCCCAATAAAATGTTTATATCATATCTTAATACATTTTATTTCCTACAGGATGTATAGTGAGTCTAGAATGATGGCACTCTCATAACACCTCATCCTTAAACCAACGACATTAGGTACAAATAGTCTATAATACTTATAGAGCAAACTGTGTTGATTGAGTTTGAATTGCTTCATCTCTTCCGTATCTACTTTCGTCTCTATCTTCGCTATGATCTCTACTATTCTACCATCTCACCTCTGACTAATACCAATCCACTCTACTAGAGTAGTTCTAATAGTAAAGCTCACCAACATCTCTAGCTTAACCTCATACCTAGATCAAAAATCATAACTAGCAATGTACCCTAAATGCATCCATTCTAGGAATATGGTTCCCAAGCTGGCATGTCTCATACTCAAAGCACCAATGACTACATTTTGAAAGTCTATTGGGTGGATTATGTAGTGTATATGCAAGTATATGTGACAAAATATATGATGCAACTTAAAACAATATTAATCGAAGTGAATATAGAATAAGCATACTAGAATTTTATACTCGTTCGGACCTCCCGTCCTACGTCCAGTCTCGAAGCTTCCCTTCGAAATTCGACTATAAAACACCCTCGCTTCACTCGGAGAAATAGGCTTGGTTACAATAAGTTGTTCTTCTCAAATGTGTGTTCTATAACACGGATATTGACTAATTAATACAAATGCTACCAATATATATCTAGAGAGTATTGTCTGTGAAGAACTGAATATGTGGAAGAGTGAAATACAAGTATAGATTGCTAGAGATCAAGAATATATGATAGAGTAGTAATTAGAGAGCATAAGTAAGTAAAGTAATTTGTTCTCCTGAATCTTGATGGTATATATAGTTGTAGAGAGGTTCCTTGAGTAGTTGCATCCATTAACAAGTGCTCTACAGTTGCTTCTGTCGATGATGAAGAGTTGCAGCGAAGAGAAGCGGAGGTGTCTATTTGAATGCAGCAGTTGAAGTTTAAATATAAAATCCGACTTTGAAATCAGACGTCTGGTGTTTGTATCACACGTCTGATACTATATATTTTTTGTACATAGTAGATTTTAGACGTCTGAGTGCTATTACCAAACATCTGGTTTAGTCTGTTTGTTGTTCCAGAGAACTTTTCCAGACATCTGGCTCGTGCACCCAAATATCTGATAATTGTCTATGTCTGTTTTGTGCATCTTTTCTGTTGCTTCTTTGTACCTATCGACTTGTAGTCTCTTATAGTGTTCTTTGAGCCTTGTTCTTATCTTTCTTTTGATGTTGTTCTAGCAAGTACATGTATATAGAAATATATATGCATATTCGATTTCCATTGTATAGTTGTCGTCATCGAAACCACAGATTTGATTTCCTAACAATCCCCCCTTTTTGATGATGACAACTATACAATGTACTTATATATAATTTTATAAATCTCACCCTGAATATGTTCTTTCCGTCATTTATTATGATCTTTATTATTTCTCCGCATTTGTCATTATCAAAAAGGATTTATAATTTTTCAATTGTAGATATCATGTCCATTTCATTAAGTATTTACTAACCGTTGTAAGACTACATAAATATACATAGAAATAACACATAAAAAGGAAATTTCACTAATAACATTAATCGATTACATTCATGCATTTTTATCATTTTTATACAAAAGTTGGAATCCTAAGAAATCTAAGGATCTTTTGAGGAAGCTTTATATTGATCATTTCCTTTATTTTCATCCTTGAAAGAACTTGCTTGTTTTTTAGGAGATGTCGGAGTTTGTTCAAAAGGTTCTTTCTCCTCGTCAAAAAGTTTGGAATGTTTCGAAGTAGGAAGAGAAGGCACTGAGGTTGACCAATCTTCTAAAGGTGGTGTAGGACCATGAACCCTTTGAAGAACCTCTTTTAGAACAGATAATATAGTTGAAAGTGACGTTTCAACCGTGTCTAGGCGAGAAGCAAAAGATGTTTCAAAACTATCAATGCGCCTAGCCAATGATTTTTGATTCTTAGATAAAATAAGCTGATTTTGGGTAGTTAAGTCACGAATACTCTCATTTGGATTCGTTTCAGTGCGAGTCTCCAAAATATCATCTTGGCACATACAATCAAATGGTGCAGGAGGAGGAGTAGTCTCGTGATGTTGCTCCACCTCTTGTGATGGTTCAGGTTGTGTTTGAGGTGGAGGCCCAGCTAGTCTGGCTTGATGACGTTGCGTCCACTCTTCAAATGATATAAAATTTGGAGAATTTTTCGGTAAGTACATCAGGGAGAAAATTTTGTGGATGCATATTTCGGAGAAATTTCTTCAAAAATAGATAAATATAAGCGGATGTTGTGAGCTCGTAGAAGTCTCATGATATATGTAGGATCGATGATGGATAGGCGTGATCGAGTCCAAAAATGTTTGAGCTCGTCAAATATAAATTTTGCCCAATTGACCCTTGTTCCACTGAATATAGCATATAGGGCCTTGTGCTCTAGTTTCGTGATTTGCTCATGACTACCAAGGCGAGGAATGATAGTATTGATAATCATTCTAGTGAGAAGTCTCGCCTTAGGTCGTAGGTATTTGGATGCAAATCTAGGCATTTCATCTTCCTATATTTGATGTGTTATATTATCTCTCGGTTTCATATGCATATCCGGAATATTATATAAATCTTCTCCGGTGTCGGAACATCTGAGAGTTCGGCTTATGATCCCTGGAGCAAGTCTTATTGTGTTTCCTTAAACACTTGACCATAGCCAATTATCATCACTGTTAGTGTTCCACACTGCTGTGATATCCAAATTAGCATAGAAGAGAAATATGGCTAATTGATCAATTTGGATGTTATTGGGATTAAGGGATATCAATGTTTCCAAACCAACACTTTCACACATTTCGTCTAAATCATACATTGAAAGCTTTAGCAAATTATAAAATGGACCTATACGGAGTTTCTTCTTTTGAATATCCTCGTATCTCTTAAGTGAATGCGGTACATGATTCATCAATCGTTCAATTCGATCGTCAGGGGAAACTTGGGGGTTGGATGAAGTTGCTTGGTCTTGTTTTCACTTAGAGATCTTAGGATTTTTTGTTTTAGGAGCCATTAAATACGAGCGAGGTTGAAGAGAAGGTAATTTTGAGAAATAAGCATCAATTTTGTAGTGGAAAGGAAATTAAACTTAAGTGAGAAAAGTTAAAAATAGACGTTATTTGGGTACTTAAGAGTGTCGATTGAATTTCAGATGTCTGGAAGATGAACCAGACGTCTAATTTAACCTAGTTTGAAGATAGTAAATAGAATCAGACATCTGTTTTTTGGTGGCAGACGTTTGGAATTGCTCAAGTTGTAAATTTTGAAAAGCTAAGAGAATTATCAGACATCTGATCGTAGAATCAGACGTCTGGAATAGGTCGAAGTGTTACTTTTGTAGGACAGATAGTTTTCTTAGATGTCTGGAAATAATATCAAACGTCTGAAAATGGTCTGAGTTTTTATCTTATGGAGGCAAAGACTTTTTTCAGATGTTTGGTCAATAGTTCAAACGTCTGAAATATATAGGTTTCTATTTTTTATGAAGCAGAGATGATTTTCAAACATCTGAAAGGTTATATCAGACATCTGATATATGCACGATGGTTAAAATTTGTGTGGTACAAGAGTATCAGACGTCTGACGGCAAAGTTTAAAAGTCTGAAATGACCCATTTGTCTTAAAATAGCCTAAATTTGAAGGGTGTTACTTATTTTTCGAGAGTTTGATTTTAATAGAACATAGTATTATTATTCGTTAAACAACATACAAGCATATGTAGATAAAAATTACAGTGATAATATTTAAATTTATTTAGATGATGATGGAGCATCGCGATCTTTAGACTTGTCATCCCTCTATGGCTTGAGCGGAGACCATATATTTCCACGTTCGTAGGTTCTTGGGGAACCAGAGAATCGCCTAGGTGAAGGTTTCAAAGGTGTATGACAAGAGGCAGAGGGATCCAAAGCATTGCAAGGAATCCGAAGTGGTTCATATACATCCTTCTTTCGTGAATTACAAAATTTTATCGCTACTTGCTCCAGAAAACTTAGTCGTCGTGCAGTGACCTTTTGCTCAAAATACAATTCTCATTGTAAATCTATCTGTTGTCTTTGGTAGTGATGTATCTCATCGATTTTCTCGTTGGTATTAGGAGAGACAAATAGAGCTTGTTTGGACTTCTTTTTATCAGGAGTGAATCCCGTGTTGTAAGAGGACCCATATATGTCTGTTCCTGATTCGGTGTAGGAGTAGGAAGGCGATGAGATGTATCCGCTAAGCTATCCATTGTTGGTGTCGAGAAGGAGAGATGAGAGTTGTCGGAAGACATGATTATATTTTCTGTTGTAAAAATATGAAATCTATATATTCTTTACTTTTTGTTTTGTAAGAAGTTATTTATATATGATTTTAAAGGTTATTCATTGGTAATTTCAGAAAACAACCACCTAAAAAATTTAAGGTGAAGGAGTTAACAATTTTAATTTGTGGATACAAAACTTTTAGCTAAACATAGAATAAATGAAAATGTAGCATTAGTTTAGAAGATCGTTAAGAGAGAATATTCCTAAATCACGTCGCAGTTTAACAAATGTTTGTTCATTTAGTGGTTTTGTGTGAAAATATCTACTATTTGATTCTCGGTATTTACGTATTCTAATGTAATAATTCCTCTTTCTACATTGTCACGTAAAAATGATGTCGTATATCTATATGTTTAGTACGCGAATGATTTACAGGGTTTTTTGATAGATTTATTGTACTCGTGTTATCGCAATATATTGGTGATTTATTGATATCTTTGCCGAAATCCATAAGTGTTTGTTGCATGTATATCACTTGTGCACATACTAGAGCCGCTGAAATATATTCGGCTTCGCAAGTAGATAAGGAGACATAATTTTTCTTTTTGCTAAGCCATGAAACTAATGATTGTCCGATAAAGTGACAAGTTCCACTAGTACTCTTACAATCTGTTTTACATCCACCAAAATCCGCATCACTATATGAAACTAGTTCAAACGATGGCCCCTTAGGGTAAAACAAACTGTAATCTCTAGTACTCAATAGATATCGTAAGATACGTTTAACAGCTCTTTGGTGAGATTCTTTTGGTTTTGCTTGAAATCGGGCGCAAAGACATACACTCATCATAATGTCGGGTCGACTAGCCGTCAAATAAAGTAAGGAGCCAATCACACTACGATATAGTTTTTCATCAAAGTCTTTTCCATTATCATCTTTCTCTAAGTGAACACTAGTACTCATCGGTGTTGGTTTGCTTGAAGTTTTGTCCATTTCAAAACGACGTAATAGATCGTTACAATATTTTTCTTGATGAATAAAGATACCATTTTCAAGTTGTTTTATTTGTAAACCTAAAAAGAAATTTAATTCTCCTATATGAGACATTTCAAATTCATTTTTCATAATATTTGAAAATTGATTACAAAGATTTTCGTTAGTTGAACCAAAAATAATATCGTCTATGTAAATTTGTACAACTAAAATGTCGTTGTTTTCTCGTTTAATAAATAAAATCGTATCGACTTTGCCCATTTGAAAACCAGATGTAATTAAATGATTTTTAAGACATTCGTACCAGGCATGGGGGGCATGTTTTAAACATATAAGGCTTTTTGTAATTTAAAAACACAATCGGATATTTTTCATGAACAAACAATGGAGGTTTTTCAACATATACGTTTTCTTTAATAAAACCATTTAAAAAAGCACTTTTGACATCCATTTGAAATAATTTAAAATTGTGATAATTTGCAAAAGCAAGTAATGTACGTATGGCCTCGAGTCTTGCTACTGGATCAAAAATTTCATCGTAGTCGATACCTTCTTCTTGATTATAACCTTGAGAGACTAGACGTGCTTTATTTCTAACTATATTTCCATTTTCATCTGCTTTGTTTTTAAATACCCATTTTGTTCCAATAATCGATTGATTTTCTGGTCTTGGTACTAATTTTCAAACATTATTACGTTCAAATTGATTTAATTCTTCTTGCATGGCTATTGTCCAAAAATTATAGTTTGAAGCTTCTTTATAATTTTTTTGGTTCAAAATTTGACACAAATGCAATATGACTTATTTGCTTAAGTTGATTTCTAGTTACTCTGGAATTGAGATCTCCAATGATATTATCTTTTGGATGATCTTTTAAATTTTAGGAGATGATACTAAAGTATGATTTTGTGCATTTGTCTCATTATTAAAAGAATTTGTTGTATTTGTTATTGGAATTATTTCTTCATCGTCATTAGTATGATGATTAAGAAATTTTTTATCAAACGAAACATGTAAACTTTCTTCAATTGTGTTATTTCATTTATTAAAGATTTTATATGCCTTGCTACAATCTGAATATCCAACAAATATTCCTTCATCGGCCTTCGGGTCGAATTTTCCTAAATTATCTTTTGTATTTAGTTTAAAGCATTTTGATCCGAAAGTTTCAAAATATGATACTTTAGGTTTTCTTCCAAAAAATATTTCAAAACAAGTATGTTTAGTCATAGGTCGTACGAACATAACAAGCCGTAGGAATAGCTTTAGCCCAAAAATGTTTTGGTAGACCACTATATTTAATAGTGTTCGTGCACATTCTTGTAACGTACGATTTCTTCTTTTTACTACACCATTTTGTTGACGTGTGCGGGAAAAAGAAAATTTATGACTTATACCCTTTTTATTACAAAAATTAGTAAAAATATCATTTTCGAATTCTCCACCGTGATCACTTTGAATATTCTTAGTTTTCAATCCATTTGAGTTTTAATTCGTTTAGCAAAAATTTTAAACATACCAAAGATGTCACTTTTATATTTTAGAAATAAAGTCCATGTATATCTTGAAAAATCATCAGCTATTACGAAAACATATTTGTTGTGATTTATAGATCATACTTGAGTTGGACCAAATAAATCTAAATGTAATAATTCTAATGGTTGTTTTATAGAAATATTATTTTTAGATTTAAAAGTTCTTTTCTTTAGTTTTTCAATTTGACAATCCTCACATAAATTTTCTACTTTATAATTTATTTTAGGTAAACCTCTAACTAGCTCATATTTTGCTAATTTATTAATATTTTTAAAATTAATATGACAAAATCGTTTATCCACAACCATGGATCGTCGTGTTTGGCAGTCAAACATAGATTTGAGTTTTGATTTATATTCGTATTTAAGACATAAATATTTTTGTTTCTAAAACCCTCAAAGATAAGTTGTTTTTTGTTGTCGAAAATATTACATCTATCTTTTTCAAATTTGATTTGAAAAACTTTATTGCATAATTGACTAATACTAAGTAGGTTGTGTTTTAAATTTTCTACTAACAAAACTTTTGTAATAATAGGAGAGATAGAAATAACAGAGTTGATGACTTCTCTGATGCCAACGACGTATCCTTTGGAGTAATCTCCCAAAGTTACTGTTCTACCATCGATGTATGTTATATTTGATAACATTTTTGAGTTTCTGGTCATATGCTTAGAGCATCCACTATTAAGTATCTATTTCTTCTTATTTTTTATTTTGGTTACCTGCAAAATAAAATATGATTTAATTGGTACCCATATACTTTGTTAGGGTCCTAGTGTTAGGTGGAGCAGGTAGCCATACCTAAGAAGGTTTGGTACCTTTATGAACATAATTTTTATTATAGACTACGCTATCTAAAAAATTATTAATATGTTTTTGTCTAATCTAATTATTATTTGTCTTAGGAATCCAAATTTTTATATTTTTGGTATCCGTATTAGACTTAGGTGATTTTTTAGTCTTTTGATGGATAAAACTATATTTCTTAATATTATTCCCTTTTTGTTTAGGAGTATACTTAAATCCTATTCCATTTCTATTACCTGACGATTTTGAAATATTGATTAGATTTTCCAAATCTTGTTTTCCTTTATTAAATTTTGAAACATTATTTGTAATTTTATCTAATTTTTCTTTTAACTCTAAATTTTCAATTTTTAATGTTTCTATATTACTTTTTAAGTTGATATTTTCTTTTAACAATTTATCCTTTTCTAGTTTTACTTTTCCAAAATCATTAGATATAGTCTCATTTTCAACTAAACTATTTTTAATCCTTCCTTCAGATAATTCTAGTCCCTCCTCTAAATTAATTTTTCCATCTTTTAACATTCTTACTTCAAGTTCTAATCTATTTATTTTGGCTATACGTTCTTTATTTAATTTTTTAATTCATCTAAATTTGTCATCTAATTTCATACTAAGTTCTAATAATTCATCATAGTTAAGTTCGGGACACACCTCATCAGTTTGTGCCATAAAGCATACTGTGACGACCGCCCATGACTCCCGCACCAAAACAAGGAAATAATGCGCTGAAAGGCGTGCCAGGCAGCCATGGACGACAGTCAGGGTAAAACAAAACAAAAGAATCTCTATCGCATAACTCACAGCGCATGGATAAAATACAATAGAGGAATATAATATAGTGAAGCTCCATAGAACAGAACATCATCATATAAGCATCACAGTAGTTTTGTACAACCATCTACTCAAATCCATACATGAAAGCCTCACTACAAATCACTCAACCAAATACAGCAGCGGATACCCAGTACATATAGTAAGAAAACTAATATGCAAAGCCTCCTGCTCGTCTTCGTCATCTTCAGCGTAGAACTCCTAGCACAGCACCTGTCACCTGCTACCTAGTCTGCCCATCCCAAACATGGATGAACAGCCCAAGGTAATAAGAGGAGACATAAAACCTTGAGTCAGACAAAGTCTTAGTGAGCAGTAAATTAACTATCCAACATACCAAAAGAGCATAAAGGATAAAAGGAATAGGAACCAAACCATCCCACTCCACCTCTTTCTACAGTGATAGCCCCAGACATACACTAAGGAGAAGCAGGCATAACAACATAGACAATTAAGGTAAAGCGAATACCACTCGAGTCAAGGACGATGTTTTCCAAATACAAACCCCCAAGGCCTAAACCAAGATCAGATAAGCACCCAGAAAACACCGCTCTTGAAGCCGAATGATAATACAACCAAACATCCATGACTCTGGCTATCACTGTCATCCTTGCCTCGATTTCACCGTTAGTTGAATGACCATCTGTCAAGGGCTAATGGTAACCCCGGTTCTAACCATAACTCCGCACACTGCCTTGTGCCTAGGACTTATCTACTTTGCCCAGAGTACTCAACTACCTACCTGTAGTCTTTTGGGTGTCCCGACTACCTACCTGTAGTCGTTATGGGCGCCCCATGTACTCTTGCTTTTGAGCATGCTAGAACCTTCAACAACGACGAAATCCAAGCCTCCTAGCCATCCTTCTTGACGACTATCCTCATACAAGCTCAAGCTACCTCTTGAACAATCCATTATCAACCAACTTGAACTACTCTTCAAGTTATCAACATGCTTGGAATGATCCCTGCTTGGATTAAGCCAAGACTCACATCATACTTCGCTTCATCGCATCAAAGCAAAGTCTCAACTCAACAACATGGTTTGCCTCATCAAATCATGGCAAAGTCCCATCTCAACATCATCCAATCTATACATATGAGCTTCAACATCCGCTACATATGCCTTAAGCAGCTTTCACCATTCAAGAGCCTTCTTCCATAGCTTTTGAATCCTCTTTCATCATCTTGTTCCAAATCAACTACTAGCTAACTTGGAAACAATCAAATCAATCATACATTCAAATAATCAGTCATTCAAACAAGATCTATTAAGCAATTTAAGCAATATCAACTATAATGGGAATTTCGTAAATAAACGAGCAAAAGTCCAACATATGTGAAATCATGGTTTTTTTTAGCATAGATCTAGCAAATATAAAACATGGGTTTTGTTTCTATAACTTAATAAATGAGCTTGCATAGGTAAACATCTTCACAAACAATGGATCTATACTTGGATCTAAGGAAAATGCACAAAATCACTATCTACAACACTCCAACAAACCACCAATCCAATATACTCCTTTGGGTCCGCGTGAGAGATAACCACCACTCACCAAATCACCTAAACACCTCAAAAACTAAACACTTCAGATCTGGACAGCGAAGATCAAGGTTTGATCCGGCAATATCTCGCTCCAATCGATGAATTCTAGCTCGAACGGATGAAGATCTTCAACTTTGGCACTTGGATCTTCGATCTCGATCTTCGATCTTGGATGGATGTTAGAATTAGATTGGAATGGAGAAAAGAAGATGAAGAAATGTTGTAGTCGAGCTCTCAAAATGGCAGCACTTCGTCGCTTCAAAAACCGGTGCCAAAAAGTGAGCCAAACCCCTCTATTTATAGGCTGAATTTCCCTTAGGTCGTCCGCCCCTTAGGTCGTCACCGACCTAACCATAAGTCGTTTCACGACTTAACGACCTAAGCCTTAGGTCGTTTGCAACTTAGCGTCTCAACCAACCCGACCTACGACCTAACCAACACAACACAGCCGACCTAAAGACATGGCCAACCCAAGACTCATGCGACCTAACCACTAAGTCGCAAACTTCTTCCTGCCGACCTAACAATAACACGGGCCACACGACCTAACAACTATACACGATATAAAAGCCTCCGACCTAACTTAGGTCGCTGCCGACCTATCCCCTGCCGACCTATCGACTCAACAGTATGGCCGACCCACGACTTATACCATAACCCGTCCCAATCCTTAGACCGCTAACATCTTAACCCGGTCAATCACTTAGGTCGGTCACCTTCCTTGAGTCGTTACCTATGAGTCGCTTACTACCCTGACTCGGTTCAAACCTATAGGTCGTAACCCGACAACTTTCTTAAGTCGTTGCCTTCTAACTCGTCTACTTCTTAGGTCGTCCAAACCACTAGGTCGTAACATGCTAACACCTTAACTCGTCCAACCACCTTAAGTCGTCCACTACATAACTATAGGTCGGTCAGAAACCCATAACTTGCTCACACGACCTAAGCTAACTCGCTCACGACCTAAGCTAACTCCCTAAGGTCGTAAACCTCTTAAGTCGGTCCAAACTATCCACGAGTTAACTCCCCACACGACTTAGGTTATGAACGACATAAACAACACTAACGACCTGTAAATTCTACAATATATCAACACGTAAAATACGGGTCGTTACATTCTCTCCCCCTTAGGAATTTCGCCCCCGAAATTCCAAGCAAACAACAGCAATCAAAGATAATCCGCATGCCTACCATCCATAGCAATCAACAAACCATGCATCCAATTCTAGCCTAGCATGCAGAATTCTAAGGCTTAGAACAAGCTACAAATTCATGAGATGTCACGACACTTTAGGGCCAAACCTCGAAGAGTCCGGGATGAGCTGCCTTCATCTTCTCTTCCTCTTCCCACGTACAGTCGTTAACATCATCACTCCATTGTACCTTGAGCAACGTAATCGTCTTCCTCCTAAGCTGTTTTGTATCGGTTTCAACAATACGAAGCGGCTTACGAGGTCTCGAAACCACTGGATCAACCTCTAAATCTTCACAGCTATCAGCAGAAACCACCGTACTTGGGTCATGCACATACTTCCGTAGATAAGATACATGAAAAACATTGTGCACACCCGCCATCTTTTCCGGTAACTCCAACCTATAAGCAAGCTTTCCAATTCGCTCGATAATCGGGAATGGTCCAACAAATCTCGGAGTTAACTTTCCTTTCTTCCCGAATCTAATGACACTCTTCAGAGGAGAAATCTTCACAAATACCATATCACCCACGTCGAATTCCAAATCCTTACGACGGTTATCGGCATAACTTTTCTGACGATCTTGGGCTGCCTTCATTCTTTGCCGAATGATCTCTACACAATCCGAAGTCTGTCGAATCATCTCTGGCCCAAGTATCAGCTTTTCTCCAGTTTCCAACCAACATGTCGGAGAGTTACACGGTCTTCCATATAATGCCTCATATGGTGCCATACCAATACTCGACTGATAACTGTTATTATAAGCAAACTCCACCAAATGAAGGTGATCTTCCCATGATCCTCCGAAGTCCAAAACACATGCTCTAAGAAGATCTTCCAAAACTCGGTTGACTCTCTCAGTCTGACCATCTGTTTGAGGGTGATAAGCTGTACTCAAACACAACTCAGTTCCCAAAACCTCCTGGAAGCTCTTCCAAAATCTACTAGTGAACAATGGATCTCGATCGCTCACTATACTCTTCGGAACACCATGGAAACGAACTATCCACTTCACATATAATTCAGCCAACTTCGATGCAGTCCTAGTCGATCGAACAGGAATGAACCTTGCACTCTTGGTCAAACGATCTACTATGACCCAAATCCCTTCATTCCCTGCTCTTGTCCTAGGTAGACCATCGATAAAGTCCATCGACACTTGCTCCCACTTCCATGTAGGAACCTCCAATGGCTGAAGCAATCCACTGGGCTTCTTCTGCTCAGCTTTCACCAACTGGCAATTCATACACTTGGAAATAAAATTTCCAACATCCTTCTTCATACCTTCCCAGTAGTAGGTTCTCTTCATATCCCGATACATCTTATTTCCACCTGGATGAATTGTCAACTTCGAGTGATGACTCTCCCTCAGAACTTCATCTCTCAATCCATCTACATCGGGAACAACTAGTCGCCCTTGCTTTCGAAGCCAACCCTCTCGATCGACCTCGAATCCCTTATCCTTCTCCGGGTCCAATCCAGATTCCAAATCACAGATAATCTTGACAAGCTTATCATCTCCCCTTTGCCTCTCACCAATTCTTTCCACAAGAGTAGGCCTTATCGATAAGTTTGCCAACATCTCAGGTTCCAATTCACATCTAGGCCTGAAATCAAATCCAGCCAAATACTCAAGACTCTTCCATTCCGAAAACATGGCTCCCAATCCTGCATGTCTTCGACTTAACGCATCAGCCACTGCGTTACCTTTCCCTGGAGTATAGGCTATACCAAAATCATACGATGCTAAGAACTCTAGCCACCGTTGCTGTCGAAGATTCAAATCCTTTTGGGAAAACAGATACTTCAACGACTTATGATCTGTAAACAGCTCAAATCTAACTCCCAATAGATAGTGTCTCCACATCTTCAAAGCAAACACAATCGCCGCTAACTCCAAATCATGAGTCGGATAATTCCTTTCATGCGGCTTCAGTTGTCGACTTGCATACGCAACAACTTTATCCTTCTGCATTAGCACCGCTCCTAGTCCAGTGCCACATGCATCGGTGTAAACCACCATCTCATCATTCCCACTTGGAATAGTCAAAACAGGAGCACTCGTCAATCGCTCTTTCAGGATTACAAAAGCTTGCTCACACTTATCATCCCATCTGAACACCTGGTTCTTCTTTGTCAATCCTGTTAACAGTGCAGCTATCTTGGAAAAGTCTTTGATAAACCGACGATAATATCCTGCTAATCCAAGAAAACTTCTCACATCAGATGCATTCTTAGGTCTAACCCAATCCTGGATCGCTGCCACCTTAGCGGGGTCAACCGCTATTCCATTTCCAGAGATAACATGGCCTAAGAACCTCACTTCACTCTTCCAGAAGTGACACTTCGAAAACTTAGCCTTCAGCTGATGTTTCCACAAAATTCCCAAAACAATCCTCAAGTGCGTCTTGTGCTCTTCCTCGGTTCTGGAGTAAACCAAAATATCATCCACGAACACAAGCACGAACTTATTCAACTGATCTCTGAATACCCTATTCATAAGATCCACAAAATATGCTGGCGCGTTAGTCAATCCAAACGGCATTACCAGCCACTCATAAAACCCGGATGGTGTCCTGAAAGCAGTCTTCGGCACACTATCCTTTGCCACTCTCAACTGGTGAAATCCCGTTGCCAAATCCATCTGAGAAAACACCTTAGCCTCGTGAAGCTGATCAAACAAGTCATCTATTCTCGGCAATGGATACTTGTTCTTCTTAGTCACCTTATTCAGCTCACGATAATCAACACACAACCTCAACGATCCATCCGTTTTGGTTGTGAACACAACTGGCGCACCCCATTCGGACACACTTCTCCGAATGAATCCTTTCTGCAAAAGGTCATCAACTTGCACCTTCAGCTCTTGCTGCTCCCTCGGTGCCATCCGCCTAAGAGGCATCACAACAGGTCTGGCTCCCTCAACTAGATCGATACGAAACTCGATCTCCCTATGCGGCGGTAACCCTTTGACTTCCTCAAAGACATCACCAAACTCATTCACAATAGGCACTGATGACAGTCCATCCCGTGGAACAACTAGCGAATACATGAAGCTCATGAAGACGCCTTCTTCATGCTTACATCGTATCACAACCTTTCGCCCTTCCACATTCCCGACTGTCACCTCAAGCCTCTCACAATCAATCCTAGCCGCATACTTCCTAAGCCAATCCATACCCAAAATAATTCCGAACCCCGCAAAGTTCAGAACAAAGCAATCACAAACAAACGAGCAATCATGACTCGACACAACTAGACCACGACATAACATACACAAACATGACGAACCCCCTACCGGATTAGTCACAACCAATGGCCTATCAACAATATCCGGTTTCATACCTAACCGGCTTACCAAATCATCACAAACAAAAGAATGCGACGCTCCAGTATCAAACAACACTCTAACTGGAATACCACAAATAGAAAGAGTACCTTGAACAACCACACTCTTCCCCTTCTCTTCAGCAGTAGGAGCTTTCGAAGACGATGGAACAGCCCCCAAAGCATAGGCTTGCACAACCTGCCTATCTTTCCTCGGTTCTGGACAATCCTTCTTGATATGTCCCAGCTTATCACAGTTGTAACACTTTCCCGGCACTTTGGGATTCTTACAATCTTTGTAAAGATGGCCCTTCTGCTGGCAGTTATAGCAAGTCATTTCGCTCTTCGGCTTCTTCTGGCCATCCTTACCCTTCTGTTGCTGCTGCTTCCTCTTCCTGTTGCCACTCTGCTGTGGTTTAGATACTTCCCTGGTTACAGCAACAACAGAACTTTCCTTAGGGAACAAATTCTCATGCCTCAAAGCTTTTTCCACAAGCTTCTCAAATGGATCGTCCAGATGATCCACTAACTGCCTCCCAAGATAAGCATCCAGACCAGTCACAAACTTTTCATTCTTCTGGTAGGGAGAATCAATATACGATCTGGCATACTTAGACAAAGCTTCAAACTCAGAAATGTACTCAAGAACAGGCCTTCCCCCTTGCTTGAGCTCCACAAACCTCTTAAACAAGACAGATTTCTGGGAAGTAGAGATGAACTTAGCTTCAAATCTAACTTGGAATTGCTCCCAAGTAATCTCTTCTTCTGGTGTATCTATGGTGATAGAATTCCACCAATCAGCAGCTCTTCCCTGAAGCTGTCTCGATGCAAGCTTCCTCTTAGTTGCATCCTCAATCCCTAAGTCACCAAAGATTCTTTTGCAAGCATCAATCCATCTCTGCACCTCAATAGTCGACTCCGTCCCCAAGAAAGCTTTTCCTCCAAGAGCAGTATAATCCTTACAAAGCTTAGCAAAATCCACCGGCCTTGGAGCTTGGACTTGAACTCCCACATCTACAGATGGCCCTGGAGCTGGTATCCTTCTCATGATCGAAGTCATCATCGCTTCGAACATAGTTCCATAATCAACAGCTCCTTCAGTAGCACGGCTTTCCCTTGCAGCTGGTCTCCCTCTTCGACTCATCCTTAATATCTGTAATAAGAATGATTAGAACACCTTAAGTAACAACTGCATAAGGAGTTCAAATCCTTTTAAACTACTATATTATATATAGTAATCATCCATCAAATTACAATTACGTCTCTCTTACGTAGTTACATCAGCGAGCGTTGGCTAAAATCGATTAACCAAAGCTCTGATACCAAATGTGACGACCGCCCATGACTCCCGCACCAAAACAAGGAAATAATGCGCTGAAAGGCGTGCCAGGCAGCCATGGACGACAGTCAGGGTAAAACAAAACAAAAGAATCTCTATCGCATAACTCACAGCGCATGGATAAAATACAATAGAGGAATATAATATAGTGAAGCTCCATAGAACAGAACATCATCATATAAGCATCACAGTAGTTTTGTACAACCATCTACTCAAATCCATACATGAAAGCCTCACTACAAATCACTCAACCAAATACAGCAGCGGATACCCAGTACATATAGTAAGAAAACTAATATGCAAAGCCTCCTGCTCGTCTTCGTCATCTTCAGCGTAGAACTCCTAGCACAGCACCTGTCACCTGCTACCTAGTCTGCCCATCCCAAACATGGATGAACAGCCCAAGGTAATAAGAGGAGACATAAAACCTTGAGTCAGACAAAGTCTTAGTGAGCAGTAAATTAACTATCCAACATACCAAAAGAGCATAAAGGATAAAAGGAATAGGAACCAAACCATCCCACTCCACCTCTTTCTACAGTGATAGCCCCAGACATACACTAAGGAGAAGCAGGCATAACAACATAGACAATTAAGGTAAAGCGAATACCACTCGAGTCAAGGACGATGTTTTCCAAATACAAACCCCCAAGGCCTAAACCAAGATCAGATAAGCACCCAGAAAACACCGCTCTTGAAGCCGAATGATAATACAACCAAACATCCATGACTCTGGCTATCACTGTCATCCTTGCCTCGATTTCACCGTTAGTTGAATGACCATCTGTCAAGGGCTAATGGTAACCCCGGTTCTAACCATAACTCCGCACACTGCCTTGTGCCTAGGACTTATCTACTTTGCCCAGAGTACTCAACTACCTACCTGTAGTCTTTTGGGTGTCCCGACTACCTACCTGTAGTCGTTATGGGCGCCCCATGTACTCTTGCTTTTGAGCATGCTAGAACCTTCAACAACGACGAAATCCAAGCCTCCTAGCCATCCTTCTTGACGACTATCCTCATACAAGCTCAAGCTACCTCTTGAACAATCCATTATCAACCAACTTGAACTACTCTTCAAGTTATCAACATGCTTGGAATGATCCCTGCTTGGATTAAGCCAAGACTCACATCATACTTCGCTTCATCGCATCAAAGCAAAGTCTCAACTCAACAACATGGTTTGCCTCATCAAATCATGGCAAAGTCCCATCTCAACATCATCCAATCTATACATATGAGCTTCAACATCCGCTACATATGCCTTAAGCAGCTTTCACCATTCAAGAGCCTTCTTCCATAGCTTTTGAATCCTCTTTCATCATCTTGTTCCAAATCAACTACTAGCTAACTTGGAAACAATCAAATCAATCATACATTCAAATAATCAGTCATTCAAACAAGATCTATTAAGCAATTTAAGCAATATCAACTATAATGGGAATTTCGTAAATAAACGAGCAAAAGTCCAACATATGTGAAATCATGGTTTTTTTTTAGCATAGATCTAGCAAATATAAAACATGGGTTTTGTTTCTATAACTTAATAAATGAGCTTGCATAGGTAAACATCTTCACAAACAATGGATCTATACTTGGATCTAAGGAAAATGCACAAAATCACTATCTACAACACTCCAACAAACCACCAATCCAATATACTCCTTTGGGTCCGCGTGAGAGATAACCACCACTCACCAAATCACCTAAACACCTCAAAAACTAAACACTTCAGATCTGGACAGCGAAGATCAAGGTTTGATCCGGCAATATCTCGCTCCAATCGATGAATTCTAGCTCGAACGGATGAAGATCTTCAACTTTGGCACTTGGATCTTCGATCTCGATCTTCGATCTTGGATGGATGTTAGAATTAGATTGGAATGGAGAAAAGAAGATGAAGAAATGTTGTAGTCGAGCTCTCAAAATGGCAGCACTTCGTCGCTTCAAAAACCGGTGCCAAAAAGTGAGCCAAACCCCTCTATTTATAGGCTGAATTTCCCTTAGGTCGTCCGCCCCTTAGGTCGTCACCGACCTAACCATAAGTCGTTTCACGACTTAACGACCTAAGCCTTAGGTCGTTTGCAACTTAGCGTCTCAACCAACCCGACCTACGACCTAACCAACACAACACAGCCGACCTAAAGACATGGCCAACCCAAGACTCATGCGACCTAACCACTAAGTCGCAAACTTCTTCCTGCCGACCTAACAATAACACGGGCCACACGACCTAACAACTATACACGATATAAAAGCCTCCGACCTAACTTAGGTCGCTGCCGACCTATCCCCTGCCGACCTATCGACTCAACAGTATGGCCGACCCACGACTTATACCATAACCCGTCCCAATCCTTAGACCGCTAACATCTTAACCCGGTCAATCACTTAGGTCGGTCACCTTCCTTGAGTCGTTACCTATGAGTCGCTTACTACCCTGACTCGGTTCAAACCTATAGGTCGTAACCCGACAACTTTCTTAAGTCGTTGCCTTCTAACTCGTCTACTTCTTAGGTCGTCCAAACCACTAGGTCGTAACATGCTAACACCTTAACTCGTCCAACCACCTTAAGTCGTCCACTACATAACTATAGGTCGGTCAGAAACCCATAACTTGCTCACACGACCTAAACTAACTCGCTCACGACCTAAGCTAACTCCCTAAGGTCGTAAACCTCTTAAGTCGGTCCAAACTATCCACGAGTTAACTCCCCACACGACTTAGGTTATGAACGACATAAACAACACTAACGACCTGTAAATTCTACAATATATCAACACGTAAAATACGGGTCGTTACACATACATTAGCTTGTTCTCCGTCGCCATCGATGTCCATGTCTGATGATGATGAAGAATCCGAGTCATCCCATGTTACTTTGAAAGCCTTCTTCTTGTTGAATTTTTCAAATTTGTTCTTCTTCTCATCATTGTTGAGCTTGGGACAATCTTTCTTCATATGTCCAAATTGATCGCACTCATAGCATTTGATTGACGTTTGATTTGTTGACCTTGATTTTACTCCTTTCTGAAATCTAGTCATTTTTCTAAACTTCTTGAATTTGTTGTAGTTTTTGGCAATAAATACAATTTCTTCTTCGTCTAAGTTGGAGTCTTCATTTGTTGCTGGGAATGCTATGTTTTTCTTGTTCAAATTTTGTTCTTTTCTTGCCTACAAATTAGCTTCATATGACATTAAATTTCCTATCAATTCCTAAACTAAGAGTGTTGAGAGATCATTATCTTCTTCGATAGCTAATATTTTTCTTTCCCACTCTAGAGTTGAAGAATTGAGCATTCTAGATATTAAGTCAAAATTTATGAATTTGACTCCAAGTGCCATTAAATCGTGTTGAATGGTTTGGAACCTAGAGTACATGTCTATGATAGATTCATTTTGTTTCATTTTAAATAATGAAAATTGATTTTATAAAATTGAAATCTTAGTTTGTTTAACTTTGTTTGTGCCTTCGTGTGTAACTTGTAAGGTACACCAAATATCATATGCAGTCTTACATAACATGATACGTGAAAATTCATTCTTACCTAATGAATAAAATAAAACATTCATAGCTTTGGCATTATTAGAAGCTGCGGTTTTTTGTGTATCATTCCATGTGTTCGTAGCAGTGTTAGGTGCTTCATATTTATTTTGAGTGGCTGATCAAATTTATAATCCATTAGCTTCCATAAAAATTCTTATACGTGTTGACCAATATGCATAGTTAGAACCATTAAATAGTAGGGGTTGTGATGTGGATTGACCTTCTTGAAAAATACTTGCCATATTTAAGTGATTCAAAAACGTGTTACTGTACTTTGATCAAACCTTACTTTGATACCAATTGAAAGTCTACAGGTGGATCGTGTAGTGTATATGCAAGTATATGTGACAAAATATATGATGCAACTTAAAAAATATTAATCTAAGTAAATATAGAATAAGCATACCAGAATTTTGTACTGGTTCGGACCTCCTGTCCTACGTCCTGTCCCGAAGCTCTCTTGAGGAATTCGACTATCAAACACCCTTGCTTCGCCAAGAGGAATAGGCTTGGTTGCAATAAGTTGTTCTTGTCAAAAGTGTGTTCTATAACACGGACATTGACTAATTAGTACAAATTCTTCCAATATATATCACGAGAGTATTGTCTGTGAAGAACTGAATATTTAGAAGAGTGAAATACAAGTATAGATTGCTAGAGATTAAGAATATATGATAGAGTGTGTAATTAGAGAGCATAAGTAAGTAAAGTAATTTGTTCTCTTGAATCTTGATGATATATATAGTTATAGAGAGGTTCACTGAGTAGTTGCATCCATTAACAAGTGCTCTACCGTTGCTTCTGTTGATGATGAAGAGTTGCAGCGAAGAGAAGCAGAGATGTCTATTTGAATGTAGCAGTTGAAGTTTAAATTTAAAATCCGAGTTTGAAATCAGACGTCTAGTATTTGTATCAGACGTCTGATACTGTATATTTTTTGTACATACTAGATTTTTAGACGTCTGAGTGCTATTACCAGACGTCTGGTTTAATGTGTTTGTTGTTCCTACTCTACAAGTTGTGTAGGCTAATACAATGGATCGAATCTTATGTCTAACGTTCGGCCACCACTTCTAGAGCTACTCAATATGTAAAACATCGCATTCTTGGCTACTAATAATGGATGACACCTCTACTAGGCTACTGTGGAAATAAATTCCTGCTGCTATCAGCATCACCTGGCTACTGGGAATGATTCTCCCTCACTACGCCTGAAGAGGAAAAAACCCGAAACGCCGACCCATCGGAATGTGTCATTGTCCGCATTCGCTTCCACCTCTCGATCGTAGCATTGGTCACTTATTGCATGCTCAGGGTCCTTCTTTCTAATTGTATCATGTGCGTCAGGAATCATGCATACTAGGACCACCCGTCGTGTTGGACCTCCTTTATTTGGCATCTATGCCAGTATGCACATCCATCGTTGGAACCTCCTATTTATGCCATTTTCCAAAATACATCGTCTCTATTTGATTACTAAATCCCACAGTGGGTAAAGATTACTTACCCAACATAGCAATGACCTAGTGTCCTCTGACATGGAACTAGCTTCCCTACTATTCTTAACATACAACCAAATGCCCTTAAATAGGCTTACAAACAATTATGGTTTATGTTAATTTTTATTATTAAACTTGGGCCTTAGGCCAAGGTTCAAATCTGCAATATTCATTACGAACGATCGACCACTTATACCCTTCGGTCGACCCTGGTCGACCGCTAGGGTTCCCAAGTCAACGGCTGCGAAGTAAATATTAAGGTTCCTGCACATTTCAATTGTTAACTGTTTGTATACTTAATTCATATCGTTTGCAATGTTTAATTAACCCTAATATACTAAGTGACCATTTTAATTGTCAAATTTCAATCCAATTTAGGGTTTGTTGGTTTACAGTTCGGAAATTTGATAATAGAATATATATACCTAGACAATTGATTGGATTAGCAAATTACACTAATTCAATTCTAGGTTTTTAGGACCAAATCTAGGGTTTTAGCATACTTAATTTAAATTATCCAATTTAGGGTTCTCTAACACCCTAATCAATTAAAATAGTTTAAATTAACCACAATAATCAGCTTATCAAAATTATGTCCGCTCACCTCAAGCCTAAGCTCTTCCTAATATTTGTGCTTAATAGTCATTCCCCCAATCGATAGCTCCACCTTGATCTGCCTTGATTTGCCTTGATTTGATTGCTTCTATTCTTCTAGGTTGAATTGATTTGATGTTTATAAAATTTTAGGTTTAGGTTTAGGGAAAAGTTTGGTAGAGTTTAGTTACCGTAAGAATAAGGGTTTCATTAGTATGGTATTTATAGGGCTAGGGTTTTAGTTTGGGATATTGGATTATCTTAGGAAATATTTTTAGAGAATCTGGTCCCCTCACATAGCCGTCTTTTCCAAGTAACTAATCTCATTCATTCAACACGTCGTCATGAAAGCAGAAATGCTAGACTTTCCATGAGCCTAGGTCGACCGCTATCGGTCGACTAGCGGTCGACCTTGAACCCTCACAGTTATCGGTGGCATATAAAGTTTTAGATATTTAATTTTTAGTTCAATCTAACGTCCATAAATTCTCCATAATAACTTGGATTACGATGTGTTATATATGAAAATCGTTTGGAAAATTGCTATGAATGCGATAGTGCCAATTTCGTAGCCAAATTTGGACGTCTGTGATAATTTTCTATCCAGTCCTTGTTTTATTTTATTTTAATTTCTGTTAAACTTCTAAGATGTAACATTCTTCCTCCCTTAAAAGGATTTCAACCCCAAAATCTTAAAGGATGGAAAAATGTAACTCATACACAACAACCAATAGCTACAATCATCAACTCATCCATCATATGAGCACTCGTTATCCTTAGAAATTTCTAATGCATCATATACATATATGATGTGCAACATGAAATGCACGTGAACAAATATTAATGCAAAAATAGGCTATCTACTAATTCAGTTGACCTCTTATTATGCAAATGCTCATGCCATGCTTTCAAATGTATGCAACATCATAAGTAAATGTTTACTTGCAATTCTATATGCGTACGCAATCATAAAACTCATATGAAACAACCATGTGCATAACATCCACTAGCACAACAATAATCAAGAAATAACATGCGACTATATATATAAGTGTGTGTGTGTGTACCTAGATGATACAATGTCCTAACGTGTAGAAGACTACAATGCAAACAATACATCCATTAGCATCAATCATCCATAATACGTCCTATTGATATGTTCACAACCATTCATACCATCCAATGGTCTCTAACTAAAGGGCATACCACCTAAGTTCTACACAAAGGTAACCTATACTTATAAGAACTTTCAACTTAAGACATACTAGAGAAGAGTTGTGGGTGGGTGGCACGGTCTTCTCCTCGGGTTCCAATGTACTATTCGGTGGATCGTCTTCCTATTGGACTATAAAGAGTCTGATTTCTTTGTAACGGAGTCGCTTTGTACCGTGCTCTAGAATACTAGTGGATGCAAGGCAAACAAGTGATTCTCGCTCTACCTCAACTTCCTCTAACTGACTCGTCACGACCAAGGTAGCTATATCGTGTAAGCACTTCCACAATGTGACACATGAAAAACATCATGTACCCATGATAATTTATATGGAAGCTCTACCTTATATGCCAATTTTCCTATTCTAGCAACTATTGGGAAAGGTCCTATAAATCTCGATGCTAGCTTCCCTGAATTGCCAAATCTCATCACATGCCTAAGGGGTGAAACCTTCACAAACACCATGTCATCCACTGTGAACTCTAGCTCTGTATGTCTCCTATTAGCATAAGATTTTCATCTATCCTGAGCGGTCTTCTTTCTCCTATGGATCAAGTCCAACTTCTTCTATTCTTCCTTTACCTTTGGCAAGTTATACATCAAGCTATATGCTCTGCTACTTGCTTCTTCATACTGGGCCAATAGAAGATGCTTCATGTCACGATACATCTTGTTAACATCGAGATGATTGGTCATCCTAGGATGGTGAGACTTATCTAACACCGCATCTATAAAATCCATACTGTAAGGAACACAAGCCTATCATCCATCTGTAACCATCCTCTTGAGTCAATGGCATAACACTTACTCGATGATTATCCTCTACTAATCCTCTCAATAATATGTACTAGTTCCTTATCCTCCTTCTGCGTGTATCCAACACACTCCATCAATGTAGGCTAAACATCTAAAATAACTAGTAATCTTAGGGTAATATCTGATGTTGGTCGGAAATCAAAGGTAGAAATATACTCCAAATGTGTCCACTCCAAAAACAAAGGACTCAACACTGCACTATGTCTACTCAAAAGGTATGCCACTACATTACCCTTACCTAGGGCAAAGTCATATGAAGCCAAAATCTCCATCCACCTCTGCTGCCTTAAATTCAAATCCTTTTGGAAGAACAAGTAATTCAAGGACTTATGGTCCGTAAATGTTTAAACCACTCCCTTTAAGATAATGCCTCGATGATTTGAGTGCAGAGACAATGGTTACCAACTCAAGATCATATGTAGGGTAGTTCCTCTCCTAGATTTTCAATTGCCTACTCACATAACTTACCACCCTACCTTCTTGCATTAATACTGCACCTAACACCATACAACAAGCGTCGGTATAAACTGTAAATGTCTTTGTCCCATCTGGTAACACTAAAACAGGTGCACTAGTCAGTGCCTTATTCTACTTGATAAAATCGTCTTCGCACTTTTCTATCCATAAGAAAACTATATTCTTCTTTGTACGACGGGTCAGTGGAGCATAGATCTTCACATAGTCCTTGATGAACTTGCATAGCAGCCCACCAAACCAAGGAAACTTTTTACCTCCGTGGCATTCTTCGGAGCATGCCAATCATGAACCGCTGCTAGCTTACTGGGATCAACTGCTAAACCACTTTCCAGGATGATGTGTCCCAGAAAGCATACCTCCTCTCTCCAAAAGAGGAACTTCGAAAACTTTACCTTAAGCTTATGAGCACTGAGTGTACTGAGCACTTCTCCTAAATGCAATGCATGCTCCTTCTTACTCCTCAACTATACAAGAATACAATCCACAAATACCATAATGAATATATCAAGCAACCCCTTAAATACTCGGCTCATAATATCAACAAAATAGGCGGATGCATTGGTCGATCTGAAAGGCAAGATTAATCACTCATAAAGTCCGTTGGGTGTATGAATTGGGTTTGAGATTTTAATATGTTTGATAACATGATGAATGGGAATTTTTTTGATTTTTGGTGATTTTTCCTAATTGATTTGCCATGGAAAATAAATTATTTTAAAAGAAGGCCTTATTTTCAATATTGGTTTTGCTTAATGGAAGGGCTTAAACGTTACTCTTCCCCTTGATTTTAGATATAATAAATGCGGCGATTGTTTTGAAAAGTGTCTGAAATTTTTTAAGGCAACCATTCAATGGATTACAAATAGGCAGGTAGTTATAAAGCAATTACTAAAAGTAGCATAATTTCAGCCTTTATTCAGAAAAGTTGGTTCCGCCTCCTATAGTAGTGCCTTTCGACTTCAATGCTTCTGCTCCAACTCAGTCGAAACAAACCCAGTCGAAACCAATACACAAGGTATCACTTAGATGGTACATAGTGGATTGAAGGAAATGTAGAAGCCATGATGTCGAAAGCAATACTTCCGATAGGGTCGAAACCTTAGTTTTGTTTTCAAATGTTAAATGCCTGCTTTGTTTTACTTAAAGCTTTCGATGTAGTTGAAGCATATGTTTTTGAAAGGGATTTTTTCGAAAGAGCTTTCAAAGGAGGTCGCCATTTGATGATTTAAAGGTATAGGCTTTCGAAGGGGTTACTTTATTTATAAAAGAATGCTTTCGAAAGTAATGGTTCCGACCTAGTCGAAACCCAACCACTTTGCTTTTACCTTTCAAGTATATTGAAGTCATCAATAATTTCGAAGGGTACTTTTGTAATCTTATATTAAGCCACTTCTTAAATGCTTTCGAAAGGGATCTTGGGTTTCGAACGCAATGGTGTCGAAAGGGGGTTTTGACGCTATTCTTCTAAGTTTTACTCAATGGTTTTGAGCTTTCGAATAGATGGTTCCGACACCATCAAACTATCCAAAAAATAATTTTATTAAAGGTTTTGAAAGAGATACATTCGTGTGTAACCACTTGACCCAAAAGATGTTTTTCTAAGAGTAAAACCCAATGCTTTCGAAAGGAGTACTTTCATTGGTTTTGAAGCAATGTTTCTAAAGATTATTAAGCAATGTTTTAACACATTAGAAAGGTATGATTTGGTTTTGGAAGGATTGATTTATAGAGGTTCGAAAGGTATACACTTAAAGTTTTAAAAAGTGGTTTTCTATGCTTTCGATGGAGGCCATCCAGTGGTTTCGAAAGTGATGTTTTAAGGTTTCAAAACAAATAACATTCTCATTTTAAAAGAAAAATCATGGCATAAATAAAGATTTTTGAAATGAAATTTTTGAAGAAGTTTTCTTTGAATAATAGGTTGAAGGGATTAACCAAGTTTTGTATAAATTGATTTCAAGGATATTAAACCATAGGTGTTGGTATTATTTTGTTGATATTATGATTGCCTCTTCATATTTTTATTCATATTGTAATTAACCCATAATAGTAGTTTCGAAAAGGGCAGAATAACCAGCTGGGTTGACCCAATAGTGAACATAGCATAAGAAATATTAAATCTTAATCGAAGATATTAGTAGGGAACAATAGGTTCACGGTAAGCCCATGAAAACTGTGTAAAGGAAAAGATGTTGGCAGCAGCCAATATGTTCATAATCAGCCCAAGCAAAACTATGATTTGATATTGGTAGAGGCCAATAGGTTTACAGTTAGCCTATGAAAACTATATCCGGATTAAGATATTGATAGTTAGTCAATAGATTCCTAGTCAGCCCATGAAAACTAGGATGAGGGAAAAAATATTGGTGTTACCAATAGGTTCTTAGTGATCCCATGAAAGTTATGAAATTAGACAGGTAGTGCATAAACATTTAACTGGTTATTAGTGAGCCCATAAAACTAATAGGTTAATAGTAACTCTAGAAACTATAGTTGAGACAGATAGTAAGAATGAATAGGGATGGGTAATTCAAATTAACTTACTTTTTTGTATATCATCATATTATTTTGAATTGTTTTAACCATTGTGGATGCAAGAGCATAGTATATGATTTTATAAAAAATTTAAGATACCAGTGAGGGGAAAACCCATTCCGCTAAGCGGCGTGGTCTCATTAAATATCTAAATGGTTTGAGATGGTAGAATATTATGCATACCGGGCTTTATGTCTGAATCGAAGTTTTTGTTTTCCCCTTAAAATCTCAGGTATTTAATTGATTTTGAGTAGTTTGAGGTTTAGGGTTTTCAGGCGTTCTTTCATAAGAATAAAGCGTCCGGTGACATGCAGGAGGCATGCTAGCTACTTAGAGTTATTTTATTTTCGCTGTGTTTGGTTGTAAAGGCAAACTGGTTTTATTGCCTTATTATATACTCTGATCATCCAAGGGGGCATCTTCATATGTTGCTCTTGGCGTATTTTGTAATAAGTATATTTTGTCTGAACGAGATCTGTGCACTTGGATTATGTAATGAATTTTGAAATATTTTGAAATGGAATGTGGACTTTGTTTGTTGTTTTAAACTTTTTCCATATTCTTGTGTTTTTGTGTATCAATGTTTCTAAATATTGCCAAATTTGGTCACCGTGGATTAATAACTTTGAATGACTACAGCATCCGTAGCCATTTGTTTTGAGCCTCCAAGAAGGGGGATGTTATAAATTAGTATCGGTGCATTGGTTTATGAAGCTTTAATAGAAACTTAAACCTAAAATATTTTTCAAAAATAATCCAATTAATCAGATAACAAGATTGGGGTTTGGGTTAACGTTATAGTAACGTACTTGTATTTGATATATAATTATATATATAAGTACACATTCCTTGCTTTCTTAGACCATTCTTATGTATCTTACTAAGGATCGTATGCAGATTTACGAGAAAGGAGATATTGAAGCAGAAAACGGAAGAGGAAACCTTGGTGGAGGAAGTACCACAACCAATGGAAATGCTCGACCCACCACTAGAAGGAACTCGAGTTAAACGGCTAATGCTAATAACCAAAATGTTGACCCCAATGTAGTTGCTAGAAATCCACCAGTAGACATGGAGGCGATGTATCAGTTCTTCGTCAATATGATGCAAGCATGAGCTGCTGCTGTAACAACCCAAAATTTTAACCCGTGATAATTAATTCGTTACTTAATTATATAATAAATTAAATAAATTTGTAAAATTATCAGAATTGAGCCACGGGACCTGCTGCCCTGTTCACTTGTGGTGGGGGAAAATAAGAAAGGAGGATGGTTAGACATAAAATATGGTAAATGAGTACAAGTTTAATATGTGATGATCACATACAGTTATTCTAACAATACTCTAAAAGACAAACGGTGTGATACAAGTGCTCGAGGATTCCTAAGGTCTGTTACCTAAGGGTTCTTGTCTAGTACATTCCTACACTACAGGTTGTGTAGGCTGATACAATGGATTGAATCTCATGTCTAAAGATCGGCCACCACTTCTAGAGCTACTCAATATATAAGACACCGCCTTCTTGGCTACTAAGAATGGAAGACATCACCACTAAACTACAATAGGAATAAACTCCCACTACTATCAGCGCCACTAGGCTACTGGGAATGTTTCCCCCTTATTATGCTTGGAGAGGGGAAAAACCCCAAAATGTCGACCCGTCAGAATGTGTCGTCGTCTGCATTCGCTTCCACCTCTCGATCGTAGCATTGGCCACTTATTGCATGCTCCAGATTCTCCTTTCTAACTGTATTATGTGCAACAGGAATCATGCATACTAGGATCACCCATTGTGCCAGATCCCTTTTATCCATTATAAGAAAATCTATTTTCTGCTGCACTTATTCGCAGCATTTATAGCTAATGCGCAATAGCTATCTTATTCTTTATTTTTACTAATTTTTTTACCTAACACTACTAAATATAAGTTCCCGCCTATTTTGCCCCAAATAAAAGTTATGTTTCCCCTTCATTTTCATAGCCCGCTTCTTTTCATTATCTACGAAAGTTTTCTCCCTCATTTCTAGAACCTTTATTTTCAACTAAATCCAATTCTTATTCAGTCTCTCTACCATCTTCTTCTTCTCCTTACAACAACTCTTTTTTTTCTCCTCCTTGGGTCCTATTCTCCTCACAACAATCAGACTCTTCGTATTAGTGCACATTATCAGTTAACTTGTTTAGCTGTAGACATTTTCTACCACTTCAGTGCAGTTTACTAATCAAAATCCGAACTGAAGAAGGTAGTGATCAGCCCAGTAGCAGGGACCCCCGGTCTTGGACTAGACATGAGGCTTGAGAAAGAAATTCCAGCAAACAAGGCAGAGGCATACAATGTCCTTGATGAATTGCCTCATAGCTTTTCGATTGAAATCATTTCCCTATGTCTAGATCCTGATCCATTCTATCTTGACTCATGCTCTGTAACTTAAGTCAGTTATTGCTAACCCTCTTTATACCAAATTCAGGTAACCAGTCATTTCAAAATTATTTTAGGTGTTTTTACACTTGCAACTGTTTTCTATTTTGGAATAGCTAACTAAAAAAGTGTTCTTCATAGAGAGTCTTTGGAGTTAGGGTGTTATACATTAGGGCACAGAGATGCTTGTGGTGTTGTTTTCAGATTTCAAACTTTTTATTATTTCCTTTTAATACATCATGATGTTGTTTTAAAATTTGATATCATTCAAATATGTGGAGAATGAGATAAGTATTTATTGGGATTAAGCAGGGTTAGAAAAAAAATCATTGTCACAATGTTAATTTCAGTTGCTTAAGCTTGAAATTTTTTAAACAGCGGCATTATTATATGGAACGTTGAATATATTGTCCAACTTTCAAAGTCTTCTTAATAATATATATTATATAGGTTCCCAAATGTATAAACATGTAAACACAATCAAACTAACATGAATGTAGAATCAAACTTTGGATTTATATATTTATTATCAATTTTGAAGGATAAAGAGATGCATTATGGCTGTTTATTACAAATTAAAGCTAGAAACTAGTAATATCTCAGCAGATTATTATGCACTCGGCCTAGTAATTTTTTTTATTACATGTGTCTTTTTTATCAAAAATAAAAAAATAAATATATATTCTTTATGAAGGCATAGAAATATCAATACATAATCTTTGTGAAGGCACCAAAAAAATCCATATAAGTTTCTATCCAGAAAGAGATGCCTTGAGATTTCTTTTATCTAGAAAGATGTTTTACCATGCATATGAGCAACCTTTAAATTTCTAAAGATTTTTATTGAAAAAATGGCATCACTTTATATGTTTCATATTTTAAAGCTGCATAGGAGAAATACTTGGGCATAGTTTGGGCTTTAAATGGTAAGCTCTTGTATGCCATTTATTTGCAAGATGCAGATATCCACTCATTCAGTAGGAGTGAAATAAAACCATATACTTTTTAAATTGTAAATTGTGCACCACAATATGATGATATAAATTCATCAGTAAAGCTTTCGAGATATATAAAAATATGGTTATATTTTATATGTTGAAATTCTGATATAATAATTTTCAGATTCTACACAGGATATTAAAAAATAATAAATTACTAACTTACACTAATTTTTTTCTTCAAGCAAGAAATAAAGCATCTTTATACGCATCCTCATCTTTCAGGCAGCACGCACGTACGTGACGGTTGAACGAAGATTTAGAGTTTTGGTCATCAAACAGTGAATTTTGTCGCATTCAAATGAACTACGATAAAAGAGATGACGGTGTTAGCTTCCAGGTTACGCAGGTGGATAAGTCAGAATCTAGCATCTTCACAATAAACAAGCACAACATATTTGTTGTCAGGATTGAACTCTCTAGGCTGCAACATGAGAAATTCATATTGTGGGAAAAATATAAATCAACAAGTTTATATATGCAGCATTCCAGATCATATGGTGTTTGAAAAGTGAATCATGACTTAGAGGGGGATCCTATTTGTTTACGAGAGGGAAAAGAAGAAGGATAAACTAATGTACATTGTTATCAAAGGTTATCAAATCTGCCATTTTGTTATTAATCCCAACTACTTAATAATTGCTTTAATGTATTATCTATCGTTTTTCTTTTCTGAAGATAGACTAGCAAAGTATCAACTAAATTTGCTGATGATCATCTATTCTACAAGAGGTATATATTTTGAACATGCTATGTTTTTCTTAATATATTATTGGTCCAAACATCATACTTGGATTTGAATGGTTAATATGCTGCAATAATATGAGAATATACATGTGCTCGATTCTTGAATGTCTTTTAATTGTAGGATGCCATATACATGTGCTCGATTCTTGAATGTCTTTTAATTGAATAACAAAGTCAACATATTGATGTTTATGTGACTCGTTAAATAGCCTATCAAAATTTCTTTATTTCTGTAACATTCAATCAACCAACCAAGGATTTAAAAACCTTATCAATAACTTATACTAAACACCACACTAAGTAAATAGTATATATCATGTAGACTAGATATTGTAGACATACAGTTGACTGACTGAACAACTATGACTTAATATCATGCTAAACATTACAGTTTGATGTACTTAATTATCAATAGCCTGTATAGTTCAAAATGATAGAGGCAACAATCGGTTTACTATATTGATAACACGAGGGCCACCCGCTAAATATATTGGACTTGGTAGGTCTACATATTGCAACATTTCTATATTTATATAAGAATCTCATGGTAAAATACGAAAACATCGCCATAGTATAATTCAATTGATGGTTGCTTAATGCTTTTTATGAATTATTTCTGTTGTTTTGCTCTAAAAAGTACATGGGTACATTTTCATAGAATCATGATTGACTATATTGATATGTAATGCAATCTGAGTATATTTGGTATTAACAATTAGTTATTTTTGATGGTTGCTTGATGCTTTTTATGCATTATTACCTGTTATTTTGCCCCAAAAAGTACATGGGTATATTAACATAGAATCATGGTTGACTACATTGAAATGTAATGCAATCTTCGATCTCACTTTTGGCTACATGAGAGATAAAAAAATAGCTATGTATGCGATCTGAAAGCATATATGATAGGAATATAGAGATAAGATAATACAAGGTTTTATGGATTATTAGATAATGTGGTGCCAAAAAATAATATAGTCTGATGAAGAGATTTACAAACGTAACAGATAATTCACAATTTTTGGGTGAAGACGTTCCACGCATCTTATGAGCTAGTAAAAAGACATTTAGAGATGAAGAGATTTACAAACCTAACAAATAATCAGTTGCACAAGAATATAGTCTCCATCAGTTGTAATTCAGTAATTTTTGAGTTGTTTTCTGCTAATATTTCTCAAAATAATTAATCTGCTAAATCCATTGCTTCATGAAGGAATTCTATATCTACTTTGTCATTGTTGTACAAGTCATTCAATCCTAACTCCTACTATAATAAGTTAACTAAGTTTTATAAATAATGATAATAATATTAAATTAACTAAGTTAACCAAGTTAATAAAAATTAACTAAGTTTTGTTAAAACTAAACAAATTTTATAATTAACTAAGTTTAAGTTAACTAGATTTTATAAATAATAATAATATAGCTAATTTAACAAAGTTTTATAAATAATACCAATGATAAATTAACTAAGTTTATAAAACTTAACCAGGTTTATAATAATATAAATAGTAATTAATTAAGTTAACCAAGTTAATAAAAATTAACTAAGTTTTGTTAAAATTAAACAAGTTGTATAAAATTAACTAAGTTTAAGTTAACTAAATTTTATAAATAATAATAATACAGCTAATTTAATCTTTTTAATAAATAATGATGATGATGACGAATTAAATAAGTTTATAAAAATTATCTAAGTTTATAAATTTTAACTAATTTTATAATAATAATAATAATAATAATATAATCAAGTTAACTAATTTTTAAATAATAATAGTAATAGTAAAATTAACTAAGTTTTGTTAAAATTAAACAAGTTTTATAAAATTAATTTTGTTTAATTTAACTAAATTTTATAAATAATACGACTAATTTTATAAATAATAATGACGATGATGATTAATTAACTAATTTTATAAAAATTAATTAATTTTATAAAAATTAATTAATTTTATAAAAATTAACTAATTTTATAAAAATTGACTAATTTTATAAAAATTAACTAAGTTTATAATGATAATAATATAATTAAGTAAACTGAGTTTCAATAATAATAATAAATTAACTAAGTTAACAAAGTTAATAAAAATTAACTAAGTTTTGTTAAAATTGAACATGTTTATAAAATTTATCGTTTATAATAATGCTCTAATTTGTTGGTAAAACGTTGCGGAGAACCATTTTGCTGGATGGTTTCCAAATCAACTGCAGGGAATAAGTAATCTTAGGTATGAGTTTGTCAGTCTTTTGAAAAGTTCCTTGATAAATATGTATCAGTTATGTTTCCTTATTTTGCAAGTGATATTCATATCAATATTTTATCTAAGCAGGTTTTGTAATTAGCATCTGTTTCAGCCACATATTAGTTACAAGCTAACAGCTAAAATATATGACTTCCACGCTTCTTTTCTCATTGTGCACAACAAACTTTAAAGCAAAGTAAATTGCAATATTAATTTTTTCACTTTCCAATCGTAGTAATAGCCACCATCTCTGCTTCTACAGTCACAGTTATTATCTACGGTGGAAGGAGTTGCAAGATCTCAACTTCACCTGCTCTTGGTATTTATCATTTTCATTCCTTTGCATAACAGAAGACATTGTTTATTATGTTCTGCAAATAATATTGATTTATTTACTTGTTAATGCTCTTTGTTCTAGAATCTTATTTTATACTCACTATATTCATGATATTACATGCAAAATAGTATCACTTTTGTAGCACTACGTTAGAGCGGACGATCCAAATCCATAAACCTTTGACATTATATTGTCCTTTTGAGTGATAACATGTAGCTATTATTCGAATAAAGAATAATGGTAACAAATATCAATTGTAGGGTTGCCACAAATGACAAAGAAGCAAGGAGGAGTGAAATGCTCATTAGGGAAGGCAAAAGGCATAGTTGGTGCATTGCTTATGCTTCCTCCCTTGAAGAGGATAAAGAGACAGGTCTCTCTCTTTAAGCTCACAATGATTTGTAATTTGATTACAGATTTTATGTAAATGTGGTTATTTTATGTAAAATATTTTGTATCGAGGTGTTTGTGTATCATATTGCAATAAGTGATTAACGTGTTTTTTGGTTATTTGAATGTGATAATTATACGAGTGATTGTTGGTTTCATACTAACAAATTTTAATTATTACTATAATATATATATATATATATATATATATATATATGTTGTAAAGAAAATGAAGTGGAAACCTGAACGAGCCACCACACCGAGGGGAACCAGCACAAAACATCAACAATTTTTAGTAGCGTTTATGAAATGCTCCAAAATATATATGGTGGCAAACAAAAAAGCTACCAAAATATTTTGTTGTAGTGGACGGTACTTTTTGGTAACGTTTTGCAAACACTACAACAAAGATTTTTAGTAGCATTTGTAGTGGCATTTACTAAAACGCAACAGAAAATCTTGGATTTTTAGTTGCATGTTTTTTAACCGCGTTCTCTAAAAGACTACCCTAGGTTATGGTAGCGTATTTTATGCACCACCAAAAATAATTTTTGGTGTAGTGATCGGCCATCCGTGCTAGTCTGCACATCCATCATTAGAACCTCCTGTTAGTGCCATTTGTGAAAATACATCACCTCTATTCGGTTACTTCCAGTTTTGTTACTTTATGGCTTTATTGTCCGCACTACATCGGTTAGGTATCGCTATAGTGCACGATTCTGGTGTATTGGGTACTGGAGGTATAAGGTGGTCATCACATTTGGTATAAGAGCTTAGCTTAAGATATAACCTAAGTTGATACTTGGATCCACTAGAGATGGAGTAAGAGTTCTCGGTCTAGAATATATTGAGAGGTATATAAGAGAGCATAGTTGTTATATATTTTAGTTTCCAAAACTATATAGTACCTATATGTAGAAGTAAGTCATATTGCATACAAAAGTATCACTTTTCCCTTTTGAGAGACTAATCATTCTTATCATAGCTTGTAAGAATAAGTTGACAAACAAGGAATGCAACAAGGACTTCTATTTCTAGCGTAGAGTAAGGAGTAAGCATTGAGGGTAGATATGAACTCTAATATTCAGGCTATGTTATACAATATGATGATGAATATGCCACAGAAATCCCAAGGAATTACTCCAACTATTGTGGGTGGTGGTGCTCTACCACAAGTGCTAAGGGCTGACATTACCAAGTAGAGCAAAGACAACTCTAGTCTAGGCGGCAAAGCGTTTTTTGGAATGAAATCAACTGTAGAAGTCTAGGACTGCTTGATACCTACAAATGCATCTTCGAGGACTTGAAGTTGGAAGATGCGATAAAGCGAAAGTTGACTGCTCAATAACTTCTGGTAAGGGCAATGAATTGGTGGAATCTATAAAAGTTTCTACTCTTGAGGATCAGTTTACTTGGAAGAAATGTAAAGCCTGATTTAAGAAGAAGTTCATATGCTCAAAAGATTATTTAGAAGATTTATTGATTTGAAGTAGGGAGACTTATCTATTTTGGGATATATAACTGAGTTTGACATGTTGTTCAAATATGGGATATCCTTTATTGATGCGCCCTTAAAGAAGAATGAGAAGCTTATAGTTGGCTTGAATCACTACTTAGAGGAAAGGATGATCGACCATATCGATAAAAGATTTGAGAAGGTGGTTGAGAGTGCTTTGAAGCATAGAGCTTACCCAAAGCCGAAGGATGATGTTATTCCTAAGGAGGAGTCCAAATCGCAAAGTTGTTTTGTTGGGAAGAGAAAACGAAACATAAAAACAAGAAGCGGTCTTAAGGAAAGGATGACCAAATGAAGGACAAATAAAAGACCATTTTGTTTTGGTTGTGATGATAAAGGTCATTGATTGAGAATTGCAAGAAAGATGGGAAGAAATGCTATAACTATGGCAAGTTCGGGCATATTAACAAGGATTGTCCAAAAAAAGTGAAAGAGAAGCTGGTGATGAATTCTTGTGCCTCGAAAATTATTCCAACTTCATCAAGTGCTCTATCGGTGAAGGAGAAAATCATTATTATTTAGGGTATGCTTTCTACTCATGGTGTGCCTATACCAGGGTTTAATATTTCTTCATATCTAGTGACCTAATTGATAGACTATAATTAAAACCAGGCCTAGTAGATGAACTTTTAATTGTAGCGAGTTATGTTAGAGGTTTGTCTACTTTGTCTATGGTTTGTCGAGATGGAGTCTTATCGATTCATGGTTGTATGTTTATTATGCTTGTTCTGTTGTGTTTTGTGGGGTTGAGTCTTTTACTAGGGATGGGCTGGCTTCAATGATACAGAGTCTTGATGGATAGTAGGCAATTATTGGTGATGATAGGGACGAATGGTGAGCGAGGAGTAGGGATGCATATTGGATGATGAGGAGAAGGTTAGCTTTTTATATTCACTTCATATTTCGCACGATGAATTGCCATCAATACCCATTGTGATAGAGTATCCGGGCATATTCAAGGCGTAATTTGGGAATTCGATCTCTCTATGTGGTAGTAATTTGGTTAACTCCTTGAATATGCCCGGATACTCTAGGGTATTGATGGCAATTCCATTGTATGGAATCCCGAGTGAATACAGAAAGATAACCTTCACCTCATCATCCAATAAGCATCCCAACTCTAAACTCCGCTCACCATCCGTCCCTGTCATCACCAACAATTGCCTACTATCCATTATGACTCTATCTTTGAAGCCAGTCCATCCCCAGTAAAAGACCGAACCCCACAAAGCACAAAAAACAAGCATAATAAACATACAACCATGAATCGATAAGATTGCATCTCGACAAACCATACACACGGTAGCAAAACCTCCTACATCACTCGCCACAATTGAAAGTTTATCTACTAGGTCTAATTTTACTTCTAGTCAATCAATTAGATCAATAGATATAAAGGAATTTTAAACCAAGGTATCAAGCAAAACAAGAATAGGCACATCATGAGTAGAAAGCATACCCTGAATAATAATGATTTTCTCCTTCTCCTTTACTAATAGAGCAATTGATGAAATTGGAACAATATTCGAGGCACAAGCCTTCATCACCAGCTTCTCTTTCACTTCTTTTGGAGAATCCTTGTTAATATGGCCAAACTTGCCATAATTATAGCATTTCTTCCCATCATTCTTGCGGTTCTCAATCAGTGACCTTTATCCCTATAGCCAAAACAAACGGTCTCCTATTTTCCCTTCTTTTGGCCATCCTTTCTTTAGGACCGCTTCTTAATTTTATGTTCCACTTTCTCTTTTCAACAAAACCACTTTGCGTTTTGGACTCCTCCTTAGTAATAACAGTATCCTTCGGCTTTAGGTAAATGCCCTCTGCCTCAAAGCACTCTCAACCACCTTCTCAAATCTTTTATCGATACGGCCGATCATCCTTTCCTTTAAGTAGTCATTCAAGCCAATTATAAGCTTCTCATTCTTCTTTAAGGAAGTATCGATAAAGGATATCCCATATTTCAACATGTCGAACTCAGTTACATATCCCAAAACAGATAAATCTCCCTGCTTCAAATCAACAAATCTTCTAAAAAAACTTTTTAGCTATTAGTATAAACTTTTCCTCAAATGAGGCTATACATTTCATCCAGGTAAATTGATCCTCAAGAGTACCAACTTTCATAGATTCCACTAGTTCATTGCCCTTCCAAGAAGTTGCTAAGAGGACAATTTCCTATTTATCACACCTTGCAGCTTCAAGTCCTCAAAGATGCATTCGTAGGTGTCAAACAGTCTTGCACTTCTATAGTTGATTTCATTCCAAGAAATGGTTTGCCACCCAGACTAGAGTTGTCTTTTCTCAACTAGGTAATGTCAGCCCTTGGCGCTTATAGTAGAGCACCACCACCCACAATAGTTCGAGCAACTCCTTAGGAGTTTTGCAACATATTCATCATCATATTATCGAATATAGCCTGGATATCGAGGTTCACAGCTAACCTAGTGCCCGCTCCTTGCTCTACGGTAGAAATAGAAGTCCTAGCCGCATTCCTTGTTTGTCGACTTATTCTTACAAGCTATGACAAGAATGATTAGTCTCTCAAAAAGGAAAAAGTGGTACTCCTATATGCAATGTGACTTACTACTATATATGGATACTATATACTTTTGAAAAATAAATATAAAATAACTATGCTTTCTTATATACATCTCAATCCATTCTAGAGTGAGAACTCTTACTCTATCTCTAATGGATCCAAGTATAAACTTAGGTTATATCTTAAGCTAAGCTCTGATACCAAATGTAATGACCACCTTACACTTTTAGTACCCAATACACCTGAATCATGCGCTGCAGCGACACCTAGCCGATGTAGAACGGACATCAAAGTCGTAAATTAACAAAACCCAAAGTAGAGCCTATTGCAATGCACAAATAATATATAATAACAACATAATATAATAAAAAAGAACTAAAATAAGCACATCAGAGCATATTAGGTTCATCATATTATACAACAAAGTAGTGATAGATTTATACATCTGAATCAATATAAACTCTAAATATTTGTATCTCTAATAATAATAAGTATTAATAGAGCTCTAAAGCACTGGACATCGGAATTGCAATAGCAAGCTCCAAATATGGATATATGTAAGCTAGCCTCATGCTCATCCTTCGCATAGATCCATGTGCTATCTCATATCTGTTGCCTCAATTTACTTATTTAAGAGTACCCGAGGTTGTAAGAAGCATTGAAAATAAGCTTAGGCCAGATAGAAAGTCTAGTATGAGCGATCTACTATCTCAAATTAAATATATAAAAATTGTATATAATAGGAACATGGGGTATGCATAATCTTACTTGACAAGTCCCTGTATCCAATAAGTTAACATATATAATCGGTGTATGCTTAACAAATAGAGGTATACTACAAGTTAAAGTACAATAGGGGTATCTAGATATCTAGCATCAATAATGCCAATATCATGTGACCTCCATAATAAACATAAAAGATCTAACAACTATCAAACTATCTCACATTACTCAGTCATATGTCGTTAGATATATGATAACTCAAACGATCATATCGACAATTACAGACTATTCGAAATCTCAGTTTTTTATGTGCTCGAAGCCACTTCAATGGCCAGAATAGTATACTTATGTATCAATAAGTCTGCTTACTTTGAATCACATATCAACAATTTGGGATCACATATTGACAGTCAAAAGGGGAATCTCTATATACCCCCTCTTTACAAGCACTCATCGAAACCTTCGAATTTTCAACGATCCCTTAGCACACACCCCGATGGTATAACACATCATTCATTCCACTGCACAAGTTTGCATCATCAAACTTGTCTTCTTGGACCATCGTCACATGCCACAAACATTTTCTCCTTGAAGTGTTTGACCTACTTCACTCACGACATTGAGTTATAGAAGCTTCATCATCACATCCTTTGCTTTTAAAAATCTTAGGTCGGTGCCATATCAACCCCAAAGCTAGCCTATGCCATACTCGAAGTATTTCTCGCACTAACCTTGTGTCATGCTTTTAGTTTGCTCAGATCTCCCAAGTAAACTAATCTGCAAGAGTGGCAACTATTATAGTACCCAACCAATTCATTGCCCTACCCTGAAGTTGCTTAGAGGACAACTTCCTCTCATCGCATCTTCCAATTTCAAGTCCTCAAAGATGCGTGCGTAGGTATTAATCCAGTCATGTTTTTTATAGACAATTCTATTTCAGGAAACTGCTTGCCACATAGGCTAGAGTAGTCTCTATTCAGGTTAACAAAGTCAACCCTTAGTGCCTGCATTGGAGCACCACCATGCACATGTTAATAACTCAAGTATTGATTTTGATGGCGACAACCGTATAAAATAAAGATAATATTGTTATGCCAAGTTGTAAAGTATATAGTGCAGAATATTATATAGGTACTAAATTGAAGACTGCATGGTATAGAGACTTATGATAAAAATTTGAAGACTCGCGAGTTCAAAGACAAAGATATGAAGAGCTAAGATTATAATTTAGTGTTTAGACTCATTAGAATATATTGTTAAATTCCTTGATAGTAATTCTAATCTTCATATCCAATTTTTGATCTTTGATATTCAAATAAAAAAATATTTTTTAATTCCAAAATATATTTTTAAATTTTTTAATAAAATTAAGAGTTAATTTTTTTTTAAACACTATCTTCAAGTTTTTACAAAGTATAGGATTTTGAAAACAAATTAAAAAGAAAACATTTTCAAATTTAACTATCGTATGTTGACATACATATTTTGATATGCCAACACATAGGCCGTTAATTTTTTTAAAATTTTGAGTGGAAGTGTATTTTGGACACAACTCTTCATTTGGATACATTTGTTCATCCACTATATAAAGTTAAGTGCAAATGAATTTTTATCAATTAGTAACTTACTTTCTTCTCACTCCTTAGTCTCTTGAAAATTCTCTTAAAAAATATACTCTACACTCTTCAAAATCATATAGAATCAATTCATACTCCATTGTATTGATTCACAAATACTTGCTTAATATTTTGCAAGCATCTCTCTCTCTCATTTCAAAGATCAAAATGCTATCGAAGTTGCTATAGGATCCATTATATCCAAAGTATAACTATTTATCTTTGGAAAATCATCAACTCTACTCTTATTTGTGTGGGTGTGCTTGTAGCCCATTCAAATCAAATAGGTATGCTTGTAACCCATTCAAATCAAGTGGGTGTGCTTAGTAGCCCATTAAATCTAGTGGGTGATCCTATTTCCCTGTCAAATCAAGATATTTTCCCCATACTCGTGAAACCGAAGGGTGCACCTCATAGTCTTGAAATCAAATTGTATTCTAGTTTGCCTTCTACCTGGTTTAAAGTTGGCAATTGAAAAGAAATCTATACAAGCAATTATATGGGGTGGATCTTGGATTTATTAATTCGAACTAGTATAAAATTCTCGGTGTCTTATCACTTCCTTTACTTTATTGCTTTTATATTTATCCATGGTTGCATCTATGATTGATTGTTAGTATGAATCTATGTTGTTAATCTACGATTTGATATTAGTCTTGAAAGAATTTTGGAGTTCTGCGCCGTGCTTTAGAGTTGTTAATCTTGAAAGAATTTAGTATTAATCTTCACTTTGGAGTTCTATGCGGGTCGAAGTGCCGTCGGAGTTCTCCTCAAGAATCGAAAAGAGGATGGTAGGCCAATGGATCTTAGGCCTCTTAGGATCATACCCAGATGTCAGAGCATCTTAGGACCCAAGTGTTTGGCTGGCAATAGCATCATGTGGCATTGATCCGGAACCTTCGCCCAAGTCTTTGTGAGCCGTTGAGGCAAGCTCCAGGCGAGGATAAGCTGGCCATCTTTTAAAATCTTGGGCTTATCTCCTACCAAGACTTCTCTCTCCAGTTACTCTGTAACGACCATAGATTTTAATTTAATTTAAATAAATAATTAAATGAATTTTTGAATAAAAATTTGTAGAATTAATTATAAATGGAAGCGAGTTTCCTCGATTCAAATAGAAAATATGTAGAGTCATATGGATTTGAAAATTTGTATATATGTGAATATATATGTATATATTGGATTTTTAATAAATTCTTAAATAAATGATTTTGAAAAATAAATAATATACTTTGGACACAAGTATAAAAATAAATAAATAAATTGATTTAAAAATTTATAAATGATGATAATTTGAGTTATATAAAATATATGTGTACAAAGAGAAATGTAAAACAATAATTATTAAAGTAAAATTCATGATAAATATTTAAACTAAAAATAGAAGTAAAATAAATATTTGAGTTATAAATAGAGATAAATAAAAGTTAAGTATGGAACCAAATAAATATATAAAACATCTATGTACAAAACAAAGTTATAGAATTTCAATTATATTTTAAAAGTAAGAAATACATTCACATATAAACATAAACAAAGGCAAATGAAAGTGTTTAAAACAAATATAAAACAAAACAAAGTGTAAGCTAATGAAATAAGACATGGAAAAAAATTATTCATTTGTTCAAGTAATCAATGCAAGTCAAAATTGTATCTCTCAGCCACCATAAAGTAAGAAAGGAAATCTCTACAATATTGTACAAATAATATTTTATCATATTGTACAAAATAATAACATCACCTGCATACTTCTCTTATACATAACAACATCATTTCAGCCGAGATAAAGGGATGAACAAAGTAATATGTACTAAAGCAATTAATACATTACACCTCTAGCAATAAATTAATGCCATACCTCTAGTACAATATATAGTATGCATCAGCCCCATATGCCAAAAGAAAAAAAATCTGAGCATAAAAGCCTGTGCATATTTTCTTCAAACTGGAAATCAAAAGCTAAGCAAATATGAAGACAATATAAACTCAGCACTTGATCAACAACAATCAACCTGGGACTTCAAAGCAATTAAACTAAAGAAAGGGAAAAAAATCAAAGAAATTAGATTGAGATGTTTTCCAGAATTCTTTCTTCCAAGCTCTGTTTTCATTTTACTATCAAGCAAAATCCTAAAATGAAATCATCACTGCAACAAGTTCTTGTCCTCTGTCCTTCTAAATGCCAAGTAAGTAACTTTTGTTTATATAACTCAAAAGTAAGATCGGTTGCATATATCTCTGAATGAAGATATTTACACGTATATATTTATATCTGAATGCTTTGTGAATATCTACATGATTGAAGTATTGGTAGCAGGCTGTTGTTTTCATGTGTTCCCTGTCTCAGCTTATAAACAAAGATTTTAATTCAAAAATATTTTCTGCACAATCCACCTATTGTTTGGATTTAAGATCAAAACAACTACTGTTTGTTTTACCATAAACTAAAATTTAAAAATCAATTTAAATCAAAACAATTTGTAAATATCTCTGGGAAGTAAGAAATCTGAGCTAATCTCCTCATTTGTTAAAATACAAATATTTTTATTTACGAATTCAGGTATATAATATAAATCCTTATACCTTAACATGATTTTTAAAACAAAAACAGTGATTTTTAGTCAAGTATGTAGAGTGCAACTCACAGTTGAACTCAAATCATATTATGATCGATTTCTGTTACCTGGATAATATTTGGGTGTTAAAATTTTAGGTGAAGTAAGTTTGAACATCATGGATTTCATAAAAAATGGTGAATAATTTTTCTAATGAATGAATTGGGTGAATGAATCGAATTTAGGGTTTAAAGTGAATTTTGGGTTCGGCCTGATTCTCGTGCTCGCGTGGAGTCAGGGAGGGATCGAGTTTAGTGGGATTTTTGGAGATGGTAGCATGGACGTAGACGAAGGTCTGGAAGGAGGTGCGGCGCGTTCTGGTGGTCGGAGTTCAAAGAAAGGCGCGTTGACAGGGTTGAGGTGGATCATTGTTGCGTTTCCAGTTTTTGGGTTGAGCTCCTCGAATTTGATTTCGAGATAATTGGGTGGTCCAGATGTTTGGGATGGGTTGCGAGTTTGGTTTGTGACTTGCAGAGATGGCCGTTGATGGTCGGCATTGGCGATCGTGCGTGTGCACGTGCACGGCTGTAGATAGCGTGTCTGGTTTGGGTTTGCGTGAGGGTCTCGGGAGAAATCTCGTGCCTGGAAAGGTTTGGAGTGGGTTATCTCGTGAGAGTTGGGTAAATTAACAGTTTAAACTTAACAGTTTTTTAAAAAAAAAATAAGAGAAGAAAAATAGGAGTGGTAGAAGAAGAAGCAACCGTGTGTTGCAGGGGAGATTGAGGGAAGAAGGGTAGTAGCATGTGCTGCAGGGATGACTCGAGTGTTTTGGGTAGGAAACGCGAAGTGCTACTCGGGTTTAGCAGAGGTATTCTCGAGTTTTTCAACTGTAGCTTTTTATAAAGGGTTAAGTAAACTGTTTAATTAGTCTTAACACTACAAGTTAGGGAAATGGTTAACAAATTAGTTAAGTCCTAAATACGAGTTTTAAGTAATTAAGTTAAGTTCAGTATAGAAATTATTAACATTTAAAGTTATAGTTGATTATAAATTTATTTATTTTTCGAATTTTAAAAAAGAGACTTATAAAAATGTTAATTTAAACGAACAATTAATATTAATTAATTATTTTTGGCAAGTAATTAAGAATGGTTAAATGTTCAATTAATTTTTTTTAGAAGTAATTAAGGATAATTACATAATAATTATAATTAGAGTTGAACTAATTAATGTTTAAATAATTAATAAAATTTTGTAATTAATTACTTAAGTTAATTAATGAATGATTAATAAGTTAATTAATTTAAAATTTTAATTATGAATTGATAAACGATTAACTAAGTAATTAGTAATTAATGATGAATAATTAATTAAGTAATTAAGGCTTAATAATTGATTACATAATAATTTATTAATTAAATAATTTGAAATGGAATAAGAAATTGATTGATAATTAATGAGAGTAATTAAGGATTAATTACTTATCGTAATAAATTTTGGATATTTTGATTAATTAAAGGTTAGTTAATTATGTAATTAACTCAAAGTTAATTTAATTAATGTGATTAATTAAGGGCTATTTAATTATAGGTAATTGATTAAGATGGATAATTAAGGATTAATTTATAAATTGATTAATTAATATTAAATGATTTGTAATTAATAAATCAAGATTGGATAATTAATTCATAAGTAATTGATTTAATTGGAAATAAATTGAATTGATTAGGATTAAACGATTAATTGATCCTGTTTATAAATGACTATTGAATGCTCGACCTTACTTATGAATGATCGTATTATACGAAATGCCTTGAATTGATTGTCCTATTTGATCTGTGATATTTTGTTCTGTAGATTGTGGTATGTAAAATTTATTCATTTATGGATGATACATCTGTATATTATCTGTTAATCTGTGATGATTGAATGTTGTTGCACTATTGTGTTAAACCCCTGGACCACACCATACACACACAATTATGGATTTCACGAGGAAATCGGTTAAGTCACAGATTTTTGAAATAGTTTAAAATTTGAATTTTTAAATTCAAATGTTTTGGAAATGGAATTGGAATAGAAGTGAAAAGCTTTTGAAATGGAATTTCAAAGATGGAAATTTATTTTGAATAACTGGATTAAGTGTTGGAATTTAAATACTTTAATTTAAATTTGAATTCAATATTCAAATTGAATTCTGTAATTTGAAACTAGGGATTAATGATATTATACTAGTCATTATGAGTTAAATCATTTTTAAAGTATTATTTTTGGGAATTTGAATTTAACCCAAGGATTTCAACTCGTATAAATGAATCAGATTTCCAAAATGAAAACTGTTGTTTTCAAATGATAAACACTTTTAGATAAGAACTGAGATTCCAGTTAATTAGGGGAATTTCAAGATTGAATAGAGAAATGATTTTCCTAAGTTATGAATGAATTCTTTTTGAAAGCTATGAATTAAATCTGTTTATTTTTAACAGATTTAAATTGATGATTTGTTTAAATCAAATTGAAATGAAATTTTTTTGAAGACTATCTCAGAGTCATATTGTTCCGTATGCTAGATGTCATCTATTTTCTTTTCCGCTGCTATTTTATTGTATCATATCTCTGATGTATATTGATATCTATTGGATCATCTGTTGTATCAGATATTATATCAAAGCTGTATATCAATGTATTATTCTTTTATTCCGGTGTGTTGTTTACTTAATGTTGTTATAAGCTCCGGCGAATCGGATTTGAACGGTCGAATCTATGACATTCGAATACGATATGAAGTATGGATGTCGATTTTCGAACGGGCAAAATTCGAAACGTGACATACTCCAAATCCACCTCGCCACTTTCGAGGAAAACCTTTTCTTCTTGAATGATTCGCTCCTAGGAGAGGGTGCAGATTCTAGGATAATCATCTTTGAACCACTCTAGATTTTAGAATTTGAGCATGTTGGCATTATACTGGTTCTGCAGCGGTTCAAACTTCTCCATTGTGTGATCTTCTCCCCGCTGTTCCATGAGCTCAACTTCTCCTTTAATGAGTGCATCAACATCTTTCACATGATCGAGTGCTTTGTCTCTTTCCTCCCTGGCATGGAGCAACTTTTCACAATAAGTGTAGGCTTGTTGGAGTGCTTCTTCCTTTTCTTTTGTTTCAGGCTCGAGTTTGGTTTTCAGCATAGCCGCATTTCTATTTGCGATATCCCTCCCCATTACCAGAGCATGGCTTTGGTGGAAAGCCTTCTCCATTTCATCCTGATGCTTAATTTGCTGCTCTTCGAGTGCCTCGATGGCCTCCTTGGCTTTCTTCTCGGCTTTGGCTTGGGATGTTCTCAATTTCTTGACCTCGACATCGAGATAGTGATGATTCTCTTATTATCAGCTTCGATGATTTTTTGATTGATCTCTGGCTGCCTATCCCTGGAGACTTTGGAAATTTTCTCAGCTAACTTCGACCATTCATTATACTGATCGTGAATGCCGATAACATAATCAATGGTCAACTTCTATACATTAGTCGGGATTCTTTTCAAGCTAGGCACAAACATAGGACCATTAAAGCAACTGTTTGTAAATTCTTGTTTCATCAGTTTGTCTATTTGGGCATTATCCACAAGCTATTCCTCTGAACATATAGGTAAGACTAGCGGTTTCTTTGCTCGGCCTATGCTGGGATGTGTCAGAACCACTCTTGTGATGCCTACAGTCGAAGGACCGACTGGAGTAAGATGGTACCGGAGGTTTCATAGGGATTGGAGATAGAGGAAGGGTATGAGAAGCATCACCAGGAGGATGTCATTGTGACGATCAGGTTGCCTTTATAGATCTCTAGGAGGAGATGAACTAGACCTGGGGTGACGTTTGGAAGCAGAGTCATGTTATGAGCGATCTATATCATAACCGATTCTATCTCGATTATCTTTGTCTTGGCTAGAACGATATCCTGACTCATAATTGCGACCGCTTCCTTGGTGGTACGAGCTCGACCGAGGCCTTTGTACTTGGAATGCTTTATCCTCAATTTCCTTTTTTCCATGGATCCTTTAAGGGAAAAAAGAACAAGTTTGATCCAATAAGCGAGGACACAGGTCAAGTGCGAGTGTTGTGAAGTGCACGTGCACGCGAGTGTTCTAGCGTCCCGACAGACCATGAGCTAGAACTTTACTCATGGGAGTAACCTCTTCCATACTGGTGGCGATGAATTCCTTATCAACGTGAATAGGGGAGTCAATGCCCTCAATACTAATTTTACCGACATCGAAAGAACCAAACTCGAAAGGAATTGGCCCTAAGCCGATGAATGAGACCGTTGAAGGACAAGATGGAGTTTTTTCTGCATTAGTGATTAGTGAAGGTTGGGTAGAAGTCTGCATCTTAGAGAATTTCATGATTAACCTCTTCTTCGAAGTAGGCATTTGGTCATCCCTAGATTGTTCAGGCTGAGAATCATGACCCACATCAATGCAGCCTTTATTAGACTCGTTATTTTCACCAATAATTTTGCCTTCCGCGGCGTCTTCTGGTGCTTGTTCAATATTTTCTTCAACTTCGGCCCCAGGTCTTGGGACTAGGGGTAAATCTAGATTAGCCCAACCTCCTTCGAGTGGGTTGTTATCATTATCGTCATCACTGAAGGCTATTTGGGTGATGCCAATACTACAACCCTCTTCAAACAAGCCGTAGGCGAGAAGATTTTCATCTGATAGGAGAGGTCTCGCTGGAGTGTTGACGGCCCTCTTCAATATCTCTGTCTCCCGTCAAAAATACCATAAGAGTGTTGACGGCATTTGAAAGCGCCGAGTTACTACATCTCAATGGAACATCTGGATGGTAAAGCAAGGATTTGAGTTAAGTCTATAAACAATTAAATAAATTCCTATAATGCACATGGAGAGAAACTTACTTCCAGACAACAATCTACGTGGAAACCCGGGCGGACAGTGGAATAGAACCACTCGGTTTTGAAGTAGCTCAACTTATTCTATACCCCAGTAAACACTCTGCAACCCTTGATTAGTTCCAAGTAAATCAAAGATGGAATTTCCTTTCGAATTTTGAAACTATATATATATATATATATATATATAGTGAATCTCCTCATCGTTGGGTGCTTGATGTAAGTGTTCAAGGAAGAATATATGTGTACCATGGAGAAAGGCATAGCTATTCGGGTGCAACTGTGTTGCATATTCTTTGAGGAGATCCTTCGTTGATTTTAGAAGCGATAGAGTCAATGGGATCATTTAATATTACTACATCCTTGAGAGTTTCAGATGCAGGTTCTATATTTGGACCACCTACCAACTCCACTGAATTTCTAGGAGCTTGTTGCTCGACTTCGGGATTCTCTAGGTTTAATTGTTCAACTGCGGGATCTCTTAACGTTGTTCTTTCTGAATTGGATTTTCCTATATATATGAAGTTGTAGCTGAGCTTGAATCTGCATTAGATTCAATATATCTCGAAGCGATGTACCTGTGGCTTGTGCAGCAAGACGTTTAGAACATCTCTAATCCATTTCTATAAAAAAAACTTGACCTATAATCAACATTAGAAGATGAAGTGCAAGCTGTACCCACATGCAAAAGTGGATTCTAGTGTGGTGCCCTGTAGTGTCATGCAGTTCAAGTTTCTAATATTATTAAACCTTTTTAAAATTCTAGATATTACTTAACATGACCGTCATCGTTGACCATCTCGACAAGTTTCACATTATTGGCCATGCTTTAGGAAGAGATTCGGGTCCAAGAAAAAATCTCAAGTCATGTGAATGAAAAAACACTGAAACTTTCTAACTGTTGGAGTTATACAACTCAAAAACAGAGAAAATCCCAAATTTCTTATCCCATATTTACTACTTCCCAAACTGCAACCGTCCACGCCACCTCTTCTACGTTCAATTTCGTGTCCATCCATCCTTAACCAAAGTCACTACTCAATGATAATCGGGTTCATTAGTGATGTAGGATATAGGGCTTAGGATCGCTTATATTGAAGGCAAAAGAAAGGGTTCGGGCTCGTGGGGGTGAATTGAATCAATAGCAGTAGTGGGTGCTTTAGGCAAAGGCAAGCGGTGGCCATCCTAGGCGTAGGTGGAGGCATGACTTCATTCCGAAGTCGGAAGCTTGTTAATGGTAGAAACTTTAATTTTTGGGGTCGCCAGAGACAAGTGAAAAGGAAGTAAAGACCAATGGGTTTTATAGCCCAAGCTTGATCGGAAGTTTCAATAACCAAACTTGGAAAATATGCCAAGTCAAGGGTCAATACCAACCCATAAGCTATAGGTCGGTACCGAGTCCCAAAAATAAAAAATAAAAAATAAAAACATATGCATATTTAAATAGATGTAAACATATATATGCCTATGCAACTGCAAGTGATGGACCATGCATGCTATGCAAACTCCTATCAACTCAAGAGTGTATATGTGGATATGTGTATGTGTATATGTGTTCAATATTTGGAGACCTAAATCAAAGGGAAATCCATTTCAAACCAGAATAGTCCATGGATGGAATCAGTTTAGAATCGTCAAGCTTGGAATAACAGATCAGGAGATCATATTCCAAATTTATAATACCAGATGTTGGTCGAGCCTCGCGACAGAATGCTATAGACATAAATTTTCATGGAATCGGTTCATAAAAGGATAATGACTGTTCGAAACATAAAGTGGAGTCCTTCACAACTATTTGGATTTGTCTAGATTCAAAACACATCACGTTTGAAATGAGTTGTACATTAGGGACAAGTGTTATCCAACCTTTTGACCAGACAATATTCAAACAGATTGGACAAATCGAACTTGGAGTTATCGAGACAGAAAGCCCAAAGAGATAGCCCAGAAGTTCAAAAACCAAGCATAAACAAGGTCGCAAAACTAATAGAAAAGCAACCCAAGCCAAATAAGTCATCAATTCACCCAAGTTAGGGATCGGTACCGAACTCACTCTATGGGTCGTTATCGACTCTTGGTTCCACCTCTACTGGACCCTATCTTTGCTTATGGCTCCTTCATGATGCCTTGAGCCTGTTTCTAGTGTTGGTTTGTTGATTCAATGCAATTCTCCATTGATACCCATAAACATTTGAGGCTAAAATTTTGTTCTTTCATAACTCCATCATTTGGACTTAGAAAGAAGCTAATATTGGTGCAAACAACTATGGAATCACGATGTTAACCATAAGACGAGCCAAGATGAAGAGATGAGGACAACCATTTTGGCTAAAATTAGGGATCGGTATCAACTCCTACCGAAGGTTCGGCACTGACTTCTGCAAGCTGATGATGTGGTACCTATTATTTTGGAAGAACTAGTCTAAATCGTGTAAAATGACTATGAGATATTATGTATGAGATATTAGGCTCCCTGCCTCTATAAATAGGAAGATATGGCTTAATTTTTAGGATATTTGAGTGTTGGTCGATCCTAGCACTATATTTCTAGTAATTTTGAAAATCTAAGTGTCGGAGTTGAAACGACCCCTAAGAACTTCTACCTCCAAGTCGAAAATAAGCAATAAAAGACTAGAGTGGACATAGGCCTAGCTATGCCGAACCACTACAAATTGTTATGCGTTTTCTTTTCCTTGTTTTCCATTTACTTTCTTCATTTTTTATTCTCTATATAAACTCTTAGGTGTTTGAGACATTTTTGGTACAAACACCGAGCTATAAATATGGTAGAAGCAAAAAATTTGGTATAGTGGAGTTCAAATTGACATACATGACTTACCTTACCCCTAGCCCGATCATATTTTTGACATGGGAAAATAAGCACTAGCCATAGATGTTTGGAAACCGAAACCCAAGGATAAATGACAAATTTTTATGTTATGTTTTTAATACCATTGTGCATATTTCAGGTACCCTAATTTGTTCTACAGGGTAAAATGGTAGTGTGCAATGCAAATCAAGCTAAAGATTCTCAAGTTTATAAGAAAATTATAATGAAAGACAACACATTTGCAGGTTTTCATAAAGAACAAAGCAAGTTTCATAAGATTCAAACCACTTGTTAGAGCTACCGCTATTATATATTAATCAATACATGTTAAGATAAGAGAAGATAAGGCATATGATAATCTCCTTAAGTAAAATAAGTCAGATCTAACACATTATCAGATCAGACCTTTTTAGAGAGAATTTTGAAGACATATGTTGGTGGTAAAACAAGTGATGTAAATGGGATCGATCTCTAGAGTAAAATGACATGCACTATGGAGAGAGAGGGAGAGATGAGGTAAAATGAATGAATTTCTTGTCAAAAAAAGAAAGATTTCAAAGTTACCGCCATTATTTTTCTTTGGGACTGTAGTCTTCTTTTGAAAATAAAATAAATAGATAAATAAATGTTGGAAAGAAGGAGTATAGTCGGTTGTTGATTCTGTATCTTATTAAGTTAGTTGGGTTGGGCCTCTTTTGTATACAAAATTATAAAGATATACAGTGAGTAATAAATATAAATGTTAAAATGTTCAAAAAGTGTTAAGAGGATAGTATAAAAGAACAAATTTTTTTAGGGCCTAAAGGAAAAAGGGCCTAAATGGATGAGGGAACAATGAGCGGCGACAATTATTTTTCCACCTGAATTTAAGATGCACGATTAAGTTTGACACAGATCCGCAGTCAATTTTTCTGGCTCTGTAGCCAATGATCAAGAGGAAATTTAGTTCATTAGGAGAAAACTAAATCCTGACTTTTAAGGTACCTATATGTTAACCTTTTTAGTTGAAAATGTGGAATCACAAACTTTTATTTTTGATAACTACATAAAAAATTAGTTAGGCTATATCCATCTCTATATAATATATACGGTATATACCATTAGATTAGGTCAACTTGTTTGGATTTGTATTTCGTGTAAGGGCCATAAATTAGTATATATAACTTACGACACAAACTCGGAGATAAATTTATATTTTAGGGTTTTTTTAATGCGTGCCCTAAGGGCACATGTTAAAAATGATAGTCATATTGGTAAGTTTAGAACCTTAACATCTGCCCTTAAGGCACATATTAAAGTTATTAAATTTTATTTGGAGAAGACATTAGATAGTTGGCTGAATCAAGATCTTTCTTGAAAAATAGTGAATCATTGAAATAGTTAAAAATGAAAAGTGTAGCTCTTAAGCTAAACAAATATATATTTATTGATTATTATATTCTATCCATATTTATTACTGTTTATGCAATAACCAATCGTTTAGTTTAGTTTTTCATTCTTATTAATTTTAATATACATATTAAAGATATTTATTTTAAATAAATAAAGTTTGTAGTTTGAAAATAGAAGTAATGAATGCATTGTTGAAGGAATGCAAAGTTAGAACATGCTTATCTATTAAAAATTACGATAAAAAAGTGGTAGGATTCAAACTAAGGTTTTAATAGTAATTAGAAGTAAGAAGAGATCTAAAGGAAAAAAGTAAAATGATATTATTAAACTTCATGATTCAATGATGTAATAGATAAAATAAGGATAATGAGATTTCAACTTGCATACTTTCAGATGTAGACCAAATCAATGAGAGTTGAGTAATTCTAAAGTATATTGTACATACCGTGGTTATTGGATTTCGAACTTGGATTCAGTTCCCGCCAAATAAAGGACACTTACAAAGGATTAAGATTTTATATAATATACACTATAAGATTGTAGCATATTCCTGCTCTTAAAGTGTAGGAGGATCACACACCAAAATTGAAATATGCATATTTCGCTAAAATACACATTACAACCATCCACTTAAAAGCTGAAATTCACATTATAATGATCTGCTTAAAAATTAAGTGAAGGAGGATAATTTTAGAAGGACCACAACCAAAATAAATTTTTTATGTGAAGGACATGATGTAGAGGGCACCAACCCAAACAATTTACTATTTTACCCTCTGTAAGCAAACTTGGTAACATACAAAAAAGGCACGAACCTGCTAAGAAATCTACATAAAAATACTACAGTATCATCGAAATAATATTATAGTAGCGAACCATCTGAATTTGTCTCAAATGACGGCATGATTTTTCCATTCAAATTCTAAATGCCAATAAAAAAGGAATAATTATGTAATTGTGTTTTTTTAGGATGAACAAAATTTTATATTATGCCGATAAACGTGGGGCGGCTTATTGATGTGGCCAACGCTGCTGCACTTCTGTTGAGTCTATAATATTTATCAGAAAGTAAATTGTGCTCCCTCAATCGCTTGTCTAACTCCCTGTATAAATTATTCATCTCTGCTTGTTTCCTTTCAAGCTTGGTTTTATAGGGGTGGCCAGATTTCTTCCTTATCTAAATAAATGATTCACACTACTATTACATTCGAAGAAAGATATGTTTAAACAGAGAATCCCATACCTAAGATACAAGGATCGCGTGCTTGAGAAGCCTTCTCCCTTTCTTTTGTCACTTCAGCATCAATAGAAGCAAGCTTTTCTTGTACGCCAAAAGGTGCAGGAGACATAGGCAAGATCGCTTCGTAAGGGGACGAATCTTTTTCCATTGACTTCATATTATCATCCTCAGAGATCATCCGATCCTTGTCCTTCGTGAGGGGACAAATCTTAGAAGCTTCGGTATGGCCACCCTCGTTGCCATCTGATCCTTGTCCTTCGTTGATGTTATCATCCCCGTCGTCGTTGTCATTATCTTCCCCTCTCTTCGACGGCCTCATCTTTGTTATCTTCTTCTTCGGAGTCAGATTCGACTTCAAAGGAAGGAAGTTTAGAAGCGTCGATTTCCTCTTTCTCAGCAACCTCAATACCCTGCTCCATCTTTTTGACTCTATCCATGGCCCTATCAACAAGAGCAGGGTCGAGCAAGTGGAAACTCAAATCTAGGAATTTATCGACATTATTAGCGTAGGCGAGCATTAAGACGTCTTTAAAGGAGTTCATAATGATGCCTTCAAGAGAAGAGTCAAAGAATTGCGACACTCACTGCTTCGCATCAGAAATGGTACCGATAGCCAGTTTGAGGAAGACATTGTTTTTTTCCAGCTTTTCATTTAACGAGGATTATTTAGCTGCCATCCGTCCTTTTTCCTCTTTAGACTCTTTTAGAGTCATTGACAAGGCTAAGTTCTCATCGGCTAGAAGTTGGCAAGCCTTCCTCTCTTCAAAGATAATAGATTCTAACTGAGTGAGAGAAGCTCTCAATAGCTCCAATTCAGTTGTAGTCATACTCTTCTCCGTAGACAAGGAGGAAACTTGATTATTCAAGGCAACGACTTCTTCTCGAAGTTTAAATGTTTCGGTAGAGGCTTTGAACACATTTTCATGCAGGGAGAACCAGCTTTTGGAAATTTGAAAGAAAAGCACAACATAAGCTAAAAGCTTAAGGAAAAACAGGGATAATGATGTTAAGTAGCGTTAAATATACCAGGGGTTGTTGTTCAAGAAGAGATCGATAGTAGCTCTCCAAATCAGAAACAGAGACTCTAGTATCCTCTTATCTTCTTCATTTAGTTCTCTTGCAGGAGCACCTGACAGAAAGCATAGGTCGGCAAAGAAAACTAACTAGATAGAAGGAGAATAATAAAATCTGAGCTTAAGAGGAGTAAAGAAAGTGCCGCTAACGTTTGGGAAGCATTTAACAAAGAAGGACTGATTTTCCCAGTCTCTAAACTTGTTTACTCCCTCGGAGATCAATTTCTCAGGAGGATTGGCCTGGAAGATTTGGTTGTAAAGGTTACCGAGCTTAACCAACCAGACGAGGTGATTAAGAACTTCAGCGTTCAAAGAGGAAAGGCCGACTACAATGCCACCAACTCTAGAGACAAAAGATAAGTTTATATGTTTGTGATAGCTTAATTGGAGAAATTTCAATATGAACTAAGAACTTCAGCAAGAACTCAGGGAAAGGAAGGAACCCACCGTGCCAGACGTGGATTGTAGTATAAGCGAAGAACCCTCGGGTGGGTTGTTGATGGTGTCATTTTTTGCGGGGGGGTTGCTTTCACTCCTATAATCCCAAAGTCATTAAGAATGGCATCAACTTCATTCTGAGTGGATATCAGGGAGCGCTTGGCAGGAGCTTCAGCTCTCTTTGAAGAACTCATGATTCTTCCAGGTGAAAATAATTCAGTTAGAAATTACAGTTTTTTTATGAAGTTAACATTCTTTAAAGGATTGGTAGAAACCTACTGCAACAATTTGAACATCAAACAAAATATGAAACTTCAAATTTTCGAAAGAATGTTAAAGTTAAAAATGAGACTAATTGAGCTTTCGATAGAGTCAAAAGGAAAATAAAAGTTAATTCTTAACAAGCACCTCTCAACAATGTCGAAAGCCCAGATATGAGCATCTACTGAGCTTTCGACAAAGTCGAAAGGGTGGGTTGATGAATATGTTCAATCGGCACTCTTCAAAAATGTCGAAAGCTCAATAGGAACTTTGTTATTAGGAAGGAACAGTTAAAACCAACATAAAAATTTGAACAAAGTATACACTACCAATGTGTAGTAAACAAAAGGAAAGTCCCTTCGACAAGGTCGAAACCCGTTACCTTAGTTTTTCTAAAAGAATGTCAATGTTGTTGAAACATTATATGCCGACTAAGACGAAAGGTTTCGAGTTTGAATTAAGGGAGTTTCGATGATGTTGAAAAAGAGAAGGATTAAACCATTGTCAGTTATAAAAGGTTTCAAAAGAAATAAGGAGTGGGGAGCAGCTTCGAAGGCATAACAACAATATATTTACTTACATGTTTCGACTGAGTTGAGCACAAAAATTTTCAACTAGTCGAAACACTTGATGTGCAATTTATACAAAGTATCATTTCTTTAATCTCCTTTACAAAAATATGTATTTAATTTAAACTAATAAGGAGTAAGTATGTTCTAAAGTTATCAAAACCTTTGCAACAAAATTTATGCTTTCGAAAGAGAGAATTGTAATAACCAACTTCTTTGTAAGGTGTCTGGATATGCTAACACATAAAGTTGCTTTCGAAAAGGTTGATTGCATGTAACTTTAGTTAAAAAAAGCGCCATGCTACCTTTCGACCCCGTCAGAAGAGCTTAAGAAATCAAAATGAAAGTTGCCTCCTTAATCCGGTTCGAAGGAGTACAAAGGTAAATTTATGGCGCTAATTTTTAATTCATACAATTCAAAACTTCTAGGCGAAGCAAGCGAGAAACTCCTTCTTCCCCAAACACGATTTCAATCCAGAAATTAAAAAAAATTTAAACAAATGGATTTAAACACGAATCAATTATTTAAATTGCAAAATCTTAGAGGTAAATGTTTGAATTCTCTTCAAAAACACGATAACATTAAAATCTGAATTGGATGGGTTTAAAATAAGAATGAACAAGAAATATCAATCAAATCAAACTGCAAAATTGAATTGAATGATATTTTCAAACAAATAAGAACTCAAGCAATTTCTAGCAAGTCGAAGCAGAAATAAAAAATCGAAACTGTGAAAGTTAGTGAAATTAAGATCGGTTGCAAAATAAGAAGGGAAAGAATCGTGAAATAAGAAAATAAAAACTTACTTTAAATTTGGATTTCTAATTGTGAGAAGCAAAGACTATTTGAAAATTTGGAAACTTTGATTTTTTCTTGAAGATGATTTCGTTTACAGGTAAATGAAGGAAGAGGAGAGAAGAACGAAATTTATAAGAAAAGTCAGCAAAAACGATGAGCCGTCTGATTAGATTTAAATGGACGATCCAGATTCACGTGGGAATACAGAAAGGCGAGAACATTAAAGGTTTCAAAATGATTGACTTGAAAAGTCAAAGGCATCCCTTCAATGGAGGGGCAAATGTTACACCAAAAAATCCTTTCGACTGTGTAGAAACCATATTGAACAGAAGGAAAAGAAGAACAAGAGAGAAAAACACCAGTAAAACCTTTCAAAGAAGTCGAAGGAATGCAATTGCCAAAGAATAGAAGTATTAGAACCTTTCGAAGGGGTCGAAAGAGTCGAAAGCATGCTTCCGCATCAATGAACACCTTTTGAAATAGGAGCTTCCACAGGCATGAAGACCTGTCGAATAAGTTAAAGAAGTAGCTTTCGAAGACAATGCATAACAACCTTTCAAATGCATGCCAAACCTTTCGAAACCAAAGGTTCCGCCTTCACTAAAGTCATTCAAAAGCAAACCATGATCGGAACAACCCTTTCGAAAGCCAAACCAAGCCTTTCGAACCGGTCGAACCCTTAGATACGCAAGGAAGGTTTCACATCAAGTTGCAAGCGTATGTCTGGAAGCTACGAACAACGTCGAAACCACCACCATTTCGACATCTTCGAAGCCCCGGAAGCTACCTATCGATAGAGTCAAAGGCTCTTACAAAGAAAGATAAAGAAGAGAAGGCACAACCACCCCTTCTGATGAAGATGGAGGCAATTGAGCCCGTTCGTAAGCAACTCAAAGAAGAGCGCAAGAGCTAAAAGAGTTGGAAGGCATCTGAAGCCACCTTTCAACCAGGTCGAAAGCACTGGGTCGAAAGGTGCTGATCTACATCTATAAATAAGACGCAAGGGGTCTGGTTTGGAGATCCGAACTCGGTCAATCTACTCTTGTATTTTCTTAATTCTACAAAGTTGTCAACCCTAATTTGTAGATTGAATAGGGGATATTTGATCAATAAAAGCTTTATCGAGTTGCAAAAGGAAAGTCTTTAATTGATTGCTTTGTTGATTTGGAAGTTTTTATCGGATCTAATCGTGTTTTACAGGTGTCAACCACATCTAAAAGCCACTTCCAACTTGGTCGAAACCATTGCATCTACAAGTAACTTCAGTTAATGACCTCAGGCCACCTTTCGATGAACTTCTACTTTTGAATGGATCGAAACCTTAGCCCAAAATAGTTTTACCTTCAATTCCCAATCCAAACCTAAGAACTTAAGGCTTCAGCTTTCGACAGGGGAGAAACCATCCAAAATTGGTCAATACCTTAAATCTAGGGCCATCTATCAGGCTTCTGCAATTTCTTCGAAAGGACCGTTTTAAAGGTTAATCAAGCTACTCATCTGATTCAAAGACGAATAACAAGGGAAATTAAACCTTTCGACTGAGTCGAAAGGTTAATAACAAGGAAAGCTATCAAAACAAGAACCTATTCGAAAGGATGAACTAAAAGGATTACCTATATCTTTCCTTCTTCACTCAACCAAAAAAAATAAAAACGGTTTAACCTTGTCTTAAAATCAACTTTGGGGTGTTCACAAGTTTTCTTGTTAACATTTCGACGCTAGGAGGAGGGCTTGAACATTCGACTTTGTTGAACATCCAGCACCACTTATTTCTAACCAAGTCTTATTTCAAGATTATCTACTTTTGATCTAACTTTATGGCTGGAAAAATTAAAAGATCTGAGCAGGGATCTTCTGAACCACACATAATTGGATTCTCCCTAGAGGCAGCCAATGATAAAAATATCCAAGAAGAACAACTGTTAAGGATGAAGGCTTTAAGAATCATAAGAAAAATGAAAGTTGAAGCCTATGATCCACTTAAATGGAGTTTAAACCCTTTTCATGTTGGTCCCACCCTAATCTTTGCTTTAGGGTAAAAGAAAAAGGAAAGTGACAATTTATTTAACCAAATAAGAAAACAATCCAACTCTATACCAAAGTCATAATCTATAAAGAGGGAGTAATGGCATGTTATAATGCCTTTGCACACAAATGGGGTCAAGTCACAAGTGGGACAATACCTACATAAGAAACCCAACGAGTCTTAAAGAGAAAACTAATTATTAAAGGGGAAACTCCAGAGCTAAGTAATGTGAGAATTAGAAGCCATTCTCAAGAAACAAGTTTCAAGTCAAGACTTCCTAAAGAGTGCAATCTAACAACATCCATGGAAAATGTCTACTTGCTAACGAAGGATGAGCTCAATTATTGGCCATCGAAGAAAAAGAAGTCAAAATATAAAATAAACTTAGGGGAATCCTACTGTCATTTCCATATGATGAATGGACATAAGACTAACCAATATAGAGCCTAGGAAGGGATAACAATCAGCTTTTTCCGCCAAGGCAAAATTACTGAGTTTGTAAAGAAATATTGAATGAAATCAATAAATAACTACTTTTCTAAAAGAAAATCTATATGGTTGGGAGTGAAATGCTCCTTTTATTTGGACATTAAATTAAACGGTCAAAGCCTATGTCCGCGTCGAGTTGGCCAGGTCAGAGCATCTCCTAGAGGGAGGAGTGTAAGCCTTTGGTTGTGCCACGCTATGGCCAGGTTAAAGCATCGACAAGCCCTTGGTCGCACCTATGGTCAGGTCAAGGCACCTTCTGGAGGGAGGAGTGCAAGCCTTTATCTGCGCCACGCTATGGCCAGGTTAAAGCATCAACAATCCCCTATTCGAGTCATGATATGGCCAGGGCATGACACCTCATAGAGGGAGGAGTGTAAGCCTTTATCCATGCCATTCTGTGGCCAGGTTAAAGCATCGACAAGCCTTTGGCTGTGCCTCTGGTCTAGTTAAGGTGTCTCCTAGAGGGAGGTTGGGTAAGTCCTTGGTTCCAGCCTCTATGAATGAGCTAACCAAGAGCACCAAACAACAATAGACTAGGATGTCCAAGCCCGAGAAAGCGACATATCTACAAAGGACGAAGATGTCCAAGCTCGAGAAGCGGCATATCTACAAGGGATTAAGATGTCCAAGCCCGAGAAGCGACATATCTATAGCAGACTAAGATGTCCAAGCCTGAGAAATGGCACATCAAATGATTGACAAAGATGTCCTAGCTCAAGAAGCAGCTAATCAAATTGCGACAACATAGAAGGCCTAAATGGTTTATATATGTCGAAAAAGACAGAATCTAAGGAGTAGAAGAACTTCATTTATTAATACCCTAACCTAGGTTTCAGGATTCTCAATTTTGAACTTCATCTATTAATACCTGAACCAGAGTTTTGGGTCTTTATTAATCACTTACAGCCTTTATCATACTTGAATTTGGGTTTTAGGACTATTGCTTAACTTCACATTAATGCCCTAATCTGGGCTTGAGATTTCTATTATGGATTCCTGATTATCCATAATTAATGCCTGAATCTGGGTTGAAGATTTCTATCAAAAGATCATTATTATGGGTTTCCGGTTACTATCTACAAAATACTTGAATATGAGTTTCAAATATCTTAATCTCTAATATCATCCACTAATACCCAAATTTGGGTTGCAGGTTTCTAAACTTTCAGATTTTATTCATTAATACTCGAATATGGGTCATGAGATTTCTACTATAAATTTCTAGATAAAGATTTTTGGATTTCTGTTACGTAATCATATTAAACTCTCTATTGATTATTTTCGGAGGATGATTATCTAAAAATATTTATACCCATGGTGATGGATAAAAAATATTGCCAACAAACTTTAGATATTCCAACAATATGGTTAAAGTTAAATTCTTAATTATAGCTCATCATGATCAAAGATGGTTTTCAAGACCTTAAGTCAAATGCCATAACTATTTATTTATTACCATATGAATTGACATAATGATTTGTTAATCTACGCAAATGATATAGATAGACTTCTATATCATTTTTAAGATAACAACTGGAAATATTATTTGCTTTATACTTTTCAGGGAAATTTGAACAATATAAGAAAAATGAAGGATTCAGCAAATAAAGACATTGTGTTACAAGCTATCAAACAACTGTTTCAGAGATAATATTATGGGAGAGAATCACAAATCAGGTGATATTTACAAAATTTACATGATTTACACAACTAATGAAATTATTTACAAGTGTATAAAACAAATATATACATTTCTCAAAGTATGAATTCTTCATAAGTTTTGAGCAGCCTTGCTCAGGTTCTCAACAATCAAAGGGTCTACAATGTGACGGATAGCAATACAAAGAACTTCTTTAAGTTTCTTCTCTTTCTTCCTTATTGTGACGTCCTGGAAATTTGGGGCAATATCAATTTAATAATCTACATTAATAATTAAATTGATTTGATAATATTTTTTAATAATATTTGAATTAATTTAATAATCTCCTTTTAATAAATATTTAACTGATAATTTATCTTTTGAAAAGCTAATTTAAATTGTTTCTATTTATAATATATATATATATATTGGTATATATTATAAATAGATAAGTTTTGTCTTTAGATTTAATAGATAAAGCTATGTTTTCTAATTCTAATATTTTTGATAATTTAGAAATTTAATATTAAGCTATTTGATAAATGACCATATGATTTTAAATTACTCAAGATAAAGTTTAATTTGTTTAAAATGGTTTTAGCCTAGAGTTTAAATTTAAATAAAAAATTTTGTTTTGTTTTCTAAAATATAGCTTGATAAATAAGTATTTATATTTTAAAGAGATAGTTTCTTTTGAAAATTTATTTTTAATTTAATAATGAGTTATATTTAAACAATATTAGTAATGTAATATCTTTACAAATGGATTTTTTTAAATATAAATAGAAATTGTTATTTCAGATTTATTTATATATATGTGTGTACTTTGGAGGAAGCTATAATTGGAAAGATTTAAAAATAAGTCTTTTTAAAATGTTAAATTAAAATAAACCTTATTTATATTAACACAAGTATAAAAATAATAAATAAATTTAACATTTGATAGTGTAAGTTTTAAAATAAAAGAGGGATAAATAAGCACATGTGTTAGGATTAAACATAAGTACATAAGTTAAAAATTCATAACAAATATTGAAACAAAGTACCTAAAGCAAAGAAAAAATAAACAAAGTAAGATGAATATGTTGTAAGATAATATGCAGGCAAGAAGAAATACAAAAGCAAATCAGGTAAGCTATGAAGACTGTAAATAAAATGCAAAGCAAAGTATAAAACAAAATAAACATCAAGTATAAATAGGCAAGTAGCCTGGAGAGTAGGTTCAAGCAAGGAAACAAAAAAACATGTACAAAGCAAGATAAATCTAAATGTAGCCTATTAAGAAAAAAAAAATACAAAGCAAAGAAAATGTAAAAATATCTGAACATAAGATTGTATCAGTAGGAAACATATAGTACGTCCACATTAAATGCTTTCATCTCAGCATAAAACTTATGTCATTTCGAATTGTATAAAATCATTTCAGCCTCCCTAATGCAAAGATTTGGCCAGATAAAACAAAACATAGTGTACCTGCATATGCTTAAACCAGATGCCACCTTCCCCTGAGACTCTTTTATATACATGCCATCTTTTTAGTTCGTTCAAGTCACAATAAACCTAAAATACATACAAGTAGCATTTCTGCTTACAACTGAAGCATCAACAACAAACAAGAAGATTAAGGAAATCAAAGCAAATTACTTTCCATTTTTAAAGTTCAACCTATTTCAGAAAAAGGTGCTCTGTTTATTTTCAAAACTTTGGTGAGTAACACTTTTAAAAATTATTTAAGTTTTAATCTGTTGCTTGCTAATATTGAATGCTTAAATTATTTGTGTGAATCTTTATATATTCCTTTCTCTGGCCAATTGCAAAATAAAATTTCTGCATATTGTATTCCCTGTGAGTAACTTTTAAAATTTAAAATAAACTTTGTTAGCATGCTAGTATGGTTGAATATGTATATATGTGTGTTTCCTGTAAACATAAGTGTATGTCTGGTGAATATGTAGTTATGTGTAGGCTGTGTATAACTGCTCTGTCCTGTTTTTTTTTTCAGGCTCAAATTTCCAATTAAAACCATTACCATTAAATCTAGTTTTAGTTAGGATGCATTTTACAAATCAAAGTTGTATGAATTAACATGGATTAACATTTAAAAACTTAAGCATGTCAAAAATGAAGCCTGTTGCCTCTGAAAATATGAAAACAACTGTGAATGGTAAACAAAGTCAAAACTCAAGCTTTTTGATTTATAAATTCAGTATTATTAATTGAAAACTCTAATCAAAACATGATTTTAAAAATGAAAATTAAGATTTTTAGACTTAGTATAGAAGAGCAGTTTGGGATGATCTTGTTTTCTTAGTTTTAGTGGTCTCTGATGATCCTCTTACTTGTAATGGTTGGGGTCTTTCCTGATGGTAGAGGAATGACCCATGAACCATGGAAAAATGCATGACAATGGAGCAAATCAACGTGGCGCCGGGGGTTTCTCAAGTTTGCCAGCAACCCTAGTTTTGGGTGCCTTGGAGTTTTTGGATCGGTGCAACGTCTCTGAAGCATCGAGCGTTATGGGTTTTTGGGAATGGGTAGGAGGATGTTAGTCGAAGCGGTGGCTGGAGTTTTTAACTCTCTGGGGGTTGAGGCGGCGTGTAGGAGCTGTTGACAGGTCTGGTGGTGGTGGGAGTATGTGGTTCCAGGTTTCGAATTCGAGTTCGATTTCGAATTCGAGTCAAAGGCAAGACTCTGGCGATCGAGGGAAGCAGTATGGGTGATCATTGACTTGGTCGGCGTCGTGGCAACGTTTGGAGATGATCGGAGATGCCATGCACGTGAACGTGCACGAGTTGTGGAACCTGAAGGTTTTGATGGGTGCAGTGTATTTTTGCCTCCGGAAGAACTCGAGTCACTCGAGTACGTGACTCGAAGTAAGGTAGGGGGAGACTCGGAGCAAGCTAGGTTTATTCTCGAGGCAGAGGTTGGTTTTCAGGTTATAATAAACCTGATTTACCCAGGTTTAGATTTGGTCCAAAATTTCTTAAACAGGAATTTATGCTGTGTTTTAAATTTTGTTCAAAATGTCCTAAAGCAGGATTTTAAGCTGTGTTGTAAATTTAAGGGTTAAAATATAAATTCAAATGGAACTTTGAATCAAAGGTTTTATAAATGAATTTAGATTTTAAATCAAGAATTAAAAATCAAGTTTCAAAAGAAAGTTAAAACCAAAGTTTTAAATTCAAAAGGGAACTAATGAATTCAAGATTCTCTTGAATTCAAAATCTAAAATTTAAATCAGATTTTAAACCTAAATATATAGAACCAATTAATAAAATAGTTTTGAAAAGTAAATTTGTTTCAATAAAAATTAACTTGATTTTGAGAATTCTTTTATTAAAGATTTTTAAATGAAAAGTAAATAAATTGTTTCAACTTGAGATTTGAAAGTTAAAATATTAATGTATTTTGGAAATTTAAATTTAAATTAAGATTTAAGTAGTTTAATTTAAAAGATTTTATTATATAAGTTCATATGTAAATAATAAATGTTATTTACATTTATTTAAAAGATTTTAAATTGAATTTAAATTATAGTCATTTTTGAATCTTAAATTCAAATGATATTTAAATTTAAATTTAAAATGTAACGTTAATGAAGTCATTAATAAAGAAATAAATTATCTTAAGAATAATAGGGTAATTAAGGAGTGACTTATGTATTTAAGTTAATAATTTAAATTAATTTATAACTAAAGATCAGTTAAGAAGTAATTTAAGAAATGTTATTAGTTAATGAAGATAATTAACCAAAAATTATTAATTAATTAATATATGTGATTAATTTTGATAATTAATTAGATTAATTAGACAAATCTATTTTAAGTGGTTAAGTGTAATTACTTGAAAAAAGTAATTAAGAGATTAATTACTTATTGTAATTAATTTTGATAAATGATTAATTTAAGTTAATTAATTTAGTTTAATTAATTTAAGAAAATCATTTGATAAATTGATAAGTGTAAATTACTTAGTGTATTCAATGGAGCATAATTACTTGGGAAAGTAATTAAAGTTAATTACTGAACGTAGTTAGTGAAAGATGATGTGTTAATAAAGTAATTTGGATAATTACTTTTGTAATTAGTCAGAGGATTAATTAATAACGATAATTAATTATGGGATAATTAGTTTATTAATATAAGTAATTAATGATGGTTAATTACTGGAATGATATTAATCAAAGGTGATTAATAATTGAATTAAATTAAAGATGAATCATTTAACGTAAATTAATTTAATCAAAGTAATTTAATTTAAATCTAAATTAGAGATCATTAATTAATATAATTAATGATGTCAATTAAGGACTGATTAATTAAGTAATAAGTAATAATGTGGTGATTAATTTATGTAATTAATTATATTTAATTAATATAAATGAAGTAATGAAATGTTTATTACTATGAATGATTTAGGATAATTAATTTGTGAAATTAATTAAAGACTAATTACTTCTTGTAATTAGAAAATGATTAGTCAAAGGTGTTTAATCAAGATGAATATTTAGAGATTAATTAATTAATTTGATTTATAATTAATTATTGGTTATATAAGCAGGATTTATAGATGAAGTAATTAATTTAATTTACTTTAAATTAATTAGAGATTGAAGTAGTTAATTTAATTCATTTTAAATTAATTACAAATGGTATGATTATAAATCATTGCTTATGGATGAATGATATTAATATTTCATTTGATGATTGTGAATTCAGATCTAACATGAATAATATTTATCTGATATGGATGCTTGGTTTAAATATGATAATATTTAGTTATCTGTTTGGATGATAATATTGATTATCTGTTTATGAGATTATCTGTGATTATCTATTGTGATATTATGAATTACCCATCTGAGTGTATTGATTATATTGAATTAAACTGTTAAGACTAAATATACAACTTGGCCTTAAAAGACACGTTTTGGATTTCGATGAGACCGGGATCGGTTGTCCTTATTTGGAACATCCGAAAACCACATCGATTTCAAACTAACGATAGGTCGTGAATCTGAAGTGAAGGCGAAGATTTAGAATGCAAGGGTTATCGTCGTTAACTATGAGGGTGATTCCAAAATGAGTGTAACGAGATAATGCCTTCGGTTTCGTTGGAACCCGGAACGAACTTGTATGGATTGAATGCTTTCAACACATCATCAGGTGGGCGATGAGCATTCTAAGAAATGTATTCTCTAAAGGTAATCGTGACCTCAAGCCTCATCAACCGGGAATGGCTAAAACAGGGGAGGTGCAGCAAGGTTAGGTGGGTCATGCCCAAGCAGGACAAGGATATTCCCCTGTCTAGATGTCCCTTATTTTCGGCTGTGTGGGCGGTTGATTGCAACAACTGCCGGGGTTTATCTTGTTCGGGACTGTTCAGTAAGGAATGGTTCCGGCCTTGTGTTGCAGGGGGTCGGGAGTGATCCACGGTACGTTGATCTAGGCCACGTACTGTGACGGGCGGTACCCCAGTAGCCCTGCCATTATATGGAATCCACAATCCAATAAGTGCCAACGGTTTTGATTGTATTACCCACTTTTGTGGCTAGTAGCTGGAATTTAATGAATGCAACAATTTCGGCTATATTCTATTTACTTGAAAACCCTAGACCTATTATAATATCACAGAATTTCCTATCAAATGTTTTGGTTAGCATAAGGTAAAAACTTACCCATGTTTATTTGTAGGAAGTCTTACGTGATACCTTTTGTTTTCAAAAGATTTTCAAAGTTAAGCAATCTTTAACCTGTTACTCACACCAGACCCATATCTGACCCGAAGTTTATTTTTGTTTTTCATAAACTCTCGGGTACCCAAATTTTTTTACGGGTAGCCAAGGGATTCAGGTTAGCTTTGATGAATTCTGAAGGAGCAATGGAGCAGGTGGCTTCAGCGTTGTAGACATATATATATAGTTCCGCTGTGTTGGTATCTCTGAGTCGTATTGATTGAGTTGTTTGTGTTGAGTTGTATTAACTAGACAGGTGTCTATAACTGTCTAGTACGTGGTGTATTATCTATATAACTCTGATTGATGTTGTATATTATGTAAATACTTATGTGATTATTATAATTTATTCGTTCCGCTGTGAGATTCTGATGTTGTTGTTCTTTCTTCTCTATCTTTTCTATTTTCTCATCCCTTTCTTTCTTCAAGACGAAACGGTTTTCTTGGCGTAGGAATCCGGGTCATCACACTTATCCTGTCCGCATCATCAATCGCATCGATATTAATTTTCAAAGCATGATTAAAAGCTCTGTTTGCGCCTCTAAGGTTCTTATTTTCCCTTTCGAATTCAGCATTGCGCTTGAAAAGGAGATAGCATTCGAGTTTCTGAATTTTAGCAGCATATTCATTTATGTGCGGTGAATATTTAGCTTTATGTTGTTCATCAACATATTTCATCATTTCAAAGTTAACTTTCCTACACCACTCGTCCACTACCTTCTAACCTAAGCCTGGAGGAGGATTTGTTGTAGTAGAAATTTCGGAGCAGCAAGGGAAGTGGATCTTGTAAACTTAGCAGCCGGTGGAGTCGCATGAGAAACGAGTAAGTCAATACTCGAAATATTATCTCCCATAATAAATTCTAACGAGTTGCACTGAGCCTGACCATCCTTCAATTTCATCTCTAAATCGCTAATCTGTTAGGAAGCTTGGACTTTTTATGATCGAAGTCAATTGAAGGATTAGCCTTAACTTGACGCTTTACAGCGGAAATCATTTCATTTTTACTGTTGACATCAGCTTCTAAACTGGCAATTTGATTCTTAAGATTTCTGACAATAGTTTTCTAAAGTTAGAATCTTTTGTGCCGCCTTAAAGCTTTGGCATTGCCGTGAAAACGAGCAAGTAAAATATCTTCGAGAAGTTTAATCTTTTCAAGTTTCGCTAACAGCTTATCCTTAAGGTTAATAAAGCAAGATGCTGAATCTAATGAAAGAGGTGCCATGGATAATTGTAGCTCCTATTTAAATAGAAAAGAAAAAAATAAAGTCAAAACCAAAATGAACAATTTCTTTATTACCGCGATAAATGATTACAACTTAGATAACAATGAATTAAAAGAGTACAATTGAATACGTACTTTACATCTAAAGTTGAGAAATTGCAATTCTAACTTTATTTAATGAATTGGTGGAAAGTATAACGGTCAAATAGAAAGTAATATTGACTCCTTCTGGGGGTAATAACTAGTGCATATTTACTGTAGTCCCATTCCCTGGCAAGTGGACTATCATGTTTGCATATCAGCTTAGTGTGGAATGTCCAAATGTCTGTGAGTATTTTCTCCTTTTTCTCAGCAAGAAAATCAAAGCGAAGACGAGGGTGTTCCATGTAAGTTCTTTGTAAATATCTAAGAAAACAATATCTTGCCAATTTTGAAGATTTTAAAATTAGTGCCTTTTCGAGGTAAAATCTTCTCTATTTAACATATTGACTTAAGTAATCTCTAGAGACAAGATTGCTTGAGGAACATTCTCTCTGTGATAACATAATAAAATTTAGCTAAGTATAAAAGAAGACTAAAACAAATATTTACAAATCAATGTTATTACATATTCACAATCATTCATCTGGTTCATACAAAATTGACTTAGTAAATAATTCTGAAATAAATTTGTCCTTATAAAACTTGATTTTTTTAGAAGGGAAGGCCTTAGGGAATTGATCCAACTCGAGGCAAGTTTCAACATGCTCTGGGATGCGGGCCAGATACGAATCCATCCAAGTATTTTTATGTAAATGCCTAAGTAAATCCCCACTAAAATCACCTAAATATGAGAGCTCAACAGTCGAGTGTCTACAATAGGCCTTGTATAAGAAATTAACTAAATTGTCCCTCTCCTTAATCAACTTCCAGAATAGGGTAATCAGTTCCCAGTTCTCTTTCAAAAGAGCATCATATCGAAGGCTCGCTCTCCTTAGCCATGCGGCAACTTATTGATGTTTAAAGGATGCCAACACTGCCGTACTGCTATTGAGTCAATAATATTTATCAAAAAGTATATTGTGTTCCCTTAATTGCTTGCCTAACTCCCTATATAAATTATTTATCTCTACTTGTTTCCTATCAAGCTTAGTTTCATAAGGTGGATAGATCTCTTCCTTATCTAAATAAATGATTCACACTATTATTATCTTCAAAGCAAAAGGGTTTAAATAGAGAATCCCATACCTGAGATATCGGAATCGATACTTGAGAAGCTTGCTCCCTTTCTTTTGGCACTTTAGCATCAATAGAAGCAAGCACTTCTTGTAGATCGGAAAGTGCAGGAGACTTAGGTGGAATCGCTTCATGAGGAGATGAATCGTTTCCAGTGGACTTTGTATTATCATCCTCGTCTTTCTCAGAAGCTTCAGTATGGCCACTCTCATTGCCATTTCATCCTTGTCCACCGTTGATGTTATCATCCCCATCATCATTACCTCCCCCTTCTCTTCGAAGACATCATCTTTGTCATCTTCTTCTTTGGAGTCAGATTCGACTTCAAAGGAAGGAAATTCAAAGGAAAGAAGTTTAGAAGCGTTGATTTCCTCCCTCTCAACAACCTCAATCCCCTGCTCCATCTTTTTGACTCTATCCATGACCCTATCAACAAGAGCTTGGTCGAGCGAGGAGAAACTCAAATCTAGGAATTTATCAACATCATCGGCGTAGGTGAGCATTAAGGCATTTTCAAAGGAGTTTATAATTATTTCTTCAAGAGACGAGTCAAGGAATTACGACACTCGCTGCTTCGCATCAGAAATAGTGCCGATAGCCAGTTTAAGGGAGGCCTTGTTTTTTTCAACTTTTTCTTTAACAAAGATTGTTTAGCTGCCATCTATCCTTTTTCCTCTTCAGACTCTTTTAGAGTTGTTGATAATGCTAAGTTCTCATCGGCTATAAGTTGGCGAGCCTTCCTCTCTTCCAAGATAATAGATTCCGACTTAGCGAGAGAAGCTCTTAATCGCTCTAATTCATTTGTAGTCTCGATCTTATCAACGGACAAGGGGTAAACTTGATTATTCAAAGCAGTGGCTTCCTCTCAAAGTTTAGATGTTTCGGTAAAGGATTTGGATGCATTTCTGTGCAGGGAGAACCCGCTTTTGGAAATCTGAAAGAAAAGCACAACATAAGTTAAAAGCTTAAAGAAAAACAAGGATAATAATGTTAAGTAACGTTAAATATACTAGGAGTTATTGTTCAACCAGAGACCGATAGTGGCTCTCCAAATCAGAAACAGAGGATGGTGGCTAAGTTGAAGTGAATGACAGAGAATTTAGAATAGAATGGATCATCTTCTCGAAGTCACTTGGAGGTGTCGAAGTTGATGGTCCCGGAAGATTTAGCACTTGAGTAGGGGTTGAAGTCCCCAATGCCTTTTGCATCTACTCGATTACACTCGAAGAGCTGGAGATAACGATGCGAGGGAGAGGATCGACTTTGGTAGGAGTTTCGTCAGGAAAGACATGAGGAGCTTCGACGGTCGGACTCTTTAGAAACTCCCCAACATTAATAGATTCATCCTATTCTAGTATTGGAGAATCAGGAACTTCAACCACTTTAAATCTCTTTGGGCGTGTGTAACAACCCAGAATTTTTGACAGCATAGTTTAATAAATATTTAATCTATTTAAATTAAATATAAGCTTATCAATGTCTAACTTGATGAGATTTTGGATATTTAATAGTTATATATTTTATAAAAGAAGTTTTGATTTGAGAAATTTTAAAATTCAATACTTCAAAACCATTTAAAACAAAATCTGCCTTATTCAATAGAATCAAATCAAAGATTCATTATTTGATATCTGATAAAATACATATGAATACAATTTTGGTTTTTAAAATGATAAGTTTTAAAATAAACAAACATGGAAATATTAAACATAAACATGGGAGTGCAAAACAATATAGGTATAAACATACAAAATTAGTATAAAACACAATTATAATTATAAGATGTAATCAAAGTAATATAAATTTACAAATATAAATTATAATTTGAAATATATAAAAACAAATATTTTAGTCAAACAATGATCTTCAAAATTCAAAATTGTACAACACAACATCCTTAATAAAAATGTTAAAAAAAAATCATATAAACATGTATTCAAATTTCATATAAAATATAACTAACAATATAAATAAACAAAAATGCTAACAATAACTTTTAGGAAATCATATCAGAAAGTTTGAAAATATAACTTGTATATGCAAGTGGAACAATGCAAAGAAACAAGACAAGTTATACTTAACAAATGAAAACATTCAGGCATAAGAAAAACAAAGTCCACTTCAATATAAAACAAGTTTTCACTTCAAAGATAATAAAAAAAAAATTAAAATATGTATCTTGCAAAACCTGTGTCTTATGTAGTATGCTTGGCCGAAATAATGATACATATCTTTATACAAATAGCAACTGTCAGTAAACAATTAATTATATGCTATCATAATTAAAAACATAAGCATTTATTAGCATAACATATTGTTTAAATAAGTACATACAGCCGAGATCAATATCATTTCATAATTGCAGTAAAATTTAATACCAATTTCTTGTTTGGTCAAAAATGGTGGCTGTACACTTATCTTCTGTTTGTATTCAAGCATTTATATATATCCACCTTTCTATTATCAGTTTCATTTTATACAAACCTAAACTTAAAAACCTGGGAAACAATCTATTGGCTTTGCAAACAAAACTTAAACTAAAAGAAGAAAAACTGAAAACAAACAAAGAAAAAGAGAAACAGAGAAAAAGAAACAAAGAAGGGTTTCAGGAAAGTTTCACCTACAAGTGTTTTCTTCAACATCTTCTGTTCAAATTTGATCAAGTGAGTAAACGAACTAATTTCAACTTTAGTTTATATATTTGCTTATTAATGATATGTGTTGATATAGTTAACATACTGTTCTGTGTATGTTTGTTTGCACTGGAAGCTTACATGGTTGTTTTGATTACTTCAAGTTTTGTACAAAGTAAAGCAAATAAATTTACAAAACATATTTATATAGCCATTTGAATGTGGTAGTGAGATAATTCAAGTTTGTTTATATGAAAACAAAGCCTGCAAAACATGTTTAAAGTTTAACAGTATGATGTTAACTCTGTATTTCAAACTACAGGTTAAAAAGAAAATCAAAGTTTAAAATTCAAATGTTGAAATTTGTAAATCTAATATCATATTTAGTTTTCATAAACATAATTATGATTTTTAACATTAAAAACTTGATTTTTAAGCAAGGATCGAAAGAGCAGTTTTAAATTGAATCGAAAATGGATTTTTGTCAATTTTAGGAGATTTAGCTAATTTTCATCTCTGTAAATTTACAGGAAGTAAGTTTGTAAACCTTTTGATTCGAGAAAAATGTTAAATTATTTTTCGAATGCAAGTATTTTGAGTTTGAATCAAGAATAGGGTTTAAGCTCCTGTTTTTCCAATGCTCTGTAAAAATTAGTTTTCGGCATCATCATGAAGCCGAGTGTAGTGCGACTTAAGGTGGAGTTAGAGAGTGATGTAAGTGACGTTCAGGTGAATTTTCATCACCTCCGGTGATGTGTGGTGGCCGCGCGTTTGATTTGACAGTGGAGTGCTGTCGTATATTCAAGCTACAGGTCATATTTTTATTTTCAACTTGAAATCGAAATCTGGGTTTAAATTTTGAGTCTAAGGGTGTTTTGTGGTTTGTGGGGATGGACGTGAGTCGCCATAGGAGAGGCGCACCACCGTGCACGTGCACGGTGGTGATCAGTGCCGTGATTTTGGGTTTTTGGGTTATCGCGTGGGGGTTGCTCGAGACATTTGTGAGGTCGCTTCGAGTGTTCCCGTGGTTCCCTCCGAGTCGCGTACGAGAGTAGCTACAGCAGTTCGTTTACAACTTTATAAAAAAAATGATGAAATGAGAATAAACTGGGGAGAAGAAGAAAGGGGATGCGAGAGTGATACGGGAGAGCGACGAGGGAAACTCGAATTTTTCTCGAGTAAGGAACGATGCGTCTCGGTGCTTTCAAATGGACTTGTACTGATTTTTGTACAGGTATATAACTAAATTAATTAAACAATTGTTAATTAATTAAGTTAGTATTTTAATTAAAGATTGATTTGGGTAGATATGTAAGGAATAGGTGATTAACAGTTAGTAGCTAGAAGGTTAATTAATTTTTATTTGAATTTTTTATTGAGTTTGGGATTAAAATGCAATCACATGTTAAATCAATTTAAATCTTAAGGAATGTTAGTATCTCACTTAAAAGTTAATTAACAAATGATAATTAACTTAAGTGATTAATTAAAGATAAATTAATTAATTAAATCAATAATAATTAGTTAATTAAAGTAATTTGTAATTAATTTTTAATAAGTAAGTCAATAATTAACAAGAATCAATCAACTAATTAACTAAGAAATTTAGTATTAGTTAATGAATAAAAGTTAATTAATTAATTGAAGATTAGCTGATTAATAAATAATTAATTAATTATTCATTAATTAGTTAATTAATCAGTAATCAATTAAATAAAATAAAATAGTTTATTCTTAAACAAATAATTTAGTTAAGTAAAACCAAACTGTTTGGTATGCATTGATAATTATGTTTGATTGACTTTGATATCTGTGATGATTTTTCTGTGATATGTTGTTATATATAATGAATATCTGTAATAACTGTATATGATTTATCCGACATATCTGTTATGTTACTTCTGATATGTAATTAAACTGTTAAGTTAAATAGACAACTTGGCCCTTAAAATGGCGTTTGGATCCGATGAGACCGGGATCAGAAGAATCAATCTTGATTCTCCGAAAACCACATCGATCCAAATTAAACGATAGGTCGTAACTTATCAGATGGAGATCGAGATGGTGTTCCAGAATGCAAGGGTTATCGTCGTTAACTCTAAGGGTGATTCCAAAATGAGTGTAACGAGATAATGCCTTCGGTTTCGTTCGAACCCGGAACGAACTTGTATGGATTGAATGCTTTCAACACATCGTCAAGCGGACGATGAGCATTCTAAGTGATATGTTCTTTAAAGGTAATCGTAGCCTCAAGCCTCATCAACCGGGAATGGCTAAAACAGGGGAGATGCAGCAAGGTTAGGTGGGTCATGCCCAAGCAGGACAAGATTTCCCCTGTCTAGATGTCCCTTTTTATTTCGGCTTTGTGGGCAGTTATTGGCCACAACTGCGGGGTTATCTTGTTCGGAACTGTTCAGTAAGAAATGGTTCCGGCCTTGTGTTGCAGGGGATGAAGGGAGTAATCCTCGGTACGGTTATCTAGGCCCCGTATTGTGACGGGCGGTACCCCAGTAGCCCTGCCATTGTTGGAAATCCATTTACCCTACGAGACCATACGGTTTTGATTTGTATTACCCACTTTCGTGGCTAGTAGCTGGAATTTAATCATGTAACAATTTCGGCTATTTTCTATTTACTTGAAAACCCTAGACACTATTATAATATCACAGAATTTCCTATAAAATGTTTTGGTTAGCGTAAGGTAAAAACTTACCCGTATTTATTTGTGGGGAGTCTTACATGATACCTTTATTTTCAAATGATTTTCAAAGTTAAGCAACTTTAACCTGTTTACTCATACCAGACCCATGTCTGACCCGGAGTTTATATTTTGTGTTTTCATAAACTCTTGGGTACTCAAATTTTTACGAGTAGCCAAGTGATAGGTATTGGAAGTGTTGATTTTCTGGAAGAGCTATTTTGGGGAGAAGACCAGACGTATGTATATATATATGTAGTTCCGCTGTGTAGTTAGTCTATGCTGTATTTTGGATGTATGTATGGACATATATGTATATGACAGTCCTGTTATGTGATATTTTATGACTCTGATGTATGTATAACTATGTAATAGTTATGTGATGTATTATATTTTGTTCCATTCCGCTGTGAGATTCTGATGTTTTTGTTCTTTCTTTCTATTCTTTTCTATTTCTATCCCTTTCTTTCTTAATGATGAAACGTCTTTCTGGGGTTGAGAAAGGCGGGTCGTCACAGTTGGTATCGGAGCGCTAGGTAAAGCGAGTACTTAGGCTCTTGTGTTATATTTCTCTTGAGAGTGCGTATTTGTATTTTCATATAATATTATATATATCTAATCCTATAGGAGGGGTGACCAAATTAGACTCTATTTGTAAGGACTTAAAGATCTCTTATCTATCCCATAGTTTTTCTTGTGACCCGTTTGTGTTGAATTTTAAGGGATTTGATCTTATTTTGGGTATGGATTGGCTGGATAAGTATAAAGACGTTTTGAATTGTGATGAGAGAACAGTTTCGTTGGAAACTGATCTGGGTAGAATTGCCAGAGTGTCGTGTGATAATTCTGGAATTCACTTGAGCAGTCTTCTACATGGAATGGAGACATCTGAAGAGAGTGTTGAAGACATCGATGTGGTTCATGATTTTGCTGATGTTTTTGAAGAAGTTAAGTGTTTGCCACCACATCGAGAAATAGAGTTTCGTATTGATTTGATTCCAGGAGCTGTGCCAGTGATTCAACCCAGTAGGAGAATGGCTCCCAGGGAAAGAGAAGAGTTGATTAAGCAGACACAGGATCTTTTAGAGAAAGGATTGATTAGACCTAGTTTTTCTTGTTGGGGTTCAGTGGCAGTGTTTGTGACCAAATCGGATGGATCACTGAGGTTCTATGTGGATTATCGAGAATTGAACAAAGTGACTATCCGTAATAAATATCCTCTTCCTCGCATCGATGATCTTTTTGACCAGTTGCATGGTGCTTCTATCTTTTCTCAATTGGATCTAGCTTCAGGTTTCCACCAGTTGAGGGTAGCTGAGGACAGTATTCCCTTGACTGCATTTAGGGGACCGAATTGTTTCTATGAGTGGTTGGTTATGCCATTCGGATTAACCAATGCTCCTGCCTACTTCGTTGACCTCATGAACCGAGTCTTTAGGGATCTGTTGAATAAGTTTGTGCTGGTATTCATTGATGATATCTTGGTCTATTCCAAATCCGAAGAAGAGCACAGGGAACATTTGAGGATTGTATTGGAGACTCTGAGGAAGAATATGCTGAAGGCGAAATTTTCGAAGTGCCATTTCTGGAAATCAGAAGTTAAATTTTTAGGGCACATTGTTTCGGGTGAAGGCATTTCTGTAGACCCAGCGAAAGTTGAAACTATTCTTGAATGGAAACAGCCAGAGACACCGACGGAAGTTCGCAGTTTTCTAGGATTGGCTGGCTACTACAGGAGATTTATTAGAGATTATTCCAAGATTTCTTCGCATCTGACTAAGCTGACCAGGAAAGGAGCGAAATTCAAGTGGACACCTCAGTGTGAAGAAGCTTTTCAGGAATTGAAGATAAGGCTCACTAGTGCACCCGTACTTGCTATTCCGGATGGGAAGAGCAAATTCGAGGTTTATAGTGATGCTTGTATTGTTGGTTTGGGAGCAGTTCTGATGCAGAACGGAAGGGTTATTGCGTATGCTAGTCGACAGTTAAAGCCTCATGAGAAAAACTATGCTACGCATGATCTTGAGTTGCTGGCCATTGTTTTTGCTCTGAAGATTTGGAGGCATTATCTTTTAGGAGAGAAATTCGAATTGTTCACGGATCACAAACCGTTGAAATATCTATTCTCTCAAAAAGACCTTAATCTGAGACAGCAGCGGTGGGTTGAGTTTCTTGCATCTTATGATCTGGATATTCTGTACACTCCGGGGAAAGCGAATGTCGTAGCTGATGCTCTCAGTAGGAACGCGGTTTTATCTCTTCTGGAAGTGGTTCCATCTCTTATTGAAAGGATATCAAGCAAGCAAGAATCTGATAAGATGTTGAGGAGGATCATCAAGAGAGTCAGGAAAGGTCAGTGTCTTAGTTTTGACATTGATGACCGAGGAACACTAAGGATCAATGGGAGAATCTGTGTTCCAAATGATAAGGAGTTGAGACAGGAAGTGTTGTTTGAAAGTCATTGTTCCAAATTGAATATTCATCCTGGAATTTCGAAGATGTATAAAGACATGAGGAGAGCTTTCTGGTGGCCGAATATGAAGAAGGATATTGCTAGATTTGTGAACAGTTGCGCCATTTGTCAGCAAGTTAAGGATGATCAACAGAAATCTGCCAGGTTATTGCAACCCCTGGAAATTCCGAATTGGAAATGGGAAATGATCTCGATGGATTTTTATCGATGGTTTTCCTAGAACCAGGAAAGGAAATGACGGTATATGGGTTATTGTAGATCGTTTAACTAAGAATGCCCATTTTATACCAGTTAAGGCAACCCGTACTGCAGTTTCTTTGGCAGAAATTTTCCTGAAGGAGATAGTTCAATTGCATGGTGTTCCAGTCAGCATAGTAAGTGACCGTGATCCTATTTTCACTAGAAAATTTTGGGAAGCTCTGCAATCAGCAATGGGAACAGATTTGAGATTGAGTACAGCCTATCATCCTCAAACGGACGGACAGACAGAGAGGCTGAATCGTATTCTTGAAGATATGCTACGGGCTTGTATTTTAGATTTTGGAGGATCTTGGGAGGACCATCTTCATTTAGTGGAATTTTCTTATAATAACAGTTATCAAGCAAGTATTAAGATGGCTCCTTATGAAGCTTTATACAGAAGACCGTGTAGATCTCCATCCTGTTGGATTGAATCGAAGGATCGTCTTGTGCTCGGACCCGATCTTATTCGAGAAGCTTCTGCGAAGGTTGAGCTTATCAAGAAAAGGATGAAAGCTGCTCAAGATCGTCAGAAGAAATATGCGGATAGAAGACGAAGGCCATCGGAATTTGAGATCGGAGACTTGGTTTTTGTTAAAGTTTCCCCAATTAAAGGTGCTATAAGATTCGGAAAGACGGAAAAACTTGCTCCGAGATACATTGGACCATTTTGAGTGTTAGAGAGAATTGGAACTGTGGCCTACAGGATTGAATTACCAGAACGGATGTCTGGGATTCACAATGTGTTTCATGTATCGCATTTAAGGAAATTTGTTCATGATCCCTCACTGGTTGTAGAACCGGTAATTCAAGAAGATTTGGAAGTGGAACCCAATTTAACTGTAGTCAGAAATCCAGTTCAGATTGTGGACCGAGACGAGAAGCAACTCAGAAACAAAGTGGTGAAACTCGTCAAGGTGCAATGGAGTGAGGACCCCAGAGATTGTACCTGGGAAACTCTCGATAGTTTTAGGAGTGCTTATCCGGATTTATGCTCGGATAACTAGTGTTGTTTGTTAGCATAGACTGTTTGTTTGTTTGCTATTATATGAATGATATGTATGTTTGGATGATTAATATAAAAGCTTTTGAATTTACAGTTGTTTAAATTTCGGGGACGAAATTCTTTTAAGGGGGAAGGAATGTAACAACCCGGAATTTTTGACAGCATATTTTAATAAATATTTAATCTAATTTAAATTAAATATAAGCTTGTCAATGTTTAACTTGATGAGATTTTGGATATTTAATAGTTATATATTTTATAAAAGAAGTTTTGATTTGAGAAATTTTAAAATTCAATACTTCAAAACCATTTAAAACAAAATTTGCCTTATTCAATAGAATCAAATCAAAGATTCATTATTTGATATCTGATAAAATACATATGAATACAATTTTGGTTTTTAAAATGATAAGTTTTAAAATAAACAAACATGGAAATATTAAACATAAACATGGGAGTGCAAAACAATATAGGTATAAACATACAAAATTAGTATAAAACACAATTATAATTATAAGATGTAATCAAAGTAATATAAATTTACAAATATAAATTATAATTTGAAATATATAAAAACAAGTATTTTAGTCAAACAATAATCTTCAAAATTCAAAATTGTACAACACAACTTCCTTAATAAAAATGTTAAAAAAAATCATATGAACAAGTATTCAAATTTCATATAAAATATAACTAACAATAGAAATAAATAAAAATGCTAACAATAACTTTTAGGAAATCATATCAGAAAGTTTGAAAATATAACTTGTATATGCAAGTGGAACAATGCAAAGAAACAAGACAAGTTATACTTAACAAATGAAAACATTCAGGCATAAGAAAAACAAAGTCCACTTCAATATAAAACAAGTTTTCACTTCAAAGATAAAAAAAAAAATTAAAATATGTATCTTGCAAAACCTGTGTCTTATGTAGTATGCTTGGCCGAAATAATGATACATATCTTTGTACAAATAGCAACTGTCAGTAAACAATTAATTATATGCTATCATAATTAAAAACATAAGCATTTATTAGCATAACATATTGTTTAAATAAGTACATACAACCGAGATCAATATCATTTCATAATTGCAGTAAAATTTAATACCAATTTCTTGTTTGGTCAAAAATGGTGGCTGTACACTTATCTTCTGTTTGTGTTCAAGCATTTATATATATCCACCTTTCTATTATCAGTTTCATTTTATACAAACCTAAACTTAAAAACCTGGGAAATAATCAATTGGCTTTGCAAACAAAACTTAAACTAAAAGAAGAAAAACTGAAAACAAACAAAGAAAAAGAGAAATAGAGAAAAAGAAACGAAGAAGGGTTTCAGGAAAGTTTCACCTACAAGTGTTTTCTTCAACATCTTCTGTTCAAATTTGATCAAGTGAGTAAACGAACTAATTTCAACTTTAGTTTATATATTTGCTTATTAATGATATATGTTGATATAGTTAACATACTGTTCTGTGTATGTTTGTTTGCACTGGAAGCTTACATGGTTGTTTTGATTACTTCAAGTTTTGTACAAAATAAAGCAAATAAATTTACAAAACATATTTATATAGCCATTTGAATGTGGTAGTGAGATAATTCAAGTTTGTTTATATGAAAACAAAGCCTGCAAAACATGTTTAAAGTTTAACAGTATGATATTAACTCTGTATTTCAAACTACAGATTAAAAAGAAGATCAAAGTTTAAAATTCAAATGTTGAAATTTGTAAATCCAATATCAAATTTAGTTTTCATAAACATAATTATGATTTTTAACATAAAAATCTTGATTTTTAAGCAAGGATCGAAAGAGCAGTTTTAAATTGAATCGAAAATGGATTTTTGTCAATTTTAGGAGATTTAGCTAATTTTAATCTCTGTAAATTTACAGGAAGTAAGTTTGTAAACCTTTTGATTCGAGAAAAATGCTAAATTATTTTTCGAATGCAAGTATTTTGAGTTTGAATCAAGAATAAGGTTTAAGCTCCTGTTTTTCCAATGCTCTGTAAAAATTAGTTTTCGGCATCATCATGAAGCCGAGTGTAGTGCGACTTTAGGTGGAGTTAGAGAGTGATGTGAGTGACGTTCAGGTGAATTTTCATCACCTCCGGTGATGTGTGGTGGCCGCGCGTTTGATTTGACAGTGGAGTGCTGTCGTATATTCAAGCTACAGGTCATATTTTTATTTTCAACTTGAAATCGAAATCTGGGTTTAAATTTCGAGTCTAAGGGTGTTTTGTGGTTTGTGGGGATGGACGTGAGTCGCCATAGGAGAGGCGCACCACCGTGCACGCGCACGGTGGTGATCAGTGCCGTGATTTTGGGTTTTTGGGTTATCGCGTGCGGGTTGCTCGAGACATTTGTGAGGTCGCTTCGAGTGTTCCTGTGGTTCCCTCCGAGTCGCGTACGAGAGTAGCTACAACAGTTCGTTTACAACTTTATAAAAAAAAGATGAAATGAGAATAAACTGGGGAGAAGAAGAAAGGGGATGCGAGAGTGATACAGGAGAGCGACGAGGGAAACTCGAGTTTTTCTCGAGTAAGGAACGATGCGTCTCGGTGCTTTCAAATGGACTTGTACTGATTTTTGTACAGGTATATAACTAAATTAATTAAACAATTGTTAGTTAATTAAGTTAGTATTTTAATTAAAGATTGATTGGGTAGATATGTAAGGAATAGGTGATTAACAGTTAGTAGCTAGAAGGTTAATTAATTTTTATTTGAATTTTTTATTGAGTTTGGAATTAAAATGTAATCACATGTTAAATCAATCTAAATCTTAAGGAATACTAGTATCTCACTTAAAAGTTAATTAACAAATGATAATTAACTTAAGTGATTAATTAAAGATAAATTAATTAATTAAATCAATAATAATTAGTTAATTAAAGTAATTTGTAATTAATTTTTAATAAGTAAGTTAATAATTAACAAGAATCAATCAACTAATTAACTAAGAAATTTAGTATTAGTTAATGAATAAAAGTTAATTAAGTAATTGAAGATTAGTTGATTAATAAATAATTAATTATTCATTAATTAGTTAATTAATCAGTAATCAATTAAATAAAATAAAATAGTTTATTCTTAAACAAATAATTTAGTTAAGTAAAACCAAACTGTTTGGTATGCATTGATAATTATGTTTGATTGACTTTGATATCTGTGATGATTTTTCTGTGATAGGTTGTTATATATTATGAATATCTGTAATAACTGTATATGATTTATCTGATATATCTGTTATGTTACTTCTGATATGTAATTAAACTGTTAAGTTAAATAGACAACTTGGCCCTTAAAATGGCGTTTGGATCCGATGAGACCGGGATCGGAAGAATCAATCTTGATTCTCCGAAAACCACATCGATCCAAATTAAACGATAGGTCGTAACTTATCAGATGGAGATTGAGATGGTGTTCCAGAATGCAAGGGTTATCGTCGTTAACTCTGAGGGTGATTCCAAAATGAGTGTAACGAGATAATGCCTTCGGTTTCGTTCGAACTCGGAACGAACTTGTATGGATTGAATGCTTTCAACACATCGTCAGGCAGACGATGGGCATTCTAAGTGATATGTTCTTTAAAGGTAATCGTAGCCTCAAGCCTCATCAACCGGGAATGGCTAAAACAGGGGAGATGCAGCACGGTTAGGTGGGTCATGCCCAAGCAGGACAAGATTTTCCCCTGTCTAGATGTCCCTTTTTATTTCGGCTTTGTGGGCAGTTGTTGGCCACAACCGCGGGGTTATCTTGTTCGGAACTGTTCAGTAAGGAATGGTTCTGGCCTTGTGTTGCAGGGGATGAAGGGAGTAATCCTTGGTACGGTGATCTAGGCCCCGTACTGTGACGGGCGGTACCCCAGTAGCCCTGCCATTGTTGGAAATCCATTTACCCTACGAGACCCTACGGTTTTGATTTGTATTACCCACTTTCGTGGCTAGTAGCTGGAATTTAATCATGTAACAATTTCGGCTATTTTCTATTTACTTGAAAACCCTAGACACTATTATAATATCACAGAATTTCCTATAAAATGTTTTGGTTAGCGTAAGGTAAAAACTTACCCGTATTTATTTGTGGGGAGTCTTACGTGATACCTTTATTTTCAAATGATTTTCAAAGTTAAGCAACTTTAACCTGTTTACTCATACCAGACCCATGTCTGACCCGGAGTTTATATTTTGTGTTTTCATAAACTCTTGGGTACTCAAATTTTTACGAGTAGCCAAGTGATAGGTATTGGAAGTGCTGATTTTCTAAAAGAGCTATTTTGGGGAGAAGACCAGACGTATGTATATATATATGTAGTTCCGCTGTGTAGTTAGTCTATGCTGTATTTTGGATGTATGTATGGACATATATGTATATGACAGTCCTGTTATGTGATATTTTATGACTCTGATGTATGTATAACTATGTAATAGTTATGTGATGTATTATATTTTGTTCCATTCCGCTGTGAGATTCTGATGTTGTTGTTCTTTCTTTCTATTCTTTTCTATTTCTATCCCTTTCTTTCTTAATGATGAAACGTCTTTCTGGGATTGAGAAAGGCGGGTCGTCACAGCGTGGTAACACTGTAGACATTTTGATTAGTTTTCTTTCAGTAGCCATCTTTGACCTGGCAATAGCCTGGAAAATGATGATGCCTGAGAAGTCGAAGAAAGAGGAAAGCCACTGATGGGTTTCTCCACTTGAGGAGCAACTGAAGAGAATTCAAATAGATTATAAGTTAGCAGAATAATTTTTAAAACAACACACCAATACATAACAAATGCAGCATTTATAACTTACCGGAGTGGTCAACACAGATGGGTGACGTTGGGGAGAAATTTGATGGATCTTCTAAAGAAAGGAAGTGTTTGCTTCGAGAGGTGTGCTGGACTGAAGGAGGTTGGCCAAGTATCCTTTGGCCCGTTGATAGAAGGGAGTGATTTCGCAGATTTGATGGATTTAGCAGCGTTAATCTACTCCCAATCTTACTTGAAGCTACGATTAGAGACTCTATTGTCCTTTTATCTTCTCCGTTTATTTCTTTAGCAGCAGCAACTTACAAAAAGCATAGGTCAGCCAAGAAAGGTAACTAGACAGAAGGAAAATTATAACATCTGAGCTTACAAGAAGTAGTGAAAGTGCCGCTAACTTTTGGGAAGCATCTAACGAAGAAGAACAGACTTTTCCAGTCTCTAAACTTGTTTACTCCCTCAAAGATCAATTTGTTCGAAGGATTAGCCCAGAAGATTTGATTGTTAGGGCTACTGAGCTTAACCAACCAGATGAGGTGATTAAGAACTACAACGTTCAAAGAGAAAAGGCCAGACTCCAATGCCATCAACTCCAGAGACCAAAGATAAGTATATATGTTTGGCAACAGCTGAATTGGAGCAATTCCAAGATGAACTAAGAACTTCAGCAAGAACTCGGGGAAAGAAAGGAATCCACCATGCCAGGCGTGGATTGCAGTATAAGCGAAGAACCCCTTCGGGGGTTGTTGATTGTATCATTTTCTACAAGGGGATCGCTTCCACTCTAGCAATCCCAAAGTCATTAAGAATGACATCCACTTCATCCTGAGTGGATATCAGGGAGCGATTGGCAGTATCTTCAGATTTCTTTGGAGAACTCATGATTCTGCCAGGTGAAAACGTTTTAGTTAGAAATTATAGTTTCTTATGAAGTTAACATTCTTTCAAGGATTGGTAGAAACCTACTACAAAAATTTAAATATCAAATAAAAGATGAAACTTCAAATTCTTGAAAGAATGTTAAAGTTAAAAATGAGACTTGTTGGGCTTACGATAGTGTCGAAAGGAAAATAAAGTTTAATGCTTAACAAACATCTCTCAACAATGCCGAAAGCCTAGATATGAGCATTTACTGAGGTTTCGATGGGGTCAAAAGAGGGGGGTTGAAGAATATGTTCAACCGGCACTCTTCAACAATGTTAAAAGCTCAATAGGAACTTTGTTATTATGAAGGAATAGTTAAAACTAACATAAAAATTTGAACAAAGTATGCACTGCCAATATTTAGTAAACAAAAGGGAAGACCCTTCGACACGGTCAAAACCTATTACCTTAGTCTTTCTAAAAGAATGTTAATTTTGTCGAAACCTTATATGCCGACTAAGGTTTTGAGTTTGAATTAAGGGACGTTTCGACAATGTTGAAAAAGAGAAAGATTAAACTCCAGTCAGTTATGAAAGGTGTCGACTGAAATAAGAAGTGGCGAGCAGTTTTGAAGGCATAGCAATAATTAATTTAAATTAACGTAGTAGGTTTCAACTAAATCGATTACAGAATGTTCCGTCTAGTCGAAACCTTTGATGTGTAACTTATACAAAGCATCATTTCTTTAATCGCCTTTACAAAAATATGCATTTTAATTTAAAAAATAAGGGGCAAGTATGTACTAGAGATGTTGAAACCTATGCAACAAAACTTAAGCTTTCGAAAGAGAGAATTGTAATAGCCAACTTTTTAGAAAGGTGTTTGGATATGCAAACACACAAAGTTTCTTTCAAAAAGGTTGATTGCATGTTACTTTAGTCAAAAGAAGTGCCACACTACCTTTCGACCCCGTTGAAAGAGGCTAAGAAAGAAAAATGAAAGTTGACACCTTAATCCTTTCGAAGGGGTAAAAAGGTAAATTTATGGTGCCAATTTTTAATTCGTACAATTTAAAATCTCTAGGCGAAGCAAGTGGGAAACTCCTTCCCCAAACATGATTTCAATCCAGAAATTAAAAAAAATTAAACAAACGGATTTAAACATGAATCAATTATTTAAATTGCGAATTCATTGAGATAAATGTTTGAATTCTCTAAAAAAAACACAATAACATCAAAATTAAATTAGATAGGTTTAAAATGAGAATTAACAAGAAAAATCAATTAAATCAAACCTTAAAATTGAGATGAAAGATAATTTCAAAAAAATAAGAACTCAAGCAATTTCTAGCAAGTCGAAGCAGAAATAAAAAATCCAAACTGTTAAAGTTAGTGAAATTGAGATCTACTGCAAAATAAAGAAGGGAAAGATTCGTGAAATAAGAAAATATAAACTTACTTTAAATCTGGATTTCTGATTGTGAAAAGCAAAGACAATTTAAAATTTTGGAAACTTTGATTTTGCTTGGAGATGATTTTGTTTTCAAATAAATGAAAGAAGAGGAGAGAAGAACGAAATTTATAAGAAATGTCAGCAAAAACGACGAGTCGTTTGATTAGAACTAAATGGACGATCCAGATTCACGTGGGAATACAGAAAGGTGGGAACGTTGAAGGTTTCGAAATGATTGACTTGAAAACTCAAAGGAATCCCTTTATAAAGTCTAAGGAATCCCTTCATAAGGAGGAGTAAATGTTACACCAGAATATCCTTTCGGCCATGTCGAAACCCTATTGAATAGAAGGCAAAGAAGAACAAGAGAGAAAAGCACCAGCAAAACCTTTCGAAGGAGTTGAAGGGATGAAATAGCCAAAGAATTTAAGTACCAAAACCTTTCGAAAGGGTCGAAAGAGTCAAAAGCATGCTTCCGCATCAAAGAACACCTTTTAAAGTAGGTTCTTTTGTAGGAATGAAGGCCTTTCGAAGGAGTTAAAGGACAGCTTTCGAAGACAATGCATAACAATCTTTCAAATGCATGCCAAACCTTTCGAAACCAAAGATTCCGCCTTTACTCAAGTCACTCAGAAGTACACCATGATTGGAACAACCCTTTCGAAAGCCAAACCAAGTCTTTTGAACTGGTCGAAGACTTAGATACCTAGGGAAGGTTCCGCATCAAGTCGTAAGCGTATGTTTGGAAGCTACGAACAACGTCTAAACCACCATCATTTCAATATCTTCGAAGCCCTAGAAAGCAACCTATCGACAGAGTTGAAGGTTCTTACAAAGCAACATAATGAAGAGAAGGCGCAAAAGCCCCTTTAATAATCTGCATATTCTTTATTTAGTGTAAAGATAAAACTTCATGTTCTTTGGGCTATTTTTTTTCAAAGGTAGTCCTTTTCCCTAATTTCCCCTTTAATAATCAGCATATTCTCTATCAAATGTTATCACTACTAGAACAACAATCATTTTCGATAGCTGTTAGCCAATGGAAAAGCCATCATTTTGGCATACACGCTTTCCTTCGGTTGGCGACGGTATCGACGACTATTTAGCACTGGCTACTCACGGCACTTTCCAATGGTTTTGTGACAGTTTTTAGTGCCCATATTATAACAGAAATTTAACTTAGTTACTGTCTAACTCATGGTATGCTTTGGGTTTTTTAGTGTCATTTGGCATGATATGAAGCTCAGGACGATTACATGCTGCTTGGATATCACGTCTAGATTTCAAATCGTCCTTTGTCTTCCCCTTAACATTCAAAATTGTATTAAAAAAACATTATCAAACAAGTTTTCCTCGTTGTGCATCATGTTGGTGGTGGTTTGGAGGCTTGGAGGATGCTTGGAAGGCGATGGCTAGATGGTTGGCGACGGCTTAAAACCTAGTAGATGCAGCGACTCAGAGGAGGCACTAGGCTCGGAGGTTGGGAGGCGGTGGCTTATGACAATGAGATGTTGTGCTTGGATTTGGCAGCGTGGGAAGGGGTTTGGCTTGTGGTGGGCTAGGGAAGGAGGAGGTGCTGGGATTGGGGAAAGCAGGCGGTGTAGGACTTTGGGAGGGGTTTGGCCTGTAGCGACATGAAGGAAGGAGAAGGCGACATGAGGTAAGGTTTTTTTAAATTCATAAAGTAGATGGAGAAGAGATCAACTGGTAAGTATGGTTGGGGGAGATGCCATGTCGATACCTCACCGATGTCGTTGTATAGATGTCGGCGAGATATTGTTACACGTAGATAGACACTTCCACAGGCTTTACCGACATGCCGTCAACACCTTATTTTTCGGTGTCGGAATAACATTCGTAATGCTAGGTAGGCAGGCAATGCATTTTCTAGTAGTGAACTAATCAACTTCTAATCTGAAATTGATAAACCGTTTTTACTTATGTTATTAATCTCATTTTTTTCTACCAATAATGGTTAATAGGTTCGCAGATGACTACAAGTAATATATTTCGCTCTATTTTTACTCGATTATGTTTAACCATTCACATTAGGAGGATAATTCAGTACTTTATGAACTATATTATTTTTAGTGCCGAATTTTAAAATTTAATTTATATGTTTAATCTGAAGCCAAAAACATTATCAAGTATGCATGAATACAATATTTTGTTAATTTAATTGATGATGTATAGAAAACAAGTTCTTTACAAGTAAACAATCATAGACCAACTCATCGAGAGACTTCTATAAGTCAAATACAAGTCAAATAAAAAAATGTGACAACCATCCTATAACTTCGGTACCATATCTCATAGTGCATATACAATATGTAATAATAACCTAGATATAAAACATGCGAGAAAATAATATAATGAGAAAGAACCAAAAATAAGAACATATCAGATTATACAACAAAACGGTGATATAGTTTATACATCTGAATCAAAATAAACTCTAGTTATCTGTCCCTAAAGATAACAGGTGCTAATATTGCTCCATAGCACTTCATAGATGAATAACAATAGTAAGCTCTTAATATAGATATGTGAAAGCATACCCTTATGCTTGTCATTCGCATAGCTCCCCGTGCTATCTCATAGCTGCTATTCAATCTGCTCATTTAACAGTATTCAAGATTATAAAAAACACTGCAAATAAACTCGGGTCAGACAAAAAGTCCGGTATGAGTGATCTTCTATCTCAAAATAGATATAAATAAAGACTGTATGTAATAAAAAGGACCATAATCAAAGCAAAATCATACCTGAGTACTCCTTGCATTCAAAAATTTAGCATATATAATCGGTATATGCTAAACTAACATCATAGGAGTGTACTACAAGTCAAAGTACAACATAGGATGTCTAGATATCTAACGTCGAAAATACCTATATTGTGTGATCTCCATAACAAACATACCAACCATTAAACAATCTCACATCACTCAGTCAAATGTCATTAGATATACGATACCTCATATGAACATATCGACAATCAACGACCATTTGAAATCTCGGACTCCTATGTGCTTGAGTTCATACTACCTCGACTGCTAAGATACTAGACTCCCACATCAATAAGTCTAGGTACACATATGATATATTAACAATCGGGTATCACATATCGACGATCCAAGTGGACGTTTCCACTTATCCTCTCTTTACGAGTACACATCAAAACCTTCAAGTTATCAACGATCTCTTTACACACGTCCCAATACTAGAACACATCATTCGTTCCACTGCACAAGTTCACATCATCAAACTTACCTTCTCAGACCATCGTTATATTCCATGAACACTTCTCCTTGAATTGTTCAACCTGCTTCACTCACGTCGTCGAGTTATAGAGGCTTTATCATCCCGTTGGTCGCCTCTAAAAATCTCAGGTCGATGCCATGTCAACCCCTTAGCCATCCCATGCCATGCTCGAGGAAATGCTCATGCCAACATCGTGTTGCAGTCGAAGTTTGCTCAAAGCTCTTGGTTTAAGATCCAACTTATATCCCTATTCGGTAATGACAGAAATTTCTCAGGTGTTAGACGAGAGTAAGCCCCTGTAGGTACCAGGCCGTTTTCCATGTCCATTAGTGACGAGCAAACCCATGAACTAGACCGAAAATTTCTCCTCCCTTTCCTCGGACATCCTTGTAATCTTCCCAAAGTTATTCCAGCATTTCACCCTAATTACCAAAAGTAACCAATGTGTCGAACAATCACAACCTGCTCTTCAACCTACGCGCTACACTAATGTAACGATAGGACTCCACTCATCCTTGAGCCGATTCATCAAAGCTCACTCTACGTTTACAAACCTTCCATCCTTTCTATACCAAATCGAAGAGTACAATCACAACCACTCCTTCTACCAGAGAACCTTGACCATAGAATTGATTATACCTCAAATCTGCTTTGATGAATGTTTTCAACCGGTCAATCATACAAAAACAACATTCAAGCAAACAAACATACATCATAACAAAAAACATTCATAACCTAGCCTAACATTCATACGAACAATCATACATCAAAGCAACATGGTTAAACCACTTTAAGTCAATTTAAATTCTTTTTTAACTTAGGTTCAAAATTGAAATAGCATCAAATCATATTTTAATTGTAATGAAGTATCCAAGACATGTAAAAACGTATAGAATCATATATAGTAGGCTTAGAGATGATAACTAATCAAGCACCCAATAATGGATCAGAATCATCAAAGCGAGGTGAATATGAGATTAGCCAAAATGACCTGAAATTTCTTCTCTAAATATGCTAACTTGAAAGTCTCTTGCTAATATATCCTTAAATTTTCAATTTGGATTGATTTGGAAGGGATTTAGGTAATTTAGGTTTAAGATATGTCAGTGGAGGTTTATATCTAATTTGGGGAAGTTGAAAAATTATTTAGGGGTAGATAGGGTAGTTGGTAGTAGCACAAATCCCAAAATTATATCATGGGTCTAAGTATTGTCATATGTTAATAATTACTATAAGTTATCTAAATACTATCTTTAAACAACCATATCTCCAAGACTTGTGATCACTGTATGGAACAAGGAATCATCAAATCATTGTAACACCCTACCTCCATATCCATATTACCAAAGAGTATTATTAGACAATACTGTTTAATAATATGAAGCATAAGACTATAATGAGCTTACATGTGCGAATATTCCTTAGGGCTAACACCGATACATATCTTAAACCATTATATAATTTTTTGGAACTTAACTAGATTTCTTAAAATAATTTTTGTACCCAAAAATCAATTTTTATTTAACTAAATAGAACAAACTTCTATTTTATTTTAGTGTAAACGAACTCTTTTTCCAATAATAAATTTACTCTTGGAAAACGTCTTGTTTCTACTTTTCAAATAATTTTTTTTAAATAATTTTTTATGAACATAAATATTGCTGAAACCTAGAGCTAACGCTCCATGTTCATTGAGCAGTCAACCACTTATCAAATGCACTATCAACCGCTTTGTGACAACCCTAGGGTATTAGTTCTAGGTTGTGTCCCTAATGCACACCGTCGATCGCCATTCTCTCTCCTTTGTGCAACTATACTTTCAGCACACCATACGTCACCTAATTTACACACAAATTCAAGCATGGACAACATCAAACAAGTGCATTCTAGGGTTTTTGTTGTTTACACTTTTTAGTTCATTTCAACTTATAGTAAACGGAGCAAGCAATAATTCATGCACAAAGATAGTTCAAGCTCAAATAAGAATATAAACAAAACACACACATTGTATATAGACATGGATTTGAGGGTCGAATATCACTCACCTCAAGTAGATAGTAGATTCCTTGCACTAGAAAGCTTGAACTCCTTATCTTTCTCCACTTATTGTAAAATCAAATGTTCATCTTGAGAAAAATTTCAACATCTCCCTCTCTAGTGGTGTAGTTGGGTATTGAGAAGGATATACTTTGAATTTGAGATTTTAGAAAATTTATTTCTATTTTATTTTGATTTTTAAAGTTTAGGTTTTAATTAGCTGGTTTTAAAAGTTTTGGAAGCTAGTGAATAACGCAAACGGTATACGGGATGAAAATTTGTATGCTAATGAGAAGGGTCTAGGCTACTCAAGAATGGTAAGAAGATATTTTTTCTAAGTGTTCTAACGTGCTAAATAGGCTCGTTTTTATCCTTTTATTCATTTATTTCCCCTTCTTTTCTTTTCAACTCTATTTTTCTTCTTATTCAAATTAGTTTAAATCTTCAAATAAAATTATATTTATTTTCCATAAGCGTTTAAGCTTCATTCTACAATTTTTTTAATAATTATTTTCCATAATTTAACTCATTTGAATAATTATTTCTGTATTTACATTTTAAAGCCCTTACAGAAAAATAAATTTATAAACTCCTTAGTGAAATAAAATTCTTTTTCCTTTGAAATAAATTTCTAATCTTATTTATTTTTAATATGTAATTTTATAAAAAATTAATTTACCATTTATAATATATTTAAAAAATCATTTTGACTTTTAAAATAATCTGTACTCGTTTGTAGAAGTCAAAATTTACTCAATTAAATAATTTTCTTGCTTTATAAAATTATTTACTATAGTATTTACAAATTACTTCTATTTATATGCATTCCAATATTTGAAACCCTTCTTAATTAATTATATCTTCATTATAAAATCCTAATTAATCTCTTCTCAACTAAAGGTTGTTGCATCTTTTATTTGGAAGTAGTTCGAGAACCAAATTAGGCTCCTATCAAAAGTTATAGCCATTATGTTTTCAGTGGTAAATTTGTCCACATCTATTCTACTAGTCAAAAAAAATTTAAAACTCAATATTGCCAAAAGTTTTAGTCTGTTTAGGATTTATTTGGTTATGAAAATAATATTTATACAATCGTCATATACGTAAAGACGCAAGGAAAATGTGGGTTGTTACATTCTCGCCCTTTAGAATTTTCACCCCCGAAATTGCACCTAATAAGGCATTATTCTCGACCTTTAGAATTTTCGCCCCCGAAATTACACCCAATAAGGCATTACCGAACCAGATGGATAATATGCATGTTTAAAAATCAATAAATCATAGCATAAATCAAGTATGCACACACAAGCAAGACAAAAGACCCTAAGCAAACCCTAGCATGTAAGGTACTAAAGCAATGTGATATTGAAAGTAAAATTTCGTGTGATGAATGAAAGCTTTACAAAGTAAAGATCTCTGATAAGTGGTCCTTATGCTCTGCTCCATCTCCCATGTACACTCAATTGAACCTTTACCAACTTCACCTCTTCCTCCTAAGCTGCTTCATACTCTTCTCGGCTATACGAATAAGCCTACAGGGTCTTAGTCCTTCAGGTTCAACCTCGATATCTTCTACTTAATCCAATGTCACTATAACGCCCGAGTTATGCATGAACTTTTGAAGATGAGAAACATGGAACACATTGTGTACACCTGCTGTCTTATAAAGCAAGTCGACTATATAGGCTAGGTTCCAAATCCCCTTATGTATCAGAAAAGAACCTACAAATTTCATTGCCAAATTTTTCTTAGTACCGAATCAGACTATATTCTTCGATGGAGAGATCAACATCATATCTCCAACAAAGAACTCAATATCATGTCTTCTCTTATCAGCGTTGCTCTTCTGTTTATCCTATATGCCTTTCTTTCGTTGCTGAATGATTTTAATCTTCTCCATAGTCTCAATAAACATATCTTGCCCTAGTTCAATTTCTCTCCCTCCACCCACCAACTTAAAGAAGCAATGCATGGTCGACCATATAGTGCCTAAAATGATATCATACAATGCTAGCCTAATAACTATTATTGATGCGAGATCTAATAAATGCAAGTGATCTTGCATCATCCCACGAGCTTCCAAAGCTAAGAATACAATCTTGCAAGAGATCCTCTATGATATGCTCCACCCTCTCTGTTCATCTGTCAGTAATGGGTCGCAACCACTCATAATATTCTTTAGAACACCATGAAATCACACTGTCCACTTCACATACAACTTTGCCAGTTTAATTGCCATTCTAATGGACTTCACAGGCATAAATCGAGCTCTCTTAGTCAATCCATCGACTACGACCCAAAAGCTATTGTGCCCTCTCCTATATTCCCCGGCAGTCAACTGATGAAGTCCATCGATATATGTTTCCACTTCCACTAGAGAACCTCAAGCGGTTGTAGTAAACCACTTGACTTCTTTTGTTCAGCCTTTACGATGTAGTAGTTCATACACTTCGATATGAATTTTTTGACATCCTTATTTATCCTTTACCAATAAAATGTTTACTTCATATCTCAATACATTTAATTTCCTAGGGGATGTATAGTGAATCTAGATTGATGGCACTCTCATAACACCTCATCCCTAAACCATCGACATTGGTTACAAACAGTCTATAATTCTTATGGAGCCAACTATCTTCATTGAGTCTGAATTACTTCATCTAATCTGAATCTATTCTCGTCTCTATCTTAGCTATGATCTCTACTAGTCTAGCATCTCACCTCTAACTAGCACCAATCCACTCTACTAGAGTAGATCTAATAGTAAAGCTCACCAACATATCCAGCTCTAGCTCATACCCAGATCAAAAACCATAACTAGCAATGTACCCTAATTGCATCCATTCTAGGAACATAGTTCCAAGCTGGCATGTCTCATACTCAAGGCATCAACGGCAACATTTCCCTTACCAGCATATAGGAAATACCAAAGTCATAGGAGCCAAGAACTCTAACCATCACTGCTGATGAAATTTAAGGTCTGTAATAAAACGTACTTCAATGGTTTATAATCAGTGAAAAGATCAAACCTTTCTTCAAGCAAGTAATGCTTCTGTATCTTCAAGGCGAACACAATCACTGCTAACTCCAAATAGTGGGTAGGATATTACTTGTCATGTAGTTTCATTTGTCAATTAGCATAAGCAACAATTTACCTCTCTACATTAATATTGCCACCAATCCAATACTACACGCATGACAGTCCGCACCTCTCGACAAGTCGATCCAAAGCCTAGCGTAACTTTCAGACTTGCGCCATACTAATAAATACGAATCATCGGGGTTTATAACATTTCACAACACGGAGACTAATACAAGAAAATATAATTTGCGATATACTACATTTTCAGAACTCACAGTGGAAGGAATAAAACATATAACAGAAAAATATCCACCTTATAAAATATCCAATCACAATCGTAGAAAGCAAGTACATGGCTTAATACAAAATACATAGAAAATATCACTCCAAGTCTGACAAAAGAGATAAACTGTATTGATAAGATAGGTAAATAAATGGAGAGAAAATATGGTATAAAAAAGTCTCTAAAGATAAGCTCGACTCTCCATGTATCAAGAATGGGTCGACCACCTACTGCCCTGTCCACCTATGGTGGGAAAAAGAAGGAAGGAGAATGGGCCAGACATAAAGTCTGGTAAATGAGTACAAGTTTAATATGCGATGTTCATATGCAATTATTCTAATACTACTCTAAAAGATTTAAGGTGTGCTACAAGTGTTTGTGAATATCTAAGGTCTGTTACCAAAGGGTTCTTATCTAGTACATTCCTGCACTACAGGTTGTGTAGGCTAATATAATGGATCGAACCTTATGTCTAACGATCGGCCACCACTCATAGAGCTACTCAATATGTAAGACGCTGCATTCTTGGCTACTAAAAATGGAAAACACCTCCACTCGGTTACTTTGGAAATAAATTCCCCTGCTATCAGCGCCAGTTGGCTACTGGGAATGATTCTCCCTCACTATGCCTGGAGAGGAAAACCCTGAAATGTCGACCCGCCAAAACGTGTCATTGTCCACATTCGCTTCCATCTCTCGTTCATAGCATTGGCCACTTATTGCATGCTCTAGGTCCTTCTTTCTAACTGTATCATGTGCGTCAAGAATCGTGCATACAAGGACCTCCCGTTTTGCCAGACCTTCCCCATCAAGCATCCATGCTAGTCTGCACGTCCACCGTTGGAACCTCTTATTTATGCCATTTGCGAAAATACAACATATTTATTCGATTAATAAATCCCAAATTAGGTAAAGAATATTTACCCAAAACCATAATGACCTAGCGTCCCCTCACAGGGAACTAAGTTTGCTACTATTCCTAATATACAACCAAATGCCCTTATATAAGACCATAAACAATTATGGTTTATGTTAATTTTTATTATTAAACTTGTGCCTTGGGCTAAGGTTCAAATCTGCAATTTTCATTATGAATGATTGACCACTTATACGCTCCGGTCGACCACTACTGATCGATCGCAAGGGTTTCCAAGTCAATCGGTCGTGAAGTAAATATTAAGGTTCCTACACATTTCAATTGTCGACTGTTTGTATACTTAATTCATACCGTTTGCAATGTTTAATAAACCCTAATTTACTAAGCGTCCATTTTAATTGTCAAATTTCAATTTAGTTTAGGGTCTGTGGGTTTACCGTTTGGAAATATGATAATAGAATACATACCTAGACAATTAGTTAGATTAGCAAACTATAGTAATTCCAATTCTAGGGTTTCAGGATCAAATCTAGTGTTTTAGCATATCCAATTTAAATTTAATATATCCAAGTTAGGGTTCTATAACACCCTACTCAATTAAAATAGTTCAAATTAATTACAATAATCAACTTATCAAAATTGTGCCTACTCACCTTAAGCCTAAGCTCTTCCTAATATTTGTTCTTAATAGTCATTCCCCCAATCCATAGCTCCACCTTGATCTGCCTTGATTTAGTTGCTTCCATTCTCCTAAGTTGAATTGATTTGATGTTTAGAATTTTTTGGGTTAGGTTTAGGGAAAAATTTGGTAGAGTTTAGTTACGATAAAATTTTAGTTGAGAATAAGGGTTTCATTAGTATGGTATTTATAGGGGTAGGACTTTATTTTGGGCCATTGGATTAGCTTAGGAAATATTTTTAGAGAATCCGGTCCCCTCATCATAGCCTTCGTTCCTAAGTAACTAATCTCGTTCGTTCAACACGTCATAATGAAAGCAAAAACGCTTGATTTTTCATGAGCCTAGGTCGATGGCTATCGGTCGATCTTGAACCCTCACGGGTCGACCGATGGCCTTATAAATTTTTAGATTTTTTATTTTTTATTTTTAGTTTAATCCAATATCTATAAATTCTCCATGCTAAGTTGGATTATGACATGTTATATATGAAAATCATTTAGAAAATTGCTATGAACGCGATGGTGCCAATTTCATAGCAAAATTTGGACATCTGTGAAAATTTTCTTTCAAGTCCTTGTTTTATTTTATTTTAATTTCTGTTAAACTTCTAAGTTGTAACATTCTTCCTCTCTTAAAAGGATTTCGTCACTGAAATCTTAAAGGATGGAAAAATGTAAATCATACACAACAACCAATAGCTACAGTCATTAACTCATCCATCATCCATGAGCAATCATTCTCCTTAGAAATTTCTAATGAATTGTATACATATATATGCAACGTGAAATATACATGAACAAATACTAATGCAAAAATAGACGATCTACTGATTCAGTCGACCTCCTATTATGCAAATGCTGATGCCATGCATCCAAATGTATGCAACATCATAAGTAAATATTTACTTGCAATTTTATATGCATGCACAATCATAAAACTCATATGCAACATTCATATGCATAACATCCAATAGCACAACAATAATCAAGAAATAACATGCAACTAGATATAAGTGTGCGTGTACCTAGAGGATATAATGTCCTAACGAGTAAAAGAGTACAATGCAAACGATACATCCAAATACATCCATTAGCATCAATCATCCATAACACGTCCTGCCGACATGTTTACAACCATTCGTACCATCCAGTGGTCTCTAACTAAATGGTATACCACTTAAGTCCTACTCATAGGTAACCTATACTTATAAGAACTTCTAATTTAAGACGTACCATAGAAGAGCTGTGGGTGGGTAGCTCGGATCTTTTCCTTGGTTCCCATGTACTCTCCAGTGGATCATCTTCCTATTGTACTTTAACAAGTCCGATTTCCTTGTTACGGAGTCGCTTTGTACCATGCTCTAGAATACTAGTTGGTGCAAGGCAAACAAGTGATTCTTTCCCTACCTCAACTTCCTCCAACTGACTCGTCTCGACCATGGTAGCCGTAGCGTGTAAGCACTTCCGCAAGTGTGACACATGGAAAACATCATGTACCCATGCTGATTTACAAGGAAGCTCTACCCTATATGTCAACTTTCCTACTCTAGCAGCTATCGGGAAAGGTCCTACAAATCTCAATGATAGCTTACCCGAATTACCAAATCTCATTACATGCTTAAGGGGTGAAACCTTCATAAACACCATGTCATCCACGCGAACTCTAGCTCTGTATGTCTCCTATCAGCATAAGATTTTTATCTATCCTGAGCGGTCTTCATTCTCCTACGGATCAAGTCCACCTTCTTCAATGTCTCCCTCACCATATCCGGCCCAAGAATAACCCTTTCTGTCATATCCCACCAACACGATGGTGATCTATAAGGTCTATCAGACAATGCCTCGATAGATGTCATTCCAATACTAGCCTGATAACTATTATTATAGGTAAACTCTACTGGCAGCAAATGATCCTCCCAGTAACCTCCAAACTTTACAATGCACATCCGTAGAAAGTCCTCCAAAACCCAATTCACTCTCTCAATATGTCTGTTCATCTATGGATGATATGCAGTACTCAAGCTCAACTCAGTTTCTAAAGCTTCCTGTAAACTCCCCCAGAACTCACTAGTGAAAAGTGAATCTCGATCACTAACTATGCTAATACGAACTCCATGTAACCCAACGACCTCCCATGTATAAAGCCTCCAACGATGCCGCTATCCTAGTACTTCTCACTGATATAAAATGTTTGCACTTGGTTAACCGATCGACTATAATCCAAACGCTCTCATTTCCTCTCCTACTCCTAAGTATACCATCTACAAAGTTCATGGAAATACTCTCCCACTTTCACTGAGGAATATCCAACGGTTGAAGCAATCCTCTTAGCTTTTTCTACTCTGCCTTTTTCCTCTGGAAAGTCATACATCTAGCTATATACTATGCTACTTGCTTCTTCATACCGAGCCAACATAAGACGCTTCATGTCATGATACATTTTGTCAACATCGAAATGAATGGTCATCCTAGGACGGTGAGATTCAGCTAACACCGCATCTATTAAATCCATACCATGGGAACAAAAGATTATCATCCCTCCATAACCATCCTCTCACGTCAATGGCATAATGCCTCAAATTACTCGATGATTCTCCTCTACTAATCCTCTCAATAATATCCACTAGTTCTTCATCCTCCTTCTGCCTATATCCAATACTCTCCATCAATATAGACTAAATGTCTAACACATCTAGTAATCCTTGGGTAATATCTGATGCTGGTTGGAAATCAAAGGTAGAAATATACTCCAAATGTTTCCACTCCAATAAAAAAGGACTCAACACTCCACTATGTCTACTCAAAGCGTCTGCCACTACATTACCCTTGCCTAGGGTATAAGAGATATCAAAGTCATATGAAGCCAAAATCTCCATCCACCTCTACTGCCGTAAATTCAAGTCCTTTTGGAAGAACAAGTACTTCAAGGACTTATGATCTGTAAATAGTTCAAACCGCTCTCTTAAAAGATAATGCCTTCATGACTTGAGTGCAATGACAATGATTACCAACTCAAGATCAAATGTAGGGTAGTTCCTCTCCTGGGTTTTCAACTACCTACTCACATAACTCACCACCATTCCTTATTGCATTAATATTGTGACTAACCCCATAACAAAAGCATTGGTATAAACTGTAAATGTTTGTCTCATCTGGTAACACTAAAATTAGTGCACTGGTCAATGCCTTATTCAACTTGATAAAAGCATCTTCGCCCTTTGCATCCCATGATAAAACTAGATTTTTCTTCGTATGACAGTCAGTGGAGCAGAGATCATTGTGTAGTCCTTAATGAACTGGCGATAGTAGGCCGCTAAACCAAGGAAACTTCTCACCTTTGTGACATTCTTCAGAACATGCCAATCCGGAACTGCTGCTACCTTATTAGGATCAACTGCTAGGCCACTTTCTGGGATGATGTATCCCAAAAAGCATACCTCCTCTCTCCAAAAATGAACTTTGAAAATTTCACCTTAAGCTTATGTGCACGGAGTATACTGAGCACTTCTCCTAAATGCAATGCATGCTCCTTCTCACTCCTCAAGTATACAAGAATATCGTCCACAAATACCATAACGAATTTGTTAAGCAACCCCCTAAATACTCGGCTCATTAGATTAACAAAATAGGGGGTGCATTAGTCGATCCAAAGGGCATGACTAATCACTTATAAATTCCGTCGGGTGTACAAAATTTTGTCTTCTGGATAATGTCCTCGGCTACACGCAACTGATGGAATTCGGTAACCAAGTCAAGCTATGAGAATACTCTAGCCACAACCGACTGATCAAAGAGATCATCTATGTGGGGTAGTGGATAATGATTCTTCTTTATCAGTGTATTTAATTCCCTATAATAGACGTAGAGTCTCAAACAACCATCTACCATGGTGTAAAAGACAACCGGTGCTCCCCATTTAGAAATGCTCCATCTAATAAAACCCTTATCTAATAACCCATTAGCTTGCTTGCTCAACTCGTGTCTTTCCTTTGGACTATATGCCTTAGTGGTAATGCAACGGGTCTAGCATTCCTAACAAGACAGATCCTAAAATCAATCTCTCTCTGGGTCGAAAGACCGGTAATCTCAGCAAAAACATCTGGGAAATCTCTAGCTATAGGCATTGCACTAAGCTCTTCATGTGATAGGTCCAATGAATATAAGTAGCTCAATATAATAAACCTTGGAGATCTCAATAAACCTCCAAGCTACGTCCACCATACATGCTTAAACTAACAATCTTCCTATCACATTCTAAAATAGCTTCTAACATAGTCATCTAATTCATACCTAATATTAACCCAAACCCAGAGAATCCCAATACAAAGGCATCACAATCAAACTCGACGCTTAACATGGAACTTCAAAACCTTGCATAACATAGATAAACAGGTTGATCCTCCTATGAGGTTTGACGCAGCAACATGGTCCGTGACTATACTAGTGTGTAAATCATCAATAAGTCTACTAGAAATTAAAGAATGTGATGCCTAAGTACCAAATAAAGTGTGAACGTGTAAAGCGAAAAGAGTCAACACACCTTGGATCACCACTTTCTTAACTTTATCTGCCACTAGTTGTGCACTCGAGCTAGGGATTGCCTCTAGTGCATAAGCAGAAACAATCTGAGTAGAAGTCTGACTAGAAGCTCTTGGTCGTGCTATGCAAGCTCGCTTCAGATGTCCAAACCGAACGCAGTAAAAGCACTTAACCTCTGAAAGATCTGTCCTGCACTCCTTCATAAAATATCCCTCCCACACTTCCTATAGTGCATATCCTTCTTCTGTATCTTTCCCTTAGGTCCACCTCCACCCTTATGCTGGTTATGTTGTGTTTTCCCTCCAATCTGCTTAGGTTCCTCTCCATTGGCTTACCCCTTGGAGATGGTATTTAGCAAAGCCATCTCAACTAGACCCTTATGCATAACACCTATAGGAATACGACTCAGAGCTAAGTCCTGAAGAGGTTGGCTCGTCCCTTTAGCAAATTTGAGAGCCTTCTTATGTGGTGTGTCAAATATTCCTATGCCAAATCTAGATAGCTCATTAAACTGGTTGACACACTCCTTAATAGAAGATTTCCTTGCTTTAAGTGAATGAATTTCTCTAACTGCATAGCTTTCTCTGCCCCTAGAAAGAAACTTCATCTAAAATCGCCTACAAAACACATCCCAAGTGATCTCCTCTTTCTCAGTAACAGCCTCATCAATCTCCTACCATCTCAATGGCTTACCCTATAACTTTCAGGTAGCTAACTGCATCCTTGCCTCGTCAGTCAATCCTACTAAACCAAAGATGCTCTCATAAATGCAAATCCATGACCTCATATCCACATAATAATTTGTCCTCTTGTATTGCTTTTCTCTAAGATTTGAGAAATCATTGCATACCTTAGCAAAGTCTATAATGGTAGGTGGGCAAGCAGGAGCTGCGCTTGCCACTCCCTCCCCGGGTCCTCGAGTGGGGTTAAGCTCGGCATGTCCCCTTGCCTAGAGATATCGGTGGAACCAAATCAGAATGTTCACACCTAGAATCTTCGCTGCGTCGCCTGAGCCTGAACCTACAGGATCACACATCCTCTATCTATGGATTTTAAGAATTCAATAGGCAATTTTTCATAGATATTATAAGCAGAATAAGAGAAATAACATATGAATCAAAGACAGCATAGGCATGAAAAAGAGAGATTATGGTCTGTATAAAATCTTTTGGAAAAGTCCTTTGAAAAATCTTTACTTTTACACATTGGAAAGCCTTTTGAAAATCCATTTTTTTTTCTTTTCAAATACATTCTCTCAGTACGGGCATAATTCTAAAGGAAACTTGAACCTATGCTCTGATACCAACTGTGACAACCCATAACACCCAATATGCCAGTCCAAAGCCTAATGTGACTTTCTGACTCACGCCATGCCAAGAAATACGGATCCTAGGGGTTTATAACATTTCACAACACAAAGACTAATGCAAGCAGATATAATCTAAGATATACTATACTTTTAGAACTTACAGTAGAAAGAATAAAACATATAACATAGAAAATATCCATCTTATAAAATATAAAAACCACAGTCTTTAAAAACTAGTACATGGCCCAATACAGAGTATATGGAAAATATCAGTCCAAGTCTGATAAAAGAGATAAACTGTACCGATGAGATAGATAAATACATGGAGAGCAAATATGGTAAAAAAACAATCTTTAAAGATAAGCTTGACTCTCCAATTATCAAGAATTGGTCGGACACCTGCTGCCCTATCCACTTGTGGTGGGGAAAAAGAAGAAAGGAGAATGGGTTGGACATAAAGTCTGGTAAATGAGTACAAGTTTAATATGTGATGATCATATGCAGTTATTCTCATACTACTCTAAAAGATAGAGGGTGTGATACAAGTTCTCGTAAATTCCTAAGGTCTGTTAAGGGTTCTTGTCTAGTACGTTCCTACACTACATGTTGTGTAGCCTAATACAATGGATCAAATCTCATGTCTAAAGATCGGCCATCGCTCTACTCAATATGTAAGACACCGCCTTCTTGGCTACTAAGAATGGAAGACGTCACCACTAGGCTACTGTGGAAATAAATTCTCACTGCTATCAGCGCCATTAGGCTACTAGGAACGATACTCCTTATTACGCCTAGAGAGGAAAATAAATCCAAAATGTTGACCCATCAAAATGTGTCATCGTCCGCCTCCACTTCAACCTCTCGATCATAGAATTGGTCTTATTGCATGCTCTGATTCCTCCTTTCTAACTGTACTATTTCCATCAGGAATCATGCATACTAGGATCTCCCGTTATGCTGGATCCTTTCTATCCACTGTAAGAAAATCTATTTTCTGCTGCACTTATTGGTAGCATTTATAGCTAAGTGCACAACAACTACATTATTCTTTATTTTTACTAATTTTTTTAACCTAATGCTAGTAAATATAACTTCCCGCGTATTTTTCCCTAAATAAAACTTATGTTTCCCCCTCATTTTCGTAGCCCGCTTCTTTTCATTATCTACGAAAGCTTTCTCTCTCATTTCTAGAACCCTAATTTTCAACTAAATCTGATTCTTCTTTAGTCTCTCTAGAATCGTCTTTACTCCTTACAACAATTCTTTTTTCTCCTCTTTGGGTCCTCTTCTCCTCATAATAATCAGAACCTTTGTATTTGTGCACTCTATCAGTTAACTTGTTTAGTTGAAGACATTTTCCACCACTTCAATGCAGTTTACCAATCAAAATCCGAACTGAAGAAGGTAGTGATTGGCCCAGCAGTAGGGACCCCTAGTCGTAGACTGGATGTGAGGCTTGAGAAAGAAATTTTGGCAAACAAGGCTGAGGTATACAATGTTCTTGATGAATTGGCTCGTAGCTTTTCAAGTGAAATCATTTCCCTATGTCTAGATCCTAATCCATCGACCCATGCATTTGTAACTCAAGTCAGTTATTGCTGACCCTCTTTATACCAAATTCAGGTAACCTGTCTATTCGAAATTACCTAAGGTGTTTTGACACTAGCAACTATTTTTCTATTTTGGAATACCTAACTAAAAAAGTTTCTTCATAGAGAGTCTTTGGAGTTAGGATGTTAAACAATGGTGCACAGACATGCTTCCGCTTCAACTCAGTCGAAACCAACCCAGCCGAAACCCACCTAATTGAAACCAATACACAAGGTATTACTTATATAGTACGTAGTCGATTGAAGGAAAGGCGAAAGCCATGATGTCGAAAGCAATGCTTCCGATGGGGTCAAAACCTTAGTTTCATTTTCAAATGTTAAGTGTCTGCTTTGTTTTACTTAAAGCTTTCGACGTAGTTGAAGCATAAGTTTTCGAAAGGGATTTTTCCAAAATATCTTTCAAAGAAGGTTGCAATTTTATGTTTTAAAGGTACATGCTTTCGAAGGGGCTACTTTATTTAAAAAAGAATGCTTTCAAAAGTAGCGGTTCCGACCTAGTCGAAACCCAGCCACTTTTCTTTCGCCTTTTGAGTATATTGAAGTCGTCAATACTTTCAAAGGGTGCTTTCGTTTTAAACGTATGTTAAACCACTTCCTAAATGCTTTCAAAAGGGGTCTTGGGTTTTGAAGGCAATGGTGTCAAAAAGGGAGTTTTGGGGCTATCCTTCTAAGTTTTGCTCAATGGTTTTTAGCTTTCGAATAGATGGTTTCGACACACTCAAACATTCCCTAAAATTTTTTTATTAAAGGTTTCGAAAGAGATACTTTCACGTGTAACCAGTTTAACCCAAAAGATGTATTTTTTGAGAGTAAAACCCAATGTTTTTTAAAGGAGCACTTTCATTGGTTTCGAATCTATGTTTCTAAAGATTATTAAGCAATGTTTTGACACATTAGAAAGGTATGATTTGGTTTCAAAAGGATCGATTTACAGAGCATTGAAAGGTATATACTTAGTGTTTTGAAAAGAGGTTTTCTATGCTTTCGATGGAGGTTATCCAGTGGTTTCGAAATTAATGTTTTAAGGTTTCAAAACAAATAATCCATTCTCATTTTAAAGGAAAAACCATGGCATAAATAAATATTTTTGAAATGAAGTTTTAGAAGAAGTTTTCCTTGAATAACATGACGGGACTAACCAAGTTTTATATAAAATGATTTCAAGGATATTAAACCCAAGTGTTGGTATTATTTTGTTGATGTTATGATTGCTGCCTCGTATATTTATTCACGTTGTAATTAAACCATAACGGTACTTTGGGAAAGTGCAGAATAACCAGCTAGGTTTATTCGGTAGTGAATATAACATAAGAAGTGTTAAAATCTTAATTGAAGATATTGGCAGGGGTCGATGGGTTTATAGTAAGGCCATGAAAACTGTGTAAAGGAAAAGATACTGGCAGGGGTCGATGGGTTTATAGTAAGTCCATGAAAACTGTGTAAAGGAGAAGATATTGGCAGGGGTCGATAGGTTGATAATCAGCCCATGAAAACTGGGATTTGATATTGGTAGGGGCCAATAGGTTTATAGTTAGTCCATGAAAACTATATCCGGATTAAGATATTAACAGTTAGTCAATAGATTCCAAGTCAGCCCATGAAAACTAGGACGAGGGAAAAGATATTAGAGTCAATAATTGGTTCTTAGTGATCCCATGAAAACTATAAAATCGAACAGGTAGTCCATAAACATTTAACCACTTATTAGTGAGCCCATAAAAACTAATAGGTTAATAGTAACCCTAGAAACTATATTTGAGACAGATAGTAAGAATGAATGGGGATGGGTAATCCAGAATAACTATCTTATTCTTTATTTTTACTAATTTTTTTAATCTAACGCTACTAAATATAAGTTCCCGCGTATTTTTCCCCAAATAAGACATATGTTTCCCCCTCATTTTCGTAGCCCGCTTCTTTTCATTATCTACGAAAGCTTTCTCCCTCATTACTAGAACCTTGTTTTTCAACTAAATCTAGTTCTTCTTCAATCTATCTAGCATCACCTTCTTCTCCTTGCGAAAACTCTTTTTTTTCTCCTCCTTGGGTCCTCTTCTGCTCACAACAATCAGACTCTTCATATTACTGCACTCTATTAGTTAACTTGTTTAGTTGCAGACATTTTCCACCACTTTAGTGGAGTTTACTAATCAAAATCCAAACCGAAGAAGGTAGTGATCAGCCCACTAACAGGGACCCCCATTCTCAGACAGATGTGAGGCATGAGAAAGAAACTCCAGCAAATAAGAATGAGGCATACAATGTTCTTGATGAATTGCCTCATAGTTTTTCAATTGAAATCATTTCCCTATGTCTAGATCCTGATCTGTTCTATCTTGACCCATGCGTCTGTAACTTAAGTCAGTTATTGCTAACCCTCTTTATACCAAATTCAGGTAACCAGTCTATTCAAAATTATCTTAGGTGTTTTTACACTGGCAACTGTTTTCCTATTTTGGAATACATAACTAAAAAAGTGTTCTTCATAGAGAGTCTTTGGAGTTAGGGTGTTATACATTGGGGCACAGACATGCTTGTCGTGATGTTTTTAGAATTCAAACATTTTATTATTTCCTTTTAACCCATAACGATGATGTTATCAAATTTGATATCATTCAAATATGTGGAGAATGAGATAAGTATTTATTGGGATTATGTAGGGTCAATATTAAAAAAATCACTGTCACAATGTTAATTTCAGATGCTTAAGCTTGAAATTTTTAAACAGGGGCATTATTATATGAAACATTGAAAATATTCTCCAACTTCCAAAGTCTTCTTGATAATATATATTATATAGGTTCCCAAATTGACAAATTTGTAAACACAATCAAGCTAACATGAAAGTAGTATCAAACTTCAGATTTATATATTTACTATCAATTTTGAAGGATAAAGAGATGCATTATGGTTGTTTATTACAAACTAAAGTTAGAAACTTGTTATAACTCAGCAGATTATTATGCACCCAGTCTAGCAATTTTTTACTACACGTGTCTTTCTTTTTTATCATGAACACAAAAATCAATATATAGTCTTTATGAAGGCATAGAAATATCAGTCTTTGTGAAGGCATCGAAAAATCCATATAAGTTTTTATCCAGAAAGAGATGCTATGAGATTTCTTTTATCTAGAAAGATCTTTTAGCATGCATATGAGCAAACTTTAAATTTCTAAAGATTTTTTATTAAAAAGATGGCATCACTTTATATGTTTCATATTTTAAAGCTGCATATGAGAAATACTTGTGCATGGTTTGGGCTTTAAATGGTATGCTCTTGTATGATATTTATTTGCAAGATGTAGATAACCACTCTTTCAGTAGGAGTCAAATAAAACCATATACTTTTTAAATTGTGAATTGTGCACCATGATATGATAGTATAAATTCACTAATAAAGCTTTTGAGGTATATAAAAATATGGTTATATTCTATGTGTTGAAATTCTAATATAATAATTTTCAGATTCTACATAGGATATTAAAATTAATAAATTACTAACTTACACTAGTTTTTTTCTTCAATCAAGAAATCAAGCATCTTCGTACGCGTCCTCATCTTTCAGGCAGCACATATGTATGTGATAGTAGAACAAAGCTTTAGAGTTTTGGTCATCAAAACAGTGACTTTTGGAGCATTCAGATGAACTACTATAAAACAAACGATGGCGTTAGCTTCCAGGCTACGTAGGTGGATAAGTCAGAATCTAGCATTTTCATAATAAACAAGCACAACATATTTGCTATCAGGATTGAACTCTCTAGGCTGCAACATGAGAAATTTATATTGTGGCGAAAATAGAAAACAACGAGTTTATATATGTGGCATTCCAGATCATATGGTGTTTGAAAAGTGAATCTTGACTTAGAAGGTGCTTTGATTTGTTTGCGGGAAGGAAATAAAGAATAAGGAAAAACTGATGTTCATTGTTATCGAAGGTTATCAAATCTGCCATTTTGTTGTTAATCCCAACTACTTAATAATTGTTTTAACGTGTTATCTATTGTTTTTCTTTCTGAAGTTGGCGGGAGTGACGATAATAAATTTGCTATTGCTCAGATGGTGGCTTAGATAAACAAGTAAAGTATCAACTAAATTTGTTGATGATTATCTGTTTTACAAGAGGTATACATTTTGAACATATTATATTTTTCTTAATATATTATTGGTCCAACTACAACAAAAAGGACCTTTCGTAGCGTTTTTATAATGCTATCATAATCATTAGCAGCATTTCAAAGAATGTTGCCTAATATCATGCAGCAATAGAGTTAGGAAATTCTATAGCGTTTTTGAAATGTTGCTAAATAAATGGCTATTGATGCAGTTAAAAAATGCTGCAGTAAATTAATTTTGCTACGTTAACTAAATGCTGCAAACTCACTTAGCAGCGTTTTGACAATGCATTCTATCATTATTACTTTAGGAGATCCAGCAATATAGCAGTTGTTTTGAAACACTGTAAAAGCAAATTATGCAGCTTTTCTAAAACGCTGCGATATATTAACATTTTTTCCTACATTCTACAGCTACTACAACAGTTTTAAAAAAATTATATAAACCATGAATAATGTATTCAAAATAGCTCAATTTATAAAACACTAATATATATAATCCGATATTATAAGCAGTTATAACAATTAAACATAATTAAATATACATCACTTTCCTACACCATAAAATTTAGTCATATACAACGTTTCATGAACAATGTTTTAAGCACAAATGTCAACGACATAAAATCTTATAGAAAGAGCTTACTAAAAGAGAAAATATAAATCATGGAAAGTCCAAGCCCATCTCCTTCAAAAGTCCAATATGCCTATAGGAAAAAAGGCAATAGAGATCAGCAGTAGAAGAGTACAAATATGAATTTATTATATAAAAGCCAAAAAGAAAAATGAGATACAGACAGTGATCCATTATCATGTCATTTTTCACATATTCCGTTATCATTTCTCTTTCTACTTTTTATTTACTACTAACTCAAAAACCAAAGCATTTGATCCAATTAAAAAGAACGTTGATTTAAAAAACTCAAATTCAAGTGTAAAATAGTGTGCAGTTAGTTAAAAAGACAAGATTATCATTCACTTCACCCTGTAGACCAATATAACATCCTAGATTCACCTAATGTTCTTATCCAAAGCAAAGTACCCTAAATTTAGTTCAGGTCCATCAAGAGACCTAGGTGTATATGGCTTAGCAAACTGCGATGGCAGGAATTCTCTAATAGTGTAGACGTATTCTATGTTCAAAAAATAATTGATGTAAATATTTATCAAAGTGTGACTATGTATAAGCTAATTGTAAAATCAAGTTATCTATCTAATTTGTATGTGTCATGGCTTATCTATAGATTAAATAATACATTTTCACAGAATATAGTTAAAATTACATCTAATAATTATCCTTAACATACTATAAATTATTTATGATCATGTATGAAATATATTTTATCATATATCAATGTAATAAATATCTTTACCTTCATAAGAAAATAGTTCCACATCGAGTAAACTAGTTGTTATATCAAGAAAAAAACGTTCAAATGCTTTAACTAAATTGAAATTATTTGTCATAAACTTGTAATTCTTGCCGTTCCTGTTATAAACTTAGATAGTTCTTATAAATTTAGTTAATTTATTATTATTATTTATAAAACTTAGTTAACTTAGTTAATTACTATTCTTATTATTATAAATTTAGTTAATTTTTATAAACTTAGTAAACTTGGCTAATATTTTATAATTTATTATTATGAACTTAGTTAATTTTTATAAAACTTAGTTAACTAATTATTATTATTATTATTATTATTATTATTATTATTTATAGAACTTAGTTACTTAGTTTAACTATTAATTAATATTATTATAATAAAAAATTTAGCTAACATTTATAAAACTTAGTTAACTTTGTTAATATTTTATAATTTATTGTTGTTGTTATTATTGTTATTAACTTAACTAATTTATTGTTATTATTATTTATAAAATTAATTGACTTAGTAAAATTATTATTATAATTATTATAAACTTAGTTAATTTTACAAAACTTAGCTAGCTTATTATTATTATTCATAGAACTTAGTTAAACTATTATTATTACTATTATTATTATAATAATAATAATAAATTTAGCAAATTTTTATAAAACTTGGTTAATTTTGTTAATATTTTATGATTTATTATTTTTGTTGTTATTATTATTAACTTAGCTAATTTATTATTGTTATTATTATTATTTATAAAACTTAATTGACTTAGTTAAATTATTATTATCATTATTATAAATTTAGTTAATTTTTTAAAACTTAGTTAACATGGTTAATAGTTTATAATTTATTATTATTAATAATAACTTAGTTAATTTATTATTATTATTATTCATAAAACTTAATTAACTTAGTTAAATTATTATTATCATTATTATAAGCTTAGTTAATTTCTATAAAACTTAATTAACATTATTGATATTTTATAATTTATCATTGTTGTTATTAGTATTATTCTTGTTACTAACAACTTAATTAAATTTTTATTATTATAATTTATAAAACTTAATTAACTTAGTTAAATTATTATTATCATTATTATAAATTTAGTTAAGTTTTATAAAACTTAGTTACCTTGGTTAATGTTCTATAATTTATTATTATTATTAACTTAGTTAATTTATTAATTTTTATTTACAAAACTTAATTGACTTAGTCAAATTATTATTATCATTATTATTATAAATTTAGTTAATTTTTAGAAAACATAGTTAACTTCGATAATATTTTGTAATTTTATTATTATTATTATTATTCAAAATCTAACAGCACCGCCTTTGCGCGGTTAGTGCTTTCACGCACACCTCATATATATACGTTATCAAAAGAAGATCGGATTCATATCGGATATCATAATATATACTTCAAGATATTATACACATAGGCACATTTTAAAGCATAAAACGTACATTTTAATAGCAAATGTTAGTGAGCAGTCTTCTATATGCTTTGTGCATCTTCAACTTTCCTACCTCTCAATACTGGGCTTTATCATGTTTCAACTGTTTCAATATATTTTTTACATGTTCGGTTTTTCCATGTCTATGTTTCAGCATACTCCAAATTTTAGTGCGCCTAACATTCTGGTTATCAAGAAATGTTAGAGAGTAATGGTTATTGTTAAAGAAAATCTTGTTCTTAAAGAAGAAAACTTTATGTTGTAGAGTTTCTCACCATAGTAAATGTTTTACCGATGCCTATTTGCGCAGACGCAAATATGCAAATATTATATCCGTCCACAATATATTTGATAATTGGCTCAATCTCAGTAAATACTTCCTCTGTAAAGCAGTCTTAGTTCATAATTACAGTGTGTTTAGCGCTGAAATTTAGTGATTATAACATAGATACAAACAGAATTTTTGCTACCTTGTATGTAGCTTGGATAAAAAACCTTATCAAAGCAATACTGTTTACTCTTAGATTTGACAGTCTTCAATATCAATTTGCTGGAATCAGAAGTTACAATAGGTGATTCATGCCTGTGTATCTCGTCTTGTACACGGATGTTTCCTGTAGAAAATAGAAAACAAAAATTGATAATCCTTTTGCATACAGCTCAACTTCCGTGGTAGACATTTTATGGCTTTTACCTTTCAAGTCCAGGCAATCATTTAGGACTACTCTTCTTTCTATACTCAGATTGTTAAATCGGTCATCCCACAAACTGATTTCACCTGTTGTATGAAAAAAATACTAGATATCACAAGTTTATTTTACCAAAGTTAGCTTGACAAAAAAGAAAGAAAGTAAATTACTGTGTACCTTGAACCTTTGCTATGTCTTCTTGCCTTTTAGGTTTGTCTTGCTTCATTGCTCCTGTATCGCAATGTGGTATATGTATACACAATGTAATGTATTTGGTACCTAAATCCGCAATTAACATTATAATGTATTTGGTATATGTGTATACAATGTGTTCATGTAATCAAGGGGTACAACGTTCCTGTTTGGATTTTACAGTTTCTCCAATATATGAATCGGAGTTATGGGAGTACATGTATGTAGGTGCGAAAAATATTTTTTCTTCTTTCAATCCTTTAAATACTCTTCCTGCTTCTTTCTGTAGAATTAACTGCAGTCTCTAGAATTAACTGCTTCTTTCCATCCTTGAAAAAAGGAAGGTTACTAGCAGAAGCTCTGAGTACCTCAAAAGGTAGAAATCATTAGAAAAAGTTCTTTGTCCATCAAAATGAATCTTCATTCCAGCTACATACTAGAATTTATTGGGCAAATGAAAACAAGATAAGCAATCACGAAGCATATTATATATAAGGATAATGCTGTTATAATCAATCAAAGCAATAATCCAATTAAAACAAAGTTCCAGTTAACAAATTTTTCTGTTATTTTGTATTAGTTTGTCAGAATGTTGAGGTCGTGGCGTTTATGAATATTCATAACTAAGAAAACAAGGCAACAACAAATTAAAAAGAAGTCAAACTTCATGATAATAATAATAAATATATTAAAGTTACTATTAGCAACTTAGCATCTTTGAAAACCTCAAAAGTTGAACTCGTTATTAAAGGTACTCCAACCACATCAATACTGATGGTGCAAAAGAAAAAAAAAGTTAGCATTTTCAAAACAAATAGTTACCGAATGCTCTTAAAGTTAAGACCAAAACGCAAATTCTTTTAAAATAAAGTTGGAGCTAATTCAGATGTTCAGTGTTATTTTGTCAAAATGTTAAAGTTGTAATTGTTAAATTTTGGTGATACAAAATCACAAATAGAGAGAAAGAAATATGCAAAAGAAAGAAAGAGAAGATTTTGTTTCCCCTAATTAATAGGCATATTGAGTATGTTTATTTCTTTCTCTAATTGGCTAATCAAATTATTTTTTGCCATCTAATGTTAACTTAGGCAATAAGTAATTGATTATATAAATAGAGACTAGAAGAGAGGGTAAATGTATGGTGGAAAATCTATTTGCTAATTCCCTGTTCTCCATCTTTGTTCTTCTTCTCCAACAATTTTAGCCATATAGATATTTACTCCCTTTCTCAATTTGGTATTGATTCAATGATATTTTGTTTATTTTAGATTATTCTATTAATTGTAAACAAAATTTTTGGTGAATCAATAAAGTGGGTGGTTGGGTGGAATATCTTGTCTCATTGCTTTTAATTTCAATTCCGTCTTATTTTTATTCCAAGTTATCTCTTTGTGATTTGGGTGACAAAAATCCGTTGATATAAGCTTCCGCAAAGCGCTGCCCTTTTTTTCACAACAGTTTGGTATCGGAGCATAGATCATTGCAAAGCTTAGAGTAATTTTGGATTGAAAAATTATTGCTGTTGGATATGATTTCGTTTTCGAAGATGGCTATTTTGGATGGAAAGAATTGGGGTATTTGGAAGCCTAAGATGGAGGATATTCTGTACCTCAATGATCTTCATGATCCGATTGATGGAGATGGAAAGAAGCCCTCTAATGTAGATGAGGGAAAATGGAAGAAGATGGATAAGAAGACGATTGCTTTAGTTCGCCAATATCTTGATGATTTAGTTTTCCATCATGTGGCTAGTTGTGAATCCGCAAAGGCTTTATGGGATAAGTTGGTATCTTTATATGAGTCAAAGAGTGCTACTAGTAAGGCTTTTCTGGTTCGAAAGTTGGTACAACTGAGATTAGATAAAGAGAAGTCTGTTGCAGAGCATTTGAATGAATTTCAGGATGTAATAAATCAATTGGCAGATATGAAGGTCAATTTTGATGATGAGTTACAGGCTCTTTTATTGATGAGTTCGCTTTCAGAAAGTTGGGAAACTTTGGTTGTTTCATTGAGTAGTTCCAATGCTAATGGAACTATCTCTTTGGAAACTGTTCGAAGCAGTCTTTTGAATGAGGAGCTTAGAAGAAAAGGGTCGGGTATGAAATCAATTCAAAGTGAGGCTATGGTGGCAAGGGACTCGAAGAAAGATACAATTTGGAAGAAGAAGGATGCTAATGGTAAAGGTGTTATCACTTGTCATTATTGTAATAAGAAAGGTCACATACGCAGCAAGTGTTATGCTTATAAAAGAGATCAGAAAAAGGTCGCGCACGGTGATACTAGTAGTGATGCACATGCAGGTTTTGCTGAAGGTACCGATAGTGATGTTTCTTATGATGTCCTCTTTAGTGAAAATAAGCCTTGGAAGATGGATTCGGGAGCCAGTTTTCACATTTGTAGAGATGTGAATTGTTTTTCTTCTTATGAGAAGAGTGTCGACATGATTAGGACAGCCAATGGAGAAGAGCTACCGATTTGTGGTATTGGATCTATCCGGTTTCGTATACATGATGGTGTGGTTAGAGAAGTCTCTGGAGTGAGACATGTACCCACTTGTTCGCATAATCTTATTTCTCTCGGTCAGTTGGATCGCTGTGGTTGCACTTATGAGACTCAAGGTGGAGTTTTGAGAGTGAAGAAATGTGGTCGTGTAAGGATGAGAGGAGTATTGGAAGAAGGAAACCTATATAGCTTGGTTGGCTCTGTAGTCGACTATGGAAAGCGAGTGACGGTTGAAGAACCTAGTCTACAGCAAGGTGGAGAGGTTAATGTGGTCACTGCTTATGATTCTAGCATTGAGGATCATATTTTAGATAGGGGTCTTCATGTTGATGATGCTCGGGGGATCGATAGTGATCATGTAATGAGCTCAGATCGAGTGATAGACGGGTGTCGAGTTGCAAAATCCACAAAGACAAGACGGAGATCTTTGTGGTATTACAAACGTTTTTGAGACCGAATTTGTGTGGTGCACCTCATGTGGGAGATGCAACACTTGCAGTCGGTGGTAAAGGTTTGTAATTTGGTATGATTGAGATATAGAGAGTTGTGATAGATCTAGATATGACATGTTTGATATGTTGGAGATATGTGATTTTGCATCAAGGTGGAGTGTTAAATTTTGGTGATACAAAATCACAAATAGAGGGAAAGAAATATGCAAAAGAAAGAAAGAGAAGATTTTGTTTCCCCTAATTAATAGGCATATTAAGTATGTTTATTTCTTTCTCTAATTGGCTAATCAAATTATTTTTTGCCATCTAATGTTAACTTGGTCATTAAGTAATTGATTATATAAATAGGGACTAGAAGAGAGGGTAAATGTATGGTGGAAAATCTATTTGCTAATTCCCTGTTCTCCATCTTTGTTCTTCTTCTCCAATAATTTCAGCCATATATATATTTACTCCCTTTCTCAATTTGTATTGATTCAATGGTATTTTGTTTATTTTAGATTGTTCTATTAATTGTAAATAAAAATTTTGGCGAATCAATAAAGTGGATGGTTGGGTGGAATATCTTGCCTCATTGCTTTTAATTTCAATTCCGTCTTATTTTTAATCCAAGTTATCTTTTTGTGATTTGGGTGACAAAGATCCATTGATATAAGCTTCCGCAAAGCGCTACCATTTTTTCACAACAGTAATATGATTGAAACAAACAAGATTACCAAAAAAGGGCAACATCAAAATGAAAAGAAAGCAGACCTCATCATAATAGAAAGTAGTGGCAGTCAGAATCTTTGAATGCCTCAAAAGTTAAACTCATTAGAAAATAATTCTTTATTTATCTAATTCGATCTTCATTCCATCCACATACTCAATCGATAATGCAAAATGAAAACATGGTAAGTACTAAGTTTGTAAGATGATTATGATACATGTATATATTCAAGTATGGCAACAAATTAAATGTAAACTAAGATGGAAGTCAGAACTTTTGAATGCCTCAAAAAGTGAACTCATTAGATTTTTTTATTTGTTCATCCAATTGAATTGAATCTTCACCCAAGCCACGTTAAAAAAATGAAATAAGCATTCATGATATAGATGTTCTTAAAAAGATAAAATCAATCACAGTACAAATTCTATCAAAATAAAGTTGTAGTTAACATATATTAAGTCATAATTTTAAGGTTGTCATACGATCATAGATCATAACAAATGTGAACTAGTGATTAGGGAAAATAGGGTAACAACAAATTAAAGAGCCTTACTAACGTTAGTTGCTCTTAACAATTATCACAACTCACCATTTAATTGGAGGAGACATTCAAAGGACCTGCCAGTTTTTATTTTAAAAATTGATATTATTATTATTTTGCCAATCATGTGGCAAGTGAGAACCACACTCCTGCTTAGACTAGCTTTGTCTCAAATTTAAATAACATAGAATTAGCACCAATGTACTAAAACTTTCATGTAACAAAGTATTTGCAAACAGGATTTAAGTCTAAAATATAGAGAAGTGAATCACTAGCTCTCTGATTCAAAATAGATTCACTCGTATATCTGAGTATACGGGTCACAGATCTAGCAGTTCAAATCAAGCTGTGCATTTTAGTAATAATGAACATGTTAAAATACACCTATTGATCGAGAATGATGGATTTTTGATATAGAGATTTAACTAGACAAGCTCACATTTTGTTTTTTCAAATAGATCAGGTGATCCAGTTCCAAATAATAGCAATGAAGGATCATCGAGTTCAATGAATCTATTACAGTGTTATTATGCAGAGAACTCATTGTGTTACCAGGTTCTCTTGTAAGGGTGAAAATACGAAGGATGACTAAGGATGGTTCGGAAAAGGGATATAGTAATACACACACACACATTGTATATGAGTTTACTGAACAAATTTACAGCTCACTATAAATAAAGGACTAGCAATGGTTTATAATTATACCTGATCCCTTTCTAATAGAGAATCCCGATCATTTTCTTCTAACAATGTTCTGGTTTCAGCGTAATTCAACGTAACTCGGTAGTTCAAATCATCCAAACAAATTACACGACTGTTTGTGACAAAAAGTAACAAATTAAGACGCTGTAAATGAGCGTGAAAAATGGAACAAAACTGAATTGCTATAGGTATGCATACCCATAATCTATGATTCTTTCAGGCATTCTATGTAGCGGATTTTTGCATATTTTTTGAAACTGAGTGCTCTTCATGATCTCTGCAACATCAAAGTTGCGTTTGATTCATTGCCTTCTTTCTCTCCTAATGACAAGTGGCAGCACACAAAGCAAAATGTGGTCTTGTGCAATGACATGCTCATTGCAATAAATCCCCAATTTATGCAAATACAAGTAAATAGTGAATTCACGCATATATCCCAAAAGAAAGAAAGAAATTATAACAAAGTTTCAAAATCTAGAGCACGACTAAACCCACAATAATTAATATTAAAGTATCAAAAACTAAATCAAACCTTCAGGTGATAGGGGTTCATATGGTTGAGCAATAAATTGCAGAAATACAAATGTAAAGTTGAACAATAATGGTGCATAAATCACATCCTTTGAAATATTTGAATAAATGTTAGGGAAAATATATTTTAAGAATTCCTTTCTGAGTCCTTCATTTTACTTTAGCGCAAGATCTTTACCATGCTCTCAGCAGTGGTATAGTCAGTGGGTTAAGCTAAATTATAAAGAGCAAAATGCAGAGTTTGAACTATAGCGATAGAATACATCTTTTCGATCAACATTGGTTACATAATCCATCCGATTACCCAGAGTACGTATATATCGAGGATACAATACATGCTTCCTTTATAGTTTACAAGAAATAGCTTGTTCGGTTGGTTGAGGATCAGATTATAGAAAGAAAGATTGACAATTTGAATTTCACTATGACATACCCAGATATAATAAGGATAGATAAATAATTCCAAGGTTTATTCTCGATGCCTTTTATATTATTTTTCGAAAATTGAACACACCTTATTCCCTAACCTCCCCATAATGCCTCTTCCAAGAGAAGAAACATGAAGATGTGCAATATGTTGCACGAGCTCGCTCCTCACCCAAACCGAAAGGAATATCCCAACCATCTGCTTGCTTGATACCAACCAATAATTCATATTATTTTGACCCTCCACTATACTATCATTTTGACTCGACTCATCATATGAATCTAACTCACTTGCTTGCATTAACTCCTTCAACTCCTTCGATCTTTGATTCGCATACACAGTTGCAACCCTTCAGATCGTGCTCTCTGCTCTGAAGTTTTTGATTAGCAATTTAAGTGATGGTTTCTGAAAGAAGTGAAGCCTGCTACTATTGGATTTTGAATCTTTTCCTTATTGTGAGTTGTGTTTCGAGCTAGTGGATTCGGATTTTTAGAAGGTGGATCCTTCTTGGGAGTCTTCATTGTTGTTTGAAGATTGGTCTCGGGGTTCGTTTAGGTCTTGGCATATCAAAACTAACCATCTCGCTACTGGTTCATTGTCTTCTATTACTAACACATTGCCTGCATTTAGAGGGACTATTTCTTGGAACCTGTAATGTGGAGAAAATATATTAGAAAAAAATGTAGAAGAACTAGAAGAAAAGCATTAACTCTATGAATATGAATAACTTTGGGATATGCAACTTGCCTCACCATCACATCAATACCATTTGTGCACTTGTCAATTAAATAAGGTGCAATCTCATATCATTAATTTATTTCACATATATACAGTGTTATATATGTGATAACGGAATGAGTAACATTTTTAAACTAGTTTTTATTTGATTATTCAAGTAAAACATTTTGATTTATCCATCAGATTCAAGGCCAGATAATTCCAGATTTGAAGTTAATTCATGTTCAAGTAAACTAGTAGTTAAAATATTTTCTGTAGGATTGGCTATGATAAGAAATAAGAAATTAGCAAAATATGAAAGCAGAAAAATGAAAAAGAAAAAAAAGGTAAAAAGAAAAGAAAAGAAATCCACTTCTTATGATTGTACACCTGTGAAATAAATGACAGATGAGATCCATGAATCTTCACATATATGTAGTGTTACAGATATGATACTGGGACAAGTAGATTGGCCGGTTTTTAGTTGATTATCCAAGTAGATATAAGAAACATCTTGATTTATATGTGAAATTTTGGCATGTTACTAGTTAAACATGTACTCTAGTAAAATTGGATCCTAAGAAATAAGGACTACCCAAGGACATAGATATCAGAAGATCCTTCAACTTGGAGAAAATCTTCGAGATTCAGGCTGCTATTTGAAGATTAGCCACCAACATTCCAAGTTCTTGGAAGGCACTGGTGGGTCTGGAGTGCTTGCCATGGTGGTTTGATGAGTTTTCCAGTGGAAGAGAAGGTGTTCGACAGGTTAGAGAAGGTGTTTGAGGAAATGTCTGAGGAAGGTGATACTCAAGAGTGTGCACAGATATATTTGTGCATGAAAGTTAAGGTTATTAGAGGTTTCTTGCCAAACAAGCAACTGAAGTGATGCAAATGTTTCATAGAGGAAAATGTTTGGCACTTGGGTTTTCTTGAAGCAGCAGTTTCACTAGAGTTCAAACTGCCTTTAGTTTAGTATAATGCTACCAGAACATTGAAAAAGTAGGGTAAATTGCAGAATTGGTATGAAGAAGACATAGCAACTTTCAACTTGAATATGAACAAAATTGATTCACAAAACGAATATCTGATTAGATATATCTATCAATTAAGATTTACTGGAGGGAACAAATCAATATTTATCAAAAGAGTTTAAATGATGATAAGAAAGGTAAAACGCAGATTCAAGAACAAACTTACAGATTTGCATAGAGACAAAGGCTGATTCAAGAACAAGAATCAAGAACTGGAACTACAAATGCATATGAATCAAGCAGAAACTAATATAGGATCAAAGATAACAAGTGAAAGAATGAAGAAGCTAACAACTGAATAATAAAAGACAGTAACTAACATAAATAAAATGTCACTAAGATCAACTACGTAGCAAATAGAAAAAATAAATGCAAGAAAGTACTAACTGAAATGAAATGAAAGACAGTAGACTGCAACACAGTAGCAAAAGAAAAATATGATTTTATTGCCTTGATTCTTCTTCTTCATTACAACACCACAATACTGCTTATATATGTGCAGTTTTCACATAATGGATCAATACCACACAATAACCCATTAATAGCCTACCCAACTCATGAATCAAAATACAACAATATGCACATACACCCCAATACAACAAAATACTACAATAGCCCATACATGCACAAGCCCACATTCTCTACATCAAAGAACACAACTACTTAGACAATACTTCTTATACATGTGCAGTTTTTAATATTAATGAAGCTTGCTCTGATGATCTTCGGTTTGTCTGCTCTTCTTCCCCCATTTTTGCTAAGGAGTTGTTGTTTCCTTCCCTGAGCATCTCGAGAAGAGTTTGGTTGTTACATCTCCCCTCTCCTTCAAGAATGGACCTTGTCCCAAGGTCCAAGGTGGGAAATTTTCGAATAGTTGGCCAATAATCATCCCATGTAGCTTCTTCTACTGGTTTTTCTTTCCATTTCACCAAAATTTGTACCACTGCATCATTGTCTCGGGGTACCATCCTCCTATCAGTTATAGCCTCTGGTTGCTCCACAATCTCCTCAATAAAGCTAGGAGCATTATCTTGTATTACCACATCATTTCCGAGTCTTCTCTTCAGTTGAGAAACATGAAACACCGGATGTATCTTGGCTTCAGCCGGCATCTGTAACTTGTATGCAACTTTTCCAATTTTTTCAAGTATCATATATGGACCATAATACTTTGAAGATAGCTTGTGAGTTTTCTGAATTCTTGCAATGATTTGCTTATATGGTTGGAGCTTTAAGTACACCCAGTCCCCTTGATTAAATTCTCTGTCTGTTCTTCTGTTGTCTGCATATCTCTTCATCCTACTCTGCGCATGTGACGCCCCACCTCTATACCCACGTTAGACAAGAGCACTACGGTGTAATGCTGTCAACTAGCACGGAGAATAAGGCTGTTGAGGAGCGACCATCCGTGTAATTGCTTTGCACGAGCACCGATATGTCAGGTAGTATAACATGCATTTTATTTCAAAAACAGACATACCGATACAAACACAAGGCTACTACACAGTGGCTATAATAATCTTCGGAAAAAAATATAGAAATAAACATAACACAAATCAGTCACAGATAATTCATATCACAAAGGCGGAAATAGATATGAATTTAACACTAACACATGAAAGTGTATATCAGAGTAGTGGTCAAGAAGATCCACAATAATACAAAAGAATAGCAACGCATGCTATACAAAAGAATACAACTATGAGTCTATATCTCAAGTGTAAACAACAAAATAAACTACTAATATAAGTAGTTTGCCAAAAGTCAGAGTAATGATCCTGGATGAGAAGTCAAGCAGAAGCACCTGTAACATCTCGGTCTGACCCGAGTATTATTTAATAAGAAAATAATAAACGGATCAGTCTAGCTATAAATATCAGATGAAACGATATAGAGTAAGAGATATGACTAAACACATAATAATCACAATGCCAAGCTGTGATATATATAAGTAATTGAAAACCAACAAGAGATTAATCAATATCACAAAATCTACACAAGAATCAAAGAAATGTCATACTCCTTATTTCGTTCATCAAACCACAAATATTGACAATTGTATCAATGTCAATCACAAAAGTCAATGACACACAAATTCACCAATGCACAAATATTGATAAAACTTATCAATAGAAATCACGAAAATCGGTGAAACACAAATTCTAGAAATCATCTCAAGAAATCCAGAAATCACAAAAAGGGGGGAGGCCTATCACAAACGGAAGTATAAAGCTCACCAACACGTGTATCACAAACGGAACGCTAATTCCATGGTTGCTAACCATCACAAATTGAGCCGAAGCTCCACAAACGGCCCGAAGACCATGGGTTGCTACCCCACCAATTTGAGTCGAAACTCCACAAAACGGGGTTTAGTCTCCCTCGTAGACAAAGAGACATCGCACATTGCTAGTCTAAATCACAAAGATGATCGTCATGATCAACGAGAAGTGTCAATTACACTAAGCTAGTAAATATATGAGTTTAGCTTCATGTCCCATAACCACTTGCTTAACTCAAATATTTACGAACAAACTGTAGATCTCCACTATAAAATTGTCACAAGAGATTCAATCGAACAAGTCCAAGAATTAACTAACGAAGTAAGCGCAAGCGTTTCATACCACTCGTTTTACTAAGTCGTTTAATTAGATTTCTCGTGCAAATGAGGTAAAGGTTTGTATATACTAATAGAATGGAAAACGATTCAAGAAACGAGCTTTGTACTAAAATAGAGTTGAAATCATTTGAAGAAAGAGTTTTGATATTTACTACTAGTATAGAGAACCTTTATATTTTAAAGTGACAAATCACAAAGAAGATTGTAGGAACAATCAATTACTAAAATTCACATTTGAAAACGTGAATAGAATCCAAAGAAATCGATACCGAATCCATCGAAATGGATATTCCAAGAATTCCCGAGGAAAATAAGTCATCAAAGTCAATAACAAATGATAACAACAAATAAGGAAGAACACAAATCGATTAAGATTGGAAACTAGGCAAAATAGGCGTAGTTGGCAAATAGCAGCAGGTCGGTCGACCGGACTCCCTGAGTCGGTTGACCGAACCAGGGGTTGGAACTGCTCGGGGCACCAGGTCGGTCGACCGGCCCAGGGGCTCGGTCGGCCGAATCCTGTAATCGACACTTCCAAATAGAGGCAGGAAGTGCCTGGGTAGCAGGTCGGTCGACCGGCCCAGGGGCTCGGTCGGCCGAACCTGTTGCCAGCACTCCCCTGCCCTATTTCAAAAGAGGTGCAAACTCGATCAAATTGCATTCGCTCGAGCAACGGCGCTAAGGGTTTATGCCTATCGACTACCCGGCCCTATAAGCTCTTCGATGCACAATCAAAAACACATTCAAACATCAAAGTTAGGATTTTTAAAGATTTGAACCCAAAACACTAAAAATTGGAATATTCACCAAATCAAACCAAACCAAAAGCAATTGCACACGAATAAGTGTTAGGAATTCATACCTAACAATCGAAGATAAATATAAGCATAGATGTGAGATAAAAATCTCACCTTTAAACCCAAATCAATGAATGAGAAGCTTGAAGACAAGGGAAGATCAACCACACTTCAATCTCAACACGAGAAGCTTGAATCTAAGCTTAAAAGAGAAACATTTCCTAAATTAGGTTTAGGAATTTTCTGAAATCAAAGAGAGAATGAGTTGGAGAAGAAGAAGGAGATGCTTACCAATGGGTTCTCTTGAGTTTGGAGCTAGAAGATGGATTTGCTAATGGAAACTAGGGCTTAGGATTTCCTAATTCTTTTTCTCTTCCCCCATTTTTGATGAAGCTTGAATGTATTAGGAAATTATGAAGTAATGAAGAGGAGAGGGGTTGTTAGGACTGAGTTAGTAGGTGGCTAATGGGTTCAGCCCAAACCAAAGCCCTAAGTGAAAAAGTGGCAAAAATCAACTTTCTCCAAACATATCGAAGCTTATACTCAAAAAGGTCGCAAACGTCATTTTGAACTCAATGGGGGTGGTCTCGAGTCCCAATTCGACTGTTTGCAAAAAGTAGCTTTTCGGACCAAAATCCGACGAACGATAAAATATTTAAATATAGAATCGATAAATATGCGGGTTGTTACAGACTCCCCTCCTTAAAGAAATTGCGTCCTCGCAATACTTAAGAAGAAAATAAAGAGTAACAACCATAAAAGCATATCAACACAAAAGAAAATTGAAATAAGAAGTTCACCATAAAGAGCACGAAAGAGTTAGCGTGAACGGGATCGCTCGATGAATTCTCTAGATTCCCAAGAGTAATCCCTAGGATTTGAGAACCATTGAACCCTCACAAGAAGAACATCTTTATTCCGAAGGCACTCAACCCCGAAGCAATGATGCGAATGGGATGTTGCTCATAATCTAGTGAAACTTTAATTTCTACAATATCACCGGGCTCAAGAATAAAAACCGGAATGCCTAAGGCATTTTCGTAGATAAAAGACGTGGAGAACGTCAAGAATAGCAGAAAATTAAGCTGGTGCAATGACGTAGTATAATAACAGTACGCCCGAGAAACTAGAAACTCAAATAATTTGGAACATCAGCGTAGTACAAAAACGGTATGCCCAATGAACCAAAGCCCGAATAATTTCGGAACACCGACGTAGTACAAAAACGGTACGTCCAATGAATCAAAAGGAAAGACATTGATGTAGTGCAAACGGTACATCCAATGTATCAAAAGCAAAGACATTGATGTAGTGCAAACGGTACATCCAATGTATCAAAAGGAAAGACATTGATGTAGTGCAAACGGTACATCCAATGTATCAAAAGCAAAGACATTGATGTAGTGCAAACGGTACATCCAATGTATCAAAAGCATATCATTGATGTAGTGCAAACGGTACATCCAATGAATCAAAAGGAAAGACATTGATGTAGTGTAAACGGTACATCCAATGTATCAAAAGGAAAGACATTGATGTAGTGCAAACGGTACATCCAATGTATCAAAAGTATATCATTGATGTAGTGCAAACGGTACATCCAATGATCCAGATAAGATGGAACATCGATGTAGTATAATAACAGTACATCCGATGAACCGAACACCATAAAAGAACATCAGACGCGAGTCCATAAAAGAAACGAGATGAAACTCAATAAAACGAAGTACATCAAAACGTCTGATGAACTTGATAAAAAGATAATTCCATTCAGACATCATCAAAGAATCAACACCTTGTTGCCTACGACAAAGCGCGTTGGCAACACGATTTCCAAAATATCAAGATCATAAGATGCCAGGAACTCGAGTCGACATGAAGTTCCTTATGAGTAAATAAATATTCCAAAGATTTATGATCGAGGTAGAGAACAAATTTCTCATCCAAATATGATGATGCCAAATTCCAAAAGTAAAAACAATAGCCGCGAGCACTAGATCATGAGCGACATATCTAGTCTCGATAAGCTATAATGATTTAGAAGCACAAGTGATAGCACGTTCTCCTTTGCAAGAGAACGGCATCCAAACCAATACGACTAGTATCGGTACAAATAGCAAAGTCTTGGTTCCCCTTCAGGAATCACAAGAATAAGAGTATCGAAAGGAAGAGTTCTTTTAAATAATCCTCTTTCCCGAAAAGTTAAAACTTTCAAAATTACATTTTTATTTTTATGTAATAATCTTTCTACAAAAATTTACATTTTTACAAGTCGATACATCGTGTCTGACTGTCTCATCAAAGCGTTTAGGAGATTCCTATCGATAACGTTGATCAAGCGCATCGACCGGAATTCTTAAAACACTCAACGGGCAAGACAATCACAAAATCATCTTCTATATGATAAACATGTTTATAAAAACTTTTAAGAATATTCTTTGTTCATTTTAAGAAAAAAAATCAAATTGTACTTATAAATAAATCTTATGAAAAAGATTTTCAAAATTTTAATTACTATTTTCATCCAAAATCAATATATGCAAGAATGGTCTCATCGAAATATTCATAGAATATTTGATTTATAAAATGGATGAAATAAGCTGGACAAACTGAATGACAAAATAAGTCATTCATAAGAATCATAACGAGTGCGGAATGCGGTAAGTGGAATGCTAGCTCCCGCAACTCGTCGCCAAATGAAAATCGGTGGCAAGGTCGAACTAGAAAGACCTTAACACCACACAAAAGATTTCTTAGGTAATAATCCTAAGACAAACTCATAAATACCAGAAAAGTTTCACAAATTATTTAGATAATAGAAATAACACTTTTCTCATCTTGAGGGCTTAAAGAATAAAATGATGCCTTCAAAAATTTGAAATCGGAATCTCAAGAAAAAGTCGAAATCTGCTTAACAGATAGAAAATGTCGAAAATGAATAGTCCATATGGAAAATAGGATATGGGCTTCACAACAATTAAGCCAATCCTTACAAAAATCAATTCCGAAGCCTAAGTAAAAATCAGCTCGGAAAGAAAAATCACATAAAATAATTTCGACATCAATAGAAAGCAAATTGAGTGTTGCGGATCCACTAATCCGGATTCACAATCCTCAAAAAAGTCGACAAGTCCAAAATATTTTCAAAGAAAAAGAATCGACAAGTTCTTTTGATATAAAATAGTGAGATGGAACCCATATCAAAAAGAACTCGAATAAGAAGACCACGAAATAAAACAATGCCATCAAGGATTGAGTGAAAAATACCTTGACCAAGAGAAGAGTTGCTAGGAGCTTGCAGCTTTCCTTCTCTCTTGCTTGGAAGCTTAGGACACGAAGATAAAAGATGGCCCGAACCTTTGCAATATCGACAAAAGAGGGGTTCAGACACTCCCTTGCATAATGGTCCGTGGAACCACAATTGTAGCATTGACCGCGACTAGAAGTAGGAGTCTTTGCTACTGGAATTTGTTGCTTCCCTTTCTTATTAGAATTGGGGCCTTTGAATTTGATAGGCCTCTTCAAGTTATTGTCGAAGTTCTGTTGGGCATACACAACTTCAACATCACCTTCATTTTCGGCCTCTTCGAGACGAAGAGCGATATCAATAAGCTGATCAAATGAAACCTCAAGTTTCAGAAGTAATGGCTTCTTAAGATTCTTATTCAAGCCATAGACGAATCTCTGATTTTTCTTCATTGGGGTGTTAATGTATTCAACCCCGTATTTGGAAAGAGATTCGAAAGATGCAACATAGTCTGTCACAGAAGATTCACCTTGAACAAGGTCAATAAAACGCCGGGCCAAAATTACTTTTTCGGCCTCCGGCACAAATTTCAATTCGAACCTTTCCCGGAATTGCTACCAAGTGAGATCCGCTTCAATGATTTCAGAAATTAAAAGCTCATACCAATCTTATGCTCTTTCTTGGAGCATGCTAGAAGCCACTTGGACTCGATGAAGGTCAATAAGGTTCATGCGAGAAAAGATGCGATCGCATGATTTGAGCAAAGCTTGAATTCCAATAACACTCTCGGATCCCCTGAATGGCCTTCCACCCAAATCGGTGTAGTCTCTGCACAAGCGTGCAAAACCGGATCTAGGATGAGTAGGCTCAGGATTGGGTCCGGCAGCTTGAGCGTTCTTAACAAGATCTAAAAGTTGCTGGGCAGACATAAAAACTCCATCTTGGGGAGTAGCACTAGATTGACCGGCGCTGGGACGACCAGGTCTAACCATTTCTCTTCTTTAAGAAAGAAAGAAAGAAGAGGAAAAAGTTATTCTCAAAATAAATATCAAGCAATCATGATAGATAAAACAAGGAATCATAAAGAAAATAGGATGAATCGATACGAAGACTCGAATTAAATCCTAAAGCACGACTCCCAAGATGGACTTAGGACGATGATCCTTGTTATAATATTCCATATTGTTTCGAAGTTTGGCTCTGATACCAAGCTGTGATGCCCCACCTCTATACCCACGCTAGACAAGAGCACTATGGTGTAATGCTGTCAACTAGCACGGAGAATAAGGCTGTTGAGGAGCGACCATCCGTGTAATTGCTTTGCGCGAGCACCGATATGTCAGATAGTATAACATGCATTTTATTTCAAAATCCGACATACCGATACAAACACAAAGCTACTACACAGTGGCTATAATAATCTTCGGAAACAAATATAGAAATAAACATAACACAAATCAGTCACAGATAATTCATATCACAAAGGCGGAAATAGATATGAATTTAACACTAACACATGAAAGTGTATATCAGAGTAGTGGTCAAGAAGATCCACAATAATACAAAAGAATAGCAACACGTGCTATACAAAAGAATACAACTATGAGTCTATATCTCAAGTGTAAACAACAAAATAAACTACTAATCTAAGTAGTTTGCCAAAAGTCAGAGTAATGATCCTGGATGAGAAGTCAAGCAGAAGCACCTGTAACATCTCAGTCTGACCCGAGTATTATTTAATAAGAAAATAATAAACGGATCAGTCTAGCTATAAATATCAAATGAAACAATATAGAGTAAGAGATACGACTAAACACATAATAATCACAATGCCAAGCTGTGATATATATATATATGTAATTGAAAATCAACAAGAGATTAATCAATATCACAAAATCTACACAAGAATCAAAGAAATGTCATACTCCTTATTTCGTTCATCAAACCATAAATGTTGACAATTGTATCAATGTCAATCACAAAAGTCAATGACACACAAATTCACCAATGCACAAATATTGATAAAACTTATCAATAGAAATCACGAAAATTGGTGAAACACAAATTCTAGAAATCATCTCAAGAAATCCAGAAATCACAAAAAGGGGGAAGGCCTATCACAAACGGAAGCATAAAGCTCAACAACACGTGTATCACAAACGGAACGCTAATTCCATGGTTGCTAACCATCACAAATTGTGCCGAAGCTCCACAAACGGCCCGAAGACCATGGGTTGCTACCCCACCAATTTGAGTCGAAACTCCACAAAACGGGGTTTAGTCTCCCTCGTAGACAAGACATCGCACATTGCTAGTCTAAATCATAAAGATGATCGTCATGATCAACGAGAAGTGTCAATTACACTAAGCTAGAAAATATATGAGTTTAGCTTCATGTCCTATAACCACTTGCTTAACTCAAATATTTACGAACAAACTGTAGATCTCCACTATAAAATTGTCACAAGAGATTCAATCGAACAAGTCCAAGAATTAACCAACGAAGTAAACGCAAGCGTTTCATACCACTCGTTTTACTAAGTCGTTTAATTAGATTTCTCGTGCAAATGAGGTAAAGGTTTGTATATACTAATAGAATGGAAAACGGTTCAAGAAACGAGCTTTGTACTAAAATAAAGTTGAAATCATTTGAAGAAAGAGTTTTGATATTTACTACTAGTATAGAGAACCTTTATATTTTAAAGTGACAAATCACAAAGAAGATTGTAGGAACAATCAATCACTAAAATTCACATTTGAAAACGTGAATAGAATCCAAAGAAATCGATACCGAATCCATCGAAATGGATATTCCAAGAATTCCCGAGGAAAATAAGTCATCAAAGTAAATAATAAATGATAACAACAAATAAGGAAGAACACAAATCGATTAAGATTGGAAATTCAGACAACTAGGCAAAATAGGCATAGTTGGCAAATAGCAGCAGGTCGGTCGACCGGACTCCCTGAGTCGGTTGACCGAACCAGGGGTTGGAAGTGCTCGGGGCACCAGGTCGGTCGACCGGCCCAGGGGCTCGGTCAGCCGAAGCCTGTAATCGGCACTTCCAAACAGAGGCAGGAAGTGCCTGGGTAGCAGGTCGGTCGACCGGCCTAGGGGCTCGGTCGGCCGAACCTGTTGCCAGCACTCCCCTGCCTTATTTCAAAAGAGGTGCAAACTCGATCAAATTGCATTCGCTCGAGCAACGGCGCTAAGGGTTTATGCCTATCGACTACCCGGCCCTATAAGCTCTTCGATGCACAATCAAAAACACATTCAAACATCAAAGTTAGGATTTTTAAAGATTTGAACCCAAAACACTAAAAATTGGAATATTCACTAAATCAAACCAAACCAAAAGCAATTGCACACGAATAAGTGTTAGGAATTCATACCTAACAATCGAAGATAAATATAAGCATAGATGTGAGATAAAAATCTCACCTTTAAACCCAAATCAATGAATAAGAAGCTTGAAGACAAGAGAAGATCAACCACACTTCAATCTCAACACGAGAAGCTTGAATCTAAGCTTAAAAGAGAAACATTTTCTAAATTAGGTTTAGGAATTTTCTGAAATCAAAGAGAGAATGAGTTGGAGAAGAAGAAGGAGATGCTTACCAATGGGTTCTCTTGAGTTTGGAGCTAGAAGATGGATTTGCTAATGGAAACTAGGGATTAGGATTTCCTAATTCTTTTTCTCTTCCCCCATTTTTGATGAAGCTTGAATGTATTAGGAAATTATGAAGTAATGAAGAGGAGAGGGGTTGTTGGGACTGAGTTAGTAAGTGGCTAATGGGTTCAGCCCAAACCAAAGCCCTAAGTGAAAAAGTGGCAAAAATCAACTTTCCCCAAACATATCGAAGCTTATACTCAAAAAGGTCGCAAACGTCATTTTGAACTCAATGGGGGTGGTCTCGAGTCCCAATTCTACTGTTTGCAAAAAGTAGCTTTTCGGACCAAAATCCGACGAACGATAAAATATTTAAATATAGAATCGATAATTATGCGGGTTGTTACGGCGCAATTTTAATACTGTCCTTCAAGAACTCTATGATGATGTCCCTAGAGTACAATGCTTCCTCTACTTGCTCCACTTTGGCTGTGTTAGGGACATATGATAACAAATTTGGGGGGTCTACACCATACATTGCTTTGTATGGGGTTGTATTGGTGAGATTCTTTCAAATAGTATTATACCAATATTCTGCTACTGACAGCCACTTAACCCACTCCTGTGGCTTGTGACAAATGAAGCATCTCAAATAACATTCTAGAATTTTGTTCACCACTTCGGTTTGGCCATCACTTTGTGGGTGATAGGCAGTGCTCAACTTCAATGTGCAACCTTGCAACTTAAACAATTCCTGCCAAAACTTTCTTGTAAAAATAGCATCTCTATCACTCACTATAGATTTGGGTAGACCATGCAATTTGAAGACACCATCAAAGAACACAGTAGTTACTTCCTTGGCTGTGAATGGGTGACTCAGAGGAAAGAAATGTGCATACTTACCCAACCTATCAACCACTACAAATATAACTGTGTACCTGTGACTCTTTGGCAAGCAAGTGATAAAATCCATGGATATGTCAATCTAAATTCTTTCTGGAATAGGCAAAGGCTGCAGAAGACCAGGAACTAGTATATTCTCTTCCTTATTTCTTTGACACTCATCACAAGTCTTGACAAAAACTTCGACATCTTTTTTCATTTTCTTCCAATAGAAAACTTGTTTAATTTTTTTGAGGGTAGCCTTGATGCCAGAATGTCCTCCTAGAGGAGTTGAATGATGCTCTTTGATCAATGGAAATAATAGTTCTTTTATATTATGATCTATTAACAGTTTTCCCTTATGGTATATCACTTCATCCACTATTTGATATTTATTATTAGGTGGGGTCTGATTTTTAACTGTAGCAATTTTTGCTTGTACCATGTTGAAGAATGCAATGTCTCTTTAATCTTGAACCAAGGTGCATGTACTATGGATATAGCTTGCAAGTGTAAATCAATATCATGACCATGCTCCTCTTCTACTTCATCTCTCCTAGACAAAGCATCTGCTACTATATTCTCTTTTCTACTACGGTATTCTACTATGTAATCAAAGCCATACAACTTGGCTAACCATTCATGTTGTAACCCAGTATGCAATTTTTGTGTCAAAAGGTATTTAAGACTGTGATGATATGTCTTGATTACAAACTGTCTTCCTAACAAATATTGGCTCCATTTTTTTTATGGCTATAATAATAGCTAGCAAATCCTTTTCATAAGTGGACAAAGCTAAGTTTCTTCCATGCAAGGCTTTACTCAAATATGCAATGGGTTTATTTTTCTGAGACAATACAGCACCTACCCCATACCCACTAGCATCACACTCTAGAACAAATGGTAGGTTAAAGTTAGGCATAGCTAGAATAGGTGGGTTTACACTGTTTCAACTGTTCAAAGGATTGTCTTGATACTTCATCCCTCTTAAAGGAATTTCTTTTCAACATATCTGTCATAGGCTTGGCTATTATCCCATAGTTTTTTATGAACTTTCTATAATACCCACTGAGTCCTAAAAATCCTCTCAGTGCTTTAATTGTTTATGGTAGAGGTCAGTCTAATATAGCTTGAATTTTTGTAGGGTCAACAACTAGGCCTTTTTAGGAAATCACATGCCCCAAGTACTCCAAAGTCTCTTTAGCAAAAATGCATTTTGATAGTTTGACTACTAATTTATTCTCTTGCAAGACTTGGAAAGTTTGTTCCAGATGCTGCAGATGATCAAACCATGTTTTGCTATATACTAATATATCATCAAAGAACACTAATATAAACTTCCTCAAATATGACTTAAAAATATCATTCATCAAAGATTGAAATGTAGAAGGAGCATTAACTAAACCAAAAGGCATCACCAGAAATTCATAATGCCCATGATGAGTTCTAAAGGCAGTCTTGTGGATGTCTGAATCATACATGCGTATCTGATGATAGCCTGATCTCAAATCAAGCTTAGAAAACCAATTAGATCCCTGAAGTTCATCAAAGAGGTCATCAATCAAGGGAATAGGAAATTTATCTTTGAGAGTATGAGAATTCAAGCTTCTGTAATCAACACATAATCTCCAAGTGCCATCTTTCTTTTTAACCATCACAACCGGGGAGGAGTATGAACTAGTACTAGGTCGGATAAGTCCAGTATCTAACATGTCCTCAATAATCTTCTCCGGTTCATTTTTCAAATGATAGGAATGTCTGTATGGCTTCATACAAATGGGTTTGGTGTTAGGCTGAAGTGGAATTTTGTGATCATGGGTTCTTTGAGGTGGAAAGGGAGGTTGATCAGTGGAAATCATAGGGAATTGGTGGAGGAGTTCAACAATGGCAGAGGGAAGATTGGGGTCTGGTTCATGGATTGGTAGCATATGAAGGCATAACAACATGGTTTGGGCATGGGTACTCTCCTTATCCATATCTTTCTATCAATCATCTTCACATCTTATGGCTTAATGCCTTGCCACATATATAGCTTGTTATTATATTGAAACTTCACCTGTAAGTGCTCCAAATTCAAAGTGACTTCACCCAGACTCCTCATCCATTGAGCACCAAGCACCACTTGACAGCCCTCTAAAGGCAAGAGTAGTAGTTCAACTGGCATTCTACACCCCTGACATTTCAACAAAACATCTTTACAAACTCCTGATCCAGTCAATTTTTCCCCATTGGCCACTGTCACTTCAAACACTTTAGACTCATCAATTTTTAAGTTTAGTTTTCTTGCCAATTCCTCATTAATAAAGCTATGAGTTGACCCTGAGTCAATCATAATTTGTACTGGTTTCTTGTTGATAACTCCTCTGACTTTGATGGTGGATAATGCTGGAATGCCACACATTGCTTGAAGTGTTATAGAGAGTGTCTCTTCCATTGCAGTTTCTTCTTCTGCCTCACCAATCTCCTCTGTTACATTATCATTTGTTTCCTCATCTTTGAGTGTCATCACCCCTTCTAACACATACACTCGGGGAGTAGGACATTTATAGTCCTTATGTCACTTCTGTTTACAATCATAACATAGGCCTTGCCCCCTCATCTCAACAATTTCAGCTAGGGTAAGGCCTTTGGTGCGAGTTGAGTTTTCTAAGGTGGAATTGATTTTTTTAGTATTTGAGGTAGGTTGGTGATTTGGAATAGGTTTAGTGGATGAAGTGGAAGCAGTCTGGGTAGTCTTTGACAAAGGTGGGTTACTGTTTTTGGGCTTTTCTTTACTTGCATATATTTACACTCAAACATTTTGGCTAAGGCTACAGCTTCTCTGAAATCAAGGGGTCTGGAAGTCAACACATCATCATGTTTCAATCCACCAATGAAACGGTCTAGGAAGATTTTAGGGTGTAATGTTTCAATCACGACCTGTAACTGTTCGAACCTACTCAGGTACGCTCTGACAGTGGTGTATTATTTTAGCTTGGATAAGGTCTCATATGGTCGCTCCATTTCCTCTGTGTTAAACCTCACCAAGATCTCTTCTTTAAACACAGGCCACAACTCATGATTCTCTATTGTATTAGTATACCAGAGGTACCATTGTAAAGCTTCTTTTCTCAATGAAAACGAAGTAATCTCGACCCATTGACTCACGTCAGTATGATGGAAGCGAAAGTACTGTTCCACTTGTCTCAACCAGTCAATAACACCCTTGTCTCCCGTGAAGATAGGGAAATCCAACTTCATGGTGGGAATGGGTTGATGATAAGCCGGTGGATAACTTTGATTGTGATATTCAGGATTAGGATAATTGGGGTAGTAGTTTCTTGGTTGAGGAGGTAGTTCTTGTGGTCATGGAGGAGGGTTCATTTGCGTCTGTGTATTTCTTGGAGGAAAATGGGGGTTTCTTGGAGGTGGCATAACAGGTCTAGTAGGAGGAACCATGTTTCTAGGGTTTGGATGATGTATTGGTGTAGTAGGAGGAGGAGCATATTGATAATATGGGTGAGGTTCATTTGGTTGCTGCGGTGATGACAAGTAATTAGGATTAATAGATGTTGAGGTATTATTCATCGGTGGTGGGGCAGTAACTGGAGGAAGAGGTGGTATTGATGATGATGTCTAATCTCGATGTTGTTGCCGCGCAAAAGCATTCAAAACATTACCAAACCCCTCAATCTTTTGCATGAGATTATTCAGGAGCGCGTCGATTTTGCTGTTGTGTTCGTGTTGCAGCTGCCAATGTCGCTCAGAATCTTATTCTTGGAGTACCTCTTGGCCATGGATTGCTGTGTTGTCAGGATCGATCTGAGGGTTAGAAATAGGGCTCATCCCAGTGGCTTGCTCTGATACCAAATTGGAAGGCACTGGTGGGTCTGGAGTGATTGCCATGGTGGTTTGATGAGTTTTCCAGTGGAAGAGAAGGTGTTCGACATGTTAGAGAAGGTGTTTGAGGAAATGTCTGAGGAAGGTGATACTCAAGAATGTGCACAGATATATTTGTGTATGAAAGTTAAGTTTATTAGAGGTTTCTTGCCAACAAGCAACTGAAGTGATGCAAATGTTTCATAGAGGAAAATGTTTGGCACTTGGGTTTTCTTGAAGCAGCAGTTTCACTAGAGTTCAAACTGCCTTTAGTTTAGTATGATGCTACCAGAACATTGAAAAAGTAGGGTAAATTGCAGAATTGGTATGAAGAAGACATAGCAATTTTCAACTTGAATATGAACAAAATTGATTCACAAAATTGATTCACAAAACGAATATCTGATTAGATTTATCTATCAATTAAGATTTACTGGAGGGAACAAATCAATATTTATCAACTGAGTTTAAATGATGATAAGAAAGGTAAAACGCGGATTCAAGAACAAACTTATAGATTTGCAAAGAGACAAAGGCTGATTCAAGAACAAGAATCAAGAACTGGAACTACAAATGCATATGAATCAAGTAGAAACTAATATAGGATCAAAGATAACAAGTGAAAGAATGAAGAAGCTTACAACTGAATAATAAAAGACAGTAACTAACAGAAATAAAATGTCACTAAGATCAACTACGTAGAAAATAGGAAAAAGAAATGCAAGAAAGTACTAACTGAAATGAAATGAAAGACAGTAGACTGCAACACAGTAGCAAAAGAAAAATATGATTTTATTGCCTTGATTCTTCTTCTTCATTACAACACCATAATACTGCTTATATATGTGCAGTTTTCACATAATGGAACAATACCACACAATAACCCATTAATAGCCTACCTAACTCATGAATCAAAATACAACAATATGCACATATACCCCAATACAACAAAATACTACAATATCCCATACATGCACGAGCCCACATTCTCTACATCAAAGCACACAACTACTTATACAATACTGCTTATACATGTGCAGTTTTTAATATTAATGAAGCTTGCTCTGATGATCTTCGATCTGTCTGCTCTTCTTTCCTCATTTCTGCTATGGAGCTGTTGTTTCCTTCCTTGAGCATCTCGAGAAGAGTTTGGTTGTTACAATTCCTACAAATATCCTACAAAATATTACGATCTCAGAGGTACCTATTGGAAAGTTTTGATCTTAAAGCAATCTAAAAATAGTTGAAAGATACATGAAATAATGACGATTAAAAACCTGTGCTCCTGAGTGTTTGGAACAGATGGTAATTTAGGCATGCTAAGGTTCAAACTATCAATCCTTGTTGTCCGTCTATCTAAAATCAAAGTAAAATACAATCAGAAAATGCTTTATTTATGTAACCACGATTCAATGTGCTTGAACTTTTAGTCAATAATTAATGTACCACCTTGAAAGCTTTTTCCAGCTAAAGGTGATTTATCTATGAAGATCCTTCTTGCAACATCACTTCTCCAAATCTATTAAGTCAAAACGTGCCTTAAAACTGACTCTGTAATTCTTACAAACACCTAATTCATATTTGGAGCTAGTCCTAGTTTACCAAATTATACAATTGATTTCATCTTACCCAGAAATGGAAAGTAATAGTTGGGAAATCATTATTAAACAACAGTACAATCGATACAATCCATAAGAAACTAACTATCAAAACTTGATTAAAAAAACTAGCAAGTAAATGGTAGAAATTAACAATGGTAGCTAGTCAAAATGGTAGCAAGTCAAAACGGTAGAAAATAGCAATACAATCCATACAATCAATATGGTAGAAGATTTGAAAATTAATTTCTAATTATAAAACCATACAATCCATATTAAAGAAACCATCAAGTCACATCAACAGATAAAATCAGATATTGAAAGTGAAATGAAGAAATCAAATAACATCTTCAATTATTATTTCAATACTAGAGGGTTGTTGGATAGGTTAAACAATGGCGGAGATGGCAAAGAGGCGGTGATGGTGGGGACGGCAGTGGTGCGACGGTCGATGCTGCATGATGGTCGATATTGAGCGATGTTTGGAACATTTGATTCTTAGTAAATTTGGTTAGAGAAAGATGGTTTGCGTTCGGAAAGAAATGTTTAAGAGGAGAGGCGGCAAATTTTTGTTCTCCCCCGTTCACAACTACGCAGCGTTTTAGCATTCACACGGACCACTTCTAACTTGGAGGTAGCGTTTTAGAATTGATTTTTCTTTTTCTTAAATAGTCTATCTAGATAATTTAGGCCTTCATTTTCCAAAAATAATATATTCTCCATATTTTATGTGATTTCAATTATCTTATAATAGGATCACCAGCAATTCATTTAAATTTTTCTTCTCATGGTTTTCGACTTGATGCCATCTTTTATTATAGGATGCCATAGACATTAGCTTGATTCTTGAATGTCTCTTAATTGAATAACAAGTCAACATATTGATGTTTATGTGATTCGTTAAATAGCCTGTCAAAAGTTCTTTATTTCTGTAACATTCAATCAACCAGCAAAGGATTTAAAAACCTTATCAATAACTTATATTAAACACCATACTAAGTAAATAGTAGATATCATGTGGACTAGATATTGTAGACATATAGTTGGCTGACTAAACAACTATGCCTTAATATCATGTTAAACATTACAGTTTGATGTACTTAATTATTAGTAGCCTGCAGAGTTTAAAATGATAGAGGCAACAATCAGTTTACTATAATAGTAACACGGGGGCCAACCACTAAAATATATTGAACTTGGTAGGTCTACATATTGCAAAGTTTCTATATTTTATACAGGAATCTCATGATAAAATTCAAAAACATCACCATAGTATAATTTAATTGATGGTTTCTTTATGCTTTTCTGTTGTTCTGCTCCAAAAAGTACGTGGGCACATAGACATACAATCATGATTAACTATATTGAAATGTAATGCAATCTGAGTTTATTTGATATTAACAATTAGTTATTTATGATGGTTGCTTAATGTTTTTTATGCATTATTGTTTGTTGTTCTGCCCTAGAAAGCACATGGGTATATTAACATAGAATCATGATTGAGTACATTGAAATGTAATGCAATCTTCGATCTCACTTTTGGCTTTATGGGAAACAAAAAATAGTACTGTATGCGGTTTAAAAGCATATATGATAGGAATATAAAGATAAGATGATGCAAGGTTTTATGGATTATTAGATAATGTGGTGCCAAAAAAGAATATAGTTAGATGAAGAGATTTACAAACCTAACAAATAATTCACTAATTTTTGGGTGAAGACGTTCCATGCATCTTATGAGCTGGTAAAAAGATATTTAGAGATGAAGAGATTTGCAAACCTAACTAACAATCATATACAAGAATATAGTCTCCATCTATTGTAATTCACTAATTTTTGAGTTGTTTTCTGCGAATATTTCTCCAAATAATTAATCTGCTAGATCCATTGCTTCATAAAGGAACTCTATATCTACTTTGTCGTTGTTGTACAAGTCATTCAATCCTTACTCCTACTATAATAAGTTAATTGAGTTTTATAAATAATAATAATAATAAATTAACCAAATTTACCAAGTCAATAAAAATTAAATAAGTTTTGTTAAAATTAAACAAGTTTTATAATTAACTAAGTTTAGGTTAACTTGACTTTATAAATAATAATAATAATAATATAGCTAATTTAACAAAGTTTTATAAATAATAATGATGGTGAATTGACTAAGTATAAAACTTAACTAGGTTTATAATAATAGTTAACCAAGTTAACCAAGTAAATGAAGTGAATAAAAATTGACTATTTTATTAAAATTAAACAATTTTTATAAAATTAACTAAGTTTAAGTTAACTAAATTTTATAATAATAATACAACTAATTTAACAAAATTTTATAAATAATGATTATGATGGTGATGAATTAAATAAGTTTATAAAAATTATCTAAGTTTATAGAATTTAGCTAAGTTTAATAATAATAATATAATCAAGTTAACTAATTTATAATAATAATAGTAATAAATAACTAAGTTAACGAAGTTGATAAAAATTAACTAAGTTTTGTTAAAATTAAACAAGTTTTATAAAATTAATTTTGTTTAAGTTAACTAAATTTTATAAATAATAATAATACAACTAACGTAACAAAATTTTATAAATAATAATGATGATGATGATGATTAATTAACTAAGTTTATAAAAATTAACTAAGTTTATAATAATAATATAGTTTAGCAAATCGAGTTTTAATAATAATAATAATAACTTAACTAAGCTAACCAAGTTAATAAAAATTAACTAAGTTTTGTTAAAATTGAACAAGCTTATAAAATTTATCGTTTATAATAATGTTCTAATTTGTTGGTAGGAATGTTATAGAGAACCATTTTGCTGGATGGGTTCCAAATCAATTGTAGGGAATAAGTAATCTTGGGTATGAGTTTGTCAGTCTTTTAAAAAGTTCCTTAATAAATATGTATCAATTATGTTTTCTTATTTTGTAAGTGATATTCATATCAATATTTTATCTAAGAAGGTTTTGTACTTAACAGTTGTTTTAGCCACAGGTTAGTTACAAGCTAACAACAGAAATATATGACTTTCACACTTCTTTTCTCATTGTGCATAATAAAGTTTAAAGCAAAGTAAATTACAATATTACTCTATTCACTTTCCAGTTGTAGTAATAACCACCATCTCTGCTTCTACAGTCACAGTTGCTATCCACGGTGGAAGGAGTTGCAAGATCTCAACTTCACCTGCTCTTCGTATTTATCATTTTCATTCCTTTGCATAACAGAAAACATTGTTTGTTTTGTTCTGCAAATAATATTGATTTATTTACTTGTTAATGCTCTTTGTTCGAGAATCTTATTTTATACACTATACTCATGATATTACATGCAAAATAATATGTCTCCTATAGCACTACGCCAGAGCAGGCGATCCAAATCCATAAATCTTTGACATTACATAGTTCTATTGAGTGATAATATGTATCTATTATTTGAATAAAGTATAATGGTAACAAATATCAATTGTACGGTTGCAAAAATGAAAAAGAAGCAAGGAGGAGGAGTGAAATTCTCATTAGGGAAGGCAAAAGGCATAGTTGGTGCATTGCTCATGCTTCCTCCCTTGAAGAGGATGAAGAGTCAGGTCTCTCTCTTTAAGCTCATAATGATTTGTAATTTGATTACGGATTTTATGTAAATGTGGTTATTTTGTTTAAAATATTTTGTATCGAGGTGTTTGTATATCGTATTGCAACTAGTGATTAACGTGTTTTTTGGTTATTTGAATGTGTTAAATATATGAGCGATCGTTGGTTTCATACTGACAAATGTTAACTATTACTATATGTAATATATATATGATGTAAAGAAAATGAAGTGGAAACTGAATGAGCTGCCACACCGAGAGGAACCTGCACAAAAAATCAACAATTTTTAGTAGCGTTTATTAAACGCTCCAAAATATATATGGTGGCAAACAAAAAAAGCTACCAAAATATTTTATTGTAGTGGATAGTTGTAACAACCCGCATATTTAACGATTTTGTATTTAAGTATTTTATTTAAATATAGCGTCATTAGTCGGATTTTTGGATCCGAAATGTTACTTTTTGCAAATGGCCGAATTAGAACTCGAAACCACTTCCATTGAGTCCAAAATGGCTTTTGCGATCTTTTTGAGTATAAGCTTTGATATGTTTGGAGTAAGTTGAATTTTGCTATTTTTTCTAGTTGGGTTTTGGGTTGGGTTTAGCCCACTAGCTAACTAACTAACCCTAACTCACTCCCTCTCCTCTCCACTCACTTATTTCATTTCATAAAACTTAAGCTAAAAACTGAAAATGGGGGAAGAGAATGGGAATTAGATATTCCAAGCCCTAGTTTCTTCTTGCAACTTGAATTCTTGCTCCAAAATCAAAGTGAATCTACTGGTAAGCCTCCTCTTCATCTTCTCCAACTCTTCTCCTCATCAATTTCAGAAAGTTTCATAAACCTAATTTGGGAAATATGTGTTTTATTCTTAGATTGAAGCTTGTAGAGTTGAAGTGGAGAGTAGTTAGTCTCCTTCTTGTGTTTGAGCTTCTTCTTCTTTGTTTTGAGATAAAAGGTGAGTTTTGAACTCATATCTACTTCTCTTGATATTATTGATGTAAGGTGAAATTTTTATCTCTCATCTATGTTTATATCTATCTTTGATTGTTGGGTATGAATTCCTAACACTTGTTCATATGCACTTGCTTTTGGTTTGGATTGAATTGGTGAATATCCAAATTTTTAGTGTTTGGGTTCAATTCTTTAAATATCTTAACTTTGATGTTTGAACATGTTTTTGGCGGTGAATCAGAGAGCTAATGGAGATGGGGTATCAATTGGCTAAGGCTCCTTAGGTTCATTGCTCGAACGGTTGCGTTTTGGAAGAGTTTGCATTTCGATGAGAAAGGGCAGGAGCTGCAGAAAATTGCAGTTCGGCCGACCGAACCCCTGGGCCGGTCGACTGACCTGCTACCCCGAGCATTTTTCTACTTCTGGCCAGCCGACCGAGCCCTGTAGCCGGTCGATCGACCTGCTCCTATTTTGCTATTTTGCCTATTTTTGCTCATTTTGATTGGTTTTCCAAATTTTATCGATTCAAGTTAGTTCTTAGTGGTTGTTATTGCATCTTTGGCTTTGATAACTTATTCTTGACTTCATTCACGGGTTTTTATAAAATAATCTTCTAAAATTGCATTAAAAGCTCGTTTCTCCAATTTATAAATTCTATTTAAACACACACAATTTCTCACTTCGAGCGGAGTGGAAAGGAGATTAAATGGTTAGGTAAAACACGGACCATAAATCCATGTGTTATCTTTCCGATTAATCCCCGACCTATTCGATTGATTGTTTTGACCTTTTGGTCTTATTTACCAATGAGATGAGGTAGACTTTGTACTGCTTTGAGTGTGAAATTAACTAACGGATAGTAAACCGTTTAGTGCGAGCGAGTGGTTATGGGACTCACGTTACCACTTTTCGGATTCCTTCTTGAGAGTTATGACACATTCCACCAGTTAGCGGTGTCCAGTACTGGGCCTCCGGACCTTCACCACTATGGTTTGTTACCTTCGGGTGTGTTGCCTTCGGGTTTGCACCTTCAGGTTTGTTGCCTTTGGGTATGTTTCCTTCGGGTTTGTTGCCCTATTGTATCGCTTTCGGAGTCAGGTCTTTATGAGCCGCTCGAGTGATATTTGGGTTTGGAGTCTTCGGGCTCATGGATCCTTGTTTATAAAGTACTGAGCACGTGCAAATTTTATGATGTTCCATTGATATGTATATTCCCTAGGTATCGCCCTTCGGTGTTGGTCTTTTGAGCCGCATGATATGTAGTGATTACCTTGTGGAACTTGTGTTACCTTCATTGGTATTTGTTATTTGCCTTTATGGCTTGTTTTGAGATATTCCTATCCTTTGTTTCTCTGAGTTGCCGATGATACGAGGCTTGTTATGATATGATTCATCTTTTGTTAGATGATTGTGTTATCTCTTTTAGAGATATTTGTTATACATTGTGACCTTGCAGGTTATTGTTGTTCAGTTTATCTAACTGATTTGTTTAGCTAGACTGAACCGTGTATTTCATACTCGGGTCAGACCGAGATGTTTCAGGTTAGGTGCTTTTGGACTTAGCCTATTTTTCTTCCGCATGGACTATTCAGCTTGTTCCTTTTTGTGTAGTCCTTTTTATTGTAACTCTGATATATGTATTCATCTGGAATCGTCTGTATATTGTGGTTTGCTATACCAATTGACGTGTATCAGCTTGTAAACTATGTTATGTATCAATATATGTGTATATGATGATCTACTGTTTTGTGATGTATATTACATTTGAGTTGTTATATTCTGTTCTGATAGATCCTCCAACCACCTATGGTTTTGTTTTAAGTATTCATTGGGTATGTCGACCTGCTTGGTATGTCTATTGTCGATGTATTCAATAGATAGTTAGAGCAAGGCTATAGATGGTCGCTCCTAAGCAGCCTTATTCTCCGTGTTAGTGGACGGCATTACCCTATAGTGTCCTTGGCTAGCGTGGGTATAGAGGTGGGGCGTCACAGCGTGGTATCAGAGCTGAGTTCAGAAAAAAATATGATAAACACAGAATAGATGCACATATTCCAGTACATCAAAGTGTATAAGTGATACAAATCTTTGAATCATCGTGCCTCTCTATTCCTTCTACCATCAAAGGGTAGATAGTGTGGGAATACGTCTGGGAATGTATTTTATTCTGTAGTTTTCCATCTTGGATTATTTACCTTGTGAATAATCTTGTTCTTATCTTACTTTCAGCGTATGGCTGGAAGAGGCAGGGGACGACGTTCGGATGCTGGGCAATCCAGTGGCTCACATCCGGATGTCGCTTATATGTCTGCCGATCAGTTTTTGGAATTGTTTAGGAGCACTCAGCCTCCAGTTCCTCCTCGAGTTTCTCCACCTCGCAAGTCTGCCTTTGCACGTCTGTGCAGTGATTTTTCTCATCTTGGAGGAAAGCCGTTTAAGGGCTCCGAGTCTGTTCTTGAAGTCCAAGCTTGGTTTCGCACGTGCGAGCGTATCTTCTCTCGCATGGATCTTTCTGATCATGATAGAGTTCTTGTAACTTCTAGCTTATTACAAGAGCATGCTCTTGATTGGTATGAGCTTCTTGTAGCCAAAATTGATGAGTCTACTCTTTCTTGGACTCAGTTTCGGGAGCGATTTGAACTCAAGTTCGTTCCTGAATCTGAAAAAGTTGTATTGACCCGTCGCTTCCTTGAGTTGGAGCAAGGGAAATCTTCTGTTTCTGAGTATGTTGCATCATTCGAGGCTTTATCTAAGTATGGTCTTGAATTCATTAGCACTTCTTATAAGAAGAATCTGAAGTTTGTTTCTGGTCTTAAGAAATATCTTAAGAAGTCTTTGTTGCTCCAGCTTAAGCTTTCTTTTGAGGAGTTGGTTGATTCGGCACTTCATCTCGAGACCGTCGAGAAGGAGTGTGATAGTGATGTTGATGTTGAGGTTTCCAAGAACCCCAACAAGAGGCAGTTTCCATTTCAAAAGTCCAGGTCTTTTCCTTCTAAGAAGAAGATGACTGGTGGTTCTAGTTCTCAGCCTCAGTCTTCTGGAACACCTTTCATTCGGAAGTGTTTCAATTGTGGTTCTCCTGATCATATGATTCGAGCTTGTTCCAAGCCTCTCTTCTGCCGTTATTGCAAGAAGGAAGGACATCTTGTTTCCACTTGCCCTACTGTTCCGGCTGGTGGCAAGTCTAGCAGGCTTTATGCTGCTAAGGCTTCTGAAGGTCCTTCTCAGCCCAAAGGTATATCTCCATCTATTTTAGAAGGTTCTATTTTATTTCATAACCATAGTATTCGAGTCCTTTTCGATACGAGAGCATCACATTCTTTCGTATCGAAAAAGCTCGTTGATGATTTATCCTTGGATGTTTCTTATTTGATTACTTCTTTAAGGATTGCGAATCCTATTGGGGGATTCGCGGCCCTTAGCATGCTTTGTGATGATGTTGAGATTGTTTTATGTGGCTTTTCTTTTCGTGCGAATCTGCACGTTATTTCTTGTCTGGGATTTGATATGATTTTGGGAATGAACTGGCTAGTGAGATATGATGCCAGGATTATATGTTCGGAGAGAATTTTGTATCTTCGACATCCGAATACGCCTATTCAGCTATCTCTTGTTCTTCGGGATGTGGATAATTCCGAAATGGCTTTTTATTCTCTTGATTCGCGAGATGATGATGATGACATATCTCGTATTCCTATTGCTTGTGACTTTTCTGATGTTTTTGAACCTGTTTCGGGTTTGCCACCCAAGCGGGCAATTGAGTTCCGCATTGATCTCATTCCAGGCGCGCAGCCAGTTAGTCGTCCTCCCATGAGGATGTCTACAAAGGAAAATGAGGAACTCAAGAAGCAGCTTTTAGTGCTTGAGTCCAAGCAGTTGATTCAGTCCAGTTTTTCTCCATGGGGATCCGCAGTCGTCTTCGTGAAGAGGTCCGATGGAACTCTTTGGCTTTGCATAGACTATCCCAAGCTTAACGAGTTAACCATTAGGAATAGGTATCCATTGCCAAGGATTGATGATATGTTCGATCTATTGAGTGGTGCTAAGGTATTTTCTCAACTTGATCTTGACATGGGTTTTCATCAGTTGCGAGTCGCGGAGGATAGCATACCGCTTACCGCTTTTCGCACTCGTAATGGTTCTTTTGAGTGGCTCATTATGCCGTCCGGTTTGACGAACGCTCCCGCTTTCTTTGTTGATCTCATGAATCGAGTATTCTGATAATATCTCGATAAGTTCGTCCTTGTCTTCATTGATGATATCCTTATTTATTCTAAGTCTGAAGCTGAGTATGCTAATCACTTGAGAACTGTCTTGAGTACTCCCCGTCATCATCAGCTTAGAGCCAAATTCTCCAAGTGACATTTTTAGGAGAATAGGGTTAAGTCCTTAGGCCATGTTGTATCTTTCGATGGCATTTCTGTCGATCCCTCAAAGATCGAAGCCATCCTGTATTGGAAGAGGCCTGAGAATGTTCATGAGATTCGTAGTTTCCTTGGATTGACGGGTTATTACCGTCGGTTCATTAAGGATTTTTCCCATGTTGTGCTTCCTCTCACCAGCCTTACTCGAAAAGGCATTCGTTTTATTTGGTCCGACAAGTGTGAAGCTTCCTTTCAGACATTGAAGGAACTTCTCACTAATGCTCCTATTTTGGTTGTTCCCGAGGGGAATCAGGATCTTGTTGTCTACACCGATGCTTGTGGTAGTGGTCTCGGTGCTGTTCTTATGCAGAAGGATCAGATGGTTGCTTATGCTTCTAGGCAACTGCGTCCGAATGAAGTTCGCTATGCCACTCATGATCTTGAGTTAGCCGCCATTGTCTTTGCCTTGAAGATTTGGCGACACTACTTATTAGGCGAGTGCTTCATTCTCTATACCGATCATAAATCTTTGAAGTATTTGTTTACTCAGAAGGAACTCAATATGAGACAACAGCGTTGGCTCGAGTTTCTTGGTTCCTATGACTTTGATATCCAGTATACCCCTGGTAAGGGTAATCGTGTTGCTGATGCGCTTAGTCGCAAACATTCGGCTGTTATTTCTATGATGCTTGCCGAATGAGATATTCTTGAGACTCTATCTTTTTATGAAATTTGTGATCGAGGTTCATCTTCTGATTCTCCTATTCTATTATTTAGTTTGGGAGCTCGACCCATTTTGTTGGATCATATTGCCGATGCTCAGCGGCGTGATCCTGATTTGTTGCATCTTATTCAGCTTCGTGAGTCTGGATCCCGTGATGAGGCGTTGCGGGATTTCAGCATTGATTCTCATGGGTGTCTTCGCAAGAAGAACCGTCTTTTTGTGCCTTCTGATTTTGCACTTAGGCATGACATTCTTGATGATTATCACCGTTCTAAGTATACCATTCATCCTGGTAGTAGTAAGATGTATGCCGATATGCGTCGTCTTTATTATTGGGAAGGCATGAAGCGCGACGTGGCGAGTTTTGTGAGTAATTGCATAACTTGTCAGCGTTTTAAGGCCGAACATCAGCGTCCTTCGGGCCTTCTTCAGCCTCTAGAGATTCCATTGTGGAAATGGGATCAGATCTCTATAGATTTCATTGACGGCCTACCTCGTTCGAGATCAGGCCATTCTAGCATTTGGGTTATTGTTGATCGCCTCACTAAGTCTGCTCATTTTGTTCCTATTAAGTCTAATAGGACTGCTTCGCATTTGGCTAAGTTGTATGTCAAGGAAATCGTGAGACTTCACGGTGTTCCTAGTTCTATTGTGAGTGACCGTGATCCTTTATTCACGAGTCATTTTTGGCAGAGTCTTCAGCAAGCTTTGGGAACAAAGCTTAATTTTAGTACAGCTTATCATCCGCAGTCTGACGGACAGACTGAACGGGTGAATCGTATCTTGGAAGATCTTCTCCATATTTGCATTTTTGATTTTGGTGGTAGTTGGGAGGATCACCTACCTCTTGTAGAGTTCTCCTACAATAATAGTTTTCAATCTAGTATCGGTATGGATCCTTTCGAAGCTTTATATGGAAGGCCATGTCGATCACCTTCTTGTTGGTTGGAATCTAGGGAGAAGCTTATTCTTGGTCCAGATTTTGTTCGTGATTCTTCCGATAAGATTGATCTTATTCGTTTGAGAATGAAAGAGGCACAGAGCCGCCAGAAATCCTAAGCTGACAGCCGTAGGAAGCCTCTCGAGTTCTCGATTGGTGATCTTATTTTTATTCGTGTTTCTCCTTTGAAAGGGGTTGTGCGTTTCAGTACGACTGGGAAATTGGCTCCTCGCTTTATAGGACCATTTTCTATTACTGAACATATTGGCCCTGTGGCTTATAGAGTTTCACTTCCTGCTCATTTATCTGGCAGTCATGACGTGTTTCACGTCTCTCAACTTCGGAAGTGTCTTCGGGAGTCGGATTCTGTTATTGATTCTCTTGATTTGCAAGAGCTTGAGGTCTCACAGGACTTATCTTTTGTACAGCAGCCTATTCGCATACTTGACACAGAGGTGCGACACCTTCGAAACAAGGACGTGCCGCTCGTTAAGATTCAATGGTCCACTAATCCCAATGACTGTACTTGGGAAACCAGAGAGTATATCGAGCGATCTTATCCGGGTTTTCTATCTTTGCTTGGCAACGGTGAGTTTATCTTTTCATCTCAAGCTTATTTCCTTTTCTTTTGAATGTTGTTTGTATGTAGTTGTTACAAGTATCGTCTCTAGGAATTGCGGGGATGCAATTTTGTAAGGAGGGGAGATCTGTAACAACCCGTATATTTAACGATTTTGTATTTAACTATTTTATTTAAATATAGCGTCGTTAGTCGGATTTTTGGATCCGAAATGTTACTTTTTGCAAATGGCCGAATTAGAACTCGAAACCACTTCCATTGAGTCCAAAATGGCGTTTGCGATCTTTTTGAGAATAAGCTTTGATATGTTTGGAGTAAGTTGAATTTTGCTATTTTTTCTAGTTGGGTTTTGGGTTGGGTTCGGCCCACTAGCTAACTAGTTAACCCTAACTCAGTCCCTCTCCTCTCCACTCACTTATTTCATTTCATAAAACTTAAGCTAAAAACTGAAAATGGGGGAAGAGAATGGGAATTAGATATTCCAAGCCCTAGTTTCTTCTTCCAACTTGAATTCTTGCTCCAAAATCAAAGTGAATCTACTGGTAAGTCTCCTCTTCATCTTCTCCAACTCTTCTCCTCTTCAATTTCAGAAAGTTTCCTAAACCTAATTTGGGAAATATATGTTTTATTCTTAGATTGAAGCTTGTAGAGTTGAAGTGAAGAGTAGTTAGTCTCCTTCTTATGTTTGAGCTTCTTCTTCTTTGTTTTGAGATAAAAGGCGAGTTTTGAACTCACATCTACTTCTCTTGATATTATTGATGTAAGGTGAGATTTTTATCTCTCGTCTATGCTTATATCTATATTTGATTGTTGGGTATGAATTCCTTACACTTGTTCATATGCACTTGCTTTTGGTTTGGATTGAATTGGTGAATATCCAAATTTTTAGTGTTTGGGTTCAATTCTTTAAAGATCCTAACTTTGATGTTTGAACATGTTTTTGGTGGCGAATCGGAGAGCTAATGGAGCTAGGGTATCAATTGGCTAAGGCTCCTTAGGTCCATTGCTCGAATGGTTGCGTTTTGGAAGAGTTTGCATTTCGATGAGAAAGGGCAGGAACTGCAGAAAATTACAGTTCGGCCGACCGAACCCCTGGGCCAGTCGACCAACCTGCTACCCCGAGCATTTTTCTGCTTCTGGCCAGCCGACCGAGCCCTGTAGCCGGTCGACCGACCTGCTCCTATTTTGCTGTTTTGCCTATTTTTGCTCATTTTGATTGGTTTTCCAAATTTTATCGATTCAAGTTGGTTCTTAGTGGTTGTTATTGCATCTTTGGCTTTGATAACTTATTCTTGACTTCATTCACGGGTTTTTATAAAATAATCTTCTAAAATTGCATTAAAAGCTCGTTTCTCCAATTTATAAATTCTATTTAAACACATGCAATTTCGGACTTCAAGCGGAGTGGAAAGGAGATTAAATGGTTAGGTAAAACACAGACCATGAATCCATGCGTTATCTTTCCGGTTAATCCCCGACCTATTCGATTGATTGTTTTGACCTTTTGGTCTGATTTACCAATGAGATGAGGTAGACTTTGTACTGCTTTGAGTGTGAAATTAACTAACGGATAGTAAACCGTTTAGTGCGAGCGAGTGGTTATGGGACTCACGTTACCACTTTTCGGATTCCTTTTTGAGAGTTATGACACATTCCACCAGTTAGTGGTGTCCAGTACTGGGCCTCCGGACCTTCACCACTACGGTTTGTTGCCTTCGGGTGTGTTGCCTTCGGGTTTGCACCTTCAGGTTTGTTGCCTTCGGGTATGTTGCCTTCGGGTTTGTTGCCCTATTGTATCGCTTTCGGAGTTAGGTCTTTATGAGCCGCTCGAGTGATATTTGGGTTTGGAGTCTTCGGGCTCATGGATCCTTGTTTATACAGTACCGAGCACGTGCAAATTTTATGATGTTTCATTGATATGTATATTCCCTAGGTATCGCCCTTCGGTGTTGGTCTTTTTGAGCCACATGATATGTAGTGATTACCTTGTGGAACTTGTGTTACCTTCATTGGTATTTGTTATTTGCCTTTATGGCTTGTTTTGGGATATTCCTATCCTTTGTTTCTCTGAGTTGCCGATGATACGAGGCTTGTTATGATATGATTCATCTTTTGTTAGATGATTGTGTTATCTCTTTTAGAGATATTTGTTATACATTGTGACCTTGCAGGTTATTGTTGTTCAGTTTATCTAACTAATTTGTTTAGCTAGATTGACCCGTGTATTTCATACTCGGGTCAGACCGAGATGTTTCAGGTTAGGTGCTTTTGGACTTAGCCTATTTTGCTTCCGCATGGACTATTCAGCTTGTTCCTTTTTGTTAAAGATTTTTGTGTAGTCCTTTTTATTGTAACTCTGATATATGTATTCATCTGGAATCGTCTGTATATTATGGTTTGCTATACCACTTGACGTGTATCAGCTTGTAAACTCTGTTATGTATCAATATTTGTGTATATGATGATCTACAGTTCTGTGATGTATATAACATTTGAGTTGTTATATTCTGTTCTGATAGATCCTCCAACCACCTATGGTTTTGTTTTAAGTATTCATTGGGTATGTCGACCTGCTTGGTATGTCTATTGTCGATGTATTCAATAGATAATTAGAGCAAGGCTATAGATGGTCGCTCCTAACCAGCCTTATTCTCCATGTTAGTTGACGGCATTACCCTGTAGTGTCCTTGGCTAGCGTGGGTATAGAGGTGGGGCGTCACAATAGTACTTTTCAATAGCATTTTGCAAATACTACAATAAAGATCCTTAGTAGCATTTATAGTGGCGTTTACTGTAACGCAACAGAAAATCTTGGATTTTTAGTTGCATTTTTTTTAACTGCGTTCTCTAAATGACTACCATAGATTATGGTAGCGTTTTTATGCACCACCAAAAATAATTTTTGGTGCAGTGATCGGCCATCCGTGCTAGTCTGCACATCCATCATTAGGACCTCCTGTTAGTGCCATTTGTAAAATGCATCGCCTCTATTCGATTACTTTCGGCTTTGTTACTTTATAGCTTTGGTGTCCACACTACATCGGCTAGGTACCACTGTAGTGCACGATTCAGGTGTATTGGGTATTAGATGTGTAAGGTGGTCATCACATTTGGAGGCAAAGCTTTGCTTAAGATATAACCTAAGTTGATACAAGGATCCATTAGAGATGGAGTAAGAGTTCTCAGTCTAGAATATATTCAAAGGTATATAAGAGAGCGTGTTTGTTATATATTTTAGTTTCCAAAACTATTTAGTATCTATATATAGCAATAAGTCATATTGCATACAGGAGTATCATTTTTCCTTTTTGAGAGACTGATCATTCTTATCATATCTTGTAAGAATAAGCTGACAAACAAGGAATGCAGCTTGGACTTCTATTTCCAGCGTATAGTAAGGAGTAAGCACTAGGGTAGTTGTGAATCCTGATATTCAGGCTATGTTCAATAATATGATGATGAATATGTCGTAGAACTCCAAAGGAGTTGCTTCAACTATTGTGGATGGTGGTGCTCTACTACAAGCGCAAAGGGATGACATTACCAAGTCTAGCAAAGACAACTCTAGTCTAGGTGGAAAACCATTTCTTAGAATGAAATCAACTATAGAAGTCCAGGACTGCTTGATATGTACGAATGCATCTTCGAGGACTTGAAGTTGGAAAATGCGATAAAGAGGAAGTTGACCGCTCAATAACTTTTGGGAAAGGCCATGAATTGGTGGCATCTATGAAAGTTTCTACTCTTGAGGATCAGTTTACTTGGAAGAAATGTAAAGCCTGATTTAAAAAGAAGTTCATACCAATTGCTCAAAAGATTATTTAGAAAATTTGTTGAATTGAAGCATGGAGACTTATCTATTTTGGGATATGTAATTAAGTTCGACATGTTGTTGAAATATGGGATATCCTTTATCGATGCTCCCTTAAAGATTAACAAGAAGCTTATAGTTGGCTTGAATGACTACTTGGAGGAAAGGATGATTGGCCATATCGATAAAAGATTTGAGAAGGTAGTTGTGAGTGCTTTGAGGCAGAGAGCATTTACCCAAAGTCGAAGGATATAGTTACTCTTAAGGAGGAGTCCAAACCACAAACTGGTTTTTTTAGGAAGAGAAAATGGAACATAAAAACAAGAAGCGGTCTTAAGGAAAGGATGACCAAAAGAAGGGCAAATAGGAGACCATTTGTTTTGGCTATAATGATAAAGGTCACTGATTGAGAACTGCAAGAATAATGGGAAGAAATGCTATAACTATGGAAAGTTAGGGCATATTAACAAGAATTGTCCAAAAGAAGTGAAAGAGAAGCAGGTGATGAAGGCTTGTGCCTAAAATATTATTCCAACTTCATCGAGTACTCAAGTGGCGAAGGAGAAAATCATTATTATTCAGGGTATGCTTTCTACTCATGATGTGCCTATTTTTGTTTTGTTTGATTCTAGGGTTTAATATTCCTTTATATGTAGTGATATAGTTGATAGACTAGAATTAAAACCAGGCCTAGTAGATAAACTTTTAATTGTGGCGAGTCATGTAGGAGGTTTGGCTACTTTGTCTGTGGTTTGTCGAGATGCAGTCTTATCGATTCATGGTTGTATGTTTATTATGCTTTTTTTGTTGTGTTTTGGGAGGTTTGGTCTTTTACTAGGGATGGGTTGGCTTCAATGATACATGGTCTGGATGGATAGTAAGAAATTTTTGATGACGATAGGGACGAATGGTGAGCGGAGTTTAGAGTAAGGATGCCTATTGGATGATGAGGAGAAGGTTAGCTTTCTGTATTCACTTGATATTTCGCACGATGAATTGCCATCAATCCTCATTGCGATAAAGTATCCGGGCATATTCGAGGCATTATTTGGGAACCCGATCTCCTTATATGGTGGTAATTCGCTAACTCCTTGAATATGTCCAAATACTCTATCATAATGGGTATTGATGGCAATTCATCATGTGGAATCTCGAGTGAATACAAAAGGCTAACCTTCACCTCATCATCCAATAAGCATCCTAACTCTAAACTCTGCTTACCATTCGTCCCTGTCTTCACCAACAATTGCCTACTATCCATCATGACTCCGTATCTTTGAAGCTAGCCCATCCCCAGCAAAAGATCGAATCCCATAAAACATAACAAAACAAGCATAATAAACATACAACCATGAATCGATAAGACTGCATCTCGACAAACCATAGACAAAGTAGTCAAACCTCCTACATGACTCACCACAATTAAAAGTTTATATACTAGGTTTGATTTTAATTCTAGTCTATCAGCTAGATCAGTAGATATAAAGGAATTTTAAACCCAGGTATCAAACAAAACAAGAATAGGCACATCATGAACAGAAAGCATACCAAGTCAGAAATAAGCAATGAAAGACTAGAGTGGACATAGGCCTAGCTTTGCTGAACCACTATAAATTGTTATGTGTTTTCTTTTCCTTATTTTTCATTTACTTTTTTCATATTTATTCTCTTTACGAACTCTTAGGTGCTCGCGCCATTTTCGGTACAAACACCAAACTATAAATAAGGTAGAAGCAAAAATTTGGTATAACAGAGTTCAAATTGACATACATGACTTACCTTACCCCCAGCCTGATCATATTTTTGACATGGAAAAATAAGCACTAGCTATAGATGTTTGGAAACCAAAACCCAAGGATAAATGACAAATTTTTTATGTTATGTTTTGGATACCATTGTACGTATTTTCAAGTACCCTAATTTATTCTATAAGGTAAAACGGTAGTGTGAAATGCAAATCGAGCCAAAGATTCTCAAGTTTATAAGAAAATTATAATGAAAGACATCACATTTACAAGTTTTCATAAAGGATAAAGCAAGTTTCATAAGATTCAAACCACTTGTTAGAGCTACCGGTGTTATATATTAACCAATACATGTTAAGATAAGAGAAGATAAAGGCATATGATCATCTCTTTAAGTAAAATTAGACAGATCTAATATATTATCAGATCAGACCTTTTAGAGAGAATTTTGAAGAAATATGTTGATGGTGGTGAAACAAGTGATGTAAATGGGACCGGTCTCTAGAGTAAAATGACATGCATTGTGGAGAGAGAGGAAGAGATGAGGTAAAATGAACGAGTTTCTTATCAGCAAAAAAAAGAATTTCAAAGTTACCGCTATTAGTTTTCTTTGGAACCGTAGTCCTCTTTTGAAAATAAAATAAATAAATAAACTAAATGTTGACAAGAAGGAGAGTAGTCAGTTATCGATTTTGTATCTTATTGAGTTAGCTGGGCTGGGCCTCTTTTGTACACAAAATTGTAAAGATAAACAGTGAGTAATAAAAATAAATGTTAAAATGTTCAAAAAAGTGTTAAGTGGATGGTATAAAAGAACAAATTTATTATAGGGCCTTAAGGAAAAAGGGCCCAATTGGGTGAGGGAATAATGAGCGGCGACAAGTATTTTTCCACCTGAATTTCAGATGCACGATTAAGTTTCACACAGATTCGCAATTAATTTTTCTGGCTCTATACCCAATGATCAAGAGGAAATTTAGTCCATTAGGAGAAAACTAAATCCCGACTCTTAAGGTACCTATATGTTAACTTTTTTAGTTGAAAATGTGGAATCGTAAACTTTTATTTTTGATAACCATATAAAAAATTAGTTAGGTTATATCCACCTCTATATAATATATACGGTATATACTATTAGATTAGGTCAACTTGTTTGGATTTGTATTTCGTGTAAGGGCCATAAATGAGTATATAAACTTATGACACAAATTCGGAGATAAATTTATATTTTAGGGTTTTGTTAATGCGTGCCCTAAAGGGTGCATTTTAAAAATGATATTTATTAACTAAAAGACAATTTTTTTTTATTTTAAATACCAATTTTATCCTTATATAATTTTAAAACCATGGAATTCAGAGGGATTATATTGGTAATTTTATAACCTTAACATCTGCCCTTAAGGCACATGTTATGGTTATTAAATTTTATATAGAGAAGACATTAGATAGTTGGCTGAATCAAGATCTATCTTGGAAATAGTGAATCGTTAAAACAGTTAAAAACGAAAAGTGTAGCTCTTAAACTAAACAAATTTATATATTTATTGATTATTATATTCTATCCATATTTATTACCGTTTATGCAATAACCAATCGATTAGTTTAGTTTTTCATTTTTATTAATTTTAATATGCATATTAACGATATTTATTCTACATAAATAAAGTATGTAGCTTTGGAAATAGAACTAATGAATGCATTGTTGAAGGAATGCAAAGTTAGAACAAGCTTACCTATTAAAAACTACTATAGAAAAGTGGTAGGATTCAAACTAAGGTTTTGATAGTAATTAAAAGTAAGAAGAGATCTAAAGGAAAAATGTAAAACAATGTTATTAAACTTCAAGATTCAATGATGTAGTAGATAAAATAAGGATAGTGAGATTTCGACTTTCATACTTTCAGATGTAGACCAAATCAATGAGAGTTGAGTACTTCTAAAGTATATTATATAAACCGTGGTTATTAGATTTCGAACTTGGATGCAGTTCCCATCAAATAAAGGACACTTATAAAGGATTAAGATCCTATATAATATACACTATAAGATTGTAGCCTATTCCTGCTCTTAGAGTGTAAGAGAATCACATACTAAAATTGAAATATGCATATTTTGCTAAAATATACATTACAATCATCCACTTAAAAATTAAAATTCACGTTGTAATGATTTGCTTAAAAATTAAGCGAAGGAGAATAATTTTACAAGGACCACAACCAAAATAAATTTTTTATGGGAAGGACATGATGTAGAGGGCACCAACCCAAACAATTTACTATTTTACCCTCTATAAGAAAATTTGGTGACATATAAAAAAAGGCACGAACCTGCTAAGAAATCTACATAAAAATACTACAGTATCATCGAAATAATATTATAGTAGCGAACCATCGAAATTTGTCCCAAATGATGGCACAATTTTGCTTTTTAAATTCTAGATGCCGATAAAAAAATGGAATAATTATGTAATTGTGTTTTTTTAGGACGACCAAAATTTTTATATTATGCCGATAAACATGGGGCAGCTTCTTTATCTTTACAGGATGCCAACACCATCACACTTCTGTTGAGTCTATATTATTTATTAGAAAGTATACCGTGCTCCCTCAATTGCTTATCTAACTCCTTATATAAATTATTTATCTCTGCTTGTTTCCTTTCAAGCTTGGTTTTATAGGGGTGGACAAATTTCTTTCTTGTCTAAATAAATGATTCACACTATTATTATCTTCGAAGAAAAATGTGTTTAAACAGAGAATCATGTACCTGAGATACCAGGATCGGTGCTTGAGAAGCCTGCTACCTTTCTTTTGGCACTTCAGCATCAATAGAAGCAGGCTTTATGAGGAGATGGATCTTTTTCCATGGACTTCACATAATGTAACATCCCGCCTTTTTGTACGCTTTAAATCGACGATAAACCACACACGTCGGACTTAAACCATACAGAAGGGCGAATTGTTATTGGGGTGAATAAGAAAAGCAGAGAAAGAAAAAAGCAAAACAGAATTTTGCAGCGGAATGACAAAATATAATAATCAAATAACAGTTCATGAAGCTGTTTACAAAACATTTAATTATACTAATACAATATAGAATCAGAGTTACACATACCAGAGAATAGTAACTAACAATGCAGCGAAACAGTATGAATGTGGTGGAATAATATAATAAACAAATAGTAGTAATACAATCTTTATCTTCGTCCTCCATAAATAAAGTCTTCAAATCCTTAAATGCTCGGGCTAACCCGAGCGAATTGAAAAGACAAAACACTCGAGTCAGAACTAAAAGATCTTATGTAAGTTAATATGAGTGGAACGACGACAGAGATGTTTACGGGATTTGACATCTCCTATCCAGTGCCTAACATGAGTGCAATAACTTAAGAGATGCTCGGGATTCACATCTCCTAAGAATCCGTTAAACTATTTACTATGTAGCAATATTCCGCTATTATAATAATGTCTATAGTAAACTACTTTTAAATAGCATTAAGGCTTTACATTTTCCATCTTAACACATAACTTGTCCCGGTAGTCCATCCAGTATCAGCGCATCTCCAGATCGAGAGACTGCCCTAAATACTCCATGGGCTATGGAAGAAATCCAGACTCGTACAAGGCGCGCTATGGTAGGTGACACGACACACAAGGCAATGCCAGGGTAGATATACCAATTACGCACATGGGATTGTTGTGGCGCATAGCGCGCAGCTACTTCCCACCTCGAGCCACACCCCTAAAAATCAAAAGTCAAAAGTGGCCACCAAATTAGTCTCAAAATCAGAATATAATATCGAAGGAGTGTGTCCGATAAGAGGGGCTACCTCACTGGCCCGAGATCGGTCCCGCTTTAGCCACCTTAAGCCAACTCACGGGAGTCGGGTCCACGTTCATACCTCAAAGGACGTCACCACCATCCTACTTCATTTTGGAATCTCCACCGCGTATACGGTTGTTAAAGTGGTTTTCGAAGTTGGCAGAGAGTATGACAACTTCCGATCTCGGTCTCTTTAACAATCAATCGTTATTATAACACCGCGGTCATTTTCAAAATAGTTTATACTTTAAAACCAAATATCATTGCCCTTTCAAACCAAACCAATACGATATCATTTTCATTTCAAATATATCCTTTTCTAAAATCATAACACTTTCAAAGTTATAACATTTCGAAATCAAAACACTTGAATGTAACACTTTCAAATTATAATACCTTGAAAACTCATAACTTTGAAACATAACTTCTACCACTTAAATGGTTTAAATATTTAAAACACTTTATATAATAAAATAGCTTCTTTAATTTCGCAAATCAAATCCAACACAACTCGAATTTCTACTTTTTGTATTTAACCAAATCCCAAATCATAAATTTCAATTCAATTCAGTTTCCAAATAAACTATTCCAAATTTATTGATTTCAAAACAGATTTGATCCGCAGATTAAACCATTTCAAATTCAATATATTTCAAACTTTAATTATTCAATAATTTCCAAAACTAAGTTTGGTAATTACGATTCAACAATTCAATGTTCTATTATTTAGTTTTGAAATATTTTACATAATAAATCCATTATCATTTAACTAAACTCAAATTACAAATAACTGAATATTTCCTTCAATTTATTTATACTTGAAATATTCATTTAATCCACCTTAACCCAAAAATCAAGTTAAAAAATCATACCCTTTAAAATTTCCAATTTAATAAATTTCGCACCAACTTATTTGAGTTTAATTCTTAAATAAATTCAATTTCAAGTAAACTTCCAATTTATCTTCCAGCTTTAATTTTATTTAAATCATTATAAACTCTATATTTTATATACTTAACCATATTATCTTCAATAAAAATCAAACTTATTATTAAGCTTATTCTGTATTAAGACAAATTATACATAGCTTAAATCAAGGATAAAATAACATTTAGATACTATCTAAAATCAATATTTATCTAAAACCATATATTTCTTTACAAAAACCATAGAAATCATTTCAAAATATTTTTATATATATAGACCACGGTGTCTGTATATAATTTTCTATTCTATGTCAAGTGATACAGATATTTATCTTCTCAATCCATAATTTAAAATATAAATACAGTAATACATCATATCAGATCGCAATCCCGAATGGAATAAAAATCCATACAACTTGCAGTTTATAACAATATAAAATACAACAACCATTCATCCAATATCAATCATCAAACATTTATCATAATCATCCTCCAATTCAATCAATAACATCAACATAGAACAGATAATAAATAACAAGTATTTACTGGCAGTTTATATTCAATAATAAATTAAATAACTATTTTATCCAAATAAACTGATATGATGATTCAAAATATGCCAAACAGTCATAAACAAATTTCTAATCACATCATAAATCAATTTAACAAACATAAGAAATTTTGAAAGTTGTGAGTGGGTTAAAACACTCACCTTTGAATTTAAATCAAATTTAAATTCAAAATAAACCCAAAATTCAAAAAGTCTCACAATCCATCCAAACCAGCGTCAAAATTTTCAGAATTTAAATACGATCTCAGTGGAGAAAACCGCGCGTGAAACGAACCTCGTATGTGAAAGTTATGCTAGTTAGAACGTTTTATACTTTAAGTTAAATTAAATTAAAATAAATAATAAAACGAACCAATAGAGGAAAGCCACGTCAGCATCCTTCGTCACCCAGCAAACACGAACAAGACCAAGGCCTTCTTCGAACGATACCCACTCACATCGTCGTCACCACTTCGTCACTTCGGCCGCCGCATCGACACCGGACGTCGCCAAATCACCCCCGCACAACCTCCTCCACACGCTACCCCCCCCCCCCCCCAAACAACCTCCCGATTGGGCCAAACAAAGGCCGGCCGCCGCTAAGTTATGAAACCCTAATTGAATTTAATCGCAAAATCAAACGCTAAATCAACGCATCACCTACGCCGATGAACTCTGCTAGGCCTTCTCTACGCCGCGGTATGGCCGATTTGATGATCTGTTGCAGTTGATCACGAGGAAAATGGAAGACCGAGATTTGTTCTTTAAATCTAGGATATATAGTGATTTAATTTGAAAAACTAATTATAGATCTAAGATGCGCTCGTTGAGAACTTCAAATCGATATACAATTCGCTACTTTTTGAGAAGATTGAATTTTCAATTTGATTTTTGATTTGAATTGCAGTTTGTGATTTAGGGTTCTATCTGCCATTGAAAGAGGAGAAGCAATTAGAATTGTACGTACAGAAATGAGGAATAAGAAATAGGGTAGGGTTTATAACAAGGTATATATAGACAAAGCTAGAAAGAGAATAGATGGACCAGATTGATTTGGATTGAAAGTTGAAAGACAAATGGCCCGAAAAGCCCGTTCTGACTCCGGAACGAAAATGAGTCAACCCATATACCAAAATAGATGTTTTTAAATATTTTAAATGCAATAAATAGGTTTCAAGTCCAAATTCCATCGTATGAAGAAGTTATGCTAAAATAAATTTATTTCAAATTGACTCCAATTGATTTCAATTGAATTTAATTAAATTGATTTCAAGGCATTTCGAGCCGTACGATCAAACGATTAGTCCAATCGATACGAAACTTGAAATCCTACAATAGTTCACCGTTACAGATCCGATGAAACTAGTTTCGTCGAAATCCGAGTCAGTGGCCAAAATGGCTGTTTTTCAGTTAATTAATTAAATTAATATTAAATTAATCAATTCACTTTTTCAATTCAAATTTAATGATTCACAAATTCCATCATTTTTGAGTTCTTAAACAAACACGATAATTTAAACAAGCTTAGATATTCAAAGTTAATTGGTTTACCCATTACCGTATTTAATCAATTTTAATAAATTCATTAATTATCAATTGAAATTCGAATAAATCCATTTATTTGATTCTAAATCCTGTTATTCAATAAATTATTATCAAACCGATGAAATTAACATTGGTTCATGCTTTATTACATTAATATTCTCAAATTTCATCTTAATCTCTATTAACGTAATAATTAAATATTAAATTTCATTTAATTGCAATTAATCCAATTATTAGATTTAAATTAATAAACCTTGATTCTCATTCCTTTTTATTCAATCAATCATTATCTTCTAGACAAATTTAACATTAGTATATATCCAATTACCCTAATATTTTTACAGTCATCAACTAAATTCATATTAACGTAGTATTTAATTATATTTAATTGCAATTGATTTAGATCTAGTTCAATAGATTAAATAAATGGGTAAATAATTAATAATTACCACTATTTGCCAAATTTAATTCTATTCATACTTATTATCAAACAACAATTATTGTAATTACTTATCTAGCATTGAATCTGCCAAATTACAATTTATTGCGAATTATTTCATCAATTTATATAACTTTGAATTTATTTCCCAATTTACTAATTACAATCAATTATAACCTTACAATTGTTTCAATTAATTGGGATTGCACTAAATTATTTATTAATTAACTTGCATTAACATTATTACCTCAATTTACGTTCAGTTACTATTAACAATGTGTTATTTCATTAGTCATTTAAATAATTACATTTGTTTTCCTATATTCACTTTGCAACCAAAGATAGCCTTTCAATCACCTTATTAAATTTGAATTCCATTAACTTATTAATAATTCACTTATGTTAACTTTGTTACATTTCGTTTTAGTTATCATTCCATTCTCAAATTACAAATTTTTATTTCTTCCAGATTTAATTACCAAAATCATATTAAATTAACAATTTAATTATCGAAATTTACGGGTCGTTACACTCTCCCCCACTCAAAATTTTTCGTCCCCGAAAAGGAAAAAGAAGGGAAAAGAAGAATTGAGTAAACAATACATCTTATTCAAAAATATACTAATTTATAACCATTAAATTTTTTTATACTCAAATTAATAAAGTTTGAAAAACATTTTTTAAAAATTTTCTATGTCCAAAATTTACGGAAAATTTCGGCAGAGTCTCATTTGTACGGAGAGGCTCAGGAGAAAATATAATACCGAATATAACAATATATAACATATATCTTCCAAAATAGTATATCCAAACACGGGAAAAAAATATCGCTAGAAAACCGTAATCCGAGAACGTACCAATTTGTTGGGCAAACAATGTTTAATTATGAAACCAAAAGCAGTAGCAATTGCTTCCATAACCTGTATTTCACTTATATAATCCAAAAAGGGTTAATAATTATATAAAATGAAATACTTAAAGTTGTTTCAACTACTAACAAACAATCAATATAAACAACAATCATTCGCAACCAACAGCATACACATTAAATAGAAATCAACCATCCAAGTAAGACAAACAATTGGTTTGTTCGAGTTAAGACACTTTAAATCACATAGAATGACAAATAATTATGAAATATTCCACTTACTCAACTGTCTTAGATAAACTCAATAGATTATTCATACATCTAAGCAATTAAAATATCTTTTACCCAAACAACTCATAAACCAAAACAAACAACAATTTCAAACAATAGATCAAGACCATTCTTATTAATTCCATTTCATAGCATTTATTGCTTAAACTCCTTTTCATTCATATAATGATTCATCCTTTAATTTACATTTATTTCTTACCAACTTTTATTTCCATTCACTCATTCAGTGTTTATTTCATTTATTTTCATTCATTTATTTGTAGTATTTATGTTCAATTCAATTTCTTAGCATATCAATTCATCTACTTAAGTTTTTAATTACTTTCTATCACAATTTATTATAGTAATATTTCAATTATAACATAGGTTTATGGCTACTACAACATCAAATTCTTATTTAGTAAAGAATTTCATTGAATACTTTCATTATTTTAAATTTTTACTTGTATAATATCCTATTTCATTTTCTTATTAAACATTAGAACTTTTAGTATATGGTAGTTATATATATGCTTTAAGAATGTAATTGGAAGTTATACAAGTTTTCCTCATTTCTTTTAAATCAATTTAATGTTCAATAATCATATCATTTGTTTTATAGGTTACAGATTCCAAATTCTTTTAATTTCATTTATAATATAGCATTTAATCTCTTATTTTAATTAAAGTTTATAATTATTAGTTACTTACATTCCATTTTACTACAATAATTGAAACAATTAATTAACGGGAACTTAAGAACTAAATACCGGGTTAAATTTTCAAATCATTTTAAAATAACAGATAGATGTATACACTTACAATTTATATATCCAATTATATTTAAAATAATTTGAAATTTATATTTGTTTATCAAAATAAACCTGTAGTAAAACTACTCAGTGGCCTTCCAATTTGAAACTCGGAAATGAATGTCGTTGATGCGTGCACTTATCACCGAAATTATTTCCAACGACATAGAGGGGAGTACAGAATTTATTTCTTTCCAAAGTTTCTTTAAAACAATTCTTTCAAATTATATTGAAATATTTATATCAAAAAATACTTATAAACAATATTATTACATTCCAAAATCCTTTGACAGTGATTTTCAAAATCCCGTAACTTAAGTTCTAAAATTTCCAGTTTATTCTCATTTATTTAACTTTAAATTTATTTTCAACCAATAATTTTAAATTTCACTGCCTAACAACCAATATATTACAACCAAATATAATCTTTATAAATAAATTATTTTATATATAGAAAATATAATAGGCAAACTTATTTCATTCACCTATATTCAAAACAAATATTGTATCGGTCTGTCCCATTAAGTATTTAGAAATCCCTATTGATGTCATAGCGTCCTATGCACCAATCAGAATTTATAAATACAAAATGACCAAATTAACACAATATAGAAACCTTTTTATAACACTAACAAATACGCTTTCTCATATATGTACATTCAGCGACTCATCATAGGGTATTACTACCCTATTAACAAAGAGTCAGACCCCACAAAGCTAAGGTTTATCGCTAAACCAAAGCTCTGATACCAGATGTAACATCTCACCTTTTTGTACGCTTTAAATCGACGATAAACCACACACGTCAGACTTAAACCATACAGAATGGTGAATTGTTATTGGGGTAAATAAGAAAAGCAGAGAAAGAAAAAACAAAATAGAATCTTACAGCGGAATGACAAAATATAATAATCAAATAACAGTTCATGAAGCTGTTTACAAAACATTTGATTATACTAATACAATATAGAATCAGAGTTACACATACCAAAGAATAGTATTTTACAATGCATCGGAACAGTATGAATGTGGTGGAATAATATAATAAATAAATAATAGTAATACAATCTTCATCTTCATCCTCCGAAAATAAAGTCTTCAAATCCTGTAATGCTCAGGCTGACCCGAGTGAATTGAAAAGACAAAACACTCGAGTCAGAACTAAAAGATCTTATGTAAGTTAAATCAACAGTAAATAATATGAGTGGAACGACGTCAGATATGTTTACGAGATTTGACATCTCCTATCCAGTGCCTACGTGAGTGCAATAACTTAAGAGATGCTCGGGATTCACATCTCCTAAGGATCCGTTAAACTATTTACTATGTAGTAATATTCCACTATTATAATAATGTCTATAGTAAAATAAACATACTTTTAAATAGCGTTAAGGCTTTACATTTTCCACCTTAACACGTAATAGTCCCAGTAGTCCATCCAGTTTCAGCGCATCTCCAGATCATGAGGCTACCCTAAATACTCCACAGGCTATGGGAGAAATCCAAACTCGCACAAGGCGTGCTATGGTAGGTGACATGGCACACAAGGCAATTCCAGGGTAGATATACCAATTACGCACACTGGCTGGTGGTGACGCATAGCGTGCAGCTACCGCCTACCTCGAGCCACACCCCTAAAAATCAAAAGTCAAAAGTGGCCACCAAATCAATCTCAAAGTCAGAATATAATATCGAGGGAGTGTGTCCGATAAGAGGGGCTACCTCACTGGTCCGAGATCGCTCTTGTTTTAGCCACCTTAAGCCAACTCACGGGAGTCGGGTCTACGTTCATACCTCAAAGGACGTCACCACCATCCTACTTCATTCCGGAATCTCCACCGCATACACGGTTGTTAAAGTGGTTTTCGGAGTTGGCAGAGAGTATGACAACTTCTGATCCCGATCTCTTTAACAACCAATCGTTATTATAACACCGCAGTCATTTTCAAAATAGTTTATACTTTAAAACTGAATATCATTGCCCTTTCAAAACCAAACCAATACGATATCATTTTCATTTCAAATATATCCTTTTCTAAAATCATAACACTTTCAAAGTTATAACATTTCGAAATCAAAACACTTGAATATAACACTTTCAAATTATAATACCTTGAAAACTCATAACTTTGAAACATAACTTCCACTACTTAAATGGTTTAAATATTTAAAACACTTTATATAATAAAATATCTTCTTTAATTTCACATATCAAATCCAACACAACCCGAATTTATACATTTTGTATTTAACCAAATCCCAAATCATAAATTTCAATTCAATTCACTTTTCAAATAAACTATTCCAAATTTATTGATTTCAAAACAGATTTGATCCACAGATTAACCATTTCAAATTCAATATATTTCGAACTTTAAGTATTCAATAATTTCCAAAACTAAGTTTGGTAATTACGATTCAACAATTCAGTGTTCTATTATTTAGTTTTGAAATATTTTACATAGTAAATCCATTATCATTTAAATAAACTCAAATTACAAATAACTGAATATTTCCTTCAATATATTTACACTTTAAATATTCATTTAATTCACCTTAACCCAAAAATCAAGTTATAAAATCATACCCTTTAAAATTTCCAATTTAATAAATTTCACACCAACTTATTTGAGTTTAATTCTTAAATAAATTCAATTTTAAGTAAACTTTCAATTTATCTTCAAGCTTTAATTTTATTTAAATCATTATAAACTCTATATTTTATATACTTAACCATGTTATCTTCAATAAAATTCAAACTTATTATTAACCTTATTCTATATTAAGACAAATTATACATAGCTTAAAATCAAGGATAAAATAACATTTAGATACTATCTAGAATCAATATTTATCTAAAACCATATATTTCTTTACAAAAACCATAGAAATCATTTCAAATATATTTATACATATAGACCACGGTGTCTGTATATAATTTTCTATCCTATGGTCAAGTAATACGGATACTTATCATTTCAATCCGTAATTTAAAATATAAATACGGTTATATATCATTTCAAACTGCAATCCCAAATGGAATAAAAATCCATGCAACTTGCAGTTTATAACAATATAAAATGCAACAACCATTCATCCAACATCAATCATCAAACATTTATCACAATCATCATCCAATTCAATCAATAACATCAATAAATAACAGGTATTTACGGCAGTTTATATTCAATAATAAATTAAATAACTATTTTATCCAAATAAATTCAAATAAACTGAGATGATGATTCAAAATTGCCAAACAGTCATAAATAAATTTTGAATCACATCATAAATCAATTTAACAAACATAAGAAATTTTGGAAGTTGTGAGTGGGTTAAAACACTCTCCTTTGAATTTAAATCAAATTTAAATTCAAAATAAACCCAAAATTTGAACAGTCTCAGAATCCATCCAAACTAGCGTCAAAATATCCGGAATTTAAATACGATCTCAGTGGAGAAAACCGTGTGTGAAACGGACCTCGTATGTGAAAGTTATATTAGTTAGAACGTTTTATACTTTAAGTTAAATTAAAATAAAATAAATAATAAAACGAACCAATAGAGGAAAGCCATGTCAGCGTCCTTCATCACCTAGCAAACACGAACGAGACCCAGGCCTTCTTCAAATGAGACCCACTCACGTCGCCGTCACCACTTCGTCACTCCGGCCGCCGCATCGACATTGGACGTCACCAAATCACCCCCGCACAACCTCCTCCACGTGCTAACCCCCCCCCCCGACCATCGATCGGGCCAAACAAAGGCCGACCGCCGCTAAGTTATGAAACCCTAATTGAATTTAATCGCTAAATCATCGCATCACCTACGCCGATGAACTCTGCTAGGCCTTCTTTACGCCACGGTATGGCAGATTTGATGATCCGTTGCAGTTGATCATAAGGAAAGTGGAAGGCCGAGATTTGTTATTCAAATCCAGGATAAACAGTGATTCAATTTGAAAAATGAATTATAGATCTAAGATGCACTCTTCGAAAGCTTCAAATTGATATATAATACGCTACTGTTTGAGAAGAATGAATTTTTAATTTGATTTTTGATTTGAATTTGCAGTTTGGGATTTAGGGTTCTATCTGCCATTGAAAGAGGAGAAAAAAATAGAATTGTACGTACAGAAATGAGGAATTAGAAATAGGCTAGGGTTTATAACAAGGTATGTATAGACAAAGCCGGAAAGAGAATAGATGGACCGGATTGATTTGGATTGAAAGTTGAACGACAAATGGTCCGGAAAGCCCGTTCTGACTCCGGAACGAAAATGAGTCAACCCATACATCAAAATAGATGTTTTTAAATATTTTAAACGCAATGGAATAGGTTTCAAGTCCAAATTCCATCATATGAAGAAGTTATGCTTAAATAAATTAATTTCAAATTGACTCCAATTGATTTCAATTGAATTTAATTAAATTGATTTCTAGACGTTTCGAGCCCGTACGATCAAACAATTAGTCCGATCGATACGAAACTTGAAATCCTACAATAGTTCACCATTGCGGATCCGATTAAACTAGTTTTGTTGAAATCCGAGTCAGTGGCCAAAATGGCTATTTTTCAGTTAATTAATTAAATTAATATTAAATTAATCAATTCACTTTTTCAATTCAAATTTAATCATTCACAAATTCCATCATTTTTGAGTTCTTAAACAAACACGATAATCTAAACAAACTTAGATATCAATTCAAAGTTAATTGGTTTACCCATTACCGTATTTAATTTCAATTTTAATAAATTCATTAATTATTAATTGAAATTCAAATAAATCCATTTATTTGATTCTAAATCCTGTTATTCAATAAATTATTATCAAACCGATGAAATTAACATTGGTTCATGCTTTATTACATTAATATTCTCAAATTTCATCTTAATCTCTATTAACGTAATAATTAAATATTAAATTTCATTTAATTGCAATTAATCCAATTATTAGATTTAAATTAATAAATCTTGATTCTCATTCCTTTTTATTCAATCAATCATTATCTTTTGGACAAATTTAACATTAGTATATATCCAATTACCTTAATATTTTTACAGTCATCAACTAAATTCATATTAACGTAGTATTTAATTACGTTTAATTGCAATGGATTTAGATCTAGTTCAATAGATTAAATAAATGGGTAAACAATTAATAATTACCACTATTTGCCAAATTTAAATCTATTCATACTTTATTATCAACCAACAATTATTATAATTACTTATCTAGCATTGATTCTATCAAATTACAATTTATTACGTATTATTTCATCAATTTATATAACTTTGAATTTATTTCCAAATTTACTAATTACAATCAAATATAACCTTATAATTGTTTCAATTAATTGGGATTACACTAAATTAGTTATTTATTAACTTGCATTTACATTATTACCTCAATTTTCATTCAATTACTATTAACAATGTGTTATTTCATTAGTCATTTAAATAATTACATTTGTTTTCCTATATTCACTTTGCAACCAAAGATAGCCTTTCAATCACCTTATTAAATTTGAATTCCATTAACTTATTAATAATTCACTTAAGTTAACTTTGTTACATTTCATTTTAGTTATCATTCCATTCTCAAATTACAAATTTTTATTTCTTCTAGATTTAATTACCAAAATCATATTAAATTAATAATATAATTATCGAAATTTACGGGTCGTTACACTCTCCCCCACTTAAAACTTTTCGTCTCCGAAAAGGAAAAAGAAGGGAAAAGAAGAATTGAGTAAACAATACATCTTATTCAAAAATATATCAATTTATAACCATTAAATCTTTTCATACTCAAATTAATAAAATTTGGAAAACATTTTTCAAAAATTTTCTAAATCCAAAATTTACGGAAAATTTTGGCAAAATCTCCTTTGTACAGAGAGGCTTGGGAGAAAATATAATACCGAATATAACAATATGTAACATTTATCTTCCAAAATAACATATCCCAACACGGGAAAAAAATTATATAATATCACTAGAAAACCATAAACCGAGAACGTACCAATTTGTCGGCCAAACAACGTTTAATTATGAAACCAAAAGCAGTAGCAATTGCTTCCATAACCTGTATTTCACTTATATAATCCAAAAAGGGTTAATAATTATATAAAATGAAATACTTAAAGTTGTTTCAACTACTAACAAACAATCAATATAAACAACAATCATTCGCAACCAACAACATACACATCAAATACAAATCAACCATCCAAGCAAGACAAACAATTGTTTTGTTCGAGTTAAGACACTTTAAATCACATAGAATGACAAATAACTATAAAGTATTCCACTTACTCAACAATCTTAGATAAACTCAATAGATTATTGATACATCTAAGCAATTAAAAGTATCTTTTACCCAACTCATAAACCAAAACAAACAACAATTTCAAACCATAGATCAAGTTCATTCTTATTAATTCCATTTCATAGCATTTATTGCTTAAACTCTTTTCATTCATATAATGATTCATCCTTTAATTTACATTTATTTCTTACAAAATTTTATTTCCATTCACTCATTTAGTGTTTATTTCATTTATTTTCATTCATTTATTTGTAGTATTTACGTTCAATTCAATTTCTTAGCATATCAATTCATCTACTTAAGTTTTTAATTACTTTCTTATAATACTTACTTTCTATCACAATTTATCATAGTGATATTTCAATTATAACATAGGTTTATCGAAATTACAACATCAAATTCTTATTTATTAAAGAATTTCATTGAATACTTTCATTATTTCAAATTTTTACTTGTATAATATCCTATTACATATTCTTATTAAACATTAGAACTTTTAGTATTTGGTAAGTTATATATATGCTTTAAGAATGTAATTGGAAGTTATACAAGTTTTCCTCATTTCTTTTAAATTAATTTAATGTTCAATAATCATATCCTTTGTTTTATAGGTTACGGATTCCAAATTCTTATAATTTCATTTATAACCTAGCATTTAATCTCTTATTTTAATTGAAGGTTCCAATTATTAATTACTTACATTCCATTTTACTAAAATAATTGAAACTATTAATTAAGGGAACTTAAGAACTAAATACCGGGTTAAATTTTCAAATCATTTTAAAATAACAGATAGATTTACACACTTACAATTTATATATCCAATTATATTTAAAATAATTTGAAATTTATATTTGTTTATCAAAATAAATCTGTAGTAAAACTACTTAGTGGCCTTCCCACTTTGAAACTCGAAAATGAATGTCGATGATGCGTGCACTCATCACCAAAATTATTTTACAGCGACATAAAGGGGAGTACATAACTTATTTCTTTCCAAAGTTTCTTTAAAACAATTCTTTCAAATATATTGAAATATTTATATCAGAAAATACTTATAAATAATATTATTACATTCCAAAATTGTTTGAAAGCGATTTTAAAATTCCCAGAACTTAAGTTCTAAAATTTCTAGTTTATTCTTATTTATTTTACTTTCAATTTATTTTCAACCAATATTTATAAATTTCACTACCTAACAACCAATATATTACAACCAAATAAAACCTTTATAAAAATTTATTTTATATATAGAAAATATAATAGGCAAAATTATTTCATTTACCTATATTCAAAACAAATATTGTGTCGGACTGTCCAATTAAGTGTTTTGAAATCCCTATTGATGTCATAGCGTCCTATGCACCAACCAGAATTTATAAATACAAAACGGAACAAATTAACACAATATAAAAACCTTTTTACAACACTAACAAATGCGCTCTCTCATATATATACACTCAGCGACTCATCATAGGGTTACTACCCTATTAATAAAGAGTCAGGCACCACAAAGCTAAGTTTTATTGCTAAACCAATGCCCTGATACCAGATGTAACATCCCACCATTTTGTACTCTTTAAATCATCGATAAACCACACATGTCAGATTTAAAACCATACAGAAGGGTGGATTGTTATTGGAGTGAATAAGGAAAGCAGAGAAAAAAACAAAATAGAATCTTATAGCGGAACGACAAAATATAATAATCAAATAACAGTTCATGAAGCTGTTTACAAAACATTTGATTACACTAATACAATATAGAATCAGAGTTACACATACCAGAGAATAGTAATTAACAATGCAGCGGAACAGTATGAATGTGGTGGAATAATATAATAAATAAATAATAGTAATAGAATCTTCGTCTTCGTCCTCTAGAAATAAAGTCTTCAAATCCTGTAATGCTCAGCTGACCCGAGTGAATTGAAAAGACAAAACACTCGAGTCATAACTAAAAGATATTATGTAAGTTCAATCAATGGTAAATAATATGAGTGGAACGGCGTCAGAGATGTTTACGGGATTTGACATCTCCTATCAAGTGCCTAATGTGAGTGCAATAACTTAAGAGATGCTCGGGATTCGCATCTCCTAAGGATCCGTTAAACTATTTAATATGCAGTAATATTCCACTATTATAATAATGTCTATAGTAAAGTAAACTTACTTTTAAATAGCGTAAAGGCTTTACATTTTCCACCTTAGCATGTAACAATCCCAGTAGTCCATCCAGTATCAGCGCATCTCCAGATCGGGAGACGACCCTAAATACTCCACAGGCTACGGGAGAAATCCAAACTCGTACAAGGCGCGCTATGGTAGGTGACACGGCACATAAGGCAATGCCAGGGTAGATATACCAATTATGCACATGAGCTGGTGGTGACGCATAGGGCGCAGCTACCGCCGATCTCGAGCCACACCCCTAAAAATCAAAAGTCAAAAGTGGCCACCAAATCAATCTCAAAGTCAAAATATAATATCGAAGGAGTGTGCCCAATAAGAGGGGCTACCTCACTGGTCCAAGATCGCTCCTGTTTTAGCCATCTTAAACCAACTCATAGGAGTCGGGGCCACGTTCATACCTCAAAGGATGTCACCACCATCCTACTTCATTCTGGAATCTCCACCGCGTACACGGTTGTTAAAGTCGTTTTTTAAGTGGGTAGAGAGTATGACAACTTCCGATCCCGGTCTCTTTAACAACCAATCGTTATTATAACACCGCGGTCATTTTCAAAATAGTTTATACTTTAAAACCAAATATCATTGCCTTTTCAAAACCAAACCAATATGATATCATTTTCATTTCAAATATATCCTTTTCTAAAATCATAAAACTTTCAAAGTTATAACATTTCGAAATCAAAACACTTGAAAATAACACTTCAAATTATAATACCTTGAAAACTCATAGCTTTGAAACATAACTTCCGCCACTTAAATGGTTTAAATATTTAAAATTCTTTATATAATAAAATAGCTTCTTTAATTTCACAAATCAAATCCAACACAACTCGAATTTCTACATTTTATATTTAACCAAATCCCAAATCATAAATTTCAATTCAATTCAGTTTTCAAATAAACAATTCCAAATTTATCAATTTCAAAATAGATTTGATCTACAGAATAAAACATTTCAAATTCAATATATTTCAAACTTTAAGTATTCAATAATTTCCAAAACTAAGTTTGGTAATTACGATTCAACAATTCAGTGTTCTATTATTTAGTTTTGAAATATTTTACATAATAAATCCATTATCATTTAAAATAAAATCAAATTACGAATAACTGAATATTTCCTTCAATTTATTTATACTTGAAATATTCATTTGATTCACCTTAACCCAAAAATCAAGTTATAAAATCATATCCTTTAAAATTTCCAATTTAATAAACTTCACACCAACTTATTTGAGTTTAATTCTTAAATAAATTCAATTTCAAATAAATCTCCAATTTATCTTCCAGCTTTAATTTTATTTAAATCATTATAAACTCTATATTTTATATACTTAACCATATTATCTTCAATAAAAATCAAACTTATTATTACGCTTATTCTATATTAAAACAAATTATACATAGCTTAAAATCAAGGATAAAATAACATTTAGATACTATCTAAAATCAATATTTATCTAAAACCATATATTTCTTTACCAAACCATAGAAATAATTTCAAAATATTTTTATATATATATAGACCACGGTATCTTTATATAATTTTCTATCCTATGGTCAAGTGATACAGATATTTATCATTTCAATCCGTAATTTAAAATTTAAATATTGCTATACATCTTTTCAAACCGCAATCTCGAATGGAATAAAAATCCACACAACTTGCAGTTTATAACAATATAAAATACAACAATCATTCATCCAATATCAATCATCAAACATGTATCACAATCATCATCCAATTCAATCAATAACATCAATATAGAACAGATAGTAAATAACAGGTATTTACTGGCAGTTTATATTCAATAAGAAATTAAATAACAATTTTATCCAAATAAATTCAAATAAACTGAGACGATGATTCAAAATATGCCAAACAGTCATAAATAAATAAATTTCTAATCACAATATAAATCAATTTAACAAACATAAAAAATTTTGGAAGTTGTGAGTGGGCTAAAACACTCACCTTTGAATTTAAATCAAATTTAAATTCAAAATAAACCCAAAATTTGAATAATCTCAGAATCCATCCAAACTTGCGTCAAAATGTCGGAATTTAAATACGATCTCAATGGAGAAAACCACGTGTGAAACGGACCTCGTATGTGAAAGTTATCTAGTTCGAACGTTTTATACTTTAAGTTAAATTAAAATAAAATAAATAATAAAACGAACCAATAGAGGAAAGCCATGTCAGCGTCCTTCGTCACCCAGCAAACACGAACGAGACCCAGGCCTTCTTCGAACGAGACCCACTCACATCATTGTCACCACTTTGTCACTCCGGCCGCTGCATCGACACCGGACGTCGCCAAATCACCCCCGCACAACCTCCCCTACACGCTACCTCCCCTTCCCCCCCCCCACGACCACCGATCGGGCCAAACAAAGGCCGACCGCCGCTAAGTCATGAAACCCTAATTGAATTTCATCGCTAAATCAAACCGCTAAATCAACGCATCACCTACGCTGATGAACTCTGCTAGGCCTTTCTACGCCGCGGTATGGCCGATTTGATGATCCGTTGCAGCTGACCACGACGAAAATGAAAGGCCGAGATTTGTTCTTCAAATCCAGGATAAACAACGATTCAATTTGAAAAACGAATTATAGATCTGAGATGCGCTCGTCAAGAGATTCAAATTGATATATAATTTGCTACTGTTTGGGAAGACTGAATTTTCAATTTGATTTTTGATTTGAATTTGCAGTTTGAGATATAGGGTTCTATCTGCCGCTAAAAGAGGAAAAGCAAATAGAATTGTACGTACAGAAATGAGGAATAAGAAATAGGCTAGGGTTTATAACAATATATATATATATATATATATATATATAGACAAAGCTGGAAAGAGAATAGATGGACCGGAATGATTTGGATTGAAAGTTGAACGACAAATGGCCCGAAAAGCCTGTTCTGACTCGAGAACGAAAATGAGTCAACCCATATATCAGAATAGATGTTTTTAAATATTTTAAACGCAATGGAATAGGTTTCAAGTCCAAATTTCATCGTATGAAGAAGTTATGCTAAAATCAATTTATTTCAAATTGACTCTAATTGATTTCAATTGAATTTAGTTAAATTGATTTCTAGGTGTTTCGAGCCCGTACGATCAAACGATTAGTCCGATCTTTACGAAACTTGAAACCCTAAATAGTTCACCGTTATGGATCCGATGAAACTGGTTTCTTCGAAATCCGAGTCAGTGGAGTTAAATATAAGTTAAAAGCATAAAGAAAAATAGGGATAATCTGAAAGAGAACCAGCTTTCGAAAATCTGAAAGAAAAGCATAATATAAGTTAAAAGCTTAAAAAAATAGGGATAATAATGTTAAATGGAGTTAAATATACCAGGTGTTGTTGTTCAAGAAGAGATCTATAGTGGCTCTCCAAATCAAAAATAGAGGATGGTGGTTGAATTTAAGTGAATGATGGAGAATTCAGAATAGTATGGATCATCTCCTCGAAGTCATATGGAGGTATGGAAGCTGATGATCCCGGAAGATTTAGCACTTGAGCTGGGGTTGAAGTCCCCAACGCCTTTTGTATCTGCTCGATTACGCTCGGAGAGATGGAGACAACAATGTGAGAAAGTGGATCAACTTTGGTAAGAGTTTCGTTAGGGAATACATGAGGAGCTTCAATGATCGGACACTTTAGAAACTTCCCAACATTAATGGACTCCTTCTCTTCCAGTATTGGAGAATTAAGAACTTCAACCACTTTAAATCTCTTTGGGGATGGTTCCACCGTAGACGTTTTGATTAATTTTCTTTTCACAGCCAACTTCGACTTGGCAATAGCCTGAGAAAATTATGATGCATGAGAAGTCGAAGGAGGAGCAGGACCACTAATGGGTTTTTCCACTTGAGGATCAATTGAAGAGAATTCAAATATATTATAAATTAGCAGAATAATTTTAAAAACAACACGGCAATACATAATAAGTGCAACATTCATAACTTACTGGAGTGGTCAGCACAGATAGGTGACATTGGATAGAAATTTGATGGATCTCCCAAATAAAGGAAGTGTTTTCTTTGGGAGGTATGTTGGACTGAAGAGGTTGGCCATGTATCCTTTATCCCGCAGGCAGAAGGGAGTGCTTTCGGAGATTGTTGGATTTAGCAGCGTTAATCTACTCCCAATCTTACTTGCAGCTACGATAAGAGACTCTACTATCCTCTTATCTTCTTCGTTTATTTCTTTAGCAGGAGCACTGGACAGAAAGCATAGGTCAGTGAAGAAAAGTAAATAGATAGAAGGAAAATAATAAAATTTGAGCCTACGAGGAGTAGAGAAAGTGTCGCTAGCGCTTAGGAAGCATCTAACGAAGAAGAACCGACTTTCCCTGTCACAAATCTTGTTTACTCCCTCAGAGATCAATTTCTCAGAAGGATTGGCCGGGAATATTTGATTATAATGGTTACTGAGCTTAACCAACTGGACGAGGTGATTAAGAACTTCGACGTTCAAAGAGGAATGGTTGACTCCAGTGCCACCAACTCCAGAGACAAAAGATAAGTATATATGTTTGGCGGCAGCCTAATTGGAGCAATTCCAATATGAACTAAGAACTTCAGCAAGAAATCAGGGAAAGGAAGTAATCCACCATGCCAGATGTGGATTTCAGTATAAGCGAAGAACCCCTCAAGTGGTTTGTTAATGGTATCATTTTCTATAGAGGGATCGCATCCACTAATGTAATACCAAAGTCATTATGAATGGCATCCACTTCATTCTGAGTGGATATCAGGGAGCGCTTGGCAAGAGCTTCAGCTCTTTGAAGAACTCATAATTCTGCCAAGTGAAAACATTTCATTTAGGAATTACAGTTTGTTATGAAGTTAACATTCTTTGAAGGATTGGTAGAAACCCACTGTAACAATTGGAACATCAAACAAAACATGAAACTTAAAATCCTTGAAAGAATGTTAAAGTTAAAAATGAGACTTATTGAGCTTTCGATAGAGTCGAAAGGAAAATAAAAGTTAATACCTAACAAGCACCTCTCAACAATGTTGAAAGCCCGAATATAAGCACCTACTGAGCTTTCGATTGGGTCGAAAGGGAGGATTGAAGAATATGTTCAATCGGCACTCTTCAACAATGTCGAATTCTCAATAGGAACTTTGTTATTAGGAAGGAATAGTTAAAACCAACATAAAAATTTGAACAAAGTATACACTACTAATGTTTAGTAAATAAAATGGAAGATCCTTCGACACAGTCAAAACCCCTTACCATCGTTTTTCTAAAAGAATGTTAATGTTGTTGAAACCTTATATGCCAACTAAGTCAAAAGGTTTCGAGTTTGAATTAAGGGATGTTTCGACGATGTTGAACAAGAGAAATATTAAAACCCCTATCGGTTATAAAAGCTTTTGAAAGAAATGAGGAGTGGTGAGCGGCTTCGAAGGCATAACAATAATAAATTTAAATTAACGTAGTAGGTTTCAACTGAGTTGATTACAGAAGGTTTCATTTAGTCGAAACATTTGATGTGTAACTTATACAAAGTATCATTTCCTTAATCTCCTTTACAAAAATATGCATTTTAATTTAAACTTATAAGGATTAAGTATTCCTAAAGATGTCAAAACCTATGCAACAAAACTTATGCTTTTGAAAGAGAGAATTGTAATAGCCAACTTCTTCTAAAGGTGTCTGGATACGCTGACACACAAAGTTGCTTTCGAAAAGGTTGATCGCATGCTACGTTAGTCAAAAGAAGTGCCATGTTACCTTTCGACCCCGTCGAAAGAGGCTAAGAAAGAAAAATGAAAGTTACCGCCTTAATCCCATATGGAGGGGTAGAAAGGTAAATTTATGGTGCTAATTTTTAATTCGTACAATTCAAAACTTCTAGGAGAAGCAAGCGGGAAACTCCTTCTTGCCCAAACATGATTTCAATCCAAAAATTAAAAAAAACATTAAACAAACGAATTTAAACGCGAATCCAAATTTTTTTAAAAAACATTAAGCACTTGAGCGGGGTTGAAGTCCCCAATGTCTTTTGAATCTGCTCGATTACGCTGGGAGAGCTGGAGACAACGATGCGAGAAAGAGGATCGACTTTGGTAGGAGTTTTAGTAAGGAAGACATGAAGAGCTCGACGATCGGGATCCTTTGAAACTCCCCAACATTAGTTGACTCCTCCTTTTCTAGTATTGGAGAATCAGGAACTTCAACCACTTTAAATCTCTTTAGGGGTGGTTCCACCATAGACATTTTGATTAGTTTTCTTTTTGCAGCCATCTTCGACCTGGAAATGGCCTGAGAAAATGATGATGCATGAGAAGTCGAAGAAGGAGCAAGACCACTGATGGGTTTTTCCACTTGAGGAGCATCTGAAGAGAACTCAAATAGATTATAAGTTAGCAGAATAATTTTAAAAACAACATAGCAATACATAACAAATGCAGCATTGATAACTTACCGGAGTGGTCGGCACAGACGGATGGCATTGGAGAGAAACTTGTTGGATCTCGCAAAGAAAGGAAGCGATTGCTTTGGGAGGTGTGTTGGACTGAAGGAGGTTGGCCAGTATCATTTGGCCCGGAGATAGAAGGGAGTGTTTTCGCAAATTTGTTGGATTTAGCAGCGTTAGTCTACTCTTAATCTTACTTGAAGCCGCGATTAGAGACTCTACTATCCTATTATCTTCTTCGTTTAGTTCTTTAGCAGGAGCACCCGATAGAAGGCATAGGTCGACAAAAAAAAGTAACGAGATAGAAGGAAAATAATAAAATCTGAGCTTACAAGGAGTAGAGAAAGTGCCACTGACGTTTGGCAAGCATCTAAGTAAGAAGATCCGACTTTCCACTCTCTAAACCTGTTTACTCACACAGAGATCAATTTCTTCGGAGGATTGGCTCAGAATATTTGATTGTTAAGGTTACCGAGCCTAACCAATTGGATGAGGTGATTAACAACTTAAGCATTCAAAGAGGAAAGGCCACTATAACAGCCGCAAATCCGTACCCCTTGAGTCAACACTATTCTACCTAAATCAACTCAAGTTGTACAGAAATACGAACCATTTGGGTTAAAGAAGAAGAGGTAGAAGAAGAAAATAGAAAACAACAACAGAATCTAACCATCGCAGCGGAATAAAATATAATAGATAATAAATGATCTTTACTCAAAAATCAAATATCTCTGTTTATATATTACATCATCAGAGTACATCAATCACAGCTCAACATCAATATTATACAAATGGATACACAACAACTCAACACAGCGGAATATATATATATAAACAAGTACGGGAGAACGTATCGTCATCCTGCTCGTCTCTTGAGCTCCACAGCATTATATCATGTATTCTATAATACTCGATCTGACCCGAGCATTACAGTTAAATAACACCCGAGCCAGTCTAGATTACCAGCGTGAGAAAATCACACTCAATTGATTATTAAAGTTTCAAAATCCTTTGAAAACAAAAGCATCTCGTAAGACCACGCCACAAATAAACATGCATGTCGGGATTTTACCTTACGATAGCTAAAACAATTTTTATAAAAATCCTCTGATATTATAACAGGGTCTATATACAAATACTTATAAAATAGCCGAAATTATTACATCTATTAAATTCCAGCTACTAGCCACAGAGTGGGTAATACAAACAAAACTCGTACAAGGCTCGTAGGAAGAATGGATTTCCAACTAATGACTAGGCACTGGGGTACCACCTGTCACAGTACGTGGCCTAGATCACAGTAACGAGGAGTACGCCCGCTCTCCTGCAACACAAGATCGAGACTACCCCTTACTGGATAATCCCGAGTGAGATCACCGCGCAGTTGGGATCAGCAACCGCCCACTAAGCCAAAATAAAAAGGACATCTAGGCAGGGATGACCTCACCCTGCTTGGGTGCTACCCACCTAGCCTTGCTGCATAACCCCTGATTTTCAGTCATTCCCATTTGATGAGGCTTGAGGCTAAGCGTTACCTTTTTAGAACATATCCCTTAGAATGCCCATCGTCCACCTGACGATGTTCCGAAAGCATTCATCCATACAAGTCCGTCCCGGGTTCGAACGGAACCGAAGGCACTATTCCTACTACATCCATTTTGGAAATATCCTCAGGATTAGTAGCGACTAGCCCTTGCACTTCACTGCTCCATCTTCGAATCCAACTCGTTTTCACGAAATGTACAAACCGGATCGAAGTGGTTTTCGAGAAATAAATCTTGATCCCGGTCTCTTCGAAACGATCAACGTATTTGTCCAATATTGATAGTCGGTTATTTAACTATCAATTAATATTCAAAAACAACCATCAACCAATAAATAATTTCCCAAATTATTTATTAACCTCAAAATATCTGTACAAGATATATTTCTATTTTCAACCCTTTGAAAACAGTTTCAAATCATCTTTTTTTTCAGAATAAACTTTTCCAAATATTTTCTATCTTTACTGAAATCACCAAGCACAAAATTAGATTTTTTAAAATAATTTAAAACACTTTACTTTGAAATATACTTTAAACATTTATTTTAAAAACTGCTCCAATAATTTATTAATAATACATACTATATGAATGTTTGAAAGTAAGGTTACTTAATAAAATATAAACTAGATTTTCACTTTTAAAAACAAAATACTAAGTCACTCTTTTAATAATTACTACCATAATAGATTAAAGGAAATACATACTCTTAGGATTTAAATATTAGAAATAATAAATTTCCCAAAACTTACTTTTTAAAACAACTTTAAAACTTTTAACTTATATTTAAAACGTACTTGGTTATCCAGAGAGAATTTCCAACTTCAATCACTTAAATCAATTTCCCAAATTGATTTTCAATTTATTCCATTTTGAAATAAATTTCTTTACTTATCAGTTCATTTCCAAATTCAGTAGTTATGGACTTTATTATTATTTTTTTTCCCAATTTCTTCTTTACTCTTTTCAATAATTTAAATCTTAAATTTTAAATAAATGTTTTGCTCTTTTTAAATAATAATACTGCATTTTAAAATTCATTACTTTCTGTGTATTCAAATTTTCCTTCCCTTACTCAAGATTTATTTATTAAAATTTTAATGTAACTTTATTTCTTTTCCAATTCATTCTTAAATTTATTCTATAATTATTTTACTTACAAATTTACTTCTTTTATTTTCTTTCCAAAATCCAATTCATATATTTTTGGTAATTCATTATACCCGAATATATCCCATCAAACCATAACGTTCGATATTCCAATATAACTCATCATAGAATATCAAATAATCACAACAGAGAATATTAAATAATTTAAATAAATGTTGAGGGGTCCAGTTGGATCCCTCCAACCTGTTTTCCCTGCATCCACAGACGTTAGCACAACATAAATACCAATTCCACAATATACCATACCATAGCACATCAATCAATTCAACCATTCAAACAATTATTTAAATTTAATCATTTAAATTTAACTGAGTGAGATTAACCCACCTTTGCTTTTTAATTTGCACTCCACTTCAATATTGGCTTGGTTTCTCGATTTTTGACCTTGAATAAACATTATGTGGTTTTATTAATATTTGAACTAATTGAAAAATCAATTACCCTTTAATAAATTAAATTTTAAACCAACTTATCTATAATAAAAAAAATTTCCAACCAATTTATACATTTATTGACATTGTATAAATACATATTCTACTTACCATTGTTCTTAAAAATCGACAGCAAGTCTATTATTATTATTTTTATAAATAACAAAAATAAATATTTATTTTACTGTAGATTTTCCTCTTCTCTATCCCTTAACTGACATATACACATACATATATATATTTAAGTTAATTTAAAAATAGACTGTCTTTATACTTGCCAAACTGAACCTGAATCATCTTATATATAAATGTATTGAAACTGACTAGTAAATTAAAGTATATTTTTTTTTTACATTTAATAAGAAAATTTAAAATTAAATACCTCACTGCTCGATTCACCTAAGCCGAAACTCACCCTACTACAACACCGACTAACCCAGCTACAAGCCTCCTCTTCGAAGTCGACATCCACCCGTGACTCGAAATTGCCGCGCATCGCTGCCCCTCCTCCGATCTATCGCGAGCTTCGCGAGCTCTCTCTGGCATCACCGCCGCCTCGAATCTGCCAATCGAGCATGCCTCTTTCCTGCGATAATCGATACACGCCCCTTCCTCCCTACGGCCTTGGCCGTGACGCCATGCCTGAAGCCATCGAGCACCGCGACTTCACTAAAAAGGTCGGCATCCCTCTCTTTTACATTCGCGAACGAATCGGCCCTAAATTTGATTTTTTTTTTATTTTGCCTGCGTTCGATTTGAAGAAACAAGGCTTCGGCCATTTTTAAAGATTTTTTTTCTTCGTTTGAAAATGTCTTCGTTCTGAAGGAACAAAGGGTTTGTCGGCTTTGACAGGAATAAAGGGTGGCTGATGGGAAAAGATTTTGACGGCTGAAAAGATGTAAGATATTTAAATTAAACGATTAATTATTTTCTAGACGTTTTTATCTCGTACGCTCACAAGATGACTCCGAATGCTACAAAATTTAAAACCCGATAATAATACAATATTACGGATCCAATGGAACTGGTTTCGTCGAATTCCGATACTGTGCCTCGGAAGGCTATTTTTAAATTCGAATTAAACTATAAAATTTCAAAACTGAACAAACCACTGTTAAATTCAATTTTACAACTTCTATTATCCTCCGTGTTGTTAGTATAAATTTTATAAGCCTTCGAATTATTTTCAACAGGCTTAAAATTCCAGATTTCATATCTTATAAAATTTCAAATTATTTGATTCAATAATTTAATTATCGAATAAATAGTGATATTTGAATTCAAGTTAAAAACTAACTTTTAAATATTTAAAATTAATTAAATATCGATTTTAAATGCTCAAAAATTCCGGGTCGTCACACTCCAATGCCATCAACTCCAAAGACAAAAGATAAGTATATACGTTTGGCAATAGCTGAATTGAAGCAATACCAAGATGAACTAAGAACTTCAGCAAGAACTCAGGGAAAGGAAGGAATCCACCGTGCCAGACATGGATTACAGTATAAGTGAAGAACCTCTCCGGTGGGTTGCTGATGGTTTCATTTTCTATACGGGGGATTGCTTCCACTCTTGTTATCCCAAAGTCATTAAGAATGGCATCCACTTCATCCTCAGTGGATATCAAGGAGCGATTGGCAGTTGCTTTAGCTTTCTTTGGAGAACTCATGATTCTGCCAGGTGAAAATGTTTCAGTTAGAAATTACAGTTTGTTATGAAGTTAACATTCTTTCAAGGATTGGTAGAAGCCTACTACAACAATTTGAACATTAGACAAAACATGAAACTTCAAATTATTGAAAAAATGTTAATATTAAAAATGCGACTTATTGAGCTTTCGATAGAATCGATAGGAAAATAAAGTTTAATACTAATAAACATCTCTTAAAAATATCGAAAGCCCAGATATGAGCATCTACTGAGGTTTCGATGGGGTCGAAAGGGAGGGTTGAAGAACATATTCTACTGGCACTCTTCAACAATGTCAAAAGCTCAATAGAAACTTTGTTGTTAGGAAGGAACAGTTAAAACCAACATAAAAATTTGAACAAAGTATGCAGTACCAATGTTTAGTAAACAAAAGGAAGACCCTTCGACATGGTCGAAACCTGTTATCTTAGTTTATCCAAAGGAATGTTAATGTTGTCGAAACCTTATATGCCGACTAAGTCGAAAGGTTTCGAGTTTGAATTAAGGGATGTTTCAATGATGTTCAAAAAGAAAAAGATTTAACCCCACTCAGTTATAAAAGGTTTCGACAGAAATGAGAAGTAGTGAGCGGCTTCGAAGGCATAACAACAATAAATTTAAACTAACATAGTAGGTTTCGACTGAGTTGAGTACGGAAGGTTTCGTCTAGTTGAAATGTTTGATGTGTAACTTATACAAAGAATCATTTCTTTAATCTCCTTTAAAAAAATATGTATTTTAATTTAAACTAATAAGGAGAAAGTATGTTCTAAAGATGTCGATACCTATGCAACAAAAATTATGCCTTCAAAAAAGAGAATTGTAATAGCCAACTTCTTTGAAAGGTGTCTGGATACGCTAACACACAAAGTTTCTTTCGAAAAGGCTGACTGCATGCAACTTTAGTCAAAAGAAGTGTCACTCTACCTTTTGACCCCGTCGAAAGAGGCTAAGAAAGCAAAATGAAACTTGCCGCTTTAATCACTTTCGGAGGGGAAAAAAGGTAAATTTATGGTGCCAATTTTTAATCCGTACTATTCAAAACTTCTAGGCGAAGCAAGCGGGAAACTCCTTCCCCAAACAGGATTTCAATCCAGAAATTAAAAAAAACATTAAACAAACGGAATTAAACATGAATCAATTATTTAAATTGAGAAATCTTTAAGATAAATGTTTGAATTCTCTAAAAAACATGATAATATTAAAACTGAATTGGTAAGTTTAAAATGAGAATTAACAAGAAAAATCAATCAAATCAAACCGCAAAATTGAGATGAATGATACTTTCAAACAAATAAGAACTCAAGCAATTTCTAGCAAGTCAAAGCAGAAATAAAAAATCCAAACTGTGAAAGTTAGTGAAATTGAGATCTGCTGCAAAATAAAGAAGGGAAAGATTCGTGAAATATGAAAACATAAACTTATTTTAAATATGGATTTCTGATTGTGAAAAGCAAAGACAATTTGGAAATTTGGAAACTTTGATTTGGCTCGGATATGATTTCGCTTTCAAGTAAATGAAAGAAGAGGAGAGAAAAACGAAATTTATAAGAAAAGTCGGCAAAAACGGCGAGCCATTTGATTAGATTTAAATGGATGATCCAGATTCACGTGGGAATACGGAAAGGTGGGAACATTGAAGGTTTCGAAATGATTGACTTGATAAGTCAAAGGAATCCCTTCGCAAGGGAGGCAAATATGACCACCAAAATATCCTTTTGATCATGTGAAACCCTATTGAATGGAAGGCAAAGAAGAACAAGAGAGAAAAGAACTGCAAAACCTTTCGAAAGAGTCGAAGGGATGCAATAACCAAATAATAGAATTATCAAAACCTTTCGAAGGGGTTGAAAGAGTCGAAAGCATGCTTCTACATCAATGAACGCCTTTTGAAGTACGTGACTCCGTACAAATGAAGACCTTTCGAAGGAGTTAAAGAAGAAGCTTTCGAAGAAAATACATAACAACCTTTCAAATGTGCGCCAAAACTTTCGAAACCAAAGATTCCGCCTTCACTCAAGACACTCGGAAGCACACCATGATCGAAACAACCCTTTCGAAAGCCAAACCAAGTCTTTTGAACCGGTCGAAGCCTTAGATACCCAACGAAGGTTCTGCATCAAGTCGCAAGTGTATGTTTGGAAGCTACGAACAGCGTTTAAACCACCACCATTTCAACATCTTCGAAGCCCTGGGAAGCAACTTATCGACAGAGTCGAAGGCTCTTATAAAGCAACATAAAGAAGAGAAGGTGCAACCGCCCCTTTCGATGGAGACGAAGGCAATTGAGCCCGTTCGAAAGCATTGTAGAGAAGAGCGCAAGAGCCAAAAGAGTCAAAAGGCATCTGAAGCCACCTTTTGACTAGGTCGAAAGCACTGGGTCGAAAGGTGCCGACCCATATGTATAAATAAGATCCAAGGAGTCTGGTTTGGGGATTCGAACTCAGTCAATCTGCTCTTGTATTTTCTTAACTCTACAAAGTTGTAAACCGTAGTTTGTAAATTGAATTGGGGAAAGTTGATCAATAAAAGATTTGTCGAGTTACGAAAGGAAAGTCTTCAATATTCTTGATTGCTTTGTTGATTTGAAAGTTTTTATCAGATTTAATTGTGTTTTATAGGTGCGACCACATCGAAAAGCCACTCTGACTTGGTCAAAACCATTGCATCTACAAGTAACTTCAGTTAATGACCTCAGGCCAGCTTACGATGAACTTCTACTTTCGAATGGATCTAAACCTTAACCCAAACTAGTTTTTACCTTCAATTCCCAATCCAAACCTAAGGCACTTATGACTTCAGCTTTCGACAGGGTCGAAACCATTTAAAATTGGTCATAACCTTGAATCTAAGGGCCATCCATTAGGCTTTCGCAATTACTTCGAAAGGACTATTTCGAAGGGGTAATCAAGCTACTCATCCAGTTTGAAAGACCAATAACAAGGGAACTAAAGCCTTCCAACTAAGTCGAAAGGTCAATAAAAAGAAAAGCTATCATAATAAGAATCTCTTCGAAAGGGTGAACTAAAAGGATTATCTATATCTTTCCTTCTTCGTTCAACCAAAAGAAATCAAAAAGGATTAACCTTGTCTTAAAATCAACTTTAGGATGTTGACAAGTTTTCTTGTTAACAAAAAGGACAGTCCACGAAAAGCATGTGTGAAAAGTAAAAGAATCCAAAAGGGAAAGCATACAGATCAATCTAAATCAAAAATAAGATGATGAAATCGGCAAACGTGGTCAGTCAAAATCAAGCATGACAGTTCAAATTCTCTTATTTTCATTCGTTAATTATTTTATTTTTCCATCGCGAATATTCACAAAATTGTTTGTTTTTTATTTGATTAGCAACAGTTTCTTTATTTAACTAGAAGTGTGGAAATCGTTATACTTTATATAATGCTTATTTTATGATGCCAGATATTCATGAAATTATAGAATGGCGTTCATGTCATGTGAAGCAGTAGATGAGAGAGTTACAACATCCTAGTCAAATATTTGATGTATAGTCTGTGTACCATTGATCACTAGTCATTAGCATACTCTTTCTTTCTATTAACTTATATACTCTATATTTCGAACATCTAATATACACTTACGGTTTTTAATAATAGGAAAATAGATACAAGGACAAACTTAGAAAAAAATTTAGGCTAAAGGACAACTAGTTTGTTTATTAGGCTGAAGGACAATGCTAGTTATAACTACCATTTTGTATATTGTAAAACTAAACATAATGCTAGATATAACTAGCATTTTGTATAGTGTAAAGGTTCAATATAATGCTAATTATAACTATCATTTGTCCTTCGGTGTAAAGATAAAAATTCATGTCCTTCAGACTAATTTTTTTAAAAGTTTGTCCTTTTCCCTAATTTTCCCTTTTAATAATCCACATATGCTCTATCTAATTCTGTCACTACTAGAACAACAGTCATTTCCGACGGCTGCTACTATTGGAAAGTCGTTCTCTATGACATAGGTGCTTTCCTTCGGTTGGCAAAGGTATCGACTACTATTTGGCGACGGCTAATCATGGTACTTTCCAACGGTTTTGTGATAGTTTTTGATGCCTATATTTTAACAGAACTTTAACTTGGTTACTGTCTAGCTCATAGTATGCTTTCGGTTTTTTAGTGTCATTTGGCTCAATATGAAGCTCGGGAGGATTACATACTGCTTGGATATCACGTCTAGATTTCAAATCGTCCTTAGTCTTCCCCTTAACATTCAAAATTGTATTGAAAAACATTATCATACACGTTTTTCTCGTTGTGCATCATGTCAATATTATGACTTATTAGGAGATTTTTCCAATAAGGCAATTTCCAAAATATACTTTGTTTACACCATTTATGAACCGTCGATTTATCTTGAGTTTCAATTTGCTCTCCGATTTTATGTATCTTTGGATAATCTTATACAAGTTCATATATATCTTCGCTTGACCAAATCTTTGGTGGCCATAAAGTCTCTTGTCTACTAGCTGTAAAAAAAATTCTACCTATTCTAAAAGTATGGTTAATATGAAGAAAACATCGATGACAAACAAATGATGATATTTTCATCTCACGCGTTAAAGAAAATGACCGTGTTTCTTCCATGCAGTAAGGACAGGCTAGATGACCGACTGTACTCCAACCAGAAAGCATTGCATATGCAGAAAAATCGCTAATAATCTATAACAAAGAAGCGAACATACGAAAATTCTTTTTTATGAAATGTCGTATGTTTCAACTCCTTCATATCATAATGTTTTCAACTCTTAAATCAACGGTTGTAAATAAACATCGATTCCTTGTGTCGGGTCATCAGGGCCAGGAGCGACAATAGTGAGAAAAAATATAGAGTTTTCATACACATCGACGGAGGTAAATTGTAAGGTGTAATGATTATAGGCCAAGATGAATATTTAGAACCAAACTGAGAGAATAGTGAAAATCCACCCGTACATAAACCAAGTCTAACATTGCGGCTCTTCATTGCAAAAGAGGATGTCTTATAAAAATGCTTCCATGCTTCTCCATCAGCTGGGTGTGTTAACGTATCTTCTTCCTGTGTTCTCACACTATGCCATCTCATATGATGCACGATTACAGTGGATGTATATAATCGTTGAAGCCTAAGAGTTATAGGTAAGTAATGCATATGTTTGTACAGAACTTCCTTTCCCTTCTTTTTTCTTAATTTGTACCTTTCCTTGTTACATATTCTACAATTCCTCAGATTGATGTCTTCTTTCTAAAACAACATGCAACAATTTAAACATGTATCTATTTTTGATACTGCAAACCAAAAGAAGACATAAGTTTTTTCACTTCAAAATGATTTTTCACACATCAAATTATCAGATGACATGTGTCGTTTTGCAACTTGTACAATAGGTATAATTCCGTCTTCTGTGAAGTTGTAAATGTATTTTGTAATTACTCATAGTTGGGTACCGCTTGTGCAGCCATCCTAAAGGCATTTCTTAGCAGTATCAAATAAATCATAGGTTTTTTTGCTACAATATTTGGTTCTTCTTCGACATTAACATTGTCATCGTCAACTTCAAAAATAGGGAATATCGATCGTGCTTCATCTTCAACCATATCTTCTATGAAATTCATCGTAACAATTTCATTGCCCACCCCCTCTTCTAAATGTGCAGGATTAGATCTACAAGTTCTCCATGACGATCCCACACAAGATAATTTGGCACAAGACACAAATGGACTTAAACCATATCCGGTATGAAATGCTTCAACAATTTGCACCTACTACATGGACAACGAATTTCTCTGTCGTTTTCATTATTACTTAAAGCGAATTCAATAAATATGTTTACACCACTATAAAAATGTTCCCTTATTGAGCCTCTAATTTCCCTTCGAGGATGATACATCTAGGTCCGATCAACAAAAATAATCGGCCAATTTTCCTATTGAAAAAATATGATAGAGATTAAAAAATGTATTCATCATTTTATGGATTGACATTTGATTTTTCATATCATTTATTGATTAATATTCATTTATGCATTTTAGGGATTGCCATTAATTATGAATAGAATATTAAGTTTATAGGTTATTGTTTTCCACTTTGATGGACGGTCATCCTGCTTTCGATTATAAACACAGTAGTAATTAAATTTCGTACATCATTTTATTTTAAACGATTCAAAAAAAATTCAGCGGCACTTTCCCTTTGTTCCATGTATTGTACACAAATGCGTGTACGAAGGGAACAAAAAGAAGCACTTGTTAGTCCTTAAGGAGATGGTTTTGATGAAACAACCTTAGAATAAGATTATAAAATATAAATATTAATATTATAGTCTAGATATATATGTATATGCATGATTTGACCATGCAGGTACCAAGAATGAAGACGGTACAATATAGAGATTCAAGATATCAAAATTGAAGACTCATGAGTATCAATATTATCAAGAGCTCAATATTTCAATAATAAGTAATCTAATTAGGAATTTTGTTAAAACTCCTAGAAAAGCATTGGCATCTTAAAATCCCATTTTTTTATGGAATGGAATCCACTTCGAGCCTGTTAAAGGGATGGAACCCTAAGTAGGATGGAACCTAAGAAAAATCTAGTGGAACAGTGTTTTGTATCCGCTAACCTTTTATTCAAATGTTTTTACAAAATTATATCTTGTTTTCAAAATGATTTCAAAACCTTCCTTTTAAAATAATAAAAAACATCTATACTTGTTTTAAATATTTTTAGCCTCAAAATAATCTTTATCTTCAAATCTAATTATCCTTGGTTTTTAAACTATCTTTTAATAATAATAACATATTTAACTTTTAATATTTATACTTAGATTTAAATATAAAATTATAGTAAAATTTTATATATATACCAAAATATTATTCCCTATATTTACTTATGTATTTTAACTATAGTTAAGTATATTTATAAAGTTTAAAATAGTTTTAATACAAGATAGAAGTTATTTTCAAAGAAAAGCAAATTACCAAAAATATCTTAGGCATGTCGACATCCTCAAGTACCCCTTGTCGACATGGTAGTAGTTTATTTCAAAAATTTCAGTTTCAAAAGAAGTGTCTATTCGTCATTCCTTTCACGAATGGACATGGCTGTTGTTGTACTATAAATAGGGGTAGTTTTGAACGAATTTGTATTCATATTTTCTCTTATTTCACTCCTCTTCTTCTTCCACATTTCTTTATACACATTTGACCATTACTCTGCGGAAATCAACATTGAATTTAACTAGATCATCTCTGGTTTGATTCTCTATCACTATCTCAACAAGATCTCAGTGTTATTCAGAGTTATAGGCTTCTTTGTAATAAACTAAGCGAGAAAAGGTGTGATTGTAGCCTTTGAAATCAATCAAGCGAGAAAAGGTGTGATTGTAGCCTGTGAAATCAATCAAGCGAGAAAATGTGTGATTGTAGCCTTGGAAATCAATTGGGTGAACTTTTTGCCCGTGAAATCAAGTATCTCTACCCAGAGGATTGTGAATCTGGAGTGGTGTACCTCGTGGCCTTGAAATCGAGGGTGTAATTGTACAATCGCTTTTGAAAAGAAATCCATACTTATGTGTGGGACTGGATGTAGGGTAACTCCGAACCATTATAAAATCCGGTGTGTTCTTTCATTTATTGCTTTTACTTTATTTCTGCATCTGTGTTTGTTTCTGTGATCATATCTGTGTCTGAATATTGCGTACATTTGTGTTCAAATTAACAAAAACTCAAAAAGATTTAGTAATTCCTTAAAACACTATTCACCCCCTCTAGTGTTATCCTAGCCTTAAGATCTGTATTCCGCATTTCTCACATTTGGTATTAGAGAAAGGTTTTCAAAGTTTTCATGATCTGAATTTTGAAAAAGTTTTTTAAAAAATGGCTATTTTTGGGGATTTTATTAACACTTTTCATATGAATATGTAACAGAATCATCATGATATTGTTGTTTAAAAATTATATTTAGTTATTTTGAAAAGTCACTTGATTCTTTAAAAAGTTATGTTGTTTTGCAAGAGAAGAGTTATGTCTAATAATAGTTGGTTAAAAGATACCAGATAATCATTCATCGATCAAGAAGAACAAATGTATATATAATGGCAATCGACAATGAAATGGATACTAGATCAATACAAAGCTTTTGATTCACATCTACAACTTGATATGATACTGTACTTCTCTCCATCTTCTTCGCAATGCCACTGGTTTCGTGCGAATCCGTCAGGAAATGACCAAGTTATGGTCAACCGAAGTTTTGGTGAACAAAGAGAAAAAGAAAGAAAAACTGTCAGTGGAATTCTTCAAATTTCATCATGATATTTGAGTATTTTAACCCAACTCCTTTTCCAAATTGTATTCCTTGTTCCCGCGGTCATTTTGATGGGTGGATCATCAAATTCCGATCAAAATTGAGCGAGATATGACAGTTTGAAGTTGGCTATCCAAAACTGAAAACTGTGTACAGGATTTCATGCATTTCTCTTACTGTTCGGTCTGTTGCACCACAATACTTTCCAAATTCGTCACCATACTGTTAGTGGATCGTAACCCTTTCCTTCCTCTTCGATTTGCCGCTGGTTTCATCCAATTCCATTAAGAAACAAAGGAGATATGCCTTATAGAAGTTTGATGGTAAATAGAAAAACGGTAAGAAGAAGAAGAGAAACTTTTATGAAAACTGATGACTGTTGGGCCTATTTATAATGGTTGAAGTGTCCATTCATTCAGAATTCAAATTCAAAGTTTTGACGTCAAGTCGGTCAATCTACTAAATCATCTGTTACTTTCTCATACGGTCTTCAAATTCAGCAACTGAATATACTACGCTGATCAGAAAAACGAGCCCGTCGCAATAGAATAGATCTCGTCGTTAAATTATGAAAGATATAAATGTGTGGTTCACGACAACGGAAGAACAACGAAGTTAGAAAGATGGAGTGCAAAAAATTGATACGCTTTACTATTATTTCATCTTTATTGTTGCATTTAGGAATATATTTATGCATTTAGTTAGGTATAGATATTTATATCATTTATAAGTTTTGATATTTTGGTCCATATATCGACACATCATAGTATAAATATCGATATACCAATCTAAATTTTTTTTAGAAGTCTTTTAAAATGTGTTTATTTCAAATAAAATCTTACTACTAATTTATTACAACTATACTAAGTAGAAAAGCATATCCTCATTCGTGATTTCAACTTTTCTAATGTTATTTTTACTTCTCATACTCTATTTCTTTTAAGATACTAATTTTATATCTTTAAGAAATTAATAGAATGAATTTAGAATGTTAGAATAAGGCCATATTTATTTCTTTAATTAATAAGATTGCACCACATCATATGACACTTGTCATATAACTAGATAGTGACACACATGCAAATGTCACGTGTAATTACACTTGTTCTTTAATAGAAGAATTTTTACATACATAATGCCAAGCGTCTTTACACATGTATTTTCATTATTATTTTTTATATTTTTCAAGTACTTTAATTATATTAACTACAATAAAAAGTTGGGTCGAAAATCAATTATTTACAGCAAAATCATGTTAAAAACAGGCCCAGAACTTTAGATAGCATTTCTGAAATGCTGTCTTTGCTTTTGTTATGTTGCAAATACGTTTTTATAGCATTTTTGTGCTTCGAAACGCAGTATTTTTTTCGAAAATTTTTCACAGCATTTGGTAAATGTTGTAGTTTCTGTTTATAATGTTTTGAATATATTTTGCTACAAAAACTTTTTACAGCATTCTGTAAATGTTGTGTTTTCTACTTGAAACTTTAAACTGTGTAAAAATAATATTTAAATTAAGAATTTTTCTCTATTCTTTTTAAAGTTATTTCTAACTTATATTAGAATATTTTAAAATTGAAGTTTAGATATTTTTTTAGTAATTAAATAAATTTTAAATGAAAGAGGCCTTAACATAACACATGTTTATTTTAGTTTTTCAATTTTTGTTATTTTTAATATTTCATTATGATATTTAAAAAAAAAGATGTTTAAATATGTTTATAAATATTTTAATCAATAATAATTTGATACAAAGGTTTTAATTAGTAAGTTTAAGTTTTTTTTATAAACATGGAAGTTTGAATTCTTAAAAAATCAACCAAGTTAAAAAAAATTATTATTTTAAATAAAATAAATAATTATGGTATTAATTTTTATAAAAATCATATTTGATCATATATATAGATTAAGTCCATATTTCTTAGCATTTGATTTTGATATTAAGTTTGATTACTACCTTTCATGAATATGTTATAGTTTTAATACCATTTATTACCTTTAAACTTTTATCTTTACTACTCTTTTAGTCCCATTCATTAGTTTCATTAACCTAAGTTTAGTAATTGGTGTGTATTACCTTTATTTGGTTGAAGCGAGTTATAATAAATTGTTTGATATAAGCATACATGCATACATATGCATATACATACATACATACATACATATGCATATACATACATACATACATACATACATACATACATACATACATACATGCACACACACGCGCGCGCGCGCGCGCACACACACACACACACATATATATATGCTTGTCAATTAGATATTACTTATCACTCGTGTTTATCTTATAAACTGAATATCTCTTACCATAGTATATATATCATCATATCATGCTTCATATTATTATTATTATTATTTTTACTTCGTTAACATTTTGTTTCACATTACATATCATTATGCATCCTATTTCATATCACATTTCATTGCATATTACATCATAAATTACAATGCATGAAATATCATAATCATTTGCATCACAAGTTGCACTTCATTTTGCATATCATCTCATGCTATATTGCATATGTCATACATTACATACTGCATTACAAACTACATATTGCATACATGTACACATAACGAGTGAGTTTTATTTAGGGGGAGTTTGTAGTATTGTCTTATAATATAGGATTATTAGTTTTTGATTTGTTTGGTATGTTTTGATTGACTTGTTTGATTGAATTGACTTGTTTTACTTGATTGACTTGATTAACTTGTTTGACTTGATTGATTTGTTTGACTTGTTTGACATGATTGTTTTTTATGTGTGTGTTTGAAATATACTTATACATATTTATGTATTGAATAATTATGATATAATTATGTTAATGTCTTTCACATTCCATTTACTATACTTTCTTTGTTATAGAATAAAGAAAATAGAAGCCATTAGAGAGAGAGAAAAGATATATTATTCACTTCTGAGAATAGATATATATTTACATTACACAGCCTCCTTTATATAAAGGCTTCAGAGCAAAGGACTTAACCAATTCCACGATGTGGGAATAAACAAAACAACATAAAAACATATTCACTTATATATTTATATATATTATAACACTCCCCCTTGAATATGCGTCTTCAAAATCTTGGATGCTCATATGGTTGCTAGAAATTGTTTCTTTTAAAACATCCATGACAATTGCTCCCCCTCATTATTATCTTGCTTTCATACATCCATTCAGCCGTTATAAATATTGTCTGTTGCCTCATTAAAAACCTCTATTAGAAAAACCCAGTGGAATTGAACGAGGAAAAAAGTGCAACTTGTGAAATCATAAATATCATACTAAAAATGATATTCCTTATAAGAGTTTGATACCTCAGGATCAAAATAATACCTCATTAAAACCTTACTAAGAAAAACCCAATGGAAAAAATCTCAGTGAAGGAAAAAGAGTACAATAACATATTTTATTTTCTTATTTGTTTAAATAAAGCTTGATACTTCTGGATCAAACTAATGCCTCATTAAAACCTTGCTAAGTAAAACCCTATGGGAAAAATCTTAGTGAAGAAAAAAGAGTACAATATAGTATGTCATATTTCAATAAATTATTGCATCTGTAAGGACCCAATTCTTCGACTTTCGAAAATTCAACATCGATACTCACTTTATCGACTGCCGAGAAATCGAAGGCCGGAAACCCGAAATGTTATGGTTTAAGAAAAAGAAAGACATAGAAGAAGAGAGGAGAAGGACAGAAAATAGAGAGAAAGAAAATAGAAAATAGAACGGAACAGAAAACAACAGAACAACAACAGAATCTCACAATTCGCAGCGGAACAACATATAATAGATAAATGAATAATCTTTAAACAAAGAAATATATCAGTTATTACATTACATCACATTTTATTTCATTACATCATATCATCAGAGTGTACAACAACAACAATCAACAAATAGTGCAGCGGAAAAGGAAATACTATATAAACTAGTGATACGCCATGCCATCCAGCTTGCCTCCAGCAATTCCAGAATATCCAGAATATCCTGATAAACCTAACTACTGACTGCCCGTGTGGAAATTGGTGGGCACCCAGAGTTTAGGAAGGAAAACAATAAACTCCGAGTCAGTCATGTGACTGGTGTGAGAACTCAAAATAGTTTATTTATCTTTGAAAACAAAATAGAGGAATATTTTTAAAGTCAATTCGCAATGCTTTTAAAAATGAGACTACCATAAGACCTCCTGCCACACACACAATGCAAACGCAGACTTGGAGGAGATTTCTCCTTATGATAGTCAAAGATGCTTGATACGCATTAAAAAGAAACATTTGATATTATTATTAGTGCATAGTGTAGGAAAAATTCATTTCGAAAGTAGAATATAAATCTTAGCCAGCATAGGTACCATTATATTATGCCTACTATAGCTACCTCCTGAGGAAGCAGGTTCTACAACTAAAACCGTACAAGATCGTATTGTTTCTTTGGATTTCCAACGAATGGTCAGGCCAAGGAACTTCCCATTGCCACATGAGAATGCCTCTGAATGGACATCCTCGAGAACCAAACCGGATCTCTACCAACACAAGGCCGGGTTACCCCTAACTGAGTAACAACTGACCGAATATGCCATCCCCCGGTCCTTTGGGACCTTTCAACCGAGCGCTCGTAATCAATTCACACAATCATAAAGTGTTTTCAACATGAGTAAGTATCTGGGCTCCATACCATGATACCACCCTTTTCCAGAAGGAAATGCACATACCCTAAAGGGCGCTACCCCTCATAACCTTGCCGCATCTTTCCTGTTTTGACCATTCCCGAGGTGTGAGGCTCGACGAAGTCACGTCCACAAAAACATACTTTATACAAAAGCCATGCTTTGGGTCAGCAAATGATCATAGAAATGATCACCAGGATAGACGATCAAATAAACGATCCTATCACAAATAATCAACACGATGATCATTTCACAGCAACACTAAGCATGTCACATTACCAAATTGGGAATATATCGCTGATAACCTTCAACTACATAACCTCTGAGCTCGTATGTCTCAGAGAAGGGTGTTAAGCTAAAAGAATAAATTCTTCGCCACCAACAGAAATATATTTGAAAGAAATCTGCTTTATATCTCAATTTGTAACGTCAGACATACAATCCATACAAGTCTGTTCCGGGATCGAACAGAACCGAAGGCACTTCTCACGAAGCCCTTGCAATCCGGGTATTCACAATCCCGATCGAATTTCCCATCACTTAGGGAATCTCTATACCAGGAGCTACCCAGTGCAGAGACAATCGATAGGTCATCCTATCGCTTTCGCAAATACCCGGTCTTCAACACCGGTCATCAAATGCAATTTATAACGACGTATCACATATTCGGAATGGGTTATACGACCCCATGGTCCTTTCCCGGTTAACCCGAATAGCGAGTGCTTATTCAAAAATAAGTGTGGCATTCAAATTCAAACAAATCACATCAATTACCCATTCAAAGGGAAATATTGATAGTCGGTTATTGAACTATCAATGGATATGCACAACATCACCAGATTCCAAATAATTTTTCAATTTATTTATTTTCCAAAATATCTTTACAAGATATATTGTTTTCAATACTTCAAAAATAAATCAATTATTTATTTTTAAACAAATTCTCCTTTTCATTCATAAATTCCATAGTGAATTTATATTTCAAAATATCTATGCATATACGATTTCAATTATTCATTTCAATTTATCTTCAACAAGATAAATTCTCAAAATGTTCACTTTATATTGGAAAACATTTCCATACTTATTTATTCATAAGTAATTCACAAATTTTATTTATTTTCAACCTTTGGAAAATATCCAATATACTTAAATCAAAATTAAGTATATATTTCATTCTTTAAGGAAATCATTCTCTTAAACATATTTATTTGGGTCAAAACGAATGTTGCGTAGAACATCGTTACGACGTCCCAAAATCACTAGTATAGGGATTCGAAATTAAAATAGATATATAAATCCCAATACTATACAAAACATTTCCTTTCGGAAATCATTTACTATAACAACAGTGTTATAGTCCACCATTTCCTTTTATTTCTCGAAAACGTCTATTTCAACAATGAATGTTGAAATCTATTGTTTCGAATCTCAACATATTTAAAACATCGTTAGATCGTTTTAATTCTATTTAAAACATCACATTCAAAACAATTTCTTTAACATATTATTCACTATTCAAAAACGTGAATATACTACGTTAACAACTTTCATCCTTTTATTCATTTTATTTCAAAGGATTATTCACAGTCAAAAATGTGAATATAACCCCATTAATAGGTTTCAACAATTTACTTATCAAAATAAGTCATTTGCGAATTTATAAAACAACGTTTATAAATTCCATTTCTATTTATCTTATAACATCTTTCTTTATAAACTTTCTTTATTAACCTATTCACTTTATATCTCAATTATGAACCAAAAGTCCATATTATAAGTTAAATACTTATAAAACGATTATTTTACAAAATCGTTCCTTTAAACTTCACAATTATAAATCTTATAACTTATAAGATTCATTTATTCACCCAAATCTATTCTTTTAATATCCTTACAAATTTTATAAACCTACTGTTTATAAAATTCCAATTAAAACTTCACCGTTTATAATTCTATAAATTTCATTCATTTATGGAATTTATTTTCACTTCATTCCAACATTTATAAAAGCCTCGTTTTATAATTTCAATATTTCAATTTATAAATATCCATTTATAAATCTCTTATATAAATCAATTTATATTATTCTTTTAAAACATCTTTAAACTCCTTTATAATTTCACCATTTTGATTTATAAAATAATCAAATTTTATAAATCCTATATTTCAACTCTTTATAATAATTTCAAAATCCCGATTAAACTATTTTATAAAATCATTAGCCTCATATTTTCTAAAATCAACCTTTAACTATATTTCTCAAAAATCATAATTTTTATAACTTTAAAAATTATAACGTTTATTTATTTATAAATAGATCAATCCCAAAAATATTTTATAAACGTATACTTTCAAAAATCACTTTGAAATCCTTTTAAAATTCCAAAATTTGGTCCAATGATGCTACATACCAAATAGCCAATCACGACAACAACGATATCATATATCGATATGATAATCCATCAAATATCAAAATATCTGAAATCAAATAAATACTGTTGAGGAATCCAGTTGGATCCCTCCAACCTGTTTTCCTGCATCCACAAACATTAGCACAATACCAATTCCGCTCCAGTACGGAATTATCGCGGTATATGGGATTTAAAATATTATCCGCTTAATAGACGGCGCAATAGGGTCTCATCCACTAAAAAAATGCGGGAAATCAACAACTCCAATATATACATATGCCAATATATATATATTGCTAATATATATAATACCAATTTCACTGTTTATGAAATATTCGCGGTATATGTTTTTAATAAATAACATCCGCTTACTAACGGCGCATAATGTCTATTTTAACAATCAATAGATAAAAATCATCATTCAAATATTTTAAATCTAACTATTTAAAATTAAAATCGAAACTGATTCGATTGAGTGAGAAGTTCTCATCTTGATTTCAATTTCGTTTTAGCGATTTATTTCGAATAAAATTAAACGGACGTTTAATTTTATCCGAAATTCTCACTAACTCCAAATGACTCCAATCAAATTTCATCGCGTAGTGCTCGTCCATACGATTCCAACGCTTCTTGTTTCGCGTGTTTTCGACCTCGTATGAAAAGATATCAATTTTTGAAGTTTACACGAATTATACTTAATAAATTTACAACTTTATTTATATATTTTTTAACCTACATCAATTTAGAGCCATTGGATCTCCCTCCTTTGCATCATGACCGTGCAACACCCCCCCCCCCCTCCCCCCCCTCTTCTTCCTTCTCACGCAAATCACCTGTAACAGCCGAACCCAAAGCACGAAACTAGGGTTTCATACCACCATCTCCTCGCTCGACGAAAACACGATCAGCAAGTGCCATCTGGAAGCCCTCACCTCCCTCCACGTTCGGCCAGAGCATAGGCTAGCTCGGTGGTCCCCAGCGCCTTGATTTGCGTGCGAAAGTTAGCACGAACGCGGCCCCATATCCTCCTCTACGCTGCATCAATCACGATCATTACCGTTCACATCGAAACTCTCATCGTGCTTAACAATATTGTAGTTGAAGAATTCTTGAAACGAGGCTTGGATTTGAAGAAAACGAGGGGAGAACGTGGGTGTTTTCTGGCCATTGGTGAAAGGGGGTGGCGGCTAGGGTTTTAGTTTATTTTTTTTATTTTTTTTTATGAGAGAGGTGGTCTATTTATAGGGAATTCTCAAACACTATTCAATCCGGAAATTCCGAACTCCGATTCACGCGCCGTAACCAGCGTTTCTAGGGTTTACCCCGCGTTTCGGACACAATGGAACAGGTTTCGAAAGCTAATTCGGACATCTGTGCGAGATATGGCAATAAACGTTCAATTTAAATTAAACCGATTTAAACGATTTTCTAGGCGTTTTAATTTGTACCGGACAAACGGTAAATCCAATTGATACGAAATTTGAAACCTTACAATAATATCACATTACAGATCCGATGAAACTAGTTTCGTCGAAATTCGAGACTTTTTGAAAAATGGCTATTTTAACTCGCCAAATTAAAATTAAAAATAATTCGATGCGTTTCGAGCTGCTACAATCAAACGATAACTCCGATTGACACGAAAATTGAAATCCGGTAATAACTAACTATTACGGATCCAATGGAACTGGTTTCGTTCAATTCTGAGACTGTTCAAAAATTGACTATTTTCACTAGTCGATTTAATATTAAAATATTCAATTTTCACAAATTAACTTTTAATTCGATTTTAAAAGTTCTAAAATATCGTTCTAACTTCAGTATGATAAAATAAAATTTTACAAATCATTTTCAATCATATTTAACCCAATTTTCAATTATTTCCATAATTTAACATATTAAATTATCGATTTAATTATTCAATTAAATCCAATTATTCAAAATAAAATTTATTCGACTTATAAATTCACTTTTTAATATATAAAATTAATTAAATATTCAAATTTAAATTAATTAAAATTCTGGGTCGTTACAATCTTCCCCCCTTAAAAGAATTTCGTCCTCGAAATTACCAAGTAAGAAAAGTTACAGAATTTATTAACTTTCCAAAATTCATAGTTAAACTTCTTACAATAACTTTACTAAGTTTTCAAATCATACTTAGTTATCTTTTCAAAAACAACTTCTATTGTTTAACTTTCAATTCCAAATCAAAGTTAAAGTTTTCAAAATTTTCCAATTTTTCTCAAATTTTTCTAACGCCTTAAATTTTCGGAAAAATTCGCCATAGTCTCCTTTGCGCGGCTCGATCTGAAAAAAAAATGAAAGTATATATATCACAAATATACATCTCATCAAGTAATGAGGCATCCCGCAGGGAAAAAGTATAAAAGTACGATATTTAATCCGAGATATGTACCTTATAATTTTATTAGCGAGCATATACGGCTAATATAGCGCGAAAGCGAGCTCCAAATGCGAAGCAAACGCGATCCGCACCTACTAAACACTCAACAAACAACATGAGAACCATGTATATAGATAATAGTATCAATATACAACATATAGCAACATAACACCTATATATGTCAACATAGCAAATGAAACAAAAGCAATATCTTCAACCATCAATCAACTAACATCCATAACCAATTAATATTCATTCATATTCTCATTAATATTCAATGAAATGGTTTTCAATTTAAATCACATTTGATTCATTAATAGTGGATGTTTTTACTAACATTCATTTTCAATTAGTTTATATTCACTAATTCATATTCAAGTTGGTTCACTTCCAAAATCAAATTCAATTCTATTTAAGATTCACTTAACTTCCAATTGAATTTCAATTACTTTAGCTTCCAATTTCATTAACTCAATGGATTATATACAATCAATCAACTAACAACCATATAACAATCAATGTATATTTATTACAACCAAATTCCTTTGCTCATATTCATTCTATTTGGTTTAACACCTTTACTTTCAATTGGTTTAATTAAATTGATTTTCATTCAATTATTCAACTCCTAATAACATTAGATTTTAATGAATTAACACTTACATTCATTACTTCATATCAACTTAATTTACATTCAATTGATTAACATTTAATCCATTAATTCAATTCAATTACAAAAGTTGAATTTCATTTATATAACTCAAGTTCATATCTATCACTTAACTTTATTAATTTACTTTGATACTAATATCAACTTCATTCAACATCTCTTAAGTTATATTCCATTTTACAAACATCACTTGGTTTTTACTTAACTTAAATTCCCACTTTTAAATCAATTCAGATTCCAATTCTTAAGTAAATTTTTGTTTAACTTTAAATTTCTTTTTTATTTACAACTCATATTCATAAATATATTCATATAGTTTCACTTCTTATATATATAAGTTTATTTCACAATTGTAAATCACTTCAATTATAATTCAATTCTTATAATCCTTTATACTTATACAATTATTCTTTTATTTTAAATTATTCAAACAACTTATTAAACAACCAAACAATCAACTTATATACACTTTAATAATTCTGAAAAATTATTCCTTCATATATAAAAATATAATCAAGGTAAAATTATTTCATTTACCCAATTTAAAACAATATCGTGTCGAATTGTTCTATTCAAGTGTTTAGAAACCCCTTCGATTCAGTTTCGAGGCTGCGCCGACGAAGGTTCATATACCACTTAATAAACCAATCATCACAATATAAAACAATTTTATATACACTAACAAATACGCTCTCATAGCTATTATTACACTCAAACTCATTCTAGAGCACTACTGACTCTATCTCTAATGAGTAATACCCAACAGAACCATGGTTGTCGCTTAACCATATGCTCCGATACCAACTGTAACGATCGTACCGTCAGCGGTCACAACCGGTAGGCTTTTCAACCATCCCAGCCCCACCGTGGCTTACACTGATATCCCAAACTTGCTTTTACGGCCACCCTTTCGAATGTCACGGCTTCGCCTAACCAACCCCGTAAAGAGGACGTGTGGGGGTAAGAGTCTCCAGTTCGCCACCAAACCGTGAAGCGAGAACCCCCCATCACATATCACCTAGCATAAGCAAGACTAGTGTGAGAACTCAAAATAGTTTATTTATCTTTGAAAACAAAATAGAGGAATATTTTTAAAGTCAATTCGCAATGCTTTTAAAAATGAGACTACCATAAGACCTCCTGCCACACACACAATGCAAACGCAGACTTGGAGGAGATTTCTCCTTATGATAGTCAAAGATGCTTGATACGCATTAAAAAGAAACATTTGATATTATTATTAGTGCATAGTGTAGGAAAAATTCATTTCGAAAGTAGAATATAAATCTTAGCCAGCATAGGTACCATTATATTATGCCTACTATAGCTACCTCCTGAGGAAGCAGGTTCTACAACTAAAACCGTACAAGATCGTATTGTTTCTTTGGATTTCCAACGAATGGTCAGACCAAGGAACTTCCCATTGCCACATGAGAATGCCTCTGGATGGACATCCCCGAGAACCAAACCGGATCTCTACCAACACAAGGCCGGGTTACCCCTAACTGAGTAACAACTGACCGAATATGCCATCCCCCGGTCCTTTGGGAACTTTCAACCGAGCGCTCGTAATCAATTCACACAATCATAAAGTGTTTTCAACATGAGTAAGTATCTGGGCTCCATACCATGATACCACCCTTTTCCAGAAGGAAATGCACATACCCTAAAGGGCGCTACCCCTCATAACCTTGCCGCATCTTTCCTGTTTTGACCATTCCCGAGGTGTGAGGCTCGACGAAGTCACGTCCACAAAAACATACTTTATACAAAAGCTATGCTTTGGGTCAACAAATGATCATAGAAATGATCGCCAGGATAGACGATCAAATAAACGATCCTATCACAAATAATCAACACGATGATCATTTCACAGCAACACTCAACATGTCACATTACCAAATTGGGAATATATCGCTGATAACCTTCAACTACATAACCTCTGAGCTCGTATGTCTCAGAGAAGGGTGTTAAGCTAAAAGAATAAATTCTTCGCCACCAACAGAAATATATTTGAAAGAAATCTGCTTTATATCTCAATTTGTAACGTCAGACATACAATCCATACAAGTCTGTTCCGGGATCGAACAGAACCGAAGGCACTTCTCATGAAGCCCTTGCAATCCGGGTATTCACAATCCCGATCGAATTTCCCATCACTTAGGGAATCTCTATACCAGGAGCTACCCAGTGCAGAGACAATCGATAGGTCATCCTATCGCTTTCGCAAATACCCGGTCTTCAACACCGGTCATCAAATGCAATTCATAACGACGTATCACATATTCGGAATGGGTTATACGACCCCATGGTCCTTTCCCGGTTAACCTAGCGAGCGCTTATTCAAAAATAAGTGTGGCATTCAAATTCAAACAAATCACATCAATTACCCATTCAAAGGGAAATATTGATAGTCGGTTATTGAACTATCAATGGATATGCACAACATCACCAGATTCCAAATAATTTTTCAAATTATTTATTTTCCAAAATATCTTTACAAGATATATTGTTTTCAATACTTCAAAAATAAATCAATTATTTATTTTTAAACAAATTCTCCTTTTCATTGATAAATTCCATAGTGAATTTATATTTCAAAATATCTATGCATATACGATTTCAATTATTCTTTTCAATTTATCTTCAACAAGATAAATTCTCAAAATGTTCACTTTATATTGGAAAACATTTCCATACTTATTTATTCATAAGTAATTCACAAATTTTATTTATTTTCAACCTTTGGAAAATATCCAATATACTTAAATCGAAATTAAGTATATATTTCATTCTTTAAGGAAATCATTCTCTTAAACATATTTATTTGGGCCAAAACGAATGTTGCGTAGAACATCGTTACGACGTCCCAAAATCACTAGTATAGGGATTCGAAATTAAAATAGATATATAAATCCCAATACTATACAAAACATTTCCTTTCGGAAATCATTTACTATAACAACAGTGTTATAGTCCACCATTTCCTTTTATTTCTCGAAAACGTCTATTTCAACAATGAATGTTGAAATCTATGGTTTCGAATCTCAACATATTTAAAACATCGTTAGATCGTTTTAATTCTATTTAAAACATCACATTCAAAACAATTTCTTTAACATATTATTCACTATTCAAAAACGTGAATATACTACGTTAACAACTTTCATCCTTTTATTCATTTTATTTCAAAGGATTATTCACAGTAAAAAATGTGAATATAACCCCATTAATAGGTTTCAACAATTTACTTATCAAAATAAGTCATTTGCGAATTTATAAAACAACGTTTATAAATTCCATTTCTATTTATCTTATAACATCTTTCTTTATAAACTTTCTTTATTAACCTATTCACTTTATATCTCAATTATGAACCAAAAGTCCATATTATAAGTTAAATACTTATAAAACGATTATTTTACAAAATCATTCCTTTAAACTTCACAATTATAAATCTTATAACTTATAAGATTCATTTATTCACCCAAATCTATTCTTTTAATATCCTTACAAATTTTATAAACCTACTGTTTATAAAATTCCATTTAAAACTTCACCGTTTATAATTCTATAAATTTCATTCATTTATGGAATTTATTTTCACTTCATTCCAACACTTATAAAAACCTCGTTTTATAATTTCAATATTTCAATTTATAAATATCCATTTATAAATCTCTTATATAAATCAATTTATATTATTCTTTTAAAACATCTTTAAACTCCTTTATAATTTCACCATTTTGATTTATAAAATAATCAAATTTTATAAATCCTATATTTCAACTCTTTATAATAATTTCAAAAATCCCGATTAAACTATTTTATAAAATCATTAGCCTCATATTTTCAAAAATCAACCTTTAACTATATTTCTCAAAAATCATAATTTTTATAACTTTAAAAATTATAACGTTTATTTATTTATAAATAGATCAATTCCAAAAATATTTTATAAACGTATACTTTCAAAAAATCACTTTGAAATCCTTTTAAAATTCCAAAATTTGGTCCAATGATGCTACATACCAAATAGCCAATCACGACAACAACGATATCATATATCGATATGATAATCCATCAAATATCAAAATATCTGAAATCAAATAAATACTGTTGAGGAATCCAGTTGGATCCCTCCAACCTGTTTTCCTGCATCCACAAACATTAGCACAATACCAATTCCGCTCCAGTACGGAATTATCGCGGTATATAGGATTTAAAATATTATCCGCTTAATAGACGGCGCAATAGGGTCTCATCCGCTAAAAAAATGCGGGAAATCAACAACTCCAATATATACATATGCCAATATATATATATTGCTAATATATATAATACCAATTTCACTGTTTATGAAATATTCGCGGTATATGTTTTTAATAAATAACATCCGCTTACTAACGGTGCATAATGTCTATTTTAACAATCAATAGATAAAAATCATCATTCAAATATTTTAAATCTAACTATTTAAAATTAAAATCGAAACTGATTCGATTCAGTGAGAAGTTCTCATCTTGATTTCAATTTCGTTTTAGCGATTTATTTCGAATAAAATTAAACGGACGTTTAATTTTACCCGAAATTCTCACTAACTCCAAACGACTCCAATCCAATTTCATCGCGTAGTGCTCGTCCATACGATTCCAACGCTTCTTGTTTCGCGCGTTTTCGACCTCGTATGAAAAAGATATCAATTTTTGAAGTTTACACGAATTATACTTAATAAATTTACAACTTTATTTATATTTTTTTAACCTACATCAATTTAGAGCCATTGGATCTCCCTCCTTTGCATCATGACCGTGCAACACCCCCCCCCCCCTCTTCTTCCTTCTCACGCAAATCACCTGTAACAGCCGAACCCAAAGCACGAAACTAGGGTTTCATACCACCATGTCCTCGCTCGACGAAAACACGATCAGCAAGTGCCATCTGGAAGCCCTCACCTCCCTCCACGTTCGGCCAGAGCACAGGCTAGCTCGGTGGTCCCCAGCGCCTTGATTTGCGTGCGAAAGTTAGCACGAACGCGGCCCCATATCCTCCTCTACGCTGCATCAATCACGATCATTACCGTTCACATCGAAGCTCTCGTCGTGCTTAACAATATTGTAGTTGAAGAATTCTTGAAACGAGGCTTGGATTTGAAGAAAACGAGGGGAGAACGTGGGTGTTTTCTGGCCATTGGTGAAAGGGGGTGGCGGCTAGGGTTTTAGTTTATTTTTTTTATTTTTTTTTATGAGAGAGGTGGTCTATTTATAGGGAATTCTCAAACACTATTCAATCCGGAAATTCCGAACTCCGATTCACGCGCCGTAACCAGCGTTTCTAGGGTTTACCCCGCGTTCCGGACACAATGGAATAGGTTTCGAAAGCTAATTCGGACATCTGTGCGAGACATGGCAATAAACGTTCAATTTAAATTAAACCGATTTAAACGATTTTCTAGGCGTTTTAATTTGTACCGGACAAACGGTAAATCCAATTGATACGAAATTTGAAACCTTACAATAATATCACATTACGGATCCGATGAAACTGGTTTCGTCGAAATCCGAGACATTTTGAAAAATGGCTATTTTAACTCGCCAAATTAAAATTAAAAATAATTCGATGCGTTTCGAGCTGCTACAATCAAACGATAACTCTGATTGACACGAAAATTGAAATCCGATAATAACTAACTATTACGGATCCAATGGAACAGGTTTCGTTCAATTCTGAGACTGTTCAAAAATTGACTATTTTCACTTGTCGATTTAATATTAAAATATTCAATTTTCACAAATTAACTTTTAATTCGATTTTAAAAGTTCTAAAATATCGTTCTAACTTCAATATGATAAAATAAAATTTTACAAATCATTTTCAATCATATTTAACCCAATTTTCAATTATTTCCATAATTTAACATATTAAATTATCGATTTAATTATTCAATTAAATCCAATTATTCAAAATAAAATTTATTCGACTTATAAATTCACTTTTTAATATATAAAAATAATTAAATATTCAAATTTAAATTAATTAAAATCCTGGGTCGTTACAGCATCAGATAGAGTTTGATACTTCTGGATCAATTTAATACGTCAGTAAAAACCTTACAAAGGAAAACCCGATGGGAAAAACCTTAGTCAAGGATAAAAATATAATTTAACTTAAATAACATATTTGAGATGTTATTTCTTGAAAAGACGTTTGATTCTTCTAGATCAAAATAATGCCTCATTAAAACCTTAATAAGAAAAACCCAGTGTGAAAAATCTTAGATAAGGGAAAAGAGTACATTTTAACTTATTTTCAAATGTTACTGGAGAGTTGATACTTCTGGATCAAGATAATGCCTCATTAAAACCTTGCTAATAAATACCCAGTGGGAAAAATTTTAGTTAAGGAAAAAGAGTACATTATAAAATACTTATGGATGCTCCCTCTGATTTTAAATTTTCCTCTGAATTCATATTCGTCTTTCGATAACTCAAATTGGTTATAGATACTTCTGAATCCATAAATATGTATCTCATTAATAATACAATTTATTAATAGTTTCCTTCGATACAATCAAATTTTCTAAGATTGTTTCTTCCAAATATGGTTTGCATTTTATGCATTTTGTATGCTACTTTTATGAAAAACACTTCATGTGCTTTCATTTTTATGCTTCAAATCAGTTTTGCGTATTGCAACTATACATCTTTCATGAATATTAAAATTTCATTACAACATTACTAAAAAGCAGGAAGTAATCTACTCATCTTGAAGTATATCAAGATTTTCATTACAGCAATACTTTGAAGAAGGTTGTAATCTACATTTCATGTCCTTTGCATACTTTATAACTACAAAAGTTATATATATTCTTCAAGAATTTGTATACTTTAATAAGTATTTGCATATCGCAACTACCATTCAATGGATATTAAGAGTTTCATTACAACAATATTTAAAAATAGGAAGTAATCTACTCATCATGAATTATATCAAGATTTTCATTACAACAATACTTAAAAGAAGTTGTAATCTACGGTCTTGTTCTTTATCTTCTTTATAACCACCAAAGTTATTTATATTCTTCAAGAATTTGTGTACTTTCATTGTTTATAATGTTTTAACAATATTTATACCTACAGGGTATTTTAAGTGTTCAAACACTTTCACTGCTTCAATGAATTCAATTATTTATAAAAACATATGCCTAGAGCATTTAACACGATGTAGCACTACATATGCTTCAGTAATTTCAGTGTGTTTTTCTATTTTATATATATATATATTTATATATATATATATATATATATATATATATATATATATATATTTGCGAACTACAGGTTCACATTTCTTATTTATGAGAATTTCATGATGGCCAATCATGTTTTTCTCTAATCCAGGACCTTTAATCCATTTATATACATAAGCGCTTTATTATTTATAAATTTATCATCAATGATTATTTCTTATCAGTTCTAGACATGATTTTATTGAGATCTCTTTAATTATCATGTTTTAGGTACCTAATCCGTTTTTTGGATTATTTGACAATCATGTCATGGATCTCTTTCAGAGCACCCTTAAGTGTTTCTTCAAGAACACTCACCTCCTTTATTTTGCATCTTTATTACTTACTCCAAAAGTATTTTGAACTGACTTTTGAACCATATTTCAGATGTGGTTTTCACATTTTGATCCTTCAAGGATTCAAATCTATATTGGAGAAAGTCTACTAAGGATAATACTGATAATATTTTGCATCATTGTATATTTTAATAAATATTTAACACTGATGATCAAAATGAACTTGTATCCCTTTATCCTCCCTCTCAATGTTGGCAAACATTGTCACATTAAATAATAATCATCTTTGAACTCTAATTTTGATCCATTATGATATTGCTACTAGCAAATACATCATAAATATTAATAATAGGAGGATAATTCTTTTATTAGTTGATAAGATGCATTCAATTGATATAGCTTATTAGAGTTTGTTCTCGTTCATTGATCTAACCAATTGGAGGAATTTACTTATTGTGTAGATCATTTGAATACATACATGACTTCAGGTCATTCAACATTTATGTTGATTGAATTTTAAATCACTAAATAATATCTATGCATAATCTATAAAATGAGCTTATAACAAACTTCAGGTTGTTAGCTAAATATTTACATATATGGATGTATACGTGCGTCCACGTATCACACATATATTATAAAATTTTCATATTCTTTCTCATTTGAATTAGTGATTTTTAGAACAAACTATTACAAGGATTCAAACTATTAATTTCTATTTATAAATCAATGTCTATGCAAACCTGTCAAAACCGCATGATAATGTTCAAAACATTTGGTTTGGAACCATATCGAACTTCTGGTTCGAACAATATACACACACAACTTCAAGTTGTTAGGTTTTATTCCTCAATTGTATCTCAAGTATCAAATTTCTATGCATTCATTCGGTTTGATAAAATTACCAAATATATAAACAAATCTCTTCTAGAGATATGTTATCATTTTCAAATTTATAAATCTCTTCTAGAGATATTTTAGTATCATCACTTCTGGAGTGAACTTATCTCTTCTATATATATATATATATATATATATATATATATATGCATTATTGGAATGCCATATCAATATACAATATTTCTTTTATATAAATTACATAATTGCTATTTTTACAGTGGCATAAAATATCTCTGTTGGAGATTTTTGTTGTAACTGTCTTTGAAATGGCATATCAAACTTTTAAATACAGTAACAAAATTAGATTCACCAAATGAAAGTAAGATGTAAGAGATAAAACCACTACTTCTGGAGTGTAATATTGGCATACAATATCCATTTTTTTCAAAAATTATTGTTATTGCTTCAATTTTTTTTTATATGGTTATTCCTTCAGGGAATATAGTGTTTCCTTTTAAGGAATTGTAATGTAACAAAAATAAAATTCTTATAACATCTCTTCTAGGATGTTAGATTTTGCAATATAAATATAAATAAATCTCTAAAACATCTTTTCAATAGATTAATACACACACACATCCAATGATGTTTGAAATATCATATAACATAATATCTTCAGGATATTTGGTTAATTTAGTATAAATGTTAAGATATAAGGTAAGGTATAACTCATTTGGAGATTTTTGTAATCTCTTGAATGTAGCATCATTTTCTCATATGATTATTTATTAATTTTCTTTAACTTCTTCAGGAAGTACTGCCTTATCGTTTTACATAATTTCAATAGAGCTTCGGGCTTCTAATTCATGAACTTCAAGTTCATTAATTTGTTATGAACTTCAGGTTCTCAAATTTTGTGTAAACTTTTCCCCCGTTTTTTGTACCATATTGTTACAAAATAAAAGTCTATTCTTATTTCAAGACTTGTACATTTTGACAAAAAAAATACTGACAAGAATTCGAGCTTGTAAAATTTATTAGAAAATTTTTTCATAATTCAAGACTTCAGGTCTTGGACTTTGAGTTATACAACTTCTGGTTGGAAAAGAAAATCTTTGCACAACTTCAGGTTGTTGTTCAAACTTATTTCTTTCATTATATCGAGCGTTGTTTGCCAAAATAAATACACCATATAATAAACCATATGTCTATTCTTATTCCAAACATAAAATACATCATCATTTAATTTACTATAGCCAGTGCATTTATGATGATATGGTAATTTAATTTATTACCACAACGACAACATTTAATGCATTTATGATTAAAAAAATGAATGCAATTTACCATTATTGTGGCATAAAATATAAAATATTATCACAACGAATTGATTTCTTTACAAACAAATAAATCAATCTAACTAACTTTAGTTAGCAAAATTTAATCTCAAAGCTAAGTTTAATATACTCAATAATAAAATTAAATGAATACCATAAGAGAAACTTTATTTCTTAATAGTCAAAATTTCTAAAATAACTAAAATAACTCTTATATATATGTATATACATACATACATATATATCCTTTTGTTTTATAATTCAAGTTTCTGCTCTTTTATTGAAATTTCTGGTTCTTTATTATAAGAAAACTTGAATTTTAATAATTTATGGAAACTCAAGCTTTTAGCATTATAGGAACTGCAGGTTCTCAACTTTTATTTCAAATGCTAGAAATTAAGTTTACCATATATGTTTTCATTAATGTTTCCATTCACTTCAGGTGTACTAAATCAATATTAATATTGGATCTAAACTAATATGATCTTCTAAATATGCATTATTCTTGTATATGTTTCTCTAAGAAATAATAAAATATTTCTTCTGGAAATATAAACAATATATATCAAAATAAGTTCCAAAATCAAAATCCAAATCAAAGAGTTTTCAAAATGAAAACTTCATTTATCAAACATGTATATATTACTTAGATCAATATCACAAACCAAAACGTAATCAAGATCAATAAATTTATTTGAATCAACAATAGAAATTGTCAAATTCAAAAAAAAAAATCACAACATTTTATTTTTGGTGTGATTTTAAGATCTACAATATAATGAGATCAGAAAAATAAAAAGCAAAAAATCGGATCTATTGTAGGATGAGATCTGAAATATAATGATAAAAATACATGTATAGTGGAATAAGATCTATAAATTTAGATCTATAACAAAATAAGATCTTGAAAAAGATAATATCTATTAAAACCTAAATTCAAATCTGAAAAATTAGAAAATAGACATAGAATTGTGAAACAAGAATATTTAAATCTAGATATAAATTAATCGCAAAGTAAATCTAGAAAAGCAGATCTAGAAAATTTCAAACCTGATTTCAATGGTTGAATAAGAGGAAGAGATAGATCTGATTTCAGTAACTGAATAAGAGAAAGAGATATACATACATGAAAAATAAAATGGATCAAATCTTCTGTATTAGAATATCCAATACATTCGAGAAAAAGATCAGATCGTGCTGATAACTTGTTATAGAATAAAGAAAATAGAAGCCATTAGAGAGAGAGAGAAAAGATATATTATTCACTTTTGAGAATAGATATATATTTACATTACATAGCCTCCTTTATATAAAGGCTTCAGAGCAAAGGACTTAACCACTTCCACGATATGGGACTAAACAAAACAACATAAAAGCATATTCACTTATATATTTACATATATTATAACATTCTTCTAGTATTAGTTTAAGGGGAAGTTTTATAGTTTTATGGTTTTAGGATGGTTTTTGTTGACGACAAAGGGGGAGAAATATAAAATAGGATAGTTAGGCATAAATTAAGGGGGGGGTTATTAGTTTTAGGGGGAGTTATTAGGGTAGAAGTAATATTTTATAAACAAAGGTTGTCATCATCAAAAAGGGGGAGATTGTTAGTCCCTAAGGAGATGGTTTTGATGACAACAACCTTAGAATAAGATTATAAAATATAAATACTAGCATTATAGTTTAGATATATATGTGTATGCAGGATTTAACCATGTAGGTAACAAGAATGAAGACTGTACAGTATAGAGATTCAAGATATCAAGATTGAAGACTCATGAGTATCAAGATTATCAAGAGCTCAAGATTTCAATAATAAGTACTCTAATTAGAAATTTTGTTAAAACTCCTAGAAAAGCACTGGCATCTTAACATCCAATTTATTCGTGGAGTGGAATCCACTTCGAGCCTGTTAAAGGGATGGAACCCTAAGTAGGATGGAACCTACGAAAAATCTAGTGGAACAGTGTTTTGTATCCGCTAACCTTTTATTCAAATGTTTTTACAAAATTATATCTTGTTTTCAAATGATTTCAAAACCTTCCTTTTAAAGGCATCAAAAACATCTATCCTGGTTTTAAATATTTTTAGCCTCAAAATAATCTTTATCTTCAAAATCAAATTATCATTGATTTTTAAACTATCTTTTAATAATAATAATAATAATATATCTAACTTTTAATATTTATACTTAGATTTAAATATAAAATTATAGTAAAATTTTATATATATACACCAAAATATTATTCCATATGTTTACTTATGTATTTTAACTATAGTTAAGTATATTTATAGAGTTTAAAATAGTTTTAATATAAGATAGAAGTTATTTTCAAAGAAAAGCGAATTACCAAAAATATATTAGGCATGTCGACATCCTTAAGTACCCATTGTCGACCTGGTAGCAGTTTATTTCAAAAATTTGTATTTCAAAGGAAGTATCTATTCTTCATATCCTTTCACGAATTGACATGTCTGTTGTTCTACTATAAATAGGGATAGTTTTGAATGAATTTGTATTCATATTTTCTCTGATTTCACTCCTCTTCTTCTTCCACATTTCTTTATACACATTTCTACCATTACTCTGCGGAAATCAACATTGAATCTAACTAGATCATCTCTGGTTTGATTCTCTATCACTATCTCAATAAGATCTCAGTGCTATTCAGAGTTATAGGCTTCTTTGTAATAAACTAAGCGAGAAAAGGCGTGATTGTAGCCTTGAAAATCAATTGGGTGAACTTGTTTCCCTTGAAATCAAGTATCTCTACCCAGGGGATTGTGAATCTGGAGTGGTGTACCTCGTGGCCTTGAAATTGAGGGTGTAATTGTACAATTGCTTTTGAAAGAAAATCCATACTTGTGTGCGGGACTGGATGTAGGGTAACTCCGAACCAGTATAAAATCCGATGTGTTCTTTCCTTTATTGCTTTTACTTTATTTCTGCACCTGTGTTTGTTTCTGTGATCATATCTGTGTCTGCATATTGCATACATTTGTGTTCAAATTAACAAAAACTCAAAAAGATTTAGTAATTCCTTAAAACACTATTCACCCCCCCTCTAGTGTTAATCCTAACATTAAGATCCGTATTCCGCATTTCTCACAGCACTGTCGAAATTTTGTAAACCATCTATAATGAACTTATCTACAAAATATAGCTACTTTATTGTGTTTGTAGCTTGTCCAATACAGGGACAAATTCGACAAATATTGTACCATATGAATATAGATATCACTTTTATTACAAAAACGAATATCCATATAACGATCATATATAATACTTGTCAGACGGGGACAAAAACTCTCTAAGGAATATTAATTATATACATAACATACATTAGCATATACAATTCATTTATGCATTGTAATGTTTTAATAATTAATATTTTTTCCATTCTTTATAAAATCTTATATGTTTTCAGTTATAACAAACTATGGATATAGTATTATATTTCAAAAAAACAAACGTCATTATACACTCATTTATTTATTAATTTTATCGGATTCGACATCCAAGTAAACTAGATTTGCTATATACACCATAAACCATAGTAATATTTGAATTGACATTGACATTTTAGCACACTAATTAACACTAAATCATATCGCTAACTCGACACATAAACTAATTAACCTAAGTTTAGCCATAATTATATTTTAATTATCGGATTTACACACTTATAACCCTAACTAACATATCACAATCAATCAACATACAATTGCAAACGCTCAAAGGGGTAGTATCATTAATACAACTACAAATTAACACTAATTAACATACTAGGGTAAATTGGAATTTGAAAAAAAATACATTTTTTCACCGAAATTAAAGTGTTGGAGGCCGGAGAGGAGAAGTTGGAGATGTTTCTGGTGGTGGTGGACGATGTATAACAGTGGTAGCTGCAGGTGGGAAAATTTAGGAGGAAGATGGAGGGTTTGGGTTGTGAAATGGGGAGAAGGAGATGGAATGAAATTTCTCTCGACCGACTCAGGTAATTCACGACGTGTATCGGTTTTCAGTGACCGCCAACGAAAACTTTCCGATGGTTTGCAACGGCAAAAGCTCGGTTGTTACAGAATTGCTATGGCAAAACCATGCCGTCGAAAGCCGTTGGAAAGAGTCGTCGACAGCCATTGGAACCATTCGTCGCGATAAACAGTATTTCTAGTATGTATAGTTTAACTATCAGTTATATCATTCTCTAACTTTTCCAATCAATCTAACATATATCAATCGATAAAATTTCATCACCAACAATTGAAAATCAATCTCTAACACATAGCTCGTAACCATTATACGTTGGTCAAAACACATTGAATATTCATGGTTTCTTTTGTCAAGCTTACTGTTATATCAAAAGAAAACCATATTATGGATCTTCTTATCATTCCATCACTAACAGTATGTCGAAATATATTCATAAATCTAACTCAATCATACACGAAATTAAATATCGACGGGGTTTCATTAAAAATAATATATCGATGATAGTGAATTATCGAACAATTTGAAAATAATACCAACGATATCTCAATTCATATATGAATTATCATAATAATGAATTTATGTCAATGATAATATGCCGACGAATTTAAATCAACAAATCTATATCATATATAAGCCTAAACAAATCATAGCATTGAATAAAAAATGAACCAAAGCAATAAATTATACTAAAAGAGAGCATTGTTTATGGTGGTTTGGAGGCTTGAAGGATGCTTGGGAGGCGGTGGCTAGATGGCTGGCGGTGGCTTAGAACCTAGTAGATGCAGTGACTTGGAGGAGGCACTAGGCTCGGAGGCTTGGGAGACGGTGGCTTATGGCAACGAGATGTTGTGCTTGGAGCTTGTGGTGGGTTGGGAAAGGAGGAGGCGCTGAGCTTGGGGTAAGCAGGCGGCGTTGGGCTTTGGGAGGGGTTTGGCCTATGGCGACATGAAGGAGGAGGCGGCATGAGGTAAGTTTTTTTTTGTTAATTCGTAAAGTAGATGGAGAAGAGATCGAGTAGGTAAGTATGGTTAGGAGAGATGCCATATCGATACCTCACCGACGCCGTTGTGTAGGCGTCGGTAGGATATTGTTAATATCACATACTTAGACATTTCCATAGGCTTTACCGACGTGCCGTCGACACCTTATTTTTTGGTGTCGGAATGACATTGGTAATGCCAGGTAAATAAACAATGTATTTTCTAGTAGTGAACTAATCAACTTCTAATCTGAAATTGATAAATCGTTTTTATGTTGTTAATCTCATTTTTTCTAACAATAATGGTTAGTAGGACCGAAGATGACTATAAGTAGTTTATTTCGTTCTATTTTTACTCAATTATGTTTAACCATTCACATTAGGAAGATAATTTAGTACTATATGAACTATATTATTGTAACATAACGCGGTTTTTCGTTGCCGAAAAACCGAATAGTTATGGGTTTAAGAAAGAAAAAGAGAGAAGAGGAGAGAGGAAGATAGAAAATAGAGAGAAAAGAAAATAGAAAAGGATGGAAATTAGAAAATAGAACGGAACAGAAAACAACAGAACAATTACAGAATCTCACAATTCGCAGCGGAACAACATATAATAAATGAATAATCTTTAAACAAAGAACTATATCAGTTATTACATTACATCACATTCCATTACATCATATCATATCATCAGAGTGTACAACAACATACAACAACAAACAATGCAGCGGAAAAAGAAATACTATAAACTGGTAATACGCCATGCCATCCAGCTTGCCTCCAGCAACTCCAGAATATCCAGAATATCCTGATAAACCTAACTCTTGACTGCCCGTGTGGAAATTGGTGGGCACCCAGAGTTTAGGAAGGAAAACAATAAACTCCGAGTCAGTCATGTGACTGGTGTGAGAACTCAAAATAGTTTATCTATCTTTGAAAACAAAATAGAGGAATATTTTTAAAGTCAATTCGCAATACTTTTAAAAATGAGACTATCATAAGGCCTCCCGCACACACACACAATGCAAACGCAGAATCGGAGGAGATTTCTCCTTATGATAGTCAAAGATGCTTGATATGCATTTAAAAAAGAAACATTTGATATTATTATTAGTGCATAGTGTAGGAAAAATTCATTTCGAAAGTAGAATATAAATCTTAGCCAGCATAGACATTCCGCACTTATGCCTACTATAGCTACCATGTTCAATAGCAGGTTACCGCCACATTCCATGGCAGGTTATACAACTAAAACCGTACAAGTTTCGTATTGTTTCTTTGGATTTCCAACGAATGATCAGGCCAAGGAACTTCCCATTGCCACATGAGAATGCCTCTGGATGGACATCCCCGAGAACCAAACCGGATCTCTACCAACACAAGGCCGGGTTACCCCTAACTGAGTAACAACTGACCGAATATGCCATCCCCCGGTCCTTTGGGACCTTTCAACCGAGCGCTTGCAATCAATTCACACAATCATAAAGTGTTTTCAACATGAGTAAGCATCTGGGCTCCATACCATGATACCACCCTTTTCCAGAAGGAAATGCACACATCCTAAAGGGCGCTACCCCTCATAACCTTGCTGCATCTTTCCTGTTTTGACCATTCACGGGGTGTGAGGCTCGACGAAGTCACGTCCACAAAAACATACTTTATACAAAAGCCATGCTTTGGGTCAACAAATGATCATAGAAATGATCACCAAGATAGACGATCAAATAAACGATCCTATTACAAATAATCAACACAATGATCATTTACAGCAACACTCAGCATGTCACATTACCAAATTGGGAATATATCGCTGATAACATTCAACTACATAACCTCTGAGCTCGTACGTCTCAGAGAAGGGTGTTAAGCTAAAAGAATAAATTCTCCGCCACCAACAGAAATATATTTGAAAGGAATCGGCTTTATATCTCAACTTGTAATGTCAGACATACAATCCATACAAGTCTGTTCCGGGCTCGAACAAAACCGAAGGCACTTACAAAGAAGTCCTTGCAATCCGGATATTCACAATCCTGATCGGATTTCCCATCACTTAGGGAGTCTCTATACCGTTGCAACTCAGTTCAGAGACAATCGACAGGTCATCCTATCGCTCTCGCAAATACCGGGTCTTCAACACCGATCTTCAATGCTATCATAACGACGTATCACATATTCGGAATGGGTTATACGACCCCATGGTCCTTTCCCGGTTAACCCGAATAGTGAGCGCTTATTCAAAAATAAGTGTGGCATTCAAATTCAAACAAATCACATCAATTACCCATTCAAAGGGAAATATTGATAGTCGGTTATTGAACTATCAATGGATATGCACACATCACCAGTTTCCAAATAATTTTCCAAATTATTTATTTTCCAAAATATCTTTACTAGATATATAATTTCACACTTCAAAAATAAATCAATATTTATTTTTAAACAAATTCTTCTTTTCATTTATAAATTCCCTAATGAATTTATATTTCAAAATATCTATGAATATTCGATTTCAATTATTCATTTCAATTTTCCTTTTCAATTTATCTTCAAAAAGATAAATTCTCAAAATATTCACTTTATATTGGAAAACATTTCCATACTTATTTAATAAGTAATTCACAAATTTTATTTATTTTCAACACTTGGAAAATATTCAATATACTTCAATCGAAATTTAGTATATATTTCATTCTTTAAGGAAATCATTCTTTTAAACATATTTATTTGGGCCAAAACGAATGTTGCGTAAAACATCGTTACGACGTCCCAAAATCACTAGTATAGGGATTTCGAATTTAAGATAGATATATAAATCCCAATACTATACAAAACATTTCTTTTCGGAAATCATTTACTATAACAACAGTGTTACAGTCCACTATTTCCTTTTATTTCTCGAAAACGTCTATTTCAACAATAAATGTTGAAATCTATGGATTCGAATCTCAATGCATTTAAAACATCGTTAACTTGTTTTAATTCTGTTTAAAACATCACATTCAAAACAGTTTCTTTAACATATTATTCACTATTCAAAAACGTGAATATACTACGTTAACAAATATCATCATTTCCATTCATTTTATTTCAAAGGGTTATTCACTGTCAAAAACGTGAATATAACTTCATTTATAGGTTTCAACAATTTACTTATCAAAATAAGTCATTTGCGAATTTATAAAACAACGTTTATAAATCCCATTTCTAATTATTTTATAACAACTTCCTTTTATAAATTTTCTTTATTAACCTATTCGATTTATAACTCAATTATAAACTAAAGGTTCATATTATAAGTTAAATACTTATAATTTATTCGTTCACAAAAATCGTTCCTTTGAACTTCATAATTATAAATCTTATAACTTATAAGATTCAATTATTTATCCAAAACCATTATTTTAATGACTTTATAAATTTTATAAACCTACTGTTTATAAAATTCCATTTATAATTTCACCATTTATAATTCTATAAATTTCATTCAATTTATGAAATTCATTTTCACTTCATTCAAACACTTATAAAAACTTGTTTTATAATTTCAATATTTCAATTTATAAATATCCATTTATAAATCTCTAAATATAATTCAATTTATATTATTCTTTTAAAACGTCTTTAATCTCCTTTATTATTTCACCATTTTGATTCATAAAATAATTAAATTTTATAAATCCTATATTTAAACTTTTCACAATAAATTCTAAAATCTCGATTAAACTATTTTATAAAATCATTAGCATCATATTCTCAAAAATCAGTTTTTAACTATTTTTCTCAAAAATCATAATTTTTATAACTTTAAAAATTATAACGTTTATTTATTTAAAATAGATCAAATTCCAAACATATAGTATATTTTGAAAAATCACTTTAAAAATCATTTTAAAGTTCCAAAATTTGGTCCAATGATGCTACATACCAAATAGTCAATCACGACAACAACGATATCATAATCGATATGATAATCCATCAAATATCAAAATATCTGAAATCAAATAAATACTGTTGAGGAATCCAGTTGGATCCCTCCAACCTGTTTTCCTGCATCCAAAAACATTAGCACAATACCAATTTCGCTCCAGTACGAAATTATCGGGTATATGGGATTTAAAATATTATCCGCTTAATAGACGGCGCAATAGGGTCTCATCCGCTAACAAAAATGCGGGAAATCAATAACTCCAATATATACATATGCCAATATATATATTGCTATTATATATAATACCAATTTCACTGTTTATGAAATATTCGCGGTATATGTTTTTACTAAATAACATCCGCTTACTAACGGCGTATAATGTCTATTTTAACAATCAATAGATAACAATCATCATTCAAACATGCATTCAAATATTTTAAATCTAACTATTTAAAATAAAATCGAAACTGATTCGATTGAGTGAGAAGTTCTCACCTTGATTTTAAATTCCCTTTTAGCGATTTATTTCGAATAAAATTAAATGGACGTTTAATTTTACCCAAAATTCTCACTAACTCCAAACAACTCCAATCCAATTTCATCGCGTAGTGCTCGTCGATACGATTCCAACGCAACTGGTTTCGCGCGTTTTCGACCTCGTATGAAAAAGTTACAAATATTTGAAGTTACACGAGTTTTTATATAAAAATTTACAACTTAAATTAAATTTTATAAACCCACTACCCCTCATCACCCTTGGATCCTTCATCATGCCATCATAGCCGCACGTCGCCATCTCCTACATCACGCGTTCACCCTACAGGCTTCAACACCGCAACCATGAACCCATATTCATAGATTAGGGTTTAAATATGCGATCCCCACGACCAACTAGGAGATGATCAGACTTCGCCACTTCGATGAGCGCCTCCAACTCCATGCTCGGCCCAAACCACCTGAAGCTCGGTCGAGCCTCCTGCCTCGAATTTCGTGCGCAACGCACGGCGAACGCGGCCCCCTATCGACAAATATATAGCTCCTTACACGATCTTGACCGTTGATCTCCAAGATCTCACTATGCTCTTCGATTTTGCTTCAGGAAGTTTTCGAAAATATTAAGTGGATTGGAAGATCGGAGGGAAAAAGTGTAGGAGCTTTCTGGCCATCGAATTTAGAAATGGCGGCTGCGTATTATAATTAGGGTTTTTTTTTTCTAAAGGGTTAAGGGCTATTTATAAGGAAATTCTCAAACACTATTCAATCCGGAAATTCCGAACTCCGATTTACGCGCCGTAACCAGCGTTTCTAGGGTTTACCCCGCGTTCCGGACACAATGGAACAGGTTTCGAAAGCTAATTCGGACATCTGTGCGAGTTATGGCTACAAACGTTCAATTTAAATTAAACCGATTTAAGCGATTTCCTAAGCGTTTTAATTTGTACCAGACAAACGGTAGATCCAATTGACACGAAATTTGAAACCTTACAATAATATCACATTACGGATCCGATGAAACTGGTTTCGTCGAAATCCGAGACTTTTTGAAAAATGGCTATTTTAACTCGCCAAATTAAAATTAAAAATAATTCGTTTCGAGCTGCCACGATCAAACGATAACTCCGATTGACACGAAATTTGAAATCCGGTAATAACTAACTATTACGGATCCAATGGAACTAGTTTCGTTCAATTCTGAGACTGTTCAAAAATTGACTATTTTCACTAGTCGATTTAATATTAAAATATTCAATTTTCACAAATTAACTCTTAATTCGATTTTAAAAGTTCTAAAATATCGTTCTAACTTCAACATGATAAAATAAAATTTTACAATTCATTTTCAATCATATTTAACTCAGATTTCAATTATTTCCATAATTTCACGTTTTAAATTATCGATTTAATTCTTCAATTAAATCCAATAATTCAAAATAAAAATTATTTTGACTTATAAATTCACTTATTAATATTTAAAATTAATTAAATATTAAATTTTTAATTATCAAAAATTCTGAGTCGTTACAATCTTCCCCCCCTAAAAGAATTTCGTCCTCGAAATTATCAAGTAACAAAAGTTACAGAATCTATTAATTTTTCAAAATCCATAGTTAAACTTTTTATAATAACTTTACTAAGTTTTCAAATCATACTTAGTTATCTTTTCAAAAACAACTACTATTGTTTAACTTTCAATTCCAAATCAAAGTTAAAGTTTTCAAAAAATTTCCAATTTTCTCAAATATATTCTAACGCCTTAAATTTTCGAAAAAATTCGCCATAGTCTCCTTTGCGCGGCTCGATCCGAAAAAAAATGACAGTATATATATCACAAATATACATCTCATCAAGTAATGAGGCATCCCGAAGGGAAAAAAGTATAAAAGTACGGTATTTAATCCGAGATATGTACCTTATATTTTATTAGCGAGCATATACGGCTAATATAGCGCGAAAGCGAGCTCCAAATGCGAAGCAAACGCGATCTGCACCTACTAATCACTCAACAAACAACATGAGAATCATGCATATAGACAATAGTATCAATATACAACATATAGTAACATAATAACTATATATGCCAACATAGCAAATGAAAACAAAACAATAAATTCAACCATCAACCAACTAGCATTCATAACCAATAAATATTCATTCATATTCTCATTAATATTCAATGAATTGGTTTTTCAATTTAATCACATTCGATTCATTTAACAGTGGATGTTTTTACTAACATTCATTTTCAATTAGTTTATATTCACTAATCCATATTCAAGTTGGTTCACTTCCAAATCAAATTCAATTCTATTTAAGATTCACTTCTTCTAATTGGATTCCAATTACTTTAACTTTCAATTTCATTAACACTTAATGAATTATATACAATCAACTAACAATCATATATCAACCAAAGTATATCAATTACAACCAAATTCCTTTGCTTATATTCATTTTGGTTTAACACCATCACTTTCAATTGGTTTAATCAAATTGATTTTCATTCAATTTTTCAACTTCTAATAACATTAGATTTTTAATGAATTAACACTTATATTCATTATTCCATATCAACTTCATTCACATTCAATTGATTAACATTCAATCCATTCATTAATCTAGTTGCTAATTCATTTCAGCGTTTCAATTCTAAGTAAATTTTCATTTAACTTTAAATTCATTTTTATTTACAACTCATATTCATAAATATATTCATATAGTTTCACTTTTTATATATATAAGTTTATTTCACAATTGTAAATCACTTTAATTATAATTCAACTCTTATAATTCATTTGCTTATACAATTTATTCTTTTATTTAGATTATTCAAACAACTAAACAATCCACCTATATACACTTTAATAATTCTGAAAAATTATCCCTTCATATATAAAATATAATCAAGGTAAAATTATTTCATTTACCCAATTTTAAAATCAATATTGTGCCGAATTGTTCTATTCAAGTGTTTAGAGATTCCTATCAACAACGTTAATTACTCGTATTAACCAGAATCTATATACCACTCAACAAACCAATCATCACAATATAAAACAATTTCATATTCACTAACAAATACGCTCTCATAGCTATTATTACACTCAAACTCATTCTAGAGTACTACTGACTCTATCTCTAATGAGTAATACCCAACAGAACCATGGTTGTCGCTTAACCATAAGCTCTGATACCAAATGTAACATAACGCGGTTTTTCGTTGCCGAAAAACCGAATAGTTATGGGTTTAAGAAAGAAAAAGAGAGAAGAGGAGAGAGGAAGATAGAAAATAGAGAGAAAAGAAAATAGAAAAGGATGGAAATTAGAAAATAGAACGGAACAGAAAACAACAGAACAATTACAGAATCTCACAATTCGCAGCGGAACAACATATAATAAATGAATAATCTTTAAACAAAGAACTATATCAGTTATTACATTACATCACATTCCATTACATCATATCATATCATCAGAGTGTACAACAACATACAACAACAAACAATGCAGCGGAAAAAGAAATACTATAAACTGGTAATACGCCATGCCATCCAGCTTGCCTCCAGCAACTCCAGAATATCCAGAATATCCTGATAAACCTAACTCTTGACTGCCCGTGTGGAAATTGGTGGGCACCCAGAGTTTAGGAAGGAAAACAATAAACTCTGAGTCAGTCATGTGACTGGTGTGAGAACTCAAAATAGTTTATCTATCTTTGAAAACAAAATAGAGGAATATTTTTAAAGTCAATTCGCAATGCTTTTAAAAATGAGACTACCATAAGGCCTCCCGCACACACACACAATGCAAACGCAGAATCGGAGGAGATTTCTCCTTATGATAGTCAAAGATGCTTGATACGCATTTAAAAAAGAAACATTTGATATTATTATTAGTGCATAGTGTAGGAAAAATTCATTTCGAAAGTAGAATATAAATCTTAGCCAGCATAGACATTCCGCACTTATGCCTACTATAGCTACCATGTTCAATAGCAGGTTACCGCCACATTCCATGGCAGGTTATACAACTAAAACCGTACAAGTTTCGTATTGTTTCTTTGGATTTCCAACGAATGATCGGGCCAAGGAACTTCCCATTGCCACATGAGAATGCCTCTGGATGGACATCCCCGAGAACCAAACCGGATCTCTACCAACACAAGGCCGGGTTACCCCTAACTGAGTAACAACTGACCGAATATGCCATCCCCCGGTCCTTTGGGACCTTTCAACCGAGCGCTTGCAATCAATTCACACAATCATAAAGTGTTTTCAACATGAGTAAGCATCTGGGCTCCATACCATGATACCACCCTTTTCCAGAAGGAAATGCACACATCCTAAAGGGCGCCACCCCTCATAACCTTGCTGCATCTTTCCTGTTTTGACCATTCACGGGGTGTGAGGCTCGACGAAGTCACGTCCACAAAAACATACTTTATACAAAAGCCATGCTTTGGGTCAACAAATGATCATAGAAATGATCACCAAGATAGACGATCAAATAAACGATCCTATCACAAATAATCAACACAATGATCATTTACAGCAACACTCAGCATGTCACATTACCAAATTGGGAATATATCGCTGATAACATTCAACTACATAACCTCTGAGCTCGTACGTCTCAGAGAAGGGTGTTAAGCTAAAAGAATAAATTCTCCGCCACCAACAGAAATATATTTGAAAGGAATCGGCTTTATATCTCAACTTGTAATGTCAGACATACAATCCATACAAGTCTGTTCCGGGCTCGAACAAAACCGAAGGCACTTACAAAGAAGTCCTTGCAATCCGGATATTCACAATCCTGATCGGATTTCCCATCACTTAGGGAGTCTCTATACCGTTGCAACTCAGTGCAGAGACAATCGACAGGTCATCCTATCGCTCTCGCAAATACCGGGTCTTCAACACCGATCTTCAATGCTATCATAACGACGTATCACATATTCGGAATGGGTTATACGACCCCATGGTCCTTTCCCGGTTAACCCGAATAGTGAGCGCTTATTCAAAAATAAGTGTGGCATTCAAATTCAAACAAATCACATCAATTACCCATTCAAAGGGAAATATTGATAGTCGGTTATTGAACTATCAATGGATATGCACACATCACCAGTTTCCAAATAATTTTCCAAATTATTTATTTTCCAAAATATCTTTACTAGATATATAATTTCACACTTCAAAAATAAATCAATATTTATTTTTAAACAAATTCTTCTTTTCATTTATAAATTCCCTAATGAATTTATATTTCAAAATATCTATGAATATTCGATTTCAATTATTCATTTCAATTTTCCTTTTCAATTTATCTTCAAAAAGATAAATTCTCAAAATATTCACTTTATATTGGAAAACATTTCCATACTTATTTAATAAGTAATTCACAAATTTTATTTATTTTCAACACTTGGAAAATATTCAATATACTTCAATCGAAATTTAGTATATATTTCATTCTTTAAGGAAATCATTCTTTTAAACATATTTATTTGGGCCAAAACGAATGTTGCGTAAAACATCGTTACGACGTCCCAAAATCACTAGTATAGGGATTTCGAATTTAAGATAGATATATAAATCCCAATACTATACAAAACATTTCTTTTCGGAAATCATTTACTATAACAACAGTGTTACAGTCCACTATTTCCTTTTATTTCTCGAAAACGTCTATTTCAACAATAAATGTTGAAATCTATGGATTCGAATCTCAATGCATTTAAAACATCGTTAACTTGTTTTAATTCTGTTTAAAACATCACATTCAAAACAGTTTCTTTAACATATTATTCACTATTCAAAAACGTGAATATACTACGTTAACAAATATCATAATTTCCATTCATTTTATTTCAAAGGGTTATTCACTGTCAAAAACGTGAATATAACTTCATTTATAGGTTTCAACAATTTACTTATCAAAATAAGTCATTTGCGAATTTATAAAACAACGTTTATAAATCTCATTTCTAATTATTTTATAACAACTTCCTTTTATAAATTTTCTTTATTAACCTATTCGATTTATAACTCAATTATAAACTAAAGGTTCATATTATAAGTTAAATACTTATAATTTATTCGTTCACAAAAATCGTTCCTTTGAACTTCATAATTATAAATCTTATAACTTATAAGATTCAATTATTTATCCAAAACCATTCTTTTAATGACTTTATAAATTTTATAAACCTACTGTTTATAAAATTCCATTTATAATTTCACCGTTTATAATTCTATAAATTTCATTCAATTTATGAAATTCATTTTCACTTCATTCAAACACTTATAAAAACTTGTTTTATAATTTCAATATTTCAATTTATAAATATCCATTTATAAATCTCTAAATATAATTCAATTTATATTATTCTTTTAAAACGTCTTTAATCTCCTTTATTATTTCACCATTTTGATTCATAAAATAATTAAATTTTATAAATCCTATATTTAAACTTTTCACAATAAATTTTAAAATCCCGATTAAACTATTTTATAAAATCATTAGCATCATATTCTCAAAAATCAGTTTTTAACTATTTTTCTCAAAAATCATAATTTTTATAACTTTAAAAATTATAACATTTATTTATTTAAAATATATCAAATTCCAAACATATAGTATATTTTCAAAAATCACTTTAAAAATCATTTTAAAGTTCCAAAATTTGGTCCAATGATGCTACATACCAAATAGTCAATCACGACAACAACGATATCATATATCGATATGATAATCCATCAAATATCAAAATATCTGAAATCAAATAAATACTGTTGAGGAATCCAGTTGGATACCTCCAACCTGTTTTCCTGCATCCAAAAACATTAGCACAATACCAATTTCGCTCCAGTACGAAATTATCGCGGTATATGGGATTTAAAATATTATCCGCTTAATAGACGGCGCAATAGGGTCTCATCCGCTAACAAAAATGCGGGAAATCAATAACTCCAATATATACATATGCCAGTATATATATATTGCTATTATATATAATACCAATTTCACTGTTTATGAAATATTCGCGGTATATGTTTTTACTAAATAACATCCGCTTACTAACAGCGTATAATGTCTATTTTAACAATCAATAGATAACAATCATCATTCAAACATGCATTCAAATATTTTAAATCTAACTATTTAAAATAAAATCGAAACTGATTCGATTGAGTAAGAAGTTCTCACCTTGATTTTAAATTCCGTTTTAGCGATTTATTTCGAATAAAATTAAACGGACGTTTAATTTTATCCAAAATTCTCACTAACTCCAAACGACTCCAATCCAATTTCATCGCGTAGTGCTCGTCGATACGATTCCAACGCAACTGGTTTCGCGCGTTTTCGACCTCGTATGAAAAAGTTACAAATATTTGAAGTTGCACGAGTTTTTATATAAAAATTTACAACTTAAATTAAATTTTATAAACCCACTACCCCTCATCACCCTTGGATCCTTCATCATGCCATCATAGCCGCACGTCGCCATCTCCTACATCACGCGTTCACCCTACAGGCTTCAACACCGCAACCATGAACCCATATTCATAGATTAGGGTTTAAATATGCGATCCCCACGACCAACTAGGAGATGATCAGACTTCGCCACTTCGATGAGCGCCTCCAACTCCATGCTCGGCCCAAACCACCTGAAGCTCGGTCGAGCCTCCTGCCTCGAATTTCGTGCGCAACGCACGGCGAACGCGGCCCCCTATCGACAAATATATAGCTCCTTACACGATCTTGACCGTTGATCTCCAAGATCTCACTATGCTCTTCGATTTTGCTTCAGGAAGTTTTCGAAAATATTAAGTGGATTGGAAGATCGGAGGGAAAAAGCGTAGGAGCTTTCTGGCCATCGAATTTAGAAATGGCGGCTGCGTATTATAATTAGGGTTTTCTTTTTTTTCTTTTTTTTTTCTAAAGGGTTAAGGGCTATTTATAAGGAAATTCTCAAACACTATTCAATCCGGAAATTCCGAACTCCGATTTACGCGCCGTAACTAGCGTTTCTAGGGTTTACCCCGCGTTCCGGACACAATGGAACAGGTTTCGAAAGCTAATTCGGACATCTGTGCGAGTTATGGCTACAAACGTTCAATTTAAATTAAACTGATTTAAGCGATTTCCTAGGCGTTTTAATTTGTACCGGACAAACGGTAAATCCAATTGACACGAAATTTGAAACCTTACAATAATATCACATTACGGATCCGATGAAACTGGTTTCGTCGAAATTCGAGACTTTTTGAAAAATGGCTATTTTAACTCGCCAAATTAAAATTAAAAATAATTCGATGCGTTTCGAGCTGCCACGATCAAACGATAACTCCGATTGACACGAAATTTGAAATCCGGTAATAACTAACTATTACGGATCCAATGGAACTGGTTTCGTTCAATTCTGAGACTGTTCAAAAATTGACTATTTTCACTAGTCGATTTAATATTAAAATATTCAATTTTCACAAATTAACTCTTAATTCGATTTTAAAAGTTCTAAAATATCGTTCTAACTTGAACATGATAAAATAAAATTTTACAATTCATTTTCAATCATATTTAACTCAGATTTCAATTATTTCCATAATTTCACATTTTAAATTATCGATTTAATTCTTCAATTAAATCCAATAATTCAAAATAAAAATTATTTTGACTTATAAATTCACTTATTAATATTTAAAATTAATTAAATATTAAATTTTTAATTATCAAAAGTTCTGGGTCGTTACAATTATTTTAGTGCCGAATTTTAAAATTTAATTTATATGTTTCATCTGAAGCCAAAAACATTATTAAATATGCATGAATACATTCTTCTGTTAATTTAATTGATGATGTAAAAAAACCAGTTCTTTAAAGGAAGGATTATAATGTAAAATACAATAGACAATTCCCGGAGCCTCCATTCTCCCTCCAAATTGGATGGTTTGACCGATGAAATTATATTTTCGCAATTTTTACCTTAGATTTTATTAACAATTTCACATGCAGGTAAAGCATGTACATACAGTAAGAGCATCTCCAACGGCGATAGATTCAGACGTAATATGAGGGGGAGCTCAATTTCTTACTCCAACAGAGGCGATTCACTTAAATATCAAGAAAAATATTCAACGGCAAATTCAGTATTTTGAATTGATCATGGACGGTCCGAAGCGTTTATTAAGTAAACGTTCATAATTAGTTTTCTATTAAATAGACATCCAAGGCACGACATTTGACTGCATCTAGAAGAACAAAAGGATTTAATGTGATGATAACGGCACCAGACCAGATGCTAGGGACTACCGCACTCTGCCGCGGTCGACGGTTAACCGCCGACCAAGCACATTTATGATCGGTGGTTGTTTGTCGACCATTGTTTATGGCCAAACATGATAACCCGAGCATACACATGTTTGGTCGGTGGTTGTTTGCCGATCGCGGTCAATGGCCGAACATGATAGCTCAAGCACAAATCAAGCTATTAAAGGCCATAGTGAAGCTGGAAACTAACGTTCAAACTTGGATGCCTATTAACTAGGCTCTCAATGCCTCGCTGCCTATTCGTTCCCAACTAAAATACGTCAACAGACGTCCTTCTGTTGGGTGAAACCCTAAATCCAAGGGGTCAGGTTTTCAGTACGGTTTGAGAAATCGGCAAACGTGGTCAATCAAAATCTAAAGAGTTTAAAAGGGATACCCTTAAATTAGAATTAAAACGATGAAATCGGCAAACGTGGTCGATCAACGGTTTAAATTCTCTTATTTCCGCTCGTTAATTATCTTATTTTGCTATCAAATTGTTAACCCTCCTTTTTACAAGACCACAGACATGCGAAGTTAATTAAACAACTTCACGACTATCGAGGCTGAAATATGATGGATTCGGTTTAAATGGATGATGGTCGCTTGGATAGATGATAGGTCGTTCGGGCGGAATGAAGTGGTTCGATGTGTTTGGGGTTCGCCCTTGTGGTTTGGCCATTCGGCATTGAACATCGCTCGGCATCATGGGTCGCTCGGCATTGGACCTCGCTCGGCATTGGACCTCGCTCGGCATTGGACGTCGTTCGGCATTGAACATCGCTCGGCATCATTGGTCGCTCGACATTGGACATTGTTCGCCATGATGGGTCGTTTGGAATGATGGGTCGTTCGGCATGATGGGTCGTTCGGCGTGATGGGTCGTTCGGCATGATGGATCGTTCGGCATGATGAGTCGTTGGGCATGTTAGGTCGTTCGACGTGATGGGTCGTTTGGCATCAGGTGTGGCTTGGCATGGTGAAAGGCAGGTGTGGCTCGACAATGGGGAGAGGCAGGTGTGGCATGGCATGGTGGTTCGGCATAGGCCGTTCGACTTTAATGGGCCCGGGCTATTCAGAAAGCCAAACAACTACCTGGACGTGTCTATAAATAAAGCGTGTGGGAGTTCAGAAAGTGGATCTTCTTCTCTTCGGCTCTCTGACTTTCTACTTTCTAATGGCTAAGGCTAGTCTACTATTTTGTAACTGTATTCGATTATTACAGCAATAAAAAGGAAATTTCTGGAGTGGACGTAGGCCGGAGTTAGCCGAACCACTATAAATTCTGTGTCTTTATTGCTTTCATATTAATTTTCGTTATTCTTCATATTGATATCCTCTACATGCATTCTATCTGTTATCTGTGACTGTTAGTTGGTGCTTTCATCTGGATTTGGGTGTTAGTGCCTAATTTTGGCGCTAACATTTTGGTTATTTCACTAAGAAAGCTAGCACTCGGGAATTTTGAAGCTTGGATTTTGGATTCAGAAGCTTGAGAACTTGGATTCTAAGGAGTAATGGCTAGACCATCAGCAAGGAAGCAAGTGATAGAAAGGAGTAATCAGGAGGGAAGTCAAGAGGCTTCCTCTGGAGCTGGAGCAGGTCAAGCATCCATCTACATCACTAGAGATGAGATGGAAGTGATGTTGAAAAGACAAGAGGAGATGATGCAGGCTCTTCTCAGACAATTTTCACAACCAGGAAATGTAGGAGCTCAGATCCGTGGAGCTGGATCAGAAGCGCTCAACCAGCAAGCAGAGGGAATGGCCCGGTAGGGGTAGCCCTCGATCAGCAGACGGCTAATAATCTAGATGGATCTCGACTCGGGGGCATACCACCAGAAAATGCTGGACCAATCCATGGAGAGATACCAGATGACGCTGTGCAATCCAACACCAACAGGAGTGCAGGAGTACAAGATGAGGAGTATGTGCCTGAATTTCTTCATGAACTCGGGGGGCATACTAGAGGCAACGAACAAGGATTATAGCTTAGCGACAATGACAGATTAGCGAAAATGGTCAGACGGGCTACGAGAGATGGATTGGTAAATAGAGACTTGGAGAATGTGAATATGAGTCCCTTTACTCCTATAATCAGGCAAGCTAGGAATCCACCGGACTTTAATCTACCAATGTTGGATATGTATGATGGGAGAACGGATCCAACCGTTCACCTGACGAGGTACATGAGGCATATGGAGGTACTGGGGGCATCGGACGAGGTCATGGCTCGATGCTTTCCATTTTTTTTGATGAATATCGTAGCTATGTGGTTCAGACAGCTGGAGAGTAGTTCTATCGGCACATGGATGGAGCTGACCGAAAGATTTATGAGACAGTTTCAGGTCCATATAGTCAGACCCAAGAACGTAATGACCTTGACATCGATGAAGCAATGGAAGGGAGAGTCACTCAGGAACTTCTTAACCAGATTTAACGCAGCAGTAGCCTTAGTGGATCGACCCGATCCGTCAATGGTTTTGATAGCAGCGGTCTCAAGAATCGTAGATAATTCGGATTTCAAGATACCATTGGAACGGGATCCACCGAGGGACCTTGGGGAGTTCTACCATGAGGAGGAAAGGTTCCTGAGACAAAAGGATGCACAGGTTGAGAGAGAGGGGGGAGAGGCTGAGGCTTATGCAGTGAAGGGTGGAGGTCCATCCTGGGAGGATCCAAGTAAAGACGATAAAGGAAAAAGGAGAACATACAACAACGATGGCACTTTGAAGAGGCCTCGAAGGGAGTCAAAGTTTTCTTCTTACACAGATTTAACTGGGACTCTAGAAAGGATTTACTTGGACACTCGGGGGCGACTCCAATATCGAAGGCCGGCAAAGGGAGAGCCTTCTGAATACGAGCGGGCATCGGAAAAACATTGCCTATTCCATGAGTTGGACGGGCACAACACAAACGACTGCAGACATTTGAGGAATATCATTGAGGAGCATGTAAGGAATGGTCATCTACAACAGTATATCAGGAATCGAGCTGTGGTAGTGGGACAGGACCGACCACCGCCTACCTCGAACAAAGTGACACTGGACTTGGGCAACGTTAGCTCATTATCAACTAAACAGATTTATGGTTTTGAATAAGTAATAGAACTCAAAGTAATGCGGCTAGGTCACTTACACACGTACGAGATCGAAGACGGTACCTAGGCGTGCTCTGAGATGATGAAAAACCATACTACTTGAGTCTATGAAATCCTACTTTCTTTCTGTTTTTCTACAAACTTTGGTTTTCCCTTTCGTACTTTGGACATTTACCTTTCTTTGCTATGGTTTTGGAGTTTGGATTGAACTCTCGGTTTGGTTGGTTTTTTGGTTTGCCACTTTGGTTTGGATGTTTGATTTTTGATATGGATTTCTGGTTTTCTAATTGGATTTGGATCACTGTATTAAAACAATTTAGGATTAGCGATTACTGTCCTGACCGGAGAGACGGGGCAGCGATCGCGAGTTATGAATCCCTTCGTCGGAGAGCGATGGAATGGACTCAGACAGAATATCAAAGTCCTTAACCGGAGTGCCGAGGCCGGTGAATATCAAAGCCCTTGGCCGGAGTGCCGAGGCAGGTGAATATCAAAGTCCTTGGCCGGAGTGCCGAGGCAGGTGAATATCAAAGTCCTTGGCCGGAGTGCCGACCGGAGTGCCGATGCCGATGAATATCAAAGCCCTTGGCCGGAGTGCCGAGGCCGATGAATATAAAATCCCTTGGCCGGAGTGCCGAGGCCGGTGAATATCAAAGTCCTTTGCCGGAGCGCCGAGACTGGTGAATGTCAAAAGTCCTTGGCCGGAGTGCCAAGGCCGATGAAGATCAAAGTCCTCGGCCGGAGTGCCGAGGCCGGTGAATGAAAAATTCCTTGGCCGGAGTGCCGAGGCCGGTGAATATCAAAGCACTTGACCAGAGTGCCAAGGCCGATGAAGATCAAAGTCCTTGGCCGGAGTGCCGAGGCCGATGAATGAAAAAATCCTTGGCCGGAATGCCGAGGCCAGTGAATGAAAAATTTCTTGGTCGGAGTGCCGAGGCCGGTGAATGATAAAGTCCTTGATCGGAATGCTGAGGCCAGAGAATATAAAAGCCCTTGACAGGAAGGTCAAGGCTGGAACAGGATACAACGACCCAGCAAGGTCAATAGATTCAGGATTAAACCCAGAGAGGCACATTATAACAGCGTTTACAAAAACACAACCAAAAATTTTAGTTTTTTAGTTGCATGTCGTATAGCGGCGTTCTCTAAAACGCCACCATAAGTTGTGGTTGCGTTTTTTGTACGCCACCAAAAGTACCTTTTGGTGTAGTGACATACAATTGCAAACGCTCAAGGGGGTAGTATCATCAAATACAACTATAAATTAACACTAATTTAACATACTAGGGTAAACTGGAATTAGAAAAAAATACATTTTTTCGCTGAAATTAAAGTGTTGGAGGCCGGAGAGGAGAAGTTGGAGATGTTTCTGGTGGTGGTGGACGATGTACAACAGTGGTGGCCGCAGGTGGGCGAATTTAGGAAGAAGAGGGAGGGTTTGGGTTGTGAAATGGGGAGAAGGAGATGGAATGAAATTGCTCTCGGCCGACTCAGGTAATTCACGACGTGCATCGGTTTTCAGTGACCACCAACGACAACTTTCCGATGGTTTGCGAAGGCAAAAGCTCGATTATTACAGAATTGCCACGGCAAAACCATGCCGTCGAAAGCCGTTGGAAAGAGTCGTCGGCAGCCGTTGGAACCATTCGTCACGATAAACAATAATTCTAGTATGTATAGTTTAACTATCAGTTATATCATCTCTAACTTTTCCTATCAATCTAACATATATCAATCGGTAAAATTTAATCATCAACAATTGACAATCAATTTCTAACACATAGCTCGTGAACATTATACGTTGGTCAAAAAACACTGAATATTCTTGGCTTCTTTTGTCAAGCTTACTGTTATATCAAAAGAAAACCATATTATGGATCTTCTTATCAATCCATCACTAACAGTATGTCGAAATATAATCATAAATCTAACTCAATCATACACGAAATTAAATATCTACGGGGTTTCATTAATAATAACATATCGATAATAGTGAATTATCGAACAATTTAAAAATAATACCAACGATATCTCAAACCATATACGAATTGTCATAATAACGAATTTATTGTCAATGATAATATGCGGACGAATTTAAATCAACAAATCTATATCATATATAAGCCTAAACAAATCATAGCATTGAATAAAAAATGAACCAAAGCAATAAATCATACTAACAGAGAGCATTGTTTATGGTGGTTTGGAGGCATGGAGGATGCTTGGGAGGCGGTGGCTAGATGGCTGGCGGCGGCTTAGAATCTAGTAAATGCAGCGACTTGGAGGAGGCACTAGGCTCGGAGGCTTGGGAGACGGTGGCTTATGGCAACGAGATGTTGTGCTTGGATTTAGCGACGTGGGAAGGGGTTTGGCTTGTGGTGGGTTGGGGAAGGAGGAGGCGCTGAGCTTGGGGTAAGCAGGCGGCGTTGGGCTTTGGGAGGAGAGTGGCGTGTGGCGACATGAAGGAGGAGGCGGCATGAGGTAAGTTTTTTTTAATTCGTAAAGTAGATGGAGAAGAGATCGACTAGGTAAGTATGGTTAGGAGAGATGTCATATCGATACCTCACCGACGCCGTTGTGTAGGGGTCGGCAGGATATTGTTAATTTCACATAGGTAGACACTTGTAGAGGCTTTACCAACGTGCCGTCGGCACCTTATTTTTCGGTGTCGGAATGACATTGGTAATGCCAGGTAGATAGACAATGTATTTTCTAGTAGTGAATTAATCAACTTCTAATCTGAAATTGATAAATCGTTTTTACTTATGTTGTTAATCTCATTTTTTTCTACCAATAATGGTTAGTAGGACCGAAGATGACTATAGGTAGTATATTTCATTCTATTTTTACTCAATTATGTTTAACCATTCACATTAGGAGGATAATTTAGTACTTTGTGAACCATATTACTTTAGTGCCGAATTTTAAAATTTAATTTATATGTTTAATCTGAAGCCAAAAACATTATTAAATATGGATGAGTACAATCTTCTGTTAATTTAATTGATGATGTACAAAAAACCCAGTTCTTTAAAGGAAGTATTATAATGTAATATACAGTAGACAATTCCCGGGGCCTCCAATCTCCCTCGAAATTGGATGATCTGGACGATGAAATTATATTTTTGCAATTTTTGTCTTAGATTTTATTAACAATTTCCCGTACAGGCAAAGCATGTACAAACACTAAGAGCATCTACAACAGCGATAGATTCAAACGTAATATGAGGGGGGCTCAATTTCTCACTCCAACAGAGACGATTCACTTGAATATCAAGAAAATTATTCAGCGGCAAATTCAGTATTTTGAATTAATTATGGACGGTCCGAAGCGTTCATTAAATAAACGTTCAGAATTAGATGTCAATTAAATAGACATCCAAGGCATCACATTTCACTGTGTCTAGAAGAACAAAATGATTTAGGGTGGTGATAACAGCACCAGAGGGACTACCGCACCCTACCGCTGTCGATGGTTAACCGCCGACCAAACACATATGATCGGTGGTTGTTTGTCGGCCACTGTTTATGGCCAAACATGATAGCTGAGCACAAATCAAGCAAGATTTAATATATTAAATACTTGATTAGTTGTTCTGCAACACCGACCAAACACACCGATCGCGGTCGATGGCCGAACATGATAGCTCGAGCACAAATCGAACATGATCGCGGTCAATGACCAAAAACGCCAACAGACGTCCTTCTGTTGAGCGAAACCCTAAATCCAAGGGGTCAGGTTTTCAGTGCGGTTGGAGAATTCGGCAAACGTGGTCAATCAAAATTTAAAGAGTTTAAAAGGGATACCCCTAAATTAGAATTAAAACGATGAAATCGGCAAACGTGGTCGATCAACGGTTTAAATTCTCTTATTTCCGGTCGTTAATTATCTTATTTTGCTATCGAATATTCACAGAATTGTTTGTTTATTTGGTATTTGATTAGCAGTAGTTTCCTTTTTTAATTAGAAGTATGGAAATCATTGTGCTGTAAACAAGGCTTGTTTTATGACGCGAGGTATCCATGAAATTCTGGAATGGCGTTCATGCCATGTGATCTGATCTGTAGACAGGAGCGTAGAAGTCGGTGGTGTTCTAAAGTAAGATTAAGAACCAAAGGTCATGGAAGTTTTCTGGTGGCTTTGATATTATAGGGAGGTACAGAGACGATGTGTCTCTTAGGAGATGTTTAAGTCTATTGTCTACTGAATCTATTGCAAGGTCTTCTCCTTTCCTATATTTTTATTCAAATGTTTCTTTTGATATATATATATATATATATATATATATATATATATATATATATATATATATTTAACCCTAGTTTTTGTTTATCCAAAATAACGTAACTTTTTGACACAAATTGTTTATGTTGTAGTTCATTGATGTGATTTTTGTCATTGTTAAGAAGTCTGAGAGTACAAACAGGTTCACTTCAGTTACCATATCACATTAAAATTCAACACTTTTTCGGCCACCACAATATACAAAGGTTTGTTATGTCCATTCCTGTCTTCGCTGTTATCTTGTGTTTGTGTTGACATTGCAACATAGTTCATTGATCTAGTACAGTTTGCTACATCAGCTTTCCCCTTTTTTTGTTGGTCTTAAGTTTCCTTTTTTCAATGTGCTGCAACAAAGTAAAGCTATCAGAATTAGTTTAATAAAATTAATATAAGTGCCATGATTTGTGTGTTTTACTGACGTCCTAATTGATTCATGCTTAAAAGGTGTGTGCACGTGCCCTCAGGCATCATCATGATGCTTTTGTCTATGTGTAGATACACATACATATATTGAGCTGTTATATATTTCTTTTTGCAGGCTTGAGCTTACCATACTACAAAAGAAACAGGGTTCACAATATTTTAGATCTTCTGTTTGGAGCGTTAGAGCTTGTAGACATGACAGATCTAAATATATAAAGCACGTTGGTTTTAAAGCACTGCTCCGAGGCCTTTTTGCTGGTTTAGGTGGCATGGTCGTGGATAGGGTGGTAATGGGTGGTGTTGATTATCTAACAGTGAACTTAAGGAAAGGAAACACTAGACAGAAGAAGAAAAAATGCAAAAAACAATGAAGAAAATGTAGAATAAAGATTACTTCCTTTTGCTCATTCATAAAAACTTACACAAGAGATATATGGGTGCATATAGGCTACTATATCATTCTAAAAGAAGATGACAGCTAACAGATTCTCTTTTGGACGACTAGTATAATTAGTATTCATTCAGCCGCTAATATTGCCAAAAGAATTAACGACCAGGTGAGGACCACTTAATTGTTCATTAACAAATTCATGTGCATTGGTTCTCACAATTTTTTTTCATCAGGCTAGATGGTATTTTTGCTGGAGCTACTTCCATATCTATTGTGCATGGATATTTCAGCTGTGCATGTTGTGCACCATGCACAAACATGCACAGGGCTTTTTGTGCAGCTGCTTTCTCCATTGTCTTAGCAGCTTCAAGCTGATGTGTGGCAAGTTGAATCTTACGCCTCTGTTCATCTCTCGAGCCTGTTGATGGTAGATGTTGATTTGGTGTGTGACACTGGTCAAATTGGGTTTGAAGCAAATTTTCATCACTTAATTTCATTTGTTCTTTGTTATTTTATGTTGAGTTTGTTTGCATCAACCCAATATAAGAAGAATTTGTTTACTATCTAAATTTTTGGCTTGGTTTTATAATGTTTATTCCATTTAGAATTTTAATAAACATAGAAACATACTAATACTTCTTGGTAGTATAGAACACTTAAGCTGTTTATGCTCACTGCTTAATAAACATGGAAGTTTATGCTTAGGTATTTTTATAATATTCATTCCATTAAGAATTTCAACAGAAGTAAAAAATAACTACATAATACTTCTTAGTTAAATGAGAACTTATCGCAGTAAGTGTCGGATGATTGCATTTAGCACTAAACACGTAAATGCTAAAGACCTTGCCACTATATTGATTGTTTCATATGAATGGTTTAAAATTGAAGATATGCACATCCACACTCAAAAGACGTTACCCTTAGGTTGATGGTTCTTTTAGTTTTTTAATTATTATTAATTTTTTTAATAGTAAATATGTAGTGTGGTTAATACCATTATATGTTTATTAGCATGTTAATGCGAAATTGTGAACTTCCAATTGTAGTGCAATTACATAACGTAGCAAACCAAAAGAAATACTACTTATTTGTCTGAATTAGTTCTGTTGATTATATATTTATGCAGTTTCTGAAAGCACCAATACATTGTATTTCCGATCGAAGCATATACAATTTTGATAATACATTTGAACTGCTAAAGAAAGCCATAAAAATTTGAAATAGCAATTACTATCTTTCCGTTTATGAGTGCATGAAATTGGAACAATCGATTTTTAATACCATCACGTGGTTCTTCCAATTAACCGGTTGGTTGTAAAGGACTTTTGGTTGGACCCTAATTTCCACTGTTTTTTCTGTAAAAATACATGGCTAACCTAAACCTTGACCGGGACGTTGGCTTATCTTAAACACTATGATGATGCCTTTAGTTGACCAAGCAAATATTTGATGTTATAAGACGTTATGTCCAACATGATCACCGAATTGTTGTATATTTTGCTACAAATATTTTAACATTATATGAATGATTGTATCACAATATTACTAAAAGAACAATGCAAACATAGACAAGAAACAATATGTTGCTTATTTAGATAGACATAACAATAGGTAAATACGACTAAAGAAATCCATATGCACTCTAGTTCAAGTCGGCCCAAAATTTAGCTTGAAGTTCCTCAACAATCTTTTTGTCCAATTGAAATGCCTTGGCAAGTACATTTGCATCGATTGGTGGGTCAGATCCGAACACAGCATTAGCAATAGTAATAGTACCCGGATTCTGGCTTCCAAGTCCTGCAAATGCAACCGCCAGCGAATGCCCAGGGTTGAATTGAAAATGGATCAGTCCTTGCGGGAACACAAACACATCACCCTTTTGAAGAACCTATTATCAAATTAATGTGCATCAATATTTAATCCAGTTTTTATTTTCATGAATGATCATAGTACAAATGCAAGTAATGAATTACCTTGGTGAAGAGTTTGTTATCAGGATTAGAAGTGACAAATCCAACATAGAGAGTTCCTTCAACCACAGTTAGGATCTCACTTGCACGAGGATGAGTGTGTGGTGGGTTGAGCCCATAAGGTGCATAGTCTATTCTTGCCAGAGAAATGCCAAGAGTGTTCAGACCAAGGATTCTATCTACGTTAACAAGTGTAACGTTTGATCCCACGTTATTGTATGTATTTCCAGGCTTGTTGAGCCCTGTAAAGAAGAAGTCGTCTGCTACTGCCATCTTTGGGTCTTTGCATATTAGCCCGTTCACAAATACTGCAATAAAGGGTACGAGTTTTCTTTTTATGTATAATTCATCATCAACACAGGTAGATATATAAACAAATATAAAATAGTACCGTCCGGCTTTTTGATGCCAACACAGAAGTCCTGCAAAGGACTAGGATCAGCAGCAAATGCCACAGAAGCAACAGTTACAAGGAGAGCTAGAATAACAATATAAGAAGTCATTTGAATTGAAACTTGGAACTGTAGGTTAGGAAACGTTTTGAATGATTTGGATTTGAACACGACTTACAAGGCTATTTATAATGTTTGTGATCAGATGTTATGCAGTAATACATGTATGTTTTTGAATTGATCAAAGTTAAATAACATCAACATGCTAAATATTCAAAAGCTAGTCAAGGTAAGTAGGTAGGTCTATTTATCTTTCTAATTGTACTTGAATTTTTGTTTATCTTCCTTTGTGACAGAAGAGAGACAATATCATTGTTGAATTAGCTCGAAGGACATATAATCATATAGTAGTTGGAAGTTCTTAAAGAAAGCAAATTAAAACATCGGTAATGTGGATTAAATATAGTGTGTGAGGTTAAAGATTGTCATTTTTTATAGATCTTTTATTGTATTTTGAACTTAGTAGTTAAGGACCAAGATATGTAGGTTGTGTATCTTAATGTGAACAAGGCATGATCACACCTTTAGATTATTTAAAAGAAAACTACTTAACCTGTAACAGATGATAACCTTTTCCACTATTTTTATCAAAGTTTGTAATTTATTGTACATTGTGTAGAAAGAAAAGTCTGACAAAAAATGTAGTGTAATTGGAGTCTGGCAAATGCAGTGTATTTACAGATAACTTTGTACAATTGCAGGCGGACATGTAGAGAAAAGCAAGATAAAAGTGAAGCAATGTATTCTAATAAAATTTCCTAGATGTAGAGGCAATGGCCAAGAGAGAGGTTCTCATGAGAGCGGTCGGTTTTTAAAATTCAATCTTCTCCCTAAATGATTTTTTGATCATAATTAAAAAAAAAAAATCATACGTTACAAATACATCATATCGCTACTTGCTATTACATAGCATATGCATTTATAAATAAGCATAGCTACAATTGACTCTGTTTGTCAATGTCCAATCGCAATGGTTACCTAATTATAACTCACTGTAAATAATTTACGATCTATAATATTATACCCATATTTGATAGTATATATAAAACAGTATAATGCAGAACAGTAAAGATATACTAATAGTATTATATCCAATTGTACATGCTGCTGCATTATTTCAAGAAAAGTTTTATAAACCTGTTTTTGTTCACATAGTAATAAAAAGTACCTCTTAAGCATAAGTTGTGTTGGTTGCTATAGTGATTTTACATATAGTATTATCAATTATTTTTTAAAGGTATGGGTCGATTTTGTTTGAAAACGAGTTTTGTGTTTTACTTTTTCAGTATTTATTTCGAAAGGCATGGGAATGAATGAGAAACTGGAAAATCATAATCATTACGCCAAAATGGAGAATGAGAAGAGAGATGATAGTTAATGAAATGGTAAGTTAAGTAATAAGAAAAAGCTGGATATTCTAATCCAATCAAGGTTAGGTAATTCTATTTACCTTTCCAATATAGATTAATTAAATATTTCTTCTTTAGGAATAATGAGAGACAATTTCTACATTGAATTAGTCATAGCACACAATGTCATCCAGCAGTAGGAAGTTGTTGAAGGGAAAATAAAAATATTGGCAAGATAGATTATAGGAAGTTGTTGAAGGGAAAATAAAAATATTGGCAATGTAGATTAAGTATTGCATGTAAGGTTCAGGGTTATCTATTTTTCTTATCTTATCTTTTTTTCTTTTTACACATCTTTTTCGTATTTTAAATTTATTTGACCAAAATATATAAGTTGCATATATCTAATTAATGTAAACACGACCTGATCACGCTTTCAGATTATTTTCAAGGAAAACTACTTACCCTGGGATAGATCATAACCTTTTCCGCTATTTTAAACGAATTTTGTAATTTATTTTACAACAGTTGAAAGAAAAAATCTAACAAACATTAACCTAATTGGATTGTGGAAAAAGCATCTATATGGATAACATGCATATACTATATAAAACTGCAGTGCAATTTGAAATAATCAAAGGTAAAGACCAGTTCAGTATAAACTGAATATAATATTTAAAGTTACTCTGGCTCTATGCCTCTATATATATATATATATATATATATATATATATATATATATATATATATATATATATATATATATATATATATATATATATATATATGGTGCAAAACAAGGACATCTCCAAGCCTTCTTCATATTCAAGTTATTTGTATCTAAAAGAAACCTTAGGTTGTAATGGAAATAAACTTGGTAATTGTGTTCCTTGTAGCATTGACTTCATCATTTCAAGTGTTTGCTTCAGATCCCAGTCAACTCCAGGACTTCTGCGTTGCTCAGAAGTTACCCAACAGTAATTTCACTACACATCTTGATTCCCATTTTAATTTTAAGTTTTTACCGAAGTTTTGTTTGCAAAATAGGTTTTGTTAATTTACTTCTTTTTTTATACATGTAATCACGATGGGTGTAAAATGCAGTATTTGTGAATGGATTTTTCTGCAAGGATCCAAAGCAAGCAAAAGCAGAAGATTTCTTCTTCTCGGGACTGGACAAGCCAGGGAACACGGAAAATCAAGTCGGGTCGAACGTGACTGCAGTGAACGTGATGCAAATTCCAGGGCTGAACACGTTAGGCGTCTCCTTAGTGCGCATAGACTATGCACCGTACGGGCTCAACGCACCTCACACCCATCCAAGAGCCACTGAGATCTTAACAGTGCTAGAAGGGCAGCTGTACGTTGGATTTGTTACATCAAACCCTGACAACAAATTGTTCACTAAGCCACTGAGATCTTAACAGTGCTAGAAGGGAGACGTGTTTGTATTTCCAGAAGGACTTATTCATTTTCAGTTTAATGTTGGGCATGCAGATGCTGTTGCCATAGCGGCACTTAGTAGCCAGAATCCTGGAGTTATCACTATTGCAAATGCTGTGTTTGGAGCTAAACCTCCCATTTCTGACGATGTTTTGGCAAAGGCGTTTCAGATTGATAAGAAATTAGTTGATTGGCTCCAGGCTCAGTTCTGGGTTGACAGCAACTAGAACTTTTCTTACCATACAAAGAGTGCCTATTGGCCTTGTTACCTTTACCTACTCTATGTATTCTTGTCTGAATAAGCAATGATTTTTTTTGCATTTATGTGCCTTCTCCACTGCAATACGATACTTGGCATGGTAATCTTTTTTTTATCTACTCAAGTTATTGATATTGGTGTGAAAACACTTTCATCCCTATTCTAATGAAATATTGATGATATACCTGTACCAATTCTAATGAATAGATGTTAATACTAATCGCAAGGTTTCCCAAAGAAGATGTGTATATGTAAATGCGTTTACTAACCCGTAGCAGTAACGGATTCATTTTATTACAACAGGTGTTGTCAATGATAAAGTTAAATGTGTGCTTTAATCACAATTATGTAATTTGATTATTTCATTTAGCTCTTATAACAAATTATATTCTAAATAAAAGCAAATTTTTTGTTTTTATTTTTTATTGTATGGACTGTTGTTGAGTGCCTATTGGCCTTGTTACCTGCGCCTACTCTACATGTATTCTTGTCTGAATAAGCCATGATTTTTTTTTTTTTTTTTTTTTTTTTTGCATTTATGTGCCTTCTCATAGCTCTTGATATAGATATATGAAAGCATACCCTTATGCTTGTCATTCGCATAGCTCCACATGCTATCTCATAGCTGCTATTCAATCTACTCATTTAACAATATCCAAGATTATAAGAAACATTGCAAATAAACTCGGGTCAGACAAAAAGTCTAATATGAGCGATCTGCTATCTCAAAACAGATATAAATAAAGACTGTACGTAATAAAAGGACCATAATAAAAGCAAAATCATACCTGAGTTGTCTCTGTATTCAAACAGTTAGCACAAATAATCGGTATATGCTAATTAAACTGACATCATAGGATTGTACTACAATTCAAAACACAACATAGGGTGTCTAGATATCTAACATCGACAATACCTATGTTGTGTGATCTCCATAACAAACACAACAAACATACCAACCTTTAAACAATCTCACATCGCTCAATCAAATGCCATTGGATACACGATATCTCAAATGAACATATCGACCATCAGTGACCATTCAAAATCTCGGTTTCCTATGTGCTTGAGTCCATACTACCTAGATCGCTAGGATACTAGACTCCCACAACAATAAGTCGAGGATACACATATCACATATTAACAATCTTGGATCACATATCAAGGATCTAAATGGACTCTCCATATATCCCCTCTTTACGAGTACACATCAAAACCTTCAAGTTATCGACAATCCCTTTACACACTTCACGATAATATAATACATCATTCGTTCCACTACACAAGTTCACATCGTCAAACTTACCTTCTCAGACCATTATTATATGCCATGAACACTTCTCCTTGAAGTGTTCGACCAGCTTCACTCACGTCGTCGAGTTATAGAGGCTTCATCATCCCGTCGGTTTCCTCTAAAAATCTCAGGTCGGTGCCATGCCAACCCCTAAGTCAGTCCATGCCATGCTCGGATTAATGCTCGTGCCAACGTTGTGTTATGGTCGGTGTTTTCTCAAAGCTCTCGGTCCAAGATCCAACTCCTAAGCCAATTTGGTACTGGACCAAAGTTACTTAAGTGCTAGAAGGGAGCAAAGCTCGTGTAGGTGCCAGACCATTTTCCATGTCTATCGATGAGTAACAAACCTAAGAACCAAATCTAAAATTTCCCCTCCTTTTCCCCATGTGCCCTTGCGTCCTCCCCGAAGTCATTCCTGCATTTCCCCCCAATTAGAATGAGTAACCAATGTGTCGAACAATCACAACCTGCGTGCAACACTAATGTAACGATACGACTCCACACATCTTTGAGCTAATTCATCAAGCTCACTCTACGTTTACCGATCTCCTATCCTTTCTATATCGAATAAGAGAGTACAATCACAACCACTCCTTCTACATGGAAAATCTTGACTATAGGATCGGTTACAACCTCATATTTGCTTTGATGAATGTTTTCAACTAGTCAAACATACAAAAACCAAATTCAAGCAAAAGAACATACATCATATTGTAGTAATTCATATTAAAAAACATTCATAACCTAGTCTAACATTCATATGAACAATTATACATCAAAGCAACATGGTTAAACCACTTTAAGTCAATTTAAATTCATTTTTTTTTACCTTAGGTTCAAAATTGAAATAGCATTAAATCATATTTTATCTTTAAAAAGTATCCAAGACATGTCAAATCATATAGAATCATATATAGTAGGCTTAGAGATGATAAATCACTCACCAAGCATCCAAAAATGGATCAGAATCATGCAAAGCGAGGTGAATACGAGATTAGTCGACAGCAAAGACCTGAAATTTCTTCTCTAAAAATGTTAACTTGAAAGTCTCTTGCTAGTATATCCCTGAATTTTCAATTTGGATTGATTAGTAAGGATTTAGGCTTAATTTGGGGAAGTTGAAAAATTATTTGGAGGCTGATAGAGTAGCTGGTAGTAGCACAAATCCCAAAATTATATCATAGGCCTAAGTACGGGCTTGTGTTAATAATTACCAAAAGCTATCTAAAAAGTAACTTCAAACAACCATATCTCCCAGTCTTGTGATCACTCTATGGAACATGAAATCGTCAAATCTTTTGTAACAACCTACCTCTATGCCCATATTACCAAAGAGTATTATTAGACAATACTGTTTAATAATACAAAGCATAAGGCTATAATGAGCTTACACATGTGAATATTCCTTAAGGCTAACACCGATACATATCTCAAACCATTCTATAATTTGTTGTAACTTACCTGGATTTTTTAAAATAATTTTTATACCCAAAAATCGATTTTTGTTTAATTAAACTGAATAAACTTCCTCTATTTTATTTTAGTGCAAGTGAACTCTTTTTCCAAAATAAATTCACTTTTGGAAAACGTCTTGTTTCTACCTTCAAATAATTTTCTTAAAATATTTTTTTATGAAAATAAACATTGCTGGAACCTGTAGCCAACGCTCCAAGTTCATTGAGCGGTCAGCCACTCATCAAATGCATTGTCGACCGCTTTTTGACAACCTTGGGGCGTTAGCTCCAGGTTGTGTCCCTAATGCACATCGTCGGCCACCATTCTCTCTCGTATGTGCAGCCATTCTTTCTACACCCATACATCACCTAATTTACACAAAATTCAAGCATGGACAACGTCAAACAAGTGCATTCTAGGGTTTTTGTTGTTTACATTTTTGAGTTCATTTCAACTTACAGTAAACGGAGCAAGCAATAATTCATGCACAAAGATAGTTCAAGCTCAAACAAGAATATACATGGAACACACATTGTATATAGACACAGATTTAAGGGTCGAATATCACTCACCTCAAGTAGGAAGTAGATTCCTTGCACTAGAAAGCTTGAACTCCTTCTCTTCTCCACTTGTTGTAAAATCAAATGTACATCTTAAGAAAAATTTCAACATCTCTAGTGGTGTAGTTGGGTGTTGAGAAGGATATACTTTGATTTTGAGATTTTATAAAATTTATTTCTATTTTATTTTGATTTTTAAAGTTTAAACTAGGTTTTAGTTAGCTGGTTTCGAAATTTTTGGAAGCTGCTGAATAATGCAAACTGTATACAGGATGAAAATTTGTATGCTAATGAGAAGGTTCTAGGCCACTCAAGAATGGTAAGAAGATTTTTTTTAAAGTGTTTTAACGTGCTAAATGCCACGTTTTTATCCTTTTATTCATTTATTTCCCCTTATTTTCTTTTCAACTTTATTTTTCTTCTTATTCAAATTAGCTCAAATCTTCAAATAAAATCATATTTGTTTTCTATAAGTGTTTAAGCTTCATTCCACAATTTTTATAATAATTGTTTTCCATAATTTAACCCATTTGAATAATTATTTTCATACTTACATTTTGAAGCCCTTTCAGAAAAATAAATTTATAAACTCTGTAACGACCCGCCTTTTTGGACAGTTTAAACCGACGATCAAATACACATGTCGATTCCAAACCATTCAAAAGGGCAGATGGTTATTGGGTAAATAAGAAAAGAAAAGGAAAAGAAATAAAGGAAATGAAACAACACAGAATCTCGCAGCGGAACGATAAAATATAATAGTCAAATAAACAGTTCATGAAGCTGTCTACTATACTTTGACAATTATTTATACAACATTTATCAGAGTTATACATATACAACAGAACAATTAAAATAATGCAGCAGATAACATGATGCAAGGGTAATAATAGTAATAGTATACCAAATCTTCGTCTTCATCCTCCAGAATAGACCTTCAAAAATCTGAAAACTCAGGACTGACCCGAGCGTAATCAAAAGACAAAATACTCGAGTCAGGACTAAATACCCTTATGAAAGTTAAATCAATCGTAAATAAATATGAGTGTAACGGCGTCGAAGATGTTTACGGGGTTTGACATCTCCTATCCAGTGTCAACGTGCGTGCAATAACTTAAGAGATGTTACGGGATTTTCCATCTCTCAAGGATCCGTTAAACTATCTACTATGTAGTAATATACGCTAAGTAGATAGTGCCTATCAGTAATATAAAGTATCAAAATAGCGTTAAGGCGTTACCATAATCCCCCTTAACACATTTTATATTCCCAAAAGCATATACAAGACCGTAGTTTCCCCAAAACCGGAAGTCACCAGAGGGCAATCCATATACTCAAGGTACAAATTAAAACGTAGTGGTCGCGAATAGGATAATCAGTATGACAAGGTACATGAGGCGATACCAAATAGGATACTAGTAGTTGCGTGATCCGGACTGATGTTGGGCATAGCCAGCAGCCACCCCAACACCGCGAAACAACACTCCGAAATCAAGGGGTGCACCCAAATCGCATCACAAATGTAATAGAAATGGTATCGAAGAAGTGTGTCCGCTAGAGGTGGCGAACCTCAATGGCCCGACGCGGCTCCTGTTTTAGTCATGTCAGGGGTCATCCAATATCGTTCTCTTTCTTCAGTCAACGCGTTCACTAAACCATCCACTTCATTCTGGGTCAACACTCCGCGTATAATAGTTATTAAAGTGGTTTTCGGTATCGACAGAGAGTATGTCCATATCCGATCCCGGTCTCTTTAATAACTACGTATTATTACACCGTTGGCTCTTTTACATTTCAAATCGATTCATAATTGATATCAAAATATCATATTCGCTTCAAAATCAAATCCATCTCAAATATCGTCATAGCCATTCAAAACATAAGGTTCCGTTTCAAAATCATTTCGCATCAATATCTCATTTCGTTTCCAAAATCATTTCGAATTTTAATTTAGGTTGCAACTTCATTTAATCCAATTCGTATTCAAATTCAAGATTTACACATAACATTTCACCTTATTAACCAGTTTGAAATTTTAGAAAATAGTTTGAGTAGTTTAAAATAGTTTTAAATAATTGAAATCGTTAAAATACTTTAAAATCTTAAAATGGATTTGAAATAGATAAATTTAGTTTAAATAATTTAAATTGGGTTAAGTAGATTTAAAATAGATTAAAATAGTTTAAGTATTCAAAATGGTTTATATAACAGAGTAATTTGGAAAACAAAATAAAACAGCTTCAAAATCAATCCATTTCAATTATGACTTCCCAATTCAAATCAATTTCAATTTCCATTTTACCGATTCAATTTCGATTTTTAATTCAAATCAATGCCAACTTTGACTTCAAATTAATTCGATTTCACATTCACCTTCAACTTATTCAATTTCAATATATATCGATTTTTAGCTTGATTTTTCAAAATATCAATTTTAACACTTAACAAAATTATCCTTCAATATTCAAATTTAAATCCCAATTACAAACATGATTCAATTTCAAGCTCAATTTCAAATGTCATTTTATATCGCTTTTACTTAATAATATTCACAGCTCGATTTAAGGTTCAATCCTTTAAACGAATAAATTTTCGAACTTCAATCATAACCAATTTTTAAATTTCAAAGTCTCAACTTAAATATTTAACAAAATTCCTTTAACCAAATTTTATTTCAATATTCCAAACTCAATTTTTCGATGAATTCAATTTCTATAAATCGATTTCTATTTATAACTTTAAATCAAACATTTAAATAAATTTCAAATCGACGATTTCAAAAATTATTAATTTAGCCAATTCGGTGTCCGTATATAATTTTCTATCCTATGGCCAAGTAATTATTTATTTCAATTAAATGTCAGGGATGAGTATATATTACTTAAATTAAATCACAGTATCATATGTATGCATAACAGGATCTATATAAGCAAATAAACATCCAAACATTCAATTATCAACCAATAGCATCCATCAAAAACATCATCCAATAAACAATACAATTCATGGCAGTTTCATGGTTATCAATGTCAGGTAATTTATTCGCAATTCAATTTTAAATTCAATTTAATTGTCAATTTAATTTTTCAACGGTTAATTCAAAAACAAGCTATATGACAATTAAATTTATATCAAACAACGACAAATAAAATTTATAACACTTTATAATATCAAATTTAACTAGCATAAAGATATTTAGTACGGTGTGAGCGTTATAAAACACTCACCTTGATTTTCCGATTTTAAATCAAATCGAACGACGTTCGATTTAATCCAAAATTTTCTCTAGCTCCAAATGATTCCAATCCAGCTCCATAGCGTAGTGCTCGACAAAACGATTCCAACGCAAAAAGTTTCGTCGAATTCCAACCTCGTACGAACAAGTTATGACATTTATAAGTTAATACAAATTTTTTATATAAATCAATTTCAACTTTATCTTAATATAAACCTAAATACCATCCTCACCGCTGATTCCCCCAGGCTAATCCAGGTCGTTGCCCCTCTCTCCCTCACGTTCGTTCCACGCCAGGAATCCACGCACGCACATAAACCCAAAGGCCGGCCCTATGCCCTAAATCACGCACCACCCACGAGCACCTCCACGCAGATCAGGCACCACCATTAGAAGCGCCATCACCTCCTCTATGCTCGGCTGCAAAGCCAAGTAGCTCGGCCCTCCCTACTGCACGCGGTACGAGGCCGAACGGCCAAGGTTCCAGCCCCAATTGCCGTAGAATCGTTCGCCCAAACTCGATCTCCACCGTTGAACTCGTAGAACTCAATACGCTCTTCAATGTTGCAGTTGGAAATTTGTTGAATCGCTTTACGGATTTTAAGAAACTAAGGGGAGAAGATCTGACAATTTCGGCCATTGATCCATGGAGTGGCGGCCACGAACCCTAAACCCCCTTTTTTTTTTAGAATAAAAGGCTATTTATAGGAAACGACGAACACTATTTCAACCCGGGTTTTCCGAGCTCCGATTTACGCGCGGTAACCGGCGTCCCTAGGGTTTATCCCGCATTCCGGACACAACGGAACAGGTTTCGAAAGCTAATTCGATCATATGTGAGAGTTACAGCGATAAACGATCAATTTAAATTAAATCGATTTAAACTAATTTCTGCGCGTTTTAGCTCGCCCCGGACAAACGATAAGCCCGATTGACTTGAAATTTGAAACCTTACAATAATATCACATTACGGATCCGATGAAACTAGTTTCGTCGAAATTCGAGACCGTTTGAAAAATGACTATTTTTAACTCGCCAAATTAATATTAAAATAATTTCAACGCGTTTCGAGCTGCCACGGTCAAACGACAACTTTGATTGCTACGAAAATTGAAATCCGATAATAACTAACTATTACAGATCCAATGAAACTAGTTTCGTCCAATTCTGAGACTGTTCGAAAATTGGCTATTTTTCAGTCGATAATTAAATATTAAAATATTCAATTTTCACAAATTTACTTTTAATTCGACTTTAAAAGTTCTACAACATCGTTCTAACTTTAATATGATAAAATAGAATTTTACAAATCATTTTTACTCATATTAAACCCGTTATTCAATTATCCAATAAATTTCAAATTTAAAATATTATTAACTCTTATTATAATCCCGATATAGCCTACATTCACTTTGAAAACCAATTTGAATCATATTAAACCGAATTCCAATTATTCACTCTATTTTCATATATTAAATTTCAATATCAAATTAATCACATCAAATTCGAAATTTAATTATTCAAACATTTGTAATATTAAATTTAACAAATTTGATTATTCTTAAATCACTATCCTTTGAAATATTCAAACGAACATATAAAATTTAACCTTTGAAACGAATTAAAATTATAGAACAACCATTCCCATTACACGGTTATTCAATTCCCATTATTAAATTATTCAACAAGTTCCAAATATTAAATTTAAACAATTTCGCTTATCCAATAATTCATTATCTTTCAAAATATTGAAATTGAACTTATAAGATTCAACTTTTAAAAACATTTCACAATTTAGAACACTATTTTCATTTTACAGTTATTCAATTATTCAATAAGTTTTAAATATTTAATTTAAACAATTTACCTATTCAATATTCAATATTTGATTTCAAATAGATTTTACTTATCAATCAACTACTCTCTTATACCAAATGAATCCAACATTTATTACCCTATTCAACTATCGATTGCAAAGGAATTCACTAAGTAGCATTCATTTTCATTACTTGGATAATTCTTGTCGCAATTCATTCCAGTTATTATTATTCCAAACGAATTTACAAATTTTTTTCTAACCTTAAATCACAAAATCTTATTAAATTAGCTATTTTAATTACCGAAAATTTACAGGTCGTTACACTCTCCCCCACTCAAAACTTTTCGTCCCCGAAAAGGAAAAAGAAGAGAAAAGGAACTAAGTATAGAATTCGACATTAGATATATTTTATTCAAAGTTACCAACTTATAAAACCATGAAATTCCATTTGCAAAGTCATTACTACTCTTTTACTAAGTCATTCCAAACGGCTTTCTAACTTTAAAAGTTAGTTACCAAAACAAGTTATAAAAAATTTTAAAACTTGAAAATTTTTCTAACACCCGGATTTTACGGAAAATTTCGACAGAATCTCCTTTGCGCGGCTCGATCGGTACAACCACAAAACGCCTCTACGGTCCCCAAACCAACAAAAGAAAATCCAAAAGCCAAGTGGCTCATCAAAAATCACCAAATCCAATGATAAAATAAACATGTACCTTATATTTTTATTAGCGAGCATATACGAATAATATAGCGCGAAAGCGAGCTCCAAATGCGAAGCAAGCGCAATCCGCACTACTAAACACTCAACAAACAATGAGAATCATGCATATATGAAAATAATATCAATATACACAATATAGCAACATAACAACTACATGTGCCAACATAGCAAATGCAACAAAACAACAAATGCAACCATCAATCAACTATCATCCAACGAATCTATAACCAATCAATATAAAGTCACTTCTCATCAATATTTATTCACTTGGTTTTCAATTTTAATCACAGTTGATTCATAACGTTGGATTTTACTAACATTCATTCTCAATTCAATTAGTTAACATTCACTAATTTATATTTACATTAGTTCACTTCAAATTTGAATCCAACTAATTTCTATTTAAATTCATTTAACTTCCAATTTGATTTCAATGATTTATAGCTTTAAATTTTCACTTAATGAATTATATACAATCAACTAACAATCATATAACAATCAAATCATACCCAACATAACCAAGTTATTAATTTTACATTCCATTTGGTTTATCTCTTTTATATATATGTGTATCCTGTTATATAATTTTAAAATAATCATTTTTTTATTTGGCATCTTAAATTTCCAATATTAACTTTAATTAAGTCCGTAAGCCATACATATATCATCCGTGAGCAATATCAATCTAATCGCTTATTCGATCACACAATTTCACTTCCAACTAGTATCGTTCGCACGACTCTCTAGTGCGGACTCAGATTTGGTTCCTTGATTGGAAACTGTTACTCTCCTTGCATAGCCATATACTATGATAGAGAATTCCAGAATCAAATTAAAAATCCATATCTAGGGTTCGCCGTCGAAAATCGAGTGAAAATCCTAACTTGGATCGATATAAATCATCTCGAAATTTTGTGCTCGAATTTGGATCAAATCGTTATGCAAATAAAATAATATACGTACAATCTCACGCATTACCTTCCAATGGGTTTCTATCCAATTTATCTATACTAAATTATTTTATTGACTTTTATATATATATATTTTCACTTAATTACTCACAATCCATTATTCAGTAAGTATATTCATTTCTTTACACCATATTCTTTATCATTATCTTTTCTTAAACATCATATCAAAGAATTTGTTTACTCAAGTTCATTTTAAACATTCTATATAATTTAATTAAATTCAATTTCATTTTCCAATTGATTCTTAGCTATAAGAAATTCCTTTGTTTACATTTATTGCATTTTCATAATTTCAGTTAATAACGAATTCATTTGTGGAACATTTTATTAATCAACACTTTAGTTTATAGTCATTCCATAAAAGTCTAACTTCTCATATATATGACCTTTCTTAGTTTACAGATATCTTAAAGGTTACAAATTCAATTATTTTACAATCCCTTTGCAATTTATGTTTATTTTTCTATAACCAATTTACAAAGATATAATACGATTCATTTCTTAAGTTCACTTACTTGTTCCATTTATCCCTTCATCATTTCATGCTATATTTTAAGTATATAACATTTTTTTCACAACCAAAATTTTCATTTATATACATTTTAATTCATTTTGAGTTTTCCTTACTTGTATACTTCAATTTCTTTCAGGTTCTGTTTATTTGTACAACATCTCATTACATATCCAAAACATCATTTTAACTTTTTAGTATTTGGTAAGTCTTGTTATATGTTATCAGAAAGCAAATTTGGTATTATACAAATTTATAGAATTTCATTTTACTTAATGTTCACAAACTTAATTAGTTTAAATCCTCTTATTTTATAAATTTTGGTTATTCACATTTCATTCAAATAATTTGAAAATTTCTAATTAACATAACTTAGAATTTTAAATGCCCGGTTCTTTCAAATCGTTTGAAATAAACATATATACTTATATTTGGTATTTTTTATATATCAAATCATACATTTGGAGTTTAAACCAAAACCCATTTACCCAAAATAATTTCGAAGAAAAAACAAAGCTTCTTAGAAGTCTCCCCCACTTTGAAACTCGAGAATGAACGTCGATGATGCTACGCAGTCATCACCGAAATTATTTTCCAGCGACATAAGAGAGGAGTACTGAATTCATTCCTTCTTAAAATCCTTTCAAAATATTTCCACAAATAATTTCCAACTAATATTACTATATATTTCTTCAAAACTTTGAGAACCATTTTCCAAAAGCTCCGGGTCTTAAATTCAATATTTTCCAATTTAATCCTATTTTTAATTCATAAATCACCTTTATAAAATATTCTTATAGGATTTTCTTTCTTAAAACATCCCACAAGTGTTTTATCATTGTTCATTTTGTAATTCACCTTATTTATTTAAATTACAATATCCGATTAATGTTAATAGCCAATATTTCATTTCCAACAACCAAATAAGCTAGATTGATCACAATAAATTTTGAAATAAATTCTTTATATACAAAATATAATTAGGGAAAAATTATTCCATTTACCCAATTTCAAAACAATACTATGTCGAGTTGTTCTGTTTAAGTGTTTAGAGATCCCTGTCAATGACGTTAATTACTCGTATTGACCAGAATCCATAAGCCACTCAACAAATCAACCGACACAATATAAAACATTTTATATCACTAACAAATACGCTCTCTCATATACACTCAACTCATTCATATAGTTTACCTCTATTTCAATGAGTTATTCCCCACTAGAGCCAAGGTTTATCGCTAAACCCAAGCTCTGATACCAACTGTTACGACCTGCCTTTTTGAACAGTTTAAACCGACGATCAAATACACATGTCGATTCCAAACCATTCAAAAGGGCAGATGGTTATTGGGGTAAATAAGAAAAGAAAAGGAAAAGAAATAAAGGAAATGAAACAACACAGAATCTCGCAGCGGAACGATAAAATATAATAGTCAAATAAACAGTTCATGAAGCTGTCTACTATACTTTGACAATTATTTATACAACATTTATCAGAGTTATACATATACAACAGAATAATTAAAATAATGCAGCAGATAACATGATGCAAGGGTAATAATAGTAATAGTATACCAAATCTTCGTCTTCATCCTCCAGAATAGACCTTCAAAAATCTGAAAACTCAGGACTGACCCGAGCGTAATGAAAAGACAAAACACTCGAGTCAGGACTAAATACCCTTATGAAAGTTAAATCAATCGTAAATAAATATGAGTGTAACGGCGTCGAAGATGTTTACGGGGTTTGACATCTCCTATCCAGTGTCAACGTGCGTGCAATAACTTAAGAGATGTTACGGGATTTTCCATCTCTCAAGGATCCGTTAAACTATCTACTATGTAGTAATATACGCTAAGTAGATAATGCCTATCAGTAATATAAAGTATCAAAATAGCGTTAAGGCATTACCATAATTCCCCTTAACACATTTTATATTCCCAAAAGCATATACAAGACCGTAGTTTCCCCAAAACCGGAAGTCACCAGAGGGCAATCCATATACTCAAGGTACAAATCAAAACGTAGTGGTCGCGAATAGGATAATCAGTATGACAAGGTACATGAGGCGATACCAACTAGGATACTAGTAGTTGCGTGATCCAGACTGATGTTGGGCATAGCCAGCAGCCACCCCAACACCGCGAAACAACACTCCGAAATCAAGGGGTGCACCCAAATCGCATCACAAATGTAATAAAAATGGTATCAAAGAAGTGTGTCCGCTAGAGGTGGCAAACCTCAATGGCCCGGCACGGCTCCTGTTTTAGTCATGTCAGGGGTCATCCAATATCGTTCTCTTTCTTCAGTCAACGCGTTCACCAAACTATCCACTTCATTCTGGGTCAACACTCCGCGTATAATAGTTATTAAAGTGGTTTTCGGTATCGACAGAGAGTATGTCCATATCCGATCCCGGTCTCTTTAATAACTACGTATTATTACACCGTTGGCTCTTTTACATTTCAAATCGATTCATAATTGATATCAAAATATCATATTCGCTTCAAAATCAAATCCATCTCAAATATCGTCATAGCCAATCAAAACATAAGGTTCCGTTTCAAAATCATTTCGCATCAATATCTCATTTCGTTTCCAAAATCATTTCGAATTTTAATTTAGGTTGCAACTTCATTTAATCCAATTCGTATTCAAATTCAAGATTTACACATAACATTTCACCTTATTAACCAGTTTGAAATTTTAGAAAATAGTTTGAGTAGTTTAAAATAATTGAAATCGTTAAAATACTTTAAAATCTTAAAATGGATTTGAAATAGATAAATTTAGTTTAAATAATTTAAATTGGGTTAAGTAGATTTAAAATAGATTAAAATAGTTTAAGTATTCAAAATGGTTTATATAACAGAGTAATTTGGAAAACAAAATAAAACAGCTTCAAAATCAATCCATTTCAATTATGACTTCCCAATTCAAATCAATTTCAATTTCCATTTTACCGATTCAATTTCGATTTTTAATTCAAATCAATGCCAACTTTGACTTCAAATTAATTCGATTTCACATTCACCTTCAACTTATTCAATTTCAATATATATCGATTTTTAGCTTGATTTTTCAAAATATCAATTTTAACACTTAACAAAATTATCCTTCAATATTCAAATTTAAATCCCAATTACAAACATGATTCAATTTCAAGCTCAATTTCAAATATCATTTTATATCGCTTTTACTTAATAATATTCACAGCTCGATTTAAGGTTCAATCCTTTAGACGAATAAATTTTCGAACTTCAACCATAACCAATTTTTAAATTTCAAAGTCTCAACTTAATTATTTAACAAAATTCCTTTAACCAAATTTTATTTCAATATTCCAAACTCAATTTTTCGATGAATTCAATTTCTATAAATCGATTTCTATTTATAACTTTAAATCAAACATTTAAATAAATTTCAAATCGACGATTTCAAAAATTATTAATTTAGCCAATTCGGTGTCCGTATATAATTTTCTATCCTATGGCCAAGTAATTATTTATTTCAATTAAATGTCAGGGATGAGTATATATTACTTAAATTAAATCACAGTATCATATGTATGCATAACAGGATCTATATAAGCAAATAAACATCCAAACGTTCAATTATCAACCAATAGCATCCATCAAAAACATCATCCAATAAACAATACAATTCATGGCAGTTTCATGGTTATCAATGTCAGGTAATTTATTCGCAATTCAATTTTAAATTCAATTTAACTGTCAATTTAATTTTTCAACGGTTAATTCAAATAACAAGCTATATGACAATTAAATTTATATCAAACAACGACAAATAAAATTCATAACACTTCATAATATCAAATTTAACTAGCATAAAGATATTTAGTACGGTGTAAGCGTTATAAAACACTCACCTTGATTTTCCGATTTTAAATCAAATCGAACGACGTTCGATTTAATCCAAAATTTTCTCTAGCTCCAAAAGATTCCAATCCAGCTCCATAGCGTAGTTCTCGACAAAACGATTCCAACGCAAAAAGTTTCGTCGAATTCCGACCTCGTACGAACAAGTTATGACATTTATAAGTTAATACAAATTTTTTATATAAATCAATTTCAACTTTATTTTAATATTAACCTAAATACCATCCTCACCGCCGATTCCCCCAGGCTAATCCAGGCCGTTGCCCCTCTCTCCCTCACGTTCGTTCCACGCCAGGAATCCACGCACGCACATAAACCCAAAGGTCGGCCCTATGCCCTAAATCACGCACCACCCACGAGCACCTCCACGCAGATCAGGCACCACCATTAGAAGCGCCATCACCTCCTCTATGCTCGGCTGCAAAGCCAAGGAGCTCGGCCCTCCCTACTGCACGCGGTACGAGGCCGAACGGCCAAGGTTCCAGCCCCAATTGTCGTAGAATCGTTCGCCCAAACTCGATCTCCACCGTTGAACTCGTAGAACTCAATACGCTCTTCAATGTTGCAGTTGGAAATTTGTTGAATCGCTTTACGGATTTGAAGAAACTGAGGGGAGAAGATCTGACAATTTCAGCCATTGATCCATGGAGTGGCGGCCACGAACCCTAAACCTTTTTTTTTAGAATAAAAGGCTATTTACAGGAAACGACGAACACTATTTCAACCCGAGTTTTCCGAACTCCGATTTACGCGCGGTAACCGGCGTCCCTAGGGTTTATCCCGCATTCCGGACATAATGGAACAGGTTTCGGAAGCTAATTCGATCATATGTGAGAGTTACAGCGATAAACGATCAATTTAAATTAAATCGATTTAAACTAATTTCTGCGCGTTTTAGCTCGCCCCGGACAAAGGATAAGCCCGATTGACTTGAAATTTGAAACCTTACTATAATATCACATTACGGATCCGATGAAACTGGTTTCGTCGAAATCCGAGACCGTTTGAAAAATGACTATTTTTAACTCGCCAAATTAATATTAAAATAATTTCAACGCGTTTCGAGCTACCACGGTCAAACGACAACTCCGATTGCTACGAAAATTGAAATCCGATAATAACTAACTATTACGGATCCAATGAAATTAGTTTCGTCCAATTCTGAGACTGTTCGAAAATTGGCTATTTTTCAGTCGATAATTAAATATTAAAATATTCAATTTTCACAAATTTACTTTTAATTCGACTTTAAAAGTTCTACAACATCATTTTAACTTTAATATGATAAAATAAAATTTTACAAATCATTTTTACTCATATTAAACCCGTTATTCAATTATCCAATAAATTTCAAATTTAAAATATTATTAACTCTTATTATAATCCCGATATAGCCTACATTCACTTTGAAAACCAATTTGAATCATATTAAACCGAATTCCAATTATTCACTCTATTTTCATATATTAAATTTCAATATCAAATTAATCATATCAAATTCGAAATTTAATTATTCAAACATTTGTAATATTAAATTTAACAAATTTGATTATTCTTAAATCACTATCCTTTGAAATATTCAAACGAACATATAAAATTTAACCTTTGAAACGAATTAAAATTATAGAAAAACCATTCCCATTACACGGTTATTCAATTCCCATTATTAAATTATTCAACAAGTTCCAAATATTAAATTTAAACAATTTCGCTTATCCAATAATTCATTATCTTTCAAAATATTGAAATTGAACTTATAAGATTCAACTTTTAAAAACATTTCACAATTTAGAACACTATTTTCATTTTACAGTTATTCAATTATTCAATAAGTTTTAAATATTTAATTTAAACAATTTACCTGTTCAATATTCAATATTTGATTTCAAATAGATTTTACTTATCAATCAACTACTCTCTTATACCAAATGAATCCAACATTTATTACCCTATTCAACTATCGATTGCAAAGGAATTCACTAAGTAGCATTCATTTTCATTACTTGGATAATTCTTGTCGCACTTCATTCCAGTTATTATTATTCCAAACGAATTTACAAATTTTTTTCTAACCTTAAATCACGAAATCTTATTAAATTAGCTATTTTAATTACCGAAAATTTCTAATATTATTAAGTGAAATAAAATTCTTTTTCCTTTGAAATAAATTTCTAATATTATTTATTTTTAATATATAACTTTATAAAAAATTAGTTTACCTCTTTTAATATATTTAAAAGATCATTTTGGCCTTTAAAATAATCTGTATTCATTTATAGAATTCAAAATTTACTCAAATAAATTATTTTCTTGTTTTATAAAATAATTTACTATAAAATTTACAAATTACTTCTATTCATCCTCATTTTAATATTTGAAACCCTTTTTAATTAATTATATCTTCATTATAAAATCCTAATCAATCCCTTCTCAACTAAGGGTTGTTGCATCTATATTTGGAAGTAGTTCGAGGACCTGATTAGGCTCTTATCAAAAGTTATAGCCGTTATGTTTTAAAGAGTGAATTTGTCCACAATTTATTCTACAGGTCCAAAAAATTTAAAACTCAAAATTCCCAAAAGTTTTAGTCTATTTAGGATTTATTTTCTTATGAAAATAATATTTCTACAATCTTCGTATACGTAAAGACAAAAAGAAAATGTGGGTAGTTACGTTCTCCCCTTTTAGGATTTTCGCCCCCGAAATTGCACCCAAATAAGACATTACCGAACCGTACAGATACCATGCATGTTTAACAATCAAACAATCATAACAAATACCAAACATGCACATATAAACAAGACAAAAGACCTTATGCAAACCCAAGCGTGTATGGTACTAAAGCAATATGATATTGAAAGTTCATGTGATGAATGAAAGCCCTACAAAGTAAAGATCTTCAAATAAGTAATCCTTATGCCCTGCTCCATCTCCCATGTACTATTGCTTTTACTCTCACTCCATTGAACCTTTACCAACTTCACATTTTCGTCCTAAGCTGCGTCATACTCTCTCGACTATACAAATAAGCCTACGGGTCTTAATGCTTCAAGTTCAACCTCAATATCATCTACTTGATCCAATGGCAATATGACGCCTGAGTTATGCATAAAATTTTGAAGATGAAAAACATGGAACACATTGTATACACCTGCCATCTTATAAAGCAAGTCGACTATATATGATAGGTTCCTAATCTTCTTACGTATCATAAAAGGACCTACGAATTTGGTTGCCAACTTTTCCTTAGTACCAAATCAGACTATATTCTTCGATGGAGAGATCAACATCATATCTCCAATAGAAAACTCAGTATTATGTCTTCTCCTATCAGCATTGCTCTTCTATCTATCCTATATGTCTTTTATCCATTGCCAAATGATCTCAATATTCTCCACGGTCTCGATAAACGTGTCTGATCCTAGTTCAGTTTCTCTCCTCCACCCACCGACTTGAAGGAGCATTGCACGGTCGACCATATAGTGCCTAAAATGGTATCATACCAATGCTAGTCTGATAACTATTATTGCATGCGAGCTCTACTAAATGCAAGTGATCATCCCACGAGCTTTCAAAGTTAAGAATACAATCTCGCAAGAGATCCTCTATGATATAATCCGCCCTCTCTGTTTGTCTGTCAGTAAGAAGATGGTAAGTTATACTCAAATGTAGTTCCATCACTAATGCTTCTTGTAAACTCTTCCAAATCCGCTCGTGAATAATGGGTTGCAGCTGCTCATAATATTCTTCAGAACACTATGAAATTGCACAATGCACTTCACATACAACTCTGCCTGTTTAATTACTGTTCTACCGGACTTCACAAGCATAAATCGAGCTCTCTTAGTCAATCCATCGACTATGACCCAAATGCTGTTGTGCCCTCCCCAAAATTCCTCAGCAGTCAATTGATAAAGTCCATTGATATATGTTTCTACTTCCACTAGAGAACCTATAACAGTTGTAGTAAACCTCTCGGCCTTTTTTGTTCAGCCTTTACTATGTAGCAGTTTTATAGCACCCCTAATTTTTGATAACATTATTCAGGAGATTTAATTAGATAAATAAAATAATGTAAATGTTAAGTGATAAGGGGGTTGAGATTTGAACGAATCTAATTAAGGTCGTGCTTAATAAAATAATTAAATGGACTTAAGAATGGATTTTAGGTTAACAATACATAAGGGTATATTACGAACTTGCCACCCATAACCCTTATCCTTATATATTCTCATTCCTACCAATACATTCCCATTCACGTCATTTTGAAAAATGCAAACCAAAAGCTTAAAGAACGGCCGACCATTAAGAAAGAATAATTCAATTAAAAGCTAGAGAATAAGCTTAGGGGAAATCAATCTCAATCCAATCTCCTTATCTAAATCAAGGTGAATAATAATTCCATCTATATTTTTGGCTTGAATCATATGTTTTCGAATTTTTGGGTAAATCCGTTTTTATGATGAAATGGATGATGATATGCTTTAATACTGATTTGTTTAATTTAAACAAGATTGTTTAAATGGGATTATACACGGTTTTAGGGCAAAACTAACATATGTTGATGTTTAAATGCTATGGAAAACTTTTATGTTGTATAAAACATGATTTTGGAGTTGGATTTCAATTTTGATAATTTTCCAAGCAATGGAAAGATTGTTATGAATTTTCAAAGGAAAATATGGTTTTTGGTTTTATAAACTTATTTCAAAAATATGTTAAATATTTTGGTCTGGAATTTTGATATGTCAGATATCATAATTAAAGTGAATCTCTAGAATTTTTTAGGATTTTTCCAAAATGATTTGCTATGCAAATTAAATTATTTTAGACGAGGGAGTTCTTTGCAAAATTGGTTTTGCTTAATGGAAGGGCTTATTTGATTAATTTAACCATGGTTTAGATTTGAAATTAGCGGCAGTTATTTTAGTAAAGAATTTGAAAAAGTTAAGGCAACCAATCTGGTGTTGACACGTTGCAGGTTAGATAGAAAAATGTTTGTTTTACTTAGCATGAAACCAGGTTTACTCAGGAAAATTGGTCTCGCCTACTTTAGAAGTACCTTTCGACATAGAGCTTTCGCCTTCAAATCAATCAAAACCTACGAAGCTGAAACCAATACACAATGTATCACAAAGATGATACGCAGTGCATTGGAGAAAGGTGAAAGGCTAGGTGTCGAAAGCATGGCTTTCGAAGGAGTCGATACCTTGTTTTGTTTTAAAAAGACAAGCGCTTGCCTTTGTTTTGATTAAGCCTTAGAAGGAGTTGAAGTATATGTTTTAGAAAGAGTATTTGGAAAGGTTTCAAAAGGGTTCCCATTAAAATAAGTTTGCTTTCGAATGGATTCCGTTATATGAAAGAATGTTTTGAAAGAAAGGGTTACGACCTAGTCGAAGCCCTGCTGCCATTCTTTAGCATTTCGAAGGTATTGAAGTCATCAATGCTTTCGAAAGGTAGTGTTTGTTTTAAAGATGTTTTAAGTCACTTCCTAAAGGCTTTCGAAAGGGTCCAAGGGTTTCGAAGACAATGACTTTAAAAGGGGTTTCGACGCTATCCTTCAATGTTTTGTTTAAATGGTTTGATGATTTCGAAAGAGATGGCGCCGACGCCATCGTGTTTTCCCTAACATTTTTATATGATAAAGGATGGTTTTGAAAAAGATGCTTTCGCCTACATTCTCTTTGACCCAAGTAATAATTTTAAGTATAAACTCAATGCTTTTGAAATGGGGACTTTCAACGATTTTCGAAGGGTACTTCCATTAGTTTCGAAAGGGGTACTTTCAATTGGTTTTGAAGCTATGCTTCTAAGTTAATATCTTTATACAATCGAAAGGTTTCGAAAGGAAGGTTTTAAAGCATTAGAAAGGTAGGAGCCTAATGTTTTAAAAATAGATTTTAATGCTTTCCAAGGAGGTCATCCTATGAAGTCAAAAGCAAGGTTTCAAAGGTTTCGAAAGGTTTTGTAACCCAAACTCAACTTTTAAAGAAAAACCTGTAACAACCCACCCACTATTTTGGACCATTCAAATCGACTATAAAACCACACATATCTGACTTGAATAATTCAAAACAGTATATTGTAATATAATTTAGAGCAAATAAAACCAGTCCAAGAATCACAGACATAGATAAATCAGAATAACTCGTAGAGGAAACAAAATAACAATAGTAGTTCATGAAGCTACTACAACACAGTCTCAAACACAGTTACAAAAATCCAGAGTCTGAAAAGTAAATACAACAGAAATCCCAAATACATCAATGTCCGCTAATACATAAGCTGACTAGAAATACTGAAAAGAAATAGATAACAACTAGATAGATAGTCTCCAACAAATCCTAGCTCCAGAAGGTGAAATCCAAAGCTGATACTTAGGCTGACCCGAGCGTAAGAAATAAACACAAACACTCGAGTCAGGACATACATACTTATACAATGTAGACCAACTCAAGTGAACTGTAATATAAATGCACAAGTAACTTAAAGGTTGCTTGGTACCGCCCATCCTCTAAGGATTCGTTAAACTATTTACTATGTAGTAATATACGCTATTATAATAATGTCTAGAAGTAAAGTATAATATACATAAAAATAGCGTTAAAAAGTTACCCAATATCCCCCTTAACACATTTTACATATTTTCCATAGTCTATACAGTACCGTAATCTCCTCCGTACTGGGCGTCGTCAGAGGGCACTCCATAGGTATGGTACAAAACAAAATCATATAAGGTGCGCTAGGGTAGGTGACACGACACAACGAGGCAATGCTAGGGTAGATATACCAATTACGCTTCCGGACCGGTGGTAACGCATAGCAGCCACTACTTCCCACCTCGAGCCACACTCCCAAAATCAAAGGGTACCCCAATCAATCACAAAGTAATAGAATGGTATCGAAAAAGTGTGTCCGATAAGAGGAGCTACCTCATTAGCCCGTCAATCGCTCCTGTTTTAGCCACCTTATGCCAACTCATGGGAGTCGGCTCCACGTAAATACTTCAATAGAACGTCGCCACCATCCTACTTCATTTTGGAATCTCCACCATGTACATGGTTGTTAAAGTGGTTTTTGGTATCGACAGAGAGTATGCCCATATCCGATCCCGGTCTCTTTAACAACCCAACGTTATTATAACCCATGATTATAAATTTTAAAAATAGTTTACATTTCACTCCAAAACATATTCATTTAAACCATTTTAATTCAATGTCAAATAATATTCATTTCAAAGTTGTAGCCTTCCTAAGTTCATTCGTTCAATTATAAATTTTTCGAAACATTGTAAATTTCAGCTACAACAACACTTATAAAATGTTACGATAGATATAGTAATATTTCAAAAACATTGTCATTTTCAGAAACAACGGCACTTATAAAATGCTACGGTAGGTATTTTAGTATATCAAAACAGTTCATTTCAGAAACAACAGCACTCACAAAGTGCTACAGTAGGTATTTAGTTATTGCAAAATAGTTTAGTTTCAGCAACAGCAACACTTACAAAGTGCTACAGTAGCTTATTTATTATTTCAGAATATAGTTTACTTTCAGAAATGATAGCACTTAGTAAATGCTGTCTTAAAACCATAGTATTTTGGAAATGCTACCACTACTAATTCCAGATTTTATTATAACATTTTAGAAACATCTTCAAATTTTAGCCATTAACTTAAAAAAACATATCTCACGCTTCAAAAACTTTCATTTTGTTACCATTTAACTTATGATTTAAATAAAATAACTTTTATAATTAAAATATCCAAATTAACTATAATTCATTTATTAAGTCAAGGTACACTATTTTACCTAACTTTTATTTTAACAAATAACTCAACTCTTTCATTTATTAAAAAAACATATCTCACGCTTCAAAAACTTTCATTTTGTTACCATTTAACTTATGATTTAAATAAAATAACTTTTATAATTAAAATATCCAAATTAACTATAATTCATTTATTAAGTCAAGGTACACTATTTTAAGCTTATCATTTCAGCTCATAACGATTTTTTCTTATTCTAATGTCCATTCGGGTATGTATCATTTCAACCTATAGTGATTCTATTCTACAGGGAACTTGTAGTGTGAGAAGCAGTAAATAAAATAAACATTATAATATGGCATATCATATCAGGTGATGTAACAAATAAATATCAGGTTATGACATCATGGAATATCATATCATAGGCATATATAAATTAATATCATATCATCAACTACAATTCACATGTTATTGTTTCACAATTATATAAGTACGAAATGTCTAGAGTGAATAACTCACCTTCTAAAGCTAGAGGTTACGAAGTAAAGACACATAATAACACTGAAAGGCACGACAAAGCACGACGAGGAGAAGGAGCACCCAAATCCAAATCTTGCAAACAAACAAATGAAACAAATATAAGTATATGATTTAACACAAACAAGATATGAATCCAACAATGTAAAACACGAATCAATTTGAAACAAAATATGGATTTTAATCAACAAGTGGGCTCAGCCACATCACCTATAGGCTCGGCCATCACCATATATTTTTCTCGGCCATGAAGTTTAGAGACAAGCTAGGCTCGGTTAGGTGGTCTTTGGCATGGCTATGGGCAATGGAACGTGAATAGAGGCAAGTTACAAAGCATGGAAGGCTAGAGGTCAAGCAATTTAAGAGTTTTGGGTTCGGCCTTATGTCTACATGGCTTGGCCATGGGGTGGTTCAAGGCCTGGTGCATATCTAGTCATCAGGTGGTGCGGCCAGGTCATGTCAGGTCACGGCAAGGCAAGACATGGTAGAGGAATAAGGGTGGCCGAGGCTAATAAAAGAGGAAGTGGTGAAATAAGGTGGTCGGCTAGGGTTATTAATAAGTTTTGATGATGGGATTGATCCATAGAGCCACGACCATGATTGGAGGAGATGATGTAGAGGTGATGGTCGGTCATGTTGGTGGTGAAGAGGAGTGGTGGTCGGCAATAGCATGGTGTGGCCGAGCATTGGGGGAAGAAAACAAAAGAAAAACAAATGGAAAAAGAGGAAAAGAAGATAGGAGAAGCCATGAACTTACTATATTCTTTTCTCTTTTTTTCATGAATGAGAATGAGATGGGAAGTAATTTTGTACGTGAATGCTAATAGAAGTGGACAGCTAAAGAGGTAATGAACGGCTAGAAAAGAAATGAAGAGGCTAGGCAAAGGAAAAGTCATAAGTTAAAGCATGTAACTCTAGTCTCTTTGAATTTCCAAGCCATTTATCAAAAATAAACAAATCAAAATCCAATAACTAAAACCAAAGTCTAAACAAAATAAAATAAGGAAAGAAAATAGAGAGATGAGCATAGGAAAAATAGAAAATAAAATACAGAAAATAACTGCGTGTAAAATGCTGTGTTTTATCCAATTTAAAAAGTATAAAGCAGAATTTGACGAAACGAAAAGCAGAACGAATATCATAATCATATCCAGCTTCAAACAAAAAGAATAAAAACTTGAAATTTAAATTTAAAAATTTCAACTGAAAGTAAAGTTTGACCATGATTGACCAAAATATAAAATTTCAGAAAATATTTATTTTATTGTATTTGGAAATTAAATTGTAAACAAAATCCAAAATTACATTGGAAAATTCCAAAATTTCAAATAATTAATAATCAAAGTTTCAAATAAAATGAATTAAGAATATTTATTTTTGGGTTGTTACACTCTCCCACACTCAAAACTTTTCGTCCTCGAAAAGGAACGAGACACGAAACAAAGAAAGATAAGATAGAAAAGCAAGTAGAACCTGAAACAAACAATTCCGAATTCGAAGCATGCATGTTCTCCTCCGTCTCCCAGGTATAATCCCGATCATCCATGCTCCACTGCAGTTTGACCAGGTTAATAGATTTTCTTCTTAGCTGCTTCGTACCTCTTTCGATAATACGAAGTGGCTTCCTCTCGACAGTCAGATTAGGCTCAATATCCAAACTCTCAAGAGCAGAAGGCTGGACAATCAAAGATGGATCATGCAAATACCGACGAAGATCCGAAACATGTAATACATCATGTACTCCAACAAATTTCTCATGCAAATCCAGAAGATAAGCTAGAGAACCAATCCTCTCAAAGATACGGAAATGACCAACAAACCTAGGAGCAAGCTTCCCTCTACGACCAAACTGAATCACATTCCTTAAGGGAGAGACCTTAAGGAAAACCAAATCCCCAATAGCAAACTCTAAATTCCTCCTACGCCTATCAGCATACTTCTTCTGCCTATCCTGAGCAATCCTCATCTTCCTCTTAATCTCCTCAACCTTCTCAGAAGCCTCTAAAATCACATCAGGACCAAGAACCAAACGATTACCAGATTCAATCCAGCAAGATGGAGATCTACAAGGTCTCTCATAAAGAGCGGCAAATGGAGACATTTCGATACTAGCCTGAATTCAAAGATGAAATGAGATAGATAAAGATTAAGATAAGATTGGAATAGAAGACTGAAAATATACGTAATAGCTGTTGTTATAGGTGAATTCAACAAGACGGAGATGATCTTCCCAAGATCCTCCATAATCCAGAACACAAGCACGGAGAAGATCCTCGAGAATTTGATTCACTCTTTCCGTTTGGCCGTTGGTCTGCGGATGGTAAGCAGTGCTCGGATTCAGATGAGTACCCAAAGATTCTTGAAAAGCTTTCCAAAACTAACCAGTGAAGATAGGATCTCGATCACAAACAATACTGAGGGGAACACCATGGAGGCGAACAATCTCCCTCATATAGATCTCATCCAAACTGGAAGCAGAACGGGTAGATTTGACCGGAATGAAATGAGATGATTTGGTCAATCTATCCACAATAACCCAAATAATCTCATTATCCCTCCGAGTCCTCGGTAAACCATCAATAAATCCATGGAAACTTGTTCCCATTTCCAATTGGGAGCCTCAAGGGGCTGCAACAAACCGGGGTCTTCTGATGATCTTCCTTGACTTGTTGACAAGTCGCACATCTACTAACAAAGATAGAGATATCGCGCCTCATACCTATCCACCAATAAAGCTTCTTCATGTCCTGATACATCTTCGTCACACCAGGGTGAATATAAAGTCTGGATCGATGATTTTCTCGAAGTAACTCTTGCCTCAATCCACCAACATTTGGGACATAAATCCGATTAATCCTCAAAATCCCTCTATCATCGATCTGAGCTCCACTACCATTAGGAAGACTACCACCAACTCTACTATGAATACTCTCCTTCATACGCCTAAGCATCTCATCCTCATCCTGCTTAGCAATAATACGATCCAAAAGAGGAGAAGAAGAAACAAGAAGCTGACACAACATGGCCTTCTTCTGACTCAAAGCATCAGCCACCACATTAGCCTTTCCAGGGGTATAGCTAATGTCGAGATCATAAGAAGCAAGAAAATCAAGCCACCGAACCTGACGCTGATTCAAATCCTTTTGGGTGAAAATATACTTCAAACACTGATGATCGGTAAAGAGCTCAAACTTAGCACCCAAAAGATGATGCCTCCAAAGCTTCAACGAAAAGACAACAGCAAGCAATTCTAGATCATGGGCTGCATAATTGGCTTCATGGGTCTTCAGCTGGCAACTAGCATAAGCAATCACCTTCCGATCTTGCATCAGAACAGCACCCAAACCCTCATGACAAGCATTAGTGTATACCATTAATCCTTCATTTTCATTCGAAACGGTAGGAACTGGTGCGGAAGTAAGCTTACGCTTCAACTCATTGAATGCAGCTTTACACTTATCACTCCAAATAAATTTAGCATCCTTTCGAATTAAAGCAGTGAGAGGTGTAGAAATTCGAGCAAAGTTCTCAATGAATCTCCGATAATAACTGGCAAGGCCTAGAAAACTACGAATATCGGTTGGAGTCCTAGGAGTTTCCCAATCCTGTAACAAAATAGGGAGAAATAAGGACTATAGAAAAGGTAGAATGATCAAATTATAGAAAGAGAAGAAAGAGAAGAAAGAAAAGACTTACATTGATCGCAGCGATCTTGACTGGATCAACAGAAACTCCATTACTAGAAACAATATGTCCAAGGAATCAGACTTCATCTTTCCAGAAATGGCATTTAGAGAATTTAGCTTTCAACTGATGACTCCTAAGAGTCTGCAGAACAAAGCTCAAGTGGGATCTATGCTCTTCCTCAAACTTGGAGAACACAAGAATATCATCAACAAAGACCAGAACAAATTTATTAAGCACATCATGAAAGACACGATTCATCAAATCAACAAAGAAAGCAGGAGCGTTGGTCAAACCGAAAGTCATGACTAACCATTCATAACTTAGTACGGAAAGCCGTCTTGGGAATAGTTTCCTCCGCAACTCTGAGCTGATGAAAACCTTGGCAAGATCAAGCTAAGAGAAAACAGTAGCTCCATGAAGCTGATCAAATATATCATTGATGCGAGGCATAGGATATATGTTCCTCACAGTTAGCTTGCTCAGCTCCCTATAATCAACACACATCCTCAAAGAACCATCAGACTTAGTGTCGAACACCACTACTGCTCCCCATTCTGAATGGCTAGGTCTGATCAGACCCTTGATGAACAAGTCCTCAATGTGCTTCCTCAACTCAACCTTCTCACGGGGTGCCATTCTTCTGGGTGGAAGAACTACAGGTCGAGCTCCAGGAATAGGATCAATACGAAAATCAATTTCCTGCTTAGGAGGTATAGAAGCGACTTCACCAAATACATCGGGATAGAGTCTAACCACAGAATTAGAATCAAGATCATCCGGAGAAGAGTTAAGAGAATAAATAAAACTACCGGTGTAATCCTGAGGCACGCAACACTGAATCACCAAAGAATTACCAAAATCATTAACAAGAGTGGCAGTTCGGGAATTACAAGAGATAACGACATCATGACTCTTCAGCCAATCACTCCCAAGTAATGGATCAAAATCATCAAAACCGAGAACGTAGAAATCACCAGAAAACCGATAGCTAGAATGGTAGAGTTTCACTCTTCTACAAATCCTACTAAGGTTCACAGGACCACCAATAGGATTTGAAACACAAAGGTATAGGGCCAACTCAAGAGAAAGAAGATGCTCGAATTTATCATAAAGATCCACAAAAATAAAGCTATGGGAAGCCCCAGTATCAAATAGAACACGAACAGGAAAATAAAACAGAGAAAAAGTACCCTGAAGTGCCATGGTTATCACTAGGAGCAGGGACAGGTGTAGAAGGTGGAGTTGGTAAAGAAGCAGAGGTAACAACAAATATACCAGAAGGCTTGCCCTTCTGCTGAGTGGGACAATTGTTCTTGAAATGATCAGGCTACAGAAAAATATGACAGAGATCACGCCTGGTTAACTGAGCTGGAGGAGGAATAGCAGCACCAACTAAAGTAGGATAGCCATTAGCATAGTGTCCCCTCTGATTACATTTGAAACAAGTAATGGAGGATAGGTCCATCGACTGCCTCTGAGATGAAGAAGATTCCAAGCCTGGAGTCTTGTTCAGATTCTTCTTCTGATGGTGAAAGTTGGGCTTCCTCTTCCTAGGATTACCAAAAAAAGACTGAGTTGATGCAGAACGAGCAGCTGGAGGGTCCTTAGAAGTAGGATTCTCGTATCTAATGGCCATGTCCATCAAAGTAGTGAAAGGGCTATGCACATGAGCAATGAGACGATCATAATACTCCGGAGGAGCACCAACAATGAACTTCTCATTCTTCTTGAGAGGATTGTCAATCAGATTCGAGCCAAACTTAGAAAGTTCATTAAACTTCCTCTCATACTCAGCGAAAGACATATCACCCTGTTTCACATCCATGAATTCCCGATACAGCTGAGACTTTCCAGCCTCAGGCATCCATTTCACAATAAAAGCTTCCCTAAAGCACGATAAAGGAACATAAGACAAATTTCAAAAAGAGAAAACTAAACCAAATTCAAGACAAACAGAAGATGATACCTAAATTGTTCCCAAGAAATGTCAGCCTCAACAGTGTGAGCTGTAACGGACTCCCACCAATCCAAGGCTGCTCCCTTCCACTGCCAAGCTGCCAACTGACGCCGCTGGGCATTAGTGATCTCACGACTGGAAAAAATCCTTTCCAAATCCTTCAACCACTGTTGAGCCTCAATAATGCTCTCAGATCCGGTGAACTTGGTGCCACCAAGCTCAGTGTATTCCTTACAGAGTTTTGTGAACCTAACTGGTGCAGCAGGCTCAGGAGCTAGGGCAACACCACATCCCCTACCTCTAGCATTCCTCTGACTCATGAAAAATCAAGAATGAATTTTAGGACAGAGGTAATTGAGAACAAAGACAAGATTAGATACGATAAGATAAGGTTCAACTTGAATTGAAAGACATTATTAACAAGGTGGATAAGGAAAAGAAGGAAGTTAAGAAATTTAATTTCAAAACAAGAAGAGTTTTTATATCAAAATACTCTTTGAAAATCCTTTGAAAATCATTTGAAAATTATTTTATACTTTAAAATACGTTCTCTCACAAAGAAAGGATTCTAAGATTGATTTCGCTCATTCTGGGGTATTTCTACCCTATCTCTAATGAGTTTTTGCTCCGCAGGCTAAGGTTTGCCTAAAACCAAATCTCTGATACCAAATGTAATGACCCACTATTTTGGACCATTCAAATCGACAATAAAACCATACATGTCTGACTTGAATAATTCGAAACAGTAGATTGTAATATAATTTGGAGAAAATAAAACCAATCACAGAATCACAGACACAGATAAATCAGAATAACTCACAGCGGAAACAAAATAACAATAGTAGTTCAAGAAGCTACTACAACACAGTCTCAAACACGGTTACAAAAATCCAGAGTCTGAAAAGTAAATACAACAGAAATCCCAAATACATCAATGTCCACTAATACATAAGTTGAATACAAATACTGAAAAGAAATAGATAATAACTAGATAGATAGTCTCCAGCAAATCCTAGCTCTAGAAGATGAAATACAAAGCTGATACTCAGGCTGACCCGAGCGTAAGAAATAAAAATAAACACTTAAGTTAGGACATACTTACTTATACAATGTAGACCAACTCAAGTGAACTGTAATATAAATGCACAAGTAACTTAAAGGATGCTTAGGACCGCCCATCCTCTAAGGATCAGTTAAACTATTTACTATGTCGTAATATAAGCTATTATAATAAGGTCTAGAAGTAAAAGTATAATATACATAAAAAATGCGTTAAGGAGTTACCCAATATCCTTCTTAACACATTTTATATATTCCCATAGTCTATACGGTACCGTAATCTCCCCCGTACCGGGCATCGTCAGAGGGCACTCCATAGGTATGGTACAAAACAAAATCGTATAAGGCGTGCTAGGGTAGGTGACACGGCACAACAAGGCAATGCCATAGTAGATATACCAATTACGCTTCCGGAGCGATGGTAACACGTAGCAGCCACTACCGCCCACCTTGAGCCACACTCCCGAAATCAAATGGTACCCCAATCAAACACAAAGTAATAGAATGGTATCGAAGAAGTGTGTCCGATAAGAGGAGCTACCTCATTAGCCCGTCAGTCGCTCATGTTTTAGCCACCTTATGCCAACTCACGGGAGTTGGGTCCACGTACATACCTCAATATAACGTCGCCACCATTTTACTTCATTCTGGAATCTCCACCATGCATACGGTTGTTAAAGTAGTTTTCGGTATCGACAAAGAGTATTCCATATCTGATTCCGGTCTCTTTAACAACCCAACGTTATTATAACCCGTGGTTATAAATTTCAAAAATGGTTTATATTTCACTCCAAAACATATTCATTTAAACCATTTTAATTCAATGTCAAATAATATTCATTTCAAAGTTGTAGCCTTTCTAAGTTCATTCGTTCAATTATAAAATTTCCGAAACATTGTAAATTTCAGCTACAACAGCACTTATAAAATGTTACGGTAGATATAGTAATATTTCAAAAACATTGTCATTTTCAGAAACAGCAACACTTATAAAGTGCTACGGTAGGTATTTTAGTATTTCAAAACAGTTCAGTTTAGAAACAGCAACACTTACAAAGTGCTATAGGTATTTAGTTATTGCAAAACAGTTTAGTTTCAGCAACAGCAGCACTTGCAAAGTGCTATAGCAGCTTATTTATTATTTCAGAATATAGTTTACTTTCAGCAACAGCAGCACTTACAAAGTGCTACAATAGTTTATTTATTATTTCAAAATATAGTTTATTTTCATAAATGATAGCACTTAGTAAATGTTGTCTTAAAACCACAGCATCTTGGAAATGCTACCACTACTAATTCCAGATTTTATTATAACATTTCAGAAACATTAAAACTTCAAATTTTAGCCATTTTAATTTAAAAAAAACATATCTCACGCTTCATAAACTTTATTTGGTTATCATTTAACTTATGATTTGAATAAAATAACTTTTATAATTAAAATATCCAAATTTAACTATAATTCATTTATTAAGTCAAGGTACACTATTTTACTTAACTTTTATTTTAACAAATAACTCAACTCTTTATTTCAAAATGCCCATTTCATAAATAAAATTGAATTTTCATTTATTTACTTAACTAAAAAATATCATTTGAAAAACTAAATTTCCAATTATCTAGTTAAGTCATATTTCAAATACATTTTAACCAATTATTTACTTATACATTTTACTTATAGAAAATCACTATAAAATTTATTTAAATCATTTGAATCCAATTTAAGTTAAAATTTCATATTTTATATTTCAAAAATACTTAATAAATTTTCAAAAAATATTTAAAATTAACCACGGGTCTGTATATAATTTTCTAAACTAGGTCAAGTGTACGGATATGTATCATTTCAATCCGTAATTTAAAAAGAAAATCTGGGTTCTATCATTTCAAACCCGCAATCCCAAGTCAAATAAAATAAATAAAATCGCTCGAGCCTATCATTTCAGCTCATAATGATCTTTCCTTAATCTAATGTCCGTTCGGGTATGTATCATTTCAACCCATAGTGATTCTATTCTGTAGGGAACTTGCAGTGTAGGAAGCAGTAAATAAAATAAACAGTATAATATGGCATATCATATCAGGTGATGTAATAAATAAATATCAGGTTATGACCTCATGGAATATCATATCACAGGCATATATAAGTTAATATCATATCATCAACTGCAATTCACATGCTATTGTTTCACAATTATATAAGTACGAAATGTCTAGAGTGAATAACTCACCTTCTAAAGCTAGAGGTTACGAAGTAAAGACACAAAACAACACTGAAAGGCACGACAAAGCACGAACTAGATTCGAGGAGAAGTAACACCCAAATCCCAATCTTGTAAAAAAATAAACAAAACAAATATAAGTATATGATTTAACACAAATAAGATATGAATCCAACAATGTAAAACATGAATCAATTTGAAACAAAATATGGATTTTAATCAAAAAGTGGGCTTCGCCACATTACCTATAGGCTCGGCCATCACCATATTTTTTCTCGGCCATGAAGTTTAAAGGCAAGCTAGGCTCGGTTAGGTGGTCTTTGGCATGGCTATGGGCAATGGAATGTGAATAGAGGCAAGTTACAAAGCATGGAAGGCTAAAGGTCAAGCAATTCAAGAGTTTTGGGTTCGACCCTATGTCTACATGGCTTGGCCATGGGGTGGTTCAAGTCTAGGTGCATATCTGGTCATTAGGTGGTGCGGCCAGGTCATGCCAAGTCACGGCAAGGCAAGACACGGTGGAGGAATAAAGGTGGCGGAGGCTAATAAAAGAGGAAGTGGTGAAATAAGGTAGTCGGCTAAGTTTATTAACAAGTTTTGGTGATGGGATTGATCCATGGATTCACAGCCATGATTGGAGGAGATGATGTAGAGGTGATGGTCAGTCATGTTGGTGGTGGAGAGGAGTGGTGGTCGGCAATAGCATGGTGTGGCCGAGCATAGGGGGAAGAAAACAAAAGAAAAACAAATGGAAAAAAAGGAAAAGAAGAAAGGAGAAGCCATGAACTTACTGTATTCTTTCCCATTTTTTTTCTTGAATGAGAATGAGATGGGAAGTAATCTTGTACGTGAATGCTAATAGAAGTGGACGGCTAAAGAGGTAATGAACGGCTAGAAAAGAAATGAAGAGGCTAGGCAAAGGAAAAGTCATAAGTTAAAGCATGTAACTCTAGTCTCTTTGAATTTCCAAGCCATTTATCAAAAATAAACAAACCAAAATCCAATAACTAAAACCAAAATCCAATAACTAAAACCAAAGTCTAAACAAAATAAAATAAAAAAGGAAAATAGAGAGATGAACATAGGGAAAATTGAAAATAAAATACAGAAAATAACTGCGCGTAAAACGCCGTATTTTATCCAATTTAAAAAGTATAAAGCAGTAGAACGAATATCAGAATCATATCCAGCTTCAAAAAAAAGATTAGAAATTTAAAATTTAAATTTAATAATTTCATCTGAAAGTCAAAGTTTGACCACAGTTGACCAAAATATAAAATTTCAGAAAATATTTATTTTATTGTATTTGGAAATTTGAACTGTAAACAAAATACAAAATTACATTGGAAAATACCAAAATTTCAAATTTTAAATAATTAAAAATCAAAGTTTCAAATAAAATGAATTAAAAATATTTATTAAAATTTTTGGGTTATTACAAAACCCCTGGCTAAATTAAAGGTATTTTGAAATGATTTTAGTAAGAAGCTTTCCTTAATAAAATTATAGCTTAAAGGGATTAACCATGTATATGAAAAGTGTTTCAAGGACATTAAACCCACATGAGTGGTATTGTTTTACAATTATGTTTGCTTCTTTAAATATAAATATATTCACATTATAATGGACCCATAACTATATTTTGGGGATAAAGGGTTGAAGAACCAGTTAGGTTAATCTAGTAGTGAATATAAATTGATTTGACTCATGGTTGAGTAGAATTTCATCCAAGAGGTCTGGCTGACCAGAATATAGGATACCTAAATATGGAAGTTGTCAGGGGGACAGGTTCATAGTGATCCCATGAAAACTATAATTAGGAAGTTATTGGAGTTACCAAAAGGTTTATAGTGATACCATGAAAACTATGATATAAAGAGTGGTTGGCGGGGCCAACTGGTTCATATTGATCCCATGAAAACTATATCCGAATTATGTTATTGATAAATGTCAATAGGTTCCTAGTCAACCTATGAAAACTAGGATAAGAAGAAATGATATTGGCAGAGGCCAATAGGTTCCTAGTCAACCCATGAAAACTAGGATAAAGGAGAAGTTATTGGAGTAACCAATAGGTTCAAGGGAACCCATGAATCAACTAAACCCACCGAAGTGGTGGTGCTAAGTTAATTGGCAGGGGCCAATAGGTTCATGGTGCATCGATGAAAACTATGAAATAGGGCATAGAGTCCATATATTATATGAAGGTTATTAGCAACCCCAAGAAAACTAATAGGTTAATGTTGACCCTAGAAACTATAAACATGACAGGGAGTCAATTAAACAGAGGATGAAAAATACAGTATGTTTTATCATGTTTGCATATCATCATAATATTTCGAAATGACTATGTTTTAACCATTGTGGATGTAGGAGCACAATATATGGTTTTATAAAGGTTTTAGAATACTAGTGAGGGGAAAACCCATTCCGCTAAGCGGTGTGGTCTCACTAGATGTCTGAATGATTTGAGATGGTAGATTATTATTAATACCAGGCTTTGTGTCCGACTCGAAGTTTATGTTTTTCCCTTAAACTCTTGGGTACTCATCCCTTAAACTCTTGGGTACTCAATCGATTTTGAGTAGTTTGAGAGTTGAGGTTTACAGGTACCTCATTAGACGAATAAAGCTTCCGGAGACGTGCAGTAGGCATGATAGCTATTTAGAGTTCTCTTTTATTTGATTCTGCTGTGTTTTTTGTAATGGCAAAGTTGTTATATTGCCTATATATACTTTGATCATCTAAGGGGGCATCTACATATGTTGCTTTTGGCGTATATTATAATAAATATATTTTCTTTGAATGTGCTTGACGATTATAGGATTGTGTAATGAATTGGAAATGTTTTGATATAGAATGTGATCTTGTTTGAAGTTTTAAATTTTTTCCATATTGTGTTTCTGTATATCAACGAATCTAACACCGCCGTATTTGGTCACCGATGATTAATGACTATGAATGACTGCAGCATCCATAGCCGTTAGTTTTGGACCTCCAAGCCGGGGGATGTTACAAGTTCATATTCTTCGATATGAATGTTTCGACATCCTTCTTCATCTTTTCCCAATAAAATGTTTACATCATATCTCAATACATTTTATTTCCTACGGGATATATAGTGAGTCTAGAATGATGGCACTCTCATAACACCTCATCCCTAAACCATCGACATTAGGTACAAATAGTCTATAATTCTTATAGAGCCAACTGTCTTGATTGAGTCTGAATTGCTTCATCTCTTCTGAATCTACTTTCATCTCTATCTTCGCTATTATCTCTACTAGTCTACCATTTCACCTCTGACTAATACCAATCCACTCTACTAGAGTAGATCTAATAGTAAAGTTCACCAACATCTCTAGCTTAAGCTCATAACTAGATCAAAAATCATAACTAGCAATGTACCCTAAATGCATCCACTCTAGGAATATGGTTCCCAAGCCGGAATGTCTCATACTCAAAGCATCAATGACTACATTTTTAAAGTCTATAGGGTGGACCGTGTAGTGTATTTGCAAGTATATGTGACAAAATATATGATGCAACTTAAAACAATATTAATCTAAGTAAATATAGAATAAGCACACCAGGATTTTATACTCGTTCGGACCTCCCGTCCTACGTCCAGTCCCAAAGCTCTCCTTCGGAATTCGACTATAAAAAACCCTCGCTTCGTCCGGAGGAATAGGCTTGGCTACAATAAGTTGTTCTTGTCAAATGTGTGTTCTATAACACGGATATTGACTAATTAGTACAAATGCTACCAATATATATCTAGAGAGTATTGTCGGTGAAGAACTGAATATTTGAAAGAGTGAAATACAAGTATAGATTGCTTGAGATCAAGAATATATGATAGAGTATGTAATTCTCTTGAATCTTGATGATATATACTGTTGTAGAGAGATTCCTTGAGTATTTGCATCTATTAACAAGTGCTCTACAATCGCTTCTGTTGATGATGAAGAGTTGCAGTGAAGAGAAGCGGAGATGTCTATTCGTATGCAGCAGTTGAAGTTTAAATTTAAAATTCGAAATTGAAATTAGACGTCTGGTATTTGTATCAGACGTTCGATACTATATATTTTTTATACATAGTAGATTTTCAGACGTCTGAGTGCTATTACCAGACGTCTGATTTAGTCTGTTTGTTGTTCTAGAGAACTTTTCCAGATGTCTGGCTTGTGCACCCAGACGTCTTATACTTGTCTATGTCTGTTTTGTGCATCTTTTCTGTTGCTTTTTTGTACCTATCGACTTGTAGTCTCTTGTAGTGTTCTTTGAACCTTGTTCTTGTCTTTCTAGTGATGTTGTCCTAGCAAGTATGTGTATATAGAAATATATATGCATATTCGATTTCCATTGTATAGTTGTCGTCATCGAAACCGTAGATTCGATTTCCTAACAATCTCCCCCTATTTTATGATGACAAGTATAAAATGTACTTAAATATAATTTTATAAACCTCCCCATGAATATGTGCTTTCCATAATTTATTGTGATCTTTATTATTTCTCCGCCTTTGGCATTATCAAAAAGGATTTGTAATTTTTTAATTGTAGATATCATGTCCATTTCATTAAGTATTTACTAACTGTTATAAGACTACATAAATATACACAGAAATAACAAACAAAAAGGAAATTTCATTAATAACATTAATCGATTACATTCATACATTTTTATCATTTTTACACAAAAGTTGGAATCCTAAGAAATCTAAGGATCTTTTGAGGAAGTTTTATCTTGATCTTCTCCTTTATCGTCATCCTTGAAAGAACTTGCTTGTTTTTTCAGAGATGTCGGAGTTTGTTCAAAAGGTTCTTTCTCCTCGTCAAAAAGTTTGGAATGTTTCGAAGGAGGAGGAGAAGGCACCGAGATTGGCCAATCTTCTAAAGGTGGTGTAGGACCACGAACCCTTTGAAGAACCTCCTTTAGAATGGATAATACATTTGAAAGTGACATTCCAATTGTGGCTAGGCGAGAAGCAAAAGATGTTTCAAAACTATCAATGCGCTTAGCCAATAATTTTTGATTCCTAGATAAAATAAGATGATTTTGGAGAGTTAAGTCGTGAATACTCTTATTTGGATTCGTCTCAGTGCGAGTCTTCAAAATATCATCTTGGCACGTATAATCAAATGGTGAAGGAGGAGGAGTCTTGTGATGTTGCTCCACCTCTTGTGATGGTTTAGGTTGTGTTTGAGGTAGAGGCCCGGCTAGTCTAGCTTGACGACGTTGCGTCCACTCTTCAAATGATATAAAATCCGGAGGATTTTTCGATAAGTACATTAGGGAGAAAATTTTTGTGGATGCATATTTCGAAGAAATTTCTTCAAAAGTGGATAAATATGAGGGGATGTTGTGAGCTCGTAGAAATCTCATGATATATATATAGGATAGATGATGGATGGGCGTGATCGAGTCCAAAAATGTTTGAGCTCGTCAAATATAAATTTTTCCGAATTGACCCTCGTTCCACTGAATATAGCGTATAGGGCCTTGTGCTCTAGTTTCGTGATTTGCTCACAACTACTAAGGCGAGGAATGATAGTATTGATAATCATTATAGTGAGAAGTCTCGCCTTAGGTCGTAGGTATTTGGATGCAAATCTAGGCATTTCATCTTTCCATATTTGATGTGTTATATTATCTCACGGTTTCAGATGCATATCCGGAATATTATATAAATCTTCTCCAGCGTCGGAACATCTGAGACTTCGGCCTATGATCCCTGGAGTAAGTCTTACTGTATTGCCATAAACACTTGACCATCGCCAATTATCATCGTTGTCAGTGTTTCACACTGCTGTGCTATCCAAATTAGCATAGAAGAGAAATATGGCTAACCGATCAATTTGGATGTTATTGGGATTAAAGGATATCAATGTTTCCAAACCAGCACTTTCACACATTTCGTCTAAATCATACATTGGAAACTTTAGCAAATTATAAAATGGACCTATATGGAGTTTCTTCTTCTGAATATCCTCGTATCTCTTGAGTGAATGCGGTACACGATTCATCCATTGTTCAATTTGATCGTCAGAGGAAACTTGGGGGTTGGATGAAGTTGCTTGGTCTTGTTTTCGCTTAGAGATCTTAGGATTTTTTGTTTTAGGATCCATTAAATTCGAGCGAGGTTGAAGAGAAGGTAATTTTGAGAAATAAGGAATCGATTTTGTAGTGGAAAGGAAACGAAACTGAAGCGAGAAAAGTTAAAAATAGACGTTATTTGGTTACTTAAGAGTGTTGATTGAATTTCAGATGTCTAGAAGATGAATCAGACGTCTGATTTAACCTAGTTTGAAGACAGTAATAGAATCAGACGTCTGGTTGTTGGTAGTAGACGTTTGGAATTGCTCGAGTTGTAAATTTTGAAAAGCATAGAGGATTATCAGACGTCTGGTCGTAGAATCAGACGTCTGGAAAGGTCGAAGTGTTACTTTTGTAGGACAGATAGTTTTCTCAAACGTCTGGATATAATATCATGCATCTGAAAATGGCCTAAGTTTTTATCTTATAGAGGCATAGACTTTGTTCAGATGTCTGGTCAATAGTTCAGATGTCTGAAATCGACCGATTTCTATTTTTATGAAGCAGAGATGATTTTCAAATGTCTAGAAGGTTATATCAGACGTCTGATATATGCACGTTGGTTAAAAATTTGTGTGGTACAAGAGTATTAGACGTCTGATGGCAAAGTTCAAAAGTCTGAAATGACCCATTTGTCTTAAAATAGCCTAAATTTGAAGGGTGTTGCTTGTTTTTCAGAGTTTGATTTTAATAAAACATAGTATTATTATTCATGAAACAACATATAAGCATAAGTAGATAAAAAATACAATGAGAATAATTAAATTTATTTAGATGATGATGAAGCATCGCGGTCTTCAGACTTGTCATCCCTCCATGGCTTGAGCGAAGACCATATATTTCCACGTTCGTGGGTTCTCGGGGAACTAGAGAATCGTCTAGGTGAAGGATCCAAAGGTGTACGATAAGAGGCAGAGGGATCCAAGGGATTGCAAGGAATCCGAGGTGGTTCATGTACATCCTTCTTTCGTGAATTACAAAATTTTATCGCTACTTGCTCTAGAAAATTTAGCCGTCGAGCAGTGACCTTTTGCTCAAAAAATAATTCTCATTGTAAATCTATCTGTTGTCTTTGGTAGTGATGTATCTCAATTATTTTCTCCTCGTTGGTATTAGGAGAGACAAATAGAGCTCGTTTGGACTTCTTTTTATCAAGAGTGAATCCCGGGTGGTAAGAGGACCCCTATATGTTGGTTCCTGATTTGGTGTAGGGGTAGGAAGGCAATGAGGTGTATTCGCTGAGCTATCCGTTGTTGGTGTCGAGAAGGAGAGATGAGAGTTGTTGGAAGACATGCTTATATTTTCTATTGTAAAAATATGGAATCTATATATTCTTTACTTTTCGTTTTGTAAGAAGTTATTTATATATGATTTTAAAGGTTATTCATAGGTAATTTCGGAAAACAACCACCTAAAAAATTTAAGGTGAAGGAGTTAACAGTTTTAATCTTTGGATACAAAGCTTTTAGCTAAACATAGAATAAATGAAAATGTAGCATTAGTTTAGAAGATCATTAAAAGAGCATATTCCTAAATCGCGTCGCAGATTAACAAATGTTTGTTCATTTAGTGGTTTTGTGAAAATATCTGCTATTTGATTCTCGGTATTTACATATTCTAATGTAATAATTCGTTTTTCTACATTGTCACATAAAAAATGATGTCGTATATCTATATGTTTAGTACGCGAATGATTTACATGCTTTTTTGATAGATTTATTGCACTCGTGTTATCGCAATATATAGGTGATTTATTGATATCTTTGCCGAAATCCGTAAGTATTTGTTGCATATGTATCACTTATGCACATACTAGAGCTGCTGAAATACATTCGGCTTCGCAAGTAGATAAGGAGACACAATTTTTCTTTTTGCTAAACGATGAAACTAATGATTGTCCGACAAAGTGACAAGTTTCGCTAGTACTCTTACGATCTGTTTTACATCCACTAAAATCCACGTCACTATATGAAACTAGTTCAAATGATGACCCCTTAGGGTAAAACAAACCGTAATCTCTAGTACTCGATAGATATCGTAAAATATGTTTAACAACTCTTTGGTGAGATTCTTTTGGTTTTGCTTGAAATCGGGCGCAAAGACATACACTCATCATAATGTCGGGTCGACTAGCCGTCAAATAAAGTAAGGAGCCAATCATACTATGATATTGTTTTTCATCAAAATCTTTTCCGTTATCATCTTTCTCCAAGTGAACACTAGTCCTCATCGGTGTTGGTTTGCTTGAAGTTTTATCCATTTCAAAACGACGTTATGGATCGTTACAATATTTTTCTTGATGAATAAAGATAACATTTTCAAGTTGTTTTATTTGTAAACCTAAAAAGAAATTTAATTCTCCCATATAAGACATTTCAAATTCATTTTTCATAATATTTGAAAATTGATTACAAAGGTTTTCGTTAGTTGAACCAAAAATAATATCGTCTATGTAAATTTGTACAACTAAAATGTCGTTATTTTCTCATTTAATAAATAAAGTTGTATCGACTTTACCTATTTGAAAACCAGATGTAATTAAATGATTTTTAAGACGTTCGTACCAGGCATATGAGGCATGTTTTAAACTATGTAAGGCTTTTTGTAATTTAAAAACATGATCGGGATATTTTTCATGAACAAACAATGGAGGTTGTTCAACATATACGTTTTCTTTAATAAAACCATTTAAAAAAGCAGTTTTGAATTTAAAATAATTTAAAGTTGTGATGATTTGCAAAAGTAAGTAATGTACGTATGACCTCGAGTCTTGCTACTGGAGCAAAAGTTTCATCGTAGTTGATACCTTCTTCTTGATTATAACCTTGAGCGACTAGACGTGCTTTATTTCTAACTATATTTCCATTTTCATCTACTTTGTTTTTAAATACCCATTTTGTTCCAATAACCAATTGATTTTCTGGTCTTGGTACTAATTTCCAAACATTATTACGTTCAAGTTGATTTAATTCTTCTTGCATGGCTATTGTCTAAAAATTATAGTTTGAAGCTTCTTTATAATTTTTTGATTCAAAATTTGATACAAATGCAATATGACTTATTTGGTTAAGCTGATTTCTAGTTACTCTGAAATTGAGATCTCCAATGATATTATCTTTTGGATGATCTTTTAAAATTTTAGAAGATGATACTAAAGTATGATTTCATGCATTTGTCTCATTATTAGAAGAATTTGTTGTATTTGTTATTGGAATTATTTCTTCATCGTCATTAATATGATGGTTAAGAAAAATTTTATCAAACGAAACATGTAGACTTTCTTCAATTGTGTTATTTCGTTTATTAAAGATTTTATATGCGTTGCTACGATCCGAATATCCAACTAATATTCCTTCATCGACCTTCGGGTCGAATTTTCCTAAATTATCTTTTGTATTTAGTATAAAAAAATTTGATCCAAAAGTTTTAAAGTATGATACTTTAGGTTTTCTTTCAAAAAATATTTCAAAACAAGTATGTTTAATCATAGGTCGTATGAACATAACAAGCCGTAGCTATAGCTTCGGCCCAAAAATGTTTTGGTAGACCACTACTATTTAATAGTGTTCGTGCACATTCTTGCAACGTATAATTTTTTCTTTCTACTACACCATTTTGTTGAGGTGTGCGGGAAAAAGAAAAATTATGACTTGTACCCTTTTATTACAAAAATTAGTAAAAAGATCATTTTCGAATTCTCCACCGTGATCATTTCGAATATTCTTAATTTTCAAATCCATTTAAGTTTTAATTCTTTTAGCAAAAAAATTAAAATTACCAAAGGTGTCACTTTTATATTTTAAAAATAAAGTCCATGTATATCTTGAAAAATCATCATCTATTACGAAAATATATTTGTTGTGATTTATAGATCGTACTTGAGTTTGACCAATAATTCTAATGGTTGTTTTATAGAAATATTATTTTTAGATTTAAAAGAGCTTTTCTTTAGTTTTTCAATTTGACAATCCTCACATAAATTTTCTACTTTATAATTTATTTTAGGTAAGCCTTTAACTAGCTCATATTTTGCTAATTTATTAATATTTTTAAAATTTATATGACAAAATTGTTTATGCCACAACCATGGATCGTCATGTTTGGCAGTTAAACATAGATTTGAATTTCTATTTATATTCATATTTAAGACATAAATATTTTTGTTTCTAAAACCCTCAAAGATAAGTTGTTTGTTATTGTCGAAAATATTACATCTATCTTTTTCAAAATTGATTTGTAAACCTTTATCGCATAATTGGCTAATACTAAGTAGGTTGTGTTTTAAATTTTCTACTAACAAAACATTTGTAATAATAGGAGAGTTAGAAATAACAGAGTTGATGACTTCTACGATGCCAACGACGTATCCTTTGGAGTTATCTCCAAAAGTTACCGTTCCACCATCGACGTATGCTATATTTGATAACATTTTTGAGTTTTCGGTCATATGCTTAGAGCATCCACTATCAAGTATCCATTTCTTCTTATTTTTTATTTTGGGTACCTGCAAAATAAAATATAATTTAATTGGTACCCAAATACTTTGTTAGGGTCCTAGATGTTAGGAGGAGCGGGTAGCCATACCTAAGAAGGTTTGGTACCTTTATGAACACAATTTTTATTATAGACTACGTTATCTAAAAAAATTTTAATATGTTTTTATCTAATCAAATTATTATTTGTCTTAGGAATCCAAATTTTATATTTTTGGTATTCGTATTACACTTAGATCATTTTTTAGTCTTTTGATAGATAAAACGATATTTCTTAATATTATTCCCTTTTTTGTTTAGGAGTATACTTAAATCCTATTCCATTTCTATTACCTGACGGTTTTGAAATATTGATAAGATTTTCCAAATCTTGTTCTCCTTTATTAAATTTTGAAACATTATTTGTAATTTTATCTAATTTTTCTTTTAACTCTAAATTTTCAATTTTCAATGTTTGTATATTACTTTTCAAACTGATATTTGCTTTTAAATATTTATCATTTTCTAGTTTAACTTTTCCAAAAACATTAGATATAGTCTCATTTTCAACTAAACTATTTTTAATTTTTCCTTGAGATAATTCTAGTTCCTCCTCTAAAATAATTTTTTCATCTTTTAACATTCTTACTTCAAGTTCTAATCTATTTATTTTGGCTATACGTTCTTTATTCAATTTTTTAATTTGTCTAAATTTATCACCTAATTTCATACTAAGTTCTAGTAATTCATCATAGTTAAGTTCGGGACATACCTCATCAGTTTGTGTCATAAAGCATACATTAGCTTGTTCTCTGTCACTATCGCTATCACTATCTGATGATGATAAAGAATCTGAGTCATCCCATGTTACTTTGAAAGCTTTCTTCTTTTTGAATTTTTCAAATTTGTTCTTCTTTTTATTTTTGTTGAGCTTGGGACAATATTTGTTCATATGTCCAAATTCATCACATGCATAGCATTTGATTGACGTTTGATTTGTTGAGCTTGATTTTCCTCCTTTCTGAAATCTAGTCATTTTTCTAAATTTCTTGAATTTGTTGTAGTTTTTGGCAATAAATACAATTTCTTATTCGTCTAAGTTGGAGTCTTCATTTGTTGTTGGGAATGCTATGTTTTTCTTTTTCGAATTTTGTTCTTTTCTCGCATGCAAATTAGCTTCATAAGACGTTAAATTTCATATCAATTCCTCAACTAAGACTGTTGAGAGATCATTAGCTTCTTCGATAGCTAATATTTTTCTTTCCCACTCTGGAGTTAAAGAATTGAGTATTCTAGATATTAAGTCAAAATTTATGAATTTGACTCCAAGTGCCATTAAATCGTGTTGAATGGTTTGGAATCTAGAGTACATGTCTACTATAGATTCATTTTGTTTCATTTTAAATGATGAAAATTGATTTTGTAAAATTGAAATCTTAGTTTGTTTAACTTTTTTGTGCCTTCGTGTGTAACTTGTAAGGTACGCCAAATATTATATGCAGTATTACATAACATGACACGTGAAAATTCATCCTTACCTAATGAATAAAATAAAACATTCATAGCTTTGGCATTATTAGAAGCTGCGGTTTTCTATGTATCATTCCATGTGCTCATAGCAGTTTCAGGTGCTTCATATTTATTTTGAGTGGCTGATCAAATTTATAATCCATTAGCTTCCATAAAAATTCTTATACATGTTGACCAATATGCATAGTTAGAACCATTAAACAGTGGGGGTCATGCTGTGGATTGACCTTCTTGAAAAATACTTGCCATATTAATGTGATTCAAAAACGTTTTACTGTACTTTGATCAAACCTTGCTTTGATACCAACTGAAAGTCTACATGGTGGATTGTGTAGTGTATATGCAAGTATATGTGACAAAATATATGATGCAACTTAAAACAATATTAATCTAGGTAAATATAGAATAAGCACACCAAGATTTTATACTGGTTCGGACCTCCCGTCCTACGTCCAGTCCCTAAGCTCTCTTGAGGAATTCGACTATCAAACACCCTTGCTTTGCCCGGAGGAATAGGCTTGGTTACAATAAGTTGTTCTTGTCAAATGTGTGTTCTATAACACAGACATTGACTAATTAGTACAAATGCTTCAAATATATATCTAGAGAGTATTGTCTGTGAAGAACTAAATATTTGAAAGAGTGAAATACAAGTATAGATTGCTAGAGATTAAGAATATATGATAGAGTATGTAATTAGAGGGCATAAGTAAGTAAAGTAATTTGTTCTCTTGAATCTTGATGATATATATAGTAATAGAGAGGTTCCTTGAGTAGTTGCATCCATTAACAAGTGCTCTACAGTTGCTTCTGTTGATGATGAAGAGTTGCAGTGAAGAGAAACAGAGATGTATATTCGAATGTAGCAGTTGAAGTTTAAATTTAAAATTCAAATTTGAAATCAGACGTCCAGTATTTGTATCAAATGTCGATACTATATTTTTTTTGTACATTGTAGATTTTCAGACGTCTGAGTGCTATTACCAGACGTCTGGTTTAGTCTGTTTGTTGTTCCTACTCTACAGGTTGTGTAGGCTAATAAAATGGATTGAATGTTATGTCTAACGTTCGGCCACCGCTCCTAGAGCTACTCAATATGTAAAACACCGCATTCTTGGCTACTAATAATGGAAGACACCTCCACTAGGCTACTGTGGAAATAAATTCCCACTGCTATCAACGTCACTAGGCTATTGGGAACAATTCTCCCTCACTACGCCTGAAGAGGAAAAACCCAAAACGTCGACCCGTCGGAATGTGTCATTGTCCGCATTCGCTTCCACCTCTCGATCATAGCATTGGTCACTTATTGCATGCTCAGGGTCCTTTTTTCTAATTGTACCATGTGCGTCAGGAATCGTGCATACTAGGACCATCCGTCGTGTTAGACCTCCTGTATTAGGCATCTGTGCCAATCTGCACATCCATCGTTGGAACCTCCTATTTATGCCATTTGAAAAATACATCGTCTCTATTGATTAATAAATCCCACATTGGGTAAAGAATATTTACCCAACACTGCAATAACCTAGTGTCCTCTGACATGGAACTAGCTTCCCTACTATTCTTAACATACAACCAAATGCCCTTAAATAGGCTTACAAACAATTATGGTTTATGCTAATTTTTATTATTAAACTTGGGCCTTAGGCCAAGGTTCAAATCTGCAATTTTCATTACGAACTATCGACCACTTATACCCTTCGGTCGACCACTACTGGTAGACCGCTAGGGTTTCCAAGTCAATGACTGTGAAGTAAATATTAAGGTTCCTTCACATTTCAATTGTCGACAGTTTGTATACTTAATTCATATCGTTTGCAATGTTTAATTAACCCTAATATACTAAGTGACCATTTTAATTGTCAAATTTCAATTCAATTTAGGGTTTGTCAGTTTACAGTTTGGAAATTTGATAATAGAATATATACCTAGACTATTAATTGGATTAGCAAATTACATTAATTCAATTCTAGGTTTTTAGGACCAAATCTAGGGTTTTAGCATGCTTAATTTAAATTATCCAATTTAGGGTTCTCTAACACCCTACTCAATTAAAATAGTTATATTAACTACAATAATCAGCTTATCAAAATTATGCCCACTCACCTCAAGCCTAAGCTCTTCCTAATATCTGTGCATAATAGTCATCCCCCTAATCGATAGCTCCACCTTGATCTGCCTTGATTTGCCTTGATTTGATTGCTTCTATTCTTCTAGGTTGAATTGATTTGATGTTTAGAATTTTTTTGATTTAGGTTTAGGGAAAAGTTTGGTAGAGTTTAGTTACCGTAAATTTTTAGTTAAGAATAAGGGTTTCATTGGTTTGGTATTTATGGGGCTAGGGTTTTAGTTTGGGATATTGGATTAGCTTAGGAAATATTTTTAGAAAATCCGGTCCCCTCAACATAGCCGTTGTTCCCAGTAACTAATCTCGTTCATTCAACACGTCATCACGAAAGCAGAAATGCTCGACTTTTCACAAGCCTAGGTCGACCGCTATCGGTCGACCTTGAACCCTCACAGTTACCGGTGGCTATATAAAGTTTTAGATATTTAATTTTCAGTTCAATCTAACGTCTATAAATTCTCCATAATAACTTGGATTACGATGTGTTATATATGAAAATCGTTTGGAAAATTGCTACGAATGCGATAGTGCCAATTTTGTAGCCAAATTTGGACGTCTGTGATAATTTTCTTTCCAGTCCTTGTTTTATTTTATTTTAATTTCTGTTAAACTTCTGAGATGTAACATTCTTCCTCCCTTAAAAGGATTTCATCCCCAAAATCTTAAAGGATGGAAAAATGTAAATCATACACAACAACCAATAGCTACAATCATCAACTCATCCATCATCCATGAGAAATCATATCCTTAGAAATTCCTAATGCATCGTATACATATATGTACAACGTAAAATGCACGTGAACAAATATTAACGCAAAAATAGGCTATCTACTAATTCAGTTGACCTCTTATTATACAATTTCTCATGCCATGCATTCAAATGTGTGCAACATCATAAGTAAATATTTACTTGCAATCATATACGCGTACGCGATCATAAAACTCATATGCAACAACAAAATGCATAACATCCACTAGCATAAAAATAATCAAGAAATAACATGCAACTATATATAAGTGTGTGTGTTTGTGTGTACCTAGATGATACAATGTCCTAACATGTAAAAGAGTACAATGCAAACAATACATCCATTAGAATCAATCATCCATAATACGTCCCATCGACATGTTTACAACCATTCCTACCATCCAATTGTCTCTAACTGAAGGGCATACCACCTAAGTTCTACACAAAGACAACCTTTACTTATAAGAACTTCCAACTTAAGACGTACAAGAGAAGAGTTGGGGTGGGTAGCTCGGATCTTCTCCTCGAGTTTCCATGTACAATTCGGTGGATCGTCTTCCTATTGGATTATAAAGAGTCCGATTTCTTTGTTACGGAGTCGCTTTGTACCGTGCTCTAGAATACTAGTGGGTGCAAGGCAAACAAGTGATTCTCGCTCTATCTCAATTTCCTCTAACTGACTCGTCACGACCAAGGTAGCTGTATCGTGTAAGCACTTCCACAATGTGACACATGAAAAACATCATGTACCCATGCTAATTTATATTGAAGCTCTACCTTATATGCCAACTTTCCTACTCTAGCAACTATCGGGAAAGGTCATATAAATCTCGATGCTAGCTTCCCTGAATTGCCAAATCTCATCACATGCCTAAGGGGTGAAACCTTCACAAACACCATGTCATCCACTGTGAACTCTAGCTCTGTATGTCTCCTATTAGCATAAGATTTTCATCTATCCTGAGCGGTCTTCATTCTGCTATGGATCAAGTCCACCTTCTCCGATGTCTCCCTCACCATATTCGGCCCAAGAATAATCCTTTCCTTTGTATCTCACCAACACGATGGCGATCTATAGGGTCTACCAAACAATGCCTCGAAAGATGCCATCTTAATGCTAGCCTGATAATTATTATTATAGGTAAACTATACTAACGAAAAATGATCCGCCCAATAACCTCCAAACTATATAATGCACATCCACAGAAACTCCTCCAAAACCCGATTCACCCTCTTCGTCTGTTCATTCATCTACGGATGATATGAAGTACACCAGCTCAACTTCGTTCCCAAAGCCTCTTGTAGACTCCTCCAGAAATCACTAGTGAAAAGTGGACCTCAACCGCTAACTATGCTAATAGAAACTCCATGTAACCTAATGATCTCTCTCACGTATAAAGCCTCCAACGACGCCGCTATCCTAGTACTTCTCACTAATATGAAATGATTACACTTGGTTAACCGATCGACTATAATCCAAATGCTCTCATTTCCTCTCCTATTCCTAGGTAGACCATCTGCAAAGTTCATGGAATACTCTCCTACTTCCACTGAAGAATATCCAATGGTTGACACAATCCTCCCGACTTCTTCTATTCTGCCTTTACCCTCTGGCAAGTTATACATCTAGCTATATACTCTGTTATTTGCTTCTTCATACCGGGCCAATAGAAGATGCTTCATGTCACGATACATCTTATCAACATCGAGATGATTGGTCATCCTAGGACGATGAGACTCATCTAACACCGCGTCTATCAAATCCATACTGTGAGGAACACAAGCCTATCATCCATCTGTAACCATCCTCTTGAGTCAATGGCATAACACCTCAAATTACTCAATGATTATCCTCTACTAATCCTCTCAATAATATGTATTAGTTCCTTATCCTCCTTCTGCCTATATCTAATACGCTCCATCAATGTAGGCTAAACGTCTAAAATAACTAGTAATCCTAGGGTAATATCTGATGTTGGTCGGAAATCAAAGGAAGAAATATACTCCAAATGTCTCCACTCCAAAAACAAAGGACTCAACACTGCACTCTGTCTACTCAAAACGTATGCCACTACATTACCCTTAACTAGGGTATAAGAGATATCAAAGTCATATGAAGCCAAAATCTCCATCCACCTCTGCTGCCTTAAATTCAAATCCTTTTGGAAGAACAAGTACTTCAAGGACTTATGATCCGTAAATGTTCAAACCACTCCCTTAAAGATAATGCCTCGATGATTTGAGTGCAGAGACAATGGTTACCAACTTAAGATCATATGTAGGGTAGTTCCTCTCCTAGGTTTTCAGATGCCTACTCACATAACTCACCACCCTACCTTCTTGCATTAATACCGTGCCTAACCCCATACAACAAGCGTTGGTATAAACTGTAAATGTCTTTGTCCCATCTGGTAAAAATAAACTGGTGCCCTAGTTAGTGTCTTATTCTACTTGATAAAATCACCTTCGCACTTTTCTTTCCATAAGAAAACTAGATTCTTCTTTGTACGACGGGTCAGTGGAGCATGGATCTTCACGTAGTCCTTAATGAGCTTGCATAGCTTCCCACCAAACCAAGGAAACTTTTTACCTCTGTGGCATTCTTCGGAGCATGCCAATCATGAACCCCTGCTACCTTACCGGGATCAACTGCTAAACCACTTTCTAGGATGATGTGTCCCAAAAAGCATACCTCCTCTCTCCAAAAGCGGAACTTCGAAAGCTTTACCTTAAGCTTATGTGCACTGAGTGTACTGAGCACTTCTCCTAAATGCAATGCATTCTCCTTCTTACTCCTCAACTATATAAGAATACCATCCACAAATGCCATAATGAATTTGTCAAGCAACCCCTTAAATACTCGGCTCATAAGATCAACAAAATAGGCGGGTGAATTGGTCGATCTGAAAGGCATGACTAATCACTCATAAAGTCCGTTGGGTGTATGAAATGTTGTTTTCTGGATAACGTCCTCGACTACACGCAACCGATGGAATCAGGTAACCAAGTCAAGCTGTGAGAATACTCTAGCGACAACCAACCAATCAAAGAGATTGTCTATACGGGGTAGTGGATAATGATTCTTCTTTATCGATGTATTTAATTCCCTATAATCGATGCGGGGTCTCTGAGAACCATCCGCCTTGGTGGAAAAGTTGATTGGTGCTCCCTACTCAGAAATGCTCCATCTAATAAAATATTCTCTAATAACTCATTAGCTTGCTTGCTCAACTCGCATCATTCCTCTAACATCCCTAATTTTTGATAACATTATTCAAGAGGTTTAATTAGATAAATTAAATAGAATAATGATGATAAGGGGATTGAGATTCGAATAAAACTATAAGAAGACCGTGCTTAAGTAATTAATTAAATTGGATTTTATGTATTTAATTAAACATGGGCATATTAGCTGCACTATTATTACCCATGGCTATACATTTCACGTTCTTGCCCATTCACGTACACTTTTCATTTTCACAAACGCAAATCAAAAACCTAAAATGGAGCCAGCTATTAACAAGGGAAAGAGGAAGAAATATTAAATCAAAGCTAAGGATCAAAGCTAGAGTAATCAATTTTCCAAAATCTCAAATTCCTTATCATATCTAAGGTGAATAATAATTCATTCCATCTCTATTTTATTTTTAATAATCATATGTTTTCGGATTTATGGTTAAATTATTTTTTGTGATGTTTTGGACGATGATATGCTTGAATTATTATGTGTTTGATTTAAATCAATTTGTTTACATAAGAATCTACACGGTTTTAGGCAAAAACCGATTGTTATTGATTTTAGAATACAAATGGAAAAAAATTATTACATGTTAGGTAAAACATGATTTTAGAGATGGGTTTCAATTTTTATAATTTTCCAAGTTATGGAAAATTCAATATAAATTTCTAAAGGAAAATGTGATATTTTGGGTTTAAAATTTATTTCGATGATTCAGAAATAAATTGGGTCTAAAATTTTAATAAGTTTGATAACATGATGAACGGAAAATTTTGTGATTTTTGGTGATTTTTCCTAATTGATTTGCCATGGAAAATAAATTATTTTAAAAGAAGGCCTTATTTTTAATATTGGTTTTGCTTAATGGAAGGGCTTAAACGTTACTTTTCCCCTTGATTTAGATATGATAAATGCGGCAGTTATTTTGAAAAGTATCTGAAAAGTTTTAAGGCAACCAATCAAAGGATTAAATATGCAGGTAGTTATAAAGCAATTACTAAAAGTAGCATAATTTTAGCCTTTATTCAGAAAAGTTGGTTCCGCCTCCTATAGTTGTGCCTTTCGACTTCAATGCTTCTGCTTCAACTCAGTTGAAACCAACCCAGTCGAAACCAATACACAAGATATCACTTAGATGGTACGTAGCGGATTGAAGGAAAGGCAGAAGCCATGATGTCGAAAGTAATGCTTCCGATGGGGTCGAAACCTTAGTTTTGTTTTCAAATTTTAAGTGCCTGCTTTGTTTTACTTAAAGCTTTCGACATAGTCGAAGCATATGTTTTTGAAAGGGTTTTTTTTCGAAAGAGCTTTCAAAGGAGGTCGCTATTTGATGATTTAAAGGTATAGGCTTTCAAAGGGGTTACTTTATTTATAAAAGAATGCTTTCGAAAGTAATGGTTCCGACCTAGTCGAAACACAACCGCTTTTATTTTACCTTTCAAGTATATTGAAGTCATCAATAATTTCGAAGGGTGCTTTTTTTAATCTTATATTAAGCCACTTCCTAAATGCTTTCGAAAGGGATCTTGGGTTTCGAACACAATGGCGTCGAAAGGGGGTTTTGACGCTATCCTTCTAAGTTTTAATTAATGGTTTTGAGCTTTCGAATAGATGGTTCCGACACCATCAAACTTTCCACAAAATAATTTTATTAAAGGTTTCGAAAGAGATACTTTTGTGTGTAACCACTTGACCCAAAAGATGTTTTTCTAAGAGTAAAACCCAATGCTTTCGAAATGGGTACTTTCATTGGTTTTGAAGCAATGTTTCTAAAGATTATTAAGCAATGTTTTAACACATTAGAAAGGTATGATTTAGTTTTGGAAGGATTGATTTATAGAGGTTCGAAAGGTATATACTTAAAAATTTGAAAAGAGGTTTTCTATGCTTTCGATGGAGGTCATCCAGTGGTTTCGAAAGTGATATTTTAAGGTTTCAAAACAAATAACTCTTCTCATTTTAAAAGAAAAACCATGGCATAAATAAAGATTTTTGGAATGAAATTTTTGAAGAAGTTTTCTTTGAATAACAGGTTAAAGGGATTAACCAAGTTTTATATAAAAGGATTTCAAGGATATTAAACCATAGGTGTTGGTATTATTTTGTTGATGTTATGATTGCCTCTTTATATTTTTATTTATATTGTAATTAACCCATAATAGTAGTTTCGAAAAGGGCAGAATAACCAGCTGGGTTGACCCAGTAGTGAATATAGCATAAGAAATATCAAATCTTAATCGAAGATATTGGAAGGGGCCAATATGTTCATAGTACGCCCATGAAAACTGTGTAAAGGAAAAGATGTTGGCAGAGGCCAATATGTTCATAATCAGCCCATGAAAACTATGATTTGATATTGGTTGAGGCTGATAGGTTTATAGTTAGCATATGAAAACTATATCCGGATTAAGATATTGATAGTTAGTCAATAGATTCCTAGTCAGCCCATGAAAACTAGGATGAGGGAAAAGATATTGGAGTTACCAATAGGTTCTTAGTGATCCCATGAAAGTTATGAAATCAGTCAGGTAGTCCATGAACATTTAACTGGTTATTAGTGAGCCCATAAAAACTAATAGGTTAATAGTAACTCTAGAAACTATAATTGAGACAGATAGTAAGAAAGAATGGGGATGGGTAATTCAAAATTAACTTACTTGTTTGAATATCATCATATTATTTTGAATTGTTTTAACCATTGTGGATGCAAGAGCATATTATATGATTTTATAAAAAAATTAAGATACCAGTGAGGGGAAAACCCATTCCGCTAAGCGACATGGTCTTATTAGATATCAAAATGGTTTGAGATGGTAGAGTATTATTCATACCGGGCTTTATGTCTTGTTTTCTCCTTAAACTCTCGGGTATTCAATTGATTTTGAGTAGTTTGAGGTTTAGGATTTTCAGGTGTTCTTTCAGAAGAATAAAGCTTCCGATGACATGCAGGAGGCATGCTAGCCACTTAGAGTTATTTTATTTTCACCGTGTTTGGTTGTAATGGCAAACTGGTTTTATTGTCTTATTATATACTCTGATCATCCAAGGGGGCATCTTCATTGTCGCTCTTGGCATATTTTGTAATAAGTATATTTTGTCTGAACGTGGTCTGTGCACTGGGATTATGTAATGAATTTTGAAATATTTTGAAATAGAATGTGGACTTTGTTTGGTGCTTTAAACTTTTTCCATATTCTTGTATTTTTGTGTATCAATGTTCTAAATATTGCCACATTTGGTCGCCGTGGATTAATAACTTTGGATGACTGCAGCATCCGTAGCCATTTGTTTTGGGCCTCCAAGAAAGGGGATGTTATAAGTTAGTATCGGAGCATTGGTTTATGAAGCTTTAATAGAAGCTTAAACCTAAAATATTTTTCAAACATAATCCAATTAATCAGATAACAAGATTGGGGTTTGGGTTAATGTTATGGTAACGTACTTGTATTTGATATATAGTTATATATATAAGTACGTATTTCTTTCTCTCTTAGACTGTTCTTCTGTATCTTACTAAGGATCGTATGCAGATTTACGAGAAAGGAGATATTGAAGTAGGAAATGGAAGAGGAAACCTCGGTGGAGGAAGCACCGCAACCAATGAAAATGCTCGACCCACCACCAGGAGGAACTCGATTTAACCTGCTAATGTAACCAAAATGCTGATGCCAATGTAGTTGTTGGAAATCCACCAGTAGACATGGAGGCGATGTATCAGTTCTTCGTCAATATGATGCAAGCATGAGCTGCTGCTGCTATAACAACCTAAAATTTTAACCCGTGATAACTAATTCTTTAGTTAATTAGATAATAAAATAATTTTGTGAAATTATCATAATTGAGCCATGAGAGTTGCACCATTTGTCCATGGTAATTTTCTGGTCAATTTCGATATATAGAACGTCAGAATCCGAGCTAAAATGAACGAGATATGAATTAAACAAATAAGCATAAAAAAGAAAAAAAAATAGGCTAGGTCGAACGGCTGGTCGACCTGGGCACAAGGGCGGTTGACCGCCCGGTTGACCTGCATGTGTTTAGGAACAAGGAAAATTTTCTTCGTTCCAGAGGCTTCCTATGACGTGTTTTGCATTATTTATTTCAATCCGTTCCTTCTATTCTTGCATCCGATGGCTCCTATTCAACCTATGACGTTATTGCATCCTATTCCATCCCCAAATCTAACGGTCTAAGATCCACTTTTACCCTTATAAATAGAACCCTAGGCCTAACAATTTTTCTCATTCTAAGATTTTCTAAAATAGGGTTCACCAATTTAGGAAGGACCCTAATCGGAATAATTTACAAGGAGGAAACCGTTTAAAATTAAAATATTTAACAACCCCAAGTGGATCCATGAAGGCCCAAAAGGAAGAGTTAAGGACCAGAGGTGAGTGATTGTAATTATCTTAAATTTCTTTAAGTAATTTTAAATAATAGGGTTTCCAATAGTTGTAGTTTACTACGATTTTTAGAGTAACCTTTTTAGTAATTTATTTACAGTTTTTAGAATTATTTTCAGTTAATTTTAGTTTATTTCTACTTTTCCATTTATTTACAGTTTATTTACAATATTTTAGTTTATTTACTGTTATTTATGCGTTATTTACATCTTCTTCTTACGCCTTGGATTTCCTTGATTTTCAGTTTTCTTTTATTCCTCCTTCTTCGTGTATGGATTATAGTATAATTAATGCAAAATTGGATTAAGTTATAAGAAATATGAAATAGTGGAATATAAGATGTAAATTATAAAGACGGTAACATAAATGGAATTGGACTGAAATAATGCCTAATTATGATATTAATTGGACTGAATTAAAGAGATTGGCCTAGTTGTAACTAAAAAGAAAAGAAGAAGAAAAAAAACTTATTTTCACACTTAGACCTTGGGTTAAGTAATAAGCATGATTATAATGTAGGTTATAATAAGAAATATGACAGAATAAGGCTTATTTTAAGGATAAATTAATAAGCACAGACAGTAAGAACAAGAGTAAATGCTTATTTAAATAATTTATCTAAGTTAATAAGCAAAGAATTAATGTAGGACCTGTACCAAATAACATTCCCCTATTATTTTCTATGGGTACGGTGTTTCACATAAGCTGAGGTGAGTTAAGGGGCATGCTTATGCTAATATTGGTAATAATTGGTCAATATAGAGATGTTCAAAGCATGGGGTATTTGGACAAGGGCACTATTAGATATTGTTTGGATGACGGGCCAGTACCGACACCCCTATATTTTCCATGGACACGGTGTTTGACATAATCCTGAAGTGAGATGAGGGGCATGCTTATGCCGAGTCAAGGTAATAATACAACCCAATAGGTGGAGCAACAGGTAGCATGATCATGGTGGCAGTTACGCATGCGACTTCCATTTCGGTGCTTAGTAATCGCTATGAGTTCTAAGCGCTTAGTATGTGTGTCTTTTGTAGACACCATTGCCTTCTGTGTAGGGAGCTATGTATCGTCTATTCCACAGTGGATGCTTTGTGTATCTTTCTTAGTTACTATTGGTTGTTGTGTAGAGAGTTATATAGCGTCTAGTTCGCAGTAAGGTCTATAGAGTAGTAGGCCGATCAAAGGGTAGAATTAAGATTTCAGCCTAACTATAGGATTAGGAATTCAGCTTAATCAAGCAGCCATCAAAGACAAGTGCAAACAATCAAAGTTGATCTATCTTATCAATTGTAATAGTTTAATTGTATTTTCTAGTTTGCCTCTAGGCAGTTGCAAGGGTCAGCCCTTTAATGGTGGAACAGTGTTACTGCCAGAGTTCCGTAGTAGCAGTTGAATTGGACAGATTTTAGAAGGAGATTTGAGTAGAAGTTTGTGTCTAAGTTTGCTAAGTTATTGCTGATGAGGAAGTTTACATATTTCGAGCAGGGAGAGATGTTGGTTGTCGAGTATGCCACTAAGTTCGAGGAGTTGTCCCATTATGGAAATAATAATGTAGACACATCATCAGAAGGAACGAGAAGTTCATTATGGGACTGAGGCTCGTGATTGCTAGGGCAACCCTGCCACATCTTCACGATCCTAGTAATTTGGTTGTGGAGATGGCCATTCTCCATGAGAAGATGCTTGCTAGTTGTGCTAGAGAGAGGACAGTGTAAATTCAGGGTTCTCAGTGGAAGAAGAGAAAGTCCTTTAAGAAGAAGGGAGCCCAAAAGGGAGATACTACCAAGAAGGCAAAGGTAGAGTTAGTTTCTATAAGTGTGACAAGAAGAGTCATTATGCGAATGAGTGTTGGTCTTCATTATGCGAATGAGTGTTGGTCAGGTAATGGGAAGAAGGCTGCAAATAGTATTTAGTCCTTACTAAATTTTGAGGACGAAATTCTTTAGGGGGGAGCCTTTAACATTCCTAATTTTTGATAACATTACTCAAGAGATTCAATTAGATAAATTAAATAGAATAATGATGATAATGGGATTGAGATTTGAATAAAACTATAAGAAGGTCGTGTTTAAGTAATTAACTAAATGGGCTTAAATTGGCTTTTATGTATTTAATTAAGCACGAGCATATTAGTAAATAGCCGCACTATTATTACTCATAGCTTTACATTTCACATTCTTGCCCATTCACGTACACTTTTCATTTTCACAAATGCAAATCAAAATCTTAAAATAGAGTCAGCCATTAACAAGGGAAAAGAGGAAGAAAAATTAAATCAAAGCTAAGGATCAAAGCTAGCGGAATCAATCTTATACAAATCTCAAATTCCTTGTCATATATAAGTGAATTATAATTCATTCCATCTCTATTTTGTTTTTATAATCATATGTTTTCAAATTTAGGGTTAAATTCGTTTTTATTATGTTTTGGATGATGATATGCTTGAATTATTATGTGTTTTATTTAAATCAATTTGTTTACATAAGAATCTACATGGTTTTAGGGCAAAATCAATTGTTACTGATTTTAGAATGAGATGGGAAAAAATTATTATATGTTAGGTAAAACATGATTTAAGAGGTGGGTTTCAATTATCATAATTTTCCAAGCTCTGGAAAATTTATTATGAATTTCTAAAGGAAAATGTGATATATTTGAGTTTAAAATTTATTTCAATTATTTTAGGAAGAAATTGGGTCTAAAATTTTAATATATTTGATAACATGATGAAAATGAATTTCTGTGATTTTTGGGGATTTTTCCTAATTGATTTGCTATGGAAAATAAATTATTTTAAATGGACTTATTTGCAATATTGGTTTTGCTTAATGGAAGGGCTTAAATGTTACTTTTTCCCTTAATTTAGATATGATAAACGCGGCAGTTATTTTGTAAAGTATTTGGAAAGTTTTAAGGCAACCAATCAAAGGATTACAAATAGGCAGTTAGTTATAAAGCAATTACTAAAAGTAGCATAATTTCAGTCTTTATTTACAAAAGTGGGTTCCGCCTCCTATAGTAGTGCCTTTTGACTCCAATGCTTCCGCTCCAATTTAGACAAAATTAACCCAGCCGAAACCCATCTAGTCAAAACCAATACACAAGGTATCACTTAGATGGTACGTAGTGGATTGAAGGAAAGGCGGAAGCCATGATGTCGAAAGCAATGCTTCCGATAGGGTCGAAACCTTAGTTTTGTTTTCAAATGTTAAGTGTCTGCTTAGTTTTACTTAAAGCTTTCGACGTAGTCGAAGCATGTGTTTTCGAAAGGGGTTTTTCTAAATAGCTTTCAAAGAAGGATGCCATTTTATGTTTTAAAGGTACAAGCTTTCGAAGGTTACTTTATTTATAAAAGAATGCTTTTGAAAGTAATGGTTCAGACCTAGTCAAAACCCAACCGCTTTTCTTTTACCTTTCGAATATATTAAAGTCGTTAATACTTTCTAGGTTGCTTTTGTTTTAAACTTATGTTAAGCCACTTCCTATATGCTTTCAAAAGGGGTCTTGGGTTTCGAAGGCAATGTTGTCGAAAAGGGGGTTTCGGCGCTATCCTTCTAAGTTTTAAACAATGGTTTTGAGCTTTCGAATAGATGGTTCCGACACAATCAAACTTTCCCCAAAACAACTTTATTAAAGGTTTCAAAAATGATACTTTCGTGTGTAACCACTTTGACCCAAAAGATGTTTTTTAAGAGTAAAACCCAGTGCTTTCGAAAGGGGTACTTTCATTGGTTTCGAAGCTATGTTTCTAAAGATTGTTAAGCATTGTTTTGACACATTAGAAAGGTATGATTTGGTTTCGAAAGGATTGATTTATAGAGCATCGAAAGTTAAATACTTAGAGTTTTGAAAAGAGGTTTTCTATTCTTTCGATGGAGGTCATCCAGTGGTTTCGAAAGTGATGCTTTAAGGTTTCAAAACAAATAACCTATTCTCTCATTTTAAAGGAAAAACCATGGCATAAATAAAGATTTTTGAAGAAGTTTTCCTTGAATAAAAGGTTGAAGGGACTAACCAAGTTTTGTATGGAATGATTTCATGGATATTAAACCGTAGGTGTCGACAGCACTTTTGTTGATGTTATGATTGCTTCTTCATATATTTATTCACATTGTAATTAACCCATAACGGTACTTTGGAAAAGGAAGAATAACCAGTTAAGTTGATGAAGCAGTGAATATAACATAAGAAATGTTAAAATCTTAATTTAACATATTGGCAGGGGCAATAGGTTCACAGTAAGCCCATGAAAACTGTGTAAAGAAAAAGATATTGGCAAGGGCCGGTAGGTTCACAACCAGCCTATGAAAACTATGATTTGATATTGGCAGGGGCAGATATTGACAGTTAGTCAATAGGTTCCTAGTCAGCCCATGAAAACTAGGATGAGGGAAAAGATACTAGATTCAATAACAGATTCTTAGTAATCCCATGAAAACTATGAATTCGGACAGGTAGTCCATAAACATTTAATTGGCTATTAGTAAGCCCATGAAAGCTAATAGGTTAATAGTAACCTTAAAAACTATAATTGAGACAGATACTAAGAATGAATCGGGATGGGTAATCCAGAATTAACTTACTTGTTTGCATATCATTGTATTATTTTGAATTATTTTCACCATTGTGGATGCAGCAACACAATGTATTGTTTTATAAAGTTTTTAAAATACTAGTGAGGAGAAAACTCATTCTGCAATGTGGTGTGGTCTCACTAGATATCTAAATGGTTTAAGATGGTAGATTATTATTCATACCAGGCTTTATGTCTGACTTGAAGTTTTTGTTTTCCCCTTAAGCTCTTGGGTACTCAATTGATTTTGTTTTCTACCTCCACCCTTATGCTGGTACTGCTGTGCTTTCCCTCCAACCTTCTTAGGTTCCTCTCCATTGGCTTCGCCCTTGGAGATGGTATTTAGCAAAGTCATTTCAACTAGACCCTTATGCGTAGCACCTTTAGGAATATAACTCAAAGCTAAGTACTAAAGAGGTTGACTCAGCCCTTTAGCAAATTTGAGAGCCTTCTTATGTGATGTGTCAAACATTCTTATACCGAATATAGGTAGCTCATTAAACTAGTTGACAAACTCCTTAATAGAAGATTTCCTTGCTTCAAGTGAATGAACTTCTCTAACTGCACACCTTTTTCTACCCTAGAAAGAAACTCCACCTCAAATCGCCTATATAATTCATCCCAAGTGATCTCCTCTTTGTCAATATCTGCCTCAAGTATGTCCCACCAGCTCAGTGGCTTACCCTATAACATCCAAGTAGCCAACTGCATCCTCGCCTCGTCGGTCAATCCTACTAAACCGAAGATCCTCTCACAAATGCAGATTCATCACCTCGGATCCAAATAAGACTCTATCCTTGTGTATTGCTTTTCTCTAAGGTTTGAGAAATCTTTGCATACCTTAGCAAAGTCTATAACGATAGTTGGGCAGGCAGGAGCTGCACCTGTCACTCCCTCCACGATTCCTCTGGTGGGGTTATGCTTGGCATGTCCCCTTGCCTAGAGATATCGGTGGAACCAAATTGGAATGTTTACGCCTGGAATCTCGGCTGCGTCGCCTGAGCCTGAACCTACAGGATCAGTCATCCTCTATCTATGGATTTTAAGAATTCTATTGGCAAATTTTCATAGATATTATAAGCACGGATAAGAGAAATAACAAAAGCATGAATCAAAGATAGCATAGGTACGAAAAAGGGAGTTTGTAGTTTGTATATGATCTTTGGAAAAGTCCTTTGAAAAATCTTTACTTTTATACATATATACTTCAAAAGTCCATTTTGAAAACCTTTAGAGAACATTTTTGGAAAACCTTTTGAAAATCCATTTTTCCTTTTCAAATACATTCTCTTAGTTCATACCTAATTCCAAAGGAACCATGAAACATATGCTCTAATACCAACTGTGACAACCCCCGCCACCCAACATGCCAATCCAAAGCCTAATGGGACTTTCGAACTCGCGTTATACCGAGAAATACGAATCCTCATGGTTTATGACATTTCACAACACAAAGACTAATACAAGCAGATATAATCTAAGATATACTACACTTGTGATCAGTACATGATAGAAGATATAATATGACCAGTACATTGCCCAATACAAAGCACATAGAAAATATCATTCCAAGTATGATAAAAGAGATAAACTATATTGATAAGATAGATAAAAACATGGAGAGCAACTATGGAAAAAAAATAGTCTCTAAAGATAAGCTCGACTCTCCAATTATTAAGAATTGGCCGATCACCTACTGCCCTGTTCACTTGTGGTGGGGGAAAATAAGAAAGGAGGATGATTAGACATAAAGTATGGAAAATGAGTACAAATTTAATATGTGATGATCACATGCAGTTATTCTAACACTACTCTAAAAAATAGACGGTGCGATACAAGTGCTCGTGAATTCCAAAGGTCTATTACCTAAGGGTTCTTGTCTAGTACATTCCTACACTGCAGGCTATGTAGGCTGATACAATGGATTGAATCTCATGTCTAAAGATTGGCCACCGCTTCTAGAGCTACTCAATATATAAGACACTACCTTCTTGGCTACTAAGAATGGAAGACATCACCACTAAACTACAGTGGAAATAAACTCCCACTACTATCAACGCCACTAGGCTACTGGGAATGTTTCCCCCTTATTATGCTTGTAGAGGGAAAAACCCCAAAATGCCGACCCGTCAGAATGTGTCATCATCCGCATTCGCTTCCACCTCTCGATCGTAGCACTGACCACTTATTGCATGCTTTGGATTCTTCTTTCTAACTGTATTATGTGCAGCAGGAATCATGCATACTAGGATCACCCGTTGTGCTAGATCCCTTATATCCACTAAATCTATTTTCTGCTGCACTTATTCGTAGCGTTTATAGCTAATGCACAATAGCTATCTTATTCTTTATTTTTACTAATTTTTTTAACCTAAAGCTACTAAATATAAGTTCCCGCCGATTTTGTCCCAAATAAAACTTATGTTTCCCCTTCTTTTCATTATCTATGAAAGCTTTCTCCCTCATTTCTAGAACCTTTATTTTCAACTAAATCAAATTCTTCTTCAGTCTCTCTAGCATCGTCTTCTTCTCCTTACAACAACTCTTTTTATTTCTCCTCCTTGGGTCCTCTTCTCCTCACAACAATCAGACTCTTCGTATTAGTGCACATTTTCAGTCAACTTGTTTAGTTGTAGACATTTTCTACCACTTCAGTGCAGTTTACTAATCAAAATCCAAACTGAAGAAGGTAGTGATCAGCCCAGTAGCAGGGACCCCCGGTCTTGGACTAGATGTGAGGCTTGAGAAAGAAATTCCAACAAACAAGTTCTACACAAAGGTAACCTATACTTATAAGAACTTTCAACTTAAGACATACTAGAGAAGAGTTGTGGGTGGGTGGCACGGTCTTCTCCTCGGGTTCCCATGTACTATTCGGTGGATCATCTTCCTATTGGACTATAAAGAGTCTGATTTCTTTGTTACAGAGTCGCTTTGTACCATGCTCTAGAGTACTAGTGGGTGCAAGGCAAACAAGTGATTCTCGCTCTACCTCAACTTCCTCTAACTGACTCGTCACGACCAAGGTAGCTATATCGTGTAAGCACTTCCACAATGTGACACATGAAAAACATCATGTACCCATGATAATTTATATGGAAGCTCTACCTTATATGCTAACTTTCCTACTCTAGAAACTATCGGGAAAGTTCCTATAAATCTCGATGCTAGCTTCCCTGAATTGCCAAATCTCATCACATGCCTAAGGGGTGAAACCTTCACAAACACCATGTCATCCACTGTGAACTCTAGCTCTGTATGTCTCCTATTAGCATAAGATTTTCATCTATCCTGAGCGGTCTTCTTTCTCCTATGGATCAAGTCCACCTTCTCCGATGTCTCCCTCACCATATTCGACCCAAGAATAATCCTTTCTGTCGTATCCCACAAACACGACGACGATCTATCGGGTCTACCAAACAATGCCTCGAAAGATGCCATCCTAATGCTAGCCTGATAATTATTATTATAGCTAAACTCTACTAACGAAAAATGATCCTCCCAATAACCTCCAAACTATATAATGCACATCCATAGAAACTCCTCCAAAACCCGATTCACTCTCTTCGTCTGTTCGTTCATCTACGGATGATATGAAGTACTCCAGCTCAACCCCATTCCCAAAGCCTCCCGTAGACTCCTCCAGAACTCACTAGTAAAAAGTGGACCTCAATCGCTAACTATGCTAATAGGAACTCCATGTAACCTAACGATCTCTCTCACGTATAAAGCCTCCAACGACACCGCTATCCTAGTACTTCTCACTGATATGAAATGATTACATTCCGATCGACTATAATCCAAATGCTCTCATTTCCTCTCCTACTCCTAGGTAGACCATCTGCAAAGTTCATGGAAATACTCTCCTACTTCCACTGACGAATATCCAACGGTTGACACAATCCTCCCAACTTCTTCTATTCTGCCTTTACCTTTGGCAAGTTATACATCAAGCTATATGCTCTGCTACTTGCTTCTTCATCTCGGGCCAATAGAAGATGCTTCATGTCACGATACATCTTGTTAACATCGAGATGATTGGTCATCCTAGGATGGTGAGACTCATCTAACACCGCATCTATCAAATCCATACTGTAAGGAACACAAGCCTATCATCCATCTGTAACCATCCTCTTGAGTCAATGGCATAACACTTACTCGATGATTATCCTCTACTAATCCTCTCAATAATATGTACTAGTTCCTTATCCTCCTTCTGCCTATATCCAATACACTCCATCAATGTAGGCTAAACATCTAAAATAACTAGTAATCCTAGGGTAATATCTGATGTTGGTCGGAAATCAAAGGTAGAAATATACTCCAAATGTCTCCACTCCAAAAACAAAGGACTCAACACTGCACTATGTCTACTCAAAACGTATGCCACTACATTACCCTTACCTAGGGCAAAGTCATATGAAGCCAAAATCTCCATCCACCTCTGCTGCCTTAAATTCAAATCCTTTTGGAAGAACAAGTAATTCAAGGACTTATGGTCCGTAAATGTTTAAACCACTCCCTTTAAGATAATGCCTCGATGATTTGAGTGCAGAGACAATGGTTACCAACTCAAGATCATATGTAGGGTAGTTCCTCTCCTAGGTTTTCAATTGCCTACTCACATAACTTACCACCCTACCTTCTTGCATTAATACCGCGCCTAACACCATACAAAAAGCGTCGGTATAAACTGTAAATGTCTTTGTCCCATCTGGTAACACTAAAACAGGTGCACTAGTCAGTGCCTTATTCTACTTGATAAAATCGTCTTCGCACTTTTCTATCCATAAGAAAACTATATTCTTCTTTGTACGACGGGTCAGTGGAGCATAGATCTTCACGTAGTCCTTGATGAACTTGCATAGCAGCCCACCAAACCAAGGAAACTTTTTACCTCCGTGGCATTCTTCGGAGCATGCCAATCATGAACCGCTGCTAGCTTACTGGGATCAACTGCTAAACCACTTTCCAGGATGATGTGTCCCAGAAAGCATACCTCCTCTCTCCAAAAGAGGAACTTCGAAAAATTTACCTTAAGCTTATGAGCACTGAGTGTACTGAGCACTTCTCCTAAATGCAATGCATGCTCCTTCTTACTCCTCAACTATACAAGAATACAATCCACAAATACCATAATGAATATATCAAGCAACCCCTTAAATACTCGGCTCATAATATCAACAAAATAGGCGGATGCATTGGTCGATCTGAAAGGCAAGATTAATCACTCATAAAGTCCGTTGGGTGTATGAAATGTTGTCTTCTAGATAATGTCCTAGACTACATGCAACTAATGGAACCAGGTAACCAAGTCAAGCTGTGAGAATACTCTAGCGACAACCAACCAATCAAAGAGATTGTCTATACGGGGTAGTGGATAATGATTCTTCTTTATCGATGTATTTAATTCCCTATAATCGATGCGAAGTCTCAGAGAACCATCTGCCTTAGTGGCAAAGATGTTTGGTGCTCCCTACTCAGAAATGCTCCATCTAATAAAATCTTCTCTAATAACTCATTAGCTTGCTTGCTCAACTCGCATCTTTCCTCTAACATCCCTAATTTTTTACAACATTATTCAAGAGGTTTAATTAGATAAATTAAATAGAATAATGATGATAAGGGGATTGAGATTTGAATAAAACTATAAGAAGACCGTCCTTAATTAATTAATTAAACAGGCTTAAATTGGCTTTTATGTATTTAATTAAACACTGGGCATATTAGTTGGACTATTATTACTCATGGCTATACATTTCATGTTCTTGCCCATTCACGCACACTTTTCATTTTCACAAACGCAAATCAAAAACCTAAAATAAAGCCAGCTGTAACAAGGGAAAGAGGAAGAAAAATTAAACCAAAGCTAAGGATCAAAGCTATGGTAATCAATCTTCCATAAATCTCAAATTCCTTATCATATCTAAGGTGAATAATGGTTCATTACATCTCTATTTTGTTTTTAATAATCATATGTTTTTGGATTTATGGTTAAATTCATTTTTATGATGTTTTGGATGATGATATGCTTGAATTATTATGTGTTTGATTTAAATCAATTTGTTTACATAAGAATCTACATGGTTTTAGGGAAAAACCGATTGTTATTGATTCTAGCATACCATGGAAAAAAATTATTATATGTTAGGTAAAACATGATTTTAGAGATGGGTTTCAATTTTCATAATTTTCCAAGCTATGGAAAATTCAATATAAATTTTTGAAGGAAAATGTGATATTTTGGGTTTAAAATTTATTTCGATTATTTCATAAAGAAATTGGATTTGAGATTTTAATATGTTTGATAACATGATGAATGGGAATTTCTGTGATTTTTGGTGATTTTTCCTAATTGATTTGCCATGGAAAATAAATTATTTTAAAAGAAGGCCTTATTTTCAATATTGGTTTTGCTTAATGGAAGGGCTTAAACGTTACTCTTCCCCTTGATTTTAGATATAATAAATGCGGCGATTGTTTTGAATAGTGTCTGAAATTTTTTAAGGCAACCATTCAATGGATTACAAATAGGCAGGTAGTTATAAAGCAATTACTAAAAGTAGCTAATTTCAGCCTTTATTCAGAAAAGTTGGTTCCACCTCCTATAGTAGTGCCTTTCGACTTCAATGCTTCTGCTCCAACTCAGTCGAAACCAACCCAGTCGAAACCAATACACAAGGTATCACTTAGATGGTATATAGTGGATTGAAGGAAATGCAGAAGCCATGATGTCGAAAGCAATACTTCCGATAGGGTCGAAACCTTAGTTTTGTTTTCAAATGTTAAGTGCCTGCTTTGTTTTACTTAAAGCTTTCGATGTAGTTGAAGCATATGTTTTTGAAAGGGATTTTTTCAAAAGAGCTTTCAAAGGAGGTCGCCATTTGATGATTTAAAGGTATAGTCTTTCGAAGGGGTTACTTTATTTATAAAAGAATGCTTTCGAAAGTAATGGTTTCGACCTAGTCGAAACCCAAACACTTTGCTTTTACCTTTCAAGTATATTGAAGTCATCAATAATTTCGAAGGGTGCTTTTGTAATCTTATATTAAGCCACTTCCTAAATGCTTTCGAAAGGGATCTTGGGTTTCGAACGCAATGGTGTCGAAAGGGGGTTTTGACGCTATCCTTCTAAGTTTTATTCATTGGTTTTGAGCTTTCGAATAGATGGTTCCGACACCATCAAACTATCCAAAAAATAATTTTATTAAAGGTTTTGAAAGAGATACATTCGTGTGTAACCACTTGACCCAAAAGATGTTTTTCTAAGAGTAAAACCCAATGCTTTCGAAAGGAGTACTTTCATTGGTTTTGAAGCAATGTTTCTAAAGATTATTAAGCAATGTTTTAACACATTAGAAAGGTATGATTTGGTTTTGGAAGGATTTATTTATAGAGGTTCGAAAGGTATATACTTAAAGTTTTAAAAAGTGGGTTTCTATGCTTTCGATGGAGGCCATCCAGTGGTTTCGAAAGTGATGTTTTAAGGTTTCAAAACAAATAACATTCTCATTTTAAAAGAAAAATCATGGCATAAATAAAGATTTTTGAAATGAAATTTTTGAAGAAGTTTTCTTTGAATAATAGGTTGAAGGGTTTAACCAAGTTTTATGTAAATTGATTTCAAGGATATTAAACCATAGGTGTTGGTATTATTTTGTTGATGTTATGATTGCCTCTTCATATTTTTATTCATATTGTAATTAACCCATATTAGTAGTTTCGAAAAGGGCAGAATAACCAGCTGGGTTGACCCAGTAGTGAATATAGCATAAGAAATATTAAATCTTAATCGAAGATATTAGTAGGGACCAATAGGTTCACGGTAAGCCCATGAAAACTGTGTAAAGGAAAAGATGTTGGCAGCAGCCAATATGTTCATAATCAGCCCAAGCAAAACTATGATTTGATATTGGTAGAGGCCAATAGGTTTATAGTTAGCCTATGAAAACTATATTCGGATTAAGATATTGATAGTTAGTCGATAGATTCCTAGTCAGCCCATGAAAACTAGGATGAGGGAAAAGATATCGGTGTTACCAATAGGTTCTTAGTGATCCCATGAAAGTTATGAAATTAGAAAGGTAGTCCATAAACATTTAACTGGTTATTAGTGAGCCCATAAAAACTAATAGGTTAATAGTAACTCTAGAAACCATAATTGAGACAGATAGTAAGAATGAATAGGGATGGGTAATTCAAATTAACTTACTTGTTTGTATATCATCATATTATTTTGAATTGTTTTAACCATTGTGGATGCAAGAGCATAGTATATGATTTTATAAAAAATTTAAGATACCAGTGAGGGGAAAACCCATTCCGCTAAGCGGCGTGGTCTCATTAAATATCTAAATGGTTTGAGATGGTAGAATATTATGCATACCGTGCTTTATGTCTGAATCGAAGTTTTTGTTTTCCCCTTAAACTCTCGGGTATTTAATTGATTTGAGTAGTTTGAGGTTTAGGGTTTTCAGGCGTTCTTTCATAAGAATAAAGCGTCCGGTGACATGCATGAGGCATGCTAGCTACTTAGAGTTATTTTATTTTCGCTGTGTTTGGTTGTAAAGGCAAACTGGTTTTATTGCCTTATTATATACTATGATCATCCAAGGGGGCATCTTCATATGTCGCTCTTGGCGTATTTTGTAATAAGTATATTTTGTCTGAACGAGATCTGTGCACTTGGATTATGTAATGAATTTTGAAATATTTTGAAATGGAATGTGGACTTTGTTTGTTGTTTTAAACTTTTTCCATATTCTTGTGTTTTTGTGTATCAATGTTTCTAAATATTGCCAAATTTGGTCACCGTGGATTAATAACTTTGGATGACTGCAGCATCCGTAGCCATTTGTTTTGAGCCTCCAAGAAGGGGGATGTTATAAGTTAGTATCGGAGCATTGGTTTATGAAGCTTTAATAGAAGCTTAAACCTAAAATATTTTTCAAAAATAATCCAATTAATCAGATAACAAGATTGGGGTTTGGGTTAACGTTATAGTAACGTACTTGTATTTGATATATAATTATATATATAAGTACATATTCCTTGCTTTCTTAGACCATTCTTCTGTATCTTACTAAGGATAACGCAGATTTACGAGAAAGGAGATATTGAAGCAGAAAACGGAAGAGGAAATCTTGGTGGAGGAAGTACCACAACCAATGGAAACGCTCAACCCACCACTAGAAGGAACTCGAGTTAAACGGCTAATGCTAATAACCAAAATGTTGACGCCAATGTAGTTGCTGGAAATCCACCAGTAGACATGGAGGCGATGTATCAGTTCTTCGTCAATATGATGCAAGCATGAGCTGCTGCTGTAACAACCCAAAATTTTAACCCGTGATAATTAATTCGTTAGTTAATTAGATAATAAAATAAATATGTAAAATTATCAGAATTGAGCCACGGGACCTGCTGCCCTGTTCACTTGTGGTGGGGGAAAATAAGAAAGGAGGATGGTTAGACATAAAGTATGGTAAATGAGTATAAGTTTAATATGTGATGATCACATACAGTCATTCTTACAATACTCTAAAAGACAAACGGTGTGATACAAGCGCTCGAGGATTCCTAAGGTCTGTTACCTAAGGGTTCTTGTCTAGTACATTCCTACACTACAGGTTGTGTAGGCTGATACAATGGATCGAATCTCATGTCTAAAGATTGGCCACCGCTTCTAGAGCTACTCAATATATAAGACACCGCCTTCTTGGCTACTAAGAATGGAAGACATCACCACTAAATTACAGTGGGAATAAACTCCCACTACTATCAGCGCCACTAGGCTACCGGGAATGTTTCCCCCTTATTATGCTTGGAGAGGGAAAAACCCCCAAAATGTTGACCCGTCAGAATGTGTCATCGTCCGCATTTGCTTCCACCTCTCGATTGTAGCATTGGCCACTTATTGCATGCTCCGGATTCTCCTTTCTAACTGTATTATGTGCAACATGAATCATGCATACTAGGATCACCCGTTGTGCCAGATCCCTTTTATCCACTATAAGAAAATCTATTTTCTGCTGCACTTATTCGCAGCGTTTATAGCTAATGCACAATAGCTATCTTATTCTTTATTTTTACTAATTTTTTTTACCTAACGCTACTAAATATAAGTTCCCGCCTATTTTGCCCCAAATAAAAGTTATGTTTCCCCTTCATTTTCATAGCCCGCTTCTTTTCATTGTCTACGAAAGCTTTCTCCCTCATTTCTAGAACCTTTATTTTCAACTAAATCCAATTCTTCTTCAGTCTCTCTACCATCTTCTTCTTCTCCTTACAACAACTCTTTTTTTTCTCCTCCTTGGGTCCTATTCTCCTCAAAACAATCAGACTCTTCGTATCAGTGCACATTATCAGTCAACTTGTTTAGCTGTAGACATTTTCTACCACTTCAGTGCAGTTTACTAATCAAAATCCGAACTGAAGAAGGTAGTGATCAGCCCAGTAGCAGGGACCCCGGTCTTGGACTAGACATGAGGCTTAAGAAAGAAATTCCAGCAAACAAGGCAGAGGCGTACAATGTTCTTGATGAATTGCCTCATAGCTTTTCAATTGAAATCATTTCCCTATGTCTTGATCCGTTCTAACTTGACCCATGTGTCTGTAACTCAAGTCAGTTATTGCTAACCCTCTTTATACCAAATTCAGGTGACCGGTCATTTCAAAATTATCTTAGGTGTTTTTACACTCGCAACTATTTTTCTATTTTGGAATAGCTAACTAAAAAAGTGTTCTTCATAGAGAGTCTTTGGAGTTAGGGTGTTATACATTGGGGCACAGACATGCTTGTGGAGATGTTTTCAGATTTCAAACTTTTTATTATTTCCTTTTAATACATCACGATGTTGTTTTCAAATTTGATATCATTCAAATATGTGGTGAATGATAAAGTATTTATTGGGATTAAGCAGGGTTAGAAAAAAAATCATTGTCACAATGTTAATTTCAGATGCTTAAGCTTGAATTTTTTTAAACAGGGGCATTATTATATGGAACGTTGAAAATATTGTCCAACTTTCACAGTCTTCTTAATAATATATATTATATAGGTTCCCAAATGTATAAACATGTAAACACAATCAAACTAACATGAATGAAGTATCAAACTTTGGATTCATATATTTATTATCAATTTTGAAGGATAAAGAGATGCATTATGGCTGTTTATTACAAACTAAAGCTAGAAACTTGTTATATCTCAGCAGATTATTATGCACTCGGTCTAGTAATTTTTTACTACATGTGTCTTATTTTATCAAAAATACAAAAATAAATATATAGTCTTTATGAAGGCATAGAAATATCAATACATGATATTTGTGAAGGCACCAAAAAATCCATATCAGTTTTTATCCAGAAAGAGATGCCTTGAGAGTTCTTTTATCTAGAAAGATGTTTTACTATGCATATGAGCAACCTTTAAATTTTAAAGATTTTTTATTGAAAAAATGGCATCACTTTATATGTTTCATATAAGCTGATAGGAGAAATACTTATGCATAGTTTGGGCTTTAAATGGTAAGCTCTTGTATGACATTTATTTGCAAGATGCAGATATCCACTCTTTCAGTAGGAGTCAAATAAAACCATATACTTTTTAAATTGTAAATTGTGCACCACGATATGATGGTATAAATTCACCAATAAAGCTTACAAGATATATAAAAATATGGTTATATTCTATATGTTGAAATTCTAATATAATAATTTTCAGATTCTACACAGGATATTAAAAAATGATAAATTACTAACTTACACCAGTTTTTTTCTTCAATCAAGAAATAAAGCATCTTCGTACGCGTCCTCATCTTTCAGGAAGCACGTATGTACGTGACGGTAGAACGAAGATTTAGAGTTTTGGTCATCAAACAGTGACTTTTGTCGCATTCAAATGAACTACGATAAAAGAGATGACGGTGTTAGCTTCCAGGCTACACAGGTGGAAAAGTCAGAATCTAGCATCTTCACAATAAACAAACACAACATATTTGTTGTCAAGATTGAACTCTCTAGGCTGCAACATGACAAATTCATATCGTGGGAAAAATAGAATTCAATGAGTTTATATATGCAGCATCCCAGATCATATGGTGTTTGAAAAGTGAATCATGACTTAGATGGGATCCGATTTGTTTACGGGAGGGAAAAGAAGAAGAAGAAGAAGGATAAACTAATGTACATTGTTATCAAAGGTCATCAAATCTGCCATTTTGTTATTAATCCCAACTACTTAATAATTGTTTTAATGTGTTATCTATTGTTTTTCTTTTCTGAAGTTGGCAGGAGTAATGTTAATAAACTTGCTATTGTTCAGATGGTGGCTTAGATAGACTAGTAAAGTATCAACTAAATTTGCCGATGATCATCTGTTCTACAAGAGGTATATATTTTGAACATGCTATGTTTTTCTTAATATATTATTGGTCCAAACATCATACTTGGATTTGAATGGTTGATATGCTGCAATAATCTGAGCATTATCAAATTAAGGCCTTGCATTTTCCAAAAATATTATAGTCTCCATATTTTATGCGATTTCAATTATCTTATAATAGGATCACCGGTAATTCACTTAAGTTTTCTTCTTATGGTTTTCGACTTGATGCCATCTTTTATTGTAGGATGCCATATACATGTGCTCGATTCTTGAATGTCTTTTAATTGAATAACAAAGTCAACATATTGATGTTTATGTGACTCGTTAAATAGCCTGTCAAAATTTCTTTATTTCTGTAACATTCAATCAACCAACCAAGGATTTAAAAACCTTATCAATAACTTATACTAAACACCACACTAAGTAAATGTTATGGTGTTGTTAAGATCAGAAGGGTTAGTAGAAAAGGAGAGGTCGAAGAAAATTATTGGAGGAAGAAGAAGAGAAAACACAGAGAAGTATGAGAGAGAAGTTTTAATTCCAGCCCTCTTTTTCATTAATAACAGTAGCCTATATAGATGATCCATACATGCTTCTGGATGCTAGGTGTCCACTACTAGTGGTACTATAATTCGTCATAGCCACACAATTCTAACAGAAAAGGAAATACACAATATAAAAAGCAAAAAGCAATAACAAACTTATTTGTCTTCAAGTGCCTGATCCATTAATTCATACGTGGGTTTTATATTTGAAAACGACTTGGTATCTTGATGTTTCTCCTAGTACGGTTATGAGCAATAGTGTTTGTTGCACTAGTGTTAGGAGCCATAACAGTACCCCCTCTTGAAGATCGACCTTGTCCTCAAGGTCAAGTGGATCAGCAGTGGTTGTGAATTTGGATGGAAGCTGAACTGGAGTTGCCGTTTGTGGGTTCGGACAGAGCTTGAGCATGGATATATGAAAGACCGGATGCACACGGTCTCGGGGGAAAGAGCAACTTATAAGCAACGTTTCCAACTTTCTGAATTATTTGAAATGGGCCAAAATATTTTTTGGAGAGTTTGTGATGATGATGACGTAGAGACAGTTGGCGATATGGCTGTAATTTAACGTATACCCAAGAACCAATGGTGTATTCTTTATCTATACGGTGTTTATCTGCTTGACTTTTCATCCTAGCTTGAGCTTTTTGAAGATTCGTTTTGAGTGTTTGAAGCAGGTCGTTGCGTGTTATAGCCCATTCGTCAAGCTACTGGATATTAGCTTTACCAACTATGTAGTCAGCAATAACCGGAGGCGGTCACCCATATACAGCTTGGAAGAGGGACATGCCGGTTGATGAATGCTTGCAAGTGTTGTACCAATTTTCAGCCCATGGTAAACACTTGACCCACTTTGTCGGTAAATCACCAGTCATAGCGCGGAGGTATGTTTCCAAGCAGCGATTCACGACTTCGTTTGCCCGTCTGATTGTGGGTGATAAGCACTACTCATATTAAATTCCGTACCATGAAGTCTAAATAATTCACGCCAAAAATGGCTCATAAACACCCGATCTCTATCGGAGACTATAGACTTAGGGAAGCTGTGAAGTCGAACATACTCGTGGATAAAGTAGGATGCCAATTGCTGTGCTGAGAATGAGGTGGGAAGTGCACACAAATGTGCATATTTGGATAGCCGATCCACAATCACCCAGACACAAGTTTTTCCCTCTGATGGAGGTAGATGGGTGATAAAATCCATCTATATATCCTCCCAAATCTAGTAAGGAATAGAGAGTGGCTGTAGTAGGCCTTTTGGTGCTGTTGTGTCGAATTTGCTCTACAAATAAATGTTGCAATTCTGGACAAAATTTTGAATTGAGTCAAATAGATGAGGCCAAAAGAAATTACCGTTAATCCGAGCAAATGTTGCTTTCACACCGGAATGACCACCCGATTTAGAACAGTGGAAGAGTTGGAGGAGCTTATTGCGCAAGGCACTATTGTCAGGGACATAAATTCTTTTGCCATGGAATAGTAAGTTATCATGCCAAGATATTTGGGTACTGCTGAAGGGTTGGCTTGTAATTTTTGAATTAATTGCTGTGAGTGTGGTTCATTCAACAAACACCGTTGGATGTCGTTGGTGGAGTCCCAAATTGGACCGGATATTGCTTGCATCATCGCCTCAGAAGTCCATCTTGATAATCCGTCTGCGACTGAATTCTCAGATCCGAGTCGAAAATTAATAGTAAAATCATAGCCCAATAATTTAGATAGCCATTTATGTTGCTCTGGAGTTTGAATCGTTTGAGAAACCATCTGGCGCAAATTTTGGTGATCAGTGGTGATGGTGAAGTGACGACCGAGGAGATAGTGGTGCCATTTTTTGACTGCGGTGGTGATGGCGAACATTTCGCGAACATAAGTTGATGCGGCTTGGAGACGAGGTGGAAGTTTGAGGCTGAGGAAGGCTATTGGTTTATGGTGTTGTGAGAGAACAGCTCCTATGGCCAAACCAGAAGCATCGGTGTAAATATCAAAGGGGGTGGAGAAATCGGGTAGGGATAGAATGGGTGCTGTTGTAATGGCCTGCTTAAGTGTTTCAAATGCTTGTTGGGTCGAAGCAGGCCATGAAAATGTTTCCTCTTTTTTCAACAGTGCAGTAATAGGGCTAGCTATTGTGGCATAATGGCGAATGAATTTGCGGTAATAACCCGTGAGGCCTAGAAATCCACGAATACCCTTAAGAGAGGTTGGTGCTGGCCATTGAATAATTGCATCGACTTTAGATGGATCCATCTTTACTCCTTGACCTAATACAATGTGGCCCAAGTAATTTAACTCCATGAGACCAAAAACACATTTAGATATATTAGCGTATAATTGGTTTTGTGTCAAAATTTCAAGAGTGATTTGGAGGTGTTGTGAATGAGAACTCCATGATTTGCTATAAACGAGTATATCGTCAAAAAATACGAGAATGAATTTTCGAAGATGTGAGCGAAAAATATCATTCATAGTCGCTTGAAATGTGGATGGTGCATTTGTGAGGCCAAACGGCATTACCAAAAACTCATAGTGGCCTTCATGAGTACAGAATGCCGTTTTATGAACATCGGCTGGATTTACACGGATTTGAAAATATCCGCTATGAAGATCAAGTTTAGAGAAGTATATGGATCCAAACAACTCATCTAGTAACTCGTCAACGGTAGGAATAGGAAAACGATCTTTAACGGTGATTGCATTGAGGGCATGGTAGTCAACGCAAAAACGCCACGATCCATCTTTTTTCTTGACAAGTAAGACCGGGGAAGAGAAGGGGCTGGTGGAGGGGCGAATAATATGTGATTGAAGCATGTCATGAATTTGAGATTCTATTTCATTTTTTGGAAATGAGGGTAGCGATATGGTTTTATGTTGGTTGGTTGGGAATTGGTGAGTAGGTTAATGTGGTGGTCGTGGTTTCGATGAGGTGGTAGGCTATTTGGAGTGTGAAACAGGGTGGGAAAGCAGGTTAAAAGGTGGTGAATATCTGGGTGCAGTGTTTGGTTTTGGGTGAGGGAATTTACATCAGATGCATCCAGGTGGAAATACAATGATATGGAGTCAGTGGACTTTAGTCTCCTCGGTTGATTATACAAAATAACAGATGGGCCCGCGTTTCCACCGAGGCCCGCTAAAGTAACATATTCATGCCCATAGTTAAACTTCATTGTAAGTTGTTTATGATCCATCTCAATTGGTCCCAGGCTCTCAAGCCATTAAATGCCAAAGACGGCTTCGGCTCCCGAAATTGGAAGTAGAAAAAAATCGACGTTGAAGTCATAACCGCCGATATGAAGATAGACCTCACGGCAAATTCGCTGACAATATAATTTTTCGTCGTTACCCACTGTAACGACAAAATTAGGGCGCCATTCAGCTCGAAGTCCAAGAAACCTGGCTGTCTTCGGGTGTAGATAGTTATGTGTGCTACCCGAATCGACTAGAATCGAGATTGGCTTGCTATTAATAGTAGCAGCAAGTCGAATTGATCTGGAGTGTGTTGAGCCAATTAGGGCATTGTAAGAAATTGCTCGTTCATCAGTAGTATTGGGTTCTGCTAGCTCTTCAATGTTTGGATAAGGTAGATCTGGCGGTTCATGTCGTTCCTCTGGTAAAAACAATAAGATATGTTTTTCTTTACATTTATGGCTGGGGTGATACTTCTCATCGCAGTTGAAACATTGACCCTTGGCTCTTTTAGCATCCATCTCCGCCGGTGTAAGTCTTTTGATAGGATAGTTGTGGGTGTGTGGGTTATGTGAGGTTTGTTGTGGAATAGGTATTGGTGGTAGTGATAACAGTGGTGGCTGGTTTCGGTTGTAGGAGGTGCGGCTAAGGAAGTTTTTGGTGTCAGTTTGTTTAGACTCTATGAGCTTAGCAAGTTCTATTGCATCTGAAATGGTCAATGGTCGGAGGGGTGATAACTCGTTCTTTATTTGTGTATTTAGGCCGGAGAGAAAACAATTAAGGATGGCGTCGGATGGTAAGTTTGTGATTCGGTTGCTAATTGTTTCTAAGGTTGATTGGTACTCTTCTACGGTGGTTGTTTGGCGAAGTTTGAATAGAGTGGCTTGGGGATTGATGAAGGAAGAGGGGCCAAAACGTTGTTCAAAGGCTTTTGTTAGTGCAGACCAAGAGGTTAGTTGGTAATTTCTATACATCCATTGAAACCATGTAAGGGCTTGGCCTTTCATGTAGAAACTTGCTAAGTCAATTCTTTGTTCGTCGGGTGTGGAATGGTATTGGAAGAATCGTTCAGCTTGGAAAAGCCAATCTAAGGGGTTAGATCCGTCAAAAGTTGTGAGTTCGCACTTCGATGGTCGAATATGGAGACTGGGTGGTGTTGGTATAATGGGTGGTTGACGATTGGATGGGCTATTGATTGTGGATGTAATGGAATGTTAGTGTGGTGATGTTGGCGGGGGCGAACTGTTGAGCTTAAGGGCTATGTTGGTAAGGGTTTGATTCATTTGTTGGATGGATGCAGCTTGTGTTTGGAGTGTGGTTTGTATATCTGAGATTTGGGTTTGTTGGTTGTTTATTTGTGTCTGGAAGGTGTTTTGGATGGTGTCGAGGGTTTATTGGTGTTGGATAGTGGTTTCACGGAGTTGGAGAAGAGCCTCATCAGTGCGGGTCATGTTTCAATAGCAGTGAAAGCACCAATGTTATGGTGTTGTTAAGATCAGAAGGGTTAGTAGAAAAGGAGAGGTTGAAGAAAATTATTGGAGGAAGAAGAAGAGAAAACACAGAGAAGTATGAGAGAGAAGTTTTATTTCCAGCCCTCTTTTTCATTAATAACAGTAGCATATATAGGCGATTCATACATGCTTCTGGATGCCAGGTGTCCACTACTAGTGGTACTATAATTCATCATAGCCACACAATTCTAACAGAAAAATAAATACACAATATAAAAAGCAAAAAGCAATAACAAACTTATTTGTCTTCAAGTGCCTGCTCCATTAATTCATACGTGGGTTTCATATTTGAAAACGACTTGGTATCTTGATGTTTCTCCTAGTACGGTTATGAGCAATAGTGTTTGTTGCACTAGTGTCAGGAGCCATAACAATAAATAGTATATATCATGTAGACTAGATGTTGTAGACATACAGTTGACTGACTGAAGAACTATGACTTAATATCATGCTAAACATTACAGTTTGATGTACTTAATTATTAGTAGCATGTATAGTTCAAAATGATAGAGGCAACAATCGGTTTACTATATTGGTAACACGAGGACCACCTGCTAAATATATTGGACTTGGTAGGTATACATATTGCAAAATTTCTATATTTTATAAGAATCTCATGATAAAATACAAAAACATCACCATAGTATAATTCAATTGATGGTTGCTTAATGCTTTTTATGAATTATTTTCTGTTGTTTTGCTCTAGAAAGTACATGGGTACATTTTCATAGAATCTTGATTAACTATATTGAAATGTAATGCAATCTGAGTATATTTGGTATTAATAATTAGTTATTTTTGATGGTTGCTTGATGCTTTTTATGCATTATTGTCTGTTATTCTACGCTAGAAAGTACATGGTTATATTAACATAGAATCATGGTTGACTACATTGAAATGTAACGCAATCTTCTATCTCACTTTTGGCTACATGGGAGATAAAAAAATAGCTATGTATGCGATCTGAAAGCATATATGATAGGAATATAGAGATAAGATAATACAAGGTTTTATGGATTATTAGATAATGTGGTGCCGAAAAAGAATATAGTGTGATGAAGAGATTTACAAACCTAATAAACAATCAGATGTACAAGAATATAGTCTCCATCTATTGTAATTCATTAATTTTTGAGTTGTTTTCTGCTAATATTTCTCCAAATAATTAATCTGCTAGATCCATTGCTTCATAAAGGAATTCTATATCTACTTTGTCATTGTTGTACAGGTCATTCAATCCTAACTCCTACTATAATAAGTTAATTGAGTTTTATAAATAATGATAATAATATAAAATTAACTAAGTTAGCCAAGTTAATAACAATTAACTAAGTTTTGTTAAAATTAAACCAATTTTATAATTAACTAAGTTTAAGTTAACTAGATTTTATAAATAATAATAATATAGCTAATTTAACAAAGTTTTATAAATAATAACAATGATAAATTAACTACGTTTATAAAACTTAACTAGGTTTATAATAGTAATAATTAATCAAGTTAACCAAGTAAACCAAGTTAATAAAAATTAACTAAGTTTTGTCAAAATTAAACAAGTTGTATAAAATTAACTAAGTTTAAATTAACTAAATTTTATAAATAATAATAATAGAGCTAATTTAACAAAATTTAATAAATAATGTGATGATGACGAATTAAATAAGTTTCTAAAAATTATCTAAGTTTATAAATTTTAACTTATTTTATAATAATAATAATAATATAATCAAGTTAACTAATTTTTAATAATAATAGTAATAGTAAAAATAATTAAGTTAACCAAGTTGATAAAAATTAACTAAGTTTTGTTAAAATTAAACAAGTTTTATATAATTAATTTTGTTTAAGTTAACTAAATTTTATAAATAATACAACTAATTTAACAAAATTTTATAAATATTAATGATGATGATGATTAATTAACTAATTTTATAAAAATTAACTAATTTTATAAAAATTAACTAAGTTTATAACGATAATAATATAATTAAGTAAACTGAGTTTTAATAATAATAATAAATTAACTAAGTTAACAAAGTTAATAAAAATTAACTAAGTTTTGTTAAAATTGAACATGTTTATAAAATTTATCATTTATAATAATGCTCTAATTTGTTGGTAGGAATGTTGCGGAGAACCATTTTGCTGGATGGTTTCCAAATCAATTGCAGGGAATAAGTAATCTTAGGTACGATTGTCAGTCTTTTTAAAAGTTCCTTGATAAATATGTATCAATTATGTTTCCTTATTTTGCAAGTGATATTCATATCAATATTTTATCTAAGCAGGTTTTGTAATTAGCTGCTGTTTCAGCCACAGGTTAGTTACAAACTAACAACTAAAATATGTGACTTCCACGCTTCTTTTCTCATTGTGCACAATAAACTTTAAAGCAAGGTAAATTGCAATATTAATTTTTTCACTTTCCAATTGTAGTAATAGCCACCATCTTTGCTTCTACAGTCTAGTTATTATCTACGGTGGAAGGAGTTGCAAGATCTCAATTTCACCTGCTCTTGGTATTTATCATTTTCATTCCTTCGCATAAGAGAAAACATTGTTTATTATGTTCTGCAAATAATATTGATTTATTTACTTCTTAATGCTCTTTGTTCTAGAATCTTATTTTATACTCACTATATTCATGATATTACATGCAAAATAGTATCACTTTTGTAGCACTACGCCAGAGCGGGCAATCCAAATCCATAAACCTTTGACATTATATAGTCCTATTGAGTGATAATATGTAGCTATTATTCGAAAAAAGAATAATGGTAGCAAATATCAATTGTATGGTTGCCAAAAATGACAAAGAAGCAAGGAGGAGGAGTGAAATGCTCATTAGGGAAGGCAAAAGGCATAGTTGGTGCATTGTTTATGCTTCCTCCCTTAAAGAGGATAAAGAGACACGTCTCTCTCTTTAAGCTCACACTGATTTGTAATTTGATTACGGATTTTATGTAAACGTGGTTATTTTATGTAAAATATTTTGTATCGAGGTGTTTGTGTATCATATTGCAACAAGTGATTAACGTGTTTTTCGGTTATTTGAATGTGATAATTATATGAGTGATTGTTGGTTTCATACTGACAAATTTTAATTATTACTATAATATATATATATGTATGTATGTATATGTTGTAAAGAAAATGAAGTGGAAACCTGAACGAGCCACCACACCGAGGGGAACCTGCACAAAAAATCAACAATTTTTAGTAGCGTTTATTAAACGCTCCAAAATATATATGGTGGCAAACAAAAAAGCTACCAAAATATTTTGTTGTAGTGGATGGTACTTTTTGGTAGCGTTTTGCAAACACTACAACAAAGATTTTTAGTAGCATTTGTAGTGGCGTTTACTAAAACACAATAGAAAATCTTGGATTTTTAGTTGCATGTTTTTTAACTGCGTTCTCTAAAAGACTACCGTAGGTTATGGTAGCGTATTTTATGCACCACCAAAAATAATTTTTGGTGTAGTGATTGCCCATCCGTGTTAGTCTACACATCCATCATTAGAACCTCTTGTTAGAGCCATTTGTGAAAATACATCACCTCTATTCGGTTACTTCCGATTTTGTTACTTTATGGCTTTAGTGTCCGCACTACATTAGCTAGGTATCGCTACAGTGCATGATTCAGGTGTATTGGGTACTGGAGGTATAAGATGGTCATCACATTTGGTGTAAGAGCTTAGCTTAAGATATAACCTAAGTTGATACTTGGATCCATTAGAGATGGAGTAAGAGTTCTCAGTCTAGAATATATTGAGAGGTATATAAGAGAGCATAGTTGTTATATATTTTAGTTTCCAAAACTATATAGTATCTATATATAGCAGTAAGTCATATTGCATACACGAGTATCATTTTTTCCTTTTTGAGAGACTAATCATTCTTATCACAGCTTGTAAGAATAAGTTGACAAACAAGGAATGCAGCTAGGACTTCTATTTCTAGCGTAGAGTAAGGAGTAAGTATTGGGGTAGCTGTGAACTCTAATATTCAGGCTATGTTATATAATATGATGATGAATATGCCATAGAACTCCCAAGGAATTTCTCCAACTATTGTGGGTGGTGGTGCTCTACTACAAGTGCTAAGGGGTGACATTACCAAGTAGATCAAAGACAACTCTAGTCTAGGCGGAAAATCGTTTCTGGGAACGAAATCAACTATAGAAGTCCAGGACTGCTTGATACCTACAAATGCATCTTCGAGGACTTGAAGTTAAGATGCGATAAAGCGAAAGTTGTCTACTCAATAACTTCTGGGAAGGGAATGAATTGGTGGAATCTATGAAAGTTTCTACTCTTGAGGATCAGTTTACTTGGAAGAAATGTAAAGCCCGATTTAAGAAGAAGTTCATATCAATTGCTCAAAAGATTATTTACAAGATTTGTTGATTTGAAGTAGGGAGACTTATCTATTTTGGGATATAACTGAGTTTGACATGTTTTCAAATATGGGATATCCTTTATCGATGCGCCCTTAAAGAAGAACGAGAAGCTTATAGTTGGCTTGAATGACTACTTAGAGGAAAGGATGATCGACCATATCAATAAGAGATTTGAGAAGCTGGTTAAGAGCGCTTTGAGGCAGAGAGCTTACCAAAGCCGAAGGATACTATTATTCCTAAGGAGGAGTCCAAATCGCAAAGTGATTTTATTGGGAAGAGAAAACGAAAGATAAAAACAAGAAGCGGTCTTAAGGAAAGGATGACCAAAAGAGGGACAAATAGAAGACCTTTTGTTTTGGTTGTGATGGTAAAGGTCATTGATTGAGAACTACAAGAAAGATGGGAAGAAATGCTATAATTATGGCAAGTTCGGGCATATTAACAAGGATTGTCCAAAAAAAGTGAAAGAGAAGCTAGTGATGAATTCTTGTGCCTTGAAAATTATTCCAACTTCATCCAGTGCTCTATCGGTGAAGGAGAAAATCATTATTATTCAGGGTATGCTTTGTACTCATGGTGTGCCTATTCTTACTTTGTTTGATACCAAGGTTTAATATTCCTTCATATCTAGTGATCTAGTTGACAGACTAGAATTAAAACCAGGCCTAGTAGATGAACTTTTAATTGTAGCGAGTCATGTTGGAGGTTTGGCTACTTTGTCTATGGTTTGTCGAGATGCGGTCTTATCGATTCATGGTTGTATGTTTATTATGCTTGTTTTGTTGTGTTTTGTGGGGTACGGTCTTTTACTAGGGATGGGCTGGCTTCAATGATACAGAGTTTTGATGGATAGTAGGAAATTGTTAGTGATGATAGGGACGAATGGTGAGCGGGGAGTAGGGATGCATATTCGATGATGAGGAGAAGGTTAGCTTTCTATATTCACTCGATATTTCGCACGACGAATTGCTATCAATATCCATTATGATAGAGTATCCGGGCATATCCAAGGCGTAATTTGGGAATTCGATCTCTCTATGTGGCGGTAGTTTGGTTAACTCCTTGATTATGTCCGGATACTCTATCACAATGGGTATTGATGGCAATTCCATCGTGTGAAATCCCAAGCGAATACAGAAAGCTAATCTTCACCTCATCATCCAATAAGCATCCCAACTCTAAACTCCGCTCACCATTCGTCCCTATCATCACCTACAATTGCCTACTATCCATCATGACTCTATATCTTTGAAGCCAGCCCATCCCCAGTAAAATACCGAACCCCACAAAACACAAAAAACAAGCATAATAAACATACAACCATGAATCGATAAGATTGCATCTTGACAAACCATAGACACAACAACAAAACCTCCTCCATCACTCGCCATAATTAAAAGTTTATCTACTAGGTCTGATTTTAATTCTAGTCAATCAACTAGATCAATAGATATAAAGGAATTTTAAACCCCAGGTATCAAGCAAAACAAGAATAGGCCATCATGAGTAGAAAGCATACCCTGAATAATAATGATTTTCTCCTTCTCCTTTACTAATAGAGCAGTTGATGAAGTTGGAACAATATTCGAGGCACAAGCCTTCATCACCGGCTTCTCTTTCACTTCTTTTGGAGAATCCTTGTTAATATGCCCAAACTTGCCACAGTTATCGCATTTCTTCCCGTCATTCTTGCAGTTCTCAATCAGTGACCTTTATCACTATAGCCAAAACAAACGGTTTCCTATTTTCCCTTATTTTGGTCATCCTTTCTTTAAGACCGCTTCTTAATTTTATGTTCCACTTTCTCTTTTCAACAAAACCACTTTGCGATTTGGCCTCCTCCTTAGGAATAACAGTATCTTTCGGCTTTAGGTAAATGCCCTCTGCCACAAAGCACTCTCAACCACCTTCTCAAATCTTTTATCGATACGACCGATCATCCTTTCCTCTAAGTAGTCATTCAAGCCATCTATAAGCTTCTCGTTCTTCTTTAAGGAAGTATCGATAAAGGATATCCCACATTTCAACAACATGTCGAACTCAGTTACATATCCCAAAAAAGATAAGTCTCCCTGCTTCAAATCAACAAATCTTCTAAAAAAAACTTTTGAGCTATTAGTATGAACTTTTCCTCAAATGAGGCTATTCATTTCATCCAGTTAAATTGATCCTCAAGAGTACCAACTTTCATAGATTCCACTAATTCATTGTCCTTCCAAGAAGTTGCTAAGAGGCCAACTTCCTCTTTATCGCACCTTGTAGATTCAAGTCCTCGAAGATGCATTCGTAGGTGTCAAGCAGTCTTGCACTTCTATAGTTGATTTCATTCCAAGAAATGGTTTGCCACCCAGACTAGATTTGTCTTTTCTCAACTAGGTAATGTCAGCCCTTGGCGCTTATAGTAGAGCACCACCACCCACAATAGTTCGAGCAACTCCTAAGGAGTTTTGCAACATATTCATCATCATATTATCGAACATAGCCTAGATATTGAGGTTCACGGCTACCCTAGTGCCCGCTCCTTGCTCTACGCTAGAAATAGAAGTCCTAGCCGCATTCCTTGTTTGCTGATTTATTCTTACAAGCTATGAAAAGAATGATCAGTCTCTCAGAAAGGAAAAAGTGGTACTCCTGTATGCAATGTGACTTACTACTATATATGGATACTATATACTTTTGAAAACTAAAATATACAATAACTATGCTTTCTTATATACATCTCAATCCATTCTAGAGTGAGAACTCTTACTCTATCTCTAATGGATTCAAGTATAAACTTAGGTTATATCTTAAGCTAAGCTCTGATACCAAATGTAATGACCACCTTACACTTTTAGTACCCAATAAACTTGAATCGTGCGCTGCAACGGCACCTAGCCGATGTAGAATGGGCACCAAAGTCGTAAATTATCAAACCCCAAAGTAAAGCCTATTGCAACACACAGATAATATATAATAACAACATAATATAATAAAAAAGAACTATAATAAGCACATCGGAGCATATTAGGTTCATCATATTATACAACAAAGTAGTGATAGATTTATACATCTGAATCAATATAAACTCTAAATATTTGTATCTCTAATAATAATAAGTGCTAATAGAGCTCTATAGCACTGGACATCGGAATTGCAATAGCAAGCCCCAAATATGGATATATGTAAGCTAGCCTCATGCTCATCCTTCGCATAGCTCCATGTGCCATCTCATATATGTTGCGTCAATTTACTTATTTAAGAGTACCCAAGATTGTAAGAAGCATTGAAAATAAGCTTAGGCTAGATAGAAATTCTAGTATAAGCGATCTACCATCTCAAAGTAAATATATAAAAATTGTATATAATAGGAACATTGGGTATGCATAATCTTACTTGACAAGTCCCTGTATCCAATAAGCTAACACATATAATCGGTGTATGCTTAACAAATAGAGGTATACTACAAGTTAAAGTACAATATGGGGTATCTAGATATCTAGCATCAATAATGCCAATATCATGTGACCTCCATAACAAACATAAAAGATCTAGCAACTACCAAACTATCTCACATTGCTCAGTCATATGTCGTTGGATATACGATAACTCAAACGATCATATCGACAATTACAGACTATTCAAAATCTCAGTTTCCTATGGGCTCGAATCTATGCCACTTCAATGGCCAGAATACTATACTTATGTATCAATAAGTCTTCTTACTTCGGTTCACATTTTAACAATTTGGGATCACATATTGACAGTCAAAAGGGGCATCTCTATATACCCCCTCTTTACGAGCACTCATCGAAACCTTCGAATTATCAATAATCCCTTAGCACACGTCCCGGTAGTATAACACATCATTCATTCTACTACACAAGTTTGCATCATCAAACTTGTCTTCTTGGACCATCATCACATGCCACAAACATTTTCTCCTTAAAGTGTTTGACCTACTTCACTCATGATATTGAGTTATAGAAGGTTCATCATCCCATCCTTTGCTTTTAAAATTCTTAGGTTAGTGCCATATCAACCCCAAAGCTAACCCATGCCATACCTGGAGTATTTCATGTACTAACCTTGTGTCGTGCTTTTAGTTTGCACAAACTCCCAAGTAAACTAATCCGCAAGAGTGGCAACTATTATAGTATTCCACCAATTCATTGCCCTACCCTGAAGTTGCTTAGAGGACAACTTCCTCTCATCGCATCTTCCAATTTCAAGTCCTCGAAGATGCGTACGTAGGTATTAATCCAGTCATGCTCTTTTATAGATAATTCCATTTCAGGAAACTGCTTGCCACATAGACTAGAGTAGTCTCTATTCAAGTTAACAAAGTTAGCCCTTAGTGCCTGCATTGGAGCACCACCATGCACATGTTAATAACTCAAGCATTGATTTTGATGGCGGAAACCATATAAAATAAAGATATTATTGTTTTGCCAAGTTGTATGGTATATAGTGCAAAATATTATATAGGTACTAAATTGAAGACTGCATGGTATAGAGACTCATGATAAAAATTTGAAGACTCCCGAGTTCAAAGACAAAGATATGAAGAGCTAAGATTATAATTTTGTGTTTAGACTCATTAGAATATATTGTTAAATTCCTTGATAGTAATTCTAATCTTCATTTCCAATTTTCGATCTTTGATATTCAAATAAATAAAAACAAAAATTTAATTTTAAATTTTTAAAAAAAATTAAGAATTAAAAATTGTTTAAACACTATCTTCAAGTTTTTACAAAGTATAGGATTTTGAAAACAAATTAAAAAGAAAAACATGTTCAAATTTAACTATCGTATGTTGACATACGTATTTTGATATGCCAACACGTAGGCCGTTAATTTTTTTAAATTTTTTGAGTGGAAGTGTATTTTGGACACAACCCTTCATTTGGATACATTTGTTCATCCACTATATAAAGTTGTGCAAACGAATTTTTAATCAATTAGTAACTTACTTTCTTCTCACTCCTTACTCTCTTGAAAATTCTCTTAAAAAAATACTCTACACTCTTTAAAATCATATAGAACCAATTCATACTCCATTGTATTGATTCACCAATACTTTCTTACTATTTTGCAAGCATCTCTCTCTTTCTCTCATTTCAAAGATCAAAATGTTATCGAAGTGGCTATATGATCCATTGTATCCAAAGTATAACTATTTATCTTTGGAAAATCATCAACTCTACTCTTATTTGTGTGGGTGTGCTTGTAGCCCATTCAAATCAAATAGGTATGCTTGTAAACCATTCAAATCAAGTGGGTGTGCTTAGTAGCCCGTTAAATCTAGTGGGTGATCTTATTGCCTCGTCAAATCAAGATATTTTCCCCAGACTCGTGAAACCGAAGGGTGCACCTCATAGTCTTGAAATCAAGTTGTATTCTAGTTTGCCTTCTACCTGATTTAGAGTTGGAAATTGAAAAGAAATCTATACAAGCAATTATACGGGGTGGATCTAGGATTTATTAATTCAAACTATTATAAAATTCCTGGTGTCTTATCACTTCCTTTACTTTATTGCTTTTATATTTATCCATGATTGCATCTATGATTGATTGTTAGTATAAATCTATGTTGTTAATCTATGATTTGATATTAGTCTTGAAAGAATTTTGGAGTTCTGCGCCGTGCTTTAGAGTTATTAATCTTGAAAGAATTTGGTATTAATCTTCACTTTGGAGTTCTATGCAGGTCGAAGTGCTGCCGGAGTTCCCCTCAAGAATCGAAAAGAGGATGGTAGGCCTGTGGATCTCAGGCCACTTAGGATCATACCCAGGTGTCAGAGTAGCTTAGGACCCAAGTGTTTGGCTAGCAATAGCATCATGTGGCATTGATCCAGAACCTTCGCCCAAGTCTTTGTGCACCGTTGAGGTAAGCTTCGGGCGAGGATAAGCTGGCCATCTTTCAAAATCTTGGGCTTATCTCCTACCTAGACTTCTCTCTCCAGCTGCTCCAAATCCACCTCGCCACTTCTGAGGAAAACCTTTTCTACTTGAATGATTTTCTCCTAGGGGAGGGTGAGGATTCTAGGATAATCATCTTTGAACCACTCTAGATTTTTAAATTTGAGCATGTTGGCATTATACTGGTTCATCGGTGGTTCAAACTTCTCCATTGCGTAATCTTCTCCCCGTTGTTCCATGACCTCAACTTCTCCTTTGATGAGTGCATCAACATCTTTCACATGATCGAGTGCTTTGTCTCTTTCCTCCCTAGCATGGAGCAACCTTTCACAATAAGTCTGGGCTTATTGGAGCGCTTCATCCTTTTCTTTTGTTTCAGGCTCTAGTTTGGTTGTCAGCATAGCCGCATTTCTATTTGCTATATCCCTCTCCATTACTAGAGCATGGCTTTGTGGAAAGCCTTCTCCATTTTATCCTAATGCTTAATTTTCTCCTCTTCGAGCGCCTCAATGGCCTCCCTGGCTTTCTTCTCGGCTTTGTCTTGGGATGTTCTCAATTTCTCGACCTTGGCATCGAGATAGTGATGATTCTCTTATTATCAGCTTCGATGAGTTTTTGATTGATCTCTGGCTTCCTATCCCTGGAGACTTTGGAAATTTTCTCGGCTAACATAGACCATTCATTATACTGATTGTGAACATCGTCACAAAATCAATGGTCAAATTCTATACGTCTGCCGGGATTCTTTTCAAGTTAGGCACAAACATAGGACCATCAAAGCAATTGTTTGGAAATTCTTGTTTTAGTTTGCCCATTCAGGCATTATTCGCAAGCTATTCCTCCGAAGAGATAGGTAAGACTATAGCGATTTCTTTGCCCAACCTATGCTGGGATGTTTCAAAGCCACTCTTGTGATGCCTATAGTCGGAGAACCAACTGGAGTAAGATGGCACCGGAGGTTGCATAGGGATGGGAGATGGAGGAGGGGCGCGAGAAGCATCACCAGGGGGATGTCATTGTGACGATCGGGTTGCCTTTATAGATATCTAGAAGGAGATAAACTAGACCTGGGGTGATGTTTGAAAGCAGAGTCATGTGATGAGCGATCTATATCATAATCGATTCTATCTCGATTATCTTTGTCTTGGCTAGAACGATATCCTGACTCATAATCGCGACCGCTTCCTCGGTGGTACGAGCTCAACCGAGGCCTTTGTACTTGGAATGCTTTATCCTCTATTTCCTTTTTTCCATGGATCCTTTAAGGGAAAAAAGAACAAATTTGATCCAATAAGCGAGGATACAGGTCAAGTGCGAGTGTTGTGAAGTGCACGTGCACGCGAGTGTTCTAGCATCCCGTCGACAGACCATGAGCTAGAACTTTACTCATGGTAGTAAACTCTTCCATACTGGTGGGGATGAATTCCTTATCAACATGAATAGGGGAGTCGATGCCCTCAATACTAATATTACCAATATCGAAAGAACCAAACTCAAAAGGAATTGGCCCTAAGCCGATGAATGAGACCGTTGAAGGAAAAGATGGAGTTTTTTCTGCATCAGTGATTAGTGAAGGCTGGGTAGAAGTCTGCATCTTAGAGAATTTCACGATTAACCTCTTCTTCGAAGTAGGCAGTTGGTCATCCCTAGATTGTTCAGGCTGAGACTCATGACACACATCAATGCAGCCTTTATTAGACTTGTTATTTTCACCAATAATTTTGCCTTCCTCGGCATCTTTTGGTGCTTGTTCAATATTTTCTTCAACTTCGGGTCCAGGTCTTGGGACTAGGGGAAAATCTAGATCAGCCCCACCTCCTTCGAGTGGGTTGTTGTCATCATCGTCATCACTGAAAGCTATTTGGATGATGCCAGTACTACATCCCTCTTCAAATAAGCCGTAGGTGAGAATATTTTCATCTGATAAGAGAGGTCTCGCTGGAGTGTTGACGACCCTCTTCAATATCACTGTCTCCCGTCGGAACTGCCATAAGAGTGTTGACGGCATTTGAAAGCGCCGAGTTGCTACATCTCACTGGAACATCTGGATGGTAAAGCAAGGATTTGAGTTAAGTCTACAAACAATTAAACAAATTCATATAATGCATATGGAGAGGAACTTACGTTTGGACAACAATCTACGTGGAAACCCGGGCGGGCAGTGGAATAGAACCACTCAGTTTTGAAGTAGCTCAACTTATTCTATACCCCAGTAAACACTCTGCAACCCCTGATTGGTTCCAAGTAAATCAAAGATGGAATTTCCTTTCGACTTTTGAAACTATATATATATAGCGAATCTCCTCATCGCTGGGCGCTTGATGTAAGTGTTCAAGGAAGAATATATATGTACCAAGGAGAAAAATAGAGTGGGGTCCTTCACAATACAAAAGAAACCCAAGCGATAAGACCAAGAATATATATGTACCAAGAATATATATATATAGACAAAAGTTTTCATGGAATTGGTTCATAAAAGGATAAGACCGTTCGAAACATCGAGTGGGGTCCTTCACAACTATTTAGATTTGTCTAGATTCAAAGTACATCACGTTTGAAATGAGATGTACATTAGGGGCAAGTGTTATCCAAACTTTTGACCAGACAATATTTAAATAGATTGGACGAATCGAACTTGGAGTTATCGAGGCAGAAAGCCCAAAGAGATAGCCCATAAGTTCAAAAGCCAAGCACAAACAAGGTTGCAAGACCAATACAAAAGAAACCCAAGCCAAAGGAGTCATCAATTCACCCAAGTCAAGGATCGGTACCGAACACACTCTATGGGTCGCTATCGACTCCTGGTTTCACCTCCCATGCTCCTTCATGACGCCTTGAGCCTATTTCCAATGTTGGTTTAGTGATTCAATGCAATTCTCCATCGATCCCCATAAACACTTGAGGCTAAAATTTTGTTCTTCCATAACTCCGTCATTTGAACTTAGAAAGAAGCAAATATTGGTGCAAACAACTATGGAATCACGATGTTAACCATAAGACGAGCCAAGATTAAGAGATGAGGACAACCATTTTGGCTAAGATTAAGGATCGGTATCGACACCTACCGAAGGTTCGGCACTGACTTCTGCAAGCTGATGATGTGGTACCTATTATTTTGGGAGAACTAGTCTAAATTGTGTAAAATGACTATGAGATATTATGTATGAGATATTAGGCTCCCTACCTCTATAAATAGGAAGAATGGCTCAATTTTCAGGATTTTTGAGTGCTGGTCGATCCTAGCGTTATATTCTAGTAATTTTGAAAATCTAAGTGTCGGAGTCGAAACGACCCCTAAGAACTTCTGCCTCCAAGTCGAAAATAAGCAACAAAAGACTAGAGTGGGCATAGGCCTAGCTTTGCCGAACCACTACAAATTTTTATGTGTTTTCTTTTCCTTGTTTTTCATTTACTTTCTTCATATTTTATTCTCTATATAAACTCTTAGGTTCTTGAGCCATTTTCGGTACAAACACCGAGCTATAAATATGGTAGAAGCAAAAAATTTGGTATAGTGGAGTTCAAATTGACATACATGACTTACCTTTACCCTAACCCGATCATATTTTTGACATGGGAAAATAAGCACTAGCCATAGATGTTTGGAAACCAAAACCCAAGGATAAATGACAAATTTTTTATGTTATATTTTCGATACCATTGTATATATTTTAGGTACCCTAATTTGTTCTACAGGGTAAAATGGTAGTGTGCAATGCAAATCGAGCCAAAGATTCTCAAGTTTATAAGAAAATTATAATGAAAGACAACAAATTTGCAGGTTTTCATAAAGAACAAAGCAAGTTTCATAAGATTCAAACCACTTATTAGAGCTACCAGTATTATATGTTAACCAATACATGTTAAGATAAGAGAAGATGAGACATATGATCATCTGCTTAAGTAAAATAAGCCAGATCTAACACATTATCAGACCAGACCTTTTTAGAGAGAATTTTGAAGACATATGTTGATGGTGGTGAAACAAGTGATGTAAATAGGACTGATCTCTAGAGTAAAATGACATGCACTGTGGAGAGAGAGGAAGAGATGAGGTAAAATGAACGAATTTCTTGTCAAAAAAAGAAAATTTTCAAAGTTACCTCCATTATTTTTCTTTGGGACTGTAGTCTTCTTTTGAAAATAAAATAAATAAATAAATAAATGTTGGCCAGAAGGAGTATAGTCGGTTATTGATTTTGTATCTTATTAAGTTAGTTGGGTTGGGCCTCTTTTGTATACAAAATTATAAAGATATACAGTGAGTAATAAATATAATTGTTAAAATGTTCAAAAAGGTGTTAAGAGGATAGTATAAAAGAAATTTTTTGTTTTAGGGCCTAAGTGGATGAGGGAACAATGAGCGGCGACAATTATTTTTCCACCTGAATTTAATATTCACGATTAAGTTTCACACAGATCCGCAATCAATTTTTATGGCTCTGTAGCCAATGATCAAGAGGAAATTTAGTTCATTAGGAGAAAACTAAATCCCGACTCTTAAGGTACCTATATGTTAACCTTTTTAGTTGAAAATGTGGAATCACAAACTTTTATTTTTGATAACTACATAAAAAATTAGTTAGGCTATATCCATCTCTATATAATATATACAGTATATACTATTAGATTAGGTCAACTTGTTTGGATTTGTATTTTGTGTAAGGGCCATAAATTAGTATATAAACTTACGGCACAAACTTGGAGATAAATTTATATTTTAGGGTTTTGTTAATGCGTTCCCTAAGGGCACATGTTAAAAATGATAGTCATATTGGTAAGTTTATAACCGTAACATCTGCCCTTAAGGCAGATATTAAGGTTATTAAATTTTATTTGGAGAAGACATTAGATAGTTGGCTGAATCAAGATCTTTCTTGAAAATAGTGAGTCATTAAAATAGTTAAAAATGAAAAGTGTAGCTCTTAAGCTAAACAAATATATATTTATTGATTATTATATTCTATCCATATTTATTATTGTTTTTGCAATAACCAATCGATTAGTTTAGTTTTTCATTCTTATTAATTTTAATATACATATTAAAGATATTTATTTTACATAAATAAAGTTTGTAGTTTGAAAATAGAACTAATGAATGCATTGTTGAAGGAATGCAAAGTTAGAACAAGCTTACTATTAAAAATTACTATAAAAGTGTTAGGATTCAAACTAAGGTTTTAATAGTAATTAGAAGTAAGAAGAGATCTAAAGGAAAAAGGTAAAACAATTAAACTTCATGATTCAATGATGTAATAGATAAAATATGGATAATGAGATTTCAACTTGCACACTTTCAGATGTAAACCAAATCAATGAGAATTGAGTAATTTTAAAGTATATTGTATATACCGTGGTTATTGGATTTCGAACTTGGATGCAGTTCCCACCAAATAAAGGACACTTACAAAGGATTAAGATTCTATATAATATACACTATAAGATTGTAGCATATTCCTGCTCTTAGAGTGTAGGAGGATCACACACTAAAATTAAAATATGCATATTTTGCTAAAATACACATTACAATCATCCACTTAAAACTTAAAATGCACATTATAATGATTTTGCTTAAAAATTAAGCGAAGGAGGATAATTTTAGAAGGAGCACAACCAAAATAAAAATTTTATAGGAAGGACATGATGTAGAGGGCACCAACCCAAACAATTTACTATTTTACCCTCCATAAGCAAACTTGGTAACATACAGAAAAAGGGCACGAACCTGCTAAGAAATCTACATAAAAATACTACAGTATCATCGAAATAATATTATAGTAGCGAACCATCTGAATTTTTCTAAAATGACGGCATGATTTTGCCATTCAAATTCTAAATGCCGATAAAAAAGGAATAATTGTGTAATTGTGTTTTTTTAGGATGAACAAAATTTTATATTATGCCGATAAACGTGGGGCGGCTTCTTGATGTGGCCAACAATGATGCACTTCTATTGAGTCTATAATATTTATCAGAAAGTATATTATGCTCCCTCAATTGCTTGTCTAACTCCCTATATAAATTATTTATCTCTACATGTTTCCTTTCAAGCTTGGTTTCATAGGGGTGGCCAGATTTCTTCCTTATCTAAATAAATGATTCACACTACTATTATATTCGAAGAAAGATATGTTTAAACAGAGAATCTCATACCTAAGATACAGGGATCGTGTGCTTGAGAAGCCTTCTCCCTTTCTTTTGGCACTTCAGCGTCAATAGAAGCAAGCTTTTCTTATAGGCCAAAAGGTGCAGGAGACATAGGCAGGATCGCTTCGTGAGGAGACGAATCTTTTTCCATGGAGTTCATATTATCATCCTCATCTATCTTGGAAGCTTCGGTATGGCCACCCTCATTGCCATCTGATCCTTGTCCTTCGTTGATGTTATCATCCATGTCGTTGTCGTCATTATCTCCCCCTCTCTTCGATGGCCTCATCTTTGTTATCTTCTTCTTCGGAGTCAGATTCGACTTCAAAGGAAGGAATTTCAAAGGAAAGAAGTTTAGAAGCGTCGATTTCCTCTTTCACAGCAACCTCAATACCCTGCTCATCTTTTTGACTCTATCTATGACCCTATCAACAAGAGCGGGGTCGAGCAAGTGGAAACTCAAATCTAGGAATTTATCGACATTATTAGCGTAGGCGAGCATTAAGACATCTTTAAAGGAGTTCATAATGATGCCTTCAAGAGAAGAGTTAAAGAATTGCGACACTCACTGCTTCGCATCAGGAATGGTACCGATAGCCAGTTTGAGGAAGGAATTGTTCTTTTTCATCTTTTCCTTTAACAAGGATTATTTAGCTGCCATCTGTCCTTTTTCCTCTTCAAACTCTTTTAGAGTCATTGACAAGGCTAAGTTCTCATCGGCTAGAAGTTGGCAAGCCTTCCTCTCTTCAAGATAATAGATTCTAACTGAGTGAGAGAAGCTCTAAATTGCTCCAATTCAGTTGTGGTCATGCTCTTCTTCGCAGACAAGGAGGAAACTTCAAGGCAGCAATTTCTTCTCGAATTTTAAATGTTTCAGTAGAGGATTTGGACACATTTTCATGCAGGGAGAACCAGCTTTTCGAAATCTGAAAGAAAAGCACAACATAAGCTAAAAGCTTAAAGAAAAATAGGGATAATAATGTTAAGTAGCGTTAAATATACCAGGAGTTGTTGTTCAAGAAGAGATCGATAGTGGCTATCCAAATCAGAAACAGAGACTCTACTATCCTCTTATCTTCTTCATTTAGTTCATTAGCAGGAGCACCTGACAGAAAGCATAGGTCAGCAAAGAAAACTAACTAGATAGAAGGAGAATAATAAAATCTGAGCTTAAGAGGAGTAGAGAAAGTGACGCTAACGTTTGGGAAGCATCTAACGAAGAAGAACTGACTTTCCCAGTCTCTAAACTTGTTTACTCCCTCAGAGATCAATTTCTTAGGAGGATTGGCCTGGAAGATTTGGTTGTAAAGGTTACCAAGCTTAACCAACCGGACGAGTTGTTAAGAACTTCAGCGTTCAAAGAGGAAAGGTCGACTACAATGCTACCAACTCCAGAGATAAAAGATAAGTATATACGTTTGGTGATAGCTAAATTGGAGCAATTCCAATATGAACTAAGAACTTCAGCAAGAATACAGGGAAAGGAAGGAACCCACCATGCCAGACGTGGATTGTAGTATAAGCAAAGACCCCTCGGGTGGGTTGTTAATGGTGTCATTTTCTACAGGAGGGATTGCTTCCACTCCTATAATCCCAAAGTCATTAAGAATGGCATCCACTTCATTCTGAGTGGATATCAGGAAGCGCTTGGCAGGAGCTACAGCTCTCTTTGAAGAACTCATTATTCTTCCAGGTGAAAACATTTCAATTAGAAATTATAGTTTGTTATGAAGTTAACATTCTTTAAAGGATTGGTAGAAACCTCCCGCAACAATTTGAACATCAAACAAAATATGAAACTTCAAATTTTCGAAAGAATGTTAAAGTTAAAAATGAGACTTATTGAGCTTTCGATGGAGTCGAAAGGAAAATAAAAGTTAATGCTTAACAAGCACCTCTTAATAATGTCAAAAGCCCAGATATGAGCATCTACTAAGCTTTCGACAGAGTCGAAAGGGTGGGTTGATGAATATGTTCAATCGACACTCTTCAACAATGTCGAAAGCTCAATAGAAACTTTGTTATTAGGAAGGAACGGATAAAACAAACATAAAAATTTGAACAAAGTATACACTACTAATGTCTAGTAAACAAAAGGAAAGACCCTTTGACAAGGTCGAAACCCGTTACCTTAGTTTTTCTAAAAGAATGTCAATGTTGTCGAAACCTTATATGCCGAGTAAGTCGAAAGGTTTCGAGTTTGAATTAAGGGAGTTTCAACGATGTTGAAAAAGAGAAAGATTAAACCATTGTCAGTCATAAAAGGTTTCAAAAGAAATAAGGAGTGGTGAGCAGCTTTGAAGGCATAACAATAATATATTTAATTAACATACATGTTTCGACTGAGTTGAGTACAAAAGGTTTCGACTAGTTGAAACATTTGACGTCTAACTTATATAAAGTATCATTTCTTTAATATCGTTTGCAAAAATATGTATTTAATTTAAACTAATAAGGAGTAAGTATGTTCTAAAGATGTCAAAACCTTTGCAACAAAATTTATGCTTTCGAAAGAGAGAATTGTAATAGCCAACTTCTTTGTAAGGTGTGTGGATATTCTAACACACAAAGTTGCTTTCGAAAAGGTTAATTGCATGTAACTTTAGTTAAAAAAGTGCCACGCTACCTTTCGACCCCGTCAAAAGAGCTTAAGAAATCAAAATGAAAGTTGCCTCCTTAATCCCGTTCGAAGGGGTACAAAGGTAAATTTATGGCGCTAATTTTTAACTCGTACAATTCAAAACTTCTAGGCGAAGCAAGCGGGAAACTCCTTCTTCCCCAAACACGATTTCAATCCAAAAATTAAAAAAACATTAAACAAATGGATTTAAACACGAATCAATTATTTAAATTGCAAAATCTTTGAGATAAATGTTTGAATTCTCTTAAAAAACACGATAACATTAAAATCTGAATTGGACGGGTTTAAAATAAGAATGAACAAGAAACATCAATCAAATCAAAATGCAAAATTGAATTGAATGATATTTTTAAACAAATAAGAACTCAAGCAATACCTAGCAAGTCGAAGCAAAAATAAAAAATCCAAACTGTGGAAGTAGTGAAATTAAGATCTGCTACAAAATAAAGAAGGGAAAGATTCGTGAAATATGAAAACAAAAACTTACTTCAAATCTGGATTTATAATTGTGATTTGGAAATTTGGAAACTTTGATTTTTGCTTGGAGATGATTTCGTTTACAGGTAAATGAAAGAAGAGGAGAGAAGAACGAAATTTATAAGAAAAGTCAGCAATAACGATGAGCCATCTGATTAGATTTAAATGGACGATCCATATTCACGTGGGAATACAGAAAGGCGGGAACATTAAAGGTTTCAGAATGATTGACTTGAAAAGTCAAAGGCATCCCTTCAATAGGGGGGCCTATTGTTACCACCAAAAAATCCTTTCGACCGTGTAGAAACCCTATTGAATAGAAGGAAAAGAAGAACAAGAGAGAAAAACACCAGCAAAACCTTTCAAAGAAGTCGAAGGAATGCAATTTCCAAAGAATAGAAGTATCAGAACCTTTCGAATGGGTCGAAAGAGTCAAAAGCATGCTTTCGCACCAATGAACGCCTTTTGAAGTAGGTGCTTCCGCGGGCATGAAGACCTTTCGAATAAGTTAGAGAAGTAGCTTTCGAAGACAATGCATAACAACCTTTCAAATGCACACCAAACCTTTCGAAACCAAAGGTTCCACCTTCACTAAAGTCATTTAAAAGCAAACCATGATCGGAACAATACTTTCGAAAGTCAAACCAAGCCTTTCGAACCGGTTGAACCCTTAGATATGCAAGGAAGGCTCCGCATCAAATTGCAAGCGTATGTTTGGAAGCTACGAACAGCGTCGAAACCACCACCATTTCAACATTTTTGAAGCCCCGGGAAGCTACCAATCGATAGAGTCAAAGGCTCTTACAAAGAAATATAAAGAAGAGAAGGCCCAACCGCCCCTTCCGATGAAGATGGAGGCAACTGAGCCCGTTTGTAAGCAACGCAAAGAAGAGCGCAAGAGCTAAAAGAGTTGGAAGGCATCTGAAGCCACCTTTCAACCAGGTTGAAAGCATTGGGTTGAAAGGTGTCGATCCACATCTATAAATAAGACGCAAGGGTCTGGTTTGGAGATCCGAACTCGGTTAATCTACTCTTGTATCTTCTTAATTCTATAGAGTTGTTAACCCTAATTTGTAGATTGAATAGGGGATATTTAATCAATAAAAGCTTTATCGAGTTGCGAATGGAAAGTCTTCAATATTCTTGATTACTTTGTTGATTTGGAAGTTTTTTATCACATCTAATCGTGTTTTATAGGTGTCAACCACATCGAAAAGCCACTTCCAACTTGGTCGAAACCATTGCATCTACAAGTAACTTCAGTTAATTACCTCAGGCCACCTTCAGATGAACTTCTACTTTTGAATGGATCAAAACCTTAGCCCAAAATAGTTTTACCTTCAATTCCCAATCCAAACCTAAGACACTTAAGGCTTCAGCTTTCGACAGGGTTGAAACCATCCAAAATTGGTTAATACCTTAAATCTAAAGGACGTCTATTTGGCTTCCGGAATTACTTCGAAAGGACTTTTTTGAAGGCTAATCAAGCTACTCATCCAATTCGAAAGACGAATAACAAGGGAAATTAAGCCTTTCGACTGAGTCGAAAGGTCAATAAAAAGGAAAGATATCATAAAAAGAACCTATTCGAAAGGATGAACTAAAAGGATTACCTATATCTTTCCTACTTCACTCAACTAAAAAAAATCAAAAAGGATTAACCTTGTCTTAAAATCAACTTTAGGGTGTTGACAAGTTTTCTTGTTAATATTTCGATGCTAGAAGGAGGACTTGAACGTCCGACCCTATTGAACATCCAGCACCACTTATTTCTAACCAAGTCTTATTTCAAGATTATCTACTTTTGATCTAACTTCATCATGTCTAGCAAAATTAAAAGATCTGAGCAGGGATCTTCTGAACCACACTTAATTGGATTCTCCCTAGAGGCATCTAATGATAGAAAAATCCAAGAAGAACAACTGTTAAGGATGAAGGCTTTAAGAATCATAAGAAAAAAGAAAGTTGAAGTCTATGATCCACTTAAATGGAGTTTAAACCCTTTTCATGTTGGTCCCACCCCAATCTTTGCTTTAGGGTAAAAAAAAAAGGAAAGTGACAATTTATTTAACCAAATGAGAAAACAATCCAACATTATACCAAAGTCACAATCTATGAAGAGGGAATAATGGCATATTACAATGTCATTGCACACAAATGGGGTCAAGTCACAAGTGGGACAATACCTACACAAGAAACCCGACGAGTTTTAAAGAGAAAACTAGTTATTAAAGGGGAAACTCCAGAGCTAAGTAATGTGAGATTTAGAAGCCATTCTTAAGAAACAAGTTTCAAGTCAAGACTTCCTAAAGAGTGCAATCTAACAACATCCATAGAGAATGTCTACTTGCTAACGACGGATGAGCTCAATTTTTGGCCATCGAAGAAAAAGAAGTCAAAATATAAAAGAATATATGTAGGGGGAGCAATTAGAATATATCAATGATCAAATACATTTAACATATTCAAAATCTTAAATATATGTTTGTTATCATCAAAAGGGGGAGATTGTTGAATATGCGCTTATATGATTTTTGTTTGATGATAATAAACATATATACATTCGTTTAAATGTATTTGATAATATACTATTTTATTTTTTCACAGATTAAATAAATATTTGCAGAATAAAATAAATAACATGAAATTTGAATTCAAACGAATATTTTATTCAAACAAATATTTATTACATCTTTGAATAGTATAATTTCAAGCTCTCACTATAACTATACAACTTTGATTACAATTACATCACATTTCACATTTACAATTTACCTCACTACATATCACTCACACTCGTATTTATCTTCAACTTCATTCCAGTTTGAATCCAGCATCTGAGAAATCTGCAAAAATATTCACTAACGCAGTAAAATTGAAAAAGAAATATTTTTGCAAAATAAAATAAGATATGATTTTTGAAAATAATATTTGCCTCAGTTATTTGGGTTGTTCGTCATCATTTAAATTTGAATTCATCATACACGAACAACTTGTGACATACACAGTGTATTACTGTATATGCCACAAGGCCGTGCACGCCGATATATACACTTGATAATGCTACAGAGACAGGTGAGCACAAGGTCAAACCCAAATATATGGACAGGTTCAACTCGGGTGCAATAAATTCAAAAATACGACACGAACACAAGGTCAAATCCGAGTTTTGAAACTGGATTCAACACAAGTGAATCAAATTCAAGTCAGACCAACACTGCAAGTACATGAATGCTAACTACAAGTACAGGTTCAAGGCCAAAATATCAAAGTGGCAACTGGCAATAACAACTACACATATGCATACCACAGATGCAACCGATCAGTTCGAAATATACAAGCCAACAGCAAAACAAGCAGTGCAGACCACAAAAGTGCAACAAGTATTGCAGTAATAAACATGGACAGAAGCAAGGCAACAAAGACTCAAGCAACAACATGGACTGCAACAAATACATGATGCACAACTCAAATGAATATCAGTGCAAGTGTCGACCAGGTAGCAAGGAAGATCAACACAACAAGCTACAGCATCAAGTTGATCAAGATGCTACAGATTTCAGCAAATGAACCATCAAAGAATGCAACACAGTGATGAGACCAGATGAAAATACTCTTAACTGCAAGTACAAACCAAAACACAAGTGTGGCAAATGCAAACTGTGGTGAAGCAACAAAGATGAACCAGACAGTGATGCAAGTTTGAACAATGCTTAGTGCACAGCAGGTATAACAAAGTCACAGGCCATAATGAAGACTGAATGAAATGCACAGCATGTATTGTTGAATATGGGTTACAGTGGTGATGCAAGTGCTAACCAGAATGAAGTCCAATACAACTTCAACAAAGACTCAAGCTACAGTGCATAATGGTCAACACAGTAAGGCAATGCACAAATACAGGTGAATCAAGTGACCAACAAACTACTGAAGTTCAAATATCAAATTCAAGACAGACCAACATACTACAGTGAACCATCAAAATGCAAGCACAAAGTGCACAGCAACCATTAACTGCCACAAGACCACCATGCAAAGACCAGAAGCACAAAATGGCCAAGCAAGTGCACCACTAAACCAACAAACAAACCAAGAAAAAGTGAAGTACAACATCACAAGCAATTGCAAGCACATGAAATCTCAAGTCATGACCGAAGCCAGCAGTACAATGAATTCCTAAATCGAAATAGTTCAAGTGACCGAAGTCAACTAAATGATATCATAAATTCAAAAGTGCAGTTTAAAAAAAATAATTCAAAATGGCCGAAGTCATCAGGTAAAAGAAGTTGAATTCACGATTCAAAGTCAGAGCCTTGGCAATAAAGCGATTCACATTGCCGTGTAACCAAGTCAAAGCAAGTGATAACCAAACATCTCAAATTCAAGGCATCGAGTCAGGTCAGAGAAATTCACGGAGCCAGGATTGAACATAAATTCAAAGCCATCGATTTTAAACCAAGTCAACCAAGAAATAATAAGAATAATTCGCATATGAATTAGTCAAGGTAAATCGCAATCATCCAAGCATAAACGATCGGCAGAGATAAAATCAAATATATTTTGTGCGAACGAAAATCTAGGGTTACAAACCCTATATAAGAAAATCATCATCGGCAATTTTATCTATCGAGTTCAAGAATCAACCAGCAAAGCAAAAAGAGGAAAATACATACCGAAGCAATCGAACTCGACTAAGCAAGGAGGAGAAGCCTACTATCGAACGAGATCGAGCGGCGTTTCAATTCTGTACAACCCTAGCTTGAATTGCAAGGAGCAAACAAAAGCCCTAATTGAGTTGAGGAGCGGCCATTCTTTCACGAACGAGAAAAATAAAAAAATAAATAAAAGGAACGGGTTGAAGAGAATAAGGGGCCGGTCTTTAATTTGGGTTTTGTATTTTTTAAAATAGGGTCTTGTTATTTTAATTTGTTTTTAATTTATATTTTCTTTAAAACCGTTTTTAATTTTCTAGTCGTGTGACTAGGGGACAAACTACAGTGTGTAGTTTGGGATTTTGCAACTCGATGGTTGAGTTGTGATCAGGGTTTTGAGCGTAGAGTTAGATTAGTCAATAGCGGGTATAGCGAGTTTACGTGTGTAAGCGAGGGACTATCTAATTTCTAGTAGAAACCTTGGGGGCAGCACGTAGGCAGGGTTTTGCCGAAGCTGGGTAAATTCTGTGTTGTTCTGTTTTGTTATTTATATTCTGCTATATCTGTGCTGCTATTCTGTGATCCGTGTTAATATTAATTAGCTTCTGCAATTAAGTTTTTATAATTTACACTATCACCCTATTCACCCCCCCTCTAGGGTGAAATCGATCCTACAACCTTTGTTTATTAAATATTATTTCTATTCTAATAAATCCCTCTAAAAATAACAACTCCCCCTTAATCTATACCTAACTACCCTATTTTATATTTCTCCCCCTTTATCATCAACAAAAACTAACTCTAAACTATATAACTCCCCCTTAATCTAATACTATATGACATGTGATTATAATGATAGTTTTATCATAAATAATCAACACTTAACTCTAAAAACTAAAACTTAAACCTAAATTACTAACTATCCTAACTAAGAATCTATGATAATACTTATAATAGTTAGAAATTGTATATTTCAATACACTCATCAAAACCAATCATGTCAGACAAGTCAAACAAATCAATCAAGTCAAACAAGTCAATCAATTCAATCAAATCAAACAGGTCAATTAAGTCAAACAAGTTAATCAAAACATACTAAACAAATCAAAAACTGATAATCCTATATTATAAGACAAGACTACAACTCCTCCTAAATAAAATACACTTATGTAGTTTGTAATGCAGTATGAAATATGCAATGTAACATGAGATAATATGCAAAATGAAGTGCAACTTGTGATGCAAATGATTATGATATGCATTGTAATTAATAATGTTATATGCAATGAAATGTGATATGAAATAGGATGCATAATGATATGTAATAAAATGACAATAAAGTAAAATAATTTGCAGAATGATATGATGATATATATACTATGGTATGAGATATTCAGACTATAAGATAAACATGAGTGATAAGTAACATCTAATTGGCAAGCATATATATATATATATATGTGTGTGTGTGTGTGTCTATATATGTATGTATACATATATCAAACTATTTATTATACTTCAACCATACAAAGGTAAAACACACCAATTACTAGACTTAAGTTAAGGAAACTAATGAACGGGACTGAAAGAGTTATAAAGAAAGAGTTTGAAAGTAATAAATGGTATTAAAACTATAACATAATCATGAAAGGTAGTAATCAAACTTAATATCAAAATCGAATGCTAAGAAATATGGACTTAAACTATATATGATCAAATATGATTTTTATAAAAATTAGTACCCTCCTTATTTAATTCTTTAAAAAAAATTATTTTTTATTTTTTTAACTTAATTTTTTTTAAGAATCCAATCTTCCATATTTATAAAATACTTAACTTACTAACTAAAACCTACATATTAAAATATTATTGTTTAAAATGTTTAGAAACATGGTTAAACACCTTTTAAATTAAAAGAATATCATAATGAAATATTCAATAAAATAATCAAAGATTGAAAAATTAAAATAAACATGTGTTATATTAAGGCCTCTTTCATTTAAAATTTTAATTGATTACAAAAAAAAGTCTAAACATTAATTTTAAAATATTGTAATATAAGTTATAAAGTAACTTCTAAAAAGAATAGAAAAAAATACTTAATTTAAATATTATTTTTACATAGTTCAAAGTTTCAAAATAGAAAAGACAGCATTTGCAGAATGCTGTAAAAAGTTTTGCAGTAAAATATAGTCAAAACTTTATAAAACTGAAACTTTAGCATTTACCAAATGCTGTGTTTCTAAAACTCTATGGCCTTTCAAAACACAGAAATGCTATAAAAAAGAATTTGCACTACTTACAAAACAATACAAAAGAAAAGAAGCATTTTAGAAATGCTATCTAACTTAATAAAACTCATTCTATTAATTTCTTAAAAATATAAAATTAATATCTTAAAAGAAATAGAGTATGAGAAATAAAAATAACATTATAAATATTAAATTCATGAATGAAGGTATGCTATTCTACTTAGTATAGTTGTAATAAATTAGTTGTAGATTTTATTTGAAAGCAAACACATTTTAAAAGACTTTTTAAAAAAAATTAGACTTATATATCGATATTTATACTATGGTGTGTCGATATATGGACCAAAATATCAAAACTTATAAAAGAGATAAATTTCTATACCTAACTAAATGCATAGATATATCTATTCCTAAATGCAACAATAAAGATGACATAATAGTAAAGCGTACCAATTTTTGCACTTCATCTTTCTAACTTTGTTGTTCTTCCATTGTCGTGAGTCACACCTTTATATCTTTCAGAATTTAACGACGAGATTGTTCTATTGCGACGGGCTCGTTTTTCTGATCAGCGTAGTATATTCATGTGCTGAATTTGAATACCGTATGAGAAAGATAGAGATGATTTAGTAGATTGATCAACTTGGCGCCAAAACTTTGAATTCGAATTTTGAATGAATGGATACTTCAACCACTATAAATAGACCCAACGGTCACCACTTTTCATAAAAATTCCTCTTCTTCTTCTTCCTCCCGTTTTTCTATATACTATCAAACTTTTAGAGGGCATATCTTCTTCGTTTCTTAACGGAATTGGATGAAACTAGCGGCAAATCGAAGAGGAAGGTAAGGACTACGATCTAATAATAGTTTGGTATCGAATATAAATGGTATTGTGATGCAACAGGCCGAATAGTAGAAGAAATATAGAAGATCCCGTACACAGGTTTTCAGTTTTGGATAGCCATCTTCAAACTGTCATATCTCACTTAATTTTGATCGGAATTTGATGATCCACCCATCAAAACGAACGCAAGAAGAAGAAATACAATCTTGAAAAGGAGTGGAAACAAAATACTCAAATCACTGGATGCAATTTGAAGAATACCGTTGACAGTTTTGCCTTCTTTTTCTCTTTGTTCATCAAAACTTCATTTGACCAAAACTTGGTCATTTCTTGACGGATTCGCATGAAACCAGTGGCATTGCGAAGAAAATGGAGAGAAGTACAGTATAAATTCAAATTGTAGATGAGAACAAAAATTTGAATTGATCTGGTACCCATTTCTTTGTCGATTTCCATTATATATCCATTTGTTCTTCTTGATCGAAGAATGATTATCTGATATCTTTTAACCAACAGTCATTAGACATAATTCTTCTCCTACAAAACAACATAACCTTTTAAAGAATCAAGTGACTTTTCAAAATAATTAAATATAGTTTTAAACAAAAATATCATGATGATTCTGTGACATATTCATATGAAAATAGTGTTAATAAAATCCTGAAAAATAGCCATTTTAAAAACCTTTTCAAAATTCAGATTATGAAAACTTTGAAAACCTTGCTCTGATACCAATTATGAGAAATGCGGATTACGGATCTTAAGGCTAAGATTAACACTAGAGGAGGGTGAATAGTGTTAATAAAGAATTACTAAATCTTTTTAATTTATGTTAATTTAGACACAAAAGTATGCAATATACAGACACAGATATGATCACACACTACAACAAAAAAGACTTTTAACAGCGTTTGAAAAACGTTGTTAAAAGTTTTCACAACGTTTTTAAAAACGCTGTATAACGACATGCTGTCGTTGACCCTAAAGTTTTAACTGCAAAAATATAAACGCTGTCAAAAACCAACTTTCTACAGCGTTTATTAAACGCTGTTAATAATTTTTCTACTGCAAGGTATAAACGCTGTTAATAGTTTTCTACTGCAATGTATAAACGCTGTCGTAGGGATATGCATTTTTTCCCAATGAATTGACAGCAATGTATAAACGCTGTCGTAGGGATATGCATTTTTTTTCCAATGAATTGACAGCAATGTATAAACGTTGTTGTAGGGATATGCATTTTTTTTCCAAAGAATTCAGAAAATGCTCTATACTCAGTACATTACAATTACAATACTTTGTGCAATTCAGTTCAAATAGTACTCACTCCCCAGTTCAACAATAATACATATAGTACAATTCAATTCAGATAGTACTCACTCCCCAGTTCAACAATAATACATAATACCATATGTAATCCAATTCAGATAGTACTCACTCCCCAGTTCAACAATAATACATATAGTACAAAGTTCAACAAGGCAGGCAGCAACAATACAATATTGTACATAGTTCATAACCTAAAATATCGGCAAGAAAATGAAATATAATATGGTCATAGACCCTAAGTTGCATGAAAACTCTAAGTCAACTGTCATAGAATCACAACGCGTCCGCAAGTTGCAGCAGTTATTCATGATCCAACCAAGCAATTTGCAGGCTTGCAGTAGCTCTGAGACATAAGTAAGAAGGCAAGTTCTTAAACTGTGGAATATTTAATTCATCATGACTGATTAGTGGAAGATCACCAACTTTGAAACCAAACTATTTATATATAAAATAAAAGCAAGCAGGTAAAAAAGTACGTTAATTTTTTGGAAGGCTAATGTGACGTTGTGCTTGTGTGAGATGCTTTCAATGCTCCACAGAGCCCTAATTTATACAGTGTTTTGAAATCCTAACTTGGCTCAACATATAATTGGCATGAACAGGCTTAGTCTTTACCATCAATGTCCCGATAACTATACCAAATTCAACATAGCAACTTTAATAACACAACCTACATTTAATTTATGACATTAAAATAGTAATCATTCTTTAAATTTAATAATTGATAGTTAAGAACATAAAGCTTAAACAGCAAACCTGTAGTTAACATTAATCAACTGAAATAGCTTTCGCATTAAAAATCAACTTGGCCCTGAAATCCCAGTAATCCCAATCTTGGCCCTGAAATATCAACTGAGGTCAACACACAGCCAACTGCCCGTTCAACTCAGCCCAGCACTAGTCATAGAAGCATTGAACAAACTCATAAAGACATGGACTTCTGCCTGAAAAGTGAAGACGCAATGAATGAGAATGATAAGTCAATAGAAGTAGATGACAGCAGAATCAACACCATGGGACAGAAAAATACTAGGAAGACAAGAAACGGCCAAATCCTCTTTGAATTTAAGACACTCAATAAGATGACGTCATTGAAAATCATGTATGGAGTAATCTAGTGACTCAAATCAAAAATAAAAGCAGCAAATCAAAACGAACAAGAATGAATGGTGTTACTCCTTTTCCAGAAAATAGGAGTACTTCTACTTCAAATTAATTTAATGGACATGTTAGTTTGGGACATTAGGGGATCAAAGTCAAACTCCCCTTCCAAACAGCTTGGCTTGATGCAGACTATTAGACAAAGTAAATGTTTAATGGTTGTTATTCTTGAGAGTAAACTTTATATATCCAACATGCAAAAAGTGGTAGATAATAAATCCTAATTGAAAGTACTAATGAGGAACGGCTCAAAGGCACAATCATGGTGATGTGGGATCCAATTATTTGGACAAATGATGTAATATTCAAGTGTAAATAATATATCACTTGCCTGCTTCATAATTGTGGAGGATTAAGAATGTTATTTACCTTTTTCTTTGCTCATAAGCAAGCAAACCTGACCTGTGTCAAAAAGAAATAATGATATTACTTGGCAATGCACAACTATTTTCCAAAATCCATTTGAAGTTTTTCTAGTTTGAGTTTAGTCCATTTCAGAAATGGTGTTGAGTCTAAGTTTCTCTTGCAAAATGAATTGAAAGTTTGTTGGCATTCCCTAATTAGTTATGCTATCTGGAATTAATAGGACAATTAATATGACAAATGAATGTTTAGACCATTTTCAGTTTTGCTAATTTGAGTTCAGACCATTCAAAATATGTGTAAAAGAATTGATATTAATAGGAAAACTAATGCATATATCAAATTTTAATAAATATAACGTTTACAGTTGATATCTACTAGCTCCCAAACATGCAACAAATATAATACAAATGCATAGACTAAACACTTATTGCTATTTGAGGCATCAAACACTTAATTCATTTATCGTTTATGAATTCCATTCAGTTATAAATTAATGGCTTGTTAAGAACAATTAATCTATCAGTTATAAATTGCATTCGATCAACGTTAGCATCTAAGGCATCTAAACCCTTATTTCTCACTATCAAACACCAACAACGATGAGAAAAGAAATTGAGTGGGAATTTAAGAGGATTCTTTGTAGATTAATGAACCAATCCCAATTAAAGCTCCTTAAAAGCAAAGACAACATAAAGAGTGGTAGAAAGCATGCTCCCTACTTGCCGAGCACCATGAATAAAACTAGTCCAAATATCACATCTGTTTTATGAAGGGAAGAAAAAAAGAATTATTATTTAAGAGGGTAGTTTTACAGTTTAAAGTATTTAGTTTCCAAATAATCAAATACCATTGATAAAATATCTCTTCCACTTTGGTGTCAAGATCACAAATGATATTTACTTCATCATACCGTAAAAAGAAATGCTTACAAATTTTCATGAAAGGGGCGAAATTTTTCCAAACAATCAATGAGAGATCGTTTAAACTTGCAACGTCAAACTAGTTTCAACTATAACGATTGAGACATAATACCCATGAAAAGATGGTTTATGGATTGCAAGGAAATTAAACTTATGTCATATGCTAGTTTAGAAATTCTTTGCTTTTGATGAATATTACTGTATGGACCATAGCACAATAAAACCTATAAAACAATATATTTCATTTACATATGAACAAAGATACTCCAAGTTTTGTTATTTTTCAACATGGCAAGGATCAGTTCACACAATAAACTGAGAGATATTTCATAAGCTTTCCTTTACCAGGGAGCAACCAAAAAAGAAAGAAAAAGTAACATGTACTCCCAACATTTACTCCAAATTAAGTCATATTTCTATAAAAAAATTATATATATAAAGCTCAACAGTTCAATGCCAAATTTAATTACAGTTTTAATTGAATAAAAATGGTTTGGGTTGTTTAAGATATATTTGTTAAATAATTGAAAGTACTCTAGGAAAAAACATATGATATTAGAGGATGTGTTCAGTAACATGGAAGGACATTATACTACACTAATAATCCAAATTATAATGTTACTACCTATCAATGCTATATAATGAACTGTGTGCAAGTTCACACTAATTTCCTAAAACCAATTAAATAGAATCCAAAGTTAGCTTTGATGGAAATCACTTTGAAGATTCAGCATTAAGTTCAAAATCTCTCTGTAGACTTGATTAACATAATTAATTTTTTATTAAACTTGGCTAAATTCTACAAATTTATTTAATTTAGTCGGATGTTTATAAAACTTGATTAATTTATTCTCATCACTAGACTCATAGTTATTGTTTGCTCTCAATTCAAATTAAGTAGGGAATATCCAAGACATGTAACATTGGGATTTTTCTCAGGCCATTAGAGCTGACATGCTTTTTTCAATTGGTATAATGTGTATAGGATGTTATCACTATCCACGTTACCAAATTTAGGTACATGCAGTGGTTGCAGGCAGAAGAAAATAATGATCATAAATAGATATTTACAGTAATTCTAACATAAATAAATTACAACTTGTAACACAAACGATCTTTATATATAGTTTTATAGCTAAATACATAGGAAAACATAAGTGTATAGTTATATACTTAAAGACATCTTTCTTAAGGAAGCAGAAGATCATGTAGGGTAAATGGCTCTTTTGGGAGAGGAATGAGTAATGTAAAAATAGTCGTATATGAGCTAAACTATGTACACCTAAATCTAAATAGAGCAATAAATTCAATAGAGACGGTATTAAGAGGAAGAATAAATATAATTATTTCTAAAGCTATGAAGCGCCTAAAAAAAGGAGCAAAAAGAGTTAAAGATTAAAAATATGCTAAGTACAACATGTATAACATTCACCTGAGAGTAGAGCTAGCCATTCCGATCCTCTAATAAAGTGAGGCTAAGTACAGCATGTTCGAGTTGAAAGCACCAGTCCATCAAACATTGGTTTTGCAGTATGGCTGCTGTTGCTACAGTGGCTGCTATGAGATAGCTTCGCTACTGAGTGGAGATGGATGTGAGAACGCGCATCGTGGAGTTGAGGCAACAGGATTAGCACTTACTGTAGTTGAGCATTACAAACATATGTGTACTACTCTAGAAGTCTTTCCATGAACTATTCAAGCAACAGGATTAGCACTTACTGTAGTTCTAATTAAATAAATACAACTACACTCATTGTTGCATAATACAAATGAACCATTAAATTGCACAATGATACCTTATAATTCAAGCACTTCATTTGAAATAGCCTACTAAAATTTTATTTGAGCTTGTTGAATTACGTTGCATAATGTAGTATGTAGAGTAGAGTTTATTTTAAATCAGTATAAAGAAATAAATAGCAGAAAATCTATCAAAACCTATCAATTACGTTGCATAATGTAGTATGTAACCCAAACAAGCTTTAATGCTTCAAATCTATCAAAAAAATCTTCAGGAAAACCTGAGAGATAGAACATAGTTTAGCACAAAGGATACTTCTAGTTAGAAAATGTAAGCATAAGATTGCAATAAAGTAGAATTTCTACTCGTAATATTCCTTCATTTCTTACGCACTCTCTTTGCTTTGCCGGAATTCTCGAGAGCACTCTTTACATGCTTTCTTGCTTCTTGCGATTAAAGGGTGAGGTGGAACATGGGTGGTTTGTACAATTTATGTGAAGCTGCTATCTTGCTACAAAGCAAGAAACAAAAATGTTATAACTTATATATGAAATAAAATGATAACTTAACGTATGTGATACAAAATAGGGTTATAGTATATTGAACAAAATCATACAGTATATTAGCGAGTAATATGTTAAAAATATGACAAAGTGCTTCATTTTTTTAAAAAAAAAATGAAAAACCATTTTACTTCAAGTAAAATGACAGCCATCTTTCAAAATTTAAAAATAAGAATGATAAGCCTTCATTGTTTTCTTTTCACCGACTAAAGTAATCTAACTGAAATTCAAATGGGATTCTTATCAAATACAGTCGACTAATTCGAACACAATCACATCATGTTAAATAATAGAGCGCAACAAAAACTCATCTTTGTAATGTGTTATTATCTTTCCCTAAATATTGTGTACAGAAAAAGAAGTCCACTATAAGTGCACACTTATGTTGCTTTGTTAAGTTTTAGGTGCATATAAAATTAATAAGGAAGACATCAAACATCTTTGCCTAAGAAAATCAACAATAACTTCTTTGAAAAAAATAAAAAATATTCACGGCCTATTTGAATCTATAGTCTTAACAAATATTGATTGAGCTCTCAAAATATGCGCTCAGCCAATTTGAACATGTATTTAATAATTGTACAAATAAAGTTTAATGTTATGGTGATTGGATCAGATTTTTCATTCCTTAGAAGCAAAATAAGGTTAAAACACTTACTAAAGGGTTGATTTTATTTGAATCACCACCAAGTCTGTTCATTGCATCACGCATGCATGCGAGATCAACAACAGCTGGAACACCCGTGAAATCCTGTTAAACAAAAATGGAAGGACAGCTAAGTAAATAAATATTCAGCATATGTGCAAGGCATGCCAACCAAGTTACATAAATTATACACCTAACATATCATAGTGGAAATAAGTCAACTACTATGTATTTAAGTAGCATTTTATTATTCATTACGAAAGAAGCAAGTATTCAACATAAAAATACATTAAAGACAAAAAACAGTTCCTTTTGTTAAAAGCATCTTCTATTTTACAAGCTCGGATGTATAGCATCGCATAAGATCCAACAGAAAAATAAAAGAATAATCCTTCACACTTTTGTTGTTGCGAGGGCAGTTCAGAAGTTATAAACCTAACTTCAGTAATAGAAATTAATTTGTAAACCTAAAAAGGGGAAGGTTAGATGAAAGCCTTCCTACTACGGTTCTGCGCTATAAGCAGGGTTCTACCTTATATATCCCTTTACTCGCTATCAAGCATCAAGTAGAGTAAAAAGGGTGTAAGTCCAGATTCCCAAATACAACATAACTAACTTCCAAAAAATCACAGATTAACACCTGAAGCAAAACTCTGGCAGGCTTAAAAGGAATCTCCACTTGTTTAGGAGCAGTATTCTCCCAATCCAAAATCTTCTCCACGTCCTTCTCCGTCACTTGAAACCCATCATAATTCCTGATTGCCGATTCCAACAGAATCCTTATTGAGTAAGGCAACCGGTCTGCGTTTGTTTTAAATTTTTAGTAAGAAATAATAGCAGGATAAGTAAGTTTAGAAAATGAATTCACTAGTCAATAAGCAAATCAAACTCACCAATTCTAGGATCACTAAGTGCTGGCAAGCTATAATATTTCCCAAATTCACCTCCACCAGGCTTTGACAAGGCAGTCAATATACACTCGTAAGCATTTTTAGTGGCTATGGAATCAAACAAATCGATTTTAGGGTATAAACGTTTATTGAATTTCGAATTCAATACTTTCTTGGAAAGGTTTTTTATAAACTTCAAACCTACATACAAAGTCGATCTGAGGTGCCCTTTGTACCTGAGATGGAGACGATTAGTTGAAATGAAATCCGGTTGTGAATCCTAATCCGACTGTATGTAAAAGGCATCGACAGAAATGATTAGTTGAAAAAAAAATCGACGATTAGTTGAAACACGTACCCGAGATAAGCAGCTAGCAGTGACGTTTCAGAGTCGACATCGAAAGAGAGGTGAAGGAAGATGCATGAACGATGAGGGCAGTGACGAAGGGAAACTTCGGTGATTGGAAGAGAGACTTAATTTGCTCTGGGTTGTGAAGGCGGTAACGAAATGAAAGAGCGATAGAATTAATTGGGGAAAGTGGGAAAAAGCAGGCGACAAATGATAATTAGGTTTTCCTCAGCGTTTGGGACGGAAACATTTTCCCTCCAGAAATTCTATGACCGCATTTGAAGGAGAAACGCTGATATTGGATGCTGTTGATAGTATGTTTTCTTGTAGTGACAGAAACAATCACAGATGCAGAAATAAAATAAAAGCAGTAAAGGAAAGAACACACCGGATTTTATACTGGTTCGGAGTTACCCTACATCCAGTCCCACAACACAAGTACGGATTTCCTTTCAAAAGCAATTGTACAATTACACCCTCGGTTTCAAGTCTACGAGGTACACACTCCAGAATTTCGATCCTCTGGGTAGAGATACTTGATTTCTGGGCCACAAGTTTACCCAATTGATTTACCAAGGCTATAATCACACCTTTTCCCTTTTGATTGATTTCCAAGGCTACAATCACACCTTTTCTCGCTTAATAGATTACAAAGAAGTCTATAACTCTGAATAGCACTGATAATCTTGTAGAGATAGTGATAGAGAATCAAACTAGAAGTAATCGAGTATATCTCAGTGTTGATTTCGGCAGAGTAATGATAAGAATATGTATTAAGAAATGAGGAAGAAGAAGATGAGTGAAAACCAGAAAATTATGATTGAAAATTCATTGAAACTGACCCCTATTTATAGAAGAACAACAGCCATGACCATTCATGAAGAGTTATGGCGAATAGACACTTCTTTTGAAATTTTAATTTTTGAATCAAACCGTCACCATGTCGACATGGTCATGCTAGGCATGTCGACATCCCAAAGATTTTTTTGGTGTTTTTGATTTTCTTTGAAAATAACCTTTATCTTATATAAAAACTATTTTAAACTTTATAAATATACTTTACTATAGTTAAAATTCATAAGTAAATATAAAGAATAATATATATAGATTTTAACTATAATTTTATTTTTAAATCTAAGTATAAATATTTAAAAGTTAAATATATTATTTAAAAAGATAGTTAAAAATCAGGAGTAATTTGACTTTGAAAATAAAGATGTTTTGAGGCTAAAATTATTTAAAATCAGGATCGAGGGTTTTGAATCTTTTAAAAGGAAAGTTTTGAAAACATTTTGAAAACATGATATAATTTGAAAAATCATTTTGAATAAAAGTTAGCGGATACAAAACAATGTTCCACTAGATTTTTTGTCCTTATAAAACTTGATTTTTTTAGGAGGAAGGCCTTGGGGAATTGATCCAACTTGAGGCAAGTTTCAACATGCTCCGGGATGCGGGTCAGATACAAATCCATCCAAGTATTTTTTTTGTAAACGCCTAAATAAAACCCCACTAAAATCACCTAAATATGAGAGGTCAATAGTCGAGTGTCTACAACAGGCCTTGTATAAGGAATTAACTAAAATGTCCCTCTCTTTTTTATCAACATCCAAGATAGGGTAATCAGTTCCCGGTTCTCTTTCAAAAGAGCATCACATCGAAGGCTCGCTCTCCTTAGCCATGCGGCAACTTCTTGATGTTTAAAGGATGCCAACATAGCCGCACAGCTATTGAGTCAATAATATTTATCAGAAAGTATATTGTGTTCCCTTAATTGCTTATCTAACTCTCTATATAAATTACTTATCTCTACTTTTTCCTATCAAGCTTAGTTTTATAAGGGTGGATAGATTTCTTCCTTATCTAAATAAATGATTCACACTGTTATTATCTTCGAAGCAAAAGGTGTTTAAACAGAGAATCCCATACCTGAGATACCGGAATCGGTGCTTGAGAAGCCTGCTCCCTTTCTTTTGGCACTTCAGCATCAATAGAAGCAAGCTCTTCTTGTAGTTAGGAAGGCGCAGGAGACTTAGGTGGAATCGCTTCGTGAGGAGACGAATCTATTTCAGTGGCCTTCGTATTTGTGACGACTTGAAAATTTTGAGCAATTGAAATTGGAATATTCAATTGATTTTGAATATTTAAATGTTAATTTTTAACTTGAATTCAAATATCACCAATGATTTGATAATTTAATTTATGGAATTAAATAATTTGTAGTTGAGTAAAATGTTGAATCTGGAGTTTTAAGCCTATTAAAAATAATTTGAAGGCTTATAAAATTTATATTGATAATACTGAGAATAATAGAAATTTTAAAATTTGAATTTAACACTAATTTATTCAGTTTTAAGAATATATCGTTTGAATTGAATTGAAAAGAAATAGCCTTCCGAGGCACAGTCTCGGAATTTGACGATACCGGTTCCATTGGGTCCGTAATATTGAATTATTATCGAATTTCAATTTTCGTAGCAATTCGAGTTGTTGTGTGAGCGTGTGATATATAAACGCGCTGAAAATTTATATCGAAATTTAATATTATAACTGGGTTTAAAAATGTTATCTTCTCCATACGATCGAATTTGGACTCGAAACCTTTTCCATTTCGTTCGTAATATGAGTATAACTTTTTAAACGCCTAGCGGCACGCCTCGATAGGAATTCGAAATTGTAAATTGCGTTTATCGGAGCAGTGAAAATTTGAATTTAATTTGAATATTTTTATTAGTCAAACTTTCAGCCGCAATTATTTCACATCGTCGTTTTCTTTCTCTTTAGAACCCCCCCTGTAATTTCTCTTCTGCAACACGCTTCTTTCAACTTTATATCAAATCTTTGTTCTTTCCGTTGTCGCAAGCCTCTGAGAATAATGAAATAGATCCCAACCCTACTCCTTTCTTTAATGGCTGCTATAAGTTCCCAAATTAATTCGTCCACCCTCTAGTTCGATACGAAATCAAATTCGTTTGCAGCTCCTTCTGAGCCGAGCGATTCAAAAAAAAATAGGAGAAGAAGCTCGTTTCGATCAAACACACCAGGGAAGCTTCAGCGATAAGGGGTTGTGAGTCGCGCGCGCGGCTGTTGGGGATTGAAGCGAAGTCGTCAAACTAGGGTTCGACGTAGCAGAGGTCGTGTGAGATTTTTGGAGAGGCTCGCGATTTTGGGGGTTCGGTGAGGAAGAGGCGCTGTCGCTCGAAGCGAGGGTGACTTATCGCGAATATGGGACTGACGAGCGAAGCAGTGGGAGGGGCGTCGTGCTGTTCGTCATGTCGAGCTCGTGTTCATGTTCTGTGGATTAGGTAATTTTGGTAATACAATCTATTTATTTACTTTATTTTGATAGTGTAAACATTTCAAAAAAAACAAAAAGGGAAATTCTGTTTTACAGATTTATGTGCATAAAATATATATATATATATATATATATATATATATTTTACAGGGTTTGAAAAAAAAAGAATTTTTTTTATACACATTTATAATTTAATTTGTAAATTGACTGTGATTTTATATACCACTTATCAAGAATTAACAGTAGGATATAACGCAGTTTCGTTTTAAAAGCATTCATATAGATATGTTAAGCAGAAGGTATTATTTCACTTATCGGATACTAACTGAGATTAGTATACATATATTGATATCTTTACTATATAAATTTAATAACATTTTAATTTCATGATAAGTTAATTTAAACTTTTAAACTAAACTGTTTATCAAAATTAAATGGTAAGGTACCAAAGTTATTTATTCCAAATGTAAATTAGGTTAGTTGGCTATTATTTAGAACTAGTTAATTAAAATTTATTAAATGGTAAAATAAAGAAATAAATTATTGGATTATTTAAAAATATTAACAAACTGTAAATGTTTATTCAAGGTCCAAAATTGGGAGATAGTGGTTGGGATGGAATTGAATTGCCAAATGAAAATCAAAGGTGAGCTAATCTCACTCAGTTATATTTAAATTTAAATGATTAAATTTAAATAATTGTTTGAATGGTTGTATTGATTGATGTGTTATGGTATGGCATATTATACTGTGCTAACATCTGTGGATGCAGGAAAAACAAGTTGGAGGGGTCCAACTGGATCCCTCAACATTTATTTAAATTATTTAATACCTTCTGTTGTTGTGATTATTTGATATTCCATGATGGATTATATTGAAATATTGAATGTTATGGTTCGATTGAATATAATTGGATATGATGAATTACCAAAAATATATAAATTGGATTTGGAAAGATAATAAGAGAAGTGAATTTGTAAGTAAAATAATTATAGAAAATTGAATAAATTTGAGAATGAATTGGAGAAGAAATACAATGACTTTAAATTTCTAATAAGAAATTGTGAGTATAGAAAGGAAAATTTGAATAAACAGGAAGTTAATGGATTTTGAAATTCAGTGTATTATTTAAAAAAGAACAAAACATTTATTTAAAATCCAGGATTTAAATTATTGGAAGAAATAAAGAAGAAATTGAGAATAACCTGAAATTTGTATATTTCAGTTAAAAGGGTTTGAAATCAAACAGAAAATAATAATAATGAAGACCATAACTAATGGATTTTTGAAATGAACTGATAAGTAAAGAAATTTATTTTAAATGGAATAAATTGGAAATCAATTTGGGAAATTGAATTGAATGATTGAGATTTGAGATTCTCCCTGGATAACCAAGTACGTTTTCAAAGTAAATTCTTAAATATAAGTTAAAAGATTTTAGAGTTGTTTTTAAAAGTATGTTTTGTAAAATTATTATTCTAATATTTAAAGCCTTAAGAAAGTATTTCCTTTTAATCTATTATAAACAGTAATTATTTAAAGGATGACTTAGTATTATGTTTTTAAAAGTGAAAACCTAGTTTTATATTTTATAAAGTAACCTTATTTTCTCATAGTCATATAGTATGTATTTTTAACAAATTATTAAAGTAATTTTAACTTGAATGTTTTAAAGTATATTTTTGAAAGTAAAGTATTTTAAATTAATTTTTAAAATCTAGTTTTGTACTTGGTAATTTCAGTGGAGATAGAAAATATTTGGATAAGTTTATTCTGAAAAGAAAGATGGTTTTGAAACTGTTTTCAAAGGATTGAAAATAGAAATATATCTTGTAAAGATATTTTGAAGGTAATAAATAATTTGGGAAATTATTTATTGGTTGATGGTTGTTTTGTGAATATAATTGATAGTTAAATAACCGACTATCAATATTGGACAAATACGTTGATCATTTCGAAGAGACCGGAATCGAGATTTCTTTCTCGAAAACCACTTCGATCCGGTTTGTACGTTTCGTGTAAACGATTTTTGATCGAAGCTGGAGCAGTGAAGTGCAAGGGGTAGTCGCTACTAATCCTGAGGATATTTCCAAAATGGATGTAGTAGGAATAGTGCCTTCGGTTCCGTTCGAACCCGGGACGGACTTGTATGGATGAATGCTTGCGAAACATCATCAGGTGGACGATGGGCATTCTAAGGAATATGTTCTATAAAGGTAACGCTTAGCCTCAAGCCTCATCAACCGGGAATGACTGAAAATCAGAGGATATGCAGCAAGGTTAGGTGGGTCATGCCCATGCAGGACAAGATATTTCCCCTGTCTAGATGTCCCTTATATATTTCGGCTTAGTGGTGGTTGGTCGCGCCAACCACGGGGTTTATCTTGTTCGGGACTGTTCAGTAAGGAATGGTTCCGGCCTTGTGTTGCAGGGGATGAAGGGAGTAATCCTCGGTACGGTGATCTAGGCCCCGTACTGTGACAGGTGGTACCCCAGTGCCTAGTCATTGTTGGAAATCCATTCTCCCTACGAGCCTTGTACGAGTTTTGTTTGTATTACCCACTTTTGTGGCTAGTAGCTGGAATTTAATGAATGTAACAATTTCGGCTATTTTATAAGTATTTGTAAATAGACCCTATTATAATATCAGAGGATTTCTATAAAAAAAATGTTTTAGCATCGTAAGGTGAAAACCCGACATGTTTATTTGTGGCGTGGTCTTACGAGATGCTTTTGTTTTCAAAGGATTTTTGAAACTTTAACAATCAATTGGGTGTGATTTTCTCACGCTGGTATTCTAGACTGACTCGGGTATTATTTAACTGTAATGCTCGGGTCAGACCGAGTATTATAGAACATAGGATATGATGCTGTGGAGCTCAGGAGACGAGCAGGATGGCGACACGTACTTACATACTTGTTTATGTATATATATTCCGCTGTGTTGAGTTGTTGTGTATCCATTGTATGTTATTTGATGTGAGCTGTGATTGATGTACTCTGTTGATGTAATATATGTAAACAGATATATTTGATTTTGAGTAAAGATTATTTATTATCTATTATATTTTACTCCGCTGCGATGGTTAGGTTCTGTTGTTGTTTTCTAATTTCTTCTTCTACCTCTTCTTCTTTAACCCAAATGGTTCGTATTTCTGTACAACTTGAGCCGATTGTTGTAGAATAGCGTTGACTCAAGGGGTACGGATTTACGGGTCGTTACAGTATTATCATCCCCTATTTCTCAGAAGCTTCAGTATGGCCACCCCCGTTGCCTTTTGATCCTTGTCCACCGTTGATGTTATAATCCCCATCATCATCATCATCATCATCATTATCTCCCCCCTTCTCTTCGACGACATCATCTTTGTCATCTTCTTCTTTGGAGTCGGATTTGACTTCGAAGGAAGGAAATTCAAAGGAAAGAAGTTTAGAAGCGTTGATTTCCTCCCTCTCAACAACCTTAATCCCTTGCTCCATATTTTTGACTCTATCCATGACCCTGTCAACAAAAGCTTGGTCGAGCGAGGTGAAACGCAAATCTAGGAATTTATCAACATCATCGGCGTAGGTGAGCATTAAGGCATCTTCAAAGGAGTTCATAATGATTTCTTCAAGAGACGAGTCAAGAAATTGCAACACTCGCTGCTTCGCATCAGAAATAGTGTCGATAGCCTGTTTAAGGGAAGCCTTGTTCTTTTTCAACTTTTCCTTTAATAAAGATTGTTTAGCTGCCATCTGTCCTTTTTCCTCTTCAAACTCTTTTAGAGTCATTGACAATGCTAAGTTCTCATCGGCTATAAGTTGGTGAGCCTTCCTCTCTTCCAAGATAACAGATTCCGACTTAGCGAGAGAAGCTCTTAATCGCTCTAGTTCATTTGTAGTCTTGCTTTTCTCCACAGACAAGGGGTAAACTTGGTTATTCAAGGAGTGGCTTCCTCTCAAAGTTTAGATGTTTCGGTAGAGGGTTTGGATGCATTTTTGTGCAGGGAGAACCCGCTTTTGGAAATCTGAAAGAAAAGCACAACATAAGTTAAAAGCTTAAAGAAAAACAAGGATAATAATGTTAAGTAACGTTAAATATACTAGGAGTTGTTGTTCAAGAAGAGACCGATAGTGGCTCTCCAAATCAAAAACAGAGGATGGTGGCTGAGTTGAAGTGAATGACGGAGAATTTAGAATAGAATAGATCATCTTCTCGAAGTCACTTGAAGGTGTCGAAGTTGATGGTCTCGAAAGATTTAGCGCTTGACTAGGGGTTGAAGTCCCCAATGCCTTTTTCATATACTCGATTACGCTCAGAGAGCTGGAGATAACGATGCAAGAAAGAGGATCGACTTTGGTAGGAGTTTCGTCACGGAAGACATGAGGAGCTTTGACGGTCGGACTCTTTAGAAACTCCCCAACATTAACAGATTCCTTCTATTCTAGTATTGGAGAATCAGGAACTTCAACTGCTTTAAATCTATTTGGGGGTGGTTCTACCGTAGACATTTTGATTAGTTTTCTTTTAGCAGCCATCTTTGACCTAGCAATGGCCTGGAAAATGATGATGCCTAAGAAGTCGAAGGAAGAGCAGGGCCACTGATGGGTTTTTCCACTTGAGGAGCAACTGAAGAGAATTCAAATAGATTATAAGTTAGCAGAATAATTTTTAAAACAACAAAGCAATACATAACAAATGCAGGATTTATAACTTACCGGAGTGGTCAGCACAGATGGGTGACGTTAGAGATATTTTGATGGATCTCCCAAAGAAAGGAAGTGTTTGCTTCAGGAGGTGTGTTGGACTGAAGGAGGTTGGCCAAGTATCCTTTGGCGTAGATAGAATGGAGTGCTTTCGCAGATTTGATGGATTTAGCAATGTTAATCTACTCCTAATCTGACTCAAAGCTGCGATTAGAGACTCTATTGTCCTCTTATCTTCTCTGTTTATTTCTTTTGCAGAAGCACCTTACAAAAAGCATAGGTCAGCCAAGAAAAGTAACTAGATAGAAGAAAAATAATAACATCCGAGCTTACAAGGAGTAGTGAAAGTGCCGCTAACTTTTGGGATGCATCTAACAAAGAAGAAATGACTTTTCCAGTCTCTAAACTTGTTTACTCCCTCATAGATCAATTTCTTCAGAGGATTGGCCCAGAAGATTTGATTGTTAGGGCTACTGAGCTTAACCAACCAGATGAGGTGATTAAGAACTACAGCGTTCAAAGAGAAAAGGCCAGACTCCAATGCCATCAACTCCAGAGACCAAAGGTATGTATATACGTTTGGCGACAGCTGAATTGGAGCAATTCCAAGATGAACTAAGAAATTCTGCAAGAACTCAGGGAAAGAAAGGAATCCACCGTGCTAGACGTGGATTGCAGTATAAGCGAAGAACCCCTTAGGTGGATTGTTGATGGTATCATTTTCTACAAGGGGATTGCTTCCACTCCAGCAATCCCAAAGTCATTAAGAATGACATTCACTTCATCCTGAGTGGATATCAGGGAGCGATTGGCAATAGCTTCATCTTTCTTTGGAGAACTCATGATTCTGCCAGGTGAAAATGTTTCGGTTAGAAATTACAGTTTGTTATGAATTTAACATTCTTTCAAGCATTTGTAGAAACCTACTACAACAATTTGAACATCAAATAAAAGACGAAACTTCAAATTCTTGAAAGAATGTTAAAGTTAAAAATGAGACTTGTTGAGCTTTCGATAGAGTCGAAAGGAAAATAAAGTTTAATACTTAACAAACACCTCTCAACAATGTCGAAAGCCTAGATATGAGCACTCATTGAGGTTTTGACATGGTCGAAAGGTGGGGGGGTTGAAGAATATGTTCAACCGGCACTCTTCAACAATGTCAAAAGCTTAATAGGAACTTTGTTATTAGGAAGGAATAGTTAAAACCAACATGAAAATTTGAACAAAGTATGCACTACCAATATTTAGTAAACAAAAGGGAAGACCCTTCGACATGGTCAAAACCCGTTACCTTAGTCTTTCTAAAAGAATGTTAATGTTGTCGAAACCTTATATGCCGACTAGATCGAAAGGTTTTGAGTTTGAATCAAGGGATGTTTCGACGATGTTGAAAAAGAGAAAGATTAAACTTCAGTCGGTTATAAAAGGTTTCAACTGAAATAAGAAGTGGTGAGCAGTTTCGAAGGCATAGTAACAATAAATTTAAATTAACGTACTAGATTTCGACTGAATCGAGTATAGAAGGTTTCGTCTAGTCGAAACCTTTGATATGTAACTTACACAAAGTATCATTTCTTTAACTGCCTTTACAAAAATATGTATTTTAATTTAAACTAATAAGGAGCAAGTATGTTCTAAAGATTTTGAAACCTATGCAACAAAACATATGCTTTCAAAAGAGAGAATTGTAATAGCCAACTTCTTCGAAAGGTGTTTGGATATGCTAACAACAAAGTTGCTTTCGAAAAGGTTGATTGCATGCTACTTTAGTCAAAAGAAGGGCCAAACTACCTTTCGACCCCGTTGAAAGAGGCTAAGAAAGCAAAATGAAAGTTGCCACATTAATCCTTTTCGAAGGGGTGAAAAGGTAAATTTATGGCGCCAGTTTTTAATTCGTACAATTCAAAATCTCTAGGCGAAGCAAGCGGGAAACTCCTTCTACAAACATGATTTCAATCCAGAAATTAAAAAAAACATTAAACAAACGGATTTAAACATGAATCAATTATTTAAATTGCGAAATCATTGAGATAAACGTTTGAATTCTCTAAAAAAACACGATAATATCAAAACTAAATTAGATAGGTTTAAAATGAGAATTAACAAAAAAATCAATTAAATCAAACAGCAAAATTGAGATGAATGATACTTTCAAACAAATAAGAACTCAAGCAATTTTTAGCAAGTCGAAGCAGAAACAAAAAATCGAAACTGTGAAAGTTAGCGAAATTGAGATCTGCTGCAAAATAAAGAAGGGAAAGATTCATGAAATAAGAAAACTTAAACTTACTTTAAATCTGGATTTTTGATTGTGAAAAGCAAAGAAAATTTGGAAATTTGGAAACTTTAATTTTGCTTGGAGATGATTTTGTTTTCAGACAAATGAAAGAAGAGAAGAAAAGTCAGCAAAAATGGCGAACCGTCTAATTAGAACTAAATGGACGATCCAGATTCACGTGGGAATACAGAAAGGTAGGAACGTTGAAGGTTTCGAAATGATTGATTTGAAAAGTCAAAGGAATCCCTTCATAAGGAGGAGCAAATGTTACTACCAGAATAGGGTTTCGACCATGTCGAAACCCTATTGAATAGAAGGCAAAGAAGAACAAGAGAGAAAAGCACTAGCAAAACCTTTCGAAGGAGTTGAAGGGATGAAATAGCCAAAGAATTTAAGTATCAAAACCTTTCGAAAGGGTCGAAAGAGTCAAAAGCATGCTTCCGCATCAAAGAACACCTTTTGAAGTAGGTGCTTCTATAGGAATGAAGACCTTTTGAAGGTGTTAAAGGACAGCTTTCGAAGACAATGCATAACAATCTTTCAAATGCACGCCAAACCTTTCGAAACCAAAGGTTCCGGCTTTACTCAAGTCACTCAGAAGTACACCATGATTGGAACAGCCCTTTCGAAAGCCAAACCAACCTTTTTGAACTGGTCAAAGCCTTAGATATCTAGGGAAGGTTCCGCATCAAGTCGCAAGCGTATGTTTGGAAGCTGCAAACAGCGTCTAAACCACCACCATTTCAGTATCTTCGAAGCCCTAGAAAGAAACCTATCGACGGAGTTGAAGGCTCTTACAAAGCAACATAATGAAGAGAAGGCGCAAAAGCCCCTTTAATAATCTGCATATTCTCTATTCAACGTAAAGATAAAACTTCATGTTCTTCGGGTTATTTTTTTCAAAGGTAGTCCTTTTCCCTAGTTTCCCCTTTAATAATCAACATATTCTCTATCAAATGTTATCACTACTCGAACAACAGTCATTTTCGATAGCTGCTAGCCGTTGGAAAAGCCGTCGTTATGGCATACACGCTTTCTTTCGGTTGGCGACGGTGTCGAAGACTATTTAGCGACGGCTGCTCATGGCACTTTCCAATGGTTTTGTGACAGTTTTCAATGCCCATATTATTACAGAACTTTAACTTGGTTATTGTTTAGCTCATGGTATTCTTTGGGTTTTTTAGTGTCATTTGGCATGATATGAAGCTCAGGACGATTATATACTGCTTGGATATCACGTCTAGATTTCAAATCGTCCTTTGTCTTCCCCTTAATATTCAAAACTGTATTAAAAAACATTGTCGAGCAAGTTTTTCTCGTTGTGCATCATGTTAATATTATGATGAATTGGGAGATTTTTCCAATAAGGCAATTTCCAAATGTACTTTGTTTGCACCAATTCCAATTATGAACCATTGATTTACCTTGAATTTCAATTTTCTCTCCAGTTTCATGTATCTTTGGATAATCCTATGTTCATATATCTCTTCGCTTGACCAAATTGTTGGTGGCCATAAAGTCTCTTGTCTACTGGCTAAAGTTTTTTCTATCTTTTTTAAAAGGATGGTTAATATGAAGAAAACACTTATGACAATCAAATCATGATATTTTCATCCCATGCGTTAAAGAAAATGACCATGTTTCTTCCATGCATTAAGGACAAGTTAGATGACCGGCCGTACTTCAACCGGAAAACATTGCATACGGAGGAAAATTGCTAATAGTCTATAAAAAAGAAGTGAACATACGGAAATTATTTGTTTAGATGTCGTATGCTTCAACTCCTTCATATCATAATGCATTCAACTCTTCAACCAACGGTTGTAAATAAACATCGATTCCTTGTGTCAGGTCATCAAGGCCAGGGACAACAATAGCGAAAAACATATATGGAGTTTTCATACACATTCATTGATGTAAATTTTAGGGTGCAACGATTATAGACCAAGATGAATATTTAGAACCAAATTGAGAGAATGGTGAAAATCTACCTGTACATAAACAAAGTCTAACATTACGGCTCTCCGCTGCAAAAGCAGGATGTCTTATCAAAATGCTTTCATGCTTCTCCATCAGCTAGGTGTGTTAACATATCTTCTTCCTATGTTCTCACACTGTGCCATCTCATATGATGCACGGTTACAGTGGATGTGTATAACCATTGAAGCTTAGGAGTTATAGATAAGTAATGCATACGTTTGTACAGAACTTCCTTTCCCTTCTTTTTTTGGTTTGTATCTTTCCTTGTTACATATTCTACAATTCCTCAAATTAATGTCTTCTTTCTAAAACAACATGCAATAATTTAGACATGTATCTTTTTTTGATACCGCAAACCAAAAGAAGACATAAATTTTTTTCACTTCATAATGATTTTTTCACATTAAATTATCGGGTGGCATATGCCATTTTGCAACTTGTACAACAGGTGTAAATCCGGCTACTGTGAAGTTGTAAATGTATTTTATAGTTATTGATAGTTGGGTACCGCTTGTGCAGCCATCCAAAAGATGTTTCTTAGTAGCATCTAATAAATCATAGATTTTTTTGCTCTAATATTTGGTTCTTCTTCGACATTAACATTGTCGCCATCAACTTCAAAAATAGGGAACATCGATCGTGTTGCATCTTCAACCATATCTTCTATGAGATCCATCGTAACAATTTCATAGCCCACCTCCTCCCCTGAATGTATATGATTAGATGCTACAAGTTCTCCATGACGATCCCACACAAGATAATTCGGTACGAAGCACAAATGGACTTAAACCATATCCGGTATCAAATGCTTTAATAATTTGCACCTACTACATGGACAACGAATTTCTCTATCGTTTCCATTATTACTTAAAGCTAATTCAATAAATACGTTTCTAGCAGTATAAAAATGTTCCCTTATTGACCCTCTCATTTCCCTTTGAGGATGATACATACAGGTCCGGTCAACAAAATAATTGACCATTTTTCCTATTAGAAAAAATATGATAGAGATTAAAAAAAGTATTCATCATTTTATGGATTGACATTTGATTTTCAAATCATTTATTAATTAATATACATTTATGAATTTTAGGGATCGACATAAATTATGAATAGAATATTAAATTTTTAGTTTATTATTTTCTACTTTGATGGTCGGTCATCCTACTTTAGATTACAAACACGGTATTGTACAAAAACGTGTGTACAAAAACGTGTGTACAAAAACGTGTGTACAAAGGGAACAAAAAAAGCGCTGTCAAAATTTTGTAAACCGTTTATAAAGAAATTATTTACAAAATGTAACTATTTTATTGTGTTGGTTACTTGTCCAATATAGGAACAAATTCGACAAATATTGTAACAGATACATATAGTTGTCGGTTCTAAGATAAAAACAAATATCCATATAACAATCATATATAATACTTGGCAGACGGGGATAAAAACTCTTTGAGGGATATTAATTGTATATATAACATATATTAGCATATATTATTCATTTATGTATTGCAATGTTTTAATAATTATATAATATATATTTCGTCCATTCTTTATAAATCTTATATGTTTTAATTATAACAAACTATGGATATGATATGATATTTCAAAAAAATAAACTTTATTGTACACTCACTTATTTATTAATTTTATCGGATTCGACATCCAAATAAACATATTGTTATATAAACCATCAACCGATAATTAATCTAAGTAGTAATATTTGAATTTACAATGACATTTTAGCACACTAGTTAACACTAAATCATATCACTAATTCGACACATAAACCAGTTAACCTAAGCTTAGCCATAATTATATTTTAATTGTCGGATTTACACACTTATAATCCTAATTAGCATATCACAATCAATCAACATACAATTGCAAACACTCAAGGGGGTAGCATCATCAAATACAACTATAAATTAAGACTAATTTAACATACTAGGGTAAACTAGACTAAGAAAAAAAAACATTTTCTCACTGAAATTGAAGTGTTGGAGGCCAGAGAGGAGTAGTTGGAGATGTTTTTGGTGGAGGTGGACGATGTACAGCAGTGGTGGCCGCATGTGGGCGAATATAGGAGGAAGAGGTAGGTTTGGTTGGTGCAATGGAGAGAAGGAGATGGAATGAAATTACTCTCGGTTGACTCAGGAAATTCACGACATGCATCGGTTTTCGACGGCCGCCAATGACAACTTTCCGACGATTTGCGATGGCAAAAGCTCGGTTATTACAGAATTACCATGGCAAAACCATGCCGTCGAAAAGAGCCGTTGCCGGCCGTCGAAACAATTTGTCATGATAAATAGTAATTCTATCATGTATAGTTTAACTATCAATTATACCATTTTCTAACTTTTCCAATCAATCTAACATATATCAATCAGCAAAATTTCATCATCAACAATTGACAATCAATCCCTAACACATAGCTCGTGACCATTATACGTTGGTCAAAACACACTGAATATTCATGGCTTCATTGTTCAAGCTTACTGCTATATCAAAAGAAAACCATATTATGCATCTTCAGATACAGTGAAATATAATTTTCAACATTATATAAACTTCATTCTTCTTATCAATCCACCACTAACAGTATGTCGAAATGTATTAATAAACCTAACTCAATCATACATGAAATTAAACATCTACGGGGTTTCATTAATAATAACATATCGATAACAATAAATTATCGAACAATTTAAAAATAATACCAATGATATCTAAAATCATATACGAATTATCATAATAATGAATTTATGCCAACGGTAATATATTGACGAATTTAAATCAACAAAGTTATATCATATATGAGCCTAATCAAATCATAGCATTGAATAAAAAATGAACCAAAGTAATAAATCATATGAACAGAGGGCATTGTTGGTGGTGGTTTGGAGGCTTGGAGGATGCTTGGAAGGCAATGGTTGGATGGTTGGCGACGGCTTAGAACCTAGTAGATGCAGCGACTCAGAGGAGGCACTAGGCTCGGAGGCTTGGGAGGCGGTGGCTTATGACAATGAGATGTTGTGCTTGGATTTGGCGGCGTGGGAAGGGGTTTGGCTTGTGGTGGGCCGGGGAAGGAGGAGGCACGGGGATTGGGGAAAGCAGGCGGTGTGGGGCTTTGGGAGGGGATTGGCCTGTAGCGACATGAAGGAAGGACGAGGCGGCATGAGGTAAGGTTTTTTTTTAATTCGTAAAGTAGATGGAGAAGAGATCAACTAGGTAAGTATTGTTGGGGGGCGATGCCATGTCGATACCTCACCGACGTCGTTGTGTAGATGTCGGCGCGATATTGTTACACGTAGATAGACACTTCCACAGGCTTTACCGACATGCTGTCAACACCTTATTTTTCGGTGTCAGAATGACATTCGTAATGCTAGGTAGGCAGGCAATGCATTTTCTAGTAGTGAACTAATTAACTTCTAATCTGAAATTGATAAACCGTTTTTACTTATGTTGTTAATCTCATTTTTTTTCTACCAATAATGGTTAGTAGGATCACAGATGACTACAGGTATTATATATCGCTTTATTTTTACTCGATTATGTTTAACTATTCACATTAGGAGGATAATTCAATACTTTATGAAATATATTATTTTTAGTGCAGAATTTTAAAATTTAATTTATATGTTTAATCTGAAGCCAAAAACATTATTAAATATGCATGAATACAATTTTTTTAATTTAATTGATGATGTATAGAAAACAAGTTCGTTACGAGTAAACAATCATGGAACGACTCATCGAGAGACTTCTATAAGTCAAATACAAGTCAAATAAAAAAATGTGACGACCACCCTACAACTTCGGTACGATATCTCATAGTACATAGATAATATGTAATAATAACCTAGATATAAAACATGCGAGAAGATAATATAATAAGAAAGAACCAAAAATAAGAACATATCAGATTATGCAACAAAATGGTGATATAGTTTATACATCTGAATCAAAATAAACTATAGTTATCTGTCCCTAATGATAACAAGTGCTAATATTGCTCCGTAACACTTCATAGATGAATAATAATTGTAAGCGCTTAATATAGATATGCGAAAGAATACCCTTATGCTTGTCATTCGCATAGCTCCCGTGCTATCTCATAGATTCTATTCAATCTGCTCATTTAACAGTATTCAAGATTATAAAAAACACTGCAAATAAACTCGGGTCAGACAAAAAGTCTGGTATGAGCGATCTGCTATCTCAAAATAGATATAAATACAGACATTATGTAATAAAAAGGACCATAATAAAAGCAAAAGCATACCTTAGTTATCCCTGCATACAAAAATTTATCACATATAATCGGTATATGCTAAACTAATATCATAGGAGTGTACTATAAGTCAAAGTACAACATAGGATGTCTAGATATCTAACGTCGACAATACCTATATTGTGTGATCTCCATAACAAACATACCAACCATTAAACAATCTCACATCCCTTAGTCAAATGCCATTAGATATACGATAGCTCATATGAACATATCGACAATCAACGACCATTTGAAATCTTGGATTCCTATGTGCTTGAGTTCATACTACCTCGACTGCTAAGATACTAGACTCCCACATCAATAAGTCCAGCGTACACATATGATATATTAACAATCTGGGATCACATATCGATGATCCAAGTGGACGTTTCCACTTATCCTCTCTTTACGAGTACACATCAAAACCATCAAGTTATCAACGATCTCTTTACACACGTCCCGATAGTATAACACATCATTCGTTCCACTGCACAAGTTCACGTCATCAAACTTACCTTCTCAAACCATCGTTATATTCCATGAACACTTCTCCTTGAAGTGTTCAACCTACTTCACTCACGTCATCGAGTTATAGAGGCTTCATCATCTCGTTGGTCGCCTCTAAAACTCTCAGGTCGGTGCCATGCCAACCCCTTAGCCAGCCCATGCCATGCTCGAGGAAATGCTTATGCCAGCATCGTGTTGCAGTCGGAGTTTGCTCAAAGCTCTTAGTCTAAGATCCAACTCCTATCCCTATTCGATAATGATCGAAATTTCTTAGGTGTTAGACGGGAGTAAAGCCCGTGTAGGTACCAGGCCATTTTCCATGTCCATTAGTGACGAGCAAACCCAAGAACCGGACCAAAAATTTCTCCTCCCTTTCCTTGGACATCCTTGTAATCTCCCCAAAGCTATTCCAGAATTTCCCCCTAATTACCATAAGTAACCAATGTGTCAAAAAATCACAACCTGCGCTTCCACCTGCACGCAATACTAATGTAACGATACAACTCCACACATCCTTGAGCCAATTCATCAAAGCTCACTCTACGTTTACAAATCTTCCATCCTTTCTATATCAAATCGGAGAGTACAATCACAACAACTCCTTCTGCCAGAGAACCTTGACCATAGAATTGATTATACCTCAAATCTGCTTTGATGAATGTTTTCAATCGGTCAATCATACAAAAACAACATTCAAGCAAACAAACATACATCGTAACAAAACGCATTCATAACCTAGCCTAACATTCATACGAACAACCATACATCAAAGCAACATGGTTAAACCACTTTAAGTCAATTTAAATTCTTTTTTAACTTAGGTTCAAAATTGAAATAGCATTAAATCATATTTTAATTGTAATGAATTATCCAAGACATGTAGAAACGTATAGAATCATATATAGTAGGCTTAGAGATGATAACTCACCAAGCACCCAATAATGGATCAGAATCATGCAAAGCGAGGTGAATATGAGCTTAGAGAGCAATAACCTGAAATTTCTTCTCTAAAAATGATAACTTGAAAGTCTCTTGCTAATATATCCTCAAATTTTCAATTTGGATTGATTTGGAAGGGATTTAGGTAATTTAGGTTTAAGATATGTCAATGGAGGTTTATATCTAATTTGGGGAAGTTGAAATTATTTAGGGGCAGATAGGGTAGTTGGTAGTAGCACAAATCCCAAAATTATATCATGGGCCTAAGTACTGGCTTATGTTAATAATTACTAAAAGTCATCTAAATACTATGTTCAAACAACCATATCTCCAAGACTTGTGATCACTATATGGAACAAGGAATCATCAGATCTTTGTAGCACCCTACCTCCATGTCCATATTACCAAAGAGTATTACTAGACAATACTGTTTAATAATATGAAGCATAAGGCTATAATGAGCTTACACGTGTGAATATTCCTTAGGGCTAACATCGATACGTATCTTAAACCATTATATAATTTTTTGGAACTTAACTAGATTTTTTAAAATAATTTTTGTACCCAAAAATTGATTTTTGTTTAACTAAACAGAACAAACTTCTTCTATTTTATTTTAGTGTAAACGAACTCTTTTTCCAATAATAAATTTACTCTTGGAAAACGTCTTGTTTCTACTTTTAAAATAATTTTTTATGAAAATAAACATTGCTGAAACCTAAAGCTAACGCTCTATGTTCATTGAGCGGCCAACCGCTCATCAAATGCACTACCGACCGCTTTGTGACAACCCTGGGGAAATAGTTCTAGGTTGTGTCCCTAATGCACACCATCGATCGCCATTCTCTCTCCTTTGTGCAACCATAATTTTAGCACATACACATCACCTAATTTACACACAAATTCAAGCATGGAAAACATCAAACAAGTGCATTCTAGGGTTTTTGTTGTTTACACTTTTTAGTTCATTTCAGCTTATAGTAAACGTTTGCAAACAATAATTCATGCACAGAGATAGTTCAAGCTCAAACAAGAATATAAACAAAACACACACATTGTATATATACATGGATTTGAGGGTCGAATATCACTCACCTCAAGTAGACAGCAGATTCCTTGCACTAGAAAGCTTGAACTCCTTCTTATCTTTCTTCACTTATTGTAAAATCAAATGTACATCTTGAGAAAATTTCAACATCTCCCTCTCTAGTGGTGTAGTTGGGTGTTGAGAAGGATTTACTTTGATTTTGAGATTTTGGAAAATTTATTTCTATTTTTTTTATTTTTAAAGTTTAGGTTTTAATTAGCTGGTTTTGAAAGTTTTGGAAGCTAGTGAATAATGCAAACGGTATACGGGATGAAAATTTGTATGCTAATGAGAGTGTTCTAGGCTACTCAAGAATGGTAAGAAGATATTTTTCTAAGTGTTCTAACGCACTAAATGGGCTTATTTTTATCCTTTATTCATTTATTTCCCCTTCTTTTCTTTTCAACTCTATTTTTCTTCTTATTCAAATTAGTTTAAATCTTCAAATAAAATTATATTTATTTACCATAAGCGTTTAAGCTTCATTTTATAATTTTTTTAATAATTTTTTTCCATAATTTAACTCATTTGAATAATTATTTCCATATTTACATTTTAAAGCCCTTACAGAAAAATAAATTTATAAACTCCTTCTATTAGTGAAATAAAATTCTCTTTCCTTTGAAATAAATTTCTAATCTTATTATTTTTAGTATGTAATTTTATAAAAAATTAATTTAGCATTTTTAATATATTTAAAAAATCATTTTGACCGTTAAAATAATCTGTACTCGTTTGTAGAAGTCAAAATTTACTCAACTAAATTATTTTCTTACTTTATAAAATTATTTACTATAGTATTTACAAATTACTTCTATTTATCTACATTCTAATATTTGAAACCCTTCTTAGTTAATTATATCTTCGTTATAAAATCCTAATTAATCCCTTCTCAACTAAAGGTCGTTGCATCTTTTATTTGGAAGTAGTTCGAGAACCGAATTAGGCTCCTATCAAAAGTTATAGCCATTACGTTTTTAATGGTAAATTTGTCCACAATTATTCTACTATTCAAAATAATTTAAAACTCAATATTGCCAAAAGTTTTATTTTGTTTAGGATTTATTTGGTTATGAAACTAATATTTCTATAATCGTCATATACGTAAAGACGCAAGGAAGATATGGGTAGTTACATTCTCGCCCTTTAGAATTTTCGCCCTCGAAATTGCACCCAATAAGGCATTACCGAACCATATGGATACTATGCATGTTTAAAAATCAATAAATCATAGCATAAATCAAGTATGCACACACAAGCAAGACAAAAGACCCTATGCAAACATTAGCATGTAAGGTTCTAAAGCAATGTGATATTGAAAGTGAAATTTCGTGTGATGAGTGAAAGATTTACAAAGTAAAGATCTCCGATAAGTGGTCCTTATGCTCTGCTCCGTCTCCCATGTACACTCAATTGAACCTTTACCAACTTCACCTCTTCCTCCTAAGCTACTTCACACCCTTCTCGACTATACGAATAAGCCTACAGGGCCTTAGTCCTTCAGGTTCAACCTTGATATCTTCAACTTAATCCAATGTCACTATAACGCCCGAGTTATGCATAAACTTTTGAAGATGAGAACATGGAACACATTGTGTACACCTGCCATCTGATAAAGCAAGTCGACTATATAGGCTAGGTTCCAAATACTCTTATGTATCAGAAAAGAACCTACAAATTTCATTGCCAACTTTTCCTTAGTACCAGATCATGCTATATTCTTCGGTGGAGAGATCAACATCATATCTCCAACAAAGAACTCAATATCATGTCTTCTCCTATCAGCATTTCTCTTTTGTTTATCCTATATGCTTTTCATTCGTTGCCGAATGATTTTAATCTTCTCCGTAGTTTCAATAAACATATCTTTCCCTAGTTCAATTTCTCTCCCTCCACCCACCAACTTAAAGGAGAAATGCATGGTCGACCATATAGTGCCTAAAATGATATCATACCAATGCTAGCCTGATAACTATTCTTGATGCGAGCTCTACTAAATGCAAGTAATCTTGCATCATCCCAAAATGCAAGTGATCTTGCATCATCCCACGAGCTTCCAAAGTTAAGAATACAATCTTGCAAGAGATCCTCTATGATATGCTCCACCCTCTCTGTCAGTAATGGGTCGCAGCCCCTCATAATGTTCTTCGGAACACCATGAAATTGCATTGTCCACTTCACATACAACTCTGCCGGTTTAATTGCCATTTAATGGACTTCACATGCATAAATCGAGCTCTCTTCGTCAATCCGTCGACTACGACCCAAAAGCTATTGTGCCCTCTCCTATATTCCTCGGGAGTCAACTGATGAAGTCCGTCGATATATGTTTCCACTTCCACTAGAGAACCTCAAGCGGTTATAGTAAACCACTTGACTTCTTTTGTTCAGCCTTTACTATGTAGCAGTTCATACACTTCGATATGAATTTTTCGACATCCTTCTTTATCCTTTCCCAATAAAATGTTTACTTCATATCTAAATACATTTAATTTCCTACAGGATGTATAGTGAATCTAGATTGATGGCACTCTCGTAATACATCATCCCTTAACCATTGACATTGGTTACAAACAGTCTATAATTCTTATGGAGCCAACTATCTTGATTGAGTCTGAATTGCTTCATCTAATCTGAATCTATTCTCATCTCTATCTTAGCTATGATATCTACTAGTTTAGCATCTCACCTCTGACTAGCACCAATCCACTCTACTAGAGTAGATCTAATAGTAAAGCTAACCAACATATCTAGCTCTAGCTCATATCTAGATCAAAAATCATAACTAACAATGTACCCTAAATGCATCCACTCTAGGAACATAGTTCCCAAGCTGGCATGTCTCATACTCAAGGCATCAACGGCTTAATTTCCCTTACCACCATATAGGAATACCAAAGTCATAGGATCCCAAGAACTCTAACCATCACTGCTGATGAAATTTAAGGTCTGTAATAAAACGTACTTCAATGGTTTATGATCAGTGAAAAGATCAAACCTTTCTTCAAGCAAGTAATGCCTCTATATCTTCAAGGCGAACATAATGACTGCTAACTCCAAATAATGGGTAGGATATGTCTTGTCATGTAGTTTCATTTGTCCATTAGCATAAGCAACAATTTACCTCTCTACGTTAATATTGCCTCTAATCCAATACCACACGCATGACAGTCCGCACCTCCCGACAGGTCGATCCAAAGCCTAGTGTAACTTTCAGACTTGTGCCATACTAATAAATACGGATCGTCGGGGTTTATAACATTTCACAACATAGAGACTAATACAAGAAAAATAATTTAAGATATACTACATTTTCAGAACTCACAGTGGAAGGAATAAAACACATAACAGAAAAATATCCACCTTATAAAATATCCAATCACAGTCGTAGAAAACCATTACATGGCTTAATACAAAATACATAGAAAATATCAGTCCAAGTCTGAAAAAAGAGATAAACTGTATTGATAAGATAGGTAAATAAATGGAGAGAAAATATGGTATAAAAAGTCTCTAAAGATAAGCTTGACTCTCCGAGTATCAAGAATAGGTCTACCACCTACTGCTCTGTCCACTTGTGGTGGGAAAAAGAAGGAAGGAGAATGGGTCAGACATAAAGTTTGGTAAATGAGTACAAGTTTAATATGCGATGTTCATATGCAATTATTCAAATACTACTCTAAAAGATTTAGGGTATGCTACGAGTGTTTGTGAATATCTAAGGTTCGTTACCTAAGGGTTCTTATCTAGTACATTCCTACACTACAGGTTGTGTAGGCTAATATAATGGATCGAACCTTATGTCTAACGATCAGCCACCACTCCTGGAGCTACTCAATATGTAAGACGCCGCATTCTTGGCTACTAAAAATGGAAGACACCTCCACTTGGTTACTTTGGAAATAAATTCCCCTGCTATCAGCGCCACTTGGCTACTGGGAATGATTCCCCCTCACTACGCCTAGAGAAAAAAACCCTGAAATGTCATCCCGCCAAAATGTGTCATTGTCCACATTTGCTTCCATCTCTCGTTCAAAGAATTGGTCACTTATTGCATGCTCTAGGTCCTCCTTTCTAACTGTATCATGTGCATCAAGAATCGTGCATACAAGGACCTCCCGTTTTGCTGGACCTTCCCCATCAAGCATTCATTCCAGTCTGCACATTCACCGTTGGAACCTCTTATTTATGCCATATGTGAAAATAAGTCGCCTTTATTCGATTACTAAATCCCAAATTGGGTAAAGAATATTTACCCAACACCATAATGACCTAGCGTCCCCTCACAGGGAACAAAATCGCTACTATTCCTAACATACAACCAAATGCCCTTGTGACGACCCGGAATTTTCGAGAATTAAAAATCAGAATATTTAATTGACTTTAAATATTCAATAGGTAATTTTAACTTGAATAATGAATACCACGATTTATTTGATACTTAAATTATTGAATTAAATAATTTGGAGTTAGGTAATTATTGAATCTGGAGTTTTAAGCCTGTTAAAAATAATTTAATGGCTTATAAAATTTATATTGATAATATGGAAAATAGTAAAAGTGTTAAATTGATTTTGGAGGTGTTTTGTTCGGTTTCGAAATTTAAATCGTTTAAATTGAATTTAACAATAGCCTTCCGAGGCACAGTCTCGGAATTCGATGAAACCAGCGCCATTGGATCCGTAATATTGTATTCTTATCGGATTTCAAATTTCGTAGTGTTTGGGGTTGTGGTGTGAGAGTACGATATGTAAACGCGTTGAAAATTTATATAGCGACAAATTGAATTTAAATAAAGAAATGTTGGTCTGCTCAAATTTTCTTTCAGCTGTTCAGTCAACAATAAAAATGCTTGAACTAAAAAAATATATATAATAATATAATAAATAGATAAATAATGGAAGAGGCTTCAAGTGGAAGCTGTAGGCCGAGTTAAAAAAATATATAAAAAAAAACAATGAGCAACACAATAGGGCCGAATCCCTTCTCTCTTTTCAAAACCCCAAAATCACTCAGAAAATACAATAAAATAATGGCGATCGCCTTTTGAATCGTGTTTCCTATATCTCGAATCGCGGCGATCAGAGCTTCGAGGAGCAGCTCGAGCTCGAGTTCGGTTCACGAGGCCTGGAAATTTCTTGTCGTGATGGATGCTCGCGTGGGAAAAGGGGGAAACATGGTTAAAATCGCGAGTGCTGGGGGGGGGGAGTGTGGCGAATCACGCACGTGGAGATTGGATGCTGATGGAGATTCTCGAGTCTGGGAGGACGAGGCATTCGTCGCTGGTGGCTGGGGGTCGAAGCTCGAATTAGGGCATAGATTTCGTAGGGTTTTGGAAGCGTGCTTGGCGGCAGCGTGGTCATGATGGGTATTGGGGAGCGCAATGCTATTCAACATCTAGGGTGGTCTGCGTGTCTCGTCTAGGGTTTGTGGTCTGCGCTGCCGTGTGTCTGCCGTGTGTATGTATCATCTAGGGTTTGCGGCGGCTTCTCGCGTGTTCGAAGCCAAGTTGTAGGGTGTGTGCTCGGGTCTCGTCAGTAAGGTATCGTTTTTGTTTTTTTTTAAATTTAAATGCTTATACTTACAGGAAACAGGATATAGATAAATTGGATAACAGATAGGAATTTTGAATATTGAAAAGAAGTTATATAAATTAAATTTTAGATTTATATAAACGAGTTTTTAAGTGAATGAGTTTAAAGTAAATATATATGTAAACATATCTATTTAAAAATATACATACACATGTCTTTACTAACTAGTATTGTTAATAATATATGGTGAAGATATTAACTTCATTGAATTCTCTTAGGTACTAAAAATATTTTATAAAGAGAAAATCATCTTAAAAATAAATTTTTAGTTTAAACCCAATTTTTAGTTTAAAATTGATTTAAGGGTTGGCTAAAATCATCATATAATGGATAATAAATTGTTTGATTAGTTCAAGTATTAATAAATCGTAAAACATTGTTATACAAGGTTTAAATACTGTGGGAAAAACAAGTCATGGTGGAGTGGATTGCAAATAATAGCAAAGGTGAGTTAATCTCACTCAGTTAGATTTAAATTTAAATGATTAAATTTAAATAATTGTTTGAAATGGTTGAATTGATTTATGTGCTGTAGTGTGGTATATATTTGGAATTGGCATTTTATATTGTGCTAACAACTGTGGATGCAGGGAAAACAGGTTGGAGAGATCCAACTGGACCCCTTAACTTTATTTAATTATTTAATATTCTCTGTTCTGAATATTTGATATCCTGTAATGAATTATGTGGAAATGTTGAATGCTATGGCTTGATTGTTATAATCGGGCAATAATGAATTACCAAATATATAATTTGAGTTTGGGAATGAAAATAAAAGAAGTGAAATTGTAAGTAAATAATTATAGAAAAGTTGAATAAATTTATGAATGAACTGGAAAGGAAATAAGTGACTTTAAAATTTTAAATAAATAAATCTTGAGTATGGGAAGGAAAATTTAAATAAACAGAAAGTTAATGAAACTTAAACTTCAATGTTATTGTTTAAAAAGAACAAAACATTTATTTTAAATTTAGGGTTTAAATTATTTAAGAAGAATAAAGAAGAAATTGGGAATAACCTGAAATTTGTATATTTCAGCTAAAGGATAAAAAAAAATCTAACTGAAAATAATAATAAAGTCCATAATTAATGAATTTCGAAATGAACTGATAAGTAAAGAAATTTATTTCAAATGGAATAAATTGGAAATCAATTTGGAAAATTGATTTAAGTGGTTTAAGTTGGATCTTCTCCCTGGATAACCAAGTACGTTTTCAAAGTAAGTTTTTAAATATAAGTTAAAAGTTTTTAAGTTGATTTAAAAAGCAAGTTTGGAAAACTTATTTTTCTAAAGATTTAAATTATAAAGTAAGTCTTTTCTTTTTAATCTATTATAGTAGTAATTATTTAAAGAGTGACTTAGTAGTTTGTTTTAAGATTAAAAATTTAGTTATATTTTATAAAGTAACCTTATTTTTAAATATGTATATAGTATGTATTTTTACAAATTATTGAAGTAGTTTAACTTAAATGTTTTAAAGGTATATTTTAAAGTAAAGTGTTTTAAATTATTTTAAAAATCTAGTTTGTGCTTGGCAATTTCAGTGGAGATAGAAAATACTTGGGAAAGTTTATTCTGAAAAGAAAGAATGGTTTGAAAACTGTTTTCAAAGGATTGAAAATAGAAATATATCTTGTGAAGATATTTTGAGGTTAATAAATAATTTGGGAAATTATTTATTGTTTGATGGATGTTTTTGAATATAAATTGATAGTTAAATAACCGACTATCAATATTGGACAAATGTGTTGATCGTTTCGAAGAGACCGGGATCGAGATTTATTTCTCGAAAACCACTTCGATCCGGTTAGTACGTTTCGTGAAAACGATTTTGGATTCGAAGATGAAGCAGTGAAGTGCAAGGACTAGTCGCTACTAATCCTGAGGATATTTCCAAAATGGATGCAGTAGGAATAGTGCCTTCGGTTCCGTTCGAACCTGGGACGGACTTGTATGGATGAATGCTTGCGAAACATCGTCAGGTGGACGATGGGCATTCTAAGGGATATGTTCTAAAAAGGTAACGCTTAGCCTCAAGCCTCATTAAATGGGAATGACTGAAAATCAGGGGTTATGCAGCAAGGCTAGGTGGGTAGCACCCAAGCAGGGTGAGGTCATTCCAGTCTAGATGTCCCTTTTTATTTCGGCTTAGTGGGCGGTTGTTGATCCCAACCGCGGGGGGATCTCACTCAGGATTGTCCAGTAAGGGGTAGTCCCAGCCTTGTGTTGCAGGGGAGCGGGCGTACTCCTCGGTACGGTGATCTAGGCCCCGTACTGTGACAGGTGGTACCCCAGTGCCTAGTCATTTGTTGGAAATCCATTCTTCCTACGAGCCGTGTACGAGTTTTGTTTGTATTACCCACTTTTATGGCTAGTAGCTGGAATTTAATCATGTAACAATTTCGGCTATTTTATAAGTATTTGTATATAGACCCTATTATAATATCAGAGGATTTCTATAAAAAAATTGTTTTAGCTATCGTAAGGTAAAAACCCGACATGTTTATTTGTGGCGTGGTCTTACGAGATGCTTTTGTTTTCAAAGGATTTTTGAAACTTTAATAATCAATTGGGTGTGATTTTCTCACGCTGGTATTCTAGACTGACTCGGGTGTTATTTAACTTTAATGCTCCGGTCAGACCGAGTATTATAGGATACAGGATGCTATGGAGCAGGAGAGGAGCTGGAGCCCGAAACGTATTATCTGTACCTATATATATTCCGCTGCTGTGATTGTTTGGTATGTCTGATTGTTAATGGTTGATGTATGAGACCCTGTGATGATATGATGTATAAAACGGTTTGAAACTTCATTTTGTGTAAAGTTATATATCTACTATTATATTTTATTCCGCTGCGATGGTTAGATTCTGTTGTTGATTTCTATTTTCGTCTTCTACCTCTTCTTCTTTAACCCAAATGGTTCATATTTCTTTACAACTTGAGTAGATTGTTGTAAAATAGTGTTGACTCGAGGGGTACGGATTTGCGAGTCGTTACACTTGGTATCAGAGCTTAGGTTGGTGATAACCTTGGCTCTGGTGGGAAGTACTCATTTAAAATAGAGTCCGTAGTACTCTATAATGAGTTTGAGCGTATTAATAGATATGAGTGCGTATTTGTTAGTGAATATAAATTGTTTTAATATTGTGTTGATTGATTTATTGAGTGGCATATGAACCTTCGTCGACACAGTCTGCGCAACTGTATTGAAGGGGTTTCTAAACACTTGAATAGAACAACCGACACGGTATTGTTTTAAATGTGGGTAAATGAAATAATTTTACCCAAAACATATTTTGATATAAATAATAGTTTTTGAAAACTATTTAGCTAATATATGGTTGCTTGGATGTTAGAAATGATAATATTAAAGTATTATCATTGTTAAGTGAAAATTTAACTAGAAATTGAAAATATAACCAAAGTTTGAAGGAATAAATTCATTATAAAATGAAATTCATAAATATGAATTATAAATGTAATTTATAAATTGAAACATAATTAAATGAGAATTTGTATAGGCATAAACTATACAAATGAATTTGTAGTTAAGATTGATTTAAGTAGTATTTGGGAATTTAAATTCCGGAGATTTTGGAAGTGTTTTGAAAATGAATAATAGCACAATTGTTTTGGTGATATTTCTGAAAAGAAATCTGTTTTAAATGGAGTTTGAAAGTGATATAGCATTGAAATCACTCGGATTATTGGAAAATAATTCTGATGATGACGGCCGCATCATCAGTATTCATTTTCGAATTTCTAAGTGATAGATTGCTGCAAAAAAATTGATTTGTTCAGAAAAGCTAGTTGTTTTTGAAGTCTCAAAGGAAATTTGTTGGGAATAAAACCAGGATTGGTTTAAATTTTGAGAATATGATTTGAGATGTTGGAGATTTCAAGATGATCCTAAACCAAAGCCGGGTATTTAAAAATCCTGATGAGATGGTTGTAAGCTTATAAATTAAAATGATTTTTTTTAAATCAGGAAGGGAATATAAGCTTTGAATGTTGGAATTTAAATTTAAAGGGAAAGGTTAGAAATGAAATTACCTTGGATGGGGAAATAAGAAAATTTAACTGGATTGAAAATTAATTTAAATAGGCGGGAATAATATCCAGTTGTATTCGAATCAAGTTGAAATTGAATCGAGGTAAATAAATTGAATAAGGATTAGAATTAAAATAAATAAGAATAGCGTGTAAAACAGTTACAATGCATGAAATAAAACATGTTTGGGATATAAATAAGCATGAAGCTTGAGTTAAAATAAAAGATGAATATATTCAAGTTTAGAATGCATGGAATTGTGTAAATAATAAGTTGTGACTTATAAAATTTGAAAAGTAGGATAGAAAACCCAAAATAAATATTTTGATGAATTGAAAATAAAATAAAAATCAAAACTTGGATTATAAAATAAATTTGAACCTAAGAAAAATTAAATGAAGAGATTTTGGGGTTAAAATCAAGTTCTGAATTATAAGTTGGGGAAAACTATTTAGATAATAAATTAGATAATGAAATGTGTAATGAAAACCCAATGTAGTTAAATAAAAGCTGAACTGTGAGATAATAATGAAGTTTGGAAATAAAACTCAAATTATAAATTAAATCGACTTAAATTGTTGGTGAAGTAAGTGTAATTGAATTTGTGAGTTCATGAAAATGAAATTGAGTGGTGAATTGGAAATGGCTAATGGATTCAGAACTTGAGTCATAAATTAAAATTTGATTTGGAGTGTTAACAGATTATATATAATTGGAATGTGTCAAATAAAGGAAAATGAAATCGGACTAAAATAGAAATGGTTTGTATTGCAAATAAAATCCAAATAGGTGGAAATAAATTGGAAATGGCCTTGTAATAAATTGATTGAGCCGAATCTAAAAAGTTAAGATGTATAATAAATGATCAAATAAATTTGTAGACTGAAATGGGATTGGATTAAAATAGAATCAAGTTAAATTGAAAAGAGAAAGATTTACTTGTAAGATGGAATGAGCTTAAGTATATAAAAAAATAAAAAATAAATTTTTTTTTTGAATATATCAAAATAAGTTGACTTAAGCTGAATATAAGGGGAGAGTTGAATTGAATTCAACTTAAAATAAAGTGTAATGATATTGGATTGAAAAAGAACTTGGTGGATTGAAAATAATATTTAAGGTAATGAAAATTCATAATAAATTGAGTGGATAAACTAATTATATTGAATAAATAAATGGATGGAATAAATAAGAATCAAATGGAAGTGAACTTAAGTTTGAAGCGAAATAAATTGAGTAGATTAACTTAAGTGGAGAATAATTAGAAAACTCGACTACGAGTAAAATTGGAAGACCATTAACTTAAAGCTTGATTTGAATTAATTCGGGAATGGGTAGTAATATGCAAGCTTAGTATGGGTCGAGCTAAATAAATGGTCATGAATGAATTGAAATAAAAAGGGAATTAATTGGTAATGAAATTTGGAGATGGAACTTGAATTGGTTAAATGAGGTCAAATGCCAATTTAATGTGGCAAATGTTTAGTTTGCAAACTAATTATGAAATGAGTATTGGATGTAACCAATATGAAATGTTCCAAGATAAATAAATGGATTCAAATAAAATGAATGAGAATATAGCATGCAAAATAAATTGAACGGAATCAATTAAAAAGGAATCAATTTAAATTGGTTATAAAGCAAAATACTTGTTTTTTCACATAGATCTCGTCAAACTGCATAGAATAAATTGTCATTGGAAGCAAATAGGAGTAATTAAAATCCCAAGAATTGATAGAAGTAAAATGAATTGATTTTGGGAAGCAATTAAATTAAATATGAGTTCAGTTTGTTTAAGAATAAATTAAATGTAAGCGATTGAGTTTTAAACCATTCAAATTGATGAAGTGGTATACGAATGGATTGAAAACCATTCAAATTGAATGAAAATGGTTTATAAATTAATTGAAACAGTTGAATTAGTATGACAGTTGTAAAAATTGCTTAAGGAAAATGTTGGATGTGCATTTCTTTAGAATTCATATGTTTTAACCATTGCAACAAAGTGAAATATAGTTAAACTGCATATATTTGGCACTTACATGTTTAAATTGAGTAAGTACAGGTACCTGGAAGCCGTGTGGCTGGATTGGGTTGTGCTATTTGCTAAAAATAATAAGCCGCTTGCTTAAAATGCTAAATAAGGTACGCCTACGCAATAAAAATAGGAAATATGAACTGTTTTTGGGTTTTTCCGACCGTGTGGGTCGATGTATATATATTTATATCTTTTGTCAAATTGCAAAAGCTACTCCGTACAAAGGGGACTCTGCCAAATTTTTTAGAAATTTTGAGAGTTAGAAATTTTTTGAAAATTTTGGAAAATTGTGTTAACGACTATCGAATCCAAATTGGAAACTAAAATAAATTAGTAAAGGAAACCAATTTGAAGTAATGACATGGATTAGTTTTAAATGAAAAATAAAATTCAATATTTGGAGTGAAAATAAATTAAATTCATATGATAATGAAGGAATTAATTTGAATAGAAATAGATATAAACTAAAATGGGAAATGAAAATATATATAAGAAACATATATAATGCTTATACTAACTTAAGAAGGGAATGATAAATTCTTAAATGAAAAATTGATATTACTAATATAATCTAAGATAATATTGAATTGAATGGATATTGATATTGATATTTGTAAGGGAGTCAATAGTATGTTTTTGAAATGTTGTGATTGGATATTAGTGCTAAGCAGGATATGCAGGTATTATAAAGGGAAAAGAGAATTGGGTTTTGATTTCAGATGATAAATTGAATTGCCCGACAAAATGGTATGTATTTAAATTTGGTATGAAATTTGATTGGGAATTTGGATTGAGCCACTTGGCCTTTTGTTTTCTTTTTGGATTTGAGAGGCCGTAGAGCCATTTTTGTAGTAGTACCGAGCTAGCCGCGTAAAAGAGACGCTGGCGAAATTTTTCGGAAATTTAGAGAGTTAGAAAATTTTTGAGAAATTTTGATAATTCAAAACTGGTTTTAAGAATAAAACTTGAATGATTGAGTGAATAGGATTGTTTGCAAACTAGGGAAAGGTTTGGAAAGTTAATAAGAATGATAATGGATCTTTTATAAAAAGATAGTTGGTAAGATGTTGAATTGTTAGAAACTGTTTGGTTTAGAGTAATAATAATAAACGGGTATTGGACCATTCTTTCCAACTAGTAATTTCGGGGACGAAATTCTTTGAAGGGGGGAGGAATGTGACGACCCGGAATTTTCGAGAATTCAAAATCAGAATATTTAATTGACTTTAAATATTCAATAGGTAATTTTAACTTGAATAACGAATACCACGATTTATTTGATACTTAAATTATTGAATTAAATAATTTGGAGTTAGGTAATTATTGAATCTGGAGTTTTAAGCCTGTTAAAAATAATTTAATGGCTTATAAAATTTATATTGATAATATGGAAAATAGTAAAAGTGTTAAATTGATTTTGGAGGTGTTTTGTTCGGTTTCGAAATTTAAATCGTTAAAATTGAATTTAACAATAGCCTTCCGAGGCACAGTCTCGGAATTCGACGAAACCAGCGCCAATGGATCCGTAATATTGTATTCTTATCGGATTTCAAATTTCCTAGTGTTTGGGGTTGTGGTGTGAGAGTACGATATGTAAACGCGTTGAAAATTTGTATAGCGACAAATTGAATTTAAATAAAGAAATGTTGGTCTGCTCAAATTTTCTTTCAGCCGTTCAGTCAACAATAAAAATGCTTGAACTAAAAAATATATATAATAATATAATAAATAGATGAATAATGGAAGAGGCTTCAAGTGGAAGCTGTAGGCCGAGTTAAAAAAAAACAATGAGCAACACAATAGGGCCGAATCCCTTCTCTCTTTTCAAAACCCCAAAATCACTCAGAAAATAAAATAAAATAATGGCGATCGCCTTTTGAATCGCGTTTCCTGTATCTCGAATCGCGGCGTTAAGAGCTTCGAGGAGCAGCTTGAGCTCGAGTTCGGTTCACGAGGCCTGGAAATTTCTTGTCGTAATGGATGCTCGCGTGGGAAAAGGGGGAAACATGGTTAAAATCGCGAGTGCTGGGGGGGAGTGTGGCGAATCACGCACGTGGAGATTGGATGCTGATGGAGATTCTCGAGTCTGGGAGGACGAGGCGTTCGTCGCTGGTGGCTGGGGGGCGATGCTCGAATTAGGGCATAGATTTCGTGGGGTTTTGGGAGCGTGCTTGGCGGCAGCGTGGTCGTGATGGGTATTGGGGAGCGCAATGCTATTCAACATCTAGGGTGGTCTGCGTGTCTCGTCTAGGGTTTGCGGTCTGCGCTGCCGTGTGTCTGCCGTGTGTATGTATCATCTGGGGTTTGCGGCGGCTTCTCGCGTGTTTGAAGCAAAGTTGTAGGGTGTGTGCTCGGGTCTCGTCAGTAAGGTATCGTTTTTGTTTTTTTTTAAAATTTAAATTCTTATACTTACAGGAAACAGGATATAGATAAATTGGATAACAGATAGGAATTTTGAATATTGAAAAGAAGTTATATAAATTAAATTTTAGATTTATATAAACGAGTTTTTAAGTGAATGAGTTTAAAGTAAATATATATGTAAACATATCTATTTAAAAATATACATACACATGTCTTTATTAACTAGTATTGTTAATAATATATGGTGAAGATATTAACTTCATTGAATTCTCTTAGCTACTAAAAATATTTTATAAAGAGAAAATCAGCTTAAAAATAAATTTTTAGTTTAAACCCAATTTTTAGTTTAAAATTGATTTAGGGGTTGGCTAAAATCATCATATAATGGATAATAAATTGTTTGATTAGTCCATGTATTAATAAATCGTAAAACATTGTTATACAAGGTTTAAATACTGTGGGAAAAACAAGTCATGGTGGAGTGGATTGCAAATAATAGCAAAGGTGAGTTAATCTCACTTAGTTAGATTTAAATTTAAATGATTAAATTTAAATAATTGTTTGAAATGGTTGAATTGATTTATGTGCTGTAGTGTGGTATATATTTGGAATTGGCATTTTATATTGTGCTAACATCTGTGGATGCAGGGAAAACAGGTTGGAGAGATCCAACTGGACCCCTTAACTTTATTTAATTATTTAATATTCTCTGTTCTGAATATTTGATATCCTGTAATGAATTATGTGGAAATGTTGAATGCTATGGCTTGATTGTTATAATCGGGCAATAATGAATTACCAAATATATAATTTGAGTTTGGGAATGAAAATAAAAGAAGTGAAATTGTAAGTAAATAATTATAGAAAAGTTGAATAAATTTATGAATGAAATGGAAAGGAAATAAGTGACTTTAAAATTTTAAATAAATAAATCTTGAGTATGGGAAGGAAAATTTAAATAAACAGAAAGTTAATGAAACTTAAACTTCAATGTGATTGTTTAAAAAGAACAAAACATTTATTTTAAATTTAGGATTTAAATTATTTAAGAAGAATAAAGAAGAAATTGGGAATAACCTGAAATTTGTATATTTCAGCTAAAGGATAAAAAAAAATCTAACTGAAAATAATAATAAAGTCCATAATTAATGAATTTCGAAATGAACTGATAAGTAAAGAAATTTATTTCAAATGGAATAAATTGGAAATCAATTTGGAAAATTGATTTAAGTGATTTAAGTTGGATCTTCTCCCTGGATAACCAAGTACGTTTTCAAAGTAAGTTTTTAAATATAAGTTAAAAGTTTTTAAGTTGATTTAAAAAGCAAGTTTGAAAAACTTATTTTTCTAAAGATTTAAATTATAAAGTAAGTCTTTTCTTTTTAATCTATTATAGTAGTAATTATTTAAAGAGTGACTTAGTAGTTTGTTTTAAGATTAAAAATTTAGTTATATTTTATAAAGTAACCTTATTTTTAAATATGTATATAGTATGTATTTTTACAAATTATTGAAGTAGTTTAACTTAAATGTTTTAAAGGTATATTTTAAAGTAAAGTGTTTTAAATTATTTTAAAAATCTAGTTTGTGCTTGGCAATTTCAGTGGAGATAGAAAATACTTGGGAAAGTTTATTCTGGAAAGAAAGAATGGTTTGAAAACTGTTTCCAAAGGATTGAAAATAGAAATATATCTTGTGAAGATATTTTGAGGTTAATAAATAATTTGGGAAATTATTTATTGTTTGATGGATGTTTTTGAATATAAATTGATAGTTAAATAACCGACTATCAATATTGGACAAATGCGTTGATCGTTTCGAAGAGACCGGGATCGAGATTTATTTCTCGAAAACCACTTCGACCCGGTTAGTACGTTTCGTGAAAACAATTTTGGATTCGAAGATGAAGCAGTGAAGTGCAAGGGCTAGTCGCTACTAATCCTGAGGATATTTCCAAAATGGATGTAGTAGGAATAGTGCCTTCGGTTCCATTCGAATCCGGGACGGACTTGTATGGATGAATGCTTGCGAAACATCATCAGGTGGACGATGGGCATTCTAAGGGATATGTTCTAAAAAGATAACGCTTAGCCTCAAGCCTCATCAAATGGGAATGACTGAAAATCAGGGGTTATGCAGCAAGACTAGGTGGGTAGCACCCAAGCAGGGTGAGGTCATTCCAGTCTAGATGTCCCTTTTTATTTCGGCTTAGTGGGTGGTTGCTGATCCCAATCGCGGGGTGATCTCACTCGGGATTATCCAGTAAGGAGTAGTCCCGGCCTTGTTTTGCAGGGGAGCGGGCGTACTCCTCGGTACGGTGAGGCCCCGTACTGTGACAGGTGGTACCCCAGTGCCTAATCATTTGTTGGAAATCCATTCTCCCTACGAGCCGTGTACGATTTTTGTTTGTATTACCCACTTTTGTGATTAGTAGCTGGAATTTAATCATGTAACAATTTCGGCTATTTTATAAGTATTTGTATATAGACCCTATTATAATATCAGAGGATTTCTATAAAAATTGTTTTAGCTATCGTAAGGTAAAAACCCGACATGTTTATTTGTGGCGTGGTCTTACGAGATGCTTTTGTTTTCAAAGGATTTTTGAAACTTTAATAATCAATTGGGTGTGATTTTCTCACGCTGGTATTCCAGACTGACTCGGGTGTTATTTAACTGTAATGCTCGGGTCAAACGAGTATTATAGGATACAGGATGCTATGGAGCAGGAGAGGAGCTGGATCCCAAAACGTATTATCTGTACATATATATATTCCGCTGCTGTGATTGTTTGGTATGTCTGATTGTTAATGGTTGATGTATAAGACACTGTGATGATATGATGTATAAAACAGTTTGAAACTTCATTTTGTGTATAGTTATATATCTACTATTATATTTTATTCCGCTGCGATGGTTAGATTCTGTTGTTGATTTCTATTTTCGTCTTCTACCTCTTCTTCTTTAACCCAAATGGTTCGTATTTCTATACAACTTGAGTTGATTGTTGTAAAATAGTTTTGACTCGAGGGGTACGGATTTGCGGGTCGTTACAGCCCTTAAATAAGATCATAAACAATTATGTTTAAGTTAATTTTTATTATTAAACTTGTGCCTTGGGCCAAGGTTCAAATTTGCAATTTTCATTGTGAATGATCGACCACTTATACCCTCCGGTCGACCACTACTGATCGATCACAAGGGTTTCCAAGTCAATCGTTCGCAAAGTAAATATTAAGGTTCCTACACATTGCAATTGTCGACTGTTTGTAAACTTAATTCATACCATTTGCAATGTTTAATTAACCCTAATTTACTAAGCGACCATTTTAATTGTCAAATTTCAATTTAATTTAGGGTTTGTTGGTTTACAGTTTAGAAATATGATAATATAATATATAACTAGACAATTAATTAGTTTAGTAAACTACATTAATTCCAATTATAGGGTTTTAAGATCAAATCTAAACATATCCAAATTAAATTTAATATATCCAAGTTAGGGTTCTCTAACACCCTACTCAATTAAAATAGTATAAATTAATTACAATAATCAACTTATCAAAATTGTGCCTACTCACCTTAAGCCTAAGCTCTTCCTAATATTTGTGCTTAATAGTCATTCCCCCAATCTATAGATCCACCTTGATCTGCCTTGATCTGCCTTGATTTAGTTGCTTCCATTCTTCTAAGTTGAGTTGATTTGATGTTTAGAATTTTTTAGGTTTAGGTTTAGGTTTAGGGAAAAGTTTGGTAGAGCTTAGTTACTATAAACTTTTAATTGAGAATAAGGGTTTCATTAGTATGGTATTTATAGGTGTAGGGTTTTATTTTGGGCCATTGGATTAGCTTGGGAAATATTGTTAGAGAATCTGGTCCCCTCATCATAGCCTTCGTTCCTAAGCAACTAATCTCGTTCGTTCAACACGTCATCATGAAAGCAAAAACACTCGATTTTTCACGAGCCTAGGTCGACCGCTATCGGTTGATCTTGAACCCTCATGGGTCGACCGGTGGCCTTATAAATTTTTATATTTTTATATTTTTTATTTTTAGTTTAATCCAATGTTTATAAATTCTCCATACTAAGTTGGATTACGATGTGTTATATATGAAAATCGTTTAGAAAATTGCTACGAACGCAATGTTGCCAATTTCATAGCAAAATTTAGACGTCTATGAAAATTTCTTTCAAGTCCTTGTTTTATTTTATTTTAATTTCTGTTAAACTTCTAAGTTGTAACATTCTTCCTCTCTTAAAAGGATTTCGTCCTCGAAATCTTAAAGGATGGAAAAATGTAACTCATACACAACAACCAATGGCTACAATCATTAACTCATCCATCACCCATGAGCAATCATTCTCCTTAGAAATTTCTTATGCATTGTATACATATATGTGCAACATGAAATGTACATGAACAAATACTAACGTAAAAATAGACGATCTACTGATTCAGTCGACCTCCTATTATGCAAATGCTCATGTCATGCATCCAAATGTATGCAACATCATAAGTAAATATTTACTTGCAATTTTATATGCATTCACAATCATAAAACTCATATGCAACATCCATATGCATAACATCCACTAGCGCAATAATAATCAAGAAATGACATGCAACTAGATATAAGCGTGTGTGTGTGTACCTAGAGGATATAATGTCCTAACGTGTAAAAGAGTACAATGTAAACGATACATCCAAATACATCCATTAGCATCAATCATCCATAACACGTCCTGCCGACATGTTTACAACCATTCGTACCATCCAATGGTCTCTAACTAAATGGCATACCACCTAAGTCCTATACATAGGTAGCCTATACTTATAAGAACTTCCAACTTAAGACGTACCATAGAAGAGTTGTAGGTGGGTAGCTCGGGTCTTTTCCTTGGTTCCCATGTACTCTCCAGTGGATCGTCTTCCTATTGTACTTTAACAAGTCTGATTTCCTTGTTACGGAGTCGCTTTATACCATGCTCTAGAATACTAGTGGGTGCAAGGCAAACAAGTGATTCTCGCCCTACCTCAACTTCCTCCAACTGACTTGTCTCGATCATGGTAGTTGTATCGTGTAAGCACTTCCGCAAGTGTGACACATGGAAAACATCATGTACCCATGCTAATTTACAAGGAAGCTCTACCCTATATGTCAACTTTCCTACTCTAGCAACTATCAGGAAAGGTACTACAAATCTTAATGCTAGCTTACCCGAATTACCAAATCTCATTACATGCTTAAGAGGTGAAACCTTCATAAACACCACGTTATCCACCGCGAACTCTAGCTTTGTATGTCTCCTATCAGCATAAGATTTTCATCTATCCTGAGCGGTCTTCATTCTCCTACGGATCAAGTCCACCTTCTTCGATGTCTCCCTCACCATATCCGGCCCAAGAATAATCCTTTCCGTCATATCCCACCAACACGATGGTGATCTACACGGTCTACCAGACAATGCCTTGGTAGATGCCATTCTAATACTAGCCTGATAACTATTATTATAGGTAAACTCTACTGGCAGCAAATGATCCTCCCAATAACCTCCAAACTCTATAATGCACATCCGTAGAAAGTCCTCCAGAACCCAATTCACTCTCTCCATGTGTCCGTTCATCTATGGATGATATGCAATACTCAAGCTCAACTCAGTTTCCAAAGCTTCATGTAAACTCCTCCAGAACTCACCAGTGAAAAGTGAATCTCGATCGCTAATATGCTAATACGAACTCCATGTAACCTAATGACCTCTCCCACGTATAAAGCCTCCAACAGTGCTGCTATCCTAGTACTTCTCACTGATATGAAATGATTGCACTTGGTTAATCGACCGATTATAATCCAAATGCTCTCATTTCCTCTCCCACTCCTAGGTAGACCATCTACAATGTTCGTGGAAATACTCTCCCACTTTCACTGAGGAATATCCAGTGGTTGAAGCAATCCTCTTGGCTTTTTCTACTCTGCCTTTATCCTTTGGAAAGTCATACATCTATCTATATACTATGCTACTTGCTTCTTCATACCGAGCCAATAGAAGACGCTTCATATCACGATACATTTTGTCAACATCGAAATGAATGGTCGTCCTAGGACGGTGAGACTCAGCTAACACCGCATCTATTAAATCCATACCGTGGGGAACACAAGATTATCATCCCTCCGTAACCATCCTCTTGTGTCAATGGCATAACGCCTCAAATTACTCGATGATTCTCCTCTACTAATCCTCTCAATAATATCTACTAATTCCTTATCCTCCTTCTTCCTATATCCAATACTCTCCATCAATATAGGCTGAACGTCTAACACATCTAGTAATCCTTGGGTAATATCTGATGCTGGTTGGAAATCAAAGGTAGAAATATAATCCAAATGTTTCCACTCCAAAAACAAAGGACTCAACACTGCACTCTGTCTACTCAAAGCTTCTGCCACTACATTACCCTTACCTAGGGTATAAGAGATATCAAAGTCATATGTATCCAAAATCTCCATCCATCTCTACTGCCGTAAATTCAAGTCCTTTTGGAAGAACAAGTACTTCAAGGACTTATGATCTGTAAATAGTTCAAACCGCTCTCTTAAAAGATAATGCCTCCATGACTTGAGTGCAATGACAATGGTTACCAGCTCAAGATCATATGTAGGGTAGTTCTTCTCCTAGGTTTTCAACTGACTACTCACATAACTCACCACCCTTCCTTATTGCATTAATAATTCGACTAACCCCATACCAAAAGCATCGGTATAAACTGTAAATGTTTGTCTCATCTGGTAATACTAAAACTGGTGCACTGGTCAATGCCTTATTCAACTTGATAAAAGCATCTTCGCACTTTGCATCCCAAGATAAAACTAGATTTTTCTTGGTATGAAAGTCAGTGGAGCAGTGATCTTTGTGTAGTCCTTAATGAAATAGCGATAGTAGCCCGCTAAACTAAGAAACTTCTTACCTCTGTGGCATTCTTCAGAACATGCTAATCCAAAACCGCTGCTACCTTATTAGGATCAACTGCTAAGCCACTTTTTGGGATGATGTATCTCAAAAAGCATACCTCCTCTCTCTAAAAATGGAACTTTGAAAATTTCACCTTAAGCTTATGTGTACGGAGTGTACCGAGCACTTCTCCTAAATGCGATGCATGCTCCTTCTCACTCCTCAAGTATACAAGAATATCATCCGCAAATACCATAACGAATTTGTTAAGCAACCCCTTAAATACTCGGCTCATTAGATTGACAAAATAGAGGGTGCATTGGTCGATCCAAAGGGCATGACTAATCGCTTATAAAGTCCGTCGGGTGTACAACATGTTGTCTTTTGGATAATGTCCTCGGCTACACGCAACTGATGGAATCCGGTAACCAGGTCAAGCTAAAAGAATACTCTAGCCGCAATCGACTGATCAAAGAGATCGTATATGCGGGGTAGTGGATAACGATTCTTCTTTATCAGTGTATTTAATTTCCTATAATCGACGTAGAGTCTCAGAGAACCATTTGCCTTGGTGGAAAAGACGACCGATGCTCCCTATTTAGAAATGCTCCATCTAATAAAACCCTTATCCAATAACCCATTAGCTTGCTTGCTCAATTCGCGTCTTTCCTTTGGAGCTATATGCCTTAGTGGTAAGGCAACGGGTCTAGCATTCCTAACAAGATAGATCCTAAAATCAATCTCTCTCTAGGGTGAAAGATAGGTAATCTCAGCAAAAACATCTAGGAAATCTCTAGCTATAGGCATTGCACTAAGCTCTTCATGTGATAGGTCCAATGAATATAAGTAGCTCAATATAATAGAACCTTGGAGATCTCAATAAACCTCCAAGCTACATCCACCACACATGCTTAAACTAACAATATTCCTATCACATTCTAAAATAGCTTCTTACATAGTCATCAGATTCATACCTAATATCAATCCAAACCTAGAGAATCTCAATACAAAGGCATCACAATCAAACTCGACGCTTAAAACGAACAACTTCAAACCCTTGCATAACATAGACAAACAGGTTGGTCCTCCTACGAGGTTTGACACAACAACGTGGTCCTGTGTGTAAATCATTAACAAGTCTACTAGAAATTAAAGAATATGATGCCTAAGTACCAAATAAAATGTGAATGAATAAAGCGAAAAGAGTCAACACACCTTGGATCACCACTTTCTTACCCTTATCTACCACTAGTTGTGCACTCGAGCTAGGGATTGCCTCTAGTGCATAAGCCGAAACAACCTGAGTAGAAGTCCGACTAGAAGCTCTTGGTGGTGCAATACAAGCTCGCTTCAGATGTCCAAACCGAACGTAGTAATAGCACTTAACCTCTGAAAGATCTGTCCTGCACTCCTTCGTAAAATGTCCATGCCACACTTCCTACAGTGCATATCCTTCTTCTGTATCTTTCCCTTAGGTCCACCTCCACCCTTATGTTGGTTATTTTGTGCTTTCCCTCCAGTCTGCTTAGGTTCCTCTCCATTGGCTTCCCCCTTGGAGATGGTATTTAGCAAAGCCATCCCAACTAGACCCTTATGCATAGCACCTATAGGAATATGACTCAGAGCTAAGTCCTGAAGAGGTGGCTCATCCCTTTAGAAAATTTGAGAGCTTTCTTATGTGGTGTGTCAAATATTCCTATGCCAAGTCTAGGTAGCTCATTAAGATGGTTGACACACTCTTTAATAGAAGATTTCCTTGCTTTACATGAATGAATTTCTCTAACTACACAGCTTTCTCTGCCCTAGAAAGAAAATTTATCTAAAATCGCCTACAAAACTCATCCCAAGTGATCTCCTATTTCTTAGTAGCAGCCTCATCTATCTCCTACCAGCTCAATGGCTTACCCTATAACTTTCAGGTAGCTAGCTACATCCTTGCCTTGTCAGTCAATCCTACTAAACCAAAGATCCTCTCATAAATGCAGATCTATGACCTTGGATCCACATAAGAATTTGTCCTCTTGTATTGCTTTTCTCTAAGATTTGAGAAATCTTTGCATACCTTAGCAAAGTCTGTAATGGTAGGTGGGCAGGCAGGAGCTGCGCTTGCCACTCCCTCCCCGGGTCCTCGAGTGGGGTTAAGCTCGGCATGTCCCCTTGCCTAGAGATATCGGTAGAACCAAATCGGAATGTTCACACCTAGAATCTTAGCTGCGTTGCCTGAGCCTGAACTTACAGGATCACTCATCCTCTATCTATGGATTTTAAGAATTCAATTGGCAATTTTTCATAGATATTATAAGAAGAATAAGAGAAATAACATAAGCAGGAATCAAAGATAGCATAGGCATGAAAAAGAGAGATTACGGTTTGTACAAAATCTTTTAGAAAAGTCATTTGAAAAATCTTTACTCTACACATTGGAAAGCCTTTTGAAAATCCATTTTTTTCTTTTCAAATACATTCTCTCGGTACGGACCTAATTCTAAAGGAAACTTGAACCTATGCTTTGATACCAACTGTGACAAACCGCACCACTCAATATACCAATCCAAAGCCTAATGTGACTTTATGACTCACTTCATGCCAAGAAATACGGATAATAGGGGTTTATAACATTTCACAACACAAAGACTAATGCAAGCAGATATAATCTAAGATATACCACACTTTTAGAACTTAGGGCAAAAAGAATAAAACATATAACATAGAAAAATATCCATCTTAGAAAATATACAAACCACGGTCGTTAAAAACTAGTACATGGCCCAATACAGAGTACATAGAAAATATCAGTCCAAGTCTGATAAAAGAGATAAACTGTACCGATGAGATAGATAAATACATGGAGAGCAAATATGGTAAAAAACAGTCTCTAAAGATAAGCTCGACTCTCCAATTATCAAGAATTGGTCGATCACCTGCTACCCTATCCACTTGTGGTGGGGAAAAAGAAGAAAGGAAAATGGGTCAGACATAAAGTTTGGTAAATGACTACAAGTTTAATATGTGATGATCATATGCAGTTATTCTCATACTACTCTAAAAGATAGAGGGTGTGATACAAGTGCTCGTGAATTCCTAAGGTCTGTTACCTAAGGTTTCTCGTCTAGTACGTTCCTACACTACATGTTATGTAGGCTAATACAATGGATAATGGATCAAATCTCATGTCTAAAGATCGGCCATCGCTTCTAGAGCTACTCAATATGTAAGACACCGCCTTCTTGACTACTAAGAATGGAAGACGTCACCACTAGGCTACTATGGAAATAAATTCTCACTGCTATCAGTGCCACTAGGCTACTAGGAACAATTCCGCCTTATTACGCCTAGAGAGGAAAATAAATCCAAAATGCTGACCCATCAGAATGTGTCATCGTCCGCATTCGCTTCAACCTCTTGATCGTAGCATTGGTCTTATTGCGTGCTCTGATTCCTCTTTTCTAACTGTACTATTTGCATCAGGAATCATGCATACTATGATCTCCCGTTATGCTGGATCCCTTCTATCTGTATAAGAAAATTTATTTTTTGCTGCACTTATTGGTAGCATTTATAGCTAAGTGCAGAATAGCTATCTTATTCTTTATTTTTACTAAATTTTTTTAACCTTATGCTAGTAAATATAACTTCCCACGTATTTTTCCCTAAATAAAACTTATGTTTCCCCCTCATTTTCATAGCCCGCTTCTTTTCATTATCTACGAAAGCTTTCTCCCTCATTTCTAAAACCCTAATTTTCAACTAAATCCAATTCTTCTTCAATCTCTCTAAAATCGTCTTTATTCCTAACAACATCTCTTTTTTCTCCTCTTTGGGTCCTCTTCTCCTCATAATAATCAGAATCTTTGTATTTGTGCACTCTATCAGTTAACTTGTTTAGTTGTAGACATTTTCCACCACTTTAACGTAGTTTACCAATCAAAATCCGAACTGAAGAAGGTAGTGATTGGTCCAGTAGTGGGGACCCCCGGTCTTAGACTGGATGTGAGGCTTAAGAAAGAAATTTTGGAAAACAAGGCTGAGGCATATAATGTTCTTGATGAATTGCCTCGTAGCTTTTCAAGTGAAATCATTTCCCTATGTCTAGATCCTAATCCGTTGACCCATGCATCTGTAACTCAAGTCAGTTATTGTTGACCCTCTTTATACCAAATTCAGGTAACCAGTCTATTCGAAATTACCTAAGGTGTTTTGACACTAGCAACTATTTTTCTATTTTGGAATACTTAACGAAAAAAGTTTCTTCATAGAGAGTCTTTACAGTTAGGATGCTAAACAATGGTGCACAGACATGCTTCCTCTCTAACTCAGTCGAAACCAACCCAGCCAAAACCTACTAGTTGAAACCAATACACAAGGTATTACTTAGATGGTACGTAGTGGATTGAAGGAAAGGCGGAAGCCATGATGTCGAAAGCAATGCTTCCGATGGGGTCAAAACCTTAGTTTTGTTTTCAAATGTTAAGTGTCTGCGTTGTTTTACTTAAAGCTTTCAACGTAGTCGAAGCATATGTTTTCGAAAGGGATTTTTCCAAAATATCTTTCAAAGAAGGTTGCGATTTTATGTTTTAAAGGTACAGGCTTTTGAAGGGGCTGCTTTATTTATAAAAGAATGCTTTCAAAAGTGGTGGTTCCGACCTAGTCGAAACCCAGCTGCTTTTCTTTTACCTTTCGAGTATATTGAAGTCGTCAAAACTTACGAAGGGTGCTTTTGTTTTAAACTTATGTTAAACCACTTCCTAAATGCTTTCAAAAGGGTCTAGGGTTTCGAAGGCAATGGTGTCGAAAAGGGAGTTTTGGCGCTATCCTTCTAGTTTTGCTCAATGGTTTTTAGCTTTCGAATAGATGGTTTTGACACGATCAAAATTTCCCTAAAAAATTTATTAAAGGTTTCGAAAGAGATACTTTCGTGTGTAACCAGTTTGACCCAAAAGATGTAATTTTTTAAGAGTAAAACCCAATGCTTTTGAAAGGAGCACTTTCATTGGTTTCGAAACTATGTTTCTAAAGATTATTAAGAAATGTTTTGACACATTAGAAAGGTATGATTTGGTTTCGAAAGGATTGATTTACAGAGCTTCGAAAGGTATATACTTAGGGTTTTGAAAAGAGGTTTTCTATGCTTTCGACGGAGGTCATCCAGTGGTTTCGAAATTAATGTTTTAAGGTTTCAAAACAAACAATCCATTCTCATTTTAAAAGAAAAACCATGACATAAATTAATATTTTTTGAAATGAAGTTTTAGAAGAAGTTATCCTTGAATAACAAGTTGACGGGACTAACCAAGTTTTATATAAAATGATTTAAAGGATATTAAACTCAAGTGTTGGTATTATTTTGTTGATGTTATGATTGCTTCTTCATATATTTATTCACGTTGTAATTAAACCACAGCGGTACTTTGGGAAAGGGCAGAATAACTGACTAGGTTTATCCGGTAGTGAGTATAACATAAGATGTTAAAATCTTAATTGAAGATATTGGCAGGGGACGATAGGCTCGTAGTAAGGCCATGAAAACTGCGTAAAGGAAAAGATATTGGTAGGGGTTGATAGGTTCATAATCGGCCCATGAAAACCAGCATTTGATATTGGTAGGGGCCAATAGGTTTATAGTTAGTCCATGAAAATTATATCCGGATTAAGATATTAATAGTTAGTCAATAGGTTCCTAGTCAGCCCATGAAAACTAGGACGAGGGAAACGATATTAGAGTCAATAATAGGTTCTTAGTGATCCCATGAAAACTATAAAATCGGACAGGTAGTCCATAAACATTTAATCGGTTATTAGTGAGCCCATAAAAGTTAATAGGTTAATAGTAACCCTAGAAACTATAATTGACACAGATAGTAAGAATGAACGGGGATGGGTAATCCAGAATTAACTTACTTGTTTGCATATCATCATATTATTTTGAATTGTTTTCACCATTATGGATGCAATAGCATAATATATTGTTTTATAAAGTTTTTAAGATACTAGTGAGGGAAAAACCCATTCCGCTAAGCGGCGTAGACTCACTAGATATCTAAATGGTTTGAGATGGTAGATTATTATTCATACCAGGCTTTATGTCTGACTCAAGGCTTTTTCCCCTTAAACTCTTGAGCACTCAATTGATTTTGAGTAGTTTGAGGTTTAGGGTTTTCAGGTGTTCTTTTAGATGAATAAAGCTTCCGATGACGTGTAGGAGGCATGCTAGCTACTTAGAGTTATTTTATTTCCACTGTGTTTGGTTGTAAAGGCAAACTGGTTTTATTGCCTTATTATGTACTCTGATCATCCAAGGGGGCATCTTCATATGTTGCTTTGGCGTATTTTGTAATACGTATATTTTGTCTGAACGTGGTCTATGCCCTGGGATTATGTAATGAATTTCCAAATATTTTGAAATGGAATTGGATTTTGTTTTCTATTTAATTTTTTCCATATCCTTGTGTTTTTGTGTATCCGTGTATCTTACATTACCATATTTGGTCGTCGAGGATTAATAACTATGGATGACTTCAGCATCTATTGCCGTTAGTTTTGGGCCTCCAAGCAAGGGATGTTACATTTCCTTTGGAGCCATATGCCTTAGTGGTAAGGCAACGGGTCTAGCATTCTTGACAAAAGAGATCCTAAAATCGATATCTCTCTGGGGTGGTAGACCGGTAATCTCAGCAAAAACATTTTGGAAATCTCTAACTACAAGAATTGCACTAAACACATCGTGTGATAGGTCCAATGACTATAAGTAGCTCTACATAATAGAACCTCGAGGATCTCAATAAACCTCCAAGCTACGTCCACTTCACATGCTCAAACTAACAATCTTCTTATCACATTCTAAAATAGCCTCATAAGTAGTCATCCAATTCATGCCTAATATCAACCAGAACCCAAAGAATCCCAATACAAGGGAAACACAATCAAACACGACCCTTAAAATGAACAACTCCTCCTACGATGTTTAACACAACAATAGGGTCCATGACTATACTAGTGTGTAAGTGTAAGTCATCGACAAGTGTATTAGAAATTAAAGAATGTGATGCCCCAGTACCAAATAAAGTGTGAATGGATAAACCGAATAGAGTTAACACACCTTTGATCACCACTTTCTTACCCTTGTATACCACTTGTTGTGCACTCGAGCTAGGGATTGCATCTAGTACATAAGCCGAAACAACCTGAGTAGAAGTCCAAGTAGAAGCTCTCGGCAGTGCTATGCATCGCTTCAGACGTCCAAACCGATCGCAGTTATATCACTTAACCTCTGAAAGATTTGTCCTGCACTCCTTCATAAAATGTCCCCGCCACACTTCCTACAGTTCATATCCTTCTTATGTATCTTTCCCTTGGGTCCACCTCCACCCTTATGCTTGTTCTGTTGTGATTTCCCTCCAACCTTCTAAGGTTCCTCTCCATTGGCTTTGCCCTTGGAGATGGTATTTAGTAAGGCCATCTCAACTAGACCCTTATGCGTAGCACCTATAAGAATATGACCCAGAGCTAAGTACTGAAGAGGTTGGCTTAGTCCTTTATCAAATTTAGAGCCTTCTAATGTGATGTGTCAAACATTCTTATACTGAATCTAGGTTGCTCATTAAACTGGTTGACATACTCCTTAATAAAAGATTTCCTTGCTTCAAGTGAATGAACTTCTCTAACTGCACACCTTTCTCTGCCCTAGAAAGGAACTTCACCTTAAATCTCTTACAGAACTCATCCCAAGTGATCTCCACTTTGTCAACCTCTGCCTCAACTACCTCCCACCAGCTCAGCGGCTTACCCTATAACATCCAAGTAGCCAACTGCATCCTCGCATCGTCAGTCAATCCTACTGAACCAAAGATCCTCTCACAAATGCGGATTCATGACCTTGGATCCACATAAGACTCTATCCTCTTATATTGTTTTTCTCTAAGATTTGAGAAATCTTTGCATACCTTAGCAAAGTCGGTAACGATGGGTGGGCAGGTAGGAGTTACACCCGTCGCTCCCTCCACGGGTCCTCTGGTGGGGTTAAGCTCGGCATGTCCCTTTGCCTTGAGATATCGGTGGAGCCAAATTAGAATGTTCATGCCTGGAATCTCGGCTTCGTCGCCTGTGCCTGAACCTATAGGATCACTCATCCTCTATTTATGGATTTTAAGAATTCTATTGGCAACTTTTCACATATATTATAAGCATGAATAAGAGAAATAACATAAGCACGAATCAAAGATAGCATAGGCACGAAAAAGAGAGATTGCGGTTTGTATAAAATCTTTTGGAAATGTCCTTTGCTTTTGTACATATACTTTAAAAGTCCATTTTGGAAAACTTTAGAAAACATTTTTGGAAAACCGTTTGATAATCCATTTTTTACTTTTCAAATACATTCTCTTAGTACGGACCTAATTCCAAAGGAACCTTGAAACAAATGCTCTAATACCAACTGTGACAACCCGCACCACCCAACATGCCATCCAAAGCCTAATGTGAATTTTGGACTCGTGTCATGCCTAGAAATAAGGATCCTCATTGTTTATAACATTTCACAACATTGAGACTAATACAAGCAGATATAATCTAAGATATACTACACTTGTGATCAATACATGATAAAAGATATAATGTCACCAGTACATGGCCCAATACAAAGTACATAGAAAATATCACCTCAAGTATGATAAAAGAGATAAACTGTACTGGTAAGGTAGATAAATACATGGAGAGAAAATATGGTAAAAAAAAGCCTCTAAAGATAAGCTCGACTCTCCAATTATTAAGAATTGTACAATCACCTACTGCCCTGTTCACTTGTGGTGGTGAAAAAGAAGAAAGGAGAATGGGTTAGACATAAAATCTGGTAAATGAGTACAAGTTTAATATATGATGATCATATGCAGTTATTATAATACTACTCTAAAAGATAGAGGATGTGAGACAAGTGCTCGTGAATTCCTAAGGTCTGTTACCTAAGGGTTCTTGTCTAGTACATTCCTACACTACAGGTTGTGTAGGCTAATACAATGGATCAAATCTCATGTCTAAATATCGACCACCGCTTCTAGAGCTACTCAATATATAAGACACCGCTTTCTTGGCTACTAAGAATGGAAGACATCACCACTAGGCTATAGTGGAAAAATAACTCCCGCTACTATCAGCGCCACTAGGCTACTGGGAACGATTCCCCCTTATTACGCGTGGAGAGGGAAAAAATCCAAAATATCCACCCGTCAGAATGTGTCATCGTCTGCATTCGCTTCCACCTCTCGAATGTAGCATTGGCCACTTATTGCATGCTCCGGATTCTCCTTTCTAACTGTATTATGTGCATCAGGAATCATGCATACTAGGATCTCTCGTTGTGCTGATCCCTTCTATCCATTATAAGAAAATCTATTTTCTGCTGCACTTGTTAGTAGCGTTTATAGCTAAGTGCAGAATAGCTATCTTATTCTTTATTTTTACTAAAATTTTTTAACCTAACGCTACTAAATATAAGTTCCCACGTATTTTGCCCCAAATAAGACTTATGTTGCCCCTTCATTTTCGTAGCCCGCTTCTTTTCATTATCTACGAAAACTTTCTCCCTCATTACTAGAACCTTGTTTTTCAACTAAATCCAGTTCTTCTTCAATCTCTCTAGCATTGTCTTCTTCTCATTGCAACAACTCTTTTTTTTCCTACTTGGGCCCTCTTCTGCTCACAACAATTAGACTCTTCGTATTACTGCACTCTATCAGTTAACTTGTTTAGTTGTAGACATTTTCCATCACTTTAGTGGAGTTTACTAATAAAAATCCAAACTGAAGAAGATAGTGATCAGCCCACTAGCAGGGACCCCCATTCTCAGACTGGATGTGAGGCAGGAGAAAGAAATTCCAGTAAATAAGAATGAGGCGTACAATGTTCTTGATGAATTGCCTCATAGATTTGAAATTGAAATCATTTCCCTATGTCGAGATCCTGATCCGTTCTATCTTGACCCATGCATCTGTAACTCAAGTTAGTTATTGCTAACCCTCTTTGTACCAAATTCAGGTAACCGGTCTGTTCAAAATTATCTTAGGTGTTTTTACACTGGCAACTGTTTCTCTATTTTGGAATACATAACTTAAAAAGTGTTCTTCATAGAGAGTCTTTGGAGTTAAGGTGTTATACATTGGGGCACAGACATGCTTGTCGCGATGTTTTTAGAATTTAAACATTTTATTATTTCCTTTTAACCCATAACGACGATGTTATCAAATTTGATATCATTCAAATATGTGGAGAATGAGATAGGTATTTATTGGGATTAAGCAAGGTCAGTATTAAAAAAAAATCATTGTCACAATGTTAATTTCAGATGCTTAAGCTTGAAAATTTTAAACAGGGGCATTATTATATGGAACGTTGAAAATATTGTCCAACTTTCAAAGTCTTCTTGATAATATATATTATATAGGTTCTCAAATGTACAAACCTGTAAACACAATCAAACTAACACGAATGTATTATCAAACTTCGGGTTTATATATTTATTATCAATTTTGAAGGATAAAGAGATGCATTATGGTTGTTTATTACAAACTAAAGTTAGAAACTTATTATAACTCAGCAGATTATTATGCACCCAGTCTAGTAATTTTTTACAAAATGTGTCTTTCTTTTTTATCAAGAACACAAAAATCAATATATAGTCTTTATGAAGGCATAGAAATATTAATACATAGTCTTTGTGAAGGCACCCAAAAAGCCATATAAGTTTTTATCCAGAAAGAGATGCCTTGAGATTTCTTTTATCTAGAAAGATCTTTTAGCATGCATTGAGCAAACTTTAAATTTCTAAAGATTTTTTATTAAAAAGATGGCATTACTTTATATGTTTCATATTTTAAAGCTGCATATGAGAAATACTTGTGCATAGTTTGGGCTTTAAATGGTATGCTCTTGTATGATATTTATTTGCAAGATGTAGATAACCACTCTTTCAGTAGGACTCAAATAAAACCATATACTCTTTAAATTGTAAATTGTGCACCATGATACGATAGTATAAATTCACTAATAAAGCTTTCGAGGTATATAAAAATATTGTTATATTCTATGTGTTGAAATTCTAATATAATAATTTCCAAATTCTACATAGGATATTAAAAAATAATAAATTACTAACTTACAACGGTTTTTTTCTTCAATCAAGAAATCAAGCATCTTCGTACGCGTCATCATCTTTCAGGCAGCACATATGTATGTGATGGTGGAACGAAGCTTTAGAGTTTTGGTCATCAAAACAGTGACTTTTGGAGCATTCGAATGAACTATTATAAAACAGACGACGGCGTTAGCTTCCAGGCTACATAGGTGGATAAGTCAGAATCTAGCATCTTCACAATAAACAAGCACAACATATTTGCTGTCAGGATTGAACTCTCTAGGCTGCAACATGAGAAATTCATACCGTGGCGAAAACAGAAAACAATGAGTTTACATATGCGGCATTCCAGATCATATGGTGTTTGAAAAGTGAATCTTGACTTAGAAGGGGCTCTGATTTGTTTGCGTGAAGGAAAAGAAGAAGAAGGAAAAACTGATGTTCATTGTTATCGAAGGTTATCAAATCTGCCATTTTGTTATTAATCCCAAATACTTAACGATTATTTTAATGTGTTATCTATTGTTTTTTCTTTCTAAAGTTGGTGGGAGAGATGATAATAAACTTGCTATTGTTCAGATGGTGGCTTAGATAGACTAGTAATGTATCAACTAAATTTGCTGATGATTATCTGTTCTACAAGAGGTATATATTTTGAACATACTATGTTTTTCTTAATATATTATTGGTCCCACTAGAACAAAAAGGACCTTTCGCAGCGTTTTTATAATGCTACCATAATCATTAGCAGCATTTCGAAGAACGCTGCCTAATATCATGCTGCAATAGAGTTAGGAAATTCTGCAGCGTTTTTGAAATGTTGCTAAATAAATGGCTATTGATGCAGCTAAAAAACACTGCAATAAATTAATTTTGCAGCGTTAACTAAATGCTGCAAACTCATTTAGCAGCGTTTTGGCAATGCATTCTATCATTATTACTTTAGGAGATCCAGCAATATAGCAGTAGTTTTTGAAACGCTGCAAAAGCAAGTTATGCAGCTTTTCTAAAACACTGCGATATATTAACGTTTTTTCCTACATTCTACAACTGCTACAATAGTTTTAAACAATTATATAAACCATGAATAATGTATTCAAAATAGCTCGATTTATAAAACACTAATATATATAATCCGATATTATAAGCATTTATAAAAATTAAACATAATTAAATATGCATCACTTTCCTACACCATAAAATTTAATCATATACAACGTTTCATGAACAATGTTTTAAGCACAAATGTCAACGACATAAAATCTTATAGAAAGACTTGCTAAAAGAGAAAATATAAATCATGGAAAGTCCAAGCCCGTCTCCTTCAAAAGTCCAATATGTCTATAGGGAAAAAGGCAATAGAGATCAGCAGTAGAAGAGAACAAATATAAATTTATTATATAAAAGCCAAAAAGGAAATGAGATACAGACAGTGATCCATTATCATGTCAATTTTCACATATTTCGTTATCATTTCTTTTTCTACTTTTCATTTGCTACTAACTTAAAAACCAAAGCATTTGATCCAATTAAAAAGAACGTTGACTTAAAAAACTCAAATTCAAGTGTAAATAGTATGCAATTAGTTAAAAAGACAAGATTATCATTCACTTCACTCTGTAGACCATATATTAAGACAAATTATACATAGCTTAAAATCAAGGATAAAATAACATTTAGATACTGTCTAAAATCAATATTTATCTAAAACCATATATTTCTTTACAAAAACCATAGAAATCATTTCAAAATATTTTATCTAGACCAGGTCTTTGTGTATAATTTTCTATCCTATGGTCAAGTGATACAGATATTTATCATTTCAATCCGTAATTTAGAATATAAATACGGTTATATATCATTTCAAACCGCAATCCCGAATGGAATAAAAATCCATACAACTTGCAGTTTATAACAATATAAAATACAACAACCATTTATCCAATATCAATCATCAAACATTTATCACAATCATCATCCAATTCAATCAATAACATCAATATAGAAAAGATAATAAATAACAGGTATTTACTGGCAGTTTATATTCAATAATAAATTAAATAACTATTTTATCCAAATATATTCAAATAAACTTAGATGATGATTCAAAATATGCCAAACAGTCATAAATAAATTTCTAATCACATCATAAATCAATTTAACAAACATAAGAAATTTTAACACTCATCTTTGAATTTAAATCAAATTTAAATTCAAAATAAGTCCAAAATTTGAACAGTCTCAGAATCCATCCAAAATAAAATCAAAATATCCAGAATTTAAATACGATCTCAATGGAGAAAACCGTGCGTGAAATGGACCTCGTATGTGAAAGTTATGCTAGTTAGAACGTTTTATACTTTAAATTAAAATAAAATAAATAATAAAACGAACCAATAGAGGAAAGCCACGTTAGCGTTCCTTCGTCACCCAGAAACACAAACGAGACCCAGGCCTTCTTCGAACGAGACCCACTCACGTCGCCGTCACCACTTCGTCACTCCGGTCGCCGCATCGACATCGGACGTTGCCAAATCATCCTCGCACAACCTCCTCCACGCGCTACCCCCCCCCCCCCCCACCACGACCACCGACCGGGCCAAACAAAGGCCGACCGTCGCTAAGTTATGAAACCCTAATTAAATTTAATCGCTAAATCAAACCGCTAAATCAACGCATCACCTATGCCGATGAACTCTGCTAAGCCTTCTCTACGCCGCGGTATGGCCGATTTGATGATCCGTTGCAGTTGATCACGAGGAAAATGGAAGGTCGAGATTTGTTCTTCAAATCCAGGATAAACAGTGATTCAATTTGAAAAACGAATCATAGATCTGAGATGCGCTTGTCGAGAGCTTCAAATTGATATATAATTCGCTATTGTTTGAGAAGATTGAATTTTCAATTTGATTTTTGATTTGAATTTGCAGTTTGGGATTTAGGGTTCTATCTGCCATTGAAAGAGGAGAAGAAAATAGAATTGTACGTACAGAAATGAGGAATAAGAAATAGGCTAGGGATTATAACAAGGTATATATAGACAAAGCTGGAAAGAGAGTAGATGGACCAGATTGATTAGGATTGAAAGTTGAACGACAAATGGTCCGAAAAGCCCGTTCTAACTCCGGAACGAAAATGAGTCAACCCATATGTCAAAATATATGTTTTTAAATATTTTAAACGCAATGGAACAAGTTTCAAGTCCAAATTTCATCGTATGAAAAAGTTATGCTAAAATCGCTTTATTTCAAATTGACTCCAATTGATTTCAATTGAATTTAATTAAATTGATTTCTAGACGTTTCGAGCCCATACGATCAAATGATTAGTCCAATCGTTACGAAACTTAAAATCCTACAATAGTTCACTATTACGGATTCGATGAAACTGGTTTCGTCGAAATCCGAGTCAGTGGTCAACATGGCTATTTTTCAGTTAATTAATTAAATTAATATTAAATTAATCAATTCACTTTTTCAATTCAAATTTAATAATTCACAAATTCCATCATTTTTGAGTTCTTAAACAAGCACGATAATCTAAACAAACTTAGATATCAATTCAAAGTTAATTGGTTTACCCATTACCGTATTTAGTTTCAATTTTAATAAATTCATTAATTATCAATTGAAATTCAAATAAATCCATTTATTTGATTATATATCCTGTTATTCAATAAATTATCATAAATGGATGAAATTAACATTGGTTCATGTTAATATTCTCAAATTTCATCTTAATCTCTATTAACGTAATAATTAAGCATTAAATTTCATTTAATTGCAATTAATCCAATTATTACATTTAAATTAATAAGTCTTGATTCTCATTCCTTTTTATTCAATCAATCATTATCTTCTGGACAAATTTAACATAGTATATATCCAATTACCCTAATATTTTTACAGTCATCAACTAAATTCATATTAACGTAGTATTTAATTACATCTAATTACAATAGATTTAGATCTAATTCAATAAATTAAATAAATGGGTAAACAATTAATAATTACCACTATTTGTCAAATTTAATTCTATTCATACTTTATTATCAACCAACAATTATTATAATTACTTATCTAGCATTGATTCTATCAAATTACACATTATTACGTATTATTTCATCAATTTATATAACTTTGATTTTATTACCCAATTTACTAGTTACAATCAATTATAACCTTACAATTGTTTCAATTAATTGGGATTGCACTAAATTAATTATTTATTAACTTGCATTAACATTATTACCTCAATTTACATTCAATTACTATTAACAATGTGTTATTTCATTAGTCATTTAAATAATTACATTTGTTTTCCTATATTCACTTTGCAACAAAGATAGCCTTTCAATCACCTTATTAAATTTGAATTCCATTAACTTATTAATAATTCAGTTAAGTTAACTTTGTTACATTTCATTTTAGTTATCATTCCATTCTCAAATTACAAATTTTTATTTCTTTCAGATTTAGTTACCAAATCATATTAAATTAACAATATAAGTATCGAAATTTACGGGTCGTTACACTCTCCCCCACTAAAAACGTTTTGTCCCCAAAAAGGAAAAAGAAGGAAAAGAAGAATTGAGTAAACAATACATCTTATTCAAAAATATACCAATTTATAACCATTAAATCTTTTTATACTCAAATTAATAAAGTTTGGAAAACATTTTTGAAAATTTTTCTATGTCCAAAATTTACGGAAAATTTCGGCAGAGTCTTCTTTGTACGGAGAGGCTCGATAGAAAATATAATACCGAATATAATAATATATAACATATATCTTCTAAAATAATATATCCCAACACAGGAAAAATAATATAATATCGTTAGAAAACCGTAATCCGAGAACATACCTATTTGTCGGGCAAATAACGTTTAATTATGAAACCAAAAGCAGTAGCAATTGCTTCCATAACCTGTATTTCACTTATATAATCCAAAAAGGGTTAATAATTATATAAAATGAAATACTTAAAGTTGTTTCAACTACTAACAAACAATCAATATAAACAACAATCATTCGCAACCAACAGCATACACGTCAAATACAAATCAACCATCCAAGGAAGGCAAACAATTGGTTTGTTCGGTTTAAGACACTTTAAATCACATAGAATGACAAATAACTATGAAGTATTCCACTTACTCAACAGTCTTAGATAAAGTCAATAGATTATTCGTACATCTAAGCAATTAAAAGTATCTTTTACCCAAACAACTCATAAACCAAAACAAACAACAATTTCAAAAAATAGATCAAGTTCATTCTTATTAATTACATTTCATAGCATTTATTGCTTAAACTCCTTTTCATTCATATAATGATTCATCCTTTAATTTACATTTATTTCTTACAAACTTTATTTCCATTCACTCATTCAGTGTCTTTTTCATTTATTTTCATTCATTTATTTATAGTATTTATGTTCAATTCAATTTCTTAGCATATCAATTCATCTACTTAAGTTTTTAATTACTTTCTTATAATACTTACTTTCTATCACAATTTATTATAGTAATATTTCAATTATAACATAGGTTTATAACAACTACAACATCAAATTCTTATTTATTAAAGAATTTCATTGAATACTTTCATTATTTCAAATTTTTACTTGTATAATATCCTATTACATTTTCTTATTAAACATTAGAAATTTTAATATTTGGTAAGTTATATATATGCTTTAAGAATTTAATTGGAAGTTATACAAGTTTTCCTCGTTTCTTTTAAATTAATTTAATGTTCAATAATCATATCCTTTGTTTTATAGGTTACGGATTCCAAATTCTTTTAATTTCATTTATAACCTAGCATTAAATCTCTTATTTTAATTAAAGGTTCCGATTATTAATTACTTACATTCCATTTTACTACAATAATTGAAACTATTAATTAACGGGAACTTAAGAACTAAATACTGGGTTAAATTTTCAAATCATTTTAAAATAACAGATAGATGTATACACTTACAATTCATATATCCAATTATATTTAAAACAATTTGAAATTTATATTTGTTTATCAAAATAAATCTGTAGTAAAACTACTACAGTGGCCTTTCCACTTTGAAACTCGAAAATGAATGTCGATGATGCGTGCACTCATCACCGAAATTATTTCCCAACCACATAGAGGGGAGTACAGAACTTATTTCTTTCCAAAGTTTCTTTAAAACGATTCTTTCAAATTATATTGAAATATTTATATCAGAAAATACTTATAAACAATATTATTACATTCCAAAATCCTTTGAATGAGATTTTCAAAATCCCGGAACTTAAGTTCTAAAATTTCAAGTTTATTCTCATTTATTTTACTTTCAATTTATTTTCAACCAATATTTATAAACTTCACTACCTAACAACCAATATATTACAACCAAATATATTCTTTATAAATTTTTTATTTTATATATAGAAAATATAATAGGCAAAATTATTTCATTCACCTATATTCAAAACAAATATTATGTCGGTCTGTCCTATTAAGTGTTTAGAAATCCCTATTGATGTTATAGCGTTCTATGCACCAACCAGAATTTATAAATGCAAAACGAAACAAATTAACACAATATAAAAACCTTTTTATAATACTAACAAATACGCTCTCTCATATATATACACTCAGAGACTCATCATAGGGTATTACTACCCTATTAATAAAGAGTCAAACCCTACAAAGCTAAGGTTTATCGTTAAACCAAAGCTTTGATATCAGATGTAACATCCCGCCTTTCTGTACACTTTAAATTGACGATAAACCACACACGTCAGACTTAAACCATAAAGAAGGGCGAATTGTTATTGGGGGTGAATAAGAAAAGCAGAGAAAGAAAAAAACAAAACAGAATCTTGTAGGGGAATGACAAAATATAATAATCAAATAACAGTTCATGAAGTTGTTTACAAAATATTTGATTATACTAATACAATATAGAATCTGAGTTACACATACCAGAGAATAGTAATTAACAATGCAGTGGAACAGTATGAATGTGGTGGAATAATATAATAAATAATAGTAATACAATCTTCGTCTTCGTCTTCGTCCTCCAGAAATAAAGTCTTCAAATCCTGAAATGATCAGGCTGGCCCGAGCGAATTGAAAAGACAAAACACTCAAGTCAGAACTAAAAGATCTTATGTAAGTTAAATCAACGGTAAATAATATGAGTGGAACGACGTGAGAGATGTTTACAGGATTTGACATCTCCTATCCAGTGTCTAACGTGAGTGCAATAACTTAAGAGATGTTTGGGATTCACATCTCCTAAGGATCCGTTAAGCTATTTACTATGTAGTAATATTCCGCTATTATAATAATGTTTATAGTAAAATAAACTTACTTTTAAATAGCGTTAAAGCTTTACATTTTCCACCTTAACACGTAATAGTCCCAGTAGTCCATCCAGGATCAGCACATCTCTAGATCGGGAGACTACCCTAAATACTCCACGGGCTAGGGAGAAATCCAAACTCGTACAAGGAGCGCTATGGTAGGTGATACAGTACACAAGGCAATGCCGGGGTAGATATACCAATTACGCACACGGGCTGGTGGTGACGGACAGCGCGCAGCTACCACCCACCTCGAGCCACACCCCCAAAAATCAAAAGTCAAAAGTGGCCACCAAATCAATCTCAAAGTCAGAATATAATATCGAAGGAGTGTATCCGATAAGAGGGGCTACCTCACTGGCCCAAGATCGCTCCTGTTTTAGCCACCTTAAACCAACTCACGGGAGTCGGGTCCACGTTGATACCTCAAAGGACGTCGCTAACATCCTACTTCATTCTGGAATCTCCACCGCGTACACGGTTGTTAAAGTGGTTTTCGGAGTTGACAGAGAGTATGAAAACTTTTGATCCCGGTCTCTTTAACAACCAATCGTTATTATAACACCGCGGTCATTTTTAAAATAGTTTATACTTTTAAACCAAATATCATTGCCCTTTCAAAACCAAACCAATACGATATCATTTTCATTTCAAATATATCCTTTTCTAAAAACATAACACTTTCAAAGTTATAACATTTCGAAATCAAAACACTTGAATATAACACTTTCAAATTATAATACCTTGAAAACTCATAACTTTGAAACATAACTTCCACCACTTAAATGGTTTAAATATTTAAAATACTTTATATAATAAAATAGCTTCTTTAATTTTATAAATCAAATCCAACACAACTCGAATTTCTACATTTTATATTTAACCAAATCCCAAATCATAAATTTCAATTCAATTCAGTTTCCAAATAGACTATTCCAAATTTATTGATTTCAAAATAGATTTGATCCACAGAATAAACCATTTCAAATTCAATATATTTCAAACCTTAAGTATTCAATAATTTCCAAAATTAAGTTTGGTAATTACAATTCAACAATTCAGTGTTCTATTATTTAGTTTTGAAATATTTTACATAATAAATCCATTATCATTTAAATAAACTCAAATTACAAATAACTGAATATTTCTTTCAATTTATTATACATGAAATATTCATTTAATTCACCTTAACCCAAAAATCAAGTTATAAAATCATACCCTTTAAAATTTCCAATTTGATAAATTTCACACCAACTTATTTGAGTTTACTTCTTAAATAAATTCAATTTCAAATAAATCTCCAATTTATCTTCCAGCTTTAATTTTATTTAAATCATTATAAACTTTATATTTTATATACTTAACCATATTATCTTCAATAAAAATCAAACTTATTATCAAGCTTATTCTATATTAAGGCAAATTATATATAGCTTAAAATCAATGATAAAATAACATTTAGATACTATCTAAAATCAATATTTATCTAAAACCATATATTTCTTTACAAAAACCATAGAAATCATTTCAAAATATTTTTATATATATAGACCACAGTGTCTGTATATAATTTTCTATCCTATGGTCAAGTGATATGGATATTTATCATTTCAATCCGTAATTTAAAATATAAATACGGTTATATATCATTTCAAACCGCAACCCCGAATGGAATAAAAATACATACAAGTTGCAGTTTATAACAATATAAAATACAACAACAATTCATCCAATATCAATCATCAAACATTTACCACAATCATCATCCAATTCAATTAATAACATCAATATAGAACAGATAATAAATAACAGGTATTTACTGGCAGTTTATACTGAATAATAAATTAAATAACTATTTTATTCAAATAAATTCAAATAAACTGAGATGATGATTCAAAATATGCCAAACAGTCGTAAATAAATTTCTAATCACATCATAAATCAATTTAACAAACATAAGAAATTTTAGAAGTTGTGGGTGGGTTAAAACACTCACCTTTGAATTTAAATCAAATTTAAATCAAATTTAAATTCAAAATAAATCCAAAATTTGAACAGTCTCAGAATCTATCCAAACTAGCGTCAGAATGTCCGAAATTTAAATACGATCTCAACGGAGAAAACCGCACATGAAACGGACCTCGTATGTGAAAGTTATGCTAGTTAGAACGTTTTATACTTAAAGTTAAATTGAAATAAAATAAATAATAAAATGAACCAATAGAGGAAAGCCACGTCAGCGTCCTTCATCACCCAGCAAACACGAATGAGACCCAGGCCTTCTTCGAACGAGACCCACTCACGTCGCCGTCACCACTTCGTCACTCCGGCCGCCGCATCGATACCGGACGTCGCCAAATCACCCTCGCACAAACTCCTCCACGCGCTAACAACCCCCCCCCCCCACGACCACCGATCGGGCTAAACAAAGGCCGACCGCCGCTAGGTTATGAAACCCTAATTGAATTTAATCTCTAAATCAAACTGCTAAGTCAACGCATCACCTACGCCGATGAACTCTGCTAGGCCTTCTCTACGCTGCGGTATGGCCGATTTGATGATCCGTTGCAGTTGATCACGAGGAAAATGGAAGGCCGAGATTTGTTCTTCAAATCCAGGATAAACAGTGATTCAATTTGAAAAATAGATTATAGATATAAGATGCGCTCGTCGAGAGCTTCAAATCGATATATAATTCGCCATTGTTTGAGAAGATTGAATTTTCAATTTGATTTTTGATTTGAATTAGCAGTTTGGGATTTAGGGTTCTATCTCCAATGAAAGAGGAGAAGTAAATAGAATTGTACGTACAAAAATGAGGAATAAGAAATAGGCTAGGGTTTATAGCAAGGTATATATAGACAAATCTGGAAAGAGAATAGATGGACCAGATTGATTTGGAATGAAAGTTGAACGACAAATGGCCCGAAAAGCCCGTTCTGACTCCGGAACGAAAAAGAGTCAACTCATATTTCAAAATAGATGTTTTTAGATATTTTAAACGTAATGGAACAGGTTTCAAGTCCAAATTCCATCATATGAAGAAGTTACGCTAAAATCAATTTATTTCAAATTGACTCCAATTGATTTTGATTAAATTTATTTAAATTGATTTCTAGGTGTTTCGAGCCCGTACGATCAAACGATTAGTCCGATCGTTACGAAACTTGAAATCCTACAATAGTTCACAGTTAGGGATTCGGTGAAACTGGTTTCATCGAAATCCGAGTCAGTGGCCAAAATGGCTATTTTTCAGTTAATTAATTAAATTAATATTAAATTAATCAATTCACTTTTCAATTCAAATTTAATAATTCACAAATTCCACCATTTTTGAGTTCTTAAACAAACAAGATAATCTAAACAAACTTAGATATCAATTCAAAGTTAATTGGTTTACCCATTACCGTATTTAGTTTCAATTTTAATAAATTCATTAACTATCAATTGAAATTCAAATAAATCCATTTATTTGATTCTATATCCTGTTATTCAATAAATTATTATAAATGGATGAAATTAACATTGGTTCATGCTTTATTACATTAATATTCTCAAATTTCATCTTAATCTCTATTAACATAATAATTAAGCATTAAATTTCATTTAATTGCAATTAATCCAATTATTAGATTTAAATTAATAAGTCTTGATTCTCATTCCTTTTTATTCAATCAATCATTATCTTCTGGAAAAATTTAACATTAGTATATATCCAATTACCCTAATATTTTTACAGTCATCAATTAAATTCATATTAACGTAGTATTTAATTACATTTAATTGCAATGGATTTAGATCTAATTCAATAGATTAAATAAATGGGTAAACAATTAATAATTTCCACTATTTGCCAAATTTAATTCTATTCATACTTTATTATCAACCAACAATTATTATAATTACTTATCTAACATTGATTCTAAATTACAATTTATTAAGTATTATTTCATCAATTTATATAACTTTGAATTTATTTCCCAATTTACTAATTACAATCAATTATAACCTTACAATTGTTTCAATTAATTGGGATTGTACTAAATTAGTTATTTATTAAATTTCATTAACATTATTACCTCAAATTACATTCAATTACTACTAACAATGTGTTATTTCATTAGTTATTTAAATAATCACATTTGTTTTCCTATATTCACTTTGCAACCAAAGATAGCCTTTCAATCACCTTATTAAATTTGAATTCCATTAACTTATTAATAATTCACTTAAGTTAACTTTGTTACATTTCGTTTTATTTATCATTCCATTCTCAAATTACAAATTTTTATTTCTTCCAGATTTAATTACCAAAATCATATTAAATTAACAATTTAATTATCGAAGTTTATGGGTCGTTACATACAATCATCCTCGTCTTTCTCAGAAGCTTCAGTATGGCCACTCCCGTTTCCACTTGATCCTTGTCCGACGTTGATGTTATCATCCCCATCGTTGTCGTCGTCGTCATTATCTCCCCCCTTCTCTTCAACAGCCTCATCTTTGTCATCTTCTTCTTCAGACTCAGATTCGTCTTCGAAGGAAGGAACTTCAAAGGAAAGAAATTTAGAAGCGTCGATTTCCTCCCTCTCAGCAACCTCAATCCCCTGCTCCATCTTTTTGACTCTATCCATGACTCTATCAACAAGAGCAGGGTCGAGCAAGGGGAAACTCAAATCTTGGTATTTATCGACAGTATAGCGTAGGCGAGCATTAAGGCATCTTCAAAGGAGTTCATAATGATGCCTTCCAAAGACAAAGAGGAAACTTGGTTATTCAAGGAAACGACTTCCTCTCGAAGTTTAGATGTTTTGGCAGAGGATTTGGACATATTTTCGTACAAAGAGAACTAGCTTTTGGAAATCTGAAAGAAAAGCACAACATAAGTTAAAAGCTTAAAGAAAAATAGGGATAATAATGTTAAATGGAGTTAAATATACCAGGTGTTGTTGTTCAGGAAGAGATCTATAGTGGCTCTCCAAATCAGAAATAGAGGATGGTGGCTGAATTTAAGTGAATGACGAGAATTTAGAATTGAATGGATCATCTTCTCGAAGTCATATGGAGTGTGGAAGCTGATGATCCTGGAAGATTTAGCACTTGAGCAGGGGTTGAAGTCCCCAATGACTTTTGTATCTGCTCGATTACGCTCGGAGAGCTGGAGATAACAATGTGAGAAAGAGCATCGACTTTGGTAAGAGTTTCGTTAGGGAAGACATGAGGAGATTCAATGATCGGACACTTTAGAAACTCCCCAACATTAATAGACTCCTTCTCTTCCAGTATTGGAGAATTAATAACTTCAACCACTTTAAATCTCCTTAGGGGCGGTTCTACCGTAGACGTTTTGATTAATTTTCTTTTCACAGCCAACTTCGACTTGGCAATAGCCTGAGAAAATTATGATGCATGAGAAGTCGAAGGAGGAGCAGGACCACTAATGGGTTTTTACACTTGAGGATCAATTGAAGAGAATTCAAATAGATTATAAGTTAGCAGAATAATTTTAAAAACAACACAACAATACATAACAAGTGCAGCATTTATAACTTACCGGAGTGGTCAGCACAGATAGGTGACATTAGACAGAAATTTGATGAATCTCCCAAAGAAAGGAAGCGTTTTCTTTGGGAGGTGTGTTGGACTGAAGAGGTTGGCCATGTATCCTTTGTCCCACGGGCAGAAGGGAGTGCTTTCATAGATTGTTGAATTTAGCAGCGTTAATCTATTCCTAATCTTACTTACAGCTACGATAAGAGACTTTACCATCCTCTTATCTTCTTCGTTTATTTCTTTAGCAGGAGCACCGGACGGAAAGCATAGGTCAGCGAAGAAAAGTAACTAGATAGAAGGAAAATAATAAAATTTGAGCCTACGAGGAGTAGAGAAAGTGTCGCTAGCATTTGGGAAGTATCTAACGAAGAAGATCTGACTTTCCCTGTCATAAATCTTGTTTACTCCCTTAGAGATCAATATCTCAAAAGTATTGGCCTGGAAGATTTGATTATAATGGTTACTAAGCCTAACCAACTGGACGAGGTGATTAAGAACTTCGATGTTCAAAGAGGAATGGCTGACTCCAGTGCCACCAACTCTAGAGACAAAAGATAAGTATATACGTTTGGCGACTGCTTAATTGGAGCAATTCCAATATGAACTAAGAACTTCAGCAAGAACTCAGGGAAAGGAAGGAATCCACCGTGCCAGATGTGGATTGTTGTATAAGCGAAGAACCCCTCGAGTGGGTTGTTGATGGTGTCATTTTCTGCAGGGGGATCGCTTCTACTCCTGTAATCCCAAAGTCATTATGAATGGCATCCACTTCATTCTGAGTGGATATCGGGGAGCGCTTGGCAAGAGCTTTAGCTCTTTGAAGAACTCATGATTCTGTCAGTTGAAAACATTTCAGTTAGAAATTACAGTTTGTTACGAAGTTAACATTCTTTCAAGGATTGGTAGAAACATAGTGTAACAATTTGAACATCAAACAAAACATGAAACTTCAAATCCTTGAAAGAATGTTAAAGTTAAAAATGAGACTTATTGAGCTTTCGATAGAGTCGAAAGGAAAATAAAAGTTAATACCTAACAAGCACCTCTCAATAATGTTGAAAGTCCGGATATGAGCGCCTACCGAGCTTTCGATTGGGTCGAAAGGGAGGATTAAAGAATATGTTCAACCGGCACTCTTCAACAATGTCGAAAGCTCAATAGGAACTTTGTTATTAGGAAGGAATAGTTAAAACCAACATAAAAATTTGAATAAAGTATACACTACTAATGTTTTGTAAAAAAAATGGAAGACCCTTCGACACAGTCGAAACCCCTTACCTTAGTTTTTCTAAAAGAATGTTAATGTTGTTGAAACCTTATATGCCGACTAAGTCAAAAGGTTTCGAGTTTGAATTAAGGGACGTTTCGACGATGTTGAACAAGAGAAAGATTAAACCCATATCAGTTATAAAAGGTTTCGACAGAAATGAGGAGTGGTGAGTGGCTTCGAAGGCATAACAATAATAAATTTAAATTAATGTAGTAGGTTTCAACTGAGTTGATTATAGAAGGTTTCGTTTGGTCGAAACATTTGATGTGTAACTTATACAAAGTATCATTTCTTTAATCTCCTTTACAAAAATATGCATTTTAATTTTAATTTATAAGGAGTAAGTATTTCGAAAGATGTCAAAACCTATGCAACAAAACTTATGCTTTCAAAAGAGAGAATTGTAATAGCCAACTTCTTCGAAAGGTGTCTAGATACGCTGACACACAAAGTTGCTTTCGAAAAGGTTGATTGCATGCTACTTTATTCAAAAGAAACGCCATGCTACCTTTCAACCCCGTCGAAAGAGTTTAAGAAAGAAAAATGAAAGTTGTTGCTTTAATCCCGTTTGAAAGGGTAGAAAGGTAAATTTATAGCGCCAATTTTTAATTCGTACAATTCAAAACTTCTAGGCGAAGCAAGTGGGAAACTCCTTCTTGCCCAAACATGATTTCAATCCAAAAATTAAAAAAAAAGGATTTAAACGCAAATCCAAAAATTAAACAAAAAACATTAAGCACTTGAGCGGGGTTGAAGTCCCCAATGTCTTTTAAATCTGCTCGATTTTCTATATCTTTCCTTCTTCACTCAACCAAAAGAAATAAAAAAGGATTAACCTTGTCTTAAAATCAACTTTAGGGTGTTGACAAGTTTTCTTGTTAACAATAAGGATAGTGCAGGAAAAGCATGTGTGAAAAGTAAAAGAATCCAAAAGGGAAAGCATACGGATCAGTCTAAATCAAAAATAAGATGATGAAATCGGCAAACGTGGTCAGTGAAAATCAAGCATGATAGTTCAAATTCTCTTATTTTCGTTCGTTACTTATTTTATTTTTCCATACCGAATATTCACAAGATTGTTTGTTTGTTATTTGATTAGCAACAGTTTCTTATTTTAACTAGAAGTGTGGAAATAGTTGTACTTTAAACAATGCTTGTTTTATGATGCCAGATATTCATGAAATTCTAGAATGGCATTCATGCCATGTAAAGCAGTAGATGAGAGAGTTGCAACATCCAAGTCAAATATTTGATGTATAATCTGTGTACCATTGATCACTAGTCATTAACATACTCTTGCTTTCTATTAGCGTATATACTCTATATTTCAAACATCTAATATACACTTACGGTTTTTAATAACAGGAAAATAGATACAAGGACAAACTTAGAAAAAAAATTAGGCTGAAGGACAACTAGTTTGTTTATTAGGCTGAAGGACAATGCTAGTTATAACTATCATTTTGTATATTGTAAAACTAAACATAATGCTAGATATAACTAGCATTTTGTATAGTGTAAAGGTCGAATATAATGCTAATTATAACTATCATTAGTCCTTCAGTGTAAAGATAAAACTTCATGTTTCAGACTAATTTTTTTCAAAGTTTGTCTTTTTCCCTAATTTCCCCTTTTAATAATCTACATATGCTCTATCAAATTCTGTCACTACTAGAACAACAGTCATTTTTGACGGCTGCTACTGTTGGAAAATCCGCTCGCTATGACATAGGTGCTTTCCTTCGGTTCGCGAAGGTATCGGCGACTATTTGGCGACGGCTACTCACGGTACTTTCCAACGGTTTTGTGACAGTTTTAGGTGCCTATATTTTAACAGAACTTTAACTTGGTAACTGTCTAGCTCATAGTATGCTTTGGTTTTTTTAGTGTCATTTGGCTTGAAATGAAGCTCGGGAGGATTACATACTCCTTGGCTATCACATCTAGATTTCAAATCGTCCTTAATCTTTCCCTTAACATTTAAAACTGTATCAAAAAACATTATCAAACACGTTTTTCTCGTTGTGCATCACGTCAATATTATGACGAATTAGGAGATTTTTCCAATAAGGCATTCCCAAATTATACTTTGTTTGCACCATTTATGAACCATCGATTTACCTTGAGTTTCAATTTGCTCTCCGATTTTATGTATCTTTGGATAATCCTGTACAAGTTCATATATATCTTCGCTTGACCAAATCTTTGGTGGCCGTAAAGTCTCTTGTCTACTAGCTGTAAAAAAATTTCTATCTTTTCTAAAAGGATGGTTAATATGAAGAAAACATCGATGACAAACAAATGATGAATCATGCGTTAAAGAAAATGACCGTGTTTCTTCCATGTGATAAGGACAAGCTAGATGACCGACCGTACTCCAACCAAAAAGCATTGCATATGTAGTAAAAACGCTAATAATCTATAACAAAGAAGCGAACATACGAAAATTCTTTTTTTATGAAATGTCGTATGTTTCAACTCCTTCATATCATAATGTTTTCAACTCTTCAATCAACGGTTGTAAATAAACATCGATTCCTTATGCCGGGTCATAAGGGCCAGGGGCGACAATAATGAGAAACATATATAGAGTTTTCATACACATCTACGGAGGTAAATTGTAAGGTGTAACGATTATAGGCCAAGATGAATATTTAAAACCAAACTGAGAGAATGGTGAAAATCTACCCGTACATAAACCAAGTCTAACATTACGGCTCTCCATTGCAAAAGCAGGATGTCTTATAAAAATGCTTCAATGCTTCTCCATCAGCTGGGTGTGTTAACGTATCTTTTTCCTGTGTTCTCATATTATGCCATCTCATATGATGCACGGTTACGGTGGATGTATATAATCGTTGAAGCCTAAAAGTTATAGGTAAGTAATGCATACATTTGTACAGAACTTCATTTCCCTTCTTTTTTCTTAATTTGTATCTTTCCTTGTTACATATTCTACAATTCCTCAGATTGATGTCTTCTTTTCAAAACAACATGCAACAATTTAGACATGTATCTATTTTTGATACAGCAAACCAAAAGAATACATAAGTTTTTTCACTTCATAATGATTTTTCACACATCAAATTATCAGATGACATATGTCGTTTTGCAACTTGTACAATAGGTATAAATCCGGCTTCTGTGAAGTTGTAAATGTATTCTGTAGTTACTGATAGTTGGGTACCGCTTGTGCAGCCATCCTAAAAGTATTTCTTAGCAGTATCGAATAAATCATAGATTTTTTTGCTACAATATTTGGTTTTTCTTCGACATTAACATTGTCATCATCAACTTCAAAAATAGGGAATATCGATCGTGCCGCATCTTCAACCATATCTTCTATGAAATTCGTCGTAACAATTTCATTGCCCACCTCCTCCTCTGAATGTACATGATTAGATCTACAAGTTCTCCATGACGATCCCACACAAAATAATCCGACACAAGACACAAATGGACTTAAACCATATCCAGTATCAAATGCTTCAACAATTTGCACCTACTACATGGACAACGAATTTCTCTATCGTTTTCATTATTACTTAAAGCGAATTCAATAAATAGGTTTACATCACTATAAAAATGTTCCCTTATTGAGCCTCTAATTTCCCTTCGAGGATGATACATCCAGGTCCGACCAGCAAAATAATCGGCCATTTTTCCTATTGGAAAAATATGATAGAGATTAAAAAAAGTATTCATCGTTTTATGGATTGACATTTGATTTTTCAAATCATTTATTGATTAATATTCATTTATGCATTTTAGGGATTGTCATTAATTATGAATAGAATATTAAGTTTTTAGTTTATTGTTTTCCACTTTGATGGCCGGTCATCCTACTTTCGATTATAAACACAGTAGTAATTACATTTCGTACATCATTTTATTTTAGATGATTCAACAAAATTTAAGCAGCATTTTTTCTTTGTTCCCTGTATTGTACACAAATGCATGTACGAAGGGAACAAAATGATGCACTGTTAAAATTTTGTAAACCGTCTATAATGAAATTATTTACAAAATGTAGCTACTTTATTGTATTTGTAGCTTGTCCAATACAGGGACAAATTCGACAAATATTGTATCAGATGAATATAGACATCCGTTTTATTACAAAAACGAATATCCATATAACGATCATATACAATACTTGTCAAACAGGGACAAAAACTCTCTAAGGAATATTAATTATATACATAACATACACTAGCATATACAATTCATTTATGCATTGTAATGTTTTAATAATTAATATTTTTTTCCATTCTTTATAAAATCTTATATGTTTTCAATTATTACAAATTATGGATATAATATTATATTTCAAAAAAACAAACTTCATTATACACTCATTTATTTATTAATTTTATCGGATTCGACATCCAAGTAAACAAGATTTGTTATATAAACCATAAACCGATAATTAATCTTCAATAGTAATATTTGAATTGACATTGACATTTTAGCACACTAATTAACACTAAATCATATCACTAATTAGACACATAAACCAATTAACCTAAGTTTAGCCATAATTATGTTTTAATTATCGGATTTACACACTTATAACCCTAACTAACATATCACAATTAATCAACATACAATTGCGAACGCTCAAGGGGGAAGTATCATCAAATACAACTATAAATTAACACTAATTTAACATACTAGGGTAAATTGGAATTAGAAAAAAATACATTTTTTCGCTGAAATTAAAGTGTTGGAGGTCGGAGAGGAGAAGTTGGAGATGTTTCTGGTGGTGGTGGATGATGTACAACAGTGGTGGCTGCAGGTGGGCGAATTTAGGAGGAAGAGGGAGGGTTTGGGTTGTGAAATGGGGAGAAGGAGATGGAATGAAATTGCTCTCGGCCGACTCAGGTAATTCACGACGTGCATCGGTTTTCAGTGACCGCCAACAACAACTTTCCGATGATTTGCGAAGGCAAAAGCTCGGTTGTTACAGAATTGTCGCGGCAAAACCATGTCATCGGAAGCCGTTGGAAAGAGTCATCGGCAGCCGTTGGAATCGTCGCGATAAACAGTAATTCTAGTATGTGTAGTTTAACTGTTCGTTATATCATTCTCTAACTTTTCCAATCAATCTAACATATATCAATCGGTAAAATTTCATCATCAACAATTGGCAATCAATCCCTAACACATAGCTCGTGACCATTATACGTTGGTCAAAACACACTGAATATTCTTGGCTTCTTTTGCCAAGCTTATTATATCAAAAGAAAACCATATTATGGATCTTCTTATCAATCCATCACTAACAATATGTCGAAATATATTCATAAATCTAACTCAATCATACACGAAAATAAATATCTACGGGGTTTCATTAATAATAACATATCGATAACAGTGAATTATCGAACAATTTAAAAATAATACCAACGATATCTCAAATCATATACGAATTATCATAATAATGAATTTGTGTCAATGATAATATGCGGACGAATTTAAATCAACAAATCTATATCATATATAAGCCTAAACAAATCATAACATTGAATAAAAAATGAACCAAAGCAATAAATCATACTAACAGAGAGCATTGTTTATGGTGGTTTGGAGGCTTGGAGGATGCTTGGGAGGCGGTGGTTAGATGGTTGGCGGCGGCTTAGAACCTAGTAGGTGCAGCGACTTGGAGGAGGCACTAGGCTCGGAGGCTTGGGAGATGGTGGCTTATGGTAACGAGATGTTGTGCTTGGATTTGACGACATGAGAAGGGCTTTGGCTTGTGGTGGGTTGGGGAAGGAGGAGGCGCTGAGCTTGGGGTAAGCAGGCGGCGTTGGGCTTTGGGAGAGGTTTGGCCTGTGGCGACATGAAGGAAGGAGGAGGCGGCATGAGGTAAGTTTTTTTTTTAATTCGTAAAGTAGATGGAGAAGAGATCGACTAGGTAAGTATGGTTAGGAGAGATGCCATATCGATACCTCACCGACGCCGTTGTGTAGGGGTCGACATGATGTTGTTAATTTCACATAGGTAGACACTTCCAGAGGCTTTACCGACGTGCCGTCGACACCTTATTTTTCAGTGTCGGAATGACATTGGAAATGCCAGGTAGATAGACAATGTATTTTCTAGTAGTGAACTAATCAACTTCTAATCTGAAATTGATAAATCGTTTTTACTTATGTTGTTAATCTCATTTTTTCTTCTACCAATAATGGTTAGTAGGACCGAAGATGACCACAGGTAGTATATTTCGCTCTATTTTACTCAATTATATTTAACCATTCACATTAGGAGGATAATTCAGTACTTTAAGAACTATATTATTTTTAGTGCCGAATTTTAAAATTTAATTTATATGTTTAATCTGAAGCCAAAAACATTATTAAATATGCATGAATACAATCTTCAATTAATTTAATTGATGATGTAAAAAAAAACCAGTTCTTTAAAGGAAGGATTATAATATAATATACAGTAGACAATTCCTGAGGCCTCCATTCTCCCTCCAAATTGAATGATTTGACCGATGAAATTATATTTTTGCAATTTTTGGCTTAGATTTTATTAACAATTTCTCGTGCAGGTAAAGCATGTACAAACAGTAAGAGCATCTCCAACAGCGATAGATTCAGACGTAATATGAGGGGGAGCTCAATTTCTCACTCCAACAGAGGCGATTCACTTGAATATCAAAAAAAATATTCAGCGGCAAATTCAGTATTTTGAATTGATCATGGACGGTCCGAAGCGTTTATTAAATAAACGTTCAGAATTAGATGTCTATTAAATAAATATCCAAGGTACGACATTTGATCGCATCTAGAAGAACAAAAAGATTTAGTGTGGTGATAACGGCACCCGACCAGACGCAAGGGACTATCGCATCCTGCCGCGGTCGACTGTTAACCGCCGACCAAACACATATTTGATCGGTGGTTGTTTGTCGACCGCTGTTTATGGTCAAACATGGTAGCCCGAGCACAAATCAAGCAAGATTTAATATATTAAATACTTGATTAGTTGTTCTGCAACACCTAGGTTGTTTGCCGATTGCGGTCAATGGCCGAACATGATAGCTCGAGCACAAATCAAGCAATTAAAGGCCATAGTGAAGCTGGAAACTAACGTTCAAACTTGGACGCCTATTAACTAGGCTCTCAATGCCTCGCTGCCTATTCGTCCCCAACTAAAATACGCCAACGGACGTCCTTCTGTTGGGCGAAACCCTAAATCCAAGGGGTCAGGTTTTCAGTACGGTTGGAGAAATCGGCAAACGTGGTCAATCAAAATCTAAAGAGTTTAAAGGGGATACCCCTAAATTAGAATTAAAACGATGAAATCGGCAAACGTGGTCGATCAACGGTTTAAATTCTCTTATTTCCGGTCGTTAATTATCTTATTTTGCTATCGAATATTCACAGAATTGTTTGTTTATTTGGTATTTGATTAGCAGTAGTTTCATTTTTTAATTAGAAGTATGGAAATCATTGTACTGTAAACAAGGCTTGTTTTATGACGTGAGGTATCCATGAAATTCTGGAATGGCGTTCATGCCATGTGATCTGATCTGTAGACAGGAGCGTAGAAGTCGGTGGTGTTCTAAAGTAAGATTAAGAACCAAAGGTCATGGAAGTTTTCTGGTGGCTTTGATATTATGGGGAGGTACAGAGACGATGTGTCTCTTAGGAGATGTTCAAGTCTATTGTCTACTGAATCTATTGCAAGGTCTTCCTCTTTCCTATATTTTTATTCAAATGTTTCTTTTGATATATATTTAACCCTAGTTTTTGTTTATCCAAAATAACGTAACTTTTTGACACAAATTGTTTATGTTGTAGTTCATTGATGTGATTTTTGTCATTGTTAAGAAGTCTGAGAGTACAAACAGGTTCACTTTAGTTACCATATCACATTAAAATTCAACACTTTTTCGGCCACCACAATATACATAGGTTTGTTATGTCCATTCCTGTCTTCGCTCTTATCTTCTGTTTATGTTGACATTGCAACATAGTTCATTGATCTCAGTACAGTTTGTTACGTCAGCTTTCCCCTTTTTTTTGTTCGTCTTAAGTTTCCTTTTTTCAATGTTCTGCAACAAAGTAAAGCTATCAGAATTAGTTTAAATAAAACTAATATAAGTGTCATGATTTGTGTGTTTTACTGACGTCCTAATTGATTCATGCTTAAAAGGTGTGCGCACGAGCCCTCAGGCATCATCATGATGCTTTTGTCTATGTGTAGATACACATACATATGTTGAGCTGTTATATATTTCTTTTTGCAGGCTTGAGCTTTACCATACTACAAAAGAAACAGGGTTCACAATATCTTAGATGTTCTGTTTGGAGCGTTAGAGCTTGTAGACATGACAGATCTAAATATATAAAGCACGTTGGTTTTAAAGCACTGCTCCGAGGCCTTTTTGCTGGTTTGGGTGGCATGGTCGTGGATACGGTGGTAATAGGTGGTGTTGATTATCTAACAGTGAACTTAAGGAAAGGAAACACTAGACAAAAAAAAAAAAAATGCAAAAAAGAACGAAGAAAATGTAGAATAAAGATTACTTCCTTTTGCTCATTCATAAAAACTTACACAAGAGATATATGGGTGCATATAGGCTAATACATCAGAAGATGACAGCTAACAGATTCTCTTTTGGACGACTAGTATAATTAGTATTCAGTCAGCCACTAATATTACCAACAATTCAATGATTCAAGAAATGACCGATCCAAACTATTCTTAGACCGAGGGACGAAGGTTGCTTAAAGCCGGCCGGCCGATAGACGAAAGAGAATCAACAAGTTGAGTTCTGATCTGAGTAGGCTCTTCGGCCCGAGCTGTATGAGGCAGAAACTCGTCCCACGTACGGTTCGGAGGCCGAGCCCCACCCCCCAGCAATAATGGTGCGGCTCCATCTCTCAGTCAGCCTCTAAGTCTTAAATGAAATGATTGCGTGAATTAACGACCAGGTGAGGACCACTTAATTGTTCATTAACAAATTCATGTGAATTGGTTCTCACAATTTTTATTCATCAGGCTAGATGGTATTTTTGCTGGAGCTACTTCCATATCTATTGTGCATGGATATTTCAGCTGTGCATGTTGTGCACCATGCACAAACATGCACAGGGCTTTTTGTGCAGCTGCTTTCTCCATTGTCTTAGCAGCTTCAAGCTGATGTGTGGCAAGTTGAATCTTATGCTTCTGTTCATCTCTCCAGCCTGTTGATGGTAGATGTTGATTTGGTGTGTGACACTGGTCAAATTGGGTTTGAAGCAAATTTTCATGACTTAATTTCATTTGTTCTTTGTTATTTTATGTTGAGTTTGTTTGCATCAACCAATATAAGAAGAGTTTGTTTATTATCTAAATTTTTGGCTTGGTTTCATAATGTTTATTCCATTTAGAATTTTAATAAACATAGAAACATACTAATACTTCTTGGTAGTATAGAACATTTAAGCTGTTTATGCTCACTGCTTAATAAACATGGAAGTTTATGCTTAGGTATTTTTATAATGTTCATTCCATTAAGAATTTCAACAGAAGTAAAAAATAACTGCATAATACTTCTTAGTTAAATGAGACACTTATCGCAGTAAGTGTCAGATGATTGCATTTAGCACTAAACACGTAAATGCTAAAGACCTTGCCACTATATTGATTGTTTCATATGAATGGTTTAAAGTTGAAGATATGCACATCCACACTCAAAAGACGTTACCCTTAGGTTGATGGTTCTTTTAGTTTTTTAATTATTATTAATTTTTTTAATAGTAAATATGTAGGGTGGTTAATACCATTATATATTTATTAGCATGTTAATGCGAAATTGTGAACTTCCAATTATAGTGCTATTACATAACGTAGCAAACCAAAAGAAATACTACTTATTTGTCTGAATTAGTTCAGTTGATTATATATTTATGCAGTTTCTGAAAGCACCAATACATTGTATTTCCGATCGAAGCATATACAATTTTGATAATACATTTGAACTGCTAAAGAAAGCCATAAAAATTTGAAATAGCAATTACTATCTTTCCGTTTATGAGTACATGAAATTGGAACAATCGATTTTTAATACCATCACGTGGTTCTTCCAATTAACCGGTTGGTTGTAAAGGACTTTTGGTTGGACCCTAATTTCCACTGTTTTTTCTGTAAAAATACATGGCTAACCTAAACCTTGACTGGGACGTTGGCTTATCTTAAACACTATGATGATGCCTTTAGTTGACCAAGCATATATTTGATGTTATAAGACGTTATGTCCAACATGATCACCGAATTGTTGTCGTATACTTTGCTACAAATATTTTAACATTATATGAATGATTGTATCACAATATTACTAAAAGAACAATGCAAACATAGACAAGAAACAATGTCGCTTATTTAGATAGACATAACAATAGGTAAATACGACTAGAGAAATCCATATGTACTCTAGTTCAAGTCGGCCCAAAATTTAGCTTGAAGTTGCTCAACAATCTTTTTGTCCAATTGAAATGCCTTGGCAAGTACATTTGCATCGATTGGTGGGTCAGATCCGAACACAGCATTAGCAATAGTAATAGTACCCGGATTCTGGCTTCCAAGTCCTGCAAATGCAACCGCCAGCGAATGCCCAGGGTTGAATTGAAAATGGATCAGTCCTTGCGGGAACACAAACACATCACCCTTTTGAAGAACCTATTATCAAATTAATGTGCATCAATATTTAATCCAGTTTTTATTTTCATGAATGATCATCGTACAAATGCAAGTAATGAATTACCTTGGTGAAGAGTTTGTTATCGGGATTAGAAGTGACAAATCCAACATAGAGAGTTCCTTCAACCACAGTTAGGATCTCACTTGCACGAGGATGAGTGTGTGGTGGGTTGAGCCCATAAGGTGCATAGTCTATTCTTGCCAGAGAAATGCCAAGAGTGTTCAGACCAAGGATTCTATCTACGTTAACAAGTGTAACGTTTGATCCCACGTTATTGTATGTATTTCCAGGCTTGTTGAGCCCTGCAAAGAAGAAGTCGTCTGCTACTGCCATCTTTGGGTCTTTGCATATTAGCCCGTTCACAAATACTGCAATAAAGGGTACGAGTTTTCTTTTTATGTATAATTCATCATCAACACAGGTAGATGTATAAACAAATATAAAATAGTACCGTCCGGCTTTTTGATGCCAACACAGAAGTCCTGCAAAGGGCTAGGATCAGCAGCAAATGCCACAGAAGCAACAGTTACAAGGAGAGCTAGAATAACAATATAAGAAGTCATTTGAATTGAAACTTGGAACTGTAGGTTAGGAAACGTTTTGAATGATTTGTATTTGAACACGACTTACAAGGCTATTTATAATGTTTGTGATCAGATGTTATGCATTAATACATGCATGTTTTTGAATTGATCAAAGTTAAATAACATTAACATGCTAAATATTCAAAAGCTAGTCAAGGTAAGTAGGTAGGTCTATTTATCTTTCTAATTGTACTTGAATTTTTGTTTATCTTCCTTTGTGACAGAAGAGAGACAATATCATTGTTGAATTAGCTCGAAGGACATATAATCATACAGTAGTTGGAAGTTGTTAAAGAAAGCAAATTAAAACATCGGTAATGTGGATTAAATATAGTGTGTGAGGTTAAGGATTGTCATTTTTTTATAGATCTTTTATTGTATTTTGAACTTAGTAGTTATAAGGACCAAGATATGTAGGTTGTGTATCTTAATGTGAATAAGGCATGATCACACCTTTAGATTATTTAAAAGAAAACTACTTACCCTGTAACAGATGATGGCCTTTTCCATTATTTTTATCAAAGTTTGTAATTTATTGTACATTGTGTAGAAAGAAAAGTCTGACAAAAATGTAGTGTAATTGGAGTCTGGCAAATGCAGTGTATTTACAGATAACTTCGTACAATTGCAGGCGTACATGTAGAAAAAAGCAAGATAAAAGTGAAGCAATGTATTCTAATAAAATTTCCTAGATGTAGAGGCAATGGCCAAGAGAGAGGTTCTCATGAGAGCGGTCGGTTTTTAAAATTCAATCTTCTCCCTAAATGATTTTTTGATCATAATTATAAAAAATTCATACGTTACAAATACATCATATCGCTACTTGCTATTACATAGCATATGCATTTATAAATAAGCATAGCTACAATTGACTCTGTTTGTCAATGTCCAATCGCAATGGTTAACTAATTATAACTCACTGTAAATAATTTACGATCTATAATATTATACCCATATTTGATAGTATATATAAAACAGTATAATGCAGAACAGTAAAGATATACTAACAGTATTATATCCAATTGTACATGCTGCTGCATTATTTCAAGAAAAGTTTTAAAAACCTGTTTTTGTTCACATAGTAATAAAAAGTACCTCTTAAGCACCTTTGTCCAAATGGTTAATTTATTCGGCTTTGGTGCAGGATGTCACAAGTTCGAAACTTGCTTTCGAACGTTTATTTGACATGGGATATGTTGGCCCAATGATTTGTTGTATTTAAAGTACCAGTTCAAAAAAAAAAAGTACCTCTTAAGCATAAGTTGTGTTGGTTACTATAGTGATTTTACATATAGTATTAACAATTATTTTTTAAAGGTAAGGGTCGATTAGGTTTGAAAACGAGTTTTGTGTTTTACCTTTTCAGTATTTATTTCGAAAGGCATGGGAATGAATGAGAAACTGGAAAATCATAATCATTACGCCAAAATGGAGAATGAGAAGAGGGATGATAGTTAATGAAATGGAAAGTTAAGTAATAAGAAAAGGCTGGATATTCAAATCCAATCAAGGTTAGGTAATTCTGTTTACCTTTCCAATATAGATTAATTAAATATTTCTTCTTTAGGACTAAGGGTTATCTTTTTTTTCTTCTTCTTCTTTTTACACATCTTTTTCGTATTTTAAACTTATTTGACCAAAATATACAAGTTGTATATATCTAATTAACGTAAACACGACCTGATCACACTTTCAGATTATTTCAAGGAAAACTACTTACCCTGGGACAGATCATAACCTTTTCCACTATTTTAAAGGCAATTTGTAATTTATTTTACAACACTCAAAAATCTAACAAAACATTAACCTAATTGGATTCTGGAAAAAGCATCTATATGGATAACATGCATATACTATATAAAACTGCAGTGCAATTTGAAATAATCAAAGGTAAAGACCAGTTCAGTATAAACTGAACATAATATTTAAAGTTACTCTGGCTCTATGCCTCTATATATATATATATCTGGTGCAAAACAAGGACATCTCCAAGCCTTCTTCATATTCAAGTTATTTGTATCTAAAAGAAACCTTAGGTTGTAATGGAAATAAACTTGGTAATTGTGTTCCTTATAGCATTGACTTCATCATTTCAAGTGTTTGCTTCAGATCCCAGTCAACTCCAGGACTTCTGCGTTGCTCAGAAGTTACCCAACAGTAATTTCACTACACATCTTGATTCCCAACAATAATTTACTTCTTTTTTATACATGTAATCACGATGGGTGTAAAATGCGGTATTTGTGAATGGATTTTTCTGCAAGGATCCAAAGCAAGCAAAAGCAGAAGATTTCTTCTTCTCGGGACTGGACAAGCCAGGGAACACGGAAAATCAAGTCGGGTCGAACGTGACTGCAGTGAACGTGATGCAAATTCCAGGGCTGAACACGTTAGGCGTCTCCTTAGTGTGCATAGACTATGCACCGTACGGGCTCAACGCACCGCACACCCATCCAAGAGCCACTGAGATCTTAACAGTGCTAGAAGGGCAGCTGTACGTTGGATTTGTTACATCAAACCCTGACAACAAATTGTTCACTAAGCTACTTAACAAGGGAGACGTGTTTGTATTTCCAGAAGGACTTATTCATTTTCAGTTTAATGTTGGGCATGCAGATGCTGTTGCCATAGCGGCACTTAGTAGCCAGAATCCTGGAGTTATCACTATTGCAAATGCTGTGTTTGGAGCTAAACCTCCCATTTCTGACGATGTTTTGGCAAAGGCGTTTCAGATTGATAAGAAATTAGTTGATTGGCTCCAGGCTCAGTTCTGGGTTGACAGCAACTAGAACTTTTCTTACCATACAAAGAGTGCCTATTGGCTTTGTTACCTGTACCTACTCTATATGTATTCTTGTCTGAATAAGCAATAATTTTTTCTGCATTTATGTGCCTTCTCCACTGCAATACGATACTTGGCATGGTAATCTTTTTTTATTTAGTGAGTCATCTTGAGCAACTTCAGCATATCCCTATTATTTTTGATGTCGCTGTGAAAACACTTCCATCCTCCACTATATTTCCAGTATATCGCCATAATTATTTCTTCTTTTTTTCTTCTGAAAATATTATAAACAAACTTGGGATTCAACAGTTATCTATTTAACTGCTTTAACTCTTTCCAGAATCACTGCAGTTTCCAGTATATCATGATTTATGTACGTTCTGTAAAGTTACAGTAATTACCCAGTTTTATATAGTATATGCTTGTTATCCATGTAGATGCACTTTCCAGAATCCAATTCGGTTAATTTTTTGTCAGATTTTTCTATCTAAATGTTGCAAAACAAATTACAAATTTTGTTTAAAATGGTGGAAAAGTTATAATCTGTGCCTGGGTAAGTAGCTTTCCTTCAAATAATCTGAAGGTGTGATCATGTCGTGTTTTCATACCAATATCAAAAATAACAACCGTGCAGGATGGATATACGTTTTGTAAGCTGACAGTCATTTTTAGACGTTAAAATAACAATTTTCGAGCATTTTGATTTGAGTACAACATTCAGAAAACGTTCAGTGAATACACACAGAAACACAACATGGTTTTAATATTATACTGATCATAAAACTTTGAGATTTACTGGCGCATCAACACTGATGAAATAACTGAAACCAGCATAAATTTGTACGTATGTGCACGCCATACTTGTAAAATTGTTGGTGGATGAACATTTCCGCTGCTGTTAGGATTACCTCGTATGTTACTAGGAGGAATGATGATTTGAAATTGAAATAGTCTGATCCCGTTAAATAACCTGAAGAAGTGGTGTATAAATATGTATTGGTGGACACATAACATTAAGATTCCTTTTGTGCTATAACTGAAAATTACGGGTCACGAATCCAACAAAATACTAGGTCTTAGATTTGAATTTTTTTGTAACTTAAAACAGCTTCTTGATTGATTTTTGTATAAATATGTGCCTTCTCATAGCTCTTAATATAGATATATGAAAGCATATCCTTGTGTTTGTCATTCGCATAGCTCCACGTGCTATCTCATAGCTGCTATTCAATCTACTCATTTAACAATATCCAAGATTATAAGAAACATTGCAAATAAACTCGGATCGGACAAAAAGTCTAATATGAGCGATCTGCTATCTCAAAACAGATATAAATAAAGACTGTACGTAATAAAAGGACCATAATAAAAGCAAAATCATACATGAGTTGTCTCTGTATTCAAACAGTTAGCACAAATAATCGGTATATGCTAATTAAACTGACATCATAGGAGTGTACTACAAGTCAAAACACAACATAGGGTGGCTAAATATCTAACCTCGACAATACCTATGTTATGTGATCTCCATAACAAACACAACAAACATACCAACCTTTAAACAATCTCACATCACTCAGTCAAATGCATTGGATACATGATATCTCAAATGAACATATCGACAATCAATGACCATTCAAAATCTCGGTTTCCTATGTGCTTGAGTCCATACTACCTCGATCGCTAGGATACTAGACTCCCACAACAATAAGTCCAGGTTACACATATCACATATTAACAATCTTGGATCACATATCAAGGATCTAAATGGACTCTCCATATATCCCCTCTTTACGAGTACACATCAAAACCTTCAAGTTATCAACAATCCCTTTACACACTTCATGATAATATAATACATCATTCGTTCCACTACACAAGTTCACATCGTCAAACTTACCTTCTCAGACCATCATTATATGCCATGAACACTTCTCCTTGAAGTGTTCGACCAGCTTCACTCACGTCGTCGAGTTATAGAGGCTTCATCATCCCGTCGGTTGCCTCTAAAAATCTCAGGTCGGTGTCATGCCAACCCCTAAGCCAGCCCATGCCATGCTCGGATTAATGCTCGTGCCAACGTTGTGTTATGGTCGGAGTTTGCTCAAAGCTCTCGGTCCAAGATCCAACTCCTAAGCTAATTTGGTACCGGACCGAAGTTACTTAGGTGCTAGAAGGGAGCAGAGCTCGTGTAGGCACCAGACCAATTTTCCATGTCTATCGGTGAGTAACAAACCTAAGAACCAAATCTAAAATTTCCCCTCCTTTTCCCCATGTGCCCTTGCGTCCTCCCCGAAGTCATTCTTGCATTCCCCCCAATTAGAATGAGTAACCAATGTGCCGAACAATCACAACCTGCGTGCAACACTAATGTAACGATACGACTCCACACATCCTTGAGCTGATTCATCAAGCTCACCCTACGTTTAACGATCTCATATCCTTTCTATATCGAATAAGAGAGTACAATCACAACCACTCCTTCTACATGGAAAATCTTGACTATAGGATCGATTACATCCTCATATGCTTTAATGAATGTTTTCAACTAGTCAAACATACAAAAACCAAATTCAGGCAAAAGAACATACATCATATTGTAGTAATTCATATTAAAAAACATTCATAACCTAGTCTAACATTCATATGAACAATTATACATCAAAGCAACATGGTTAAACCACTTTAAGTCAATTTAAATTCGTTTTCTTACCTTAGGTTCAAAATTGAAATAGCATTAAATCATATTTTATCTTTAAAAAGTATCCAAGACATGTCAAATCATATAGAATCATATATAGTAGGCTTAGAGATGATAAATCACTCACCAAGCATCCAAAAATGGATCAGAATCATGCAAAGCGAGGTGAATACGAGATTAGTCGACAACAAAGACCTGAAATTTCTTCTCTAAAAATGTTAACTTAAAAGTCTCTTGCTAGTATATCCCTAAATTTTCAATTTGGATTGATTTGTAAGGATTTAGGCTGAAGATATGTCAATGGAGGTTTATACTTAATTTGGGGAAGTTGAAATATTATTTGGAGGCTGATAGAGTAGCTGGTAGTAGCACAAATCCCAAAATTATATCATGGGCCTAAGTACGGGCTTGTGTTAATAATTACCAAAAGCTATCTAAAAACTATCTTCGAACAGCCATATCTTCCAGTCTTGTGATCACTCTATGGAACAGGAAATCATCAAATCTTTTGTAACAACCTACCTCTATGCCCATATTACCAAAGAGTATTATTAGACAATACTGTTTAATAATACAAAGCATAAGGCTATAATGAGCTTACACATTTGAATATTCCTTAAGGCTAACACCGATACATATCGCAAACCATTCTATAATTTGTTGGAACTTACCTGGATCTTTTAAAATAAATTTTATACCCAAAAATCGATTTTTGTTTAATTAAACAGAATAAACTACCTCTATTTTATTTTAGTGCAAATGAACTCTTTTTCCAAAAATAAATTCACTTTTGGAAAACGTCTTGTTTATACTTTCAAATAATTTTCTTAAAATATTTTTTTATGAAAATAAACATTGTTGGAACCTATAGCCAACGCTCCAAGTTCATTGAGCGGTCAACCACTCATCAAATGCATTGTCGACCGCTTTATGACAACCTTTGGGCGTTAGCTCCAGGTTGTGTCCCTAATGCACATCGTCGGCCTCCATTCTCTCTCGTATGTGCAGCCATACTTTCTACACCCATACATCACCTAATTTACACAAAAATTCAAGCATGGACAATGTCAAACAAGTGCATTCTAGGGTTTTTGTTGTTTACACTTTTGAGTTAATTTTAACTTATAGTAAACGGAGCAAGCAATAATTCATGCACAGAGATAGTTCAAGCTCAAACAAGAATTACATGGAACACACATTGTATATAGACACAGATTTAAGGGTCGAATATCACTCACCTCAAGTAGGCAGTAGATTCCTTGCACTAGAAAGCTTGAACTACTTTTCTCCACTTATTGTAAAATCAAATGTACATCTTAAGAAAAATTTCAACATCTCTAGTGGTGTAGTTGGATGTTGAGAATGATAAACTTTGATTTTGAGATTTTAGAAAATTTATTTCTATTTTATTTTGATTTTTAAAGTTTAAATTAGGTTTTAGTTAGCTGGTTTCGAAATTTTTGGAAGCTGCTGAATAATGTAAACTGTATATAGGATGAAAATTTGTATGCTAATGAGAAGGTTCTAGGCCACTCAAGAATGGTAAGAAGATTTTTTTTCTAAGTGTTTTATCGTGCTAAATGGCATGTTTTTATCATTTTATTCATTTATTTCCCCTTATTTTCTTTTCAACTTTATTTTTCTTCTTATTCAAATTAGCTCAAATCTTCAAATAAAATCATATTTATTTTCCATAAGTGTTTAAGCTTCATTCCACAATTTTTATAATAATTATTTTCCATAATTTAACCCATTTGAATAATTATTTTCATATTTACATTTTGAAGCCCTTTGAGAAAAATAAATTTATAAACTCCTTCTATAAGTGAAATAAAATTCTTTTTCCTTTGAAATAAATTTCTAATCTTATTTATTTTTAATATGTAACTTTATAAAAAATTAATTTACCTCTTTTAATATATTTAAAACATCATTTTGACCTTTAAAATAATATGTATTCATTTATAGAATTCAAAATTTACTCAAATAAATTATTTTCTTCTTTTATAAAATAATTTACTATAAAATTTACAAATTACTTCTATTCATCCTCATTTTAATATTTGAAACCCTTTTTAATTAATTATATCTTCATTATAAAATCCTAATCAATCCCTTCTCAACTAAGGGTTGTTGCATCTATATTTGGAAGTAGTTCGAGGACCTGATTAGGCTCTTATCAAAAGTTATAGCCGTTATGTTTTAAAGAGTAAATTTGTCCACAATTTATTCTACAGGTCCAAAAAATTTAAAACTCAAAATTCCCAAAAGTTTTAGTCTATTCAGGATTTATTTGGTTATGAAAATAATATTTCTACAATCTTCATATACGTAAAGACAAAAGGAAAATGTGGGTAGTTACATTCTCCCCTTTTAGGATTTTCGCCCCCGAAATTGCACCCAAATAAGACATTACCGAACCATATAGATACCATGCATGTTTAACAATCAAACAATCATAACAAACACCAAACATGCACATATAAACAAGACAAAAGACCTTATGCAAACCCTAGTGTGTATGGTACTAAAGCAATATGATATTGAAAGTTCATGTAATGAATGAAAGCCCTACAAAGTAAAGATCTTCAAATAAGTAATCCTTATGCCCTGCTCCATCTTCCATGTACTATTGCTTTTACTCTCACTCCATTGAACCTTTACCAACTTCACCTCTTCGTCCTAAGCTGCGTCGTACTCTCTCGACTATACGAATAAGCCTATGGGTCTTAATGCTTCAAGTTCAACCTCGATATCATCTACTTGATCCAATGACACTATAACGCCTGAGTTATGCATAAAATTTTGAAGATGAGAAACATAGAACACATTTTGTACACCTGCCATCTTATAAAGCAAGTCGACTACATATGATAGGTTCCTAATCTTCTTATGTATCGGAAAAGGACCTATGAATTTGGTTGCCAACTTTTCCTTAGTACCAAATCAGACTATATTCTTCGATGGAGAGATCAACATCATATCTCCAACAGAAAACTCAATATCATGTCTTCTCCTATCAGCATTGCTCTTCTATCTATCCTATATGTCTTTCATCCATTGCCAAATGATCTTAATATTCTCCGCAGTCTCGATAAACGTGTCTGACCCTAGTTCAGTTTCTCTCCCTCCACCCACCAGCTTGAAGGAGCATTGCATGGTCGACTATATAGTGCCTAAAATGGTATCATACCAATGCTAGTCTGATAACTATTGTTGCATGCGAGCTCTACTAAATGCAATTGATCATCCCACGAGCTTTCAAAGTTAAGAATACAATCTCGCAAGAGATCCTCTATGATATGATCCACCCTCTCTGTTTGTCTGTTAGTAAGAAGATGGTAAGTTATACTCAAATGTAGTTCCATCATTAATGCTTCTTGTAAACTCTTCCAAATCCGCTCGTGAATAATGGGTTGCAGCCGCCCATAATATTCTTTAGAACACTGTGAAATTGCACTATGCACTTCACATACAACTCTGCCAGTTTAATTACTGTTCTACCGGACTTCACAGGCATAAATTGAGCTCTCTTAGTCAATCCATCGACTATGACCCAAATACTGTTGTGCCCTCCCTAAAATTCCTCAGCAGTCAATTGATAAAGTCCATCAATATATGTTTCTACTTCCACTAGAGAACCTAACAATTGCAGTAAACCACTCGGCCTTTTTTTGTTCAGCCTTTACTATGTAGCAGTTTTATAGCACCCTTAATTTTTGATAACATTATTCAGGAGATTTAATTAGATAAATTAAATAAAATAATGTAAATGTTAAGTGATAAGGGGGTTGAGATTTGAACGAATCTAATTAAGGTCGTGCTTAATAAAATAATTAAATGGACTTAAGAATGGATTTTAGGTTAAAATTACATAAGGGTATATTACGAACTTGCCGCCCATAACCCTTACCCTTATATATTCTCATTCCTACCATTACATTCCCATTCACATCATTTTGAAAAATGCAAACCAAAACCTTAAAGAACGGCCGGCCATTAAGAAAGAATAATTCAATTAAAAGCTAGAGAATAAGCTTAGGGGAAATCAATCTCAATCCAATCTCCTTGTCTAAACTAAGGTGAATAATAATTCCATCTATATTTTTGGCTTGAATCATATGTTTTCAAATTTATGGGTAAATCCGTTTTTATGATGAAATGGATGATGATATGCTTTAATATTGATTTGTTTAATTTAAACAAGATTGTTTAAATGGGATTATACACGGTTTTAGGGCAAAACTAACATATGTTGATGTTTAAATGCCATGGAAAACTTTTATTTTGTATAAAACATGATTTTGGAGTTGGGTTTCAATTTTGATAATTTTCCAAGCTATGAAAAGATTGTTATGAATTTTCAAAGGAAAATATGGTTTTTGGTTTTATAAATTTATTTCGAAAAATATGTTAAAGATTTGGGTTTGGAATTTTGATATGTCAGATATCATAATTAAAGTGAATCTCTGGAATTTTTTAGGATTTTTCCAAAGTGATTTGCTATGCAAATTAAATTATTTTAGACGAGGGAGTTCTTTGCAAAATTGGTTTTGCTTAATGGAAGGGCTTATTTGATTAATTTAACCATGGTTTAGATTTGAAATTAGCGGCAGTTATTTTAGTAAATAATTTGAAAAAGCTAAGGCAACCAATCTGGTGTTGACACGTTGCAGGTTAGATAGAAAAATGTTTGTTTTACTTAGAATTAAACCAGGTTTACTCAGGAAAATTGGTCTCGCCTACTTTAGAAGTAACTTTCGATATAGAGCTTTCGCCTTCAAATCAGTCAAAACCTACGAAGCTGAAATCAATACACAATGTATCACAAAGGTGGTACGCAGTGGATTGGAGAAAGGCGAAAGGCTAGGTGTCGAAAGCATGGCTTTCGAAGGAGTCGATACCTTGGTTTGTTTTAAAAAGACAAGTGCTTTCCTTTGTTTTGATTAAGCCTTCGAAGGAGTTGAAGTATATGTTTTAGAAAGAGTATTTTGAAAGGTTTCAAAAGGGTACCCATTAACATAAGTTTGCTTTCGAATGGATTCCGTTATATGAAAGAATGTTTTGAAAGAAAGGGTTACGACCTAGTCGAAGCCCTGCTGCCGTTCTTTAGCATTTCGAAGGTACTGAAGTCATCAATGCTTTCGAAAGGCGGTGTTCGTTTTAAAGATGTTTTAAGTCACTTCCTAAAGGCTTTCGAAAGGGTCCAAGGGTTTCGAAGACAATGACTTCAAAAGGGGTTTCGACGCTATCCTTCAATGTTTTGTTTAAATGGTTTGAAGATTTCGAAAGAGATGGCGCCGATGCCATCATGTTTTCCCTAACATTTTTATATGATAAAGGATGGTTTTGAAAGAGATGCTTTCGCCTACATTCTCTTTGACCCAAATAATAATTTTAAGTATAAACTCAATGCTTTCGAAAGGGGGAATTTCAATGATTTTCGAAGGGTTACTTCCGATAGTTTCAAAAGGGGTACTTTCAATTGGTTTTGAAGCTATGCTTCTAAGTAAATATTTTTATACAAGTGAAAGGTTTCGAAAGGAAGGTTTTAAAGCATTAGAAAGGTAGGAGCGTAATATTTTAAGGATAGATTTTAATGCTTTCCAAGGAGGTCATCCTACGAAGTCGAAAGCAAGGTTTCGAAGGTTTCGGAAGGTTTTGTAACCCAAACTTAATTTTTAAAGAAAAACCTGTAACGACCCACCCACTATTTTGGACCGCTCAAATCGACTATAAAACCACACATGTCTGACTTGAATAATTCAAAACAGTAGATTGTAATATAATTTAGAGCAAATAAAACCAATCACAGAATCACAGACATAGATAAATCAGAATAACTCGCAGCGGAAACAAAATAACAATAGTAGTTCATGAAGCTACTGCAACACAGTCTCAAACACATTTACAAAAATCCAGAGTCTGAAAAGTAAATACAACAGAAATCCCATATACATCAATGTCCACTAATAAATAAGCTGACTAGAAATACTGAAAACAAATGGATAACAACTAAATAGATAGTCTCCAACAAATTCTAGCTCCAGAAGGTGAAATCCAAAGCTGATACTTAGGCTGACCTGAGCGTAAGAAATAAACACAAACACTCGAGTCAGGACATACATACTTATACAATGTAGACCAACTCAAGTGAACTGTAATATAAATGCACAAGTAACTTAAAGGATGCTTGGTACCGTCCATCCTCTAAGGATCCGTTAAACTATTTTCTATGTAGTAATATACGCTATTATAATAAATGTCTAGAAGTAAAGTATTATATACATAAAAATAGCATTAAAAAGTTACCCAATATCCCCCTTAACACATTTTACATATTCACATAATCTATGCAGTACCGTAATCTCCCCCGTACTGGGCGTGGTCAGAGGGCACTCCATAGGTATGGTACAAAACAAAATCATATAAGGCGCGCTAGGGTAGGTGACACGACACAATGAGGCAATGCTAGGGTAGATATACCAATTATGCTTCCAGACCGGTGGTAACGCATAGCAGCCACTACTTCCCACCTCGAGCCACACTCCCAAAATCAAAGGGTACTCCAATCAATCATAAAGTAGTAGAATGGTATCGAAGAAGTGTGTCCGATAAGAGGAGCTACCTCATTAGCCCATCAATCGCTCCTGTTTTAGCCACCTTATGCCAACTCACGGGAGTCGGCTCCACGTACATACCTCAATAGAACGTCGCCACCATCCTACTTCATTCTGGAATCTCCACCGTGTACATGGTTTTTAAAGTGGTTTTCGGTATCGACGGAGAGTATGCCCATATCCGATCCCGGTCTCTTTAACAACCCAACGTTATTATAACCCATGGTTATAAATTTTAAAAATGGTTTACATTTCACTCCAAAACATATTCATTTAAACCATTTTAATTCAATGTCAAATAATATTCATTTCAAAGTTGTAGCCTTCCTAAGTTCATTCATTCAATTATAAAATTTTCGAAACATTGTAAATTTCAGCTACAACAACACTTATAAAATGTTACGGTAGATATAGTAATATTTCAAAAACATTGTCATTTTCAGAAACAACAACACTTATAAAGTGCTATGGTAGGTATTTTAGTATTTCAAAACAGTTCATTTCAGAAACAGCAGCACTCACAAAGTGCTACAATAGGTATTTAGTTATTGCAAAACAGTTTAGTTTCAGCGACAGCAGCACTTATAAAGTGCTACAGTAGCTTATTTATTATTTCAGAATATAGTTTACTTTCAGAAATGATAGCACTTAGTAAATGCTGTCTTAAAACCACAGTATTTTGGAAATGCTACCACTACTAATTCCAGATTTTATCATAACATTTTAGAAACATCTTCAAATTTTATCCATTTTAAGTTAAAAAAACATATCTCACGTTTTAAAAACTTTCATTTGGTAATCATTTAACTTATGATTTAAATAAAATAACTTTTATAATTAAAATATCCAAATTAACTATAATTCGTTTATTAAGTCAAGGTACACTATTTTACTTAATTTTTATTTTAAAAAATAACTCAACTCTTTATTTCAAAATACCCATTTCATAAATAAAACTGAATATCCATTTATTTACTTAGCGAAAAAAATTATTTAAAAAACCAAATTTCCAATTATCTAGTTAAGTCATATTTCAAATACATTTTAACCAATTATTTACTTATACATTTTACTTACAGAAAATCACCATAAAATTTATTTAAATCATTTAAATCCAACTTAAGTTAAAATTTCATATTTTATATTTCAAAAATACTTAATAAATTTTCAGAAAATATTTAAAATTAACCGTGGGTCTGTATATAATTTTCTAACCTAGGTCAAGTGATACGGATATGTATCATTTCAATCCATAATTGAAAAAGAAAATAAGGATTCTATCATTTCAAACCCGCAATTCCAAGTCAAATAAAATAAATAAAAATCGCTTGAGCCTATCATTTTAGCTCATAACGATTTTTCCTTATTCTAATGTCCGTTCGGGTATGTATCATTTCAACCCATAGTGATTCTATTCTACAGGGAACTTGTAGTGTGAGAAGCAGTAAATAAAATAAAAATTATAATATGGCATATCATATCAGGTGATGTAACAAATAAATATCAGGTTATGACATCATGGAATATCATATCATAGGCATATATAAATTAATATCATATCATCAACTACAATTCACATGCTATTGTTTCACAATTATATAAGTATGAAATGTCTAGAGTGAATAACTCACCTTCTAAAGCTAGAGGTTACGAAGTAAAGACACACAATAACACTGAAAGGCACGAGAAAGCACGAACTAGATTGGAGGAGAAGTAGCACCCAAATCCAAATCTTGCAAACAAATAAATAAAGCAAATATAAGTATATGATTTAACACAAACAAGATATGAATCCAATAATGTAAAACACGAATCAATTTGAAACAAAATATGGATTTTAATCAACAAGTGGGCTCGGCTACATCACCTATAGGCTCGGCCATCACCATATATTTTTCTCGGCCATGAAGTTTAGAGGCAAGCTAGGCTCGGTTAGGTGGTCTTTGGCACGACTATGGGCAATGGAATGTGAATAGAGGCAAGTTACAAAGCATGGAAGGCTAGAGGTCAAGCAATTCAAGAGTTTTGGGTATGGCCTTATGTCTACATGGCTTGGCCATGGGGTGTTTCAAGGCCTGATGCATATCTAGTCATCAGGTGGTGCGGCCAGGTCATGTCAGGTCACGGCAAGGCAAGACATGGTGGAGGAATAAGGGTGGCCGAGGCTAATAAAAGAGGAAGTGGTGAAATAAGGTGGTCGGCTAGGGTTATTAACAAGTTTTGATGATGGGATTGATCCATAGAGTCATGGCCATGATTGGAGGAGATGATGTAGAGGTGATGGTCGGTCATGTTGGTGGCGGAGAGGAGTGGTGGTCGGCAATAGCATGGTGTGGCCGAGCATAGGGGGAAGAAAACAAAAGAAAAACAAATGGAAAAAGAGGAAAAGAAGAAAGGAGAAGCCATGAACTTACTATATTCTTTTCTCTTTTTTTCGTGAATGGGAATGAGATGGGAAGTAATTTTGTACGTGAATGCTAATAGACGTGGACAGCTAAAGAGGTGATGAACGGCTAGAAAAGAAATGAAGAGGCTAGGCAAAGGAAATGTCATAAGTTAAAGCATGTAACTCTAGTCTCTTTGAATTTCCAAGCCATTTATCAAAAATAAACAAATCAAAATCCAATAACTAAAACCAAAGTCTAAACAAAATAAAATAGAAAAGGAAAATAGAGAGATGAACATAGGAAAAATAGAAAATAAAATACAGAAAATAACTGCGTGTAAAACGCTGTATTTTATCCAATTTAAAAAGTATAAAGCAGAATTTGACGAAACGAAAAGCAAAACGAATATCATAATCATATCCAGCTTCAAACAAAAAGATTAGCAATTTGAAATTTAAATTTAAAAATTTCAACTGAAAGTAAAGTTTGACCATAATTGACCAAAATATAAAATTTCAGAAAATATTTATTTTATTGTATTTGGAAATTAAATTGTAAACAAAATCCAAAATTACATTGGAAAATTCCAAAATTTCAAATTTTAAATCATTAAAAATCAAAGTTTCAAATAAAATGAATTAAAAATATTTATTTTTGGGTTGTTACACTCTCCCCCACTCAAAACTTTTCGTCCTCGAAAAGGAACGAGACACGAAACAAAGAAAGATAGGATGGAAAAGCAAATAGAACCTGAAACAAACAATTCCGGATTCGAAGCACGCATGCTCTCCTCTGTCTTCTAGGTACAATCTCGATCATCCATGCTCCACTGCACTTTGACCAGGTTAACAGATTTCCTTCTTAGCTGCTTCGTACCTCTTTCGATAATACGAATTGGCTTCCTCTCGACAGTCAGATTAGGCTCAATATCCAAACTCTCGAGAGCAGAAGGCTGGACAATCAAAGATGGATCATGCAGATACGGACGAAGATGCGAAACATGTAGTACATCATGTACTCCAACAAATTTCTCATGCAAATCCAGACGATAAGCTAGAGAACCAATCCTCTCAGAGATATGGAAATGACCAAAAAACCTAGGAGCAAGCTTCCCTCAACGACCGAACCGAATCACATTCCTTAAGGGAGAGACCTTAAGGAAAACCAAATCCCCAACAGCAAACTCTAAACTCCTCCTACGCCGATCAGCATACTTCTTCTGCCTATCCTGAGCAATCCTCATCTTCCACTTAATATCCTCAACCTTCTCAGAAGCCTCTAAAATCACATCAGGACCAAGAACCAAACATTTACCAGATTCAATCCAGCAAGATGGAGATCTATAAGGTCTCCAATAAAGAGATAGAAATGGAGATATTTCTATACTAGCCTGAATTCAAAGACGAAATGAGATAGATAAAGATAAGATTGAAATAGAAGACTGAAAATATACATAATAGTTGTTGTTATAGGTGAATTCAACAAGACGGAGATGATCTTCCCAAGATCCTCCATAATCCAGAACACAAGCACGAAGAAGATCCTCGAGAATCTGATTCACTCTTTCCGTTTGGCCGTCAGTCCGCGGATGGTAAGCAGTGCTCAGATTCAGACGAGTACCTAAAGATTCTTGAAAAGCTTATTGAGGGGAACACCATGGAGGCGAACAATCTCCCTCGTATAGATCTCAGTCAAACTGGAAGCAGAACGGGTAGATTTGACCGGAATGAAATGAGAGGATTTGGTCAATATATCCAGAATAACCCAATTAATCTCATTACCCCTCCGAGTCCTCGGTAAACCATCAATAAATCCATGGAAACCTGTTTCCATTTCCAATTGGGAGCCTCAAGGGGCTGCAACAAACCAGGTCTTCTGATGATTTGCCTTGACTTGTTGACAAGTCGCACACCTACTAACAAAGATAGAGATATCACGCCTCATACCTAACCACCAATAAAGCTTCTTCATGTCCTAATACATCATCGTCACACTAGCGTGAATATAAAGTCTGGATCGATGATTTTCTCGAAGTAACTCTTGCCTCAATCCATCAACATTCGGGACATAAATCCGATTATTAATCCTCAAAATCCCTCTATTATCGATCTGATCTCCACTACCATTAGGACTACTACCACCAACTCTACTATGAATACTCTCTTTCATACGCCTAAGCACTCATCCTCATCCTGCTTAGCAATAATACGATCCAAAAGGAGAGAAGAAGAAAAAACAAGCTGACACAACATGGCCTTCTTCCGACTCAAAGCATCAGCCACCACATTAGCCTTCCCAGGGGTATAGCTAATGTCGAGATCATAAGAAGCAAGAAAATCAAGCCACCGAACCTGACGCTGATTCAAATCATTTTGGGTGAAAATATACTTCAAAGACTGATGATCGGTAAAGAGCTTAAACTTAGCACCCAAAAGATGATGCCTCCAAAGCTTCAAAGAAAAGACAACAGCAAGCAATTCTAGATCATGGGCTGCATAATTGGCTTCATGGGTCTTCAGCTGGCAACTAGCATAAGCAATCACCTTCCGATCTTGCATCAGAACAACACCCAAACCCTCACGACAAGCATCAGTGTATACCGTTAATCCTTCATTTCCATTCGAAACGGTAGGCACTGGTGCGGAAGTAAGCTTACGCTTCAACTCATTGAATGCAGCTTCACACTTATCACTCCAAATAAACATAGCATTCTTTCGAGTTAAAGCAGTGAGAGGTGTAGAAATTCGAGCAAAGTTCTCAATGAATCTCCAATAATAACGGGCAAGGCCTAGAAAACTACGAATTTCGGTTGGAGTCCTAGGAGTTTCCCAATCCTGTAATAGAATAGGGAGAAACAAGGACCATAGAAAAGATAGAATGATCAAATTATAGAAAGAGAAGAAATAAAAGACTTACATTGATCGTAGCGATCTTGACTGGATCAATAGAAACTTCATTACTAGAAACAATATTTCCAGGGAATCAGACTTCATCTTTCCAGAAATGGCATTTAGAGAATTTAGCTTTCAACTGATGAATCCTAAGAGTCCGCAGAACAAAGCTCAAGTGGGATATATGCTCTTCCTCAGACTTGGAGAACACAAGAATATCATCAACAAAGACCAGAACAAATTTATTAAGCACATCACGAAAGACACGATTCATCAAATCAACAAAGAAAGCAGGAGCGTTAGTCAAACCGAAAGGCATGACTAACCATTCATAAAAACCATTCTTAGCATGGAAAGCCGTCTTGGGAATAGTTTCCTCAGCAACTCTGAGCTGATGAAAACCCATGGCAAGATCAAGCTGAGAGAAAATAGTAGCTCCATGGAGCTGATCAAACATATCATTGATGCGAGGCATAGGATATCTGTTCCTCATAGTGAGCTTATTCAACTCCCTATAATCAACACAAATCCTCAAAGAACCATCGGACTTAGTGACGAACATCACTGCTGCTCCCCATTCTGAAGGCTAGGTCTGATCAGACCCTTGATGAACAAGTCCTCAATGTGCTTCCTCGGCTCAACCTTCTCACGGGGTGCCATTCTTCTGGGTGGAAGAACTATAGGTCGAGCTCCAGGAATAAGATAAATACGAAAATCAATTTCCTACTTAGGAGGTAAAGAAGCGACTTCACCAAATACATCGGGATAGAGTCTAACCACAGAAGTAGAATCAAGATCATCCGGAGAAGAGTTAAGAGAATAAATAAAACTACCGACATAATCCTGAGGCATGCCACACTGAATCACCAAAGAATTACCAAAATCATAAATAAGAGAGACAGTTCGGGAATTACAAGAGATAAGGGCATCATGACTGTTCAGCCAATCACTCCCAAGTAATATATCAAAAGCATCAAAACTCAAAACATAGAAATCACCAGAAAACCGATAGCTAGAATTGAAGAGTTTCACTCTTCTACAAATCCTACTAAGGTTCGCAGGACCACCAATAGGATTTGAAACACAAAGGTATAGGGGCCAACTCAAGAGAAAGAAGATGCTTGAATTTATCACAAAGATCCACAGAAATAAAGCTATGGGAAGCCCCAGTATCAAATAGAACATGAACAGGAAAATAAAACAGAGAAAATGTACCCTGAAGTGTACCATGGTTATCACTAGGAGCAGGGACAGGTGCAGAAGGTGGAGCTGGTGAAGAAGCAGAGGTAACAGCGAATATACCAGAAGGCTTGCCCTTTTGCTGAGTGGGACAATTGTTCTTGAAATGACCAGGCTACAGAAAAATATGAGAGAGATCACGCCTGGTTAACTGAGCCGGAGAAGGAATAGCAGCACCAACTAAAGTAGGACATCTATTAGCATAGTGTCCCCTCTGATTACATTTGAAACAAGTAATGGAGGATAGGTCTATCGACTGCCTTTGAGATGAAGAAGATTCCAAGCCTGGAGTCTTGTTCAGATTCTTCTTCTGATGGTGAAAGTTGGGCTTCCTCTTCCTAGGATTACCAGAAAAACTGAGATGATGCAGAACGAGCAGTTAGAGGATCCTTAGAAGTAGGATTCTTGTATCTAATAGCCATGTCCATCAAAGTAGTGAAAGGGCTATGCACATGAGCAATGAGACGATCATAATTCTCCAGACGAGCACCAGCAATGAACTTCTCATTCTTCTTGAGAGGAGTGTCAATCAGATTCGGGCCAAACTTAGAAAGTTCATTAAATTTCCTCTCATACTCAGTGAAAGACATATCACCTTGTTTCACATCCATGAATTCCTGATACAGCTGAGACTTCCCTGCCTCGGGTATCCATTTCACAATAAAAGCATCCCTAAAGCACGATAAAGGAACATAAGAAAAATTTCAAAAAGAGAAAACTGAACCAAATTCAAGACAAACAGAAGATGATACCTAAATTGTTCCCAAGAAATGTCAGCCTCAGCAGTGTGAGCCGTAACGGACTCCCACCAATCCAAGGCTGCTCCCTTCCACTACCAAGCTGCCAACTGACGCTGCTAGGTATTAGTGATCTCAAGACTGGAAAAATCATCTCCAACCACCGTTGAGCCTCAATAATGCTCTCATATCTGGTGAACTTGGTGCCAACAAGCTCAATGTATTACTTATAGAGTTTAGTGAACCTAACTGGTGCTGCAGGCTCAGGAGCTAGGGCAACACCACATCCCCTACCTCTAGCATTCCTATGACTCATCCTGAAAAAACAAAAATGAATTTTAGGACAGAGGTAATTGAGAACAAAGACAAGATTAGATACGATAAGATAAGGTTCAACTTGAATTGAAAGACATTATTAACAAGGTGGATAAGGAAAAGAAGGAAGTTAAGAAATTTGATTTCAAAACAAGAAGAGTTTTTATATTAAAATACTCTTTGAAAATCCTTTGAAAATCATTTTATACTTTAAAATACGTTCTCTCACAAAGAAAGGATTCTAGGACTGATTTCGCTCATTCTGGGGTATTTCTACCCTATCTCTAATGATTTTTTGCTCCGCAGGCTAAGGTTTGCCTAAAACCAAAGCTCTGATACCAAATGTAACGACCCACTATTTTGGACCGTTCAAATCAACAATAAAACCATACATGTCTGACTTGAATAATTCGAAACAGTAGATTGTAATATAATTTAGAGCAAATAAAACCAATCACGGAATCACAGACACAGATAAATCAGAATAACTCACAGCGGAAACAAAATAACAATAGTACTTCAAGAAGCTACTAACAAAGTAAAACCAAAGTCTAAACAAAGTAAAATAGAAAAATAAAATAGAGAGATGAACATAGGAAAAATAGAAAATAAAATACAGAAAATAACTGCACGTAAAACGCTGTATTTTATCCAATTTAAAAAGTGTAAAGCAGCAGAACGAATATCAGAATCATATCCAGCTTCAAAGAAAAAGATTAGAAATTCAAAATTTAAATTAAATAAGTTCATCTGAAAGTCAAAGTTTGACCACAATTGGCCAAAATACAAAATTTCAGAAAATATTTATTTTACTGTATTTGGAAATTTGAATTGTAAACAAAATCCAAAATTACATTGGAAAATACCAAAATTTCAAATTTCAAATAATTAAAAATCAAAGTTTCAAATAAAATTAATTAAAAATATTTATTAAAAATTTTGGGTTGTTACAGAACCCATGGCTAAATTAAAGGTATTTTGAAATGATTTTAGTAAGAAGCTTTCCTTAATAAAATTATAGCTTGAAAGGATTAACCATGTATATGAAAAGTGTTTCAAGGACATTAAACCCACAGGAGTGGTATTGTTTTATAATTATGTTTGCTTCTTTAAATATAAATATATTCACATTATAATGGACCCATAACTATATTTTGGGGATAAAGGGTTGAAGAACCAGTTAGGTTAATCTAGTAGTGAATATAAATTGATTTGACTCATGGTTGAGTAGAATTGCATCCAAGAGGTCTGGGTGACCAGAATATAGGATACCTAAATATGGAAGTTGTTAGGGAGACAGGTTCATAGTGATCCCATGAAAACTATGATTAGTGTGTTATTGGAGTTACCAATAAATTTATAGTGATACCATGAAAACTATAATATAAAGAGTGGTTGGCAGGGGGCCAACTGGTTCATAGTGATCCCATGAAAACTATATCCGGATTATGTTATTGATAAATGTCAATAGGTTCCTAGTCAACCTATGAAAAATATGATAAGAAGAAATGATATTGGCAGAGGCCAATAGGTTCCTAGTCAACCCATGAAAACTAGGATAAAGGAGAAGTTATTGGAGTAACCAATAGGTTCAAAGGAACCCATGAATCAACTAAACCCACCGAAGTGGTAGTGCTAAGTTAATTGTCAGGGGCCAATAGGTTCATAATGCATCGATGGAAACTATGAAATAGGGCATAGAGTCCATATATTATACGAAGGTTATTAGCAACCCCAAGAAAACTAATAGGTTAATGTTGACCCTAGAAATTATAAACATGATAGGGAGTTAATTAAACAGAGGATAAAAAATACAATATGTTTTATCATGTTTGCGTATCATTATAATATTTCTAAATGACCATGTTTTAACCATTGTGGATGCAGGAGCACAATATATGGTTTTAGAACACCGGTGAGGGAAAAACCTGTTCCGCTAAGCGGCGTGGCCTCACTAGATGTCTGAATGATTTGAGATGGTAGATTATTATTAATACCAGGATTTAAGTTTATGTTTTTCCCTTAAACTTTCGGGGACTCAATCGATTTTGAGTAGTTTGAGAGTTGAGGTTTTTAGGTACCTCATTAGACGAATAAAGCTTCCGGAGACGTGCAGTAGGCATGATAGCTATTTAGAGTTCTCTTTTATTTGATTCTACTGTGTTTTTTGTAACGACAAAGTTGTTATATTGCCTATATATGCTCTGAACATCTAAGGGGGCATCTTCATATGTTGCTTTTGGTGTATATTATAATAAATATATTTTCTTTGAATGTGCTTGACGATTATAGGATTGTGTAATGAATTGGAAATGTTTTGATATGGAATGTGATCTTGTTTGAAGTTTTAAATTTTTTCCATATTGTGTTTCTATATATCAATGAATCTAACACCGCCGTATTTGGTCACCGTTGTTTAATGACTATGAATGACTGCAGCATCCATAGCGGTTGGTTTTGGACCTCCAAGCTGGGGGATGTTACAAGTTCAAATTCTTCGATATGAATGTTTCGATATCCTTCTTCATGTTTTCCCAATAAAATGTTTACATCATATCTCAATACATTTTATTTCCTACGGGATATATAGTGAGTCTAGAATGATGGCACTCTCATAACACCTCATCCCTAAACCATCGCAATTAGGTACAAATAGTCTATAATTCTTATAGAGCCAACTGTCTTGATTGAGTCTGAATTGCTTCATCTCTTCTGAATCTACTTTCGTCTCTATCTTCGCTATGATCTCTACCAGTCTACCATCTCACCTCTGACTAATACCAATCCACTCTACTAGAGTAGATCTAATAGTAAAGCTCACCAACATCTCTAGCTTAAGCTCATACCTAGATCAAAAATCATAACTAGCAATGTACCCTAAATGCATCCACTTTAGGAATATGGTTCCCAAGCTGGCATGTCTCTTACTCAAAGCATCAATGACTTGAAAGACTATAGGGTGGATTGTGTATTGTATATGCAAGTATATGTGACAAAAGATATGATGCAACTTAAAACAATATTAATCTAAGTAAATATAGAATAAGCACACCAGGATTTTATACTCGTTCGGACCTCCCGTCCTACGTCCAGTCCCGAAGCTCCCCTTCGGAATTCGACTATAAAACACCCTCGCTTCGCCCAGAGGAATAGAATTGGTTAGAATAAGTTGTTCTTGTCAAATGTGTGTTCTATAACACGGATATTGACTAATTAGTACAAATGCTACCAATATATATCTAGAGAGTATTGTCGGTAAAGAACTAAATATTTGAAAGAGTGAAATACAAGTATAGATTGCTAGAGATCAAGAATATATGATAGAATATGTAATTAGAGAGCATAAGTAAGTAAAGTAATTTGTTCTCTTGAATCTTGATGATATATATTGTTGTATAGATGTTCCTTGGTATAAAAGTAGGAAGGCGATGAGGCGTATCCGTTGACCTATCCGTTGTTGGTGTCGAGAAGGAGAGATGAGAATTGTCGGAAGACATGCTTATATTTTCTGTTGTAAAAATATGAAATCTATATATTATTTACGTTTTGTTTTGTAAGAAGTTATTTATATATGATTTTAAAGGTTATTTATAGGTAATTTCAGAAAACAACCACCTAAAAAATTTAAGGTGAAGAAGTTAACAATTTTAATCTGTGGATACAAAGCTTTTAGCTAAACATAGAATAAATGAAAATGTAGCATTAGTTTAGAAGATCATTAAAAGAGTATATTCCTAAATTGTGTCGCAGTTTAACAAATGTTTGTTCATTTAGTGGTTTTGTGAAAATATCTACTATTTGATTCTCGGTATTTACGTATTCTTATGTAATAATTCATTTTTCTACATTGTCACGTAAAAAATGATGTCGTATATCTACATGTTTAGTACGCGAATGATTTACATGCTTTTTTGATAAATTTATTGCAATCGTGTTATCGCAATATATTGGTGATTTATTGATATCTTTGTCGAAATCCGTAAGTGTTTGTTGCATATGTATCACTTGTGCACATACTAGAGCTGCTGAAATACATTCGGCTTCACAAGTAGATAAGGAGACACAATTTTTCTTTTTACTAAACGATGAAACTAATGATTGTCCGACAAAGCGACAAGTTCCGCTAGTACTCTTACGATCTGTTTTACATCCACTAAAATCCACGTCACTATACGAAATTAGTTCAAACGATGACCCCGTAGGGTAAAACAAACCGTAATATCTGGTACTCGATAGATATCGTAAGATATGTTTAACAACTCTTTGGTGAGATTCTTTTGGTTTTGCTTGAAATCGGGCGCAAAGACATACACTCATCATAATGTCGGGTCGACTAGCCGTCAAATAAAGTAAGGAGCCAATCATACTACGATATAGTTTTTCATCAAAATCTTTTCCGTTATCATCTTTCTCCAAGTGAACACTAGTACTCATTGGTGTTGGTTTGCTTGAAGTTTTATCCATTTCAAAACGACGTAATAGATCGTTACAATATTTTTCTTGATGAATAAAGATAACATTTTCAAGTTGTTTTATTTGTAAACCTAAAAAGAAATTTAATTCTCCCATATAAGACATTTCAAATTCATTTTTCATAATATTTGAAAATTGATTACAAAGATTTTTGTTAGTTGAACCAAAAATAATACCGTCTATGTAAATTTGTACAACTAAAATGTCGTTATTTTCTCATTTGATAAATAAAGTCATATCGACTTTACCTATTTGGAAACCAGATGTAATTAAATGATTTTTAAGACGTTCGTACCAGGCATAAGGGGCATGTTTTAAACCATATAAGGCTTTTTGTAATTTAAAAACATGATCGGGATATTTTTCGTGAACAAACAATGGAGGTTGTTCAACATATACGTTTTCTTTAATAAAACCATTTAAAAAAAGTTTTGACATCCATTTGAAATAATTTAAAATTGTGATGATTTGCAAAAGCAAGTAATGTACGTATGAACCTCGAGTCTTGCTACAGGAGCAAAAGTTTCATCGTAGTCGATACCTTCTTCTTGATTATAACCTTGAGCAACTAGACGTGCTTTATTTCTAACTATATTTCCATTTTCATCTGCTTTGTTTTTAAATACCCATTTTGTTCCAATAACCAATTGATTTTCTGGTCTTGGTACTAATTTCCAAACATTATTACATTCAAATTGATTTAATTCTTCTTGCATGGCTATTTTCTAAAAATTATAGTTTGAAGCTTCTTTATAATTTTTTGATTCAAAATTTGACACAAATGCAATATGACTTATTTGGTTAAGCTGATTTCTAGTTACTCTGGAATTGAGATCTCCAATGATATTATCTTTTGGATGATCTTTTAAAATTTTAGGAGATGATACTAAAGTATGATTTCATGCATTTGTCTCATTATTAAAAGAATTTGTTGTATTTGTTATTGGAATTATTTCTTCATCGTCATTAATATGATGGTTAAGAAAAATTTTATCAAACGAAACATGCAGACTTTCATCAATTGTGTTATTTCGTTTATTAAAGATTTTATATGCCTTGCTACGATCCGAATATCCAAGAAATATTCCTTCATCGGCCTTCGGGTCAAATTTTCCTAAATTATCTTTTGTATTTAGTATAAAAAAATTTGATCCAAAAGTTTTAAAGTATGATACTTTAGGTTTTCTTCCAAAAAATATTTCAAAACAAGTATGTTTAGTCATAAGTCATATGAACATAACAAGCCGTAGCTATTGCTTCGGCCCAAGAATGTTTTGGTAGACCACTACTATTTAATAGTGTTCGTGCACATTCTCGTAACGTACAACTTTTTATTTCTACTATACCATTGTGTTGAGGTGTGCGGGAAAAAGAAAAATTATGACTTGTACCCTTTTATTACAAAAATTAGTAAAAAGATCATTTTCGAATTCTCCACCGTGATCACTTCGAATATTCTTAATTTTCAAATCCATTTGAGTTTTAATTCTTTTAGCAAAAATTTTAAACATACCAAAGGTGTCACTTTTATATTTCAAAAATAAAGTCCATGTATATCTTGAAAAATCATCAGCTATTACGAAAATATATTTGTTGTGATTTATAGATCGTACTTGAGTTGGACCAATAATTCTAATGGTTGTTTTATAGAAATATTATTTTTAGATTTAAAAGAGCTTTTCTTTAGTTTTTCAATTTGACAATCCTCACATAAATTTTCTACTTTATAATTTATTTTAGGTAAACCTCTAACTAGTTCATATTTTGCTAATTTATTAATATTTTTAAAATTAATATGACAAAATCGTTTATGCCACAACCATGGATCGCCATGTTTGGTAGTTAAACATAGATTTGAATTTCTATTTATATTCATATTTAAGACATAAATATTTTTGTTTCTAAAACCCTCAAAGATAAGTTGTTTGTTATTTTCGAAAATATTACATCTATCTTTTTCAAAATTGATTTGAAAACCTTTATCGCATAATTGGCTAATACGAACTAGGTTGTATTTTAAATTTTCTGCTAACAAAACATTTGTAATAATAGGAGAGTTAGAACTAACAGAGTTGATGACTTCTCCGATGCCAACGACGTATCCTTTTGAGTTATCTCCAAAAGTTACCGTTCCACCATCGATGTATGCTATATTTGATAACATTTTTGAGTTTCCGGTCATATGCTTAGAGCATCCACTATCAAATATCCATTTCTTCTTATTTTTTATTTTGGGTACCTGCAAAATAAAATATGATTTAATTGGTACCCATATACTTTGTTAGGGTCCTAGATGTTAGGAGGAACAGGTAGCCATACCTAAGAAGGTTTGGTACCTTTATGAACACAATTTTTATTATGGACTACGTTATCTAAAAAATTATTAATATGTTTTTGTCTAATCAAATTATTATTTGTCTTAGGAATCCAAATTTGTATATTTTTGGTATTCGTATTAGACTTAGATCATTTTTAGTTTTTTAATAGATAAAACGATATTTCTTAATATTATTCCCTTTTTTGTTTAGTAGTATACTTAAATCCTATTCCATTTCTATTACCTGACGGTTTTGAAATATTGATAAGATTTTCCAAATCTTGTTCTCCTTTATTAAATTTTGAAACATTGTTTGTAATTTTATCTAATTTTTCTTTTAACTCTAAATTTTCAATGTTTGTATATTGCCCAAAATTCCGGGTCGTTACAATCCTCCCCCCTTAAAAGAATTTCGTCCCCGAAATTTAAAAGCAAAGGTAATTTAATAATTCAGTACAGATTTAATTCAATCAGCAAAGCATCCTAACAACCAGTAACTAACAACCATAGCAATCAAATAAACAAATAAACTTAACTAATTATTCTGACACTACTCAGAACAAATCTCTAATACTATCTCGAGTTTCCCAAATATAAATTACCGGCAGACTCGCTCTACAAAAGCTAACAAACTAACTACACAACCAAAATCCAGAGCTCCACTCATCTCTAGATCCACCAATCTGAACAGATCATCAGATTACTCTCAAATCCAGCTCAACATCCAATTCCAACTGAACTACAGATTCAATATCTAATGACGAATCATACACGTACTCCCTCAGAGATACGTGTTACACAATGAATTCCAGCTATCCAAACTGGCAATTCAATCTCATCCTATCAAAACACAGATAAGAAATCCTCAAATGCCTCAGCACGAACCAACCAATCTTTTCCAATATATGTTCTCTTAACCAGAGAATTTTAACAACACTGAAGACTCCAACTTCAAATTCCAAAACTTCTTATCTCATATCTGTAACTCAACAGACAATCCTGGGCTGCCAATCTCTTCCTGATCAGCTTAATCTATGCTAATAATCCCAGAAATAACTAGTCCAAAGCAAAGCAGTCAATAGATCCTAATCAACAGAAAAGCCTTCCAAAATCCATCGAAATCCAGAACTCAAGCTCTACTATTCAAGCAATATCAAACAGAACTTGCTTCCTTCCTTGCACAGCTGCTACCTTTCTTCCGTTGCACAACTCTGATTCTGAAATAGATGAGAATACTGCTGATGAACACGAATACAAACTTATCCAATATATCCGAAAAACTCGTTCATCAAATCCATAAAATCTGAGTGACTTATCTGACTTAGTCACACATCCTCAAAACAGAATCCTATTTCAAAAGCTATATTAGTCCAATTCCAATTCCAGAAATAATTCTGAGCTGCTATACCAATTCTGCTTTCTCCAAAAACCATCCAACTACCAGGCTAACTACCAAATTGCTTCTGGAACCAAACCAATATGGAACTCAACTCCAGATGCAGACAAACTTCTGATTACATCAGTAGCTCTTACCCACATGAGAACCCTCAGCCTCAAAAAACAGATCACCTAGATAATTCCAAACTAATCGCAAGTCACTTTTGGATCCTACCTAATTCGGATTTCAAATAAAACTGTCCTCTCTTTACTAATTAGAACAGCCTTAAGCTTTTTCCAAACCAGGTTAACCCTTCAAGAAAACATCACCACCTTCAGCCCGGACTGCCGAAGAGAACCACAAAGATTTCTGAATCATCGGAGAAACAAGCCACACAACTGCTTTCAAACTCTACCTTGATGATACAGCAAAGCCAAAAGATCTCCTCGTCAGCACACCGAACACTTCGAGCTGAAACTGCTACCACCGCTAACCAAAGACTTTAATCCAAAAGCTTCACCATAACCAAAACCTTTAACAAACCCCACAATGGACCTTCGAGATGCAGACAACTCTTCAAGAAACTCGAGCTCCAAACCAAGCATCCATATCTCGCTTTCCTTAAGGAATAACAATGAGACCATGCCTGGAGAGAAACAACTCATAGACCTTAGTCTCATATTCACAGTCAAACTCCTTACTAAAGATCCAAACAACTTCTACACGGTCGAGTCTTTTCTGCAGCAGGTAAAACTGCTCCTCAACTACTTCCAAACTATTTTCAAAAGAAAACATCTTCAGAAAATGTCCAAGGATACTGCATCTCATCATGCAGTTATCAGGATATCATTACTTACTCCTGCACTTCCAACAAATCCAAACATTAGAATAATTCGCTCACCCAAGTGAAATCCAAACTTACACTCCAAAAATACACTCCGAATCTTTAAAAAGATTTCCTTCGGATATCAGAGAATCCTTACTCCAAACTACAAATCTTACTCAAGACGGTATTAGGTCTACAGTCTCGACAAATACCTCCAACCTCAAACATATGGACCTCTTCCATTAGTGGTAGTCGTGTTACACACACAAACCACTACTCCATCTATCTACCTCTAAAACTTATGTTGGAAAATCCGTACAGATAACCCAACCTAATAGGTATATATATATATATACACACATATATATATATACATATATATATATATATATATAAATTACAATTACGCTCTCTCAAGAAAGACACCACTACAGAGCCTAGGTATTCACTCAACCTAATGCTCCCTAAAGAAAGACATACTTTCAGAGCCTAATGCTCAGATACCAAGTGTGACGACCCGACTTTCTACTCCCAGAAAATCGCGTCATCATTAAGAAAGAAAGGGATAGAAAAGAGAAAGAAAGAGAAAGAAGAACACAAACAACATCAGAGAACTCACAGCGGAACGAATAAAATATAATAATTAACATAAAATATTACATAGTACCTCATTATATCAGAGTACACAACTATACAACACATATTAGACAGATTATAAACTTCTGTCTAACTATACAACTCAAGTATACAAGATACAGACACAACATACACAACGGAATCAATATATAAATCTACACGTCTAAGCCTCCTGCTCCATATCTCCTCCAGAATTCGTCAAACAAACCTGAACCACTTGACTACTCATACGTAATATGAGTACCCAAGAGTTTAATAAAACAGAAAATAAACACTCGGGTCAGACAGGGGTCTGGTGTGAGTAAACGGGTTAAAGTTGCTTAACTTTAGAAAACCTTTGAAAGAAAAGGTATCACGTAAGACTCCCCACACATAAACATGGAAAAGTTTTTACCTTACGCTAACCAAAACATTTGATAGGAAATCCAGTGATATTATAATAGTGTCCAGGGTTTTCAAAATAAAATACAGATATAGCTGGAATGCTAACACCTCACGTTCCAACATAGTTGGGCACAATCAAAATCGTACGGGCACTTATTGGATTTTGGATTCCATCAATGGCAGGGCTACTGGGGTACCGCCCGTCACAGTACGTGACCTAGATCAACGTACCGAGGAGTACTCCCACTCCCCTGCAACACAAGGCCGGAACCATCCCTTACTGGACAGTCCCGAACAAGACCACCCCGCAGTTGGCCGCGACCCAACTGCCCACACAGCCGAAATAAAAGGGACCTCTGGACAGGGGTAAATCTTGCTCTCAAGTGGGGGCTACCCACGAAGCCTTGCTGCATCTCCCCTGTTTTAGCCATTCCCGGTTGATAAGGCTTGAGGTTACGATTACCTTTATAGAACACATCAAATCTTAGAATGCTCATCGTCCACCTGATGATGTGCTGAAAGCATTCAATCCATACAAGTTCGTTCCGGGTTCGAACGAAACCGAAGGCACTATCTCGTTGCACTCATTATTGGAATTACCCTCAGAGTCAACGACCATAGCCCTTGCACTCTGATTCGCCATCTCGAATCTATAAGCACTATTCCGTCAAACTCATTACGGAATCACCCACAGAGTTATACTGACGTATAGCCCTTACACCTCGAGTCTTCACTTGCTCCACTTGGATTAACGACCTAACGTTTAATTGGAATCGGTGTGGTTTTCAGATTCCAAATATGGAAATCTGATCCCGGTCTCACCGAAACCAAAAGCCATTTTAAATGTCCAAGTTGTACTTAAGGGTTTAAACAGTTTAACTTATATTCAGGATGATATATAAACAGATATATGAATCATATTATCACAATAGATAATTCATATCAATATTCATCTTCACAAAGCAGCATATCACATAACAGATATATCCAATATCATCCAATACCAACCAATATCAATCAACATCCAATATCAACCAATATCCCAATATCATTCAACATCCATTATCAATCAATCATCTAATATCCATCATCCAATACAACAGAATTGATTAACTCTTATCCACCTGGATTACCTAAATCCTTCTTCATTATTTATTATTCCAAATAAAATAAATTAATCATCTTTAATGATTTTCCTAATTAATCTTCCTTGATTAATTATATTTAATTACATTCAAGTAATTATCCTATCCATATTCAGTAATTTACCCTTTAATTACTATCATTAATTACAATAATTAATGATCATACATTAATCAATTAACTATAATTAATTACATTAAACCTTAATTAATTACAATTAATTAATCCTACCTTAATTAATTACTTTTATAAATCAACCTTGATTAATATCATTAATTAATGATCCTTTTTAATTAATAATTACTTTAATTAATTAAATAATTAACTTATAATTAATCAACTGATTAATAATAATTAGTAATTAACAATTTGTAATTACTTATCTAAATTAATTAACTTCTAATTTAATTATTTTAATCCTTGATTAATTAATTCAATTAATTAGTCTTTAATTACTTCATTAAGTAATTATTAATCAATTTAAATTAACAATTAATCCTTATTTAATTACTAAATTAATTAATTACATTTTAATTAATTACCTTTAGTAATTATTCTTAAATTAATCTCATTCATTAGTTAGTTAATCATATTAATTAATTAACTAAATAATTAAGTAATTAACTCTTAATTACTCACATAAGTAATTATCTCTAATTACTTCCATTAATGAGTCTTAATTACTTCCTTAATTAATCACTAAAAAAATAATTAACTTCATCATTAAACAATTCTTAATTCTTTAATTAATTAATCGCTTCATAATTAATTAACTTCAATAATTATATTAATCAATTCTTTAATTGATATCATTAAGTGATTAACCAATAATCACTTCAACTAATTACTCCATGAGTAATTATCATTAATTACTTCCATAAGTATTTAATTTCCTTAACTATATTCAATTATTAATCATTAATTACTTTATTAAGTAATTACACTTAATTATTCCATAATTAAGTATTACTAAAATTAAATAAATAATTAACTGATTATTTTAAAATTAATTAAACAATTAATTAATTAACATCTTATAATTCAAAATCCTAAATTAATAAGAGAACATTAATCTTAATTAACAAATCATATTTATTAAGTATTCTCAAATTCATGTCAAAATAATTTAACATTATTTATCTTTATAAATAAGTTATTTGAAATTGATTAAGCTTAAACAACTCAAAAACAAATTATTCAATTTGGTTTTCAATACTATAATCTTATCCTTATTTGAAAATAAAGCATTTAGAAATCAAATTTAAATTGAAATCACTTTAAATTGTCTAATTGAAACTTAGTTTTAAAATCATTACTTGGTAACTTTGATTTAATATCTTAAAATGATAACTTTCTTTGAATTAAAATTCAAAACACTCCTTTAAATTGAAATTCAATATTTACTTAAAACAACATTTTCAAAACAACTTCTTAACAATTTAAATTTAAAATAAATTCAATTGATACTTTGAAAGTTTGATTTACACACATTTTTTTTAACAAGTTTTATTTAGTATTATGTTACTTTTATAAAACTTGTTTACAATAAAATGCTTGATTTTATTGATTCAAACTCAAGTTAATTTACAGCTTAAAACTTACACAGTACTAACCAGAAAAAAAAACAACCTAAAAATACTCGAGGTAAACACAGCAGCTTCTCGAGTGCTGCTCCGAGTAAATGCCAGCTTCAACAACTTCGAATCGTTCACGAGAATATCGCGAGTGCCACTTCGGTAAATCCTTTCTTCCCCAACCTCTTAATTCCAGTGCACATATCCTAAATGCGTGCACATGTCCAACCATCGCCGGTCACCAACGTACGTCGCGACCATCACCGACGATCACAATTTCACGCGCGATCACAAACCTAAACCCAGATCAACCCATAAACTCGCGAATCAAAATTTGGACCTCAACTCGAAAATCTGCAGAATAACCGATCAAAAAAGCTTCCCCTCGGCCATGCTCCTCGACGCCGACCAACCCTGCCGTCCTCACCATCAAAGCGTCGCGACTCAAACTTCATTTTCACCAAAAATGAACCCACTCGAATCATTAACTATGTCGCAAAACCCATTACAGTTCGACCGAAACCCATTAACTCTAAAACCCTATTAGATCCAATTCCCTTCGATTTACCCATTTGAAAAATTGTTTTGCATTTTTCCTATAATCTACAACCTATATTCAAGCTACGACCGAAATTTCATCTCGAATCAATGCATGAATAATCGGCAACACACCAAAGTTCCCAAAATGAACAAAACCCAAATTCTCATGACTCATCAAACCAAAAATCATGAAACATGTATTAAAAATCATGTTTTCTAATCTCTAACTCGTTCATGTAATCTAAATCAGCAAACAAAATTATTTTATTTTCCATATGTAACAGTATTTTACTGTAATTTGAAAGTTTTGAGTAACTCCTTTAATTTTAAATCCTGTAATTATTTTTAAATGATATACCCTATGTTTACAAACAACTTCCATTAACATACCACTGTCCGATTCATGATAACAAACAAGTTATTTAGATTTTTGAAAGAATTGGACCGTGTTTTGTCAAACACAGTATGCATTTTTACATCCTACAGGCAATTTAAATATTTCAATCCCACATGCAATCAAATTTAAATAAAAATTTTCCAGGTAACATCATGATATCATCATCATAAAATCAAGATGAAGTCTGAAATTAAACTGTTTTAAAAAAAAAATAGTTTACTCACCTATAATTGCAGAGCAGAGAACAGATTTTATTTCCCAGGCTTGACTATAATCCGGAAAATGCATTTGCTAGTTGTTGAAGTTGAATGCATGCTTACAGCTTGTTATTAAAACTTGCTGAAGAATCTCATTTTGACATGCAGGTTGATTGCAGATTTTAGAAATGCAGACTTCCCCTTGAATTTGCAGTTGAACTTCCTTTTAGTTGCAGATTTGGTTTGTTGATATGAAGAACATTCAAAAATGCAGATTGATACGAAGAATTTTGTTTTTGATTACAGGTTTGAATTTCCTTTGGTTTAGATTTCAGATTTTAGAAAGTAAATTTTTTCGTTTTAGTTAAGAAAAACAAACAAAGAAAAGTGTTATGTTTTTATTGGAATTAAAGAAAGTGAATTTTCTTAAAAAAAAAGAGACACTTGTCACCTTATTACTTAATTAACTTACATGTGTTTATTAAGGGAGTTAACATGTTTACACATGTTTGAATAATTTTAATTAATTTTTCTCTTAATTTTAAGTGTTAACATAAACTAACATATTTAATTCACTTTATTAATTAATACTTACATGTGAATATAAATTTAATCCTTTTAAAGAAAATTTTAGAAAACTAATTATGATATAAATGAATCTTTGTACTTGTATTTAAAAATCTAATACATTTATACATATACATTAATAACCATTTCAAATTTAAACACTTTTAAAGAAATAAAACAAAACTTTATCTAAATCCTTTTTATAATCTATCATATTAAAAATAATTAATTACCTTATTTTTTGAAAGCAAATAAATAAATCTTTAAATTTAATATTTGAAAACTATTAAGTTTTAAAATTACAATATTCATTCATACATCAATTTGTTAATAGATTAAATTAAATTTCAGACAACTCAAATTATAACATATACAAACATATATATTACAATTTGAAAGTTTATCTTTAATTAAAAACAGCGGATATTCTATTCACAATATATATCAAATGTATATATCATAAATAGAATAAAAATTTGATTAGCTTTTGAAAAAAAATTCTTATCAACATTTTAAATTGCTAAAAAGATATTAATTCCAATTATCAGATTAAATATTTATTAACCTTTAAAAGATCAAATTAACCAATTTTAAATTAAAATTATAAAGAAAATTATCAAACCGGTTAAATTATTAATACAGATTATTAAATTTATATTGCCCAAAATTCCGGGTCGTTACAAAATTTAAAATTCAAATTTGAAATCAGACATCTAGTATTTGTATCAAATGTCTGATACTATATTTTTTTTGTACATTTTAGATTTTCAGACGTCTGAGTGCTATTACCAGACGTCTGGTTTAGTCTGTTTGTTGTTCGTACTCTACAGGTTATGTAGGCTAATACAATGGATCGAATCTTATGTTTAACGTTCGGCCACCGCTCCTAGAGCTACTCAATATGTAAAACACTGCATTCTTGGCTACTAATAATGGAAGACACCTCCACTAGGTTACTGTGGAAATAAATCCCCACTACTATCAACGTTACTAGGCTATTGGGAACGATTCTCCCTCACTACGCATGAAGAGGAAAAACCCAAAATGCCGACCCGTCAGAATGTTTCATTGTCCGCATTCGCTTCCACCTCTCGATCGTAGCATTGGTCACTTATTGCATGCTCAGGGTCCTTTTTTCTAATTGTATCATGTGCATCAGGAATTGTGCATACTAGGACCATCTGTCGTGTTGGACCTCCTCTATTAGGCATCTGTGCCAGTCTGCACATCCATCGTTGGAACCTCCTATTTAGCCATTTGAAAAAATACATCGTCTCTATTTGATACTAAATCCCGCATTAGGTAAAGAATATTTACCCAACACTACAATAACCTAGTGTCCTCTGACATGGAACTAGCTTCCCTACTATTCTTAACATACAACCAAATGCTCTTAAATAGGCTTACAAACAATTATGGTTTATGTAAATTTTTATTATTAAACTTGGGCCTTAGGCCAAGGTTCAAATCTGCAATTTTCATTACGAACGATTGACCACTTATACCCTTCGGTCGACCACTACTGGTCGACCGCTAGGGTTTCCAAGTCAACGGCTGTGAAGTAAATATTAAGGTTCCTTCACATTTCAATTGTCGATAGTTTTTATACTTAATTCATATCGTTTGCAATGTTTAATTAACCCTAATATACTAAGTGACCATTTTAATTGTCAAATTTCAATTCAATTTAGGGTTTGTCGGTTTACTGTTTGGAAATTTGATAATAGAATATATACCTAGACAATTAATTGGATTAGCAAATTACACTAATTCAATTCTAGGTTTTAGGACCAAATCTAGGGTTTTAGCATGCTTAATTTAAATTATCCAATTTAGGGTTCTCTAACACCCTACTCAATTAAAATAGTTTAAATTAACTACAATAATCATCTTATCAAAATTATGCCCGCTCACCTCAAGCCTAAGCTCTTCCTGATATCTGTGCTTAATAGTCATTGCCCTAATCGATAGCTCCACCTTGATTTGCCTTGATTTGATTGCTTCTATTCTTCTACGTTGAATTGATTTGATGTTTAGAATTTTTTTGATTTAGGTTTAAGGAAAAGTTTGGTAGAGTTTAGTTACCGTATATTTTTAGTTAAGAATAAGGGTTTCATTAGTTTGGTATTTATAGGGCTAGGGTTTTAGTTTAGGATATTGGCTTAGGAAATATTTTTAGAGAATCTGGTCCCCTCAACATAGCCATTGTTCCTAAGTAACTAATCTCGTTCATTCAACACGTCATCACGAAAGCAGAAATGCTCGACATTTCACAAGCCTAGGTCGACCGCTATCGGTCGACCTTGAACCCTCACAGTTACCGGTGGCTATATAAAGTTTTAGATATTTAATTTTTAGTTCAATCTAACGTCTGTAAATTCTCCATAATAACTTGGATACGATGTGTTATGTATGAAAATCATTTGGAAAATTGCTACGAATGCGATAATGCCAATTTCATAGCCAAATTTGGACGTCCGTGATAATTTTCTTTCCAGTCCTTGTTTTATTTTATTTTAATTTCTGTTAAACTTCTGAGATGTAACATTCTCCCTCCCTTAAAAGGATTTCATCCCCATAATCTTAAAGGATGGAAAAATGTAACTCATACACAACAACCAATAGCTACAATCATCAACTCATCCATCATCCATGAGCAATCATTATCCTTAGAAATTCCTAATGCATCGTATACATATATGTGCAACGTAAAATGCATGTGAACAAATATTAATTCAAAAGTAGGCTATCTACTAATTCAGTTGACCTCTTATTATACAATTGCTCATGCCATGCATTCAAATGTGTGCAACATCATAAGTAAATATTTACTTGCAATCCTATATGCGTACGCGATCATAAAACTCATATGCAACAACCATATGCATAACATCCACTATCATAACAATAATCAAGAAATAACATGCAACTATATATAAGTGTGTGTGTGTACCTAGATGATATAATGTCCTAACCTGTAAAAGAGTACAATGCAAACAATACATCCATTAGCATCAGTCATCCATAATACGCCCTATCGACATGTTTACAACCATTCCTACCATCCAATGGTCACTACCTAAAGGGCATACCACCTAAGTTCTACACAAAGGTGACCTTTACTTATAAGAACTTCCAACTTAAGACGTACTAGACAAGAGTTGTGGTGGGTAGCTTGGATCTTCTCCTCGGGTTTCCATGTATTATTCGGTGGATCGTCTTCCTATTGGACTATAAAGAGTCTGATTTCTTTGTTACGGAGTCGCTTTGTACCGTGCTCTAGAATACTAGTGGGTGCAAGGAAAACAAGTGATTCTTGCTCTACCTCAACTTCGTCTAACTGACTCGTCACGACCAAGGTAGCTATATCATGTAAGCACTTCCACAATGTGACACATGAAAAACATCATGTACCCATGCTAATTTATATTGAAGCTCTACCTTATATGCCAACTTTCCTACTCTAGCAACTGTCGCGAAAGGTCATATAAATCACGATGCTAGCTTCCCTAAATTGCCAAATCTCATCACATGCCTAAGGGGTGAAATCTTCACAAACACCATGTCATCCACTGTGAACTCTATCTCTACATGTCTCCCATTAGCATAAGATTTTCATCTATCCTGAGCGGTCTTCATTCTGCTTTAGATCAAGTCCACCTTCTCCGATGTCTCCCTCACCATATTCGAACCATGAATAATCCTTTCCTTCGTATCTCACCAACACGACGGCGATCTATAGGGTCTACCAAACAATGCCTCGAAAGATGCCATCTAATGCTAGCCTGATAATTATTATTATAGGTAAACTGTACTAATGAAAAATGATCCGCCCGATAACCTCCAAACTATATAATGCACATCTATAGAAACTCCTCCAGAACCTGATTCACTCTCTTTGTCTGTTCGTTCATCTACGGATGATATGAAGTACTCCAGCTCAACTCCGTTCCCAAAGCCTCCTGTAGACTCCTCCAGAACTCATTAGTGAAAAGTGGACCTCAATCGCTAACTATGCTAATAGAAACTCCATGTAACATAATGATCTCTCTCACGTATAAAGCCTTCAACGACGCTGCTATCGTCGTACTTCTCACTGATATGAAATGATTACACTTGGTTAACTGATCAACTATAATCTAAATGCTCTCATTTCCTCTCCTACTCCTAGGTAGACCATCTGCAACGTTCATGGAAATACTCTCCTACTTCCACTGAAGAATATCCAATGGTTGACACAATCCTCCCGACTTCTTCTACTCTTCCTTTACCCTATGGCAAGTTATACATCTAGCTATATACTCTGCTATTTGCTTCTTTATACTGGGCCAATAGAAGATGCTTCATGTCACGATACATCTTATCAACATCGAGATGATTGGTCATCCTAGGACGGTGAGACTCATCTAACACCGCGTCTATCAAATCCATACTGTGAGGAACACAAGCCTATCATCCATCTGTAACCATCCTCTTGAGTCAATGACATAACACCTCAAATTACTCAATGATTATCGTCTACTAATCTTCTCAATAATATGTACTAGTTCCTTATCCTCCTTCTGCCTATATCCAATACGCTCCATCAATGTACACTAAACGTCTAAAATAACTAGTAATCCTAGAGTAATATCCGATGTTGGTCGGAAATCAAAGGTAGAAATATACTCCAAATGTCTCCACTCCAAAAACAAAGGACTTAACACTGCACTCTGTCTACTCAAAACGTATGCCACTACATTACCCTTAACTAGGGTATAAGAGATATCAAAGTTATATGAAGCCAAAATATCCATCCACCTCTGCTGCTTTAAATTCAAATCCTTTTGGAAGAACGAGTACTTCAAGGACTTATGATCCGTAAATGTTCAAACTACTCCCTTAAAGATAATGCCTCGATGATTTGAGTGTAGAGACAATGGTTACCAACTCAAGATCATATGTAGGGTAGTTCCTCTCCTAGGTTTTCAAATTTCTACTCACATAACTCACCACCCTACCTTCTTGCATTAATACCGCGCCTAACCCCATACAACAAGCGTCGGTATAAACTATAAATGTCTTTGTCCCATCTGGTAACAATAAACCGGTGCCTTAGTCAGTGCCTTATTCTACTTGATAAAATCACCTTCGCACTTTTCTTTCCATGAGAAAAGTAGATTCTTCTTTGTACGACGGGTCAATGGAGCATGGATCTTTACGTAGTCCTTAATGAACTTGCATAGCTGCCCACCAAACCAAGGAAACTTTTTACCTCCGTGGCATTCTTCGGAGCATGCCAATCATGAACCGTTGCCACCTTACTGGGATCGACTGCTAAACCACTTTCTGGGATGATGTGTCCCAAAAAGCATACCTCCTCTCTCCAAAAGCGGAACTTCGAAAACTTTACCTTAAGCTTATGTGCACTGAGTGTACTGAGCACTTCTCCTAAATGCAATGCATGCTCCTTCTTACTCCTCAACTATACAAGAATACCATCCACAAATGCCATAATGAATTTGTCAAGCAACCGCTTAAATACTTGGCTCATAAGATAAAAAAAATAGGCGGGTGAATTGGTCGATCTCAAAGGCATGACTAATCACTCATAAAGTCCATTGGGTGTATGAAATGCTGTCTTCTGGATAATGTCCTCGACTACACGCAACTGATGGAATCAGGTAACCAAGTCAAGCTGTGAAAATACTCTAGCGACAACCAACCAATCAAAGAGATTGTCTATATGGGGTAGTGGATAATGATTCTTCTTTATCGATGTATTTAATTCCCTATAATCGATGCGGAGTCTCTGAGAGCCACCCTCCTTGGTGGAAAAGATGATTGGTGCTCTCTACTCAGAAATTCTCCATCTAATAAAATATTCTCTAATAACTCATTAGCTTGCTTGCTCAACTCGCATAATTCCTCTAACATCCCTAATTTTTGGTAACATTATTTAAGAGGTTTAATTAGATAAATTAAATAGAATAATGATGATAAGGGGATTGAGATTCGAATAAAACTATAAGAAGACCATGCTTAAGTAATTAATTAAATGGGCTTAAATTGGCTTTTATGTATTTAATTAAACATGGGCATATTAGCTGCACTATTATTACTTATGGCTATACATTTCACGTTCTTGCCCATTCACGTACACTTTTCATTTTCACAAACGCAAATCAAAAACCTAAAATAGAGCCAGCTATTAACAAGGGAAAGAGGAAGAAATATTAAATCAAAGCTAAGGATCAAAGCTAGAGTAATCAATTTTCCATAAATCTCAAATTCCTTATCATATCTAAGGTGAATAATAATTCATTCCATCTCTATTTTGTTTTTAATAATCATATGTTTTCGGATTTACGGTTAAATTCGTTTTTGTGATGTTTTGGATGATGATATGCTTGAATTATTATGTGTTTGATTTAAATCTGTTTTACATAAGAAACTACACGGTTTTAGGGAAAAACCGATTGTTATTGATTTTAGAATACCATGGAAAAAATTTATTATATGTTAGGTAAAACATGATTTTAGAGATGGGTTTCAATTTTCATAATTTTCCAAGTTGTGGAAAATTCAATATAAATTTCTAAAGGAAAATGTGATATTTTGGGTTTAAAATTTATTTCGATGATTTCAGAAATAAATTGGGTCTGAAATTTTAATACATTTGATAACATGATGAACGGGAATTTTTATGATTTTTGGTGATTTTTCCTAATTGATTTGCCATGGAAAATAAATTATTTTAAAAGAAGGCTTTATTTTCAATATTGTTTTGCTTAGTGGAAGGGCTTAAACATTACTTTTCCCCTTGATTTAGATATGATAAATGCGGCAGTTATTTTGAAAAGTATCTGAAAAGTTTTAAGGCAACCAATTAAAGGATTACAAATAGGCAGGTAGTTATAAAGCAATTACTAAAAGTAGAATAATTTCAGCCTTTATTCAGAAAAGTTGGTTCCGCCTCCTATAGTAGTGCCTTTCGACTTCAATGCTTCTGCTCCAACTCAGTCGAAACCAACCCAGTCGAAACCAATACACAAGATATCACTTAGATGACACATAACGGATTGAAGGAAAGGCAGAAGCCATGATGTCGAAAGCAATGCTTCCGATGTGGTCGAAACCTTAGTTTTCTTTGCAAATGTTAAGTGCTAGTTTGTTTTACTTAAAGCTTTCGACGTAGTCGAAGCATATGTTTTTGAAAGGGTTTTTTTCGAAAGAGCTTTCAAAGGAGGTCACTATTTGATGATTTAAAGGTATAGGCTTTCAAAGGGGTTACTTTATTTATAAAAGAATGCTTTCGAAAGTAATGGTTCCGACCTAGTCGAAACCAACCGCTTTTCTTTTACCTTTCAAGTATATTGAAGTCATCAATAATTTCGAAGGGTGCTTTTTTTAATCTTATATTAAGCCACCTCCTAAATGCTTTCGAAAGGGATCTTGGGTTTCGAACACAATGGTGTCGAAAGGGGGTTTTGACGCTATCCTTCTAAGTTTTAATCAATGGTTTTGAGCTTTTAAAATAGATGGTTCCGACACCATCAAACTTTCCATAAAATAATTTTATTAAAGGTTTCGAAAGAGATACTTTTGTGTGTAACAACTTGACCCAAAAGATGTTTTTCTAAGAGTAAAACCCAATGCTTTCGAAAGGGGTACTTTCACTGGTTTTGAAGCAATGTTTCTAAAGATTATTAAGCAATGTTTTAACACATTAGAAAGGTATGATTTGGTTTTGGAAGGATTGATTTATAGAGGTTCGAAAGGTATATACTTAAAAATTTTAAAAGAGGTTTTCTATGCTTTCGATGGAGGTCATCCAGTGGTTTCCAAAGTAATGTTTTAAGGTTTCAAAACAAATAACTCATTCTCATTTTAAAAGAAAAACCATGGTATAAATAAAGATTTTTGAAATGAAATTTTTGAAGAAGTTTTCTTTGAATAACAGGTTAAAGGGATTAACCAAGTTTTATACAAAATGATTTCAAGGATATTAAACCATAGGTGTTGGTATTATTTTGTTGATGCTATGATTGCCTCTTCATATTTTTATTCATATTGTAATTAACCCATAATAGTAGTTTCGGAAAGGGCAGAATAACCAGCTGGGTTGACCCGGTAGTGAATATAGCATAAGAAATATTAAATCTTAATCGAAGATATTGGAAGGGGCCAATAGGTTCATAGTAAGCCTATGAAAACTGTGTAAAGGAAAAGATGTTGGCAGATGCCAATATGTTCATAATCAGCCCATGAAAACTATGATTTGATATTGGTAGAGGCCAATAGGTTTATGGTTAGCCTATGAAAACTACATCTGGGTTAAGATATTGATAGTTAGTCAATAGATTCCTAGTCAGCCCATGAAAACTAGGATGAGGGAAAAGATATTGGAGTTACCAATAGGTTCTTGTGATCCCATGAAAAGGTATGAAATCAGTTAGGTAGTCCATAAACATTTAACTGGTTATTAGTGAGCCCATAATAACTAATAGGTTAATAGTAACTCTAGAAACTATAATTTAGACAGATAGTAAGAATGAATGGGGATGGGTAATTCAAAATTAACTTACTTGTTTGAATATCATCATATTATTTTGAATTGTTTTAACCATTGTGGATGCAAGAGCATAGTATATGATTTTATAAAAAATTAAGATACTAGTGAGGGAAAAACCCATTCCGCTAAGTGGCGTGGTCTCATTAGATATCTAAATGGTTTGAGATGGTAGAGTATTATTCATACCGAGCTTTATGTCTTGTTTTCTCCTTAAACTCTCGGGTATTCAATTTATTTTGAGTAGTTTGAGGTTTAGAGTTTTCAGGCGTTCTTTTAGAAGAATAAAGCTTCCGATGACGTGCAGGAGGCATGCTAGCTACTTAGAGTTATTTTATTTTCACCGTGTTTGGTTGTAATGACAAACTGGTTTTATTGCCTTATTATATACTCTGATCATCCAAGGGGGCATCTTCATTGTCACTCTTGGCGTATTTTGTAATAAATATATTTTTCTGAACGTGATCTGTGCACTGGGATTATGTAATGAATTTTGAAATATTTTGAAATAGAATGTGGACTTTGTTTGTTGCTTTAAACTTTTTCCATATTCTTGTGTTTTTGTGTATCAATGTATCTAAATATTTCCACATTTGGTCGCCGTGGATTAATAACTTTGGATGACTACAGCATCCATAGCCATTTGTTTTGGGCCTCCAAGAAAGGGGATGTTATAAGTTAGTATCGGAGCATTGGTTTATGAAGCTTTAATAGAAGCTTAAACCTAAAATATTTTTCAAACATAATCCAATTAATCAGATAACAAGATTGGGGTTTGGGTTAACATTATAGTAACGTACTTGTATTTGATATATAGTTATAAGTACGTATTCCTTGCTCTCCTAGACCGTTCTTCTGTATGTTACTAAGGATCATACGCAGATTTACGAGAAAGGAGATATTGAAGTAGGAAACGGAAGAGGAAACCTCGGTGGAGGAAGCACCACAACCAATGGAAATGCTCGACCCACCACCAGGAGGAACTCGAGTTAACCGGCTAATGCTAATAACCAAAATGCTGATGCCAATGTAGTTGTTGAAAATCCACCAGTAGACATAGAGGCGATGTATCAGTTCTTCGTCAATATGATGCAAACATGAGCTACTGCTGCTATAATAACCGAAACATTTAACCCGTGATAACTAATTCGTTAGTTAATTAGATAATAAAATAACTTTGTGAAATTATCATAATTGAGCCATGGGAGTTGCACCATTTTTCCATGGTAATTTTCTTATTAATTTCGATATATAGAATGTCAGAATCTAAGATAAAATGAACAAGATATGAATTAAACAAAATAAGCACAAAAAAGAGAAAAAAAATATATGCTAGGTCGACCGGCCGGTCGACCTGGTCAACCGGGCGGTCGACCGCCCGGTTGACCTGCATGTGTTCAGAAAAAGGAAAAAATTTCTTCGTTCCAGAGGCTTCCTGTGACGTGTTTTGCATTCTTTATTTCAATCCGTTTCTTCTATTCTTGCATCCGATGGCTCCTATTCAACCTATTACGTTATTGCATCCTACTCAATCCCCAAATCCAACGGTCAAAGATCCACTTTTACCCTTATAAATAGAACCCTAGGTCTAACACTTTTTCTCATTCTAAGATTTTCTAAAATTGGGTTCACCTATTCTGGAAGGACTCTAATCGGAATAATTTACAAGAAGGAAATCGTTTAAAATTAAAATATTTAACAACCACAAGTGGATCCATGAAGGCCCAAAGGGAAGAGTTAAGGACCAGAGGTGAGTGATTGTAATTATTTTAAATTTCTTTAAGTAATTTTAAATAGTAGGGTTTTCCATTGTTGTAGGTTTACTACGATTTTTAGAGTAACCCTTTTAGTAATTTATTTACAATTTTTAGAATTATTTTTAGTTAATTTTAGTTTATTTCTACTTTTCCATTTATTTACAGTTTATTTACAATATTTTAGTTTATTTACTGTTATTTATGTGTTATTTACATCTTCTTCTTATACCTTGGATTTCCTTCGATTTTCAGTTTTCTTTTATTCCTCCTTCTTCGTGTATGGATTATAATAGAATTAATGCGAAATTGGATTAAGTTATAAGAAATATGAAATAGTGGAATATAAGATGTAAATTATAAAGACGGTAAAATAAATGGAATTGGACTGAAATTATGCCTAATTATGATATTAATTGGACTGAATTAAAGAGATTAGCCTAGTTTTAACTAAAAAGAAAAGAAGAAGAAGAAAAAGCTTATTTCCACACTTAGACCTTGGGTTAAGTAATAAGCATGATTATAATGTAGGTTATAATAAGAAATAGGACAGAATAAGGCTTATTTTAAGGATAAATTAATGAGCATAGACAGTAAGAACAAGAGTAAATGCTTATTTAAATAATTTATCTAAGTTAATAAGCAAAGAATTAATGTAGGACCTGTACCAAATAACATTCCCCTATTATTTTCTATGGGTACGGTGTTTCACATAAACCTGAGGTGAGATAAGGGGCATGCTTATGCTAAAGTTGGTAATAATTGGTTAATATAGAGATGTTCAAAGCATGGGGTATATGGACAAGGGCACTATTAGATATTGTTTGGATGACGGGCCAGTACCGGCACCCCTATATTTTCCATGGACACGGTGTTTGACATAATCCTGAAATGAGATGAGGGGCATGCTTATGCCGAGTCGAGGTAATAATACAACCCAACAGGCGGAGCAAAAGGTAGCATGAGCATGGTGGCAGTTACGCGTGCGACTTCCATTTCGGTGCTCAGTAATCGCTATGAGTTCCAAGTGCTTAGTATGTGTGTCTTTCGTAAACACCATTGCCTTCTGTGTAGGGAGCTATGTATCGTCTATTCCATAGTGGGTGCTTTGTGTATCTTTCGTAGTTACTATTGGCTGTTGTGTAGGGAGTAATATAGCGTCTAGTTCACAGTAAGATCTACAGAGTAGCAGGCCGATCAAAGGGTAGAATTAGGATTTCAGCCTAACTATAGGATTAGAAATTCAGCTTAATCAAGCAGCTATCAAAGACAAGTGCAAACAATCAAAGTTGATCTATCTTATCAATTGTAATAGTTTAATTGTATTTTCCAGTTTACCTTTAGGCAGTTGCATGGGTCAACGCTTTAATGGTGGAACAGTGTTACTGCCGGAGTTCCGTAGTAGCGGTTGAATTGGACAGATTTTAGAAGGAGATTTGAGTAGAAGTTTGTGTCTGAGTTTGCTAAGTTAGAGCTGATAAGGAAGTTTACATATTTGGAGCAGGGAGAGATGTTGGTTGTCGAGTATGCCACTAAGTTCGAGGAGTTGTCCCATTATGGAAATAATAATATAGACACCGTCATCAGAAGGAACGAGAAGTTCATTAGGGGACTGAGGCTCGTGATTGCTACGGCAACCCTGCCACATCTTCATGATCCTAGTAATTTGGTTGTGGAGATGGCCATTCTCTATGAGAAGATGCTTGCTAGTTGTGCTAGAGAGAGGATGGTGTAAATTCAGGGTTCTCGATGGAAGAAGAGAAAGTCCTTTAAGAAGAAGGATCCCAAAAGGGAGATACTACCAAGAAGGCAAAGGTAGAGTTAGTTTTCTATAAGTGTGAAAAGAAGAGTCATTATGCGAATGAGTGTTAGTCAGGTAATGGGAAGAAGGCTGCAAATAGTATTTAGTCCTTACTAAATTTTGAGGACGAAATTCTTTAGGGGGGAGCCTTTAACATTCCTAATTTTTGATAACATTATTCAAGAGATTTAATTAGATAAATTAAATAGAATAATGATGATAATGGGATTGAGATTTGAATAAAACTATAAGAAGGTCGTGCTTAAGTAATTAACTAAATGGGCTTAAATTGGCTTTTATGTATTTAATTAAGCACGAGCATATTAGTAAATAGACGCACTATTATTACTCACAGCTTTACATTTCACATTCTTGCCCATTCACGTACACTTTTCATTTTCACAAATGCAAATCAAAATCCTAAACTAAACCCGACCATTAACAAGGGAAAAGAGGTAGAAAAATTAAATCAAAGCCAAGGTCAAAGCTAGCGGAATCAATCTTATACAAATCTCAAATTCCCTGTCATATATAAGTGAATAATAATTCATTCCATCTCTATTTTGTTTTTATAATCATATGTTTTCAGATTGAGGGTTAATTTTTTTTATATGATGTTTTGGATGATGATATGCTTGAATTATTATGTGTTTTATTTAAATCAATTTGTTTACATAAGAATCTACATGGTTTTAGGGCAAAATCAATTGTTACTGATTTTAGAATGAGATGGGAAAAAATTATTATATGTTAGGTAAAACATGATTGAAGAGGTGGGTTTCAATTATCATAATTTTCCAAGCTTTGGAAAATTTATTATGAATTTCTAAAGGAAAATGTGCTATATTTGAGTTTAAAATTTATTCCAATTATTTTAGGAAGAAATTGGATCTAAAATTTTAATATGTTTGATAACATGATGAAAATGAATTTCTGCGATTTTGGGGAATTTTTCCTAATTGATTTGCTATGGAAAATAAATTATTTTAAATGGACTTATTTGCTATATTGGTTTTGCTTAATGGAAGGGCTTAAATGTTACTTTTTCCCTTAATTTAGATATGATAAATGCGGTAGTTATTTTGTAAAGTATTTGGAAAGTTTTAAGGCAACCAATCAAAGGATTACAAATAGGCAGTTAGTTATAAAGCAATTACTAAAGTAGCATAATTTCATCCTTTATTTACAAAAGTGAGTTCCGCCTCTTATAGTAGCGCCTTTCGACTCCAATGCTTCCGCTCCAATTTAGTCGAAATTAACCCAGCCGAAACCCATCTAGTCGAAACCAATACACAATGTATCACTTAGATGGTACGTAGTGGATTGAAGGAAAGGTGGAAGCCATGATGTCGAAAGCAATGCTTCTGATGGGGTCGAAACCTTAGTTTTGTTTTCAAATGTTAAGTGTCTGCTTAGTTTTAATTAAAGCTTTCGACGTGGTCGAAGTATATGTTTTCAAAAGGGGGTTTTCTAAATAGCTTTCAAAGAAGGTTGCCATTTTATGTTTTAAAGGTACAAGCTTTCGAAGGTTACTTTATTTATAAAAGAATGCTTTTGAAAGTAGTGGTTCAGACCTAGTCAAAACCCAACCGCTTTTCTTTTACCTTTCGAATATATTAAAGTCGTTAATACTTTCTAGGGTTCTTTTGTTTTAAACTTATGTTAAGCCACTTCGTATATGCTTTCAAAAGGGGTCTTGAGTTTTGAAGGCAATGTTGTCGAAAAGGGGGTTTCGGCGCTATCCTTCTAAGTTTTACACAATAGTCATGAGCTTTCGAATAGATGGTTCCGATACAATCAAACTTTCCCCAAAACAATTTTATTAAAGGTTTCAAAAGTGATACTTTCGTGTGTAACCACTTTGACCCAAAAGATGTTTTTTAAGAGTAAAACCTAATGCTTTCGAAAGGGGTACTTTCATTGGTTTCAAAGCTACGTTTCTAAAGATTGTTAAGCATTGTTTTGACACACTAGAAAGGTATGATTTGGTTTCGAAAGGATTGATTTACAGAGCATCGAAAGTTAAATACTTAGAGTTTTGAAAAGAGGTTTTCTATTCTTTCGATGGAGGTCATCCAGTGGTTTCGAAAGTGATGTTTTGAGGTTTCAAAACAAATAACCTATTCTCATTTTAAAGGAAAAACCATAGCATAAATAAAGATTTTTGAATTGAAGTTTTTGAAGAAGTTTTCCTTGAATAAAAGGTTGAAGGGACTAACCAAATTTGTACGGAATGATTTCATGGATATTAAACCGTAGGTGTTGGTATTATTTTGTTGATGTTATGATTGCTTCTTCATATATTTATTCACATTGTAATTAACCCATAATGGTACTTTGGAAAAGGAAGAATAACCAGCTAAGTTGATGAAGTGGTGAATATAACATAAGAAATGTTAAAATCTTAATTGAAGATATTGGCAGGGGCAATAGGTTCACAGTAAGCCCATGAAAACTGTGTAAAGAAAAAGATATTGGCAAGGGCCAGTAGGTTCATAACCAGCCTATGAAAACTATGATTTGATATTGGCAGGGGCCAATAGGTTTACAGTTAGGTCATGAAAACTATATCTGGATTAAGATATTGGCAGTTAGTCAATAGGTTCCTAGTCAGCCCATGAAAACTAGGATGAGGGAAAAGATATTAGAGTCAATAATAGATTCTTAGTAATCCCATGAAAACTATGAATTGGGCAGGTAGTCCATAAACATTTAATCGACTATTAGTAAGCCCATGAAAGATAATAGGTTAATAGTAACCCTAGAAACTATAATTGAGAAAGATACTAAGAATGAATTGGGATGGGTAATCCAGAATTAACTTACTTGTTTGCATATCATTGTATTATTTTGAATTATTTTCACCATTGTGGATGCAACAGCACATTGTATTGTTTTATGAAGTTTTTAAAATACCAGTGAGGAGAAAACTCATTCCTCTATGTGGTGTGGTTTCATTAGATATTTAAATGGATTGAGATGGTAGATTATTATTCATACCATGCTTTATGTCTGACTCGAAGTTTTTGTTTTCCCTTTAAGCTCTTGGGTACTCAATTGATTTTGTTTTCCACCTCCACCCTTATGCTGGTCCTGCTGTGCTTTCCCTCTAACCTTCTTAGGTTCCTCTCCATTGGTTTCGCCCTTGGAGATGGTATTTAGCAAAGCCATTTCAACTAGACCCTTATGCGTAGCACCTATAGGAATATAACTCAGAGTTAAGTCCTAAAGAGGTTGACTCAGGCCTTAAGAAAATTTGAGAGCCTTCTTATGTGATATGTCAAACATTCTTATACCGAATCTAGGTAGCTCATTAAACTAGTTGACAAACTCCTTAACAGTAGATTTCCTTGCTTCAAGTGAATGAACTTCTCTAACTGCACACCTTTTTCTACCCTAGAAAGAAACTTCACCTCAAATCGCCTATATAATTCATCCCAAGTGATCTCCTCTTTATCAATATCTGCCTCAAGTATGTCCCACCAGCTTAGTGGCTTACCCTATAACATCCAAGTTGCCAACTGCATCCTCACCTCGTCAGTCAATCCTACTAAACCGAAGATCCTCTCACAAATGTAGATTCATTACCTCGGATCCAAATAAGACTCTATCCTTGTGCATTGCTGTGACGACCCGCAAATCCATACCCCTTGAGTCAACACTATTCTACCTAAATCAACTCAAGTTGTACAGAAATACGAACCATTTGGGTTTAAGAAGAAGAGGTAGAAGAAGAGAAAACAAAATCAACATCAGAATCTAACCATCGCAGCGGAATAAAATATAATAGATAATAAATAATCTTTACTCAAAATCAAATATATCTGTTTACATACATTTCATCATCAGAGTACATCAGTCACAGCTCACATCAATAACATACAATGAGTACACAATAACTCAACAGCAGAAATATATGTATATACAAGTACAAGAATACGTATCGTCATCCAGCTCGTCTCCTGAGCTCCACAGCATCATATCCTGTATCCTATAATACTCGGTCTGACCCGAGCATTACAGTTAAATAACACCCGAGTCAGTCTGGATTACCAGCGTGAGAAAATCACACCCAATTGATTATTAAAGTTTCAAAAATCCTTTGAAAACAAAAGCATCTCGTAAGACCACGCCACAAATAAACATGTCGGGTTTTTACCTTACGATAGCTAAAACAACTTTTATAGAAATCCTCTGATATTATACTAGGGTCTATATACAAATACTTATAAAATAGCCGAAATTGTTACATCTATTAAATTCCAGCTACTAGCCACAAAAGTGGGTAATACAAACAAAACTCGTACAAGGCTCGTAGGGAGAATGGATTTCCAACAATGACTAGGCACTGGGGTACCACCTGTCACAGTACGGGGCCTAGATCACCGTACCGAGGACTACTCCCTTCATCCCCTGCAACACAAGGCCGGAACCATTCCTTACTGAACAGTCCCGAACAAGATAAACCCCGTGGTTGGCGCGACCAACCACCCACTAAGCCGAAATATATATAAGGGACATCTAGACAGGGGAATTATCTTGTCCTGCTTGGGCATGACCCACCTAACCTTGCTGCATATCCCCTGATTTTCAGTCATTCCCATTTGATGAGGCTTGAGGCTAAGCGTTACCTTTTTAGAACGTTTTCACTTAGAATGCCCATCGTCCACCTGACGATGTTTCGCAAGCATTCATCCATACAAGTCCGTCCCGGGTTCGAACGGAACCGAAGGCACTATTCCTACTACATCCATTTTGGAAATATCCTCAGGATTAGTAGCGACTAGCCCTTGCACTTTACTGCTCCATCTCCGACTTCGAAATCGTTTACACGAATCGTACAAACCGGATCGAAGTGGTTTTCGAGAAATTAATCTCGATCCCGGTCTCTTCGAAACGATCAACGCAGTTGGCCAATATTGATAGTCGGTTATTTAACTATCAATTTATATTCACAAACATCCATCAAACAATAAATAATTTCCCAAATTATTTATTTATCTCAAAATATCTTCACAAGATATATTTCTATTTCCAATCCTTTGAAAATAGTTTCAAAGCCATCTTTCTTTTCAGAATAAACTTTCCCAAATATTTTCTATCTCCACTGAAATCACCAAGCACAAAAAAAATAGATTTTTAAAATAATTTTAAGACACTTTACTCTAAAAGATACTTTAAAACATTTATTTTAAAACTGCTTCAATAATTTATTAAAAATACATACTATATGAATATTTTTTTTTTAAAAAAATAAATATAAAGTTACTTAATAAAATATAAGACTAGAATTATACTTTTAAAAACATAATATTAAGTTATTCTTTAAATAATTACTACTATAATAGATTAAAGAAAATACTTACTTTAGAATTTAAATATTAGAAATAAGAAATTTTCCAAAACTTGCGTTTTAAAACAACTTCTAACCTTTTAACTTATATTTAAAAATTTACTTTGGAAACGTACTTGGTTATCCCAGGGAGAATTCCAACTTCAATCACTTAAATCAATTTTCCAAATTGATTCCCAATTTACTTTCTTTTTAATTCCAAGATCCATTAATTTCAGATTTATTTCCTTAATTATGATTTAAAATATTTTTATCTGAAGTACCCATTTAGATTCCTCAAATTACTTCTTTATTCCTTTGAATAAATTTGAACTTTAGATTTTTAAATAATTTTTAATTTTTTTTTTAAAACAAATTTAAACTTTGAATTTTGAAATAATTCTTTTTTCTTTACTTGATATAACTTAAGCTTACAATACATTAAATCTGGTTATTCAAAATTCCTTTCATACTCGAAGTTTATTTTTATTATTTTCATATTACTTCTATTCCTTTCCAACTCATTCTTAATTTTTTTCAAATTTCTATAATTATTTTACTTACAAATTTACTTCCTTTTAATTTCTTTTCACCAATCCAATTCATATAATTTGGTAGTTCATTATACTCAAATATCCAATCGAACCATAACATTCAATATCCCAATTATAACTCATCATAAGATATCAAATAATCACAACAGAGAATATTGAATGATTTAAATAAATGTGAGGGGTCCAGTTGGATCCCTCCAACCTGTTTTCCCTGCATCCACAAATGTTAGCACCATATAATATGCCAATTTCAAAATATCATACTATACCACATCAATCAATTCAGCCATTCAAACAATTATTTAAATTTAATCATTTAAATTTAAATCTAAACTGAGTGAGATTAACTCACCTTTGCCCTTTAATTTGTCATCCTATCCATCTCGACTTGTTTTCATGACCTTGAGCAAACTCAAATTATTTTATTAATATTCGAACTAATCGAACAATTATTTACCATTTTAAATAAATTTTAATTAACCGATAATTAAATTAAACTAATTTAAAATTTTCTTTTTTTTTCATTTTGCGACCACCTATATATTTTATAAAAACAAAATTATAGATTTTCAAAGATCTAGCTTTTACATAAATCCCCTTTTATTTTTTTTATTTATTTTATTTTATTTTGAAAACTCTATATCTAAACCTTGTATATATACTATTTTCCCTGCACAACATGTGTAAGATTAGATTTAAGTATTTTTTTTTTTGAAAATAATTTGTTAATATATATTCACCTTACTGCATTATATTTTTTTTTTCTTTTTCAATCAATAAACATACTGAATTGGATTAAAGATAAAATTCATATACCTTACAACCGAAACCTCCTCAACTTCGAAACCCCTCCCTCTGCTCCACGCGACAAAGCACTGCTTGAACCTTCGAGCGCCATCGAACGCGAACCTCCATCGACTTCCCAAGACTCGAGACTGTCACGATTTCATGACTGAACGAGACGAGCGACTCGCCCCCTTTCGAGATTTGATTCGATTCCACTCGGATCTCTTGCTTGAATCTATTCGAGAATGGGTGAAAGGGAAAAACGATTGATTCCCTCTGTTTGTTCGCCATTTTTTTTTTCGAACGATTATCGATTTTGTACAGGAAATAAGAAAAAGAGGAACCGGCGAACGAGTTAAAGAGGATGAAGCGTGTGATTTCGTTTACCATTAGTTCGGCATTATATTTGTTTCCTTTACGATTTTAATTGAAGAAAGAGGGGATTGGTAAGTGAAATTTTAAAGAGAAAGTGGGGAAGAAGATGGCTTCTGTAGGAAGACAATTTGGATTTGATTTTAAGCTAAGGAAGTAGGCCTATACAAGAAGCTCAACTATTTAAACTAAATTTCATCAGATTAATATCAATTAAATTTCAGCGCTTTTATATTTCGTACACTCACACACTAACTCCAATCAATACGAAATTTGAACTCCGATAATAATTCAATATTACGGACCTAATGGAACTGGTTTCGTCTAAATCCGAGACTGTGCCTCGGAAGGCTATTTTTAAATTCAATTTAAACGATATAAAATTTAAAACTGAACAAACCACTGTAAATTTCAATTTTACAACTCCTATTATCTTCAGTATTATATTCAATGTTGCCAATATAAATTTTATAAGCCTTCAGATTATATTCAACGGGCTTAAAATTCCAGATCCAACAATTCATCCAACTCTACTTATTCAAATTAATAATTCAATTATCAAATAAATTGTAATATTCGTAACTCAAGTTAAAGTTATTAGTTAAGATCCATTAAATATCCCGATTTTTAAATGCTCGAAAATTCCGGGTCGTCACATTCCTCCCCCCTTAAAAAAATTTCGTCCCCGAAATTACAAGTTAGGAAGAGTGATCCAATACCCGTTTATTGTTTTCTCAAAACCAACCAATCCAACATCTAACCAAGTATCTTTTTATAAAAGACCCATTATCATTCTTATTAACTTCCCAAACCTTTCCCTAGTTTGCAACAATCTATTTGCTCACCCTTCCAGTTTTAATCTTAAAACCAATTTTAAATTATCAAAATTTCTTCAAAATTTTTCTAACTCCCTAAATTCCCGAAAAATTTCGCCAGCGTCTCCTTTGCGCGGCTAGCTCGGTACAACTACAAAAGGGCTCTACGGCCTCCCAAATCCAAAAAGAAAACAAAAAGGCCAAGTGGCTCAATCCAAATCCAAATCCCAATCAAATTCCATACCAAATTTAAATACATACCTTTTGTCGGGCAATTCAAATTTATCTCTTGAAATCAAATCCAATTTCCTTTCCCCTTTTATAATACCTGCATATCCTGCTTAGTACTAATATCCAATCACAATATTCCCAAACATTTTATCGACTTCCTCACAAAATGCCAATATCTATTCATTTCAATATTATCTTAGAATACATTTGTAGTATCGATTTCCAATAAGAATTCACCATTCCCTTCTTAAATTAATATAAACATTTTATATGTTTCTTATCTTTATTTCTCTTTACCTCTTTTAGTTTATACTTACTTCTATTCAAATCGATTTCCACATTACATATGTATTCCATTTATTTCAACTTTGAATTTTTAGTTTTTATCCTTCATTTATTCCTAATTTAAGTCATTACTTTAATTAGTTTCATTTACTAATTAGTTTCATTTACTAACTTATTTTAGTTTCTCATTCCAAATAGTTTTGTCGTTAACAAAATTTTCAAAAAATTTCTAATTCCCAAAATTTCTGAAAATTTTTGGCAGAGTCCCCTTTGTACGGAGGAGCTTTTGCAATTTGACAAAAGAGATAAATATATATACATCGACCCACACGGTCGGAAAAACCAAAAACAGTTCATATTTCCTATTTTAATTGCGTAGGCGTACCTTATTTAGCATTTTAAGCAAGCAGCTTATTTATTTTAGCAAATAGCACTACCAAATCCAGCCATACGGCTTCCAGGTACCTGTACTTACTCAATTTAAGCATGTTAGTGCCAAATATATGAAGTTTAACAACATATCACTTATTTGTAATAGTTAAAACATATGAATTCTAAAAGAAACTCATACCAAACATTTTTCTGTAAGCAATTTATATAGTTTCCATGCTAATTCAACTGTTCCAATTTATTTATAACCATTTTCACTCAATTCGGATGGTTTTCGATTCATTCGTATACAATTCCATCAATTTGAATGGTTTAGAATTCAATTGCTTACTTTTAATTTATTCTTAAGCAAGTTGAACTCATATTTAATTTAATTGCTTTCAAAATCAATTTATTTTACTTCCACCAACTCATAGAATTTTAATTACTTCCATTTACATCCAATGACAATTTATTCTATGCAATTTGACAAGATTTATGTGAATAAATAAGTATTTATGTTTATCATCAATTTAGATGGATTTTAACTCAATTTATTCGTAATTCTATTCCATTAGAAAATTTATTCACAATCCATATATTCTCAGTTCCATTGCATTTAAATTTTATTAACCAAAATTAGTTCATTCAAAACCCTTAATAATTTAGGTACATCTCCATTACCAATTAAATTTTCCTTCTTATTTTAATTCATTCACATCCATTCATTTATATTTAAAACCATTCCGTAATTGTTTATTCCAAACTATTTTATTTAGCTCGAAAACAATCCAGGTTATTTCATTCAATAACCATTTCAATTATATTCATGATCTATTCATTTGCATTTCATTTAAAACCATTCTATTTTTCTCATTGACTCCAAGTTAAACGGTTTACAAATTCTTATTTAAGAATTTCAATCCTTTGAAAATTATCGGCAACTCACCGAATTTTATTACAATTAAAACTTATTTTTTTACTTGATTTAAAACCAATTCAATATCATTAAACTTGGTTCAAGTTGAATTCAATTCAACTCTCCTCCATTCATTTAGCTTAAGTCAATTTACTTCAATTTATTCGAATTTTACACTTAAGCTCATTTCCATCTTACAATCAAAGTTCTCTTTTCAATTTAACTTGATTCTATTTCAATCCAATCTCATTATAAATTTGCAATTTCAATTGATTGGTTATTATAGAATTTAACTTCCCAGATTCAACTCATTCAATTTCTCACAAAGCTATTTCCAACTTATTTCCACTGATTTGTATTTTATTTGCAATTCATATCATTGCTATTTTAATCATTTCATCTTTATTCTACACTTTTCAAATTATATTTACTTTATTAACACTTCAAGTCTAATTTTAATTAATAACTCAAGTTCTGATTCTGTTTTTCACTTTTAATTTGCCACCCAATTTATTAACTCACCATTCAGCTTCATTCTCAAATACTTTCACTTCATCAACAATTTGAATCAATTTTAATTTATAACTTGAGTTTATTTCCAAACTTCATCATAAACTTATAATTCAATTACATTAACTAATTTATTATCCAATTAGTTCTCCCATTATTCATAATCCAACACTTGAAATTTTATTCAAAATATCCCTCCATTTAATTTTCTTAAGTTCAATATTTATTTTATACTTCAAGTTTGGATCCTCATTTCATTTTTCAATTTATCAAAATATTGACTTTGGGCATTGTATTCCATTTTCAATTTAATAAGTCACAACTTATTATTTTATACAATTCCATTAATCATAAGCTGGAATATATTCATCTTTTATTTTTAACTCAAGCCTTCTATTTATTTATAGCCCAAGCATATTTTATTTCCATGGATCTTTAATTCTTTTATAAGTTATTCTGGTTTATTTATTTCAATCCAATCCTTATCCAACTTATTTCTCATTTATTCAGGTAAGAATTTAATTTCATTAATTAATTCAATTGAATTCTCATCCCAACTCAATTTTACTTAACTCGGATTTTTATTCCAATTCAATTTTATTTTAAACTCAGATTTATTTAATCTCAATTCGATTTCAACTCAATTCAAATACAACTGGATATTCTTTCAGCTTATGCAATTAATTTCAATCCAGTCAAATTTTTATTTTCAAATCCAAATTAATTTCATTTTCAACTTTTCTCTTTAAATTTTAATTCCAACATTCAAAGCCTATATTTCCTTCCTGATTTAAAACTCAACCCAATTTTTATAAGCTTACAATTTATCTCATCGGGATTTTTAAACTCCCGGCTTTGGCTTCAAATCATTTTGAAATCTCCAAAATCTCAAACCACATTTCTCAAAATTTTTAATCCAATCTTGGATTTTATTTCCAACAAATTTCCTTTGAAATTTTCAAAAACAACCAGCTTTTTTTGAACAAATCAATTTTTTTTTTTGACTGCAATCCGTCACTTAGAAATTCGAAAATGAATACCGATGATGCGGCCGTCATCATCAGAATTATTTTCCAATAATCCAAGTGATTTCAATGCTATTTTACTTCCAAAATCCATTTATAACAATTCCCTTTCAGAAATACCTCCAAAACAATGCTATCATTTATCTTTCAAACACTTCCAAATTTTCGGGATTTAAATTTCCAAATCCTACTTAAATCATTTTTTTTTTTTATAATTCATTTGCATAGCTTATATTCATACAAATTCTCATTTGATTATATTTCAATTCATAAATTACATCTATAATTCATATTTAAAAATTTCATTCTATAATGAATTTATCCCTTAAATATTAGTTATATTTCAATTTCTATTTAAATTTTTACCTAACAATGATAATACTTTAATATTATTATTTCTAACATCCAAGCAACCATATATTAGCTAAGATAGTATACGAAACTTTTATTTATATCAAAATATATTTTGGGTAAAATTATTTCATTCACCCATATTTAAAACAATATCGTGTCGATTGCTCTATTCAAGCGTTTAGAAACCCCTTCGATACAGTTGCGCAGACTGTGTCGACGAAGGTTCATATGCCACTCAATAAATCAATCAACGCGATATTAAAACAATTTATATTCACTAACAAATACGCACTCATATCTATTAATACGCTCAAACTCATTCTAGAGTACTATAGACTCTATTTGAAATGAGTAGTTCCCACCAGAGCCAAGGTTATCTCCAACCTATGCTCTGATACCAACTGTGACGACCCGCAAATCCATACCCCTTGAGTCAACACTATTCTACCTAAATCAACTCAAGTTGTACAGAAATACGAACCATTTGGGTTTAAGAAGAAGAGGTAGAAGAAGAGAAAACAAAATCAACATCAGAATCTAACCATCGCAGCGGAATAAAATATAATAGATAATAAATAATCTTTACTCAAAATCAAATATATCTGTTTACATACATTTCATCATCAGAGTACATCAGTCACAGCTCACATCAATAACATACAATGAGTACACAATAACTCAACAGCAGAAATATATGTATATACAAGTACAAGAATACGTATCGTCATCCAGCTCGTCTCCTGAGCTCCACAGCATCATATCCTGTATCCTATAATACTCGGTCTGACCCGAGCATTACAGTTAAATAACACCCGAGTCAGTCTGGATTACCAGCGTGAGAAAATCACACCCAATTGATTATTAAAGTTTCAAAAATCCTTTGAAAACAAAAGCATCTCGTAAGACCACGCCACAAATAAACATGTCGGGTTTTTACCTTACGATAGCTAAAACAACTTTTATAGAAATCCTCTGATATTATACTAGGGTCTATATACAAATACTTATAAAATAGCCGAAATTGTTACATCTATTAAATTCCAGCTACTAGCCACAAAAGTGGGTAATACAAACAAAACTCGTACAAGGCTCGTAGGGAGAATGGATTTCCAACAATGACTAGGCACTGGGGTACCACCTGTCACAGTACGGGGCCTAGATCACCGTACCGAGGACTACTCCCTTCATCCCCTGCAACACAAGGCCGGAACCATTCCTTACTGAACAGTCCCGAACAAGATAAACCCCGTGGTTGGCGCGACCAACCACCCACTAAGCCGAAATATATATAAGGGACATCTAGACAGGGGAATTATCTTGTCCTGCTTGGGCATGACCCACCTAACCTTGCTGCATATCCCCTGATTTTCAGTCATTCCCATTTGATGAGGCTTGAGGCTAAGCGTTACCTTTTTAGAACGTTTTCACTTAGAATGCCCATCGTCCACCTGACGATGTTTCGCAAGCATTCATCCATACAAGTCCGTCCCGGGTTCGAACGGAACCGAAGGCACTATTCCTACTACATCCATTTTGGAAATATCCTCAGGATTAGTAGCGACTAGCCCTTGCACTTTACTGCTCCATCTCCGACTCCGAAATCGTTTACACGAATCGTACAAACCGGATCGAAGTGGTTTTCGAGAAATTAATCTCGATCCCGGTCTCTTCGAAACGATCAATGCAGTTGGCCAATATTGATAGTCGGTTATTTAACTATCAATTTATATTCACAAACATCCATCAAACAATAAATAATTTCCCAAATTATTTATTTATCTCAAAATATCTTCACAAGATATATTTCTATTTCCAATCCTTTGAAAATAGTTTCAAAGCCATCTTTCTTTTCAGAATAAACTTTCCCAAATATTTTCTATCTCCACTGAAATCACCAAGCACAAAAAAAAATAGATTTTTAAAATAATTTTAAGACACTTTACTCTAAAAGATACTTTAAAACATTTATTTTAAAACTGCTTCAATAATTTATTAAAAATACATACTATATGAATGTTTTTTTAAAAAAAAATAATATAAAGTTACTTAATAAAATATAAGACTAGAATTATACTTTTAAAAACATAATATTAAGTTATTCTTTAAATAATTACTACTATAATAGATTAAAGAAAATACTTACTTTAGAATTTAAATATTAGAAATAAGAAATTTTCCAAAACTTGCGTTTTAAAACAACTTCTAACCTTTTAACTTATATTTAAAAATTTACTTTGGAAACGTACTTGGTTATCCCAGGGAGAATTCCAACTTCAATCACTTAAATCAATTTTCCAAATTGATTCCCAATTTACTTTCTTTTTAATTCCAAGATCCATTAATTTCAGATTTATTTCCTTAATTATGATTTAAAATATTTTTATCTGAAGTACCCATTTAGATTCCTCAAATTACTTCTTTATTCCTTTGAATAAATTTGAACTTTAGATTTTTAAATAATTTTTAATTTTTTTTTTTTAAAACAAATTTAAACTTTGGATTTTGAAATAATTCTTTTTTCTTTACTTGATATAACTTAAGCTTACAATACATTAAATCTGGTTATTCAAAATTCCTTTCATACTCGAAGTTTATTTTTATTATTTTCATATTACTTCTATTCCTTTCCAACTCATTCTTAATTTTTTTCAAATTTCTATAATTATTTTACTTACAAATTTACTTCCTTTTAATTTCTTTTCACCAATCCAATTCATATAATTTGGTAGTTCATTATACTCAAATATCCAGTCGAACCATAACATTCAATATCCCAATTATAACTCATCATAAGATATCAAATAATCACAACAGAGAATATTGAATGATTTAAATAAATGTGAGGGGTCCAGTTGGATCCCTCCAACCTGTTTTCCCTGCATCCACAAATGTTAGCACCATATAATATGCCAATTTCAAAATATCATACTATACCACATCAATCAATTCAGCCATTCAAACAATTATTTAAATTTAATCATTTAAATTTAAATCTAAACTGAGTGAGATTAACTCACCTTTGCCCTTTAATTTGTCATCCTATCCATCTCGACTTGTTTTCATGACCTTGAACAAACATCAAATTATTTTATTAATATTCGAACTAATCGAACAATTATTTACCATTTTAAATAAATTTTAATTAATCGATAATTAAATTAGACTAATTTAAAATTTTCTTTTTTTTTCATTTTGCGACCACCTACATATTTTATAAAAACAAAATTATAGATTTTCAAAGATCTAGCTTTTACATAAATCCCCTTTTATTTTTTTTATTTATTTTATTTTATTTTGAAAACTCTATATCTAAACCTTGTATATATACTATTTTCCCTGCACAACATGTGTAAGATTAGATTTAAGTATTTTTTTTTTTGAAAATAATTTGTTAATATATATTCACCTTACTGCATTATATTTTTTTTTTCTTTTTCAATCAATAAACATACTGAATTGGATTAAAGATAAAATTCATATACCTTACAACCGAAACCTCCTCAACTTCGAAACCCCTCCCTCTGCTCCACGCGACAAAGCACTGCCTGAACCTTCAAGCGCCATCGAACGCGAACCTCCATCGACTTCCCAAGACTCGAGACTGTCACGATTTCATGACTGAACGAGACGAGCGACTCGCCCCCTTTCGAGATTTGATTCGATTCCACTCGGATCTCTTGCTTGAATCTATTCGAGAATGGGTGAAAGGGAAAAACGATTGATTCCCTCTGTTTGTTCGCCATTTTTTTTCTTCGAACGATTATCGATTTTGTACAGGAAATAAGAAAAAGAGGAACCGGCGAACGAGTTAAAGAGGATGAAGCGTGTGATTTCGTTTACCATTAGTTCGGCATTATATTTGTTTCCTTTACGATTTTAATTGAAGAAAGAGGGGATTAGTAAGTGAAATTTTAAAGAGAAAGTGGGGAAGAAGATGGCTTCTGTAGGAAGACAATTTGGATTTGATTTTAAGCCAAGGAAGTAGGCCTATACAAGAAGCTCAACTATTTAAACTAAATTTCATCAGATTAATATCAATTAAATTTCAGCGCTTTTATATTTCGTACACTCACACACTAACTCCAATCAATACGAAATTTGAACTCCGATAATAATTCAATATTACGGACCTAATGGAACTGGTTTCGTCTAAATCCGAGACTGTGCCTCGGAAGGCTATTTTTAAATTCAATTTAAACGATATAAAATTTAAAACTGAACAAACCACTGTAAATTTCAATTTTACAACTCCTATTATCTTCAGTATTATATTCAATGTTGCCAATATAAATTTTATAAGCCTTCAGATTATATTCAACGGGCTTAAAATTCCAGATCCAACAATTCATCCAACTCTACTTATTCAAATTAATAATTCAATTATCAAATAAATTGTAATATTCGTAACTCAAGTTAAAGTTATTATATTGAATAGTTAAGATCCATTAAATATCCCGATTTTTAAATGCTCGAAAATTCCGGGTCGTCACAATTGCTTTTCTCTAAGGTTTGAGAAATTTTTGCATACCTTAGCAAAAGTCTGTAACGGTAGGTGGGCAGGCAGGAGCTGCACCTGTCACTCCCTCCATGAGTCCTCTGGTGGGGTTAAGCTTGGCATGTCCCCTTGCCTGGAGATATCGGTGGAACCAAATTGGAATGTTTACGCCTGGAATCTCGGCTGCGTTGCCTGAGCCTGAACCTATAGGATCAGTCATCTCCTATCAATGGATTTTAAGAATTCTATTGGCAAATTTTCATAGATATTATAAGCATAGATAAGAGAAATAACAAAAGCATGAATCAAAGATAACATAGGTACGAAAAAGGGAGATTGCATTTTGTATATAATCTCTGGAAAAGTCCTTTGAAAAATACTTTTATACATATATACTTCAAAGGTCCATTTTGAAAAACTTTGGAGAACATTTTTGGAAAACCTTTTGAAAATCCATTTTTCCTTTTCAAATACATGATCTTAGTTCAGACCTAATTCCAAAGGAACCATGAAACATGTGCTCTGATACCAACTATGACAACCCCCACCACCCAACATGTCAATCCAAAGCCTAATGTGACTTTCGAACTCGCGTCATACCGAGAAATACAGATCCTCATGGTTTATGATATTTCACAACACAGAGACTAATACAAGCAGATATAATCTAAGATATACTACACTTATGATTAGATATAATATGACCAGTACAATGCCCAATACAAAGTACATAGAAAATATCATTCCAAGTATGATAAAAGAGATGAACTGTATTGATAAGATAGATATAAACATGGAGAGCAAGTATGGAAAAAAAATAGTCTCTAAAGATAAGCTCGACTCTCCAATTGTTTAGAATTGGCTGATCACCTGCTGTCCTGTTCACTTGTGGTGGGGGAAAATAAGAAAGGAGGATGGTTAGACATAAAGTATGGTAAATGAGTACAAGTTTAATATGTGATGATCACATGCAGTTATTCTAACACTACTCTAAAAGATAGACGGTGTGATACAAGTGCTCGTGAATTCCAAAGGTCTATTACCTAAGAGTTCTTGTCTAGTACATTCCTACACTACAGGCTATGTAGACTGATACAACAGATTGAATCACATGTCTAAAGATCGGCCACCGCTTCTAGAGCTACTCAATATATAAGACACCGCCTTCTTGGCTACTAATAATGGAAGACATCACCACCAAACTACAGTGGAAATAAACTCCCACTACTATCAGCGCCACTAGGCTACTGGGAACGTTTCCCCCTTATTATGCTTGTAGAGGGAAAAACCCCAAAATGCCGACCGGTCAGAATGTGTCATCGTCCGCATTAGCTTCCACCTCTCGATCGTAGCATTGACCACTTATTGCATGCTTCAGATTCTTCTTTCTAACTGTATTATGTGCAGCAAGAATCATGCATACTAGGATCACCCGTTGTGTTGGATTCCTTATATCCACTAAATCTATTTTCTGCTGCACTTATTCGTAGCGTTTATAGCTAATGCACAATAGCTATCTTATTCTTTATTTTTACTAATTTTTTTTAACCTAAAGCTGCTAAATATAAGTTCCCACCGATTTTTCCCCAAATAAAACTTATGTTTCCCTTTCTTTTCATTATCTACGAAAGCTTTCTCCCTTATTTCTAGAACCTTTATTTTCAACTAAATCCAATTCTTCTTCAGTCTCTCTAGCATCGTCTTCTTCTCCTTACAACAACTCTTTTTTTCTCTTCCTTGGGTCCTCTTCTCCTCACAACAATCAGACTCTTCGTATTAGTGCACATTTTCAGTCAACTTGTTTAGTTGTAGACACTTTCTACCACTTCAGTGCAGTTTACTAATCAAAATCCGAACTGAAGAAGGTAGTGATCAGCCCAGTAGAAGGGACCCCCGGTCTTGGACTAGATGTGAGGCTTGAGAAAGAAATTCCAGCAAACAAGGCAGAGGCGTACAATGTTCTTGATGAATTGCCTCATAGCTTTTCAATTGAAATATTTCCCTATGTCTAGATCCTGATCCGTTCTATCTTGACCCATGCGTCTGTAACTCAAGTTAGTTATTGCTAACCCTCTTTATACCACATTCAGGTAACCAGTCACTTCAAAATTATCTTGGGTGTTTTTACACTCGCACCTATTTTTCTACTTTGGAGTAGCTAACTAAAAAAGTGTTCTTCATAGAGAGTCTTTGGAGTTAGGGTGTTATACATTGGGGCACAGACATGCTTGTGGCGATGTTTTCATATTTCAAACTTTTTATTATTTCCTTTTAATACATCATGATGTTGTTTTCAAATTTGATATCATTCAAATATGTGGGGAATGAGATAAGTATTTATTGGGATTAAGCAGGGTTAGAAAAAAAATCATTGTCACAATGTTAATTTCAGATGCTTAAGCTTGAAATTTTTTAAACAGGGGCATTATTATATGGAACATTGAAAATATTGTCCAACTTTCAAAGTCTTCTTAATAATATATATTATATAGGTTCCCAAATGTATAAACATGTAAACACAATCAAACTAACATGAATGTAGTATCAAACTTTGGATTTATATATTTATTATCAATTTTGAAGGATAAAGAGATGCATTATGGCTGTTTATTACAAACTAAAGCTAGAAACTTGTTATATCTCAGTAGATTATTATGCACTCGGTCTAGTAATTTTCTACTACATGTGTCTTATTTTATCAAAAATACAAAAATAAATATATAGTCTTTATGAAGGCATAGAAATATCAATACATGATATTTGTGAAGGCACCAAAAAAATCCATATAAGTTTTTATCCAGAAAGAGATGCCTTGAGATTTCTTTTATCTAGAAAGATGTTTTACCATACATATGAGTAACCTTTAAATTTCTAAAGATTTTTTATTGAAAAAATGACATCACTTTATATGTTTCATATTTTAAAGCTGATAGGAGAAATACTTATGCATAGTTTGGACTTTAAATGGTAAGCTCTTGTATGACATTTATTTGCAAGATGCAGATATCCACTCTTTCAGTAGGAGTCAAATAAAACCTTATACTTTTTAAATTGTAAATTATGCACCACGACATGATGGTATAAATTCACCAATAAAGCTTTCGAGATATATAAAAGTATAGTTATATTCTATATGTTGAAATTCTAATATAATAATTTTCAAATTCTACATAGGATATTAAAAAAAAATTACTTACACCAGATTTTTTCTTCAATCAAGAAATAAAGCATCTTCGTACGCGTCCTCATCTTTCAGGCAGCACGTACGTACGTGACGGTAGAACGAAGATTTAGAGTTTTGGTCATCAAACAGTGACTTTTGTCGCATTCAAATGAACTATGATAAAAGAGACGATGGTGTTAGCTTCCAGGCTACGCAGGTGGAAAAGTTAAAATCTAGCATCTTCACAATAAACAAGCACAACATATTTGTTGTCAAGATTGAACTCTCCATGCTGCAACATGAGAAATTCATATCATGGGAAAAATAGAATTCAGTGAGTTTATATATGCAGCATTCCAGATCATATGGTGTTTGAAAAGTGAATCATGACTTAGAGGGGATCCGATTTGTTTGCGGGAGGGAAAAGAAGAAGAAGGATAAACTAATGTACATTGTTATCAAAGGTTATCAAATCTGCCATTTTATTATTACCCAACTACTTAATAATTGTTTTAATGTGTTATCTATTGTTTTTCCTTTCTGAAGTTGGTAGGAGTAATGCTAATAAACTTGCTATTGTTCAGATGGTGGCTTAGTTAGACCAGTAAAGTATCAACTAAATTTGCCGATGATCATCTGTTCTACAAGAGGTATATATTTTGAATATGCTATGTTTTTCTTAATATATTATTGGTCCAAACATCATACTTGGATTTGAATGGTTGATATGCTGCAATAATCTGAGCATTATCAAATTTAGGCCTTGCATTTTCCAAAAATATTATATTCTCCATATTTTATGCGATTTCAATTATCTTATAACAGGATCACCGGTAATTCACTTAAGTTTTCTTCTTATGGTTTTCGACTTGATGCCATCTTTTATTGTAGGATGCCATATACATGTGCTCAATTCTTGAATGTCTTTTAATTGAATAACAAAGTCAACATATTGATGTTTATGTGACTCGTTAAATAGCCTGTCAAAATTTCTTTATTTCTGTAACATTCAATCAACCAACCAAGGATTTAAAAACCTTATCAATAACTTATACTAAACACCACACTAAGTAAGTAGTATATATCATGTAGACTAGATATTGTAGACATACAGTTGACTGAATGAACAACTATGACTTAATATCATGCTAAACATTACATTTTGATGTACTTAATTATTAGTAGCCTGTATAGTTCAAAATGATAGAGGCAACAATCGGTTTGCTATTTTGGTAACACGAGGGCCACCTGCTAAATATATTGGACTTGGTAGGTCTACATATTGCAAAATTTCTATATTTTATAAGAATCTCATGGTAAAATACAAAAACATCACCATAGTATAATTCAATTGATGGTTGCTTAATGCTTTTTATGAATTATTTTCTGTTGTTTTGCTCTAAAAAGTACATGGGTACATTTTCATAGAATCGTGATTAACTATATTGAAATGTAATGCAATCTGAGTATATTTGGTATTAATAATTAGTTATTTTTGATGGTTGCTTGATGCTTTTTATGCATTATTGTCTGCTATTCTTCCCCAGAATGTACATGGTTATATTAACATAGAATCATGGTTGACTACATTGAAATGTAGTGCAATCTTCTATCTCACTTTTGGCTACATGGGAGATTAAAAAATAACTATGTGTGCGATCTGAAAACATATATGATAGGAATATAGAGATAAGATAATACAAGGTTTTATGGATTATTAGATAATGTGGTGCCAAAAAAGAATATAGTCTGATGAAGAGATTTACAAACCTAACAGATAATTTGCAATTTTTGGGTGAAGACGTTCCACGCATCTTATGAGCTGGTAAAAAGACATTTAGAGATGAAGAGATTTGCAAACCTAATAAACAATCAGATGTACAAGAATATAGTCTCCATCTATTGTACTTCAATAATTTTTGAGTTGTTTTCTGCTAATATTTCTCCAAATAATTAATCTGCTAGTTCCATTGCTTCATAAAGGAATTCTATATCTACTTTGTCATTGTTGTACAAGTCATTCAATCCTAACTCCTACTATAATAAGTTAATTGAGTTTTATAAATAATGATAATAATATAAAATTAACTAAGTTAGTCAAGTTAATAAAAATTAACTAAGTTTTGTTAAAATTAAACAAATTTTATAATTAACTAAGTTTAAGTTAACTAGATTTTATAAATAATAATAATATAGCTAATTTAACAAAGTTTTATAAATAATAATAATGATAAATTAACTAAGTTTATAAACCTTAACTAGGTTTATAATAATAATAATTAATCAAGTTAACCAAGTAAACCAAGTTAATAAAAATTAACCAAGTTTTGTTAAAATTTAAAAAGTTATATAAAATTAACTAAGTTTAAATTAAATAAATTTTATAAATAATAATAATACAGCTAATTTAACAAAATTTAATAAATAATGTGATGATGATGAATTAAATAAGTTTCTAAAAATTATCTAATTATAAATTTTAACTAATTTTATAATAATAATAATATAATCAAGTTAACTAATTTTTAATAATAATAGTAATAGTAAAAATAACTAAGTTAACCAAGCTGATAAACATTAACTAAGTTTTATTAAAATTAAACAAGTTTTATAAAATTAATTTTGTTTAAGTTAACTAAATTTTATAAATAATACAACTAATTTAACAAAATTTTATAAATATTAATGATGATGATGATTAATTAACTAATTTTATAAAAATTAACTAATTTTATAAAAATTAACTAAGTTTACAATGATAATGATATAATTAAGTAAACTGAGTTTTAATAATAATAATAAATTAACTAAATTAACAAAGTTAATAAAAATTAACTAAGTTTTGTTAAAATTGAACATGTTTATAAAATTTATCATTTATAATAATGCTCTAATTTGTTGGTAGGAATGTTGCGGAGAACCATTTTGTTGGATGGTTTCCAAATCAATTACAGGGAATAAGTAATCTTAGCTACGAGTTTGTCAGTCTTTTTAAAAGTTCCTTGATAAATATGTATCAATTATGTTTCCTTATTTTGCAAGTGATATTCATATCAATATTTTATCTAAGCAGGTTTTGTAATTAGCAGCTGTTTCAGCCACAGGTTAGTTACAAACTAACAACTAAAATATATGACTTCCATGTTTCTTTTCTCATTGTGCACAATAAACTTTAAAGCAAAGTAAATTGCAATATTAATTTTTTCACTTTCTAATTGTAGTAATAGCCACCATCTTTGCTTCTATAGTCATAGTATTATCTGCGGTGGAAGGAGTTGCAAGATCTCAATTTCACCTGCTCTTGGTATTTATCATTTTCATTCCTTTGCATAACAGAAAACATTGTTTATTATGTTCTGCAAATAATATTGATTTATTTACTTCTTAATGCTCTTTGTTCTAGAATCTTATTTTATACTCACTATATTCGTGATATTACATGCAAAATAGTATCACTTTTGTAGCACTACGCCAGAGCGGGCAATCCAAATCCCTAAACCTTTGACATTATATAGTCCTATTGAGTGATAATATGTAGCTATTATTCGAATAAAGAATAATGGTAGCAAATATCAATTTTAGGGTTGCCACAAATGAAAAAGAAGCAAGGAGGAGGAGTGAAATGCTCATTAAGGAAGCCAAAAGGCATAGTTGGTGCATTGTTTATGCTTCCTCCCTTAAAGAGGATAAAGAGACAGGTCACTCTCTTTAAGCTCACAATGATTTGTAATTTGATTACGGATTTTATGTAAACGTGGTTATTTTATGTAAAATATTTTGTATCGAGGTGTTTGTGTATCATATTGCAATAAGTGATTAACGTGTTTTTCGGTTATTTGAATGTGATAATTATATGGGTGATTGTTGGTTTCATACTGACAAATTTTAATTATTACTATATATATATTGTAAAGAAAATGAAGTGGAAACCTAAACGAGCCACCATACCGAGGGGAACCTGCACAAAAATCAACAATTTTTAGTAGCGTTTGTTAAACGCTCCAAAATATATATGGTGGCAAACAAAAAAGCTACCAAAATATTTTATTGTAGTGGACGGTACTTTTTGGTAGCGTTTTGCAAACACTACAACAAAGATTTTAAGTAGCATTTGTAGTGGCGTTTACTAAAACGCAATAGAAATCTTGGATTTTTAGTTGCATATTTTTAACTGCGTTCTCTAAAAGACTATTGTAGGTTATGGTAGCGTATTTTATGCACCACCAAAAATAATTTTTGGTGTAGTGATCGGCCATCCGTGCTAGTCTGCACATCCATCGTTAGAACCTCCTGTTAGAGTCATTTGTGAAAATACATCACCTCTATTCGGTTACTTTCGGTTTTGTTACTTTATGGCTTTAGTGTCTGCACTACATCAGCTAGGTATCCTATAGTGCACGATTCAGGTGTATTGGGTACTGGAGGTATAAGGTGGTCATCACATTTGGTATAAGAGCTTAGCTTAAGATGTAACCTAAGTTGATACTTGGATCCATTAGAGATGGAGTAAGAGTTCTCAGTCTAGAATATATTGAGAGGTATATAATAGAGCATAGTTGTTATATATTTTAATTTCCAAAACTATATATTATCTATATATAGCAGTAAGTCATATTGCATACAAGAGTATCATTTTTTCCTTTTTGAGAGACTAATCATTCTTATCACAGCTTGTAAGAATAAGTTGACAAACAAGGAATGTAGCTAGGACTTCTATTTCTAGCGTAGAGTAAGGAGTAAGCATTGGGGTAGCGGTGAACTCTAATATTCAGGCTATGTTATATAATATGATGATGAATATGCCACATAACTCCCAAGGAATTGCTCCAACTATTGTGGGTGGTGGTGCTCTACTACAAGTACTAAGGGCTGACATTACCAAGTAGTGCAAAGACAACTCTCGTCTAGGTGGAAAATTGTTTCTTGGAATGAAATCAACTGTGGAAGTCCAGGACTTCTTGATACATCTTCGAGGACTTGAAGTTGAAAGATGCGATAAAGCGAAAGTTGTCTGCTCAATACTTCTGGGAAGGGAATGAATTGGTGGAATCTATGAAAGTTTCTACTCTTGAGGATCAGTTTACTTGGAAGAAATGTAAAGCCTGATTTAAGAAGAAGTTCATATCAATTGCTCAAAAGATTATTCAGAAGATTTGTTGATTTGAAGTAGGGAGACTTATCTATTTTGGGATATATAACTGAGTTTGACATGTTGGTCAAATATGGGATATCCTTTATCGATGCGCCCTTAAAGAAGAACGAGAAGCTTGTAGTTGGCTTGAATGACTACTTAGAGGAAAGGATGATCGACCATATCAATAAGAGATTTGAGAAGGTGGTTGAGAGCGCTTTGAGGCAGAGAGCTTACCAAAGCCGAAGGATACTATTATTCCTAAGGGGGAGTCCAAATCGCAAAGTGGTTTTGTTGGAAAGAGAAAACGAAACATAAAAACAAGAAGCGGTCTTAAGGAAAGGATGACCAAAAGAAGGACAAATAGAAGACCATTTGTTTTGGTTGTGATGATAAAGGTCATTGATTGAGAACTACAAGAAAGATGGGAAGAAATGCTATAACTATGTCAAGTTTGGGCATATTAACAAGGATTGTCCAAAAAAAGTGAAAGAGAAGCTAGTGATGAATTCTTGTGCCTCGAAAATTATTCCATCTTCATCCAGTGCTCTATCGGTGAAGGAGAAAATCATTATTATTTAGGGTATGCTTTCTACTCATGGTGTGCCTATTCTTACTTTGTTTAATACCAGGGGTTAATATTACTTCATATCTCGTGATCTAGTTGACAAACTAGAATTAAAACCAGGCCTAGTAGATGAACTTTTAATTGTAGCGAGTCATGTTGGAGGTTTGGCTACTTTGTCTATCGTTTGTCGAGATGCGGTATTATCGATTCATGGTTGTATGTTTATTATGCTTGTTTGTTGTGTTTTGTGGGGTTTGGTCTTTTACTAGGGATGGGCTGGCTTCAATGATACAGAGTCTTGATGGATAGTAGGAAATTGTTGGTGATGATAGGGATGAATGGTGAGCAGGGAGTAGGGATGCATATTCGATGATGAGAAGAAGGTTAGCTTTCTATATTCACTCGATGTTTCGCACGATGAATTGCCATCAATACCCATTATGATAGAGTATCCGGGCATATTCGAGGCGTAATTTGGGAATTCGATCTCTCTATGTGGCGGTAATTTGGTTAAATCCTTGAATATGTTCGGATACTCTATCCAAATGGGTATTGATGGCAATTCCATCGTGTGAAATCCCGAGTGAATACAAAAAGCTAACCTTCACCTCATCATCCAATAAGCATCCCAACTATAAACTCCGCTCACCATTCGTCCCTGTCGTCACCAACAATTGCCTACTATCCATCATGACTCTATATCTGTGAAGCCAGCCCATCCCCAGTAAAATACCGAACCCCACAAAACACAAAAAAAACAAGCATAATAAACATACAACCATGAATCGATAAGATTGCATCTCGACAAACCATAGGCACAGTAGCAAAACCTCCTACATCACTCGCCATAATTAAAAGTTTATCTACTAGGTCTGATTTTAATTCTAGTCAATCAACTAGATCAATAGATATAAAGGAATTTTAAACCCAGGTATCAAGCAAAACAAGAATAGGCACATCATGAGTAGAAAACATACCCTAAATAATAATGATTTTCTACTTCTCCTTTACTAATAGAGTAGTTGATGAAGTTGGAACAATATTCGAGGCACAAGCCTTCATCACCAGCTTCTATTTCACCTCTTTTGGAGAATCCTTGTAATATGCCCAAACTTGCCACACTTATAGCATTTCTTCCCATCATTCTTGCAGTTCTCAATCAGTGACCTTTATCACTATAGCCAAAACAAACGGTCTCCTATTTCCCTTCTTTTGGTCATCCTTTCTTTAAGACCGCTTCTTAATTTTATGTTCCACTTTCTCTTTTCAACAAAACCACTTTGCGATTTGGACTCCTCCTTAGGACTAACAGTATCCTTTGGCTTTAGGTAAATGCCCTCTGCCTCAAAGCACTCTCAACCACCTTCTCAAATCTTTTATCGATACGGCCGATCATCCTTTCCTCTAAGTAGTCATTCAAGCCATCTATAAGCTTCTTGTTCTTCTTTAAGGAAGTATCAATAAAGGATTTCCCATATTTCAACAACATGTCAAACTCAGTTACATATCCCAAAACAGATAAGTCTCCCTGCTTCGAATCAACAAATCTTCTAAAAAAACATTTGGGCTATTAGTATGAACTTTTCCTCAAATGAGGCTATACATTTCATCCAGGTAAATTGATCCTCAAGAGTACCAACTTTCATAGATTCCACTAATTCATTGCCATTCCAAGAAGTTTCTAAGAGGACAACTTCCTCTTTATCGCACCTTGCACCTTCAAGTCCTCGAAGATGCATTCGTAGGTGTCAAGCAGTCTTGCACTTCTATAGTTGATTTCATTCCAAGAAATGGTTTGCCACCCAGACTAGATTTGTCTTTTCTCAACTAGGTAATGTCAGCCCTTGGCGCTTATAGTAGAGCACCACCACGCACAATAGTTCGAGCAACTCCTAAGGAGTTTTGCAACATATTCATCATCATATTATCAAATATAGCCTGGATATTGAGGTTCACGACTACCCTAGTGCCCTCTCCTTGCTCTACGCTAGAAATAGAAGTCCTAGCCGCATTCCTTGTTTGCCGACTTATTCTTACAAGCTATGACAAGGATGATCAGTCTCTCAAAAAGGAAAAAGTGGTACTCCTGTATGCAATGTGACTTACTACTATATATGGATACTATATACTTTTGAAAACTAAAATATACAATAACTATGCTTTCTTATGTACATTTCAATCCATTCTAGAGTGAGAACTCTTACTCTATCTCTAATGTATTCAAGTATAAACTTAGGTTATATCTTAAGCTAAGCTCTAATACCAAATGTAATGACCACCTTACACTTTTAGTAACCAATACACCTGAATCGTGCGCTGCAGCGGCACCTAGCCGATGTAGAACGGACACCAAAGTCGTAAATTAACAAAACCCAAAGTAGAGGCTATTGCAACACACAGATAATATATAATAACAACATAATATAATAAAAAAGAACTATAATAAGCACATCGGAGCATATTAGGTTCATCATATTATACAACAAAGTAGTGATAGATTTATACATCTGAATCAATATAAACTCTAAATATTTGTATCTCTAATAATAATAAGTGCTAATAGAGCTCTATAGCACTGGACATCGGAATTGCAATAGAAAGCTCCAAATATGGATATATGTAAGCTAGCCTCATGCTCATCCTTCGCATAGCACCATGTGATATCTCATATCTGTTGCGTCAATTTACTTATTTAAGAGTACCTGAGATTGTAAGAAGCATTGAAAATAAGCTTAGGCCAGATAGAAAGTTTAGTATGAGCGATCTACTATCTCAAAGTAAATATATAAAAATTGTAAATAATAGGAACATGGGGTATGCATAATCTTACTTGACAAGTCCCTGTATCCAATAAGTTAACACATATAATCGGTGTATGCTTAACAAATAGAGGTATACTACAAGTTAAAGTACAATATGGGTTATCTAGATATCTAACATCAATAATGCCAATATCATGTGACCTCCATAACAAAGATAAAAGATCTAGAAACTATCAAACTATCTCACATTGCTCGGTCATATGTCGTTGGATATACGATAACTCAAACAATCATATCGACAATTATAGACTATTCAAAATCTCAGTTTCCTATGGGCTCGAAGGGCCAGAATACTATACTTATGTATCAATCAGTCTGCTTACTTCGGATCACATTTCAACAATTTGGGATCACATATTGACAGTCAAAAGGTGCATCTCTATATACCCCCTCTTTACGAGCACTCATCGAAACCTTCGAATTATCAACGATCCTTTAGCATACATCCCTATAGTATAACACATCATTCATTCCACTACACAAGTTTGCATCATCAAACTTGTCTTCTTGGACCATCATCACGTGCCACAAACATTTTCTCCTTGAAGTGTTTGACCTACTTCACTCACGACATTGAGTTATAGAAGCTTCATCATCCTATCCTTTGCTTTTAAAAGTCTTAGGTCGATTCCATATCAACCCCAAAGCTAGTCCATGCCATACCCGGAGTATTTCATGTACTAACCTTGTGTCGTGCTTTTAGTTTGCACAGATCTCCTAAGTAAACTAATCCGCAAGAGTGGCAACTAGTATAGTATTCCACCAATTCATTGCCCTACCCTGAAGTTGCTTAGAGGACAACTTCCTCTCATCGCATCTTCCAATTTCAAGTCCTCGAAGATGAGTACGTAGGTATTAATCCAGTCATGCTCTTTTATAGATAATTCCATTTGAGGAAACTGCTTGCCACATAGACTAGAGTAGTCTCTATTCAAGTTAACAAAGTCAGCCCTTAGTGCCTGCATTGGAGTGCCTGCATTGGAGTACCACCATGCACATGTTAATAACTCAAACATTGATTTTGATGGTGACAACCATATAAAATAAAGATACTATTGTTTTGCCAAGTTGTATAGTATATAGTGCATATATTATATAGGTACTAAATTGAAGACTGCATGGTATAGAGACTCATGATAAAAATTTGAAGACATGCGAGATTAAAGACAAAGATATGAAGAGCTAAGATTATAATTTAGTGTTTAGACTCATTAAAATATATTGTTAAATTCCTTGATAGTAATTCTAATCTTCATTTCTAATTTTCGATCTTTGATATTCAAATAAATAAAAACAAAAATTTAATTCCAAAATATATTTTTAATTTTTTTTAAAAATTAAGAATTAAAAATTGTTTAAACACTATCTTCGAGTTTTTACAAAGTATAGGATTTTGAAAAAAAATTAAAAAGAAAAACATTTTCAAATTTAACTATCGTATGTTGACATGTATTTTGATATGCCAACACATAGGCCGTTAATTTTTTTTAATATTTTGAGTGGAAGTGTATTTTGGACATAACCCTTCATTTGGATACATTTGTTCATCCACTATATAAAGTTATGTGCAAAAGGATTTTTAATCAATTAGTAACTTACTTTCTTCTCACTCCTTACTCTCTTGAAAATTCTCTTTGAAAAATATACTCTACACTCTTCAAAATCATATAGAATCAATTCATACTCCATTGTATTGATTCACCAATACTTGCTTACTATTTTGCAAGCATCTCTCTCTCTCATTTCAAAGATCAAAATGCTATCGAAGTGGCTATATGATCCATTGTATCCAAAGTATAACTATTTATCTTTGGAAAATCATCAACTCTACTCTTATTTGTGTGGGTGTGCTTATAGCCCATTCAAATCAAATAGGTATGCTTGTAACCCATTCAAATCAAGTGGGTGTGCTTAGTAGCCCATTAAATCTAGTGGGTGATCTTATTGCCCCGTCAAATCAAGATATTTTCCCCAGACTCGTGAAAACGAAGGGTGCACCTCATAGTCTTGAAATCAAATTGTATTCTAGTGTGCCTTCTACCTGGTTTAGAGTTGGCAATTGAAAAGAAATCTATACAAGCAATTATATGGGGTGGATCTAGGATTTATTAATTCGAACTATTATAAAATTCCCGGTGTCTTATCACATCCTTTACTTTATTGCTTTTATATTTATCCATGATTGTATCTATGATTGATTGTTAGTATAAATCTATGTTGTTAATCTATGATTTGATATTAGTCTTGAAAGAATTTTGGAGTTCTGCGTCGTGCTTTAGAGTTGTTAATCTTGAAAGAATTTGGTATTAATCTTCACTTTGGAGTTCTATGTGGGTCGAAGTGCCGCCGGAGTTCCCCTCAAGAATCGAAAAGAGGATGGTAGGCCTGTGGATCTCAGGCCACTTAGGATCATACCTAGGTATCAGAGTAGCTTAGGACATAAGTGTTTGGCTAGCAATAGCATCATGTGGCATTGATCCGGAACCTTCGCCCAAGTCTTTGTGCGCCGTTGAGGCAAGCTTCGGGCGAGGATAAGCTGGCCATCTTTCAAAATCTTGGGCTTATCTCCTACCAAGACTTCTCTCTCCAGCTGCTCCAAATCCACCTTGCCACTTCCGAGGAAAACCTTTTCTTCTTGAATGATTCGCTCCCAGGCGAGGGTGAGGATTTTAGGATAATCGTCTTTGAACCACTCTAGATTTGGAATTTGAGCATGTTGGCATTATACTGGTTCAGCAGTGGTTCAAACTTCTCCATTGCGTGATCTTCTCCCCGCTGTTCCATGACCTCAACTTCTCCTTTGATGCGTGCATCAACATCTTTCACATGATCGAGTGCTTTGTCTCTTTCCTCCCTAGCATGGAGCAACCTTTCACAATAAGTCTGGGCTTATTGGAGCGCTTCATCCTTTTCTTTTGTTTCGGGAACTAGTTTGGTTGTCGGCATAGCTGCATTTCTATTTGCGATATCCCTTTCTATTACCAAAGCATGGCTTTGTGGAAAGCCTTCTCCATTTTATCCTAACGCTTAGTTTGCTCCCCTTCGAGTGCCTCAATGGCCTCCTTGGCTTTCTTCTCGGATTTTTCTTGGGATGTTCTCAATTTCTCGACCTCAGCATCGAGATAGTGATGATTCTCTTATTATCAGCTTCGATGAGTTTTTGATTGATCTCTGGCTTCCTATCCCTAAAGACTTCAGAAATTTTCTCGGCTAACTTCGACCATTCGTTATACTAATTGTGAACGTCGATCACATAATCAGTGATCAACTTCTATACGTCAGCCGGGATTCTTTTCAAGTTAGGCACAAACATAGGACCATCAAAGCAACTGTTTGGAAATTCTTGTTTTAGTTTGCCCATTCGGGCATTATCCGCAAGCTATTCCTCCGAAGAGATAGGTAAGACTATAGTGGTTTCTTTGCCTAACCTATGCTGGGATGTTTCAAAGGCACTCTTGTGATGCCTATAGTCGGAGGACCGACTGGAGTAAGATGGCACTGGAGGTTGCATAGGGATGGGAGATGGAGGAGGGGCATGAGAAGCATCACCGGGAGGATGTCATTGTGACGATCGGGTTGCCTTTATAGATCTCTAGGAGGAGATGAACTAGACCTAGGGTGATGTTTGAAAGCAGAATCATGTGATGAGCGATCTATGTCATAATTGATTCTATCTCGATTGTCTTTGTCTTGGCTAGAATGATATCCTGACTCATAGTCGCGACCGCTTCCTTGGTGGTACGAGCTCGACTGAGGCCTTTGTACTTGGAATGCTTTCTCCTCTATTTCCTTTTTTCCATGGATCCTTTAAGGGAAAAAGAACAAATTTGATCCAATAAGCGAGGATACAGGTCAAGTGCGAGTGTTGTGAAGTGCACGTGCACGCGAGTGCTCTCGTGTCCCGCCGATAGACCATGAGCTAGAGCTTTACTCATGGGAGTAACCTCTTCCATACTGGTGGGGATAAATTCCTTATCAACATGAATAGGGGAGTCGATGCCCTCAATACTAATAGTACTGACATCGAAAGAACCAAACTGGAAAGGAATTGGCCCTAAGCCGATGAATGAGACCGTTGAAGGAAAAGAAGAGTTTTTTCTGCATCAGTGATTAGTGAAGCTAGGTAGAAGTCTGCATCTTAGAGAATTTCACGATTAACCTCTTCTTCGAAGTAGGCAGTTGGTCATCCCTAGGCTGAGACTCATGACCCACATCAATGCAGCCTTTATTAGACTCGTTATTTTCACCAATAATTTTGCCTTCCTCGGCGTCTTCTGGTGCTTGTTCAATATTTTCTTCAACTTCGGCCCCAGGTCTTGGGACTAGAGGAAAATCTAGATCAGCTCCACCTCCTTCAAGTAGGTTGTTATCATCATCGTCATCACTGAAAGCTATTTGGATGATGCCAGTACTACAACCCTCTTTAAACAAGCCATAGGTGAGAAGATTTTCATCTGATAGGAGAGGTCTCGCTGGAGTGTTGACGACCCTCTTCAATATCACTGTCTCCCGTCGGAATTGCCATAAGAGTGTTGACGGGCATTTGAAAGCGCCGAGCTACTACATCTCACTGGAACATCTGGATGGTAAAGTAAGGATTTGAGTTAAGTCTACAAACAATTAAACAAATTCATATAATGCATATGGAGAGGAACTTACGTTCGGACAACAATCTACGTGGAAACTCGGGCGGGCAGTGGAATAAAACCACTCAGTTTTGAAGTAGCTCAACTTATTCTATTCCCCAGTAAACACTCTGCAACCCCTAATTGGTTCTAAGTAAATCAAACATGGAATTTCCTTTCGACTTTTGAAACTATATATATAGCGAATCTCCTCATCGCTGGGCGCTTGATGTAAGTGTTCAAGGAAGAATATATATGTACCAAGGAGAAAGGCATAGCTATTCGGGTGCAACTGTGTTGCATATTCTTTGAGAAGATGCTTCATTGATTTTAGAAGCGATAGAGTCAACGAGATCATTTAATATTACTACACCCTCGAGAGTGTCAGATGCAGTGTCTATATCTGGACCACTTACCAGCTTTACTGAATTTTTAGGAGCTTGTTGCTCGACTTCGGGATTCTCTAGGTTTTTGTTCAACTGCGGGATCTCTTAACGTTGTTCTTTCTGAATTGGATTTTTCTACGCATGTAAAGTTGTAGCCAAGCTTGACTCTGCATTAGATTCAATATATCTCGAAGCTGATGTACCTGTGGCTTGTGCAGCAAGATGTTTAGAACATCTCTGATCCATTTCTATAAAAAAACACGACATATAATCAACATTAGAAGATAAATTGCAAGCTGTACCCACATGCAAAAGTGGATTCTAGTGTGGTGCCGTGTAGTGTCATGCAGTTCAAGTTTCCAATATTATTTAACCGTTTTTAAATTCTAGATATTACTTGACATGACCGTCATCATTGACCATCTCGAAAAGTTTCACATTACTGGACATGCTTTAGGAAGAGATTTGGGTCCAAGAAAATATCTCAAGTCATGTGAATGAAAAAACACTGAAACTTTTCTAAGTGTTGGAGTTATACAACTCAAAAACAGAGAAAATTCCAAACTTCTTATCCTATATTTACTACTTCCCAAACGGCAACCGTCCGCCGCCACCTCTTCTACGTTCAATTCCGTGGCCATCCATCCTTAACCAAGGTTACTACTCACCGATAATCGGGTTCATTAGTGATGTAGGATATAGGGCTTAGAATCACTTCGATTGAAGGCAAAAGCAAGGGTTCAGGCTGGTGGAGGTGAGTTGAATCAATGGCGTTAGTGGGTGCTTTAGGCGAAGGAAAGTGGTGGCCATCCTAGGTGTAGGTGGAGGAGTGACTTCATTCCGAAGTCGGAAGCTTGTTAATGGTAGAAACTTTAATTTTTGGGTTTGGCAGAGACAAGTGAAAAGGAAGTAAAGACCAATGGGTTTTATAACCCAAGCTTAATCGGAAGTTTCAACAACCGAACTTGGAAAATATTCCAAGTCAAGGGTCGATACCGACCCATAAGCTATTGGTCGGTACCGAGTCCCAAAAATAAAAAATAAAAACATATGCATATTTAAATAGATGTAAACATATATGTGCATATGCAACTGCAAGTGATGGACCATGCATGCCATGCAAACTCCTATCAACTCAAGAGTGTATATGTGGATATGTGTATGCGTATATGTGTTCAATATTTGGAGACCAGAATCAAAGGGAAATCGAATTCAAACCAGAATAGTCCTTGGATAGAATCGGTTTAGAATCGTCAAGCTTGGAATAACAGATCAGGAGATCATATTCCAAATTTATAATACTAGATGTTGGTCGAGCATCGCGACAGAACACTATAGACATAAGTTTTCATGGAATTGGTTCATAAAAGGATAAGACCGTTCAAAACATAGAGTGGAGTCCTTCACAACTATTTGGATTTGTCTAGATTCAAAGTACATTAGGGGAAAGTGTTATCCAACCTTTTGACCAGACAATATTCAAACATATTGAACGAATCGAACTTGGAGTTATTGAGGCAGAAAGCCCAAAGAGATAGCCCAGAAGTTCAAAAACCAAGCACAAACAAGGTCGCATGACCAATACAAAAGAAACCCAAGCCAAAGGAGTCATCAATTCACCTAATTCAGGGATCGGTATCGAACTCGCTCTATGGGTCGCTATCGACTCCTGGTTTCACCTCCAGTGCTCCTTCATGACGCCTTGAGCCTATTTCCAATGTTGGTTTGTTGATTCAATGCAATTCTCCATCGACCCCATAAACACTTGAGGCTAAAATTTTGTTCTTCCATAACTCCGTCATTTGAACTTAGAAACAAGCTAATATTGGTGCAAACAACTATGGAATCACGATGTTAACCATAAGACGAGCCAAGATTAAGAGATGAGGACAACCATTTTGGCTAAGATTAGGGATCGGTATCGACTCCTACTGAAGGTTCGACACTGACTTCTACAAGCTGATGATGTGGTACCTATTATTTTGGGAGAACTAGTCTAAATCGTGTAAAATGACTATGAGATATTATGAATGAGATATTAGGCTCCCTTCCTCTATAAATAGGAAGATATGGCTCAATTTTCAGGATTTTTGAGTGATGGTCGGTCCTAGCGCTATATTCTAGTAATTTTGAAAATCTAAGTGTCGGAGTTGAAACGCCCCCTAAGAACTTCTGCCTCTAAGTCAGAAATAAGCAACACAAGACTAGAGTGGACATAGGCCTAGCTTTGTCGGACCACTACAAACTATTATGTGTTTTCTTTTCCTTATTTTTCATTTACTTTCTTCATATTTTATTCTCTATACAAACTCTTAGGTTCTTGAGCCATTTTTGGTACAAACACCGAGCTATAAATATGGTAGAAGCAAAAAATTTGGTATAGTGGAGTTCAAATTGACATACATGACTTACCTTACCCCCAGTCCGATCATATTTTTGACATGGGAAAATAAGCACTATCCATAGATGTTTGGAAACCAAAACCCAAGGATAAATGATAAAAAATTTATGTTATGTTTTCGATACCATTGTACATATTTTTAGGTACCCTAATTTGTTCTACAGGGTAAAATGGTAGTGTGCAATGCAAATCGAGCCAAAGATTCTCAAGTTTATAAGAAAATTATAATTAAAGACAACAAATTTGCAGGTTTTCATAAAGAACAAAGCAAGTTTCATAAGATTCAAACCACTTGTTAGAGCTACCGGTATTATATGCTAACCAATACATGTTAAGATAAGAGAAGATGAGGCATATGATCATCTCCTTAAGTAAAATAAGTCAAATCTAACACATTATCAGATCAGACCTTTTTAGAGAGAATTTTGAAGACAAATGTTGATGGTGATGAAACAAGTGATGTAAACAGGACCAATCTCTAGAGTAAAATGACATGCACTGTGGAGAGAGAGGAAGAGATGAGGTAAAATGAATGAATTTCTTGTCAAAAAAAGAAAATTTTCAAAGTTACCGCCATTATTTTTCTTTGGGACTGCAGTCTTCTTTTGAAAATAAAATAAATAAATAAATGTTGGCAAGAAGGAGTATAGTCGGTTATTGATTTTGTATCTTATTAAGTTAGTTGGGCTGGGCCTCTTTTGTATACAAAATTATAAAGATATACAGTGAGTAATAAATATAAATGTTAAAATGTTCAAAAAGGTGTTAAGAGGATAGTATAAAAGAAATTTTTTGTTTTAGGGCCTAAAGGAAAAAGGGCCTAAATGGATGAGGGAACAATGAGCGGCGGCAATTATTTTTCCACCTGAATTTAAGATGCACGATTAAGTTTCACACAGAACCGCAATCAATTTTTCTGGCTCTGTAGCCAATGATCAAGAGGAAATTTAGTTCATTAGGAGAAAACTAAATCCCGACTCTTAAGGTACCTATATGTTAACCTTTTTAGTTGAAAATGTGGAATCATAAACTTTTATTTTTGATAACTACATAAAAAATTAGTTAGGCTATATCCATCTCTATATAATATATATGGTATATACTATTAGATTAGGTCAACTTGTTTGGATTTGTATTTTGTGTAAGGGTCATAAATTAGTATATAAACTTACGGCACAAACTCGAAGATAAATTTATATTTTAGGGTTTTGTTAATGCATGCCCTAAGGGCACATGTTAAAAATGATAGTCATATTGGTAAGTTTATAACCGTAACATCTGCCCTTAAGGCACATATTAAGGTTATTAAATTTTATTTGGAGAAGACATTAGATAGTTGGCTGAATCAAGATCTTTCTTGAAAATAGTGAATCATTAAAATAGTTAAAAATGAAAAGTGTAGCTCTTAAACTAAACAAATATATATTTATTGATTATTATATTCTATCCATATTTATTATTGTTTATGCAATAACCAATCGATTAGTTTAGTTTTTCATTCTTATTAATTTTAATATACATATTAAAGATATTTATTTAAATAAATAAAGTTTGTAGTTTGAAAATAGAACTAATGAAAGCATTGTTGAAGGAATGCAAAGTTAGAACATGCTTACTATTAAAAATTACTATAAAAGTGTTAGGATTCAAACTAAGGTTTTAATAGTAATTAGAAGTAAGAAGAGATCTAAAGGAAAAAAGTAAAAAATGTTATTAAACTTCATGATTCAAAGATGTAATAGATAAAATAAGGATAATGAGATTTCAACTTGCATACTTTAAGATGTAGACCAAATCAATAAGAGTTGAGTAATTTTAATGTATATTGTATATACCATGGTTATTGGGTTTCGAACTTGGATGCAATTCTCACCAAATAAAGGACACTTACAAAGGATTAAGATTCTATATAATATACACTATAACATTGTAGCATATTCCTGCTCTTAGAGTGTAGGAGGATCACACACTAAAATTAAAATATGCATATTTTGCTAAAATACACATTACAATCATTCACTTAAAAATTAAAATGCACATTATAATGATTCTGCTTAAAAATTAAGTGAAGGAGGATAATTTTAGGAGCACAACCAAAATAAATTTTTTATGGGAAGGACATGATGTAGAGGGCACCAATCCAAACAATTTACTATTTTTCCCTCTGTAAGCAAATTTGGTAACATACAAAAAAAGGGCACGAACCTGCTAAGAAATCTACATAAAAATACTACAGTATCATCGAAATAATATTATAGTAGCGAACCATCTGAATTTGTCTAAAATGACGGCATGATTTTGCCATTCAAATTCTAAATGCCGATAAAAAAGGAATAATTATGTAATTGTGTTTTTTAGGATGAACAAAATTTTATATAATGCCGATAAACGTAGGGCGGCTTCTTGATGTGGCCAACATTGCTGCACTTCTATTGAGTCTATAATATTTATCAGAAAGTATATTGTGCTCCCTCAATTGCTTGTCTAACTCCCTGTATAAATTATTTATCTCTGTATGTTTCCTTTCAAGCTTGGTTTTATAGGGGTGGCCAGATTTCTTCCTTATCTAAATAAATGATTCAAACTACTATTATATTCAAAGAAAGATATGTTTAAACAAATAATCCCATACCTAAGATACAGGGATCGTGTGCTTGAGAAGCCTTCTCCCTTTCTTTTGGCACTTCAGCATCAATAGAAGCAAGCTTTTCTTGTAGGCCAAAAGGTGTAGGAGACATAGGCAGGATCGCTTCGTGAGGCGACGAATCTTTTTCCATTGAGTTCATATTATCATCCTCATCTATCTTAGAAGCTTTAGTATGGCCACCCTCATTGCCATTTGATCCTTGTCCTTCATTGATGTTATCATCCCTGTTGTCGTCGTCATTATCTCCCCCTCTCTTGGATGGCCTCATCTTTGTTATCTTCTTCTTCGGAGTCAGATTCGACTTCAAAGGAAGGAATTTCAAAGGAAAGAAGTTTAGAAGTGTCGATTTCCTCTTTCACAGCAACCTCAATACCCTGCTCCATCTTTTTGACTCTATCTATGACCCTATCAACAAGAGCGGGGTCGAGCAAGTGGAGCTCAAATCTAGGAATTTATCGACATTATTAGCGGAGGCGAGATTAGGACGTCTTCAAAGGAGTTCATAATGATGACTTCAAGAGAAGAGTTAAAGAATTGCGACACTCACTGCTTTGCATTAGGAATGGTGCCGATAGCCAGTTTGAGGAAGGCATTGTTCTTTTTCAGCTTTTCCTTTAACAAGGATTATTTAGCTGCCATCCATCCTTTTTCCTCATCAAACTCTTTTAGAGTCATTGACAAGGCTAAGTTCTCATCGGCTAGAAGTTGGCAAGCCTTCCTCTCTTCAAGATAATAGATTCTAACTGAATGAGAGAAACTCTAAATTGCTCCAATTTAGTTGTAATCAAGCTCTTCTTCGCAGACAAGGAGGAAACTTCAAGGCAGCGACTTCATCTCGAAGTTTAAATGTTTTAGTAGAGAATTTGGACACATTTTCATGTAGGGAGAACCGGCTTTTGGAAATCTGAAAGAAAAGCACAACATAAGCTAAAAGCTTAAAGAAAAACAGGGATAATAATGTTAAGTAGTGTTAAATATATCAGGAGTTGTTGTTCAAGAAGAAATCGATAGTGGCTCTCCAAATCAGAAACAGAGACTCTACTATCCTCGTATCTTCTTCATTTAGTTCTTTAGCAGGAGCACCTAACAGAAAGCATAGGTCAGCAAAGAAAACTAACTAGATAGAAGGAGAATAATAAAACCTGAGCTTAAGAGGAGTAGAGAAAGTGACGCTAACATTTGGGAAGCACCTAACGAAGAAGAACTGACTTTCCCAGTCTCTAAACTTGTTTACTCCCTCAGAGATCAATTTCTTAGGAGGATTAGCCCGGAAGATTTGGTTGTAAAGGTTACCGAGCTTAACCAACAGGACGAGGTGATTAAGAACTTCAGCGTTCAAAGAGGAAAGACCGACTACAATGCTACCAACTCTAGAGACAAAATATAAATATATAAGTTTGGTGATAGCTTAATTGGAGCAATTCCAATATGAACTAAGAACTTCAGCAAGAACACAGGGAAAGGAAAGAACCCACCGTGCCAGACGTGGATTGTAGTATAAGCGAAGACCCCTTGGGTGGGTTGTTGATGGTGTCATTTTCTACAGGGGGGATTGCTTCCACTCCTATAATCCCAAAGTCATTAAGAATGGCATCCACTTCGTTCTGAGTGGATATCAAGGAGCGCTTGGCAGGAGCTTCATCTCTCTTTGAAGAACTCATTATTCTTCCAGGTGAAAACGTTTCAGTTAGAAATTACAGTTTGTTATGAAGTTAACATTCTTTAAAGGATTGGTAGAAACCTACCGCAATAATTTGAACATCAAACAAAATTGAAACTTCAAATTTTCGAAAGAATGTTAAAGTTAAAAATGAAACTTATTGAGCTTTCGATAGAGTCGAAAGGAAAATAAAAGTTAATTCTTAACAAGCACCTCTTAATAATGTCGAAAGCCCAGATATGAGCATCTACTGAGCTTTCGACGGAGTCGAAAGGGTGGGTTGATGAATATGTTCAATCGGCACTCTTCAACAATGTCGAAAGCTTAATAGGAATTTTGTTATTAGGAAGGAACAGTTAAAACCAACATAAAAATTTGAACAAATTATACACTACTAATGTCTAGTAAACAAAAGGAAAGACCCTTCGGCAAGGTCGAAACCCGTTACCTTAGTTTTTCGAAAAGAATGTCAATGTTGTCGAAACCTTATATGCCGACTTAGACGAAAGGTTTAGATTTTGAATTAAGGGAGTTTCAACGATGTTGAAAAAGAGAAAGATTAAACCATCGTCAGTCATAAAAGGTTTCAAAGGAAATGAGGAGTGGTGAGCAGCTTCGAAGGCATAACAATAATATATTTAATTAACGTACATGTTTCGACTGAGTTGAATACAAAAGGTTTCGACTAGTTGAAACATTTGACGTGTAACTTATACAAAGTATCATTTCTTTAATCTCCTTTACAAAAATATGTATTTAATTTAAACTAATAAGGAGTAAGTATGTTCTAAAGATGTCAAAACCTTTGCAACAAAATTTATGCTTTCGAAAGAGAGAATTGTAATAGCCAACTTCTTTGTAAGGTGTGTGGATATTCTAACACACAAAGTTGCTTTCGAAAAGGTCGATTGTGTGTAACTTTAGTTAAAAAAGTGCCACGCTACCTTTCGACCCCGTCAAAAGAGCTTAAGAAATCAAAATGAAAGTTGCTTTCTTAATCCCGTTCGAAGGAGTACAAAGGTAAATTTATGGTGCTAATTTTAATTCGTGCAACTCAAAACATCTAGGCGAAGCAAGATTGAAACTCCTTCTTCCCCAAACATGATTTCAATCCAGAAATTAAAAAAACATTAAACAAATGGATTTAAACACGAATCAATTATTTAAATTGCAAAATCTTAGAGATTAATGTTTGAATTCTCTTAAAAAGCAAGATAACATTAAAATCTGAATTGGACGGGTTTAAAATAAGAATGAACAAGAAGCATCAATCAAATCAAAATGCAAAATTGAATTGAATGATATTTTCGAACAAATAAGAACTCAAGCAATTCCTAGCAAGTCAAAGCAGAAATAAAAAATCTAAACTGTGAAAGTTAGTGAGATTAAGATCTGCTGCAAAATAAAGAAAGGAAAGATTCATGAAATAAGAAAACAAAAACTTACTTCAAATCTGGATTTCTAAATGTGATTTGAAAATTTGCAAAATTTTATTTTTGCTTGGAGATGGTTTCGTTTACATGTAAATGAAAGAAGAGGAGAGAAGAACGAAATTTATAAGAAAAGTCAGCAAAAACGGTGAGCTATCTGATTAGATTTAAATGGACGATCCAGATTCCCGTGGGAATACAGAAAGGCGGGAACATTAAAGGTTTCGAAATGATTGACTTGAAAAATCAAAGGTATCCCTTCAATGGGGGCCAAATGTTACCACCAAAAATCCTTTTGACCGTGTAGAAACCCTATTGAATAGAACAAAAAGAAGAACAAGAGAGAAAAACACCAGCAAAACCTTTCAAAGAAGTCGAAGGAATGCAATTGCCAAAGAATAGAAGTATCAGAACCTTTTGAAGGGGTCGAAAGAGTCAAAAGCATGCTTCTGCATCAATGAACACCTTTTGAAGTAGGTGCTTCCGTAGGCATGAAGACCTTTCGAATAAGTTAAAGACGTAGATTTTGAAGACAATGCATAACAACCTTTCAAATGCATGCCAAACCTTTCGAAACCAAAGGTTCCACCTTCACTAAAGTCATTTAAAAGCAAACCATGATCGAAACAACCCTTTCGAAAGTCAAACCAAGCCTTTCAAACTGGTCGAACCCTTAGATACACAAGGAAGGTTCCGCATCAAATTGCAAGCGTATGTTTGGAAGCTACGAACAGCGTCAAAACCACCACCACTTCAACATCTTCGAAGCCCCGGGAAGCTACCAATCGATAGAGTCAAAGGCTCCTACACAGAAATATAAAGAAGAGAAGGCACAACCGCCCCTTTCGATGAAGATGGAGGCAATTGAGCCCGTTTGTAAGCAAAGCAAAGAAGAGCGCAAGAGCTAAAAGAGTTGGAAGGCATCTGAAGCCACCTTTCAACCAGGTCGAAAGCACTGGGTCGAAAGGTGCCGATCCACATTTATAAATAAGACGCAAGGGTCTGGTTTGGAGATCCAAACTCGGTCAATCTACTCTTGTATTTTCCTAATTCTACAGAGTTGTTAACCCTAATTTGTAGATTGAACAGGGGATATTTAATCAATAAAAGCTTTATCGAGTTGCGAATGGAAAGTCTTCAATATTCTTGATTACTTTGTTAATTTGGAAGTTTTTATCAGATCTAATCGTGTTTTACAGGTGTCAACCACATCGTAAAGCCACTTCCAACTTGGTCGAAACCATTGCATCTACAAGTAACTTCAATTAATGACCTCAGGCCACCTTCCGATGAACTTCTACTTTTGAATGGATCGAAACCTTAGCCCAAAATAGTTTTACCTTCAATTCCCAATCCAAACCTAAGACACTTAAGGCTTCAGCTTTCGACACAGTCGAAACCATCCAAAATTTGTCAATACCTTAAATCAAAGGGTCGTCTATTTGGCTTTTGGAATTACTTCGACAGGACTGTTTTGTGTTAGGAACTGAGTTGATGATGTTTTGATGACAACAACCTTATATAGTTATTATACTTTACTTTATAAAATATATACTAACATTGTCATATATATATATATGTGTGTGTGTGTGTGTGTGTATAGGAAGTATATGCAGGTATTATCGAAGACTGATCAGTATAAAGACTCAAGCATCAAGATGAAGATTAGAGATTCAAGATTCAAGACTCTAGAGAATCAAGATTTCTAGATCTCAAGATAAGTGTCTAGTATTTTGTTAAAACTTCATAATAGCACTCTCATCTTTCTTCCAATTTTCTTTTGGGATGGAATCCAATTTCTATCGAAACCAGTGGCTTACAAACCCACGACAAGTAGCTTACAAACCTACGACAGGTGGCTTACAAACCCACGAAAATCAAAATCATTTAAACTACTTTGTACAAGTTCTCGAGTCCTATGGAGGAGCTCTGTAGGAAGGTTCTTGCAATTTCAGTTTGAATAGATTTTTCAAAATGTTTTTAAATCTGTTTTTCAAAATGTTTTAGCTTTCAAAATCATGTTTTCAAAAATGTTTTCAAACTTTGTTTTAGCCTTGAAATATTCCTCCATTCTGATTTTAAAAACTTATATTTTAACATCAAAACTTATTCTGATTTTAAATATTACTTATATAATTGACGGTCTATATCAATTATATATATATATATATATATTTAAAATAATGTTTTATATTCATTCTCTATCTCAAAATATTGTTTAAACACTTTATTTTGCTTCAGAGAAGTTTCAACTTGTTTTAAATTCAAATGCTTTTACAAAACAACATCTCTACAATTTTTAACTGAGGGATGTCGACATATGGGGATACCCCATGTCGACATGGTGACAGTTGGATTCAAAATTCAAATTTCAAAAGAAGTGTCCATTCGTTCAAAAACCTTTCGCCAACGGTTATGACTGTTGTGCATCTATATAAAGGCTTCCAAAATGAATTTTTTAATAACCACTTTCTTATTTTCTTCAATCTTTCTTCTCCACCATTCCATATCCATAAAACTTCATATTTTCAAGATCGTGCCATCATTCTGCCAAATTCTCAATAAGAAATCATTTAGATACTCTCTCTATTTGATTCTCCGTCATTCTATTAAAGATCAAAGTGCTATTCAGAGTTATAGGATCAATTTTTATTCAAAAAGTCCATAGAGTCTATCCATTCAAAAGGATTGTTATTAGAAAGTATTAGGGTGATCTTGTGTCCCGTAAATCAAGAGAGTTTACCCCAAACTCGGAGATAGGAGGGTTCCTCAAGGCCTTAGAAATTGAGGGTTGTAATTTGGATATTGGCTTATAAAAATCTGTACAAGGATATTGCCTTGGTGCAGGACTGGATGTAGGAGGATTCCGAACCAGTATAAAATTCGGTGTGTTCTTTCCTTTTACTTGCTTTACTTTACTATTTGCATTTGTTATATGTTCTGTGATCATTCTGTGTTAGAATTCTGTTTAGATTTGTGTTGAAAGTTTTAATTTAGTCATATAGTTCATATATTCTTTAAAACACTACCTACCCCCCTCTAGTGTTATTTCTGCCTTAAGATCCTTAATCTGCATCCCCAACAATTGGTATCAGAGCATTAGTTTTCATTGTTTTCATAATCTGAAATTTTGAAAAGTTTTAGTGGCACAACACACTAGTAATGTCACTCCTGTCATTACTACGTATGTGAACACAAGTACTAACACTAGTTCATTTGTAGAAGGTCAGTCTACTGTCAGACCACCACTTTTTAATGGCAGTAATTATGCATATTAGGCATATAGGATGAAAATTTATTTACAATCCATAAGTTTAGATACTTGGAATATGACACAAATTGAATATGTTGAACCAACTACAATTTTTTCCCAGTGGACTACTGAGCAAAAGACAGTTGCACAAAAAAATTCTAAGGCCGCGAATACTATTTTGTTCACTAGATAGGAATGAGTTTAATAGAGTCTCTGTTTGTAAGTCTGCATTTGAAATCTGAAAAACTTTGCAAGTAACTCATGAAGGAACAAGCAAAGTTAAACAGACTAAAATTTCCATATTAAGTAACCGGTTTCAATTGTTTAAAATGCATGAAAATGAGTCTATTTCCGACATGTATTGTCGATTTCAAGACATTGTACACTCATTGATTGCTTTAGGAAAGGGTTTCTCAGAAGAAGATCATGTCAGAAAAATACTCAATTCACTCACTCTAGAATGGGATCAAAAGACACTTACTATTGAAGAGGCAAATGATGTTAGTCAAATGAAGATCGAAGAGTTAATCGGTAATCTAATGTCTTATGAAGTTCAACTACAAGGGAGAAAAGAATCTAAGGCAACGGAAAAGAAATCGATCGCATTCAAAGCAACAACTGGAGATTCAGAACAAGAGAGTGATGAAGAAATTGCTTTCATGACCAGAAATTTCAGGAAATTTCTGGTGTATAGAAACATGAATAACTTTAAAAGAAATGATCAAAGAAATTCCAGAAATACTTCGGAGAACTACAACAACAACAATAATGGTGATAGACGCTATAACTGCAACAAAACAGGGCACTACAAGATGGATTGTCCATATCCAGACAAACAGACATTGCAACCAAACAACGAGCAACCAAAGAAAAGAAAGAAGGCATATGCAGCAACTCTTGACAATTCAGATTCATCCAGTGATGACGAGAAGAAAACTGATAATTCAAATATGTGCTTCACGGCTATTCTCGAATCAGAAGACGATCGGAGTTTGGATCTAAAAAAAAGATACACATTTATTTTAATTTTATTGGATGCTTGCTTGCTTTGATTTTGTTTGCAATTTCTTGAATTTTTAAATTCAAAATCACCCTTTGAAATTTGAATTTTTAAATTCAAAATAATATTATTTTAATACTATTTTAAATATTAAAATATTTTAATATTATTATATTTAATATTATTACTGGAATTAAATATAGATATAGAATATAGATTAGTTTTCTTAGGATTTTAGGAATTTATTAGATTTTAGAAATAGACACCTTCTTTCAAATTCAACAGGCACATGTCGACATGCCATGATACCCCATGTCGACATGCCTCTCAGAAATTTGATTTCAAAATTTGAATTCAAACTTTTAATTTCCCTCCACCTTTTCACTTACTTCAAAATTCTGAAAAGATACCTCTTGACCAAAGAAAATGACTTTAGAGAATCTATTTAATATACTTCTCTTATCATCTCTTTTCACTTTATTCACATAATTCAAACCTTCTTCATTATCTTCTACTCCTCTCAAACACTCATCAATGGCTTCCTCAAGTAACCCATCAACTATGAGGCTGCCCAAATCCATCAAAAATGATCTTTTCAATGACCCGGAGGCTATCAAAGCTTACATAAGCTATGTAAACTATGATAAAGTCAATACGGGAAAATTTGCCATTTTTGATGATTTTTCTTCTTATGAAATCGATCGACTTTTTGAAGAAAACTCCATTCTTAGCTTGATTGATAACAAGCAAAATGATTTCGTTTGTTATCCAAACCTTGTCAAAATGTTTTATGCAAACCTAAATCGTGGATTTTATAATGGAAATGAAGATCAAATTTGAAGTAGTGTTAAAGGAACACTTATTGTTTTGGATTCCGATATTTTGGGTACCATTTTGGGTTGCAAATCTACCGGTATGAATCTCTCGGAATTTCAAATCAATGAAACCGATCGAGAGACTTTTCATCACATTTTTGAAAGCGATAACCACATGGATTTTAAGAATCGCTTTTTCCGCCCAAAAGCAAGAATTGTCAACCTTCTTATTCAACACACAATTATTCCTAGGTCGGGAAACTACAATAATTCCACCTCAAAAGTGTGTAAAGCTCTTTTTGCTATTTTTGGAAAATATGATATTAATTGGGCACAAACTATTTTGGATGAGTTAAGACCCAAAAATTTTAATATGGGAGAAAACACTCTTTATCATGGAATTTACCTTACTCGGATTTTCAATTATTTTAGTGTGGATGTTAAAAAGGAAGAGTTTGTAAGTAGGAAAGTGTTCAATCATGGGAACATTTCTCTTATGAAAATCCCACTTATGTTTCAACAATATGAAACACTTGCCGAAAAGGAAGAGAGACTTGCTCATGAAGAGATGGAAGAAGAGGAAGAAGAAGAGGAAGACGAAGGGGAAGGAATGGAAATTGAAGAAGAAGAGGAAGATGAAGATACCTCTTTGGAAAGTATAGAATATCCACATACACCCGCCAATCCATCCAACAAAACCTTACTCAAGAACCAAAAGATACTTGCTCAAAACCAAAAGGTTCTTAAGAGATCTATTAGCAAGAAAATGGATAAAATCTCCACCAAGATCGACAAGTTCTTTGGGAAGATAGGCAGGAAACTTGGCTTGTCTTCATCATCATCTTCATCAAACTAATCCTAGCCATTATCTCTCTAGCTATCGTTTATCTATCTTTGTATTCTCTACTTTTTTAGTTAAGATTACGTAATGTTAACTAATATAAGTAATGCTATCTTATTCTCTGTTTTCCAGCTTTATATATCTCTGATAGTTATTTATTTTAAGTTTATATAGGTCCACTAGTATAAAAATAAACTTAAAAATAAAAAATAACTCAACTTGGTCATTCTGTCTAGACCATGTCGACATGCCCCATCCCCTCATGTCGACATATAACAGTCAAAAAGTAGTTACAATTTCTAACTTCAAATTCTTGTAACTACCAAGTGACAATTCATTTTGAACGGCCAATAACTCCTATAAATGCCTATTTCTTCCAGAAAAACTTCTCTACCTCCATCTCTATTCATCTCCTTTCATACTTCAACTTATTTCTTAAACTATGGCTTCTCCAATTAAGAATTTAAGTGAAAATCTTGAAGAAACTCTTACTTCTTTCAAGAATATTCTCTCTTTTATACTTAGAAATCAAAGGCACTTAGAATTAAGCCAAATACAGATGATCAAAGAGCAAGAGAAACACTTCGACGCACTTCGTTGGATGATCTCAAGCCTTAGCAAAGACGAACCCAAAGCAAATCCGCCAGTCACTCTCGACAAAGATAATTGGGATGTTATCAAAACTGATCCTATCTTTGGAGAAGATGGATGGGTGGAAGTCCGAAGGAATGACTGATCATTATGTATGTATGTTTGTTTGTTTGATTTGATTTGATTTGATTTAGATTTGATTAGGATTTGATTGAATTTTTTACTTTAGTTTGATTTGGATTTGGTTTGTATATAACTTCATATACTATACATGATTGGTTTGCTATATTGATTTGATTGTCAAGTTACACTTATATATATGCACACACACTTGATCACTTACACGTTCACTTTACACTTTTATTCTATATATACTTTAGAACAGGTAAATCTTTTATTCCTTTTTGTTGATGACAAAGGGGGAGAAAGTTATAAAAATATATGTGCTTGGTGTAAGGGGGAGTCATGGAATAAAGGGGAGTTGTAGTTTTAAGAAGAAGTCACGGAGTAAGGGGGAGTTATGGTATGGTAAGAATATTTTATAAATAAAGGTTGTCATCATCAAAATGGGGGAGATTGTTAGGAACTGAGTTGATGATGTTTTGATGACAACAACCTTATATATTTATTATACTTTACTTTATAAAATATATACTAACATTTTCATATAGATAGATATATATATATATATATATATATGTATATAGGAAGTATATGCAGGTATTATCGAAGACTAATCAGTATAAAGACTCAAGCATCAAGATGAAGATTAAAGATTCAAGATTCAAGACTCTAGAGAATCAAGATTTCAAGATCTCAAGATAAGTGTCTAGTATTTTGTTAAAACTTCATAATAGCATTCTCATCTTTCTTCCATTTTTCTTTTGGGATGGAAGCCAATTTCTATCGAAACCAGTGGCTTACAAACCCACGACAAGTAGCTTACAAACCTACGACAAGTGGCTTACAAACCCACGAAAATCAAAATCATTTAAACTACTTTGTACAAGTTCTCGAGTCCTATGGAGGAGCTCTGTAGGAAGGTTCTTGCAATTTCAGTTTGAATAGATTTTTCAAAATGTTTTTAAATCTGTTTTTCAAAATGTTTTAGCTTTCAAAATCATGTTTTCAAAAATGTTTTCAAACTTTGTTTTAGCCTTGAAATATTCCTCCATTCTGAATTTAAAAACTTCTATTTTTAAAACATCAAAACTTATTCTGATTTTAAATATTACTTATATAATTGACGGTCTATATCAATTATATATATATATATTTAAAATAATGTTTTATATTCATTCTCTATCTCAAAATATTGTTTAAACACTTTATTTTGCTTCAGAGAAGTTTCAACTTGTTTTAAATTCAAATGCTTTTACAAAACAACATCTCTACAATTTTTAACTGAGGGATGTCGACATATGGGGATACCCCATGTCGACATGGTGACAGTTGGATTCAAAATTCAAATTTCAAAAGAAGTGTCCATTCGTTCAAAAACCTTTCGCCAATGGTTATGACTGTTGTGCATCTATATAAAGGCTTCCAAAACGAATTTTTTAATAACCACTTTCTTATTTTCTTCACTCTTTCTTCTCCACCATTCAATATCCATAAAACTTCATATTTTCAAGATCGTGCCATCATTCTGCCAAATTCTCAATAGGAAATCATTTAGATACTCTCTCTATTTGATTCTCCATCATTCTATTAAAGATCAAAGTGCTATTCAGAGTTATAGGATCAATTTTTATTCAAAAAGTCCATAGAGTCTATCCATTCAAAAGGATTGTTATTAGAATGTATTAGGGTGATCTTGTGTCCCATAAATCAAGAGAGTTTACCCCAGACTCGGAGATAGGAGGGTTCCTCAAGGCCTTAGAAATTGAGGTTTGTAATTTGGATATTGGCTTATAAAAATCTGTACAAGGATATTGCCTTGGTGCAGGACTGGATGTAGGAGGATTCTGAACCAGTATAAAATCCGGTGTGTTCTTTCCTTTTACTTGCTTTACTTTACTATTTGCATTTGTTATATGTTCTGTGATCATTTTGTGTTTGAATTCTGTTTAGATTTGTGTTGAAAGTTTTAATTTATTCATATAGTTCATATATTCTTTAAAACACTATTCACCCCCCCCCCTCTAGTGTTATTTCTGCCTTAAGATCCTTAATCCGCATCCCCAACATTTTGAAGGTTAATCAAGCTACTTATCCAATTCGAAAGACGAATAACAAGGGAAATTAAGTCTTTCGACTGAGTCGAAAGGTCAATAAAAAGAAAAGCTATCATAAAAAAAACCTATTCGAAAGGATAAACTAAAAGGATTACCTATATCTTTCCTTCTTCACTCAACCAAAAGAAACAAAAAAGGATTAACCATGTCTTAAAATCAACTTTGGGGTGTTGACAAGTTTTCTTGTTAACATTTTGACACTAGAAGGAGGGCTTGAACGTCCGACTCTGTTGAACATCCAACACCACTTATTTCTAACCAAGTCTTATTTCAAGATTATCTACTTTTGATCTAACTTCATCATGTCTAGCAAAATTAAAAGATCTAAGCAGGGATCTTCTGAACCCCACTTAATTGGATTCTCCCTAGAGGCAGCTAATGATAGAAATATCCAAGAAGAACGACTATTAAGGATGAAGGCTTTAAGAATCATAAGAAAAAAGAAAGTTGAAGTCTATGATCCACTTAAATGGAGTTTAAACCCTTTTTATGTTGGTCCCACCCCAATCTTTGCTTTAGGGTAAAAGAAAAAGTAAAGTGACAATTTATTTAACCAAATGAGAAAACAATCCAACACTATACCAAAGTCACAATCTACAAAGCGGGAATAATGGCATATTGCAATGCCTTCGCACACAAATGGGGTCAAGTCACGAGTGAGACGATACCTACACAAGAAACCCGATGAGTTTTAAAGCGAAAAATAGTTATTAAAGGGGAAATTCCAGAGCTAAGTAATGTGAGATTTAGAAGCCATTCTCAAGAAACAAGTTTCAAGTCAAGACTTCCTAAAGAGTGCAATCTAACAACATCCATAGAGAATGTCTACTTGCAAATAAAAGATGGGCTTAATTATTGGCCATTGAAGAAAACGAAGTCAAAATATAAAAGAATATTTGGGGAATCCTACTGTCATTTCCATACGATGAATGGACATAAGACTAACCAATATAGAGCCTAGGAAGGGATAACAATATGCTTTTTTCGTCAAGGCAAAATTATTGAGTTTGTAAAGAAATATCGAATGAAATCAATAAATAGCTACTTTTCTAAAAGAGAATCTATATGGTTGGGAGTGAAATGCCCTTTTATTTAGACATTAAATTAAACGGTCAAAGCCTATGTCCACGCCAAGTTGGCCAGGGCAGAGCACCTCCTAGAGGGAGGAGTGTAAGCCTTTGGCTGCACCATGCTTTGGCCAGATTAAAGCATCGACAAGCCCTTGGTCGCACCTCTGGTCAGGTCAAGGCACCTTCTGGAGGGAGGAGTGCAAGCCTTTATGCACGTCACGCTATGGCCAGGTTAAAGCACCAACAATCCCCTATTCGAACCATGATACGGCCAGGGTAGGACATCTCCTGGAGATAGGATGTAAGCCTTTATCCATGCCATTTTATGGCCAGGTTAAAGCATCGACAAGCCCTTGGCCGCGCCTCTGGTCTGGTCAAGGCGCCTTCTAGAAGGAGGTTGGGTAATTCCTTGGTTCCAGCCTCTATGAATGAGCTAAACAAGAGCACCAAACAACAATATACTAGGATGTCCAAGCCCGAGAAAGTGACATATCTACAAGGGACGAAAATGTCCAAGCCCGAGAAGTGGCATATCTACAAGGGATTAAGATGTCCAAGCCTGTGAAGCGAAATATCTATAGTAGACTAAGATGTCCAAGCCTAAAAAGTGGCACATCAAATGATGGACAAAGATGTCCTAGCTTGAGAAGCAGCCAATCAAATTGCGACAACATACAAGGCGTAAATGGTTTATATATATCGAAAAAGACAGAAGCGAAGGAGTAGAATAACTCTACTTATTAATACCCCAATCTGGGTTTCAGGATTCTCAATTCTGAACTTCACCTATTAGTACCTGAACCAAGGTTTTGTGTCTTTATTAATCACTTACAGCCTTTATCATATCTGAATCTGGGTACCGAGACTATTGCTTAACTTCACTTTAATGCCCTAATCTAGGCTTGAGATTTCCGTTATGGATTCTTGATTATCCATAATTAATGCCTGAATCTGGGTTGAAGACTTCTATCAAAAGATCATTATTATGGGTTTCCGGTTATCATCTACAAAATACTTGAATATGAATTTCAAGTATCTTAATCTCTAATATCATCCACTGGGTTATAGGTTTCTAAACTTTTAGATTTTATTCATTAATACTCGAATATGGGTCATGAGATTTCTACTATAAATTTCAAGATAAAGATTTCTGGATTTCTATTATGTAATCATATTAAACTCTCTATTGATTATATTCGAAGGATGATTCTCTAAAAATATTTATACCCGTGGTGGAGGATAAAATTTTCTACCAACAAACTCCAGATATTCCAACAATGTGGTTGAAGTTAAATTCTTAATTATAGCTCATCATGATCAAAGATGGTTTTCAAGACCTTAAGTCAAATGCCATTACTATTCATTTATTACCATACGAATTGACATAATGATTTGTTAATCTATGCAAATGATATAGATAGACTTCTATATCATTTTTAAGCTAACAACTGGAAATATTGTATACTTTATACTTTTCAGGGAAATTTGAACAATATAAGAAAAATGAAGGATTCAGCAAATAAAGATATTGCGTTACAAGCTATCAAACAACTGTTTCAGAGATGACATTATGGGAGAGAATCACAAATCAGGTGATATTTACAAAATTTACATGATTTACACAACTAATGAAATTATTTACAAGTGTATAAAACAAATATGTATATATATATAAATATGCATTTCTCAAAGTATGAATTCTTCATAAGTCTTGAGCAGCCTTGTTCAGGTTCTCAGCAATCAAAGGGTCAACAATGTGACGGATAGCAATACAAAGAACTTCTTTGAGTTTCTTCTCTTTCTTCCTTATCATGTTCGCATCATCAATCGCATCGATGTTAGTTTTCAAAGCGTGATTGAAAGCTTTGTTTGCTCCTCTAAGGGTCTTATTTTCCCTTTCCAATTCAGCAATGCCTTCTCATCTAAGCCTGGAGGAGGATTTGTTATTGTAGAAATTTCTGAGCAGCAAGGGAAGCGGATCTTGTAAACTTGGCAGCCGGTGGAGTAGCATGAGAAACGAGTAAGTCAATACTCGAAATATTATCTCCCATAATAAATTCAAACGACTTGCACTGAGCCTGACCATCCTTCAATTTCATCTCTAAATCGCTAATCTGTTGGAGAAGCTTGGACATTTTGTAATCGAAGTCACTTGAAGGATTAGCCTTAACTTGACGCTTTAAAGCGGAAATCGTTTCATTTTTACTGTTGACATCAGCTTCTAAACTGGCAATTTGATTCTTAAGATTTCTGAAAATAGTTTTCCAAAGTTAGGATCTTTTGTGCCACCTTAAGGCTTTGGCATTGCCGTGAAAATGAGCAAGTAAAATATCTTCGAGAAGTTTAATCTTTTCAAGTTCCCTTAACAGCTTGACCTTAAGGTTAATAAAGCAAGACGCAGAATCTAATGAAAGAGGTGCCATGGATAATTGTAGCTCCTATTTAAATAAAAAAGAAAAAAAATAAAGTCAGAACCAGAATGAACAATTTCTTTATTAGTGCGATAAATGATTACAACATAGATAACAATGAAATTAAAAGAGTACAATTGAATACGTACTTTACATCTAAAGTTGAGAAATTTCATTTCTAACTTTATTTAATGAAATGGTGGAAAGGATAACGATCAAATAGAAAGTAATATTGACTCCTTCTGGGGGTAATAACCGGTGGATATTTACTGTAGTCCCGTTCCCCGGCAGGTGGACTATCATGTCTGCATATCAGCTTAGTGTGGAATGTCCGAATGTCTTTGAGTATTTTCTCCTTTTTCTCAACAAGAAAATCAAAACGAAGACGAGGATGTTCCACGTAAAGTCATTGTAAATATCTAAGAAAACAATATCTTGCCAATTTTGAAGATTCTAAAATTAGTGCCTTTTTGAGATAAAAGCTTCTCGATTTAATATATTGACTTAAGTAATCTCCAAAGACAAGATTGCTTGAGGAACATTCTCTCTGTGATAACATAATAAAATTTAGCTAAGTATAAAAGAAGACTAAAACAAATATTTACAAATCAATGTTATTCAATATTCACAATAATTCATCAGGTTCATACAAAATTGCCTTAGTAAATAATATTGAAATAAATTTGTCCTTATAAAACTTGATTTTTTTAGGAGGAAGGCCTTGGGGAATTGATCCTACTCGAGACAAGTTTCAACATTCTCCGGGGTGCGGGTCAGATACAAATCCGTCCAAGTATTTTTTGTGTAAACGCCTAAGTAAACCCCCACTAAAATCACCTAAATATGAGAGGTCAACGGTCGAGTGTCTACAATAGGCCTTGTATAATAAATTAACTAAGATATCCCTCTCCTTAACAACATCCAAGGTAGGGTAATCAGTTCTCGGCTCTCTTTCAAAAGAGCATCACATCGAAGGCTCGTTCTCCTTAGCCATGTGGCAATTTCTTGATGTTTAAAGGATGACAACACTGCCGCACTGCTATTGAGTCAATAATATTTATCAGAAAGTATATTGTGTTCCCTTAATTTCTTGTCTAACTCCCTATATAAATTATTTATCTCTAATTTTTCCTATCAAGCTTAGTTTTATAAGAGTGGATAGATTTCTTCCTTATCTAAATAAATGATTCACAGTGTTATTATCTTCGAAGAAAAGGTGTTTAAACAGAGAATCCCATGCCTGAGATACCAGAATCGGTGCTTGAGAAGCTGCTCCCTTTCTTTTGGCACTTCAGCATCAATAGAAGCAAGCTCTTCTTGTAGTTTGGAAGGCGCAGGAGACTTAGGTGGAATCGCTTCGTGAGGAGACGAATCTATTTCAGTGGACTTCGTATTATCATCCTCTCTTTCTCAGAAGCTTGAGTATGGCCAGCCCCGTTGCCATTTGATCCTTGTCCACCGTTGTTATCATCCGCTCTTTCAATATCGAAGGAAGGAAATTCAAAGGAAAGAAGTTTAGAAGCGTTGATTTCCTCCCTCTCAACAACCTCAATCCCCTGCTCTATATTTTTGACTCTATCCATGACCCTATCAACAAGAGCTTGGTTGAGCGAGGGGAAACTCAAATCTAGGAATTTATCAACATCATCGGCATAGGTGAGCATTAAGGCATATTCAAAGGAGTTTATAATGATTTCTTCAAGAGATGAGTCAAGAAATTGCGACACTCGCTGCTTCGCATCAGAAATAGTGGCGGTAGCCAGTTTAAGGGAGGCCTTGTTCTTTTTCAGCTTTTCCTTTAACAAAGACTGTTTAGCTCCCATCCGTCCTTTTCCCTCTTCAAACTCTTTTAGAGTCATTGACAATGCTAAGTTCTCATCGGCTATAAGTTGGTGAGCCTTCCTCTCTTCCAAGATAACAGATTCCGACTTAGCGAGAGAAGCTCTTAATCGCTCTAGTTCATTTGTAGTCTTGCTTTTCTCCATGACAAGGGGTAAACTTGGTCAAAGCAGTAGCTTCCTCTCAAAGTTTAGATGTTTTGGTAGAGGATTTGGATGCATTTTTGTGCAGGGAGAACTCGCTTTTGGAAATCTGAAAGAAAAGCACAACACAAGTTAAAAGCTTAAAGAAAAACAAGGATAATAATGTTAAGTCACATTAAATATACTAGGAGTTGTTGTTCAAGAAGAGTCCGATAGTGGCTCTATAAATCAAAAACAGAGGATGGTGGCTGAGTTGAAGTGAATGATGAAGAATTTAGAATAGAATGGATCATCTTCTCGAAGTCACTTGAAGGTGTTGAAGTTGATGGCCTCGGAAGATTTAGCACTTGAGTAGGGGTTGAAGTCCCCAATGCCTTTTGCATCTACTCGATTACGCTTAGAGAGCTGGAGATAACGATGCAAGAAATAGGATCGACTTTGGTAGGAGTTTCGTCAGGGAAGACATGAGGAGCTTCGACGGTCGGACTCTTTAGAAACTCCCCAACATTAAAAGATTCCTCCTATTCTAGTGTTGGAGAATCAGGAACTTCAACTACTTTAAATCTATTTGGGGGTGGTTCTACCGTAGACATTTTGATTAGTTTTCTTTTAGCATCCATCTTTGACCTGGCAATGGCCTGGAAAATGATGATGCCTGAGAAGTCGAAGGAAGAGCAGGGCCAATGATGGGTTTTTCCACTTGAGGAGCAAGTGAAGAGAATTCAAATAGATTATAAGTTAGCAGAAATTTTTTTAAAACAACATAGCAATACATAACAAATGCAGCATTTATAACTTACCGGAGTGGTCAGCACAGATGGGTGACGTTAGAGATAAATTTGATGGATCTCCCAAAGAAAGGAAGTGTTTGCTTCATGAGGTGTGTTGGACTGAAGGAGGTTGGCCAAGTATCCTTTGGCCTGTAGATAGAAGGGAGTGCTTTCGCAGATTTGATGGATTTAGCAACGTTAATCTACTCCCAATCTGACTTGAAGCTGCGATTAGAGACTATATTGTCCTCTTATCTTCTTCGTTTATTTCTTTAGCAGAAGCACCGTACAAAAAGCATAGGTCAGCCAAGAAAAGTAACTAGACAGAAGAAAAATAATAGCATCCGAGCTTACAAGGAGTAGTGAAAGTGCCGCTAACTTTTGGGAAGCATCTAACAAAGAAGAACTGACTTTTCCAGTCTCTAAACTTGTTTACTCCCTCATAGATCAATTTCTTCGGAGGATTGGCCCAGAAGATTTGATTGTTATGGCTACTGAGCTTAACCAACTAGACGAGGTGATTAAGAACTACAGCGTTCAAAGAGAAAAGGCCAGCTCCAATGCCATCAACTCCAGAGACCAAAGATATGTATATACTTTTGGCGACAGCTGAATTGGAGCAATTCCAAGATGAATTAAGAACTTTAGCAAGAAATCAGGGAAAGAAAGGAATCCACCGTGCCAGACGTGGATTGCAGTATAAGCTAAGAACCCCTTAGGTGGATTGTTGATGATATCATTTTCTACAAGGGGATTGCTTCCACTCCAGCAATCCCAAATTCATTAAGAATGACATTCACTTCATCCTGAGTGGATATCAGGGAGCGATTGGCAGTAGCTTCAGCTTTCTTTAGAGAACTCATGATTCTGCCAGGTGAAAACGTTTCAGTTAGAAATTACAGTTTGTTATGAAGTTAACATTCTTTCAAGGATTGGTAGAAACCTACTACAGCAATTTGAACATCAAATAAAAGACGAAACTTCAAATTCTTGAAAGAATGTTAAAGTTAAAAATGAGACTTGTTGAGCTTTCGATAGAGCCGAAAGGAAAATAAAGTTTAATACTTAACAAACATCTCTCAACAATGTTGAAGGCCTAGATATGAGCATTCACTGAGGTTTTGACAGGGTCGAAAGGGGGGGGGGATTGAAGAATATGTTCAACCGGCACTCTTCAACAATGTCAAAAGCTTAATAGGGACTTGTTATTAGGAAGGAATAGTTAAAACCAACATAAATATTTGAACAAAGTATGCACTACCAATATTTAGTAAACAAAAGGGAAGACCCTTCAACACGGTCAAAACCCGTTACCTTAGTCTTTCTAAAAAATGTTAATGTTGTCGAAACCTTATATGCCGACTAAATCGAAAGGTTTTGAGTTTGAATCAAGGGACGTTTCGACGATGTTGAAAAAGAGAAAGATTAAGCTCCAGTCAGTTATAAAAGGTTTCAACTGAAATAAGAAGTGGTGAGCAGTTTCGAAGGCATAGCAACAATAAATTTAAATTATCGTACTAGATTTCGACTGAATCGAGTATAGAAGGTTTTGTCTAGTCGAAACCTTTGATATGTAACTTATACAAAGTATCATTTCTTTAATCGCCTTTACAAAAATATGTATTTTAATTTAAACTAATAAGGAGCAAGTATGTTCTAAAGATGTTGAAACCTATGCAACAAAAAATATGTTTTTGAAAGAGAGAATTGTAATAGCCAACTTCTTCGAAAGGTGTTTGGACATGCTAACACACAAAGTTGCTTCCGAAAAGGTTGATTGCATGCTACTTTAGTCAAAAGAAGTGCCAAGCTACCTTTCGACCCCGTTGAAAGAGACTAAGAAAGCAAAATGAAAGTTGCCACCTTAATCCTTTTCGAAGGGGTAAAAAGGTAAATTTATGGCGCCAATTTTTAATTCGTACAATTCAAAATCTCTAGGAGAAGCAAGCGGGAAACTCCTTCCAAACATGATTTCAATCCAGAATTTAAAAAAAAATAAACAAACGGATTTAAACATGAATCAATTATTTAAATTACGAAATCATTGAGATAAACGTTTGAATTCTCTAAAAAAACACGATAACATCAAAACTAAATTAGATAGGTTTAAAATGAGAATTAACAAAAAAAATCAATTAAATCAAACCATAAAATTGAGATGAATGATACTTTCGAACAAATAAGAACTCAAGCAATTTTTAGCAAGTCGAAGAAGAAACAATAAATCGAAACTGTGAAAGTTAGTGAAATTAAGATCTGCTGCAAAATAAAGAAGGGAAAGATTCATGAAATAAGAAAAACTAAACTTACTTTAAATCTGGATTTCTGATTGTAAAACGCAAAGAAAATTTGAAAATTTGGAAACTTTGATTTTTCTTGGAGATGATTTTGTTTTCAGATAAATGAAAGAAGAGAAGAAAGGTCAGCAAAAACAGCGAGCCATCTGATTAGAACTAAATAGACGATCTAGATTCACGTGGGAATACAGAAAGGTGGGAACATTGAAGGTTTTGAAATGATTGACTTGAAAAGTCAAAGGAATCCCTTCATAAGAAGGAGCAAATGTTACTACCACAATAGGGTTTCGATCATGTCGAAACCCTATTGAATAGAAGGCAAAGAAGAACAAGAGAGAAAACCACTAGCAAAACCTTTCGAAAGAGTTGAAGGGATGAAATAGCCAAAGAATTTAAGTATCAAAACCTTTCGAAAGGTCGAAAGAGTCAAAGCATGCTTCCACATCAAAGAACACCTTCTGAAGTAGGTGCTTCTGTAGGAATGAAGACCTTTCAAAGGAGTTAAATGATAGCTTTCGAAGACAATGCATGACAATCTTTCAAATGCACACCAAACCATTCGAAACCAAAGGTTCCGCCTTTACTCAAGTCACTCAGAAGTACACCATGATTGGAACAACCCTTTCGAAAGCCAAACCAACCCTTTTGAACTGGTCAAAGCCTTAGATATCCAGGGAAGGTTCCGCATCAAGTCGCAAGCGCATGTTTTGAAGCTGCAAACAATGTCTAAACCACCACCATTTCAGTATCTTCGAAGCCCTAGAAAGAAACCTATCGACAGAGTTGAAGGCTCTTACAAAGCAACATAATGAAGAGAAGACGCAAAAACCCTTTAATAATCTGCATATTCTCTATTCAGCGTAAAGATAAAACTTCATGTTCTTCGGGCTATTTTTTTCAAAGGTAGTCCTTTTCCCTAGTTTCCCCTTTAATAATCAGCATATTCTCTATCAAATGTTATCACTACTAGAACAACAGTCATTTTCGATAGCTTCGAGCCGTTGGAAAAGCCGTCGTTATGGCATACATGCTTTCCTTCGGTTGGCGATGGTGTCGAAGACTATTTAGCGACGGCTACTCACGACACTTTCCAATGGTTTTGTGACAGTTTTCAATGCCCGTACTATTATAGAACTTTAACTTTGTTATTGCCTAGCTCATGGTATGCTTTGGGTTTTTTAGTGTCATTTGGCATGATATGAAGCTCAGGACGATTACATACTGCTTGGATATCACGTCTAGATTTCTAAACATCCTTTGTCTTCCCCTTAATATTCAAAATTGTATTAAAAACATTGCCAAACAAGTTTTTCTCGTTGTGCATCATGTTAATATTATGACGAATTAGGAGATTTTTCCAATAAGGCAATTTCCAAGATGTACTTTGTTTGCACCAATTCCAATTATGAACCATTGATTTACCTTGAATTTCAATTTGCTCTCCGGTTTCATGTATCTTTGGATAATCCTATACAAGTTCATATATATCTTCGCTTGACCAAAATGTTGGTGGCCGTAAAGTCTCTTGTCTACTGGCTAAAGTTTTTTCTATCTTTTTTAAAAGGATGGATAATATGAAGAAAACACTGATGACAACCAAATCATGATATTTTCATCCCATGCGTTAAAGAAAATGACCATGTTTCTTCCATGCAATAAGGACAAGTTAGATGACCGGCCGTACTCCAACCGGAGAACATTGCATACGCAGGAAAATCGCTAATAGTCTATAACAAAGAAGCGAACATATGGATATTATTTTTTTAGATGTCTATGCTTCAGCTCCTTCATATCATATGCATTCAACTCTTCAACCAACGGTTGAAAATAAACATCGATTCCTTGTGTCCGGTCATCAAGGACAGGGACAACAATAGCGAAAAACATATATGGAGTTTTCATACACATTTATGGAGGTAAATTGTAGGGAGTAACGATTATAGACCAAGATGAATATTTAGAACCAAATTGAGAGAATGGTGAAAATCCACTCGTACATAAACCAAGTCTAACATTACAGCTCTCCGCTGTAAAAGCAGGATGTCTTATCAAAAATGCTTTCATACTTCTCCATCAGCTAGGTATGTTAATATATCTTCTTCCTATGTTCTCACACTATGCCATCTCATATGATGCACGGTTACAGTGGATGTGTGTAACCATTGAAGCCTACGAGTTATAGATAAGTAATGCATACGTTTGTACAAAACTTCCTTTCCCTTCTTTCTTTGGTTTGTATCTTTCCTTATTACATTCTACAATCCCTCAAATTAATGTCTTCTTTCTAAAGCAACATGCAACAATTTAGACATGTATCTTTTTTTGATACAGCAAACCAAAAGAAGACATAAATTTTTTTCACTTCATAATGATTTTTTCACATTAAATTATCGGGTGGCATATGCCGTTTTGCAACTTGTACAACAGGTGTAAATCCGGCTTATGTGAAGTTGTAAATGTATTCTATAGTTATTGATAGTTGGGTACCGCTTGTGCATCCATCCTAAAGATGTTTCTTAGTAGCATATAATAAATCATAGATTTTTTTGCTCCAATATTTGGTTCTTCTTCGACATTAACATTGTCACCATCAACTTCAAAAATAGGGAACATCGATCGTGCTGCATCTTCAACCATATCTTCTATGAGATCCATCATAACAATTTCATTACCCACCTCCTCCCGTGAATGTATATGATTAGATGCTACAAGTTCTCCATGACGATCCCACACAAGATAATTCGGTACGAAGCACAAATGGACTTAAACCATATCCGGTATCAAATGCTTTAATAATTTGCACCTACTACATGGACAACGAATTTCTCTATCGTTTCCATTATCACTTAAAGCTAATTCAATAAATACGTATCTACCCCCTTGTTGACCCTCTCATTTCCCTTTGAGGATGATACATACAGGTCCGGTCAACAAAATAATTGGCCATTTTTCCTATTACAAAAAATATGATAGAGATTAAAAAAAGTATTCATCATTTTATGGATTGACATTTGATTTTCAAATCATTTATTGAGTACATTTATGCATTTTAGGGATCGACATAAATATGAATAGAAATTAAATTTTTAGTTTATTGTTTTCTACTTTGATGGTCGGTCATCCTACTTTCGATTACAAACACAGTAGTAATTACATTTCATAAATCATTTTATTTTAAATGATTCAACAAAATTTCATCAGCACTTCCCCTTTGTTCCCTATATTGTACATAAACGTGTGTAAAAAGGGAACAAAAAAAGCGCTGTCAAAATTTTGTAAACCGTTTATAAAGAAATTATTTACAAAATGTAAGTATTTTATTGTGTTGGTAACTTGTCCAATACAGGGACAAATTCGACAAATATTGTATCAGATACATATAGTTGTCCGTTCTAAGATAAAAAATATATCCATATAACGATCATATATAATACTTAGCAGACGGGGATAAAAACTCTTTGAGGGATATTAATTGTATACATAACATATATAAGTATATATTATTCATTTATGTATTGCAATGTTTTAATAATTATATAATATATATTTTATCCATTCTTTATAAAATCTTATATGTTTTAATTATAACAAACTATGGATATGATATTATATTTCAAAAAAATAAACTTCATTATACACTCACTTATTTATTAATTTTATCGGATTCGACATCCAAATAAACATATTGTTATATAAACCATCAACCGATAATTAATCTTAAGTAGTAATATTTTAATTTACAATGACATTTTAGCACACTAATTAACACTAAATCATATCACTAATTCGACACATAAACCAATTAACCTAAGTTTAGCCATAACTATATTTTAATTGTCAGATTTACACACTTATAATCCTAATTAGCATATCACAATCAATCAACATACAATTGCAAACACTCAAGGGGGTAGCATCATCAAATACAACTACAAATTAACACTAATTTAACATACTAGGGTAAACTAGAGTTAGAAAAAAATACATTTTCTCACTGAAATTGAAGCGTTGGAGGCCAGAGAGGAGAAGTTGGAGATGTTTTTGGTCGAGGTGGACGATGTACAGCAGTGGCGGCCGCATGTGGGCGAATATAGGAGGAAGAGGTAGGTTTGGTTGGTGCAACGGGAAGAAGGAGATGGAATGAAATTACTCTGGGTTGACTTAGGAAATTCACGACGTGCATCGATTTTCGACGGCCACCAACGACAACTTTCTGACGATTTGCGATGGCAAAAGCTCGGTTATTACAGAATTACCATGGCAAAACCATGCCGTCGAAAAGAGCCGTTGGCGGCCGTCGCAACCATTTGTCGTGATAAATAGTAATTCTATTATGTATAGTTTAACTATCAATTGTACCATTATCTAACTTTTCCAATCAATCTAACATATATCAATCAGCAAAATTTCATCATCAACAATTGACAATCAATCCCTAACACATAGCTCGTGACCATTATACGTTGGTCAAAACACACTGAATATTCATGGCTTCATTGTTCAAGCTTACTGCAATATCAAAAGAAAACCATATTATGGTCTGCAGATATAGTGAAATTTAATTTTCAACATTATATAAACTTCATTCTTCTTATCAATCCACCACTAACAGTATGTCAAAATATATTAATAAATCTAACTCAATCATACATGAAATTAAACATCTACGGGGTTTTATTAATAATAACATATCAATAACAATAAATTATCGAACAATTTAAAAATAATACCAACGATATCTAAAATCATATACGAATTATCATAATAATGAATTATCATAATAATGAATTTATGTCAACGGTAATATACCGACGAATTTAAATCAACAAAGTTATATCATATATGAGCCTAATCAAATCATAGCATTGAATAAAAAATGAACCAAAGTAATAAATCATATGAACAGAGGGCATTGTTGGTGGTGGTTTGGAGGCTTGGAGAATGCTTGGAAGGTGATGGCTGGATGGTTGGCGGCGGCTTAGAACCTAGTAGATGCAGCGACTCAGAGGAGGCACTAGGCTCGGAGGCTTGGAAGGCGGTGGCTTATGACAATGAGATGTTGTGCTTGGATTTGGCGGCGTGGGAAGGGGTTTGGCTTGTGGTGGGCTGGGGAAGGAGGAGGCGCGGGGATTGGGGAAAGCAGGCGGTGTGGGGCTTTGGGAGGGGATTGGCCTGTAGCGACATGAAGGAAGGAGGAGGCGGCATGAGGTATGGTTTTTTTTTAATTCATAAAGTAGATGGAGAAGAGATCAACTAGGCAAGTATTGTTGGGGGCGATGCCATGTCGATACCTCACCGACGCCGTTGTGTAGATGTCGGCGAGATATTGTTACACGTAGATAGACATTTCCACAGGTTTTACCGACATGCTATCAACACCTTATTTTTCGGTGTCGGAATGACATTGGTAATGCTAGGTAGGCAGGCAATGCATTTTCTAGTAGTGAACTAATCAACTTCTAATCTGAAATTGATGAACTGTTTTTACTTATGTTGTTAATCTCATTTTTTCTACCAATAATGGTTTGTAGGATCACAGACGACTACAGGTAATATATTTCGCTCTATTTTTACTCAATTATGTTTAACCATTCACATTATGAACTATAATATTTTTAGTGCCGAATTTTAAAATTTAATTTATATGTTTGATCTGAAGCCAAAAACATTATTAAATATGCATGAATACAATTTTTTTTTAATTTAATTGATGATGTATATAAAACAAGTTTGTTACAAGTAAACAATCATGGAACGACTCATCGAGAGACTTCAATAAGTCAAATACAAGTCAAATAAAAAAATGTGACGATCACCCTACAACTTCGGTACCATATCTCATGGTGCATAGACAATATGTAATAATAACATAGATATAAAACATGCGAGAAGATAATATAATAAGAAAGAACCAAAAATAAGAACATATCAGATTATGCAACAAAATGGTGATATAGTTTATACATCTGAATCAAAATAAACTCTAGTTATCTGTCCCAAATGGTAACAAGTGCTAATATTGCTCCGTAACACTTCACAGACGAATAACAATTGTAAGCGCTTAATATAGATATGTGAAAGCATACCCTTATGCTTGTCATTTGCATAGCTCCACGTGCTATCTCATAGCTGCTATTCAATCTGCTCATTTAATAGTATTCAAAATTATAAGAAACACTGCAAATAAACTCGGGTCAGGCAAAAAGTCTGGTATGAGCGATCTGCAATCTCAAAATAGATATAAATAAAGACTGTATGTAATAAAAAGGACCATAATAAAAGCAAAATCATACCTGAGTTGTCCCTACATACAAAAATTTATCATATATAATCGGTATATGCTAAACTAACATCATAGGAGTGTACTACAAGTCAAAGTACAACATAGGATGTCTAGATATCTAACGTCGACAATACCTATATTGTGTGATCTCCGTAACAAACATACCAACCATTAAACAATCTCACATCACTTAGTCAACATCACTTAGTAAAATGCCATTAGATATACGATAGCTCATATGAACATATCGACAATCAACGACCATTTGAAATCTCGGATTCCTATGTGCTTGAGTTCATACTACCTCGACTGCTAAGATACTAGACTCCCACATCAATAAGTCCAGGGTACACATATGATATGTTAACAATCTGGGATCACATATCGACGATCCAAGTGGACATTTCCACTTATCCTCTCTTTACGAGTACACATCAAAACCTTCAAGTTATCAATGATCTCTTTACACACATCCCTATAGTAGAACACATCATTTGTTCCACTGCACAAGTTCACATCATCAAACTTACCTTCTCAGGCCATCGTTATATTCCATGAACACTTATCCTTGAAGTGTTCAACCTACTTCACTCACGTTATCGAGTTATAGAGGCTTTGTCATCTCGTTGGTCGCCTCTAAAACTCTCAGGTCGGTGCCATGTCAACCCCTTAGCCAGCCCATGCCATGCTCTGGGAAATCCTCATGTCAGCATCGTGTTGCAATCGGAGTTTGCTCAAAGCTCTTAGTCTAAGATCCAACTCCTATCCCTATTCGGTAATGATCGAAATTTCTTAGGTGTTAGACGGGAGTAAAGCCTGTGTAGGTACCAGGCCATTTTCCATGCCCATTAGTGACGAGCAAATCCATGAACTAGACCGAAAATTTCTCCTCCCTTTCCTCGGACATCCTTGTAATCTCCCCAAAGCTATTCCAGCATTTCCCCCTAATTACCATAAGTAACTAATGTGTCGAACAATCATAACCTGCGCTTCAACCTGCACGCAATACTAATGTAACGATACTACTCCACACATCCTTGAGCTGATTCATCAAAGCTCACTCTACGTTTACAAATCTTCCATCCTTTCTATATCAAATCGGAGAGTACAATCACAACTACTCCTTCTACCAGAGAACCTTGACCATAGAATTGATTATACCTCAAATCTGTTTTGATGAATGTTTTCAATCGGTCAATCATACAAAAACAACATTCAAGCAAACTAACATACATCATAACAAAACGCATTCATAACCTAGCCTAACATTCATACGAACAATCATACATCAAAGCAACATGGTTAAACCACTTTAAGTCAATTTAAACTCTTTTTAACTTAGGTTCAAAATTGAAATAGCATTAAATCATATTTTAATTGTAATGAATTATCCAAGACATGTAGAAACGTATAGAATCATATATAGTAGGCTTAGAGATGATAACTCACCAAGCACCCAATAATGGATCAGAATCATGCAAAGCGAGGTGAATATGAGATTAAAGAGCAATGACCTAAAATTTCTTCTCTAAAAATGCTAACTTGAAAGTCTTTTGCTAATATATCCTTAAATTTTCAATTTGGATTGATTTGGAAGGGATTTAGGTAATTTAGGTTTAAGACATGTCAATGGAGGTTTATATCTAATTTAGGGAAGTTGAAAATTTATTTAGGGGCGGATAGGGTAGTTGGTAGTAGCACAAATCCCAAAATTATGTCATGGGCCTAAGTACTGGTTTATGTTAATAATTACTAAAAGTCATCTAAATACCATCTTCAAACAACCATATCTCCAAGACTTGTGATCGCTATATGGAACAAGGAATCATCAGATCTTTGTAACACCCTACCTCCATGTCCATATTACCAATGAGTATTACTAGACAATACTGTTTAATCATATGAAGCATAAGGCTATAATGAGCTTACACGTGTGAATATTCCTTAGGGCTAACACCGATACATATCTTAAACCATTATATAATTTTTTGGAACTTAACTAGATTTTTAAAATAATTTTTGTACCCAAAAATTGATTTTTGTTTAACTTAACAGAATAAACTTCTTCTATTTTATTTTAGTGTAAACGAACTCTTTTTCCAATAATAAATTTACTCTTGGAAAACGTCTTATTTATTCTTTTCAAATAATTTTTTTAAAATAATTTTTTATGAAAATAAACATTGCTGAAACCTAAAGCTAACACTCCATGTTCATTGAGCGGTCAACCACTCATCAAATGCGCTATCGACCACTTTGTGACAACCCCAGGGAATTAGTTCTAGGTTGTGTCCCTAATGCACACCGTCGATCGCCATTCTCTCTCCTTTGTGCAACCATACTTTCAGCACATACACATCACCAAATTTACACATAAATTCAAGCATGGAAAACATCAAACAAGTGCATTCTAGGGTTTTTGTTGTTTACACTTTTTAGTTCATTTCAGCTTATAGTAAACGTTCGCAAACAATAATTCATGCATAGAGATAGTTCAAGCTCAAACAAGAATATAAAAAAAACATACACATTGTATATAGACATGGATTTGAGGGTCGAATATCACTCACCTCAAGTAGACAGTAGATTCCTTGCACTAGAAAGCTTGAACTCCTCCTTATCTTTCTCCACTTATTGTAAAATCAAATGTACATCTTGAGAAAAATTTCAACATCTCCCTCTCTAGTGGTGTAGTTGGGTGTTGAGAAGGATTTACTTTGATTTTGAGATTTTAGAAAATTTATTTCTATTTTATTTTGATTTTTAAAGTTTAGGTTTTAATTAGCTGGTTTTGAAAGTTTTGGAAGCTAGTGCATAATGCAAACGGTATGCGGGATGAAAGTTTGTATGCTAATGAGAAGGTTTTAGGCTACTCAAGAATGGTAAGAAGGTATTTTTTCTAAGCGTTCTAATGCGCTAAATGGGCTCATTTTTATCCTTTTATTCATTTATTTCCCCTTCTTTTCTTTTCAACTCTATTTTTCTTCTTATTCAAATTAGTTTAAATCTTCAAATAAAATTATATTTATTTACCATAAGCATTTAAGCTTCATTCTATAATTTTTTTAATAATTATTTTCCATAATTTAACTCATTTGAATAATTATTTTCGTATTTACATTTTAAAGCCCTTACAGAAAAATAAATTTATAAACTCCTTCTATTAGTGAAATAAAATCCTTTTTCCTTTGAAATAAATTTCTAATCTTATTATTTTTAGTATGTAATTTTATAAAAAATTAATTTACCATTTTTAATATATTTAAAAAATCATTTTGACCTTTAAAATAATCTATACTCGTTTGTAGAAGTCAAAATTTACTCAACTAAATTATTTTCTTACTTTATAAAATTATTTACTATAGTATTTACAAATTACTTCTATTTATCTGCATTCTAATATTTGAAACCCTTCTTAATTAATTATATCTTCGTTATAAAATCCTAATTAATCCCTTCTCAACTAAAGGTTGTTGCATCTTTTATTTGGAAGTAGTTCGAGAACCGAATTAGGCTCCTATCAAAAGTTATAGCCATTACATTTTCAATGGTAAATTTGTCCACAATTATTCTACTAGTCAAAAAAAATTTAAAACTCAACATTGCCAAAAGTTTTAGTCTGTTTAGGATTTATTTGGTTATGAAAATAATATTTCTACAATCGTCATATATGTAAAGACGCAAGGAAAATGTAGGTAGTTACATTCTCGCCCTTTGGAATTTTCGCCCTCGAAATTGCACACAATAAGGCATTACCGAACCATATGGATACTAGCATGTTTAAAAATCAATAAATCATAGCATAAATCAAGCATGCACACACAAGCAAGACAAAAGACCCTATACAAACACTAGCATGTAAGGTACTAAAGCAATGTGATATTGAAAGTGAAATTTCGTGTGATGAGTGAAAGCTTTACAAAGTAAATATCTCCGGTAAGTGGTCCTTATGCTTTGCTCCGTCTCCCATGTACACTCAATTGAACCTTTACCAACTTCACCTCTTCCTCCTAAGCTACTTCATACTCTTCTCGACTATACGAATAAGCCAATAGGGTCTTAGTCCTTCAGGTTCAACCTTAATATCTTCTACTTAATCCAGTGTCACTATAACGCCTGAGTTATGCATAAACTTTTGAAGATGAGAAACATAGAACACATTGTGTACACCTGCCATTTGATAAAACAAGTCAACTATATAGGCTAGGTTCCAAATCCTCTTATGTATCAGAAAAAACCTACAAATTTCATTGCCAACTTTTGCTTAGTACCGAATCATGCTATATTCTTCGGTGGAGAGATCAACATCATATCTCCAACAAAGAACTCAATATCATGTCTTCTCCTATCAGCATTGCTCTTCTGTTTATCCTATATGCCTTTCATTCGTTGCCGAGTGATTTTAATCTTCTACGTAGTCTCAACAAACATATCTTTCCCTAGTTCAATTTCTCTCCCTCCACCCACCAACTTAAAGGAGAAATGCATGGTCGACCATATAGTGCCTAAAATGATATCATACCAATGCTAGCCTGATAACTGTTATTGATGCGAGCTCTACTAAATGCAAGTGATCTTGCATCATCCCATGAGCTTCCAAAGTTAAGAATACAATCTTGCAAGAGATCCTCTATGATATGCTCCACCCTCTCTGTCCATCTGTCAGTAATGGATCGCAGCCCCTCATAATGTTCTTCAAAACACCATGAAATTGCATTGTCCACTTCACATACAACTCTGCCGGTTTAATTGCCATTTAATGGACTTCACAGGCATAAATGGGCTCTCTTCGTCAATCCATCGACTACAACCCAAAAGCTATTGTGCCCACTCCTGTATTCCTTGGGTGTCAACTGATGAAGTCTATCGATATATGTTTCCACTTCCACTAGAGAACCTCAAGCGGTTATAGTAAACCACATGACTTCTTTTGTTCAGCCTTTAATATGTAGCAGTTCCTACACTTCGATATGAATTTTCCGACGTCCTTCTTTATCCTTTCCCAATAAAATGTTTACTTCATATGTCAATACATTTAATTTCCTACAGGATGTATAGTGAATCTAGATTGATGGCACTCTCGTAATACCTCATCCCTTAACCATTGACATTGGTTACAAACAGTGTATAATTCTTATGGAGCCAACTATCTTGATTGAGTCTGAATTGCTTCATCTAATCTGAATCTATTCTCGTCGCCATCTTAGCTATGATCTCTACTAGTTTAGCATCTCACTGAAAGATGGGGCTATGCGGTAGGATCGTGTAATATGGAATAATGAAATAGTCTAGGTAGATAAAGTAGATAAATGCAAGGAGACACCAGGATTTTATACTGGTTCGGACCTCTCGTCCTACGTCCAGTCCCTAAGCTTCTCTTAGGAATTTCACTAACTAACACCCTCACTTCACCCGGAGGAATAGGTTTACAACTTACCCGAACAACCGAACGGGATTTCTTTCCTCAACTACCGAAGAGGACTTCAACTCAATTACTAAAATACAATATTCGAATTGTTGTGTTCTTGTCAACACTAATGAGTCTAATGTAGTACAATATTCCTATAATCTTATCCTCGAGAATATGCAATGTGTTTGTGAAGATTTAGAAAATGTGAATTGCTATGAATCAAAAGAATGTTATAAACAAAAACAGTGATTCAAGCAATAGATTGGTGATTGCTTTGAGAATATCTAGAGAATATGAACAAGAGAATAGTAAGATTAAAGCAAGAGAATTCGGTGAATTAAATGATGTTAGAATCACGAATTTATACTTGTAGAAGAGATGCATATGTTGTCAAAGGTTACAAACAAGAGATGCTTCCATTTCCATTGATGAATGGTTGCAACTCTTGGGAAGAAGAAGGTGTCTTTTCAGAGAAAATTCGCAGGTTTAAATTCAGTCGACTGAGCAGGAGATTCAGTCGACTGAAAATACAAAGAAAAATTTTCAGGAACAATTTCAGTCGACTGCACAGGTAATTCAGTCGACTGAAACTGTGCATTTTTGTATATGTGTATAGTTTCAGTCGACTGGCCATGTCTGTTCAGTCGACTGAAGTATAAAAGTATGCACAGTGAACATGTGAATGAAGTTTTTATGAATTGTGTTCTAATGTTCGTGCAAATCTCTTGAGGATAGATTTTAACAAATAATCTAGACTAAGACACATAGAAAAATCATACTAATGTTTATACTTTGGTCTTCATCTATCTTCTTCTAGCTTTTGCATTCTCTTCCTATTTGTTGAAGCTTATTGTCATTGATCAAAACCTTCGTGTATCAACATTCTCCCCCTTTTTGATTGATGACAATACTATTCTAAAGATGTATATACTTACTTTCTCCCCCTGAATGTATGCACTATGTTTTCTACAAAACAAAGTTAGTACCATAGATTTTCTCCCCCTTTGCCATCGACAAAAAGGAAGAACTAACAGTAGTAATAATATATCAAAACAATCACTAAATCATAGAGAATATAAGCATGAACTAAGAGAAATAAAAATGTTATGACAGACAAGCATAAAATAGCTATTTATACAAGCCATTAGAAAGTTTAAAAATAGACATCAAAACAACAAAATCACTCATCCTTATCCCAGTCATATGAACCTTCCCTTCCAGTTGGTTCACGTATGACGGGTCCTCCTATTGGTGGTCTAGGTGATCTTCCTCCTTGGCCACAACTAGCTCCGCTTGCGCTGCTACTTGTATGCTCTTCGGATGTCGTCCATGTAAACATGGGTGCGGGACGTTTGCCGCGAGATATTGAAGCAGTAGTGGTGCTTGAGCACGAGATTGCATCCCAAAGCTTGTTGAAGAATCCTTTGATTTTATCAAGCTTATGATCTACCTTTTTAAGACGAGTGTCAAGAATTTGTTGATTTCTTGACAATATCCTCAAGGATTGGTTGGTAGTGAAGCTTGGGTCAACAAGACGAATTTCATCATCTTGCTCGAGATGTTCTTCGTGGCGAGGTTGAGGAGGTTGTTGTTGTTGTTGTTGTTGTTCTTGATGCCTTGCTTCCCATTCGGCAACTGATATTATGCGAGGAGGTCGAGATGGGAGTTGCATTAGGCTTATGGTTCGATGATTAATCTGATGGACCATTGTATTCTCTGATTCAGGTAATGGCGTATCGACATTTAGGAGAAGTCGCATGATGTACTCTCCAAAGTAAATAGTGCGCATCTTGCCATTGTTGAAAGTGAGAAACTCATCAAGAATAAGCTGTACCCAATTAACTTGAATATTGCCAAAAACAGCATATAAAGCTCGATAGTTGTTTGGGTAGACAATTTCGTATGAGCCCGTGCGAGGAGTAACCGTTCTCATTAGGGCTTTATGGAGGATTCTTGCCCTAGGTCGAAGGTAAGTGGACTTAAAATCCCTAAAGTTGATGTTATCTTCCATAAATCGATGGTTGATGTTGTCGGGAATGTGTGGATTGAATTCAATCTCCTCAAGTTTTCTCCCAACATTTGGGGACTCTAAAATGTGTGCCATTCTACCCAAGGAGAACCAAACTTTCTTTCCACATACCATGCTCCAAACACTATTGTTTGGATTTCTTGGAGTTTGGTGTCCAAGATTAAGATTAGCATAAAATAATTTTACCATTACATGATTAATGGCATGATCATTTCTTTTTAAATCTAGAAGCGGAGTTAAACCTGCCGGATTTATGAATGCTTGAAGATTGTAGGTTTGAAAACTTTGAAAATCAACGAAAGAATGCTCAAAAATTCGAGAATTCTTCATCTTGTTCCATCGGGTGACAGCAGTTCCATCATAAAGCCATTATGCTATTTGAGCATCAATTGGCTCGGAGGATGAAGAAGATGTGGCTCTTGATCTTTTTGGTGCCATTTTGGTGAGAATTGATTTGATTTTGAGGAATTTGAGAGCTAGGGTTTTGGATAGATTTGGGGAAGAAGGTTTGTAGGAGGTAAAAGTGAATAGGTATGGTAAAATTTGGTGGTTAAAAGGGGAAATTCTGCCTGGGAAGCAGCGTTCAGTCGACTGAATGTTCTGTTCAGTCGACTGTGCAGATGGTTCCAGTCGACTGAACTTTGCATATGTGATTTTCTGTCATATTTTCAGTCGACCAAGCAGGGGAATTCAGTCGACTGAAACATGCAATGTTTGCTATTTTAGTTAATTTTTGAATTTTAAACAATTTATTTAAAGGAATAGTTACAAAAATATTTCAACATTTAACTATTTCTTTGGAGATTAACTTGGAGTTTTCTTTTCTTCATTCTTCATGTAATTTATATCCCATGAATTCGGACCATATTGAGGAGTTTTAGGAGACATCCAAGGATTCACAGGATCAACCGGTGTACGATAAGATGAAGACGGATCAAGTGAGCTAACAGGGCGAGGTAGAGGTTCAGCCACTTGATTCTTCTTTGATCCACAGAAGCGTAAACTGATTTGTTCTAGAAAACTCAAACGTCGTGCCGTAACTTTTTGCTCGAAGTATAGCTCTTGTTGAAGATCTATTTGTTGTTGTTGAAAGTGATGAATTTCATCAATCTTTCTTTTTGTGTCAGGGGAAATAAATAGTCCTCGTTTTGCCTTTTTAGATTCTGGTGTGAAACCAATACGATAATTTTCCCATTTGTAAACCGGCTCATGTGCTGGTGTTGGTGTGGGAAGTTTTGGCGATGTTGGAGTGTTATCAACTGACGAGGTGATATTGATTGGAGAGAAGGAGCTGTTTGACGACATTTTGTATTGAAATTTGATTAAGCTTTTAATTGTAAGATCGAGATGTGAAAAAAATAAAAAAAATTGAATTTATTTATAGTTGAGCTTTACTAAATAACTAATGGTTATAATTTATTTAAAATTTGTAACTGCATAATGATTTAGTGGTTAGGAGAATGTTGATAGAAAAGTATGGTTCATATTAATAATTCAGTTTTTTAAAAAGTGTGGTTTAAAAATTACATAATGTAACATATAATATTTCTGAAAAATATTGGATATTTTCATTCAGTCGACTGAACAGATTTTTTAGTCGACTGAAATGATTGAATATTTTAAAACTAAATTTAATTGATATCTTTAAAGGATATTATACCTAATTCTCATCGAAGTTTTATAAAGGAATTTTCTAATAGAGGTTTAGTAAATATATCGGCAATTTGATTTTCGGTAGAAATATGTTCTAAATTAATTCTTCCTTTTTCGATATTGTCTCGTAAAAAATGGTGGCGAATATCTATATGTTTTATACGAGAGTGATTAACTGGATTTTTAGATAAGTTTATGGTACTTGTATTATCACAATATATTGTAGAATTTGTTAAATTTATATTAAAATCTTTAAGTGTTTGTTGCATATATATAACTTGTGTGCAAGCTATACTCTGCTTCGCATGTGGAAAGTGAGACACAATTTTGTTTCTTACTAAACCAAGACACAAGTGATTTTCCAATGAAATGGCAAGTACCACTTGTACTTTTTCTATCCGTTCGGGATCCTCCAAAATCAGCATCACTGAATGATACTAACTCAAACGAACATTCTTTTGGATAGAAAAGACCGAAATCTTTAGTTTGGTTAAGATATCGCATTATACATTTTACTGCTCTTAAGTGTGAATCTTTAGGATCGGATTGAAAACGTGCACACAAACAAACACTCATCATTATGTCAGGTCTACTAGCGGTCAAGTAGAGCAAAGAACCTATCATACTTCTAAACAATTTTTGATCAACACTTTTGCCATTTTCATCTCGCTCGAGATGTGTAGTGGTACTCATAGGAGTAGGTTTAGCAGAAGTGTTTTCCATGCCGAATCGTTTTATTAAATTATCACAATATTTTTCTTGGTTTATAAAAATTCCATTTGTTAATTGTTTGATTTGAAGTCCGAGAAAATAAGATAGTTTTCCCATATGAGACATTTCGAACTCATTAGTCATTATTTTTGAAAATTCTTTGCACAAATTTTCATTTGTTGAACCAAAAATAATATCATCTACATAAATTTGAATTATTAAAATATCTTTGGCAGTATTTTTAATAAAAAGTGTTTGATCTACTTTTCCAATTTTAAATCCTGAGTTTAATAAATAACTTTTAAGTCTTTCATACCAAGCACGAGGAGCTTGTTTAAGACCATATAGTGCTTTTTTCAATTTAAATACTTGATCCGGATATTTTTCATGTATAAATAACGGAGGTTGTTCTACATATACATTTTCTTTAATAAAACCATTTAAAAATGCACTTTTAACATCCATTTGATAAAGTTTAAAATTGTGAAAACAAGCAAAGGCTAATAGTATACGTATTGCTTCCAATCTTGCAACGGGAGCAAATGTTTCTTCAAAATCAATACCTTCTTCTTGATTATACCTTTGTGCTACTAGTCTTGCTTTATTCCTTGTAATATTACCTTGTTCATCTACTTTATTTTTGTAAATCCATTTTGTTCCAATTACTGATTGATTATTCGGACGGGGAACTAATTCCCAAACATTGTTACGTTCAAATTGATTTAATTCTTCTTGCATTGTAATAATCCAATAATCATCTGTTGATGCTTCTTTTGGATTTTTAGGTTCTATAGATGAAATGAAAGCCACACGACCTATTTGATTTAGTTGATTTCTTGTTCTAACTTGAGAATTTATTTCTCCTATTATATTTTGAGTTGGATGATCTCGTAATATTCTAGGAGGAGATCTTAGTTCATTATTATTTTTAGGGTTTATTTCTTCTATATTTATTAATTCTTCATCATCTTTTATATTTAAATTTTTATTAAAGTTTTCATCAAAAGATATATGTAAAGTTTCTTCAATTACGTTTGTTCGTTTATTATATACTCGATATGCTTTACTTCGTTCAGAATATCCTACGAAAATTCCTTCATCAGCTTTTGAATCGAATTTTCCTAGTTGATCTTTCGTATTTAAAATAAAACATTTTGATCCAAATATTTTAAAATAAGATATATTTGGTTTTTTATTATTGAATAGTTCGTAAGAAGTATTTTTAGTTAAAGGTCTAATTGAAATTCTATTTAATACATAACATGCAGTAGCAACTGCTTCTGCCCAAAAATGTTTTGGTAGAGAACACCCATTTAACAATGTTCTTGTGCATTCTTGTAATGTTCTATTCTTTCTTTCTACAACTCCATTTTGTTGAGGAGTTCTAGGAAAAGAGAAATTATGATTAATTCCTTTCTTTTTACAAAATGTTTCAAAATCTTCATTTTCGAATTCGCCTCCATGATCACTTCGAATATTTTTAATTTTCATGTTTTTAATGTTTTGGATTCTTTTAACAAATGTTTTAAAATGCTCAAAAGTGTCACTTTTATTTTTCATAAAAATAGTCCATGTATATCTTGAAAAATCATCAACAATTACAAATACGTATCGACTATGATTAATGGATTGAACTTGTGTTGGTCCGAATAAATCCATATGTAGTAATTCTAATGGTTGTAAAGTTGAAATATTTTTCTTAGATTTAAAAGATGATTTCGTTAATTTCCCTTTTTGACAATCATCGCAAAAATTATTTATTTTAAAATTTATTTTGGGTAATCCTCTTACTAATACGTTTTTAGAAAGTTTTCTAATAGTTTTAAAATTTATGTGACAAAATCTTTTGTGCCATAACCAAGGATCATTATCTTTGGCAAGTAAACACATACTTGAATTATGATTAATATTCATATTTAGAACATAAATATTTCTATCTCTTTTTCCTTCAAATATAAGATTTTGGTCTTGATCAAAAATACTACATTTATTATTCGAGAAAGTTATTTTAAAACTTTTGTCACATAATTGACTTATGCTAAGTAGATTATGTTTTAAATTTTCAACTAATGAAACATTTGTTATAAAAGGTAAATTTGATGTACCGTAATTGTTCACATCTCCTTTGCCAATGATATAGCCTTTTGAATTATCTCCGAAGGTAACCGAGCCACCATCAGAGTATGTGATGTTTGTAAGCATATCTTTGTCTCCGGTCATGTGTTTTGAACAACCTCTGTCTAATATCCATTTCTTCTTTTTAAGTGGGACCTGAAAATAAATATGAAATTATTGGTACCCACTTTTTAATAGGGTCCTAAGAAGTTAGAGTTTTAGGAAACCAAACCCAGTTTGGTTTAGTGTCCTTTTTATAAATATAATTTTTATTATGATGAACATTATCCATAACTGTTTTAATATATTTATTTCTTATTAATACATTGTTAGTTTTTGGTACCCAAATTGTGACTACCTTGTTTTGTACTTTTGTTTTAATAGGTTTCTTAATTAATTTTTGTTGTTTTGAATCCATATTCCTTTTAAAATTTGTATTTTTCTTTTTAGGAATTTTTGACTCCTTATTATATCCTAATCCATGTTTATTTGAAGAGGATTGAGAATTTTCTAAAATCTTAGATAAATTTTCTCTTCCTTTGTTAAAGTTAGAAACATTTTTAGTGATGTTCTCTAATCTAGTTTGAAGACTATTATTTTCTAACTCAACTTGTTTAATTTTAGTTTTTAAATCATATTTTTCAGAAATAATTATATCATTCTTTAATTTTTGAGTTTCAATTTCTTGACTTAAAAGTGATAATTGAGTTTCCAAATTTGAATAAGATTCTTGAAATTTTTCAAGTTCTTCTTTAAGAATTTTCTTTTCATCATTTAACATATCTCTCTCAAACTCAGCTTTGTTTTGATTTTCACGAATTTCTTTAATTTTCTTTTTAAGAATTTTTATTGTGCTTAAAAGTTCAGTGTTTGCTTCAATTAAATCGTCGAAAGTTAAATTATTTACCTCAGATTCTTGAGCCATGAAGCATACATTTGCTTGTTCATTGTCGCTATCACTATCACTTTCGGATGATGATGAATCTGAATCGTCCCATGTTACAGAAAATGCCTTCTTTTTGAATTTATCCTTCTTGTTTTTGTTGTTGAAGTTTTTCTGATTTTCCTTCATTTGTTCTTGACAATCTTTTTGCATATGTCCTTTCTTATGACAATTGAAGCATTCTATATTTGAGGATGATGGTTTGTTCAAGAAATTCTTTTTGAATCCGTTTTTGTTTCCTTTTCTATACTTTAGGAATTTCTTGAAATTTTTGGCTATAAATGCTAGATCCTCATCTTCAGACTCTGATTCTTCCTTTTCCGCATGAAAAGCAATATTCTTTCTTTCTTGAGCTTGATCCTTATTAACTTGCATATTTACTTCATACGACATAAGATTTCCAATCAATTCTTCTGGTTTCATTGTAGATAAATCATTTGCTTCCTCGATTGCTAGTACTTTTCTCTCCTATTCATCAGTGAGTGAATTTAGAACTTTAGACACAATGTCAAAGTCCGTGTATCTTTCTCCTAGTCCGATTAGAGCATGATGAATGTCTTGAAATCTTGAGTACATGTCATTGATGGATTCATTTTGTCGCATTCTAAAGTTTTGGAATTGATTCTTCAACATGGATATCTTTGTTTGTTTAACCTTGTTTGTGCCTTCATGTATGACTTTAAGTGTTTCCCATATCTGATATGCAGTAGTACATATGCTAACACGGTTGAATTCATTTCTATCCAGGGCGCAAAAAAACATATTCATAGCTTTAGCATTTGCACTTGCTTCATTCTTCTGAGTTTGTGTCCAAGTAGGATAATCGGTTGTGGGTGCAACAAACTCTGCTTGAGTAGCATTCCAGGCTTCGAAAATTGTTGCTTGCATATAAATCCTTATCCTTGTAGCCCAATAGTTATAATTTAGTCCATTGAATAGAGGAGGTCTTTGGGTAGATTGTCCTTCCGCAAATGTAGAACTATAGGCAGATGTTGTACTTGTACTTGCGTTATTTTCCATATTATCAATATGTCTAATAACGGTGTTATGGTTATAGGACAACCTTGCTCTGATACCAATTGAAAGATGGGGCTATGCGGTAGGATCGTGTAATATGGAATAATGAAATAGTCTAGGTAGATAAAGTAGGTAAATGCAAGGAGACACCAGGATTTTATACTGGTTCGGACCTCTCGTCCAACGTCCAGTCCCTAAGCTTCTCTTAGGAATTTCACTAACTAACACCCTCACTTCACCCGGAGGAATAGGTTTACAACTTACCCGAACAACCGAACGGGATTTCTTGCCTCAACTACCGAAGAGGACTTCAACTCAATTACTAAAATACAATATTCGACTTGTTGTGTTCTTGTCAACACTAATGAGTCTAATGTAGTACAATATTCCTATAATCTTATCACCGAGAATATGCAATGTGTTTGTGAAGATTTAGGAAATGTGAATTGCTATGAATCAAAAGAATGTTATAAACAAAAAAAGTGATTCAAGCAATAGATTGGTGATTGCTTTGAGAATATCTAGAGAATATGAACAAGAGAATAGTAAGACTAAAGCAAGAGAATTCGGTGAATTAAATGATGTTAGAATCATGAATTTATACTTGTAGAAGAGATGCATATGTTGTCAAAGGTTGCAAACAAGAGATGCTTCCATTTCCATTGATGAATGGTTGCAACTCTTGGGAAGAAGAAGGTGTCTTTTCAGAGAAAATTCGCAGGTTTAAATTCATTCGACTGAGCAGGAGATTCAGTCGACTGAAAATACAAAGAAAAATTTTCAGGAACAATTTCAGTCGACTGCACAGGTAATTCAGTCGACTGAAACTGTGCATTTTTGTATATGTGTGTAGTTCAGTCGACTGGCCAAGTCTGTTCAGTCGACTGAAGTATAAAAGTATGCACAGTGAACATGTGAATGAAGTTTTTATGAATTGTGTTCTAATGTTCGTGCAAATCTCTTGAGGATAGATTTTATCAAATAATCTAGACTAAGACACATAGAAAAATCATACTAATGTTTATACTTTGGTCTTCATCTATCTTCTTCTAGCTTTTGCATTCTCTTCCTATTTGTTGAAGCTTATTGTCATTGATCAAAACCTTCGTGTATCAACACTCACCTCTGACTAGCACCAGTCCACTCTACTAGAGTAGATCTAATAGTAAAGCTCACCAACATATCCAGCTCTAGCTCATATCTAGATCAAAAATCATAACTAACAATGTACCCTAAATGCATCCACTCTAGGAACATAGTTCCCAAGCTGGCATGTCTCATACTCAAGGCATCAACGACTAAATTTCTCTTACCACCATATAGGAATACCAAAGTCATAGGAGCCCGAGAACTCTAACCATCACTGCTGATGAAATTTAAGGTCTATAATAAAACGTACTTCAATGGTTTATGATCGGTGAAAAAATCAAACCTTTCTTCAAGCAAGTAATGCCTCTGTATCTTCAAGGCGAACACAATGACTGCTAACTCCAAATAATGGGTAGGATATGTCTTGTCATGTAGTTTCATTTGTCAATTAGCATAAGCAACAATTTACCTCTCTACGTTAATATTGCCCCCAATCCAATACCACACACATGACAGTCCGCACCTCCCGACATGTCGATCCAAAGCCTAGTGTAACTTTCAGACTTGCGCCATACTAATAAATACGGATCATTGGGGTTTATAACATTTCACAACATAGAGACTAATACAAGAAATATAATTTAAGATATACTATATTTTCAGAACTCATAGTGGAATGAAAAAACACATAACAGAAAAATATCCACCTTATAAAATATCCAATCACAATCGTAGAAAACCAGTACATGGCTTAATACAAAATACACAGAAAATATCACTCCAAGTCTGACAAAAGAGACAAAATGTATTGATAAGATAGGTAAATAAATGGAGAGAAAATATGGTATAAAAAAAGTCTCTAAAGATAAGCTTGACTCTTCAAGTATCAAGAATGGGTCGACCACCTACTGCTCTGTCCACCTGTGGTGGGAAAAAGAAGGAAGGAGAATGGGCCAGACATAAAGTTTGTTAAATGAGTACAAGTTTAATATGCGATGTTCATATGCAATTATTCAAATACTACTCTAAATGATTTAGGGTATGCTACGTGTGTTTGTGAATATCTAAGGTTCGTTGCCTAAGGGTTCTTATCTAGTACATTCCTACACTACAGGTTGTGTAGGCTAATATAATGGATCGAACCTTATAACTAACGATCAGCCACCACTCCTGGAGCTACTCAATATGTAAGACGCCGCATACTTGGCTACTAAAAATGGAAGACACCTCCACTTGGTTACTTTGGAAATAAATTCCCCTGCTACCAGCGCCACTTGGCTACTGGGAATGATTCCCCCTCACTACGCCTAGAGAGGAAAACCCTGAAATGTCGTCCCGCCAAAATGTGTCATTGTCCACATTCGCTTCCATCTCTCGTTCATAGAATTGGTCACTTATTGCATGCTCTAGGTCCTCCTTTCAAACTGTATCATGTGCATCAAGAATCGTGCATACAAGGGCCTCTTGTTTTTGCTGGACCTTCCACATCAAGCATCCATGCCAGTCTGCACGTCCACCATTGGAACCTCTTATTTATACCATTTGTGAAAATAAATCGTCTTTATTCGATTACTAAATCGCAAATTGGGTAAAGATATTTACCCAACACCATAATGACCTAGCGTCCCCTCACAGGGAACTAAATTCGCTACTATTCCTAACATACAACCAAATGCCCTTAAATAAGATCATAAACAATTATGGTTTAAGTTAATTTTTATTATTAAACCTGTGCCTTGGGCCAAGGTTCAAATCTGCAATTTTCATTGTGAATGATCAACCACTTATACCCTCCGGTCGACCACCAAGGGTTTTCAAGTCAATCGATCGCAAAGTAAATATTAAGGTTCCTACACATTTCAATTGTCGACTGTTTGTAAACTTAATTCATACCGTTTGCAATGTTTAATTAACCCTAATTTACTAAGAAACCATTTTAATTGTCAAATTTCAATTTAATTTAGGGTTTGTGGGTTTACAGTTTGGAAATATGATAATAGAATATATACCTAGACAATTAATTAGATTAGTAAACTACATTAATTCCAATTTTAGGGTTTTAGGATCAAATCTAAACATATCCAAATTAAATTTAATATATACAAGTTGGGGTTCTCTAACACCCTACTCAATTAAAATAGTTTAAATTAACTACAATAATCAACTTATCAAAATTGTGCCTACTCACCTTAATCCTAAGCTCTTCCTAATATTTGTGCTTAATAGTCATTCCCCCAATCCATAGCTCCGCCTTGATCTGCCATGATTTGCCTTGATTTAGTTGCTTCTATTCTTCTAAGTTAAATTAATTTGATGTTTAGAATTTTTTAGGTTTAGGTTTAGGGAAAAGTTTGGTAGAGCTTAGTTACTATAAACTTTTAGTTGAGAATAAGGGTTTCATTAGAATGGTATTTATAGGTGTAGGGTTTTATTTTGGGCCATTGGATTAGCTTAGGAAATATTTTTAGAGAATCCGGTCCCCTCATCATAGCCTTCGTTCCTAAGCAACTAATCTCGTTCGTTCAACACGTCATCATGAAAGCAAAAACGCTCGATTTTTCACGAGCCTAGGTGGACCGCTATCGGTTGATCTTGAACCCTCATAGGTCGACCGGTGGCCTTATAAATTTTAAATTTTTTTATTTTTTATTTTTAGTTTAATCCAATGTCTATAAATTCTCCATACTAAGTTGGATTACGATGTGTTATATATGAAAATCGTTTAGAAAATTGCTACGAACGCGATGGTGCCAATTTCATACAAAATTTAGACGTCTGTGAAAACTTTCTTTTAAGTCCTTGTTTTATTTTATTTTAATTTCTATTAAACTTTTTAGTTGTAACATTCTTCCTCTCTTAAAAGGATTTCGTCCCCGAAATCTTAAAGGATGGAAAAATGTAACTCATACACAACAACCAATAGCTATAATCATTAACTCATCCATCACCCATGAGCAATCATTCTCCTTAGAAATTTCTAATGCATTGTATACATATATGTGCAACGTGAAATGTACATGAACAAATACTAACGCAAAAATAGACGATCTACTGATTCAGTCGACCTCCTATTATGCAAATGCTCATGTCATGCATCCAAATGTATGCAACGTTATAAGTAAATATTTACTTGCAATTTTATATGCATGCACAATCATAAAACTCATATGCAACATCCACTAGCACAACAATGATCAAGAAATAACATGCAACTAGATATAAGTGTGTGTGCGTGTGTGTACCTAGAGGATATAATGTCCTAACATGTAAAAGAGTACAATGTAAACGATACATCCAAATACATCCATTAGCATCAATCATCCATAACACGTCCTGCCGACATGTTTACAACCATTCGTACCATCCAATGGTCTCTAACTAAATGGCATGCCACCTAAGTCCTACACATAGGTAACCTATACATATAAGAACTTCCAACTTAAGACGTACCAAAGAAGAGTTGTGGGTGGGTAGCTCGGATCTTTTCCTTGGTTCCCACGTACTCTCTAGTGGATCGTCTTCCTATTGTACTTTAACAAGTCCGATTTCCTTGTTACGGAGTCGCTTTATACCATGCTCTAGAATACTAGTGGGTGCAAGGCAAACAAGTGATTCTCGCCCTACCTCAACTTCCTCCAACTGACTCGTCTCGACCATGGTAGCTGTATTGTGTAAGCACTTCCGCAAGTGTGACACATGGAAAACATCATGTACCCATGCTAACTTACAAGGAAGCTCTACCCTATATGTCAACTTTCTACTCAAGCAACTATCAGGAAAGGTCCTACAAATCTCAATGCTAGCTTACACGAATTACCAAATCTCATTACATGCTTGAGGGGTGAAACCTCCATAAACACCACGTCATCCACCGTGAACTCTAGCTCTGTATATCTCCTATCAACATAAGATTTTAATCTATCCTGAGCGGTCTTCATTCTCCTACGGACCAAGTCCACCTTCTCCGATGTCTCCCTCACCATATCCGGTCCAAGAATAATCCTTTCCGTCATATCCCACCAACACGATGGTGATCTACACGGTCTACCAGACAATGCCTCGATAGATGCCATTCCAATACCAGCCTGATAACTATTATTATAGGTAAACTCTACTGGCAGCAAATGATCCTGCCAATAACCTCCAAACTCTATAATGCACATCCGCAGAAAGTCCTTCAAAACCCAATTCACTCTCTCCATATGTCCATTCATCTATGGATGATATGCAGTACTCAAGCTCAAATCAGTTTCCAAAGCTTCCTATAAACTCCTCCAGAACTCACTAGTGAAAAGTGAATCTCGATCGCTAACTATGCTAATACGAACTCCATGTAACCTAATGACCTCTCCCACGTATAAAGCCTCCAACGGTGCCGCTATCCTAGTACTTCTCACTGATATGAAATGATTGCACTTGGTTAACTGATCGACTATAATCCAAATGCTTTCATTTCCTCTCCTACTCCTAGGTAGACCGTCTACAATGTTCATGGAAATACTCTCCCACTTTCACTGAGGAATATCCAGTGGTTGAAGCAATCCTCTTGGCTTTTTCTACTCTGCTTTTATCCTCTGGAAAGTCATACATCTAGCTATATACTATGCTACTTGCTTCTTCATATGTCTCCATGACTTGAGTGCAATGACAATGGTTACCAACTCAAGATCATATGTAGGGTAGTTCCTCTCCTAGGTTTTCAACTGCCTACTCACATAACTCACCACCCTTTCTTATTGCATTAATAATTCGACTAACCCCATACCAAAAGCATCGGTATAAACTGAAAATGTTTGTCTCATCTGGTAACACTAAAACTGGTGCACTGATCAACGCCTTATTCAATTTGACAAAAGCATCTTCGCACTTTGCATCCCATGATACAACTAGATTTTTCTTGATATGAAAGTCAGCGGAGCAGAGATCTTTGTGTTGTCCTTAATGAACTAGCGATAGTAGCCCGCTAAACTAAGGAAACTTCTTACCTCTATGGCAGTCTTCAGAACATGCCAATCCAAAACTGCTGCTACCTTATTAGGATCAACTGCTAAGCCACTTTTTGAGATGATGTATCTCAAAAAGCATACCTCTTCTCTCTAAAAATGGAACTTTGAAAATTTAACCTTAAGTATATGTGCACGGAGTATACTGAGCACTTCTCCTAAATGCAATGCATGCTCCTTCTCACTCCTCAAGTATACAAGAATATCATCCACAAATACCATAACGAATTTGTTAAGCAACCCCTTAAATACTCGGCTCATTAGATTGACAAAATAGGGGGTTCATTGGTCGATCCAAAGGGCATGACTAATCACTTATAAAGTCCGTCGGGTGTACAACATGTTGTCTTCTGGATAATGTCCTCGGCTACACGCAACCGATGGAATCCCGTAACCAAGTCAAGCTGTGAGAATCATCTAGCCACAATCGACTGATCAAAGAGATCGTCTATGCGGGGTAGTGGATAATGATTCTTCTTTACCAGTGTATTTAATTTCCTATAACCGACGCAGAGCCTCAGAGAACCATCTGCCTTGGTGGAAAAGACGACCGATGCTCCCTATTTAGAAATGCTCCATCTAATAAAACCCTGATCTAATAACCCACTAGCTTGCTTGCTCAATTCGCGTCTTTCCTTTGGAGCTATATGCCTTAGTGGTAAGGCAACGGGTCTAGCATTCCTAACAAGATAGATCCTAAAATCACTCTGTCTCTGGGGCGAAAGACAGGTAATCTCAGCAAAAACATCTAGGAAATCTCTAGCTACAGGCATTGCACTAAGCTCTTCATGTGATGGTCCAATGAATATAAGTATCTCAACATAATAGAACCTTGGAGATCTCAATAAACCTCCAAGCTACGTCCACCATACATGCTTAAACCAACAATATTCCTATCACATTCTAAAATAGCTTCTTACATAGTCATCCAATTCATACCTAATATCAATCCAAACCCAGAGAATCCCAATACAAAGGCATCACCATCAAACTCGACGCTTAAAATGAACAACTTCAAACCCTTGCATAACATAGACAAACAGGTTGGTCCTCCTACGAGGTTTGACACAACAACATGGTACGTGACTATACTAGTGTGTAAATCATTAGCAAGTCTACTAGAAATTAAAGAATGTGATGCCTAAGTACCAAATAAAGTGTGAATGAATAAAGCAAAAAGAGTCAACACACCTTGGATCACCACTTTCTTACCTTTATCTACCACTAGTTGTGCACTCGAGCAAGGGATTGCCTCTAGTGCATAAGACGAAACAACCTAAGTAGAAGCTCTTGGTGGTGCTATACAAGCTCGCTTCAGATGTACAAACCGAACGTAGTAATAGCACTTAACCTCTGAAAGATCTGTCCTGCACTCCTTCGTAAAATGTCCCTACCACACTTCCTACAGTGCATATCCTTCTTCTGTATCTTTCCCTTAGGTCCACCTCCACCCTTATGATGGTTATGTTGTGCTTTCCCTCCAATCTTCTTAGGTTCCTCTCCATTGGCTTTCCCCTTGGAGATGGTATTTAGCAAAACCATCTCAACAAGACCCTTATGCATAGCACCTATAGGAATATGACTCAGAGCCAAGTCCTGAAGAGGTTGACTCGTCCCTTTAGAAAATTTGAGATCCTTCTTATGTGGTGTGTCAAATATTCCTATGCCAAGTCTAGGTAGCTCATTAAACTGGTTCACACACTCCTTAATAGAAGATTTCCTTGCTTTACATAAATGAATTTCTCTAACTGCACAGCTTTCTCTACCCTAGAAAGAAACTCCATCTAAGATCGCCTACAAAACTCATCCCAAGTGATCTCCTCTTTCTCAGTAACAGCCTCATCTATCTCCTACCAGCTCAATGGCTTACCCTATAACACCCAGGTAGCTAACTGCATCCTTGCCTTGTCAGTCAATCCTACTAAACCAAAGATCCTCTCATAAATGCAGATCTATGACCTCGGATCCACATAAGAATTTGTCCTCTTATATTGCTTTTCTCTAAGATTTGAGAAATCTTTGCATACCTTAGCAAAGTCTGTAATGGTAGGTGGGCAGGCAGGAGCTGCGCTTGCCACTCCCTCCTCGGGTCCTCGAGTGGGGTTAAGCTCGGCATGTCCCCTTGCCTAGGGATATCGGTGGGACCAAATCGGAATGTTCACACCTAGAATCTCAGCTGTGTTGCCTGAGCCTGAACCTACAGGATCACTCATCCTCTATCTATGGATTTCAAGAATTCAGTTGGCAATTTTTCATAGATATTATAAGCAGAATAAGAGAAATAACATAAGCAAGAATCAAAGATAGCATAAGCATGAAAAAAAGAGATTACGGTTTGTACAAAATCTTTTGGAAAAGTCCTTTGAAAAATCTTTACTTTACGCATTGCAAAGCCTTTTGAAAATCCATTTTTTTCTTTTCAAATACATTCTCTCAGTACGGACCTAATTCTAAAGGAAACTTGAACCTATGCTCTGATACCAACTGTGACAACCCACTCCACCCAATATGCCAATCCAAAGCCTAATGTGACTTTATGACTCACTTCATGCCAAGAAATATGGATCCTAGGGGTTTATAACATTTCACAACACAAAGACTAATGCAAGCAGATATAATCTAAGATATATTACACTTTTGGAACTTACAGCAAAAAGAATAAAACATATAACATAGAAAAATATCCATCTTAGAAAATATACAAACCACGGTCGTTAAAAACTAGTACATGGCCCAATACAGAGTACATAGAAAATATCAGTCCAAGTCTGATAAAAGAGATAAACTGTACCGATGAGATAGATAAATACATGGAGAGCAAATATGGTAAAAAATAGTCTCTAAAGATAAGCTCGACTCTCCAATTATCAAGAATTGGTCGATCACCCGCTACCCTATCCACTTGTGGTGGGGAAAAAGAAGAAAGGAGAATGGGTCAGACATAAAGTCTGGTAAATGACTACAAGTTTAATATGTGATGATCATATGCAGTTATTCTCATACTACTCTAAAAGATAGAGGGTGTGATACAAGTGCTCGTGAATTCCTAAGGTCTGTTGCCTAAGGGTTCTCGTCTAGTACGTTCCTACACTACATGTTGTGTAGGCTAATACAATGGATCAATGGATCAAATCTCATGTCTAAAGATCGGCCATCGCTTCTAGAGCTACTCAATATGCAAGATACCGCCTTCTTGACTACTAAGAATGGAAGACGTCACCACTAGGCTACCGTGGAAATAAATTCTCACTACTATCAGCGCCACTAGGCTACTAGGAACGATCACCCCTTATTACGCCTAGAGAGGAAAATAAATCCAAAATGCTGACCTATCAGAATGTGTCATCGTCCACATTCGCTTCAACCTCTCTATCGTAGCATTAGTCTTATTGCATGCTCTGATTCCTCCTTTCTAAATGTACTATTTGCATCAGGCATCATGCATACTAGGATCTCTCGTTATGCTGGATCCCTTCTATCCACTATAAGAAAATCTATTTTCTGCTGCACTTATTGGTAGCATTTATAGCTAAATGCAGAATAGCTATCTTTTTCTTTATTTTTACTAAATTTTTTTAACCTAATGCAAGTAAATATAACTTCCCGCGTATTTTTCCCTAAATAAAACTTATGTTTCCCCCTCATTTTCATAGCCCGCTTCTTTTCATTATCTACGAAAGCTTTCTCCCACATTTCTAGAACCCTAATTTTCAACTAAATCCAATTCTTCTTCGGTCTCTCTAAAATCGTCTTTATTCCTAACAACAACTCTTTTTTCTCCTCTTTGGGTCCTCTTCTCCTCATAATAATCAGAATCTTTGTATTTGTGCACTCTATCAGTTAACTTGTTTAGTTGTAGACATTTTCCACCACTTCAACGTAGTTTACCAATCAAAATCCGAACTGAAGAAGGTAGTGATTGGTCCAGTAGTAGGGACCCTCGGTCTTAGACTGGATGTGAGGCTTAAGAAAGAAATTTTGGCAAACAAGGCTGAGGCATATAATGTTCTTGATGAATTTCCTCGTAGCTTTTCAAGTGAAATCATTTCCCTATGTATAGATCCTAATCCATTGTCCCATGCATTTGTAACTCAAGTCAGTTATTGTTGACCCTCTTTATACCAAATTTAGGTAACCAGTCTATTCAAAATTACCTAAGGTGTTTTGACACTAGCAACTATTTTTCTGTTTTGGAATACTTAACGAAATTTTTTTTTTCATAGAGAGTCTTCGTAGTTAGGATGTTAAACAATGGTGCACACACATGTTTCCGCTCTAACTCGGTCGAAACCAACCCAGCCAAAACCCACTAGTTGAAACCAATACACAAGGTATCACTTAGATGGTACGTAGTGGATTGAAGAAAAGGCGGAAGCCATGATGTCGAAAGCAATGCTTCCGATGGGGTCAAAACCTTAGTTTTGTTTTCAAATGTCAAGTGTCTGCATTGTTTTACTTAAAGCTTTCAACGTAGTCGAAGCATATGTTTTCGAAAGGGATTTTTCCAAAATATCTTTCAAAGAAGGCTGCGATTTTATGTTTTAAAGGTACAGGCTTTTGAAGGGTCTGCTTTATTTATAAAAGAATGCTTTCAAAAGTAGTGGTTCCGACCTAGTCGAAACCCAGCTGCTTTTCTTTTACCTTTCGAGTATATTGAAGTCGTCAAAACTTTCGAAGGGTGCTTTTGTTTAAACTTATGTTAAACCACTTCCTAAATGCTTTCGAATGGGGTCTTGGGTTTCGAAGGCAATGGTGTCCAAAAGGGAGTTTTTGCGCTATCCTTATAGTTTTGCTCAATGGTTTTTAGCTTTCGAATTGATGGTTCTGACTGACTTAAAGTTTCCCTAAATTATTTTATTAAAGGTTTCGAAAGAGATACTTTCGTGTGTAACCAGTTTGACCCAAAAGATGTATTTTTTTAAGAGTAAAACCCAATGCTTTTGAAAGGGGCACTTTCTTTGGTTTCGAATCTATGTTTCTAAAGATTATTAAGCAATGTTTTGACACATTAGAAAGGTATGATTTGGTTTCGAAAGGATTGATTTACAGGAGCTTCGAAAGATATATACTTAGGGTTTTGAAAAGAGGTTTTCTATGCTTTCGATGGAGGTCATCCAGTGGTTTCGAAATTAATGTTTTAAGGTTTCAAAACAAACAATCCATTCTCGTTTTAAAGGAAAAAACATGACATAAATTAATATTTTTGAAATGAAGTTTTAGAAGAAGTTATCCTTGAATAACAGGTTAATGGGACTAACCAAGTTTTATATAAAATGATTTAAAGGATATTAAACCCAAGTGTTGGTATTATTTTGTTGATGTTATGAATGCTTCTTCATATATTTATTCACGTTGTAATTAAACCATAACGGTACTTTGGGAAAGGGCAGAATAACCAGCTAGGTTTATCCGGTAGTGAATATAACATAAGAAGTGTTAAAATCTTAATTGAAGATATTGGCAGGGGCTGATAGGCTCGTAGTAAGGCCATGAAAACTGTGTAAAGGAAAAGATATTGGTAGGGGTCGATAAGTTCATAATCGGCCCATGAAAACCAGGATTTGATATTGGTAGGGGCCAATAGGTTTATAGTTAGTCCATGAAAATTATATCCGGATTAAGATATTAACAGTTAATCAATAGGTTCCTAGTAAGTCCATGAAAACTAGGACAAGGGAAAAGATATTAGAGTCAATAATAGGTTCTTAGTGATCCCATGAAAACTATAAAATCAGACAGGTAGTCCATAAACATTTAATCAGTTATTAGTGAGCCCATAAAAACTAATAGGTTAATAGTAACCCTAGAAACTATAATTGACACAGATGGTAAGAATGAATGGGGATGGGTAATCCAGAGTTAACTTACTTGTTTGCATATCATCATATTATTTTGAATTGTTTTCACCATTATGGATGCAGCAGCATAATATAGTGTTTTATAAAGTTTTTAAGATACTAGTGAGGGGAAAACCCATTTCGCTAAGCGGCATGGACTCACTAGATATCTAAATGGTTTGAGATGGTAGATTATTATTCATACCAGGCTTTATGTAGGACTCGAGGTTTTTTCCCTTAAACTCTTGAGCACTCAATTGATTTTGAGTAGTTTGAGGTTTAGGGTTTTCAGGCGTTCTTTTAGATGAATAAAGCTTCCGATGACGTGCAGGAGGCATGCTAGCTACTTAGAGTTATTTTATTTCCACTGAGTTTGGTTTAAAGGCAAACTGGTTTTATTGCCTTATTCTGTACTCTGATCATCCAAGGGGCATCTTCATATGTTGCTCTTGGCGTATTTTGTAATACGTATATTTTGTCTTAACGTGGTCTGTGCCCTGGGATTATGTAATGAATTTTCAAATATTTTGAAATGGAATTTGATTTGTTTTCTATTTTAAATTTTTTCCATATTCTTGTGTTTTTGTGTATCCGTGTATCTTACATTACCATATTTGGTCCTCGAGGATTAATAACTATAGATGACTTCAGCATCTGTTGCCGTTAGTTTTGGGCCTCCAAGCAGGGGATGTTACATTTACTTTGGAGCCATATGCCTTAGTGGTAAGGCAACGGGTCTAGCATTCTTGACAAAATAGATCCTAAAATCGATATCTCTCTGGGGTGGTAGACCGGTAATCTTACAAAAACATTTAGGAAATCTCTAACTACAAGAATTGCACTAAGCGCATCGTGTGATAGGTCCAATGAATATAAGTAGCTCTACATAATAGAACCTCGAGGATCTCAATAAACCTCCAAGCCACGTCCACTTCACATGCTCAAACTAACAATCTTCTTATCACATTCTAAAATAGCCTCATAAGTAGTCATCCAATTCATGCCTAATATCAACCAGAACCCAAAGAATCCCAATACAAGGGCAACATAATCAAACTCGACCCTTAAAATGAACAACTCCTCCTATGATGTTTAACACAACAATAGGGTCCATGACTATACTAGTGTGTAAGTGTAAGTCATCGACAAGTCTATTAGAAATTAAAGAATGTGATGCCCCGGTACCAAATAAAGTGAATGGATAAACCGAATAAAGTTAACACACCTTTGATCACCACTTTCTTACCCTTGTATACCACTTGTTGTGCACTCGAGCTAGGGATTGCATCTAGTACATAAGCCGAAACAACCTGAGTAGAAGTCCAAGTAGAAGCTCTCGGTAGTGCTATGTACCGCTTCAGACGTCCAAACCGATCGTAGTTATATCACTTAACCCCTGAAAGATTTGTCCTGCACTCCTTCATAAAATGTCCCCACCACACTTCCTACAGTGCATATCCTTCTTATGTATCTTTCACTTGGGTCCACCTCCACCCTTATGCTTGTTCTGTTGTGATTTCCCTCCAACCTTCTAAGGTTCCTCTCCTTTGGCTTCCCCCTTGGAGATGGTATTTAGCAAAGCCATCTCAACTAGACCCTTATGCGTAGCACCTATAAGAATATGACCCAGAGCTAAGTACTGAAGAGGTTGGTTTAGTCCTTTAGCAAATTTGAGAGCCTTCTATTGTGATGTGTCAAATATTCTTATACTGAATCTAGGTTGCTCATTAAACTGGTTGACATACTCCTTAATAAAATCCTTACTTCAAGTGAATGAACTTCTCTAACTGCACACCTTTCTCTGCCCTAGGAAGGAACTTCACCTTAAATCGCCTACAGAACTCATCCCAAGTGATCTCCTCTTTGTCAACCTCTGCCTCAACTACCTCCCACCAGCTCAATGGCTTACCCTATAACATCCAAGTTGCTGACTGCATCCTCACCTCGTCAGTCAATCCTGCTTAACCAAAGATCCTCTCACAAATGCGGATTCATGACCTTGGATCCACATAAGACTCTATCCTCGTGCACTGCTTTTCTCTAAGATTGGAGAAATCTTTGCATACCTTAGCAAAGTCTGTAACAATAGGTGGGCAGGTAGGAGTTGCACTCGTCGCTCCCTCCACGGGTCCTCTGGTGGGGTTAAGCTCGGCATGTCCTTTTGCCTTGAGATATCGGTGGAACCAAATTAGAATGTTCATGCCTGGAATCTCGGCTGCGTCTCCTGTGCCTGAACCTATAGGATCACTTATCCTCTATTTATGGATTTTAAGAATTATATTGGCAACTTTTCACATATATATAAGCATGAATAAGAGAAATAACATAAGCACAAATCAAAGATAGCATAGGCGCGAAAAAGAGAGATTGTGGTTTGTATAAAATCTTTTGGAAATGTCCTTTGAAAAATCTTTTCTTTTATACATATACTTTAAAAGTCCATTTTGGAAAACTTTAGAAAACATTTTTGGTAAACCGTTTGATAATCCATTTTTTTCTTTTCAAATACATTCTCTTAGTACGGACCTAATTCCAAAGGAACCATGAAACAAGTGCTCTAATACCAACTGTGACAACCCGCACCACCCAACATGCCAAACCAAAGCCTAATGTGAATTTTGGACTCGTGCCATGCCTAGAAATAGGGATCCTCATGGTTTATAACATTTCACAACATAGAGACTAATACAAGCAGATATAATCTAAGATATACTACACTTGTGATCAATACATGATAAAAGATATAATGTCACCAGTACATGGCCCAATACAAAGTGCATAGAAAATATCACCCTAAGTATGATAAAGGAGATAAACTGTACTGGTAAGATAGATAAATACATGGTGAGAAAATATGGTAAAAAACAGCTTTTAAAGATAAGATCGACTCTCCAATTATTAAGAATTGTACGATCACCTGCTGCCCTGTTCACTTTAGGTGGTGAAAAAGAAGAAAGGAGAATGGGTCAGACATAAAGTCTGGTAAATGAGTACAAGTTTAATATGTGATGATCATATGCTGTTATTCTAATACTACTCTAAAAGATAGAGGATGTGAGACAAGTGCTCGTGAATTCCTAAGGTCTGTTACCTAAGGGTTCTTGTCTAGTACATTCCTACACTACAGGTTATGTAGGCTAATACAATGGATCAAATCTCATGTCTAAATATCGACCACCGCTTCTAGAGCTACTCAATATATAAGGCACCGCTTTCTTGGCTACTAAGAATGGAAGACATCACCATTAGGCTACAGTGGAAAAAAAACTCCTGCTACTATCAGCGCCACTAGGCTACTGGGAACGATTCCCCATTATTACGCGTGGAGAGGGAAAAAATCCAAAATATCGACCCGTCAGAATGTGTCATTGTCTGCATTCGCTTCCACCTCTCGAACGTAGCATTGGCCACTTATTGCGTGCTCCAGATTCTCCTTTCTAACTGTATTATGTGCACCAGGAATCATGCATACTAGGATCTCCCGTTGTGCTGATCCCTTCTATGCATTATAAGAAAATCTATTTTCTGCCGCACTTATTGGTATCGTTTATAGATAAGTGCAGAATAGCTATCTTATTCTTTATATTTACTAAAAAAATTTTTTAACCTAACGCTACTAAATATAAGTTCCCATGTATTTTGCCCCAAATAAGGCATATGTTTCCCCCACATTTTCATAGCCCGCTTCTTTTCATTATCTACGAAAGCTTTCTCCCTCATTACTAGAACCTTGTTTTTCAACTAAATCCAGTTCTTTTTCAATCTCTCTAGCATCGTCTTCTTCTCCTTGCAACAACTCTTTTTTTCCTCCTTGGGTCCTCTTCTGCTCACAACAATCAGACTCTTCGTAGTACTGCACTCTATCAGTTAACTTGTTTAGTTGAAGACATTTTCCACCACTTTAGTGGAGTTTACTAATCAAAATCTGAACTGAAGAAGGTAGTGATCAACCCACTAGCAGGGACCCCCATTCTCAGACTAGATGTGAGGCATGAGAAAGAAATTCCAGCAAATAAGAATGAGGCGTACAATGTTCTTGATGAATTGCCTGATAGCTTTTCAATTGAAATCATTTCCCTATGTCTAGATCCTGATCCTTTCTATCTTGAACCATGCATCTGTAACTCAAGTCAGTTATTGCTAACCCTCTTTGTACCAAATTCAGGTAACCGATCTGTTCAAAGTTATCTTAGGTGTTTTTACACTGGCAACTGTTTCTCTATTTTGGAATACATAACTTAAAAAGTGTTCTTCATAGAGAGTCTTTGGAGTTAAGGTGTTATACATTGGGGCACATACATGCTTGTCGTGATGTTTTTAGAATTCAAACATTTTATTATTTCCTTTTAACCCATAACGATGATGTTATCAAATTTGATATCATTCAAATATATGGAGAATGAGATAGGTATTTATTGGGATTGAGCAGGGTCGGTATTAAAAAAAATCATTGTCACAATGTTAATTTTAGATGCTTAAGCTTGAAATTTTTAAACAGGGGCATTATTATATGGAACGTTGAAAATATTGTCCAACTTTCAAAGTCTTCTTGATAATATATATTATATAGGTTCTCAACTGTACAAACATGCAAACACAATCAAACTAACACGAATCTATTATCAAACTTCAGGTTTATATATTTATTATCAATTTTGAAGGATAAAGAGATGCATTATGGTTGTTTATTACAAACTAAAGTTAGAAACTTACTATAACTCAGCAGATTATTATGTACCCAGTCTACTGAGTTATAACAATTAAACATAATTAAATATACATCACTTTCCTACACCATAAAATTTAATCATATACAACGTTTCATGAACAATGTTTTAAGCACAAATGTCAACGACATAAAATCTTATAGAAAGAGCTTGCTAAAAGAGAAAATATAAATCATGGAAAGTCCAAGCCCATCTCCTTCAAAAGTCCAACATGTCTATAGGGAAAAGGCAATAGAGATCAGCAGTAGAAGAGAACAAATATGAATTTATTATATAAAAGCCAAAAAGGAAATGAGATACAGACAGTGATCCATTATCATGTCAATTTTCGCATATTCCGTTATCATTTCTTTTTCTACTTTTCATTTGTTACTAACTCAAAAACCAAAGCATTTGATCCAATTAAAAAGAACATTGATTTAAAAAACTCAAATTCAAGTGTAAAATAGTGTGCAATTAGTTAAAAAGACAAGATTATCATTCACTTCACACTGTAGAACATACATTAAGACAAATTATACATAGCTTAAAATCAAGGATAAAATAACATTTAGATACTGTCTAAAATCAATATTTATCTAAAACCATAAATTTCGTTACAAAAAACATAGAAATCATTTCAAAATATTTTATCTAGACCAGTTGTCTGTATATAATTTTCTATCCTATGGTTAAGTGATACGGATATTTATCATTTCAATCCGTAATTTAAAATATAAATACGGTTATATATCATTTCAAACTGCAATCCCGAATGGAATAAAAATCCATACAACTTGCAGTTTATAACAATATAAAATACAACAACCATTCATCCAATATCAATCATCAAACATTTATCACAATCATCATCCAATTCAATTAATAACATCAATATAGAAAAGATAATAAATAACAGGTATTTACTGGCAGTTTATACTCAATAATAAATTAAATAACTATTTTATCCAAATAAATTCAAATAAACTTAGATGATGATTCAAAATATGCCAAATAGTCGTAAATAAATTTCTAATCACATCATAAATCAATTTAACAAAAATAAGAAATTTAAGAAGTTGTGAATAGGTTAAAACACTCACCTTTGAATTTAAATCAAATTTAAATTCAAAATAAATCCAAAATTTGAACAGTCTCAGAATCCATCCAAACCAACATCAAAATATCAATAAATTAAATATGATCTCAACGGAGAAAACCGTACGTGAAATGGACCTCGTATGTGAAAGTTATGCTAGTTAGAACGTTTTATACTTTAAATTAAAATAAAATAAAATAAATAATAAAACGAACCAATAGAGTAAAGCCACGTCAGCGTTCCTTCGTCACCCAGAAACACGAACGAGACCCATGCCTTCTTTGAACGAGACCCACTCACGTCAACGTCACCACTTCGTCACTCCGGCCGCCGCAACGACACCGGACGTCGCCAAATCACCCTCGCACAACCTCCTCCACGCGCTACCCCCCCCCCCCCCACCACGACCACCGATCGGGCCAAACAAAGGCCGACCGCCGCTAAGTTATGAAACCATAATTAAATTTAATCGCTAAATCAAACTGCTAAATCAACGCACCACCTACGCCGATGAACTCTGTTAGGCCTTCTCTACGCCGCGGTATGGCCGATTTGATGATCTGTTGCTGTTGATCATAAGGAAAATGAAAGGCTGAGATTTGTTCTTCAAATCTAGGATAAATAGTGATTCAATTTGAAAAATGAATCATAGATCTGATATGCGCTCGTCGAAGGCTTCAAATCGATATATAATTCGCTATTGTTTGAGAAGATTGAATTTTCAATTTGATTTTTGATTTGAATTTACAGTTTATGATTTAGGGTTCTATCTGCCATTGAAAGAGGAGAAGCAAATAGAATTGTACGTACAGAAATGAGGAATAAGAAATAGGCTAGGGTTTATAACAAGGTATATATAGACAAAGCTGGAAAGAGAATAGATGGACCAGAATGATTTGGATTGAAAGTTGAACGACAAATGACCCGAAAAGCCCGTTCTAACTCCGGAACGAAAATGTGTCAATGCATATGTCAAAATATATGTTTTTAAATATTTTAAATGCAATGGAACAGGTTTCAAGTCCATATTTCATCGTATGAAGAAGTTATGCTAAAATCGCTTTATTTCAAATTGACTCCAATTGAATTTAATTAAATTGATTTCTAGGCGTTTCGAGCCTGTACGATCAAATGATTAGTCCGATTATTACGAAACTTAAAATCCTACAATAGTTCACTGTTACGGATTCAATGAAACCAGTTTCGTCGAAATCCGAGTTAGTGGCCAACATGACTATTTTTCAGTTAATTAATTAAATTAATATTAACTTAATCAATTCACTTTTTCAATTCAAATTTAATAATTCACAAATTCCATCATTTTTGAGTTCTTAAACAAGCACAATAATCTAAACAAACTTAGATATCAATTCAAAGTTAATTGGTTTACCCATTACCGTATTTAATTTCAATTTTAATAAATTCATTATTTATCAATTGAAATTCAAATAAATCCATTTATTTGATTCTAAATCCTGTTATTCAATAAATTATTATCAAATGGATGAAATTAACATTGGTTCATGCTTTATTACATTAATATTCTCAAATTTCATCTTAATCTCTATTAACGTAATAATTAAATATTAAATTTCATTTAATTGCAATTAATCCAATTATTGGATTTAAATTAATAAATCTTGATTCTCATTCCTTTTTATTCAATCAATCATTATATTCTGGACAAATTTCACATAGTATATATCCAATTACCCTAATATTTTTACAATCATCAACTAAGTTCATATTAACGTAGTATCTAATTACGTTTAATTGCAATAGATTTAGATCTAATTCAATAGATTAAATAAATGGGTAAACAATTAATAATTACCACTATTTGCCGAATATAATTCTATTCATACTTTATTATCAACCAACAATTATTATAATTACTTATCTAGCATTGATTCCATCAAATTACATATTATTACGTATTATTTCATCAATTTATATAACTTTGAATTTATTTCCCAATTTACTAGTTACAATCAATTATAACCTTACAATTGTTTCAATTAATTGGGATTGCACTAAACTAATTATTTATTAACTTGCATTAACATTATTATCTCAATTTACATTCAATTACTATTAACAATGTGTTATTTCATTAGTCATTTAAATAATTACATTTGTTTTCCTATATTCACTTTGCAACCAAAGGTAGCCTTTCAATCACCTTATTAAATTTGAATTCCACTAACTTATTCATAATTCACTTAAGTTAACTTTGTTACATTTTGTTTTAGTTATCATTCCATTCTAAAATTACAAATTTTTATTTCTTTCTGATTTAATTATCAAAATCATATTAAATTAACAATTTAATTATCGAAATTTACGGGTCGTTACACTCTCCCCCACTCAAAACCTTTTGTCCCCGAAAAGGAAAAAGAAGAATTGAGTAAACAATACATCTTATTCAAAAATATACCAATTCATAACCATTAAATCTTTTATACTCAAATTAATAAAGTTTGGAAAACATTTTTCAAAAAATTTCTATGTCCAAAATTTACGGAAAATTTCGGCAGAGTCTTCTTTGTATGGAGAGGCTCGGGAGAAAATATAATACCGAATATAACAATATATGACATATATCTTCCAAAATAATATATCCCAACATGGGAAAAAAATATAATATCGCTAGAAAACCGTAATCCGAGAACAAACCTATTTGTCGGCCAAACAACGTTTAGTTATGAAACCAAAAGCAGTAGAAATTGCTTCCATAACCTGTATTTCACTTATATAATCCAAAAAGGGTTAATAATTATATAAAATGAAATACTTAAAGTTGTTTCAACTACTAACAAACAATCAAAATAAACAACAATCATTCGCAACCAACAGCATACACATCAAATATAAATCAACCATCCAAGCAAGATAAACAATTGTTTGTTCGGTTTAAGACACTTTAAATCACATAAAATGAAAAATAACTATGAAGTATTCCACTTACTCAACAGTCTTAGATAAACTCAATAGATTATTCATACATCTAAGCAATTAAAAGTATCTTTTACCCAAACCACTCATAAACCAAAACAAACAACAATTTCAAACAATAGATCAAGTTCATTCTTATTAATTACATTTGATAGCATTTATTGCTTAAACTCCTTTTCATTCATATAATGATTCATCCTTTAATTTACATTTATTTTTTACAAACTTTTATTTCCATTCACTCATTCAGTGTTTATTTCATTTATTTTCATCCATTTATTTATAGTATTTATGTTCAATTCAATTTCTTAGCATACCACTTCATCTACTTAAGTTTTTAATTACTTTCTTATAATACTTACTTTCTATCACAATTTATTATAGTAATATTTCAATTATAACATAGGTTTATAGTAACTACAACATCAAATTCTTATTTATTAAAGAATTTCATTGAATACTTTCATTATTTCAAATTTTTACTTGTATAATATCCTTTTACATTTTCTTATTAAACATTAGAACTTTTAATATTTGGTAAGTTATATATATGCTCTAAGAATGTAATTGGAAGTTATACAAGTTTTCCTCATTTCTTTTAAATTAATTTAATGTTCAATAATCATATCCTTTGTTTTATAGGTTATGGATTCCAAATTCATTTAATTTCATTTATAACCTAGCATTTAATCTCTTATTTTAATTAAAGGTTCCAATTATTAATTACTTACATTCCATTTTACTACAATAATTGAAACTATTAATTAACGGGAACTTAAGAACTAAATACTGGGTTAAATTTTCAAATCATTTTAAAATAACAAATAGATGTATACACTTACAATTTATATATCCAATTATATTTAAAACAATTTGAAATTTATATTTGTTTATCAAAATAAATCTGTAGTAAAACTACTACAGTGTCCTTCCTACTTTGAAACTCGAAAATGAATGTCGATGATGCGTGCACTCATTACCGAAATTAATTCCCAACGGCATAGAGGGGAGTACAGAACTAATTTCTTTCCAAAGTTTCTTTAAAACAATTCTTTCAAATTATATTGAAATATTTGTATAAGAAAATACTTATAAACAATATTATTACATTCCAAAATCCTTTGAAAGCGATTTTCAAAATCCCAGAACTTAAGTTCTAAAATTTCTAGTTATTCCCATTTATTTTACTTTCAATTTATTTTCAACTAATATTTATAAATTTCACTACCTAAAAACTAATATATTATAACCAAATATAATCTTTATAAAAAATTTATTTTTTATATAGAAAATATAATAGGCAAAATTATTTCATTTACCTATATTCAAAACAAATATTGTGTCGGTCTGTCCTATTAAGTGTTTAGAAATCTCTATTGATGTCATAGCATTCTATGCACCAACCAGAATTTATAAATGCAAAACGAAACAAATTAACACAATATAAAAACCTTTTTATAACACTAACAAATGCACTCTCTCATATATATACACTAAACGACTCATCATAGGGTATTACTATATCATTAATAAAGAGCCAGACCCCACAAAGCTATGGTTTATCGCTAAACCAAAGTTCTGATACCAGATGTAACATCCCGCCTTTCTGTACGCTTTAAATCGACGATAAACCACACACTTAGACTTAAACCATACAGAAGGGCGGATTGTTATTGGGGGTGAATAAGAAAAGCAGAGAAAGCAAAAGACAAAGCAGAATCTTGCAGGAGAATGACAAAATATAATAATCAAATAGCATTTCATGAAGCTGTTTACAAAACATTTGATTATACTAATACAATATAGAATCGGAGTTACACATACTAGAGAATAGTAATTAACAATGCAGTGGAACAGTATGAATGTGGTGGAATAATATAATAAATAATAGTAATACAATCTTCGTCTTCATCCTCTAGAAATAAAGTCTTCAAATCCTGAAATGCTCAGGCTGACCCGAGCGAATTGAAAAGACAAAACACTCGAGTCGGAACTAAAAGATCTTATGTAAGTTAAATCAATGGTAAATAATATGAGTGGAACGACGTGAGAGATGTTTACAGGATTTGGCATCTCCTATCCAGTGTCAAACGTGAGTGCAATAACTTAAGAGATGCTCGGGATTCACATCTCCTAAGGATCCATTAAACTATTTACAATGTAGTAATATTCCACTATTATAATAATGCTTATAGTAAAATAAACTTACTTTTAAATAGCGTTAAAGCTTTACATTTTCCACCTTAACACGTAATAGTCCCAGTAGTCCATCCAGTATCAGCGCATCTCCAGATCGGGAGACTACCCTAAATACTCCACGGGCTATGGGAGAAATCCAAACTCGTACAAGGCGCGCTATGGTAGGTGATACAGCACACAAGGCAATGCCAGGGTAGATATACCAATTACGCACATGGGCTGGTGGTGATGGATAGCGCGCAGCTACCACCGACCTCGAGCCACACCACCAAAATCAAAAGTCAAAAGTGGCCACCAAAATAATCTCAAAGTCAGAATATAATATCGAAGGAGTGTGTCCGATAAGAGGGGCTACCTCACTGGCCAAAGATCGCTCCTGTTTTATCCACCTTAAGCCAACTCACGGGAGTCGGGTCCACATTCATACCTCAAAGGACGTCGCTAACATCCTACTTCATTCTGAAATCTCCATCGCGTACACGGTTGTTAAAGTGGTTTTCAAAGTTGGCAGAGAGTATGAAAACTTCCGATCCCGGTCTCTTTAACAACCAATCGTTATTATAACACCGCGTCATTTTCAAAATAGTTTATACTTTTAAACCAAATATCATCGCCCTTTCAAAACCAAACCAATACGATATCATTTTCATTTCAAATATATCCTTTTCTAAAATCATAACACTTTCAAAGTTATAACATTTCAAAATCAAAACACTTGAATATAACACTTTCAAATTATAATACCTTGAAAACTCATAACTTTGAAACATAACTTCCACCACTTAAATGGTTTAAATATTTAAAATACTTTATATAATAAAATAGCTTCTTTAATTTTATAAATCAAATCCAACACAACTCGAATTTCTACATTTTATATTTAACCAAATCCCAAATCATAAATTTCAATTCAATTCAGTTTCCAAATAAACTATTCCAAATTTATCGATTTCAAAACTGATTTGATCCACAGAATAAACCATTTCAATTTCAATATATTTCAAACTTTAAGTATTCAATAATTTCCAAAACTAAGTTTGGTAATTACAATTCAACAATTCAGTGTTCTATTATTTATTTTGAAATATTTTACATAATAAATCAATTATCATTTAAATAAACTCAAATTACAAATAACTGAATATTTCTTTCAATTTATTTGTACTTGAAATATTCATTTAATTCACCTTAACCCAAAAATCAAGTTATAAAATCATACCCATTAAAATTTTCAATTTGATAAATTTCACACCAACTTATTTGAGTTTACTTCTTAAATAAATTCAATTTCAAATAAATCTCCAATTTATCTTCTAGCTTTAATTTTATTTAAATCATTATAAACTTTATATTTTACATACTTAACCATATTATCTTCAATAAAAATCAAACTTATTCTATATTAAGGCAAATTATATATAGCTTAAAATCAAGGATAAAATAACATATAGATACTATCTAAAATCAATATTTATCTAAAACCATATATTTCTTTACAAAAACCATAGAAATCATTTCAAAATATTTTTATATATATAGACCACAGTGTTTGTATGTAATTTTCTATCATATGGTCAAGTGATATGAATAATTATCATTTTAATCCGTAATTTAAAATATAAATACGGTTATATATCATTTCAAACCGCAATCCCGAATGGAATAAAAATCCGTACGACTTGCAGTTTATAACAATATAAAATACAAAAACCATTCATCCAATATCAATCATCAAACATTTACCACAATCATCATCTAATTCAATCAATAACATCAATATAGAACAGATAATAAATAACAGGTATTTACTGGCAGTTTATATTCAATAATAAATTAAATAATGATTTTATCCAAATAAATTCAAATAAACTAAGATGATGATTCAAAATATTCCAAACAGTCATAAATAAATTTCTAATCACATCATAAATCAATTTAACAAATATAAGAAATTTTAGAAGTTGTGGGTGGGTTAAAACACTTTCCTTCGAATTTAAATCAAATTTAAATTCAAAATAAATCCAAAATTTGAACAATCTCAGAATCCATCCAAACTAGCGTAAAAATGTCCGGAATTTAAATACGATCTCAGCGGAGAAAACTGCGCATGAAACGGACCTCGTATGTGAAAGTTATGCTAGTTAGAACGTTTTATACTTTAAGTTAATTTAAATAAAATAAATAATAAAACGAACCAATAGAGGAAAGCCACGTCAGCGTCCTTCTTCACCCAGCAAACACAAATGAGACCTAGGCCTTCTTCGAACAAGACCCACTCACGTCGCTGTTGCCACTTCGTCACTCCGGCCGCCGCATCGATACCGGACGTCGCCAAACCACCCTCGCACAAACTCCTCCACGCGCTGCCCCTCCCCCCCCCCCCACAACCACCGATCGGGCCAAACAAAGGCCGGCCACCGCTAAGTTCAGAAACCCAAATTGAATTTAATTGCTAAATCAAACCACTAAATCAACACATCACCTACACTGATGAACTCTGCTAGGCCTTCTCTACGCCGCGGTATGGTCGATTTGATGATCTGTTAAAGTTGATCACGAGGAAAATGGAAGGCCTATATTCGTTCTTCAAATCAAGGATAAATAATGATTCAATTTGAAAAATGGATTATGGATCTGAGATGCGCTCGTTGAGAGCTTCAAATCGATATATAATTCGCCATTGTTTGAGAAGATTGAATTTTCAATTTGATTTTTGATTTGAATTTGCAGTTTGGGATTTAGGGTTCTATCTGCCATTGAAAGAGGAGAAGTAAATAGAATTGTACGTACAAAAATGAGGAATAAGAAATAGACTATGGCTTGTAACAAGGTATATATAGACAAAGCTGGAAAGAGAATGGATGGACCAGATTGATTTGGAATGAAAGTTGAACGACAAATGGCCCGAAAAGCCCGTTCTGACTCCGGAACGAAAATGAGTCAACCCATATTTCAAAATAGATGTTTTTAAATATTTTAAACGTAATGGAACAGGTTTCAAGTCCAAATTCCATCGTATGAAGAAGTTACGCTAAAATCAATTTATTTCAAATTGACTCCAATTGATTTCAATTAAATTGATTTCTAGGCGTTTTGAGCCCGTATGATCAAACGATTGTCCGATCGTTACGAAACTTGAAATCCTACAATAGTTCACGGTTACGGATCCGATGAAACCGGTTCATCGAAATCCGAGTCAGTGGCCAAAATGGCTATTTTTCAGTTAATTAATTAAATTAATCAATTCACTTTTTCAATTCAAATTTAATAATTCACAAATTCCCCTATTTTTGAGTTCTTAAACAAACACGATAATCTAAACAAACTTAGATATCAATTCAAAGTTAATTGGTTTACCCATTACCGTATTTAATTTCAACTTTAATAAATTCATTAATTATCAATTGAAATTCAAATAAATCCATTTATTTGATTCTAAATCCTGTTATTCAATAAATTATTATAAATGGACGAAATTAACATTGGTTCATGCTTTATTACATTAATATTCTCAAATTTCATCTTAATCTCTATTAACCTAATAATTAAGCATTAAATTTCATTTAATTGCAATTAATCAAATTATTAGATTTAAATTAATAAATCTTGATTCTCATTCCTTTTTATTCAATCAATCATTATCTTCTGGACAAATTTAGCATTAGTATATATCAAATTACCCTAATATTTTTACAGTCATCAACTAAATTCATATTAACGTAGTATTTAATTACGTTTAATTGCAATGGATTTAGATCTAATTCAATAGATTAAATAAATGGATAAACAATTAATAATTACCACTATTTGCCAAATTTAATTCTATTCATAATTTATTATCAACCAACAATTATTATAATTCCTTATCTAGCATTGATTCTATCAAATTACAATTTATTACATATTATTTCATCAATTTATATAACTTTGAATTTATTTTCCAATTTACTAATTACAATCAATTATAACCATACAATTGTTTCAATTAATTGGGATTGTACTAAATTAGTTATTTATTAACTTGCATTAACATTATTACCTCAATTTACATTCAATTACTATTAACAATGTGTTATTTCATTAGTCGTTTAAATAATCACATTTGTTTTCCTAAATTCACTTTGCAACCAAAGATAGCCTTTCAATCACCTTATTAAATTTGAATTCCATTAACTTATTAATAATTCACTTAAGTTAACTTTGTTACATTTCGTTTTAGTTATCATTCCATTCTCAAATTACAAATTTTTATTTCTTCCACATTTAATAACCAAATCATATTAAATTAACAATTTAATTATCGAAGTTTATGGTTCGTTACATATAATCATCCTCGTCTTTCTCAGAAGCTTCAGTATGGCCACCCCCGTTTCCACTTGATCCTTGTCCGACGTTGATGTTATCATTCCCGTCGTCGTCGTTGTCATCATTATCTCCCCCCTTCTCTTCAACAGCCTCATCTTTGTCATCTTCTTCTTCAGACTCAGATTCGTCTTTGAAGGAAGGAACTTCAAAGGAAAGAAGTTTAGAAGCGTCGATTTCCTCCCTCTTAGCAACCTCAATCCCCTGCTCCATCTTTTTGACTCTATCCATGACTCTATCAACAAGAGCAAGGTCGAGCAGGGGAAACTCAAATCTTGGTATTTATCGACAGTGTTAGCATAGGCGAGCATTAAGGCATCTTCAAAGGAGTTCATAATGATGCCTTCCAAAGACAAAGAGGAAAGTTAGTTATTTAAGGAAACGACTTCCTCTCGAAGTTTAGATGTTTCGATAGAGAATTTGGACACATTTTCATACAAAGAGAACTAGCTTTTGGAAATCTGAAAGAAAAGCACAACATAAGTTAAAAGCTTAAAGAAAAATAGGGATAATAATGTTAAATGGAGTTAAATATACCAGGTATTGTTGTTAAAGAAGAGATCTATAGTGGCTCTCCAAATCAGAAATAGAGGATGGTGGCTGAATTTAAGTGAAGGACGGAGAATTTAGAATTGAATGGATCATCTTCTCGAAGTCACATGGAGGTGTGGAAGCTGATGATCCTGGAAGATTTAGCACTTGCAAGGGATTGAAGTCCCCAATGCCTTTTGTATCTGCTCGATTACGCTCGGAGAGCTGGAGATAATAATGTGAGAAAGAGGATCGACTTTGGTAAGAGTTTCGTTAGGGAAGACATGAGGAGCTTCAATGACCGGACCATTTAGAAACTCCCAACATTAATAGACTCCTCCTCTTCCAGTATTGGAGAATTAAGAACTTCAACCACTTTAAATCTCCTTGGGGTGGTTCCACCGTAGACGTTTTGATTAATTTTCTTTTCACGGCCAACTTCGACTTGGCAATAGCCTGAAAAAAATTATGATGCATGAGAAGTCGAAGGAGGAGCAGGACCACTAATGGGTTTTTACACTTGAGGATCAATTGAAGAGAATTCAAATATATTATAAGTTAGCAGAATAATTTTAAAAACAACACAGCAATACATAACAAGTGCAGCATTTATAATTACTGGAGTGGTCAGCACAGATAGGTGACATTGGACAGAAATTTGATGAATCTCCTGAAGAAAGGAAGCGTTTTCTTTGGGAGGTGTGTTGGACTGAAGAGGTTGGCCATGTATCCTTTGTCCCGTGGGCAGAAGGGAGTTCTTTCATAGATTGTTGAATTTAGCAGCGTTAATTTACTCCTAATCTTACTTGCAACTACGATAAGAGACTCTACTATCCTCTTATCTTCTTCGTTTATTTCTTTAGCAGGAGCACCATACGGAAAGCATAGGTCAGTGAAGAAAAGTAACTAGATAGAAGGAAAATAATAAAATTTGAGCCTACGAGGAGTAGAGAAAGTGTCGCTAGCATTTGGGAAGCATCTAACGGAGAAGAACTGACTTTCCCGGTCATAAATCTTGTTTACTCCCTCAGAGATCAATTTCTCAAAAGCATTGGCCTCGAAGATTTGATTATAATGGTTACTAAGCTTAACCAACTGGACAAGGTGATTAAGAACTTCGATGTTCAAAGAGGAATGGCTGACTCCGGTGCCACCAACTCCAGAGATAAAAGATAAGTATATTCGTTTAGCGACTGCTTAATTGGAGCAATTCCAGTATGAACTAAGAACTTCAGCAACAACTCAGGGAAAGGAAGAAATCCACCGTGCCATATATGGATTGTAGTATAAGCGAAGAACCCCTCGAGTGGGCTGTTGATGGTGTCATTTTCTGCACGGGGAACGCTTTCACTCCTGTAATCCCAAAGACATTATGAATGACATCCACTTCATTCTGAGTGGATATCAGGGAGCGCTTGGCAAGAGCTTTAGATCTTTGAAGAACTCATGATTCTGCCAGGTGAAAACATTTCAGTTAGAAATTACATTTTGTTACGAAGTTAACATTCTTTCAAGGATTGATAGAAACATACTGTAACAATTTGAACATCAAACAAAACATGAAACTTCAAATCCTTGAAAGAATGTTAAAGTTAAAAATGAGACTTATTGAGCTTTCGATAGAGTCGAAAGGAAAATAAAAGTTAATACCTAACAAGCACCTCTCAATAATGTTGAAAGTCCGGATATGAGCACCTACCGAGCTTTCGATTGGGTCGAAAGGGAGGATTGAAGAATATGTTCAACCGACACTCTTCAACAATGTCGAAAGCTCAATAGGAACTTTGTTATTAAGAAGGAATAGTTAAAACCAACATAAAAATTTGAACAATGTATATACTACTAATGTTTTGTAAACAAAATGGAAGACCCTTCGACACAGTCGAAACCCCTTACCTTAGTTTTTCTAAAAGAATGTTAATGTTGTTGAAACCTTATATGCCGACTAAGTCAAAAGGTTTTGAATTTGAATTAAGGGACGTTTCGAAGATGTTGAACAAGAGAAAGATTAAACCCCTGTCGGTTATAAAAGTTTTCGACAGAAATGAGGAGTGGTGAGCGGCTTCGAAGGCATAACAATAATAAATTTAAATTAACGTAGTAGGTTTCAACTAAGTTGATTACAGAAGGTTTCGTTTGGTCGAAACATTTGATGTGTAACTTATACAAAGCATCATTTCTTTAATCTCCTTTACAAAAATATGCATTTTAATTTAAACTTATAAGGAGTAAGTATTTCGAAAGACGTCAAAACCTATGCAACAAAACTTATGCTTTCGAAAGAGAGAATTGTAATAGCCAGCTTCTTCGAAAGGTGTTTGGATACGCTGACACACAAAGTTGCTTTCGAAAAGGTTGATTGCATGCTACTTTATTCAAAAGAACAGCCACGCTACCTTTCAACCCCTTCGAAAGAGGTTAAGAAAGAAAAATAAAAGTTGCTGCTTTAATCCCATTTGAAGGGGTAGAAAGGTAAATTTATAGCGCCAATTTTTAATTCGTACAATTCAAAACTTCTAAGCGAAGCAAGTGGGAAACTCCTTCTTTCCCAAACATGTTTTCAATCCAAAAATAAAAAAACGAATTTAAATGCAAATCCAAAAATTAAACAAAAAAATTAAGCACTTGAGCGGGGTTGAAGTCCCCAATGTCTTTTGAATCTGCTCGATTATCTATATCTTTCCTTCTTCACTCAACCAAAAGAAATAAAAAAGGATTAACCTTGTCTTAAAATCAACTTTAGGGTGTTGACAAGTTTTCTTGTTAACAATAAGGACGGTGCAGGAAAAGCATGTGTGGAAAGTAAAAGAATCCAAAAGGGAAAGCATACAGATCGGTCTAAATCAAAAATAAGACGATGAAATCGGCAGACGTGATCGGTGAAAATCAAGCATGACAGTTCAAATTCTCTTATTTTCGTTCGTTACTTATTTTATTTTTCCATCGCGAATATTCACAAAATTGTTTGTTTGTTATTTGATTAGCAACAGTTTCTTATTTTAACTAGAAGTGTGGAAATAGTTGTACTTTAAACAATGCTTGTTTTATGATGCTAGATATTCATGAAATTCTAGAATGGCGTTCATGCCATGTGAAGCAGTAGATGAGAGAGTTGCAACATCCAAGTCAAATATTTGATGTATAGTCTGTGTACCATTGATCACTAGTCATTAACATACTCTTGCTTTCTATTAGCTTATATACTCTATATTTCGAACATCTAATATACACTTACGGTTTTTAATAACAGGAAAATAGATACAAGGACAAACTTAGAAAAAAAATTAGGCTGAAGGACAACTAGTTTTTTTATTAGGCTGAAGGACAATGCTAGTTATAACTATCATTTTGTATATTGTAAAACTAAACATAATGCTAGATATAACTAGCATTTTGTATAGTGTAAAGGTCGAATATAATGCTAATTATAGCTATATATGCTCTAATTGAAAAACTAATTTTTTTCAAAGTTTGTCTTTTTCCCTAATTTCCCCTTTTAATAATTTACATATGCTCTATCAAATTCTGTCATTACTAGAACAACAGTCATTTTTGACGACTGCTACTGTTGGAAAAGCCGCTCGCTATGACATAGGTGCTTTCCGTCGGTTGGCGAAGGTATCAGCGACTATTTGGCGACGGCTACTCACGGTACTTTCCAACGGTTTTGTGACGGTTTTCGATGCCTATATTTTAACTTTGACTTGGTTACTGTCTAACTCATAGTATGCTTTGGTTTTTTTAGTGTCTTTTGGCTTGATATGAAGCTCAGAAGGATTACATATTGCTTGGATATCACATCTAGATTTCAAATCGTCCTTAATCTTCCCCTTAACTTTCAAAACTGTATTAAAAAACATTATCAAACACGTTTTTCTCATTGTGCATCAGATCAATATTATGATGAATTAGGAGATTTTTCCAGTAAGGCATTTTCCAAATTATACTTTGTTTGCACCATTTATGAACCATCAATTTACCTTGAGTTTTAATTTGCTCTCCGATTGTATGTATCTTTGGATAATCCTGTACAAGTTCATATATATATTCGCTTGACCAAATCTTTGGTGGCCGTAAAGTCTCTTGTCTACTAGCTGTAAAAAAAAATCTATCTTTTCTAAAAGGATAGTTAATATGAAGAAAACACCGATGACAAACAAATGATGATATTTTCATCTCATGCGTTAAAGAAAATGACCGTGTTTCTTCCATGTAATAAGGACAAGCTAGATGACCGACCGTACTCCAACCAGAAAGCAATGCATATGTAGAAAAAAACGCTAATAATTTATAACAAAGAAGCGAACATACGAAAATTCTTTTTTTGTGAAATGTCGTATGTTTCAACTCCTTCATATCATAATGTTTTCAACTCTTCAATCAACGGTTGTAAACAAACATCGATTCCTTGTGTCGGGTCATAAGGGCCAGGGGCGACAATAATGAGAAACATATATAGAGTTTGCACACACATCCACGGAGGTAAATTGTAAGGTGTAACGATTATAGGCCAAGATGAATATTTAAAACCAAACTGAGAGAATGATGAAAATCCACCCATACATAAACCAAGTCTAACATTACGGCTCTCCATTGCAAAATCAGGATGTCTTATCAAAATGCTTCCATGCTTCTCCATCAGCTGGGTGGTTAACGTATATTTTTCCTGTGTTCTCACATTATGCCATCTTATATGATGCACGGTTACAGTGGATGTATATAATCGTTGAAGCCTAAAAGTTATAGGTAAGTAATGCATACATTTGTACAGAACTTCATTTCCCTTCTTTTTTCTTAATTTGTATCTTTCCTTGTTACATATTCTACAATTCCTCATATTGATGTCTTCTGTTCAAAACAACATGCAACAATTTAGACATGTATCTGTTTTTGATACAGCAAACCAAAAGAATACATAATTTTTTTCACTTCATAATGATTTTTCACACTTCAAATTATCAGATGACATATGTCATTTTGCAACTTGTACAGTAGGTATAAATCCGGCTTCTGTGAAGTTGTAAATGTATTCTGTAGTTACTGATAGTTGGGATCACTTGTGCAGCCATCCTAAAGGCGTTTCTTAGCAGTATCGAATAAATCATAGATTTTTTTGCTACAATATTTGGTTGTTCTTCGACATTAACATTGTCATCATCAACTTCAAAAATAGGGAATATCGATCGTGCTGCATCTTCAACCATATCTTCTATGAAATTCGTCGTAACAATTTCATTGCCCACCTCCTCCTCTGAATGTGAATGATTAGATCTACAAGTTCTCCATGACGATCCCACACAAAATAATTTGGCACAAGACACAAATGGACTTAAACCACATCCAATATCAAATGCTTCAATAATTTGCACCTACTACATGGACAACGAATTTCTCTATCGTTTTCATTATTACTTAAAGCGAATTCAATAAATATGTTTACACCACTATAAAAATGTTCCCTTATTGAGCCTCTAATTTCCCTTCGAGGATGATACATGCAGGTCCGATCAACAAAATTGAAGAAGAAGAGGAAGATGAAGATACCTCTTTGGAAAGTATAGAATATCCACATACATCCGCCAATCCATCCAACAAAACCTTACTCAAGAACCAAAAGATACTTGCTCAAAACCAAAAGGTTCTTAAGAGATCTATTAGCAAGAAAATGGATAAAATCTCCACCAAGATCGACAAGTTCTTTAGGAAGATAGGCAGGAAACTTGGCTTGTCTTCATCATCATCTTCATCAAACTAATCCTAGCCATTATCTCTCTAGCTATCGTTTATCTATCTTTGTATTTTCTACTTTTTTAGTTAAGATTATGTAATGTTAACTAATATAAGTAATGCTATCATATTCTCTATTTTCCAGCTTTATATATCTCTGATAGTTATCTATTTTAAGTTTATATAGGTCCACTAGTATAAAAATAGACTTAAAAATCAAAAATAACTCAACTTGGTCATTCTGTCTAGACCATGTCGACATGCCCCATCCCCCCATGTCGACATATAACAGTCAAAAAGTAGTTACAATTTCTAACTTCAAATTCTTGTAACTACCAAGTGACAATTCATTTTGAACGGCCAATAACTCCTATAAATACCTATTTCTTCTAAAAAAACTTCTCTACCTCCATCTCTATTCATCTCCTTTCATACTTCAACTTATTTCTTAAATTATGGCTTCTCCAATTAAGAATTTAAGTGAAAATCTTGAAGAAACTCTTACTTCTTTCAAGAATATTCTCTCTTTTATACTTAGAAATCAAAGGCACTTAGAATTAAGCCAAATACAGATGATCAAAGAGCAAGAGAAACACTTCGACGCACTTCGTTGGATGATCTCAAGCCTTAGCAAAGACGAACCCAAAGCAAATCCACCAGTCACTCTCGACAAAGATAATTGGGATGTTATCAAAACTGATCCTATCTTTGGAGAAGATGGATGGGTGGAAGTCCCAAGGAATGTCTGATCATTATGTATGTTTGTTTGTTTGTTTGATTTGATTTGATTTAGATTTGATTAGGATTTGATTGAATTGTTTACTTTAGTTTGATTTGGATTTGGTTTGTATATAACTTCATATACTATACATGATTGGTTTGCTATATTGATTTAATTGTCAAGTTACACTTATATATATGCACACACACTTGATCACTTACACGTTCACTTTACACTTTTATTCTATATATACTTTAGAACAGGTAAATCTTTTATTCCTTTTTGTTGATGACAAAGGGGGAGAAAGTTATAAAAATATATGTGCTTGGTGTAAGGGGGAGTCATGGAATAAAGGGGAGTTGTAGTTTTAAGAAGAAGTCACGGAGTAAGGGGGAGTTATGGGGAGTTATGGTATGGTAAGAATATTTTATAAATAAAGGTTGTCATCATCAAAAAGGGGGAGATTGTTAGGAACTGAGTTGATGATGTTTTGATGACAACAACCTTATATAGTTATTATACTTTACTTTATAAAATATATACTAACATTTTCGTAAAGATAGATATATATATATATATATGTATAGGAAGTATATGCAGGTATTATCGAAGACTGATCAGTATAAAGACTCAAGCATCAAGATGAAGATTAGAGATTCAAGATTCAAGACTCTAGAGAATCAAGATTTCAGGATCTCAAGATAAGTGTCTAGTATTTTGTTAAAACTTCATAATTGCACTCTCATCTTTCTTCCAATTTTCTTTTGGGATGGAACCCAATTTCTATCGAAACCAGTGGCTTACAAACCCACGACAAGTAGCTTACAAACCTACGACAAGTGGCTTACAAACCCACGAAAATCAAAATCATTTAAACTACTTTGTACAAGTTCTCGAGTCCTATGGAGGAGCTCTGTAGGAAGGTTCTTGCAATTTCAGTTTGAATAGATTTTTCAAAATGTTTTTAAATCTGTTTTTCAAAATGTTTTAGCTTTCAAAATCGTGTTTTCAAAAATGTTTTCAAACTTTGTTTTAGCCTTGAAATATTCCTCCATTCTGATTTTAAAAACTTCTATTTTTAAAACATCAAAACTTATTCTGATTTTAAATATTACTTATATAATTGACGGTCTATATCAATTATATATATATTTAAAATAATGTTTTATATTCATTCTCTATCTCAAAATATTGTTTAAACACTTTATTTTGCTTCAGAGAAGTTTCAACTTGTTTTAAATTCAAATGCTTTTACAAAACAACATCTCTACAATTTTGAACTGAGGGATGTCGACATATGGGGATACCCCATGTCGACATGGTGACAGTTGGATTCAAATTTCAAATTTCAAAAGAAGTGTCCATTCGTTCAGAAACCTTTCGCCAATGGTTATGACTGTTGTGCATCTATATAAAGGCTTCCAAAACGAATTTTTTAATAACCACTTTCTTATTTTCTTCACTCTTTCTTCTCCACCATTCCATATCCATAAAACTTCATATTTTCAAGATCGTGCCATCATTATGCCAAATTCTCAATAGGAAATCATTTAGATACTCTCTCTATTTGATTCTCCATCCTTCTATTAAAGATCAAAGTGCTATTCAGAGTTATAGGATCAATTTGTATTCAAAAAGTCCATAGAGTCTATCCATTCAAAAGGATTGTTATTAGAAAGTATTAGGGTGATCTTGTGTCCCGTAAATCAAGAGAGTTTACCCCAGACTCGGAGATAGGAGGGTTCCTCAAGGCCTTAGAAATTGAGGGTTGTAATTTGGATATTGGCTTATAAAAATCTGTACAAGGATATTGTCTTGGTGCAGGACTGGATGTAGGAGGATTCCGAACCAGTATAAAATCCGGGGTGTTCTTTCCTTTTACTTGCTTTACTTTAATATTTGCATTTGTTGTATGTTCTGTGATCATTCTGTGTTAGAATTCTATTTAGATTTGTGTTGAAAGTTTTAATTTAGTCATATAGTTCATATATTCTTTAAAACACTATTCACCCCCCCTCCTCTAGTGTTATTTCTGCCTTAAGATCCTTAATCCGCATCCCCAACATTTTGAAGGTTAATCAAGCTACTTATCCAATTCGAAAGACGAATAACAAGGGAAATTAAGCCTTTCGACTGAGTCGAAAGGTCAATAAAAAGGAAAGCTATCATAAAAAGAACTTATTCGAAAGGATGAACTAAAAGGATTACCTATATCTTTCCTTCTTCACTCAACCAAAAGAAATCAAAAAGGATTAACCTTGTCTTAAAATCAACTTTGGGGTGTTGACAAGTTTTCTTGTTAACATTTTGACGCTAGAAGGAGGGCTTGAACGTCCGACTCTGTTGAACATCCAACACCACTTATTTCTAACCAAGTCTTATTTCAAGGTTATCTACTTTTGATGTAACTTTATCATGTCTAGCAAAATTAAAAGATCTAAGCAGGGATCTTCTGAACCCCACTTAATTGGATTCTCCCTAGAGGCAGCTAATGATAGAAATATCCAAGAAGAATGACTATTAAGGATGAAGGCTTTAAGAATCATAAGAAAAAAGAAAGTTGAAGTCTATGATCCACTTAAATGGAGTTTAAACCCTTTTTATGTTGGTCCCACCCCAATCTTTGCTTTAGGGTAAAAGAAAAAGTAAAGTGACAATTTATTTAACCAAATGAGAAAACAATCCAACACTATACCAAAGTCACAATCTATAAAGCGGGAATAATGGCATCTTACAATGCCTTCGCACACAAATGGGGTCAAGTCACAAGTGAGACAATACCTACACAAGAAACCCGATGAGTTTTAAAGCGAAAACTAGTTATTAAAGGGGAAATTCCAGAGCTAAGTAATGTGAGATTTAGAAGCCATTCTCAAGAAACAAGTTCCAAGTCAAGGCTTCCTAAAAAGTGCAATCTAACAACATCCATAGAGAATGTCTACTTGCAAATAAAGGATGAGCTTAATTATTGGCCATCGAAGAAAACGAAGTCAAAATATAAAAGAATCTTTGGGGAATCCTACTGTCATTTCCATACGATGAATGGACATAAGACTAACCAATATAGAGCCTAGGAAGGGATAACAATATGCTTTTTTCGTCAAGGAAAAATTATTAAGTTTGTAAAGAAATATCGAATGAAATCAATAAATAGCTACTTTTCTAAAAGAGAATCTATATGGTTGGGAGTGAAATGCTCCTTTTATTTAGACATTAAATTAAACGGTCAAAGCCTATGTCCGCGCCAAGTTGGCCAGGGCAGAACACCTCCTAAAGGGAGGAGTGTAAGCCTTTGGCTGCACCATGCTTTGGACAGATTAAAGCATCGACAAGCCCTTGGTCACACCTCTAGTTAGGTCAAGGCACCTTCTGGAGGGAGGAGTGCAAGCATTTATGCACGCCACGTTATGGCCAGGTTAAAGCACCAACAATCCCCTATTCGAACCATGATACGACCAGGGTAGGACATCTCCTGGAGATAGGATGTAAGCCTTTATCCATGCCATTCTATGGCCAGGTTAAAGCATCGACAAGCCCTTGGCCGCGCCTCTGGTCTGGTCAAGGCGCCTTCTAGAAGGAGGTTGGGTAATTCCTTGGTTCCAGCCTCTATGAATGAGCTAAACAAGAGCACCAAACAACAATATACTAGGATGTCCAAGCCCGAGAAAGCGACATATCTACAAGGGACGAAGATGTCCAAGCCCGAGAAGCGGCATATCTACAAGGGATTAAGATGTCCAAGCCCATGAAGCGAAATATCTATAGTAGACAAAGATGTCCAAGCCTGAAAAGTGGCACATCAAATGATGGACAAAGATGTCCTAGCTTGAGAAGAAGCCAATCAAATTGCGACAACATACAAGGCATAAATGGTTTATATATATCGAAAAAGACAGAAGCGAAGGAGTAGAAGAACTCTACTTATTAATACCCTAATCTGGGTTTCAGGATTCTCAATTCTAAACTTCACCTATTAGTACCTGAACCAGGGTTTTGTGTCTTTATTAATCACTTACAGCCTTTATCATACCTGAATCTGGGTACCGAGACTATTGCTTAACTTCACTTTAATGCCCTAATCTGGGCTTGAGATTTCTGTTATGGATTCCTGATTATCCATAATTAATGCCTGAATCTTGGTTGAAGACTTCTATCAAAAGATCATTATTATGGGTTTCCGGTTATCATCTACAAAATACTTGAATATGAGTTTCAAGTATCTTAATCTCTAATATCATCCACTGGGTTATAGGTTTCTAAACTTTTAGATTTTATTCATTAATACTCGAATACGGGTCATGAGATTTCTACTATAAATTTCTAGATAAAGATTTCTAGATTTCTCTTATGTAATCATATTAAACTCTCTATTGATTATATTCGGAGGATGATTCTCTAAAAATATTCATACACGTGGTGGAGGATAAAATTTTCTACCAACAAACTCCAGATATTCCAACAATATGGTTAAAGTTAAATTCTTAATTATAGCTCATCATGATCAAAGATGGTTTTCAAGACCTTAGGTCAAATGCCATTACTATTCATTTATTACCATACGAATTGACATAATGATTTGTTAATCTATGCAAATGATATAGATAGACTTCTGTATCATTTTTAAGCTAACAACTGGAAATATTGTTTACTTCATACTTTTCAGGGAAATTTGAACAATATAAGAAAAATAAAGGATTCAGCAAATAAAGATATTGCGTTACAAGCTATCAAACAACTGTTTCAGAGATGACATTATGGGAGAGAATCACAAATCAGGTGATATTTACAAAATTTACATGATTTACACAACTAATGAAATTATTTACAAGTGTATAAAACAAATATATGTATATATATATATATATATGCATTTCTCAAAGTATGAATTCTTCATAAGTCTTGAGCAGCCTTGTTCAGGTTCTCAGCAATCAAAGGGTCAACAATGTGACGGATAGCAATACAAAGAACTTCTTTGAGTTTCTTCTCTTTCTTCCTTATCATCTCCGCATCATCAATCGCATCGACATTAGTTTTCAAAGCGTGATTAAAAGCTTTGTTTGCTCCTCTAAGGGTCTTATTTTCCCTTTCCAATTCAGCAATGCCTTCTCATCTAAGCCTGGAGGAGGATTTGTTGTTGTAGAAATTTCTGAGCAACAACGGAAGCGGATCTTGTAAACTTGGAGCCGGTGGAGTAGCATGAGAAACGAGTAAGTCAATACTCAAAATATTATTTCCCATAATAAATTCAAACGACTTGCACTGAGCCTGACCATCCTTCAATTTCATCTCTAAATCGCTAATCTGTTGGAGAAGCTTGGACATTTTGTGATCGAAGTCACTTGAAGGATTAGCCTTAACTTGACGCTTTAAAGCGGAAATCGTTTCATTTTTACTGTTGACATCAGCTTCTAAACTGGCAATTTGATTCTTAAGATTTCTGAAAATAGTTTTCCAAAGTTAGGATCTTTTGTGCCACCTTATGGCTTTGGCATTGCCGTGAAAATGAGCAAGTAAAATATCTTCGAGAAGTTTAATCTTTTCAAGTTCCCCTAACAGCTTGACCTTAAGGTTAATAAAGCAAGATGATGAATCTAATGAAAGAGGTGCCATGGATAATTGTAGCTCCTATTTAAATAAAAAAGAAAAAAATAAAGTCAGAACCAGAATGAACAATTTCTTTATTAGTGCGATAAATGATTACAACATAGATAACAATGAAATTAAAAGAGTACAATTGAATACGTGCTTTACATCTAAAGTTGAGAAATTTCATTTCTAACTTTATTTAATGAATTGGTGGAAAGGATAACGATCAAATAGAAAGTAATATTGACTCCTTCTGGGGGTAATAACCGGTGGATATTTACTGTAGTCCCATTCCTCGGCAGGTGGACTATCATGTCTGCATATCAGCTTAGTGTGGAATGTCCGAATGTCTTTGAGTATTTTCCCCTTTTTCTCAACAAGAAAATCATAGCGAAGACGAGGATGTTCCACGTAAAGTCTTTGTAAATATCTAAGAAAACAATATCTTGCCAATTTTCAAGATTTTAAAATTAGTGCCTTTTTGAGATAAAAGCTTCTCGGTTTAATATATTGACTTAAGTAATCTCCAAAGACAAGATTGCTTGAGGAACATTCTCTCTGTGATAACATAATAAAATTTAGCTAAGTATAAAAGAAGACTAAAACAAATATTTACAAATCAATGTTATTCAATATTCACAATAATTCATCAGGTTCATACAAAATTGCCTTAGTAAATAATTTTGAAATAAATTTGCCCTTATGAAACTTGATTTTTTTAGGAGGAAGGCCTTGGGGAATTGATCCAACTCGAGGCAAGTTTCAACATTCTCCGGGGTGCGGGTCAGATACAAATCCGTCCAAGTATTTTTTGTGTAAACGCCTAAGTAAACCCCAACTAAAATCACCTAAATATGAGAGGTCAACGGTCGAGTGTCTACAATAGGCCTTGTATAATAAATTAACTAAAATATCCCTCTCCTTAACAACATCCAAGGTAGGGTAATCAGTTCTTGGCTCTCTCTCAAAAGAGCATCACATCGAAGGCTCGTTCTCCTTAGCCATATGGCAATTTCTTGATGTTTAAAGGATGACAACACTGCCGCACTGCTATTGAGTCAATAATATTTATCAGAAAGTATATTGTGTTCCCTTAATTTCTTGTCTAACTCCCTATATAAATTATTTATCTCTACTTTTTCCTATCAAGCTTAGTTTTATAAGAGTGGATAGATTTCTTCCTTATCTAAATAAATGATTCACAGTGTTATTATCTTCGAAGAAAAGGTGTTTAAACAGAGAATCCCATGCCTGAGATACCGGAATCGGTGCTTGAGAAGCCTGCTCCCTTTCTTTTGGCACTTCAGCATCAATAGAAGCAAGCTCTTCTTGTAGTTTGGAAGGCGCAGGAGACTTAGGTGGAATCGCTTCGTGAGGAGACGAATCTATTTCAATGGACTTCGTATTATCATCCTCTCTTTCTCAGAAGCTTTAGTATGGCCAGCCCCGTTGCCATTTGATCCTTGTCCACCATTGATGTTATCATCCCCATCATCATCATCATTATCTCCCCCTTCTCTTCGACGACATGGAGTCGGATTGGACTTCGAAGGTAGGAAATTCAAAGGAAAGAAGTTTAGAAGCGTTGATTTCCTCCCTCTCAACAACCTCAATCCCCTACTCTATATTTTTGACTCTATCCATGACCCTATCAACAAGAGCTTGGTTGAGCGAGGGGAAACTCAAGTCTAGGAATTTATCAACATCATCGGCGTAGGTGAGCATTAAGGCATATTCAAAGGAGTTTATAATGATTTCTTCAAGAGACGAGTCAAGAAATTGCGACACTCGCTGCTTCGCATCAGAAATAGTGCCGGTAGCCAGTTTAAGGGAGGCCTTGTTCTTTTTCAGCTTTTCCTTTAACAAAGACTGTTTAGCTGCCATCCGTCCTTTTTCCTCTTCAAACTCTTTTAGAGTCATTGACAATGCTAAGTTCTCATCGGCTATAAGTTGGTGAGCATTCCTCTCTTCCAAGATAACAGATTCCGACTTAGCGAGAGAAGCTCTTAATCGCTCTAGTTCATTTGTAGTCTCGCTTTTCTCCACGACAAGGGGTAAACTTGGTCAAAGCAGTAGCTTCCTCTCAAAGTTTAGATGTTTCGGTAGAGGATTTGAATGCATTTTTGTGCAGGGAGAACTCGCTTTTGGAAATCTGAAAGAAAAGCACAACACGAGTTAAAAGCTTAAAGAAAAACAAGGATAATAATGTTAAGTAACATTAAATATACTAGGAGTTGTTGTTCAAGAAGAGACCGATAGTGGCTCTCCAAATCAAAAAACAGAGGATGGTGGCTGAGTTGAAGTGAATGATGGAGAATTTAGAATAAAATGGATCATCTTCTCGAAGTCACTTGAAGGTGTTGAAGTTGATGGTCTCGGAAGATTTAGCACTTGAGTAGGGGTTGAAGTCCCCAATGCCTTTTGCATCTACTCGATTACGCTTAGAGAGCTGGAGATAACGATGCAAAAAAGAGGATCGACTTTGGTAGGAGTTTCGTCGGGGAAGACATGAGGAGATTCGACGGTCGGACTCATTAGAAACTCCCCAACATTAAAAGATTCCTCCTATTCTAGTGTTGGAGAATCAGGAACTTCAACTACTTTAAATCTCTTTGGGGGTGGTTTTACCGTAGACATTTTTATTAGTTTTCTTTTAGCAGCCATCTTTGACCTGGCAATGGCCTAGAAAATGATGATGCCAGAGAAGTCGAAGGAAGAGCAGGGCCACTGATGGGTTTTTCCACTTGAGGAGCAACTGAAGAGAATTCAAATAGATTATAAGTTAGCAGAATAATTTTTAAAACAACACAGCAATACATAACAAATGCAGCATTTATAACTTACCGCAGTGGTCAGCACAGATGGGTGACGTTAGAGATAAATTTGATGGATCTCCCAAAGAAAGGAAGTGTTTGCTCCAGGAGGTGTGTTGGACTGAAGGAGGTTGGCCAAGTATCCTTTGGCCCGTAGATAGAAGGGAGTGCTTTCACAGATTTGATGGATTTAGCAACGTTAATCTACTCCCAATCTGACTCGAAGCTGCGATTAGAGGCTATATTGTCCTCTTATCTTCTTCGTTTATTTCTTTAGCAGAAGCACCGTACAAAAAGCTTAGGTCAGCCAAGAAAAGTAACTAGACAGAAGAAAAATAATAACATCCGAGCTTACAAGGAGTAGTGAAAGTGCCGCTAACTTTTGGGAAGCATCTAACAGAGAAGAACTGACTTTTCCAGTCTCTAAACTTGTTTACTCCCTCATAGATCAATTTCTTTGGAGGATTGGCCCAGAAGATTTGATTGCTATGGCTACTGAGCTTAACCAACCAGACGAGGTGATTAAGAACTACAGCGTTCAAAGAGAAAAGGCCAACTCCAATGCCATCAACTCCAGAGACCAAAGATATGTATATACGTTTGGCGACAGCTGAATTGGAGCAATTCCAAGATGAATTAAGAACTTTAGCAAGAACTCAGGGAAAGAAAGGAATCCATCGTGACAGATGTGGATTGCAGTATAAGCGAAGAACCCCTTAGGTGGATTGTTGATGGTATCATTTTCTACAAGGGGATTGCTTCCACTCCAGCAATCCCAAAGTCATTAAGAATGACATTCACTTCATCCTAAGTGGATATCAGGGAGCGATTGGCAGTAGCTTCAGCTTTCTTTGGAGAACTCATGATTCTGCCAGGTGAAAACATTTCAGTTAGAAATTACAGTTTGTTATGAAGTTAACATTCTTTCAAGGATTGGTAGAAACCTACTACAACAATTTGAACATCAAATAAAAGACGAAACTTGTTATTAGAAAAATAAAGTTAAAAATGAGACTTGTTGAGCTTTCGATAGAGCCGAAAGGAAAATAAAGTTTAATACTTAACAAACATCTCTCAACAATGTCGAAGGCCCAGATATGAGCATTCACTGAGGTTTTGACAGGGTCGAAAGGGGGGATTGAAGAATATGTTCAACCGGCACTCTTCAACAATGTCAAAAGCTTAATAGGGACATGTTATTAGGAAGGAATAGTTAAAACCAACATAAATATTTGAACAAAGTATGCACTACCAATATTTAGTAAACAAAAGGGAAGACCCTTCAACACGGCAAAACCCATTACCTTAGTCTTTCCAAAAGAATGTTAATGTTGTCGAAACCTTATATGCCGACTAAATCGAAAGGTTTTGAGTTTGAATCAAGGGACATTTCGACGATGTTGAAAAAGAGAAAGATTAAACTCCAGTCAGTTATAAAAGGTTTCAACTGAAATAAGAAGTGGTGAGCAGTTTCGAAGGCATAGCAACAATAAATTTAAATTATCGTACTAGATTTCGACTGAATCGAGTATAGAAGGTTTTGTCTAGTCGAAACCTTTGATATGTAACTTATACAAAGTATCATTTCTTTAATCGCCTTTACAAAAATATGTATTTTAATTTAAATTAATAAGGAGCAAGTGTGTTCTAAAGATGTTGAAACCTATGCAACAAAAAATATGTTTTCGAAAGAGAGAATTGCAATAGCCAACTTCTTCGAAAGGTGTTTGGATATGCTAACACACAAAGTTGCTTTCGAAAAGGTTGATTGCATGCTACTTTAGTCAAAAGAAGTGCCAAGCTACCTTTCGACCTCGTTGAAAGAGACTAAGAAAGCAAAATGAAAGTTGCCACCTTAATCCTTTTCGAAGGGGTAAAAAGGTAAATTTATGGCACCAATTTTTAATTCGTACAATTCAAAATCTCTAGGCGAAGCAAGCGGGAAACTCCTTCCAAACATGATTTCAATCCAGAATTTAAAAAAAACATTAAACAAACGGATTTAAACATGAATCAATTATTTAAATTACGAAATCATTGAGATAAACGTTTGAATTCTCTAAAAAAACACGATAACATCAAAACTAAATTAGATAGGTTTAAAATGAGAATTAACAAAAAAAAATCAATTAAATCAAATCACAAAATTGAGATGAATGATGCTTTCGAACAAATAAGAACTCAAGCAATTTTTAGCAAGTCGAAGAAGAAACAATAAATCGAAACTGTGAAAGTTAGTGAAATTGAGATCTGCTGCAAAATAAAGAAGGGAAAGATTCGTGAAATAAGAAAAATTAAACTTGCTTTAAATCTGGATTTCAAATTGTAAAAGGCAAAGAAAATTTGAAAATTTGGAAACTTTGATTTTTCTTGGAGATAATTTTGTTTTCAGATAAATGAAAGAAGAGAAGAAAAGTCAGCAAAAACAGCGAGCCATCAGATTATAACTAAATGGACGATCTAGATTCACGTGGGAATACAGAAAGGTGGGAACGTTGAAGGTTTTGAAATGATTGACTTGAAAAGTCAAAGGAATCCCTTCATAAGGAGGAGCAAATGTTACTACCAGAATAGGGTTTCGATCATGTCGAAACCCTATTAAATAGAAGGCAAAGAAGAACAAGAGAGAAAAGCACTAGCAAAACCTTTCGAAGGAGTTGAAGGGATGAAATAGCCAAAGAATTTAAGTATCAAAACCTTTCTAAAGGGTCGGAAGAGTCAAAGCATGCTTCCGCATCAAAGAACACCTTTTGAAGTAGGTGCTTCTGTAGGAATGAAGACCTTTCAAAGGAGTTAAATGACAGCTTTCGAAGACAATGCATGACAATCTTTCAAATGCACACCAAACCTTTCGAAACCAAAGGTTCCGCCTTTACTCAAGTCACTCAGAAGTACACCATGATTGGAACAGCCCTTTCGAAAGCCAAACCAACCCTTTTGAAATGGTCAAAGCCTTAGATATCCAGGGAAGGTTCCGCATCAAGTCGCAAGCGCAAGTTTTGAAGATGCAAACAGCGTCTAAACCACCACCATTTCAGTATCTTCGAAGCCCTAGAAAGAAACCTATCAATAGAGTTGAAGGCTCTTACAAAGCAACATAATGAAGAGAAGGCGCAAAAACCCTTTAATAATCTACATATTCTCTATTCAGCGTAAAGATAAAACTTCATGTTCTTCGGGCTATTTTTTTCAAAGGTAGTCCTTTTCCCTAGTTTCCCCTTTAATAATCAGCATATTCTCTATCAAATGTTATCACTACTAGAACAACAGTCATTTTCGATAGCTTCTAGCCGTTGGAAAAACCGTCGTTATGGCATACATGCTTTCCTTCGGTTGGCAACGGTGTCGAAGACTATTTAGCGATGGCTACTTACGGCACTTTCCAATGGAACAGTTTTCAATTCCCGTACTATTATAGAACTTTAACTTTGTTATTGTCTAGCTCATGGTATGCTTTGGGTTTTTTAGTGTCATTTGGCATGATATGAAGCTCAGGACGATTACATACTGCTTGGATATCACGTCTAGATTTCAAATCGTCCTTTGTCTTCCCCTTAATATTCAAAATTGTATTAAAAAACATTGCCAAACAAGTTTTTCTCGTTGTGCATCATGTTAATATTATGACGAATTAGGAGATTTTTCCAATAAGGAAATTTCCAAAATGTACTTTGTTTGCACCAATTCCAATTATGAACCATTGATTTACCTTGAATTTCAATTTGCTCTCCGGTTTCATGTATCTTTGGATAATCCTATACAAGTTCATATATATCTTCGCTTGACCAAATTGTTGGTGGCCGTAAAGTCTCTTGTCTACTAGCTAAAGTTTTTTCTATCTTTTTTAAAGGGATGGATAATATGAAGAAAACACTGATGACAACCAAATCATGATATTTTCATCCCATGCGTTAAAGAAAATGACCATGTTTCTTCCATGCGATAAGGACAAGTTAGATGACCGGCCGTACTCCAACCGAAAAACATTGCATACGCAGTAAAATCGCTAATAGTCTATAACAAAGAAGCGAACATGTGGATATTATTTTTTTAGATGTCGTATGCTTCAACTCCTTCATATCATAATGCATTCAACTCTTCAACCAACGGTTGTAAATAAACATCGATTCCTTGTGTCGGGTCATCAAGGCCAGGGACAACAATAGCGAAAAACATATATGGAGTTTTCATACACATTTATGGAGGTAAATTGTAGGGTGTAACGATTATAGACCAAGATGAACATTTAGAACCAAATTGAGAGAATGGTGAAAATCCACTCGTACATAAACCAAGTCTAACATTACGGCTCTCCGCTGTAAAAGCAGGATGTCTTATCAAAATGCTTTCATACTTCTTCATCAGCTAGGTGTTTTAACATATCTTCTTACTATGTTCTCATACTATGCCATCTCATATGATGCACGGTTACAGTGGATGTGTGTAACCATTGAAGCCTACGAGTTATAGATAAGTAATGCATATGTTTGTACAGAACTTCCTTTCCCTTCATTCTTTGGTTTGTATCTTTCCTTATTACATTCTACAATCCCTCAAATTAATGTCTTCTTTCTAAAGCAACATGCAACAATTTAGACATGTATCTTTTTTTGATACAGCAAACCAAAAGAAGACATAAATTTTTTTTCCCTTCATAATGATTTTTTCACATTAAATTATCGGGTGGCGTATGCCGTTTTATAACTTATACAACAGGTGTATATCCGGCTTATGTGAAGTTGTAAATGTATTCTATAGTTATTGATAGTTGGGTACCGCTTGTGCAGCCATCCTAAAGATGTTTCTTAGTAGCATATAATAAATCATAGATTTTTTTGCTCCAATATTTGGTTCTTCTTCGACATTAACATTGTCACCATCAACTTCAAAAATAGGGAACATCGATCATGCTGCATCTTCAACCATATCTTCTATGAGATCCATCATAACAATTTCATTACCCACCTCCTCCCCTGAATGTATATGATTAGATGCTACAAGTTCTCCATGACGATCCCACACAAGATAATTCGGTACGAAGCACAAATGGACTTAAACCATATCCGGTATCAAATGCTTTAATAATTTGCACCTACTACATGGACAACGAATTTCTCTATCATTTCCATTATCACTTAAAGCTAATTCAATAAATACGTATCTACCAGTATAAAAATGTTCCCTTGTTGACCCTCTCATTTCCCTTTGAGGATGATACATACAGGTCCGGTCAACAAAATAATTGACCATTTTTCCTATTACAAAAAATATGATAGAGATTAAAAAAAGTATTCATCATTTTGTGGATTGACATTTGATTTTCAAATCATTTATTAATTAATATACATTTATGCATTTTAGGGATCGACAAAATTATGAATAGAATATTAAATTTTTAGTTTATTGTTTTCTACTTTGATGGTCGGTCATCCTACTTTCGATTACAAACACAGTAGTAATTACATTTCGTAAATCATTTTATTTTAAATGATTCAACAAAATTTCATCAGCACTTCCCCTTTGTTCCCTATATTGTACATAAACGTGTGCACAAAGGGAACAAAAAAAGCGCTGTAAAAATTTTGTAAACCGTTTATAAAGAAATTATTTACAAAATGTAAGTATTTTATTGTGTTGGTAACTTGTCCAATACAGGGAAAAATTCGACAAATATTGTATCAGATACATATAGTTGTCCGTTCTAAGATAAAAACAAATTCCATATAACGATCATATATAATACTTGGCAGGCGAGGATAAAAACTCTTTGAGGGATATTAATTGTATACATAACATATATTAGTATATATTATTCATTTATGTATTGCAATGTTTTAATAATTATAAAATATATATTTTATCCATTCTTTATAAAATCTTATATGTTTTAATTATAACAAACTATGGATATGATATTATATTTCAAAAAAATAAACTTCATTGTACACTCACTTATTTATTAATTTTATCGGATTCGACATCCAAATAAACATATTGTTATATAAACCATCAACCGATAATTAATCTTAAGCAGTAATATTTTAATTTACAATGGCATTTTAGCACACCAATTAACACTAAATCATATCACTAACTCGACACATAAACCAATTAACCTAAGTTTAGCCATAATTAAATTTTAATTGTTGGATTTACACACTTATAATCCTAATTATTATATCACAATCAATCAACATACAATTGCAAACACTCAAGGGGGTAGCATCATCAAATACAACTACAAATTAACACTAATTTAACATACTAGGGTAAACTAGAGTTAGAAAAAAAATACATTTTCTCACTGAAATTGAAGCGTTGGAGGCCAGAGAGGAGAAGTTGGAGATGTTTTTGGTGGAGGTGGACGATGTACAGCAGTGGCGGCCGCATGTCGGCGAATATAGGAGGAAGAGGTAGGTTTGGTTGGTGCAATGGGGAGAAGGAGATGGAATGAAATTACTCTGGGTTGACTTAGGAAATTCACGACGTGCATCGGTTTTCGACGGCCGCCAACGACAACTTTTCGATGATTTGCGATGGCAAAAGCTCGGTTATTACAGAATTACCATGGCAAAACCATGCCGTCGAAAAGAGCCGTTGACGGCTGTCGCAACCATTTGTCGTGATAAATAATAATTCTATTATGTATAGTTTAACTATCAATTGTACCATTATCTAACCTTTTCAATCAATCTAACATATATCAATCAGCAAAATTTCATCATCAACAATTGACAATAAATCCCTAACACATAGCTCGTGACCATTATACGTTGGTCAAAACACACTGAATATTCATGGCTTCATTGTTCAAGCTTACTGCAATATCAAAAGAAAACCATATTATGGATCTTCAGATATAGTGAAATTTAATTTTCAACATTATATAAACTTCATTCTTCTTATCAATCCACCACTAACAGTATGTCGAAATATATTAATAAATCTAACTCAATCATACATGAAATTAAACGTCTACGGGGTTTCATTAATAATAACATATCAATAACAATAAATTATCGAACAATTTAAAAATAATACCAACGATATCTAAAATCATATATGAATTATCATAATAATGAATTTATGTCAACGGTAATATACCGACGAATTTAAATCAACAAAGTTATATCATATATGAGCCTAATCAAATCGTAGCATTGAATAAAAAATGAACCAAAGTAATAAATCATATGAACAGAGGGCATTGTTGGTGGTGGTTTGGAGGCTTGGAGAATGCTTGGAAGGTGATGGCTGGATGGTTGGCGGCGGCTTAGAACCTAGTAGATGCAGCGACTCAGAGAAGGCACTAGGCTCGGAGGCTTGGGAGGCGGTGGCTTATGACAATGAGATGTTGTGCTTGGATTTGGCGGCGTGGGAAGGGGTTTGGCTTGTGGTGGGCTGGGGAAGGAGGAGGCGCGGGGATTGGGGAAAGCAGGCGGTGTGGGGCTTTGGGAGGGGATTGGCCTGTAGCGACATGAAGGAAGGAGGAGGCGGCATGAGGTATGGTTTTTTTAATTCATAAAGTAGATGGAGAAGAGATCAACTAGGTAAGTATTGTTGGGGGCGATGCCATGTCGATACCTCACCGACGCCGTTGTGTAGATATCAGCGAGATATTGTTACACGTAAATAGACACTTCCATAGGTTTTACCGACATGCTGTCAACACCTTATTTTTCGGTGTCGGAATGACATTGGTAATGCTAGGTAGGCAGGCAATGCATTTTCTAGCAGTGAACTAATCAACTTATAATCTAAAATCGATAAACTGTTTTTACTTATGTTGTTAATCTCATTTTTTCTACCAATAATGGTTTGTAGGATCACAAATGACTACAGGTAATATATTTCGCTATATTTTTACTCAATTATGTTTAACCATTCACATTAGGAGGATAATTCAGTACTTTATGAACTATATTATTTTTAGTGATGAATTTTAAAATTTAATTTATATGTTTAATCTGAAGCCAAAAACATTATTAAATATGCATGAATACATTTTTTTGTTAATTTAATTGATGATGTATAGAAAACAAGTTCGTTACAAGTAAACAATCATGGAACGACTCATCGAGAGACTTCTATAAGTCAAATACAAGTCAAATAAAAAAATGTGACAACCACCCTACAACTTCGGTACAATATCTCATAGTGCATAGACAATATGTAATAATAACCTCGATATAAAACATGCGAGAAGATAATATAATAAGAAAGAACCAAAAATAAGAACATATCAGATTATGCAACAAAATGGTGATATAGTTTATACATCTGAATCAAAATAAACTCTAGTTATTTGTCCCTAATGATAACAAGTGCTCATATTGCTCCGTAACAATTCACAGATGAATAACAATTGTAAGCGCTTAATATAAATATGTGAAAGCATACCTTATGCTTGTCATTCGCATAGCTCCACGTGCTATCTCATAGTTGCTATTCAATCTGCTCATTTAACAGTATTCAAGATTATAAGAAACACTGCAAATAAACTCGGGTCAGACAAAAAGTCTGGTATGAGCGATCTGCTACCTCAAAATAGATATAAATAAAGACTGTATGTAATAAAAAGGACCATAATAAAAGCAAAATCATACCTGAGTTGTCCCTGCATACAAAAATTTATCATACATAATCGGTATATGCTAAACTAACATCATAGGAGTGTACTACAAGTCAAAGTACAACATAGGATGTCTAGATATCTAACATCGACAATACCTATATTGTGTGATCTCCATAACAAACATACCAACCATTAAACAATCTCACATCACTTAGTCAAACGCCATTAGATATACGATAGCTCATATGAACATATCGACAATCAACGACCATTTGAAATCTCGGATTCCTATGTGCTTGAGTTCATACTACCTCGACTGCTAAGATACTAGACTCCCACATCAATAAGTCCAGGGTACACATATGATATGTTAACAATCTGGGATCACATATCGACGATCCAAGTGGACGTTTCCACTTATCCTCACTTTACGAGTACACATCAAAACCTTCAAGTTATCAATGATCTCTTTACAAACATCCCGATAGTAGAACACAACATTTGTTCCACTGCACAACTTCACATCATCAAACTTACCTTCTCAGGCCATCGTTATATTCCATGAACACTTATCCTTGAAGTGTTCAACCTACTTCACTCACGTTATCGAGTTATAGAGGTTTTATCATCTCGTTGGTCGCCTCTAAAACTCTCAGGTCGGTGCCATGTCAACCCCTTAGCCATCCCATGCCATGCTCGAGGAAATGCTCATGTCAGCATCGTGTTGCAATCGGAGTTTGCTCAAAGCTCTTAGTCTAAGATCCAACTCCTATCCCTATTCGGTAATGATCGAAATTTCTTAGGTGTTAGACGGGAGTAAAGCCTGTGTAGGTACCAGGCCATTTTCCATGCCCATTAGTGACGAGCAAACCCATGAACCAGACCGAAAATTTCACCTCCCTTTCCTCGGACATCCTTGTAATCTCCCCAAAGCTCTTCCAGCATTTCCCTCTAATTACCATAAGTAACCAATGTTTCGAACAATCATAACCCGCGCTTCAACCTGCACGCAATACTAATGTAACGATACAACTCCACACATCCTTGAGCTGATTCATCAAAGCTCACTCTACGTTTACAAATCTTCCATCCTTTCTATATCAAATCGGAGAGTACAATCACAACTACTCCTTCTACCAGAGAACCGTGACCATAGAATTAATTATACCTCAAATCTGCTTTGATGAATGTTTTCAATCGGTCAATCATACAAAAACAACATTCAAGCAAACAAACATACATCATAACAAAACGCATTCATAACCTAGCCTAACATTCATACGAACAATCATACATCAAAGCAACATGGTTAAACCACTTTAAGTCAATTTAAATTCTTTTTAACTTAGGTTCAAAATTGAAATAGCATTAAATCATATTTTAATTGTAATGAATTATCCAAGACATGTAGAAACGTATAGAATCATATATAGTAGGCTTAGAGATGATAACTCACCAAGCACCCAATAATGGATCAGAATCATGCAAAGCGAGGTGAATATGAGATTAAAGAGCAATGACCCGAAATTTCTTCTCTAAAAATGCTAACTTGAAAGTCTCTTGCTAATATATCCTTAAATTTTCAATTTGGATTGATTTGGAAGGGATTAAGGTAATTTAGGTTTAAGACATGTCAATGGAGGTTTATATCTAATTTAGGGAAGTTGAAAAATTATTTAGGGGCGGATAAGGTAGTTGGTAGTAGCACAAATCCTAAAATTATATCAGGGGCCTAAGTACTGGCTTATGTTAATAATTACTAAAAGTCATCTAAATACCATCTTCAAACAACCATATCTCCAAAACTTGTGATCACTATATGGAACAAGGAATCATCAGATCTTTGTAACGCCCTACCTCCATGTCCATATTACCAAAGAGTATTACTAGACAATACTGTTTAATCATATGAAGCATAAGGCTATAATGAGCTTACACGTGTGAATATTCCTTAGGGCTAACACCGATACATATCTTAAACCATTATATAATTTTTTGGAACTTAACCAGATTTTTAAAATAATTTTTGTACCCAAAAATTGATTTTTGTTTAACTTAACAGAATAAACTTCTTCTATTTTATTTTAGTGTAAACGAACTCTTTTTCCAATAATAAATTTACTCTTGGAAAACGTCTTATTTCTACTTTTCAAATAGTTTTTTTAAAATAATTTTTTATGGAAATAAACATTGCTGAAACCTAAAGCTAACGCTCCATGTTCATTGAGCGGTCAACCACTCATCAAATGCACTATCGACCACTTTGTGACAACCCTAGGGAATTAGTTCTAGGTTGTGTCCCTAATGCACACCGTCGATCGCCATTCTCTCTCCTTTGTGCAACCATACTTTCAGCACATACACATCACCAAATTTACACACAAATTCAAGCATGGAAAACATCAAACAAGTGCATTCTAGGGTTTTTGTTGTTTACACTTTTTAGTTCATTTCAGCTTATAGTAAACGTTCGCAAACAATAATTCATGCATAGAGATAGTTCAAGCTCAAACAAGAATATAAAAAAAACATACACATTGTATATAGACATGGATTTGAGGGTCGAATATCACTCACCTCAAGTAGACAGTAGATTCCTTGCACTAGAAAGCTTGAACTCCTTCTTATCTTTCTCCACTTATTATAAAATCAAATGTACATCTTGAGAAAAATTTCAACATCTCCCTCTCTAGTGGTGTAGTTGGGTGTTGAGAAGGATTTACTTTGATTTTGAGATTTTAGAAAATTTATTTCTATTTTATTTTGATTTTTAATGTTTAGGTTTTAATTAGCTGGTTTTGAAAGTTTTGGAAGCTAGTGCATAATACAAACGGTATGCGGGATGAAAATTTGTATGCTATTGAGAAGGTTTTAGGCTACTCAAGAATGGTAAGAAGATATTTTTTTCTAAGCGTTCTAACGCGCTAAATGGGCTCATTTTTATCCTTTTATTCATTTATTTCCCCTTCCTTTCTTTTCAACTCTATTTTTCTTCTTATTCAAACTAGTTTAAATCTTCAAATAAAATTATATTTATTTACCATAAGCGTTTAAGCTTCATTCTATAATTTTTTTAATAACTCATTTGAATAATTATTTCCGTATTTACATTTTAAAGCCCTTACAGAAAAATAAATTTATAAACTTCTTCTATTAGTGAAATAAAATCCTTTTTCCTTTGAAATAAATTTCTAATCTTATTATTTTTAGTATGTAATTTTATAAAAAAATTAATTTACCATTTTTAATATATTTAAAAAATCATTTTGACCTTTAAAATAATCTGTACTCGTTTGTAGAAGTCAAAATTTACTCAAGTAAATTATTTTCTTACTTTATAAAATTATTTACTATAGTATTTACAAATTACTTCTATTTATCTGCGTTCTAATATTTGAAACCCTTCTTAATTAATTATATCTTCGTTATAAAATCCTAATTAATCCCTTCTCAACTAAAGGTTGTTGCATCTTTTATTTGGAAGTAGTTCGAGAACCGAATTAGGCTCCTATCAAAAGTTATAGCCATTACGTTTTCAATGGTAAATTTGTCCACAATTATTCTACTAGTCAAAAAAATTTAAAACTCAACATTGCCAAAAGTTTTAGTCTGTTTAGGATTTATTTGGTTATGAAAATAATGTTTCTACAATCATCATATATGTAAAGACGCAAGGAAAATGTAGGTAGTTACATTCTCGCCCTTTGGAATTTTCGCCCTCGAAATTGCACCCAATAAGGCATTACCGAACCATATGGATACTAGCATGTTTAAAAATCAATAAATCATAGCATAAATCAAGCATGCACACACAAGCAAGATAAAAGACCCTATACAAACACTAGCATGTAAGGTACTAAAGCAATGTGATATTGAAAGTGAAATTTCGTGTGATGAGTGAAAGCTTTACAAAGTAAATATCTCCGGTAAGTGGTCCTTATGCTTTGCTCCGTCTCCCATGTACACCCAATTGAACCTTTACCAACTTCACCTCTTCCTCCTAAGCTACTTCATACTCTTCTCGACTATACGAATAAGCCAATAGGGTCTTAGTCCTTCAGGTTCAACCTTAATATCTTCTACTTAATCCAGTGTCGCTATAACTCCCGAGTTATGCATAAACTTTTGAACATGAGAAACATATAACACAACATAGAACACATTGTGTACACCTGCCATCTGATAAAGCAAGTCAACTATATAGGCTAGGTTCCAAATCCTCTTATGTATCAGAAAAAAACCTACAAATTTCATTGCCAACTTTTGCTTAGTACCGAATCATGCTATATTCTTCGGTGGAGAGATCAACATCATATCTCCAACAAAGAACTCAATATCATGTCTTCTCCTATCAGCATTGCTCTTCTGTTTATCCTATATGCCTTTCATTCGTTGCCGAATGATTTTAATCTTCTCCGTAGTCTCAGCAAACATACCTTTCCCTAGTTCAATTTCTCTCCTTCCACCCACCAACTTAAAGGAGAAATGCATGGTCGACCATATAGTGCCTAAAATGATATCATACCAATGCTAGCCTGATAACTGTTATTGATGCGAGCTCTACTAAATGCAAGTGATCTTGCATCATCCCATGATCTTTCAAAGTTAAGAATACAATCTTGCAAGAGATCCTCTATGATATGCTCCACCCTCTCTGTCCATCTGTCAGTAATGGGTCGCAGCCCCTCATAATGTTCTTCAAAACACCATGAAATTGCATTGTCCACTTCACATACAACTCTGCCGGTTTAATTGCCATTTAATGGACTTCACAGGCATAAATGGAGCTCTCTTCATCAATCCATAGATTACGACCCAAAAGCTATTGTGCCCTCTCCTATATTCCTCGGGTGTCAACTGATGAAGTCCATCGATATATGTTTCCACTTCCACTAGAGAACCTCAAGCGGTTATAGTAAAACACTTGACTTCTTTTGTTCAGCCTTTAATATGTAGCATTTCATACACTTCGATATGAATTTTCCGACGTCCTTCTTTATCCTTTCCCAATAAAATGTTTACTTCATATCTCAATACATTTAATTTCCTACAGGATGTATAGTGAATCTAGATTGATGGCACTCTCGTAATACCTCATCCCTTAACCATTGACATTGGTTACAAACAATGTATAATTCTTATGGAGCCAACTATCTTGATTGAGTCTGAATTGCTTCATCTAATCTGAATCTATTCTCGTCTCTATCTTAGCTATGATCTCTACTAGTTTAACATCTCACCTCTGACTAGCACCAATCCACTCTACTAGAGTAGATCTAATAAAGCTCACCAACATATCCAGCTCTAGCTCATATCTAGATCAAAAATCATAACTAACAATGTTCCCTAAATGCATCCACTCTAGGAACATAGTTCCCAAGCTGGAATGTCTCACACTCAAGGCATCAACGACTAAATTTCCGTTACCACTATATAGGAATACCAAAGTCATAGGAGCCCAAGAACTCTAACCATCACTGCTGATGAAATTTAAGGTCTATAATAAAACGTACTTCAATGGTTTATGATCGGTGAAAAGATAAAACCTTTCTTCAAGCAAGTAATGCCTCTGTATCTTCAAGGCAAACGCAATGACTGCTAACTCCAAATAATGGGTAGGATATGTCTTGTCATGTAGTTTCATTTGTCAATTAGCATAAGCAACAATTTACCTCTCTACGTTAATATTGCCCCCAATCCAATACCACACACATGACAGTCCGCACCTCCTGACATGTCGATCCAAAGCCTAGTGTAACTTTCAGACTTGCGCCATACTAATAAATACGGACCATCGGGGTTTATAACATTTCACAACATAGAGACTAATACAAGAAATATAATTTAAGATATACTATATTTTCAGAACTCACAGTGGAAGGAAAAAACACATAACAGAAAAATATCCACCTTATAAAATATCCAATCACAATCGTAGAAAACCAGTACATGGCTTAATACAAAATACATAGAAAATATCACTCCAAGTCTGACAAAAGAGATAAACTGTATTGATAAGATAGGTATATAAATGGAGAGAAAATATGGTATAGAAAAAGTCTCTAAAGATAAGCTCGACTCTCCAAGTATCAAGAATGGGTCGACCACCTACTGCCATGTCCACCTGTGGTGGGAAAAAGAAGGAAGGAGAATGGGCCAGACATAAAGTTTGGTAAATGAGTACAAGTTTAATATGCGATGTTCATATGTAATTATTCAAATATTACTCTAAATGATTTAGGGTATCTACGAGTGTTTGTAAATATCTAAGGTCCGTTGTCTGAGGGTTCTTATCTAGTACATTCCTACACTACAGGTTGTGTAGGCTAATATAATGGATCGAACCTTATGTCTAACGATCAGCCACCACTTCTAGAGCTACTCAATATGTAAGACGCCGCATACTTGGCTACTAAAAATGGAAGACACCTCCATTTGGTTACTTTGGAAATAAATTCCCCTGCTATCAGCGCCACTTGGCTACTGGGAATGATTCCCCCTCACTACGCCTAGAGAGGAAAACCCTGAAATGTCGTCCCGCCAAAATGTGTCATTGTCCACATTCGCTTCCATCTCTCGTTCATAGAATTGGTCACTTATTGCATGCTCTAGGTCCTCCTTTCTAACTGTGTCATGTACGTCAAGAATCGTGCATATAAGGACCTCTTGTTTTTGCTGTACCTTCCCCATCAAGCATCCATGCCAGTCTGCACGTCCACCATTGGAACCTCTTATTTATACCATTTGTGAAAATAAATCGTCTTTATTCGATTACTAAATCCCAAATTGGGTAAAGAATATTTACCCAACACCATAATGACCTAGCGTCCCCTCACAGGGAACTAAATTCGCTACTATTCCTAACATACAACCAAATGCCCTTAAATAAGATCATAAACAATTATGGTTTAAGTTAATTTTTATTATTAAACCCGTGCCTTGGGCCAAGGTTCAAATCTGCAATTTTCATTGTGAATGATCAACCACTTATACCCTTCCGTCGACCACCAAGGGTTTCCAAGTCAATCGATCGCAAAGTAAATATTAAGGTTCCTACACATTTCAATTGTTGACTGTTTGTAAACTTAATTCATACCGTTTGCAATGTTTAATTAACCCTAATTTACTAAGCAACCATTTTAATTGTCAAATTTCAATTTAATTTAGGGTTTGTGGGTTTACAGTTTGGAAATATGATAATAGAATATATACCTAGATAATTAATTAGATTATTAAACTACATTAATTCCAATTTTAGGGTTTTAGGATCAAATCTACACATATCCAAATTAAATTCAATATATCCAAGTTGGGGTTCTCTAACACCCTATTCAATTAAAATAGTTTAAATTAACTACAATAATCAACTTATCAAAATTGTGCCTACTCACCTTAAGCCTAAGCTCTTCCTAATATTTGTGCTTAATAGTCATTCCCCCAATCCATAGCTCCGCCTTGATCTGCCTTGATTTGCCTTGATTTAGTTGCTTCTATTCTTCTAAGTTAAATTAATTTGATGTTTAGAATTTTTTAGGTTTAGGTTTAGGTAAAAGTTTGGTAGAGCTTAGTTCTATGAACTTTTAGTTGAGAATAAGTGTTTCATTGGTATGGTATTTATAGGTGTAGGGTTTTATTTTGGGCCATTGGATTAGCTTAGGAAATATTTTTAGAGAATCCGGTCCCCTCATCATAGCCTTCGTTCCTAAGCAACTAATCTCGTTCGTTCAACATGTCATCATGAAAGCAAAAACGCTCGATTTTTCACGAGCCTAGGTCGACCGCTATCGGTTGATCTTGAACCCTCATGGGTCGACCGGTGGACTTATAAATTTTAAGATTTTTTTTATTTTTTATTTTTAGTTTAATCCAATGTCTATAAATTCTCCATACTAAGTTGGATTACGATGTGTTATATATGAAAATCGTTTAGAAAATTGCTACGAACGCGATGGTGCCAATTTCATACAAAATTTAGACGTCTGTGAAAACTTTCTTTTAAGTCCTTGTTTTATTTTATTTTAATTTCTATTAAACTTTTTAGTTGTAACATTCTTCCTCTCTTAAAAGGATTTCGTCCCCGAAATCTTAAAGGATGGAAAAATGTAACTCATACACAACAACCAATAGCTATAATCATTAACTCATCCATCACCCATGAGCAATCATTCTCCTTAGAAATTTCTAATGCATTGTATACATATATGTGCAACGTGAAATGTACATGAACAAATACTAACGCAAAAATAGACGATCTACTGATAAAGTCGACCTCCTATTATGCAAATGCTCATGTCATGCATCCAAATGTATGCAACGTTATAAGTAAATATTTACTTGCAATTTTATATGCATGCACAATCATAAAACTCATATGCAACATCCACTAGCACAACAATGATCAAGAAATAACATGCAACTAGATATAAGTGTGTGTGCGTGTGTGTACCTAGAGGATATAATGTCCTAACATGTAAAAGAGTACAATGTAAACGATACATCCAAATACATCCATTAGCATCAATCATCCATAACACGTCCTGCCGACATGTTTACAACCATTCGTACCATCCAATGGTCTCTAACTAAATGGCATGCCACCTAAGTCCTACACATAGGTAACCTATACATATAAGAACTTCCAACTTAAGACGTACCAAAGAAGAGTTGTGGGTGGGTAGCTCGGATCTTTTCCTTGGTTCCCACGTACTCTCTAGTGGATCGTCTTCCTATTGTACTTTAACAAGTCCGATTTCCTTGTTACGGAGTCGCTTTATACCATGCTCTAGAATACTAGTGGGTGCAAGGCAAACAAGTGATTCTCGCCCTACCTCAACTTCCTCCAACTGACTCGTCTCGACCATGGTAGCTGTATCGTGTAAGCACTTCCGCAAGTGTGACACATGGAAAACATCATGTACCCATGCTAATTTACAAGGAAGCTCTACCCTATATGTCAACTTTCTACTCAAGCAACTATCAGGAAAGGTCCTACAAATCTCAATGCTAGCTTACACGAATTACCAAATCTCATTACATGCTTGAGGGGTGAAACCTCCATAAACACCACGTCATCCACCGTGAACTCTAGCTCTGTATATCTCCTATCAACATAAGATTTTAATCTATCCTGAGCGGTCTTCATTCTCCTACGGACCAAGTCCACCTTCTCCGATGTCTCCCTCAGCATATCCGGTCCAAGAATAATCCTTTCCGTCATATCCCACCAACACGATGGTGATCTACATGGTCTACCAGACAATGCCTCGATAGATGCCATTCCAATACCAGCCTGATAACTATTATTATAGGTAAACTCTACTGGCTGCAAATGATCCTCCCAATAACCTCCAAACTCTATAATGCACATCCGTAGAAAGTCCTTCAAAACCCAATTCACTCTCTCCATATGTCCATTCATCTATGGATGATATGCAGTACTCAAGCTCAAATCAGTTTCCAAAGCATCCTATAAACTCCTCCAGAACTCACTAGTGAAAAGTGAATATCGATCGCTAACTATGCTAATACGAACTCCATGTAACCTAATAACCTCTCCCATGTATAAAGCCTCCAACGTTGTCGTTATCCTAGTACTTCTCACTGATATGAAATGACTGCACTTGGTTAACCGATCGACTATAATCCAAATGCTTTCATTTCCTCACCTACTCCTAGGTAGACCGTCTACAATGTTCACGGAAATACTCTCCCACTTTCACTGAGGAATATCCAGTGGTTGAAGCAATCCTCTTGGCTTTTTCTACTCTGCCTTTATCCTCTGGAAAGTCATACATCTAGCTATATATTATGCTACTTACTTCTTCATATGTCTCCATGACTTGAGTGCAATGACAATTGTTACCAACTCAAGATCATATGTAGGGTAGTTCCTCTCCTAGGTTTTCAACTGCCTACTCACATAACTCACCACCCTTCCTTATTGCATTAATAATTCGACTAACCCCATACCAAAAACATCGGTATAAACTGTAAATGTTTGTCTCATTTGGTAACACTAAAACTGGTGCACTGATCAATGCCTTATTCAACTTGATAAAAGCATCTTCGCACTTTGCATCCCATGATACAACTAGATTTTTCTTGATATGAAAGTCAGCGGAGCAGAGATCTTTGTGTTGTCCTTAATGAACTAGCGATAGTAGCCCGCTAAACTAAGGAAACTTCTTACCTCTATGGCAGTCTTCAGAACATGCCAATCCAAAACTGCTGCTACCTTATTAGGATCAACTGCTAAGCCACTTTTTGGGGTGATGTATCTCAAAAATCATACCTCTTCTCTCTAAAAATGGAACTTTGAAATTTTCACCTCAAGTTTATGTGCACGGAGTATACTAAGCACTTCTCCTAAATGTAATGCATGCGCCTTCTCACTCCTCAAGTATACAAGAATATCATCCACAAATACCATAACGAATTTGTTAAGCAACCCCTTAAATACTCGGCTCATTAGAATGACAAAATAGGGGGTGCATTGGTCTATCCAAAGGGCATGACTAATCACTTATAAAGTCCATCGGGTGTACAACATGTTGTCTTCTGGATAATGTCCTCGGCTACACGCAACTGCTGGAATCCGGTAACCAAGTCAAGCTGTGAGAATACTCTAGCCACAATCGACTGATCAAAGAGATCGTCTATGCGGGGTAGTGGATAATGATTCTTCTTTACCAGTGTATTTAATTTCCTATAAGCGACGAAGAGTCTCAGAGAACCATCTGCCTTGGTGGAAAAGACGACCGATGCTCCCTATTTAGAAATGCTCCATCTAATAGAACCCTTATCTAATAACCCATTAGCTTGCTTGCTCAATTCGCGTCTTTCCTTTGGAGCTATATGCCTTAGTGGTAAGGCAACGGGTCTAGCATTCCTAACAAGATAGATCCTAAAATCAATCTCTCTCTGGGGTGAAAGAAAGGTAATCTCAGCAAAAACATCTAGGAAATCTCTAGCTACAGGCATTGCACTAAGCTCTTCATGTGATGGTCCAATGAATATAAGTATCTCAACATAATAGAACCTTGGAGATCTCAATAAACCTCCAAGCTACGTCCACCATACATGCTTAAACGAACAATATTCCTATCACATTCTAAAATAGCTTCTTACATAGTCATCCAATTCATAGCTAATATCAATCCAAACCCAGAGAATCCCAATACAAAGGCATCACCATCAAACTCGACGCTTAAAATGAACAACTTCAAACCCTTGCATAACATAGACAAACAGGTTGGTCCTCCTACGAGGTTTGACACAACAACATGGTACGTAACTATACTAGTGTGTAAATCATTAACAATTCTACTAGAAATTAAAGAATGTGATGCTAAGTACCAAATAAAGTGTGAATGAATAAAGCGAAAAGAGTCAACACACCTTGGATCACCACTTTCTTACCTTTATCTACCACTAGTTGTGCACTCGAGCAAGGGATTGCCTCTAGTGCATAAGCCGAAACAACCTGAGTAGAAGCTCTTGGTGGTGCTATACAAGCTCGCTTCAGATGTACAAACCGAATGTAGTAATAGCACTTAACCTCTGAAAGATCTGTCCTGCACTCCTTCGTAAAATGTCCCTGCCACACTTCCTACAGTGCATATCCTTCTTCTGTATCTTTCCCTTAGGTCCACCTCCACCCTTATGCTGGTTGTGTTGTGCTTTCCCTCCAATCTGCTTAGGTTCCTCTCCATTGGCTTCCCCCTTGGAGATGGTATTTAGCAAAGCCATCTCAACTAGACCCTTATGCATAGCACCTATAGGAATATGACTCAGAGCTAAGTCCTGAAGAGGTTGACTCGTCCCTTTAGAAAATTTGAGAGCCTTCTTATGTAGTGTGTCAAATATTCCTATGCCAAGTCTAGGTAGCTCATTAAACTGGTTGACACACTCCTTAATAGAAGATTTCCTTGCTTTACATGAATGAATTTCTCTAACTGCACAGCTTTCTCTACCATAGAAAGAAACTCCATCTAAGATCGCCTACAAAACTCATCCCAAGTGATCTCCTCTTTCTCAGTAACCGCCTCATCTATCTCCTCCCAGCTCAATGGCTTACCCTATAACTTCCAGGTAGCTAACTGCATCCTTACCTTGTCAGTCAATCGTACTAAACCAAAGATCCTCTCATAAATGCAGATTTATGACCTCGGATCCACATAAGAATCTGTCCTCTTATATTGCTTTTCTCTAAGATTTGAGAAATCTTTGCATACCTTAGCAAAGTCTGTAATGGTAGGTGGGCAGGCAGGAGCTGCGCTTGCGACTCCCTCCTTGGATCCTCGAGTGGGGTTAAGCTCGGCATGTCCCCTTGCCTAGGGATATCGGTGGAACCAAATCGGAATGTTCACACCTAGAATCTCAGCTGTGTTGCCTGAGCCTGAACCTACAGGATCACTCATCCTCTATCTATGGATTTTAAGAATTCAGTTGGCAATTTTTCATAGATATTATAAGCAGAATAAGAGAAATAACATAAGCAGGAATAAAAATAGCATAAGCATGAAAAAAAGAGATTACGGTTTGTACAAAATCTTTTGGAAAATTCCTTTGAAAAATCTTTACTTTACGCATTGCAAAGCCTTTTGAAAATCCATTTTTTTTTCTTTTCAAATACATTCTCTCAGTACGGACCTAATTCTAAAGGAAACTTGAACCTATACTCTGATACCAACTGTGACAACCCACTCCACCTAATATGCCAATCCAAAGCCTAATGTGACTTTATGACTCACTTCATGCCAAGAAATACGGATCCTAGGGGTTTATAACATTTCACAACACAAAGACTAATGCAAGCAGATATAATCTAAGATATACTACACTTTTAGAATTTACGGAAAAAAGAATAAAACATATAACATAGAAAAATATCCATCTTAGAAAATATACAAACCACGGTCGTTAAAAACTAGTACATGGCCCAATACAGAGTACATAGAAAATATCAGTCCAAGTCTGATAAAAGAGATAAACTGTACCGATGAGATAGATAAATACATGGAGAGCAAATATGGTAAAAAAATAGTCTCTAAAGATAAGCTCGACTCTCCAATTATCAAGAATTGGTCGATCACCTGCTACCCTATCCACTCGTGGTGGGGAAGAAGAAGAAAGGAGAATGGGTCAGACATAAAGTCTGGTAAATGACTACAAGTTTAATATGTGATGATCATATGTAGTTATTCTCATACTACTCTAAAAGATAGAGGGTGTGATACAAGTGCTCGTGAATTCCTAAGGTCTGTTGCCTAAGGGTTCTCGTCTAGTACGTTCCTACACTACATGTTGTGTAGGCTAATACAATGGATCAGGAATCATGCATACTAGGATCTCTCGTTATGCTGGATCCCTTCTATCCACTATAAGAAATTCTATTTTCTGCTGCACTTATTGGTAGCATTTATAGCTAAGTGCAGAATAGCTATCTTATTCTTTATTTTTACTAAAATTTTTTAACCTAATGCAAGTAAATATAACTTCCCGCGTATTTTTCCCTAAATAAAACTTATGTTTCCCCCTCCTTTTCATAGCCCGCTTCTTTTCATTATCTACGAAAGCTTTCTCCCACATTTGTAACCCTAATTTTCAACTAAATCCAATTCTTCTTTGGTCTCTCTAAAATCGTCTTTATTCCTAACAACAACTCTTTTTTCTCCTCTTTGGGTCCTCTTCTCCTCATAATAATCAGAATCTTTGTGTTTGTGCACTCTATCAGTTAACTTGTTTAGTTGTAGACATTTTCCACCACTTCAACGTAGTTTACCAATCAAAATCCGAACTGAAGAAGGTAGTGATTGGTCCAGTAATCGGGACCCTCGGTCTTATACTGGATGTGAGGCTTAAGAAAGAAATTTTGGCAAACAAGGATGAGGCATATAATGTTCTTGATGAATTTCCTCGTAGCTTTTCAAGTGAAATCATTTCCCTATGTCTAGATCCTAATCCATTGACCCATGCATTTGTAACTCAAGTCAGTTATTGTTGACCCTCTTTATACCAAATTTAGGTAACCAATCTATTCGAAATTACCTAAGGTGTTTTGACACTAGCAACTATTTTTCTGTTTTGGAATACTTAACGAAAAAAGTTTCTTCATAGAGAGTCTTCGTAGTTAGGATGTTAAACAATGGTGCACACACATGCTTCCGCTCTAACTCGGTCGAAACCAACCCAGCCAAAACCCACTAGTTGAAACCAATACACAAGGTATCATTTAGATGGTACGTAGTGGATTGAAGAAAAGGCGGAAGCCATGATGTCAAAAGCAATGCTTCCGATGGGGTCAAAACCTTAGTTTCGTTTTCAAATGTCAAGTGTCTGCATTGTTTTACTTAAAGCTTTCAACGTAGTCGAAGCATATGTTTTCGAAAGGGATTTTTCCAAAATATCTTTCAAAGAAGGTTGTGATTTTATGTTTTAAAGGTACAGGCTTTTGAAGGGTCTGCTTTATTTATAAAAGAATGCTTTCAAAAGTAGTGGTTCCGACCTAGTCGAAACCCAGCTGCTTTGCTTTTACCTTTCGAGTATATTGAAGTCGTCAAAACTTTCCAAGGGTGCTTTTGTTTAAACTTATGTTAAACCACTTCCTAAATGCTTTCAAAAAGGGTCTTGGATTTCAAAGGCAATGGTGTCGAAAAGGGAGTTTTTGCGCTACCCTTATAGTTTTGCTCAATGGTTTTTAGCTTTCGAATAGATGGTTCTGACAGACTTAAAGTTTCCCTAAAAAAATTTATTAAAGGTTTCGAAAGAGATACTTTCGTGTGTAATCAGTTTGACCCAAAAGATGTATTTTTTTAAGAGTAAAACCCAATGCTTTTGAAAGGGGCACTTTCATTGGTTTCGAATCTATGTTTCTAAAGATTATTAAGCAATGTTTTGACACATTAGAAAGGTATGATTTGGTTTCGAAAGGCTTGATTTACAGGAGCTTCGAAAGGTATATACTTAGGGTTTTGAAAAGAGGTTTTCTATGCTTTCGATGGAGGTCATCTAGTGGTTTCGAAATTAATGTTTTAAGGTTTCAAAACAAACAATCCATTCTCATTTTAAAGGAAAAAACATGACATAAATTAATATTTTTGAAATGAAGTTTTAGAAGAAGTTATCCTTGAATAACAGGTTAACGGGACTAACCAAGTTTTATATAAAATGATTTAAAGGATATTAAACCCAAGTGTTGGTATTATTTTGTTGATGTTATGATTGCTTCTTCATATATTTATTCACGTTGTAATTAAACCATAACGGTACTTTAGGAAAGGGCAGAATAACCAGCTAGTTTTATCCGGTAGTGAATATAACATTAGAAGTGTTAAAATCTTAATTGAAGATATTGGCAGGGGCTGATAGGCTCGTAGTAAGGCCATGAAAACTGTGTAAAGGAAAAGATATTGGTAGGGGTCGATAGGTTCATAATCGGCCCATGAAAACCAGGATTTGATATTGGTAGGGGCCAATAGGTTTATAGTTAGTCCATGAAAATTATATCCGGATTAAGATATTAACAGTTAGTCAATAGGTTCCTAGTAAGTCCATGAAAACTAGGACAAGGGAAAAGATATTAGAGTCAATAATAGGTTCTTAGTGATCCCATGAAAACTATAAAATCAGACAGGTAGTCCATAAACATTTAATCGGTTATTAGTGAGCCCATAAAAACTAATAGGTTAATAGTAACCCTAGAAACTATAATTGACACGGATAGTAAGAATGAATGGGGATGGGTAATCCAGAATTAACTTACTTGTTTGCATATCATCATATTATTTTGAATTGTTTTCACCATTATGTATGCAGCAGCATAATATATTGTTTTATAAAGTTTTTAAGATACTAGTGAGGGGAAAACCCATTTCGCTAAGCGGCATAGACTCACTAGATATCTAAATGGTTTGAGATGGTAGACTATTATTCATACCAGGCTTTATGTAGGACTCGAGGTTTTTTCCCCTTAAACACTTGAGCACTCAATTGATTTTGAGTAGTTTGAGGTTTAGGGTTTTCAGGCGTTCTTTTAGATGAATAAAGCTTCCGATGACGTGCAGGAGGCATGCTAGCTACTTAGAGTTATTTTATTTCCACTGTGTTTGGTTGTAAAGGCAAACTGGTTTTATTGCCTTATTCTGTACTCTGATCGTCCAAGGGGCGTCTTCATATGTTGCTCTTGGCGTATTTTGTAATACGTATATTTTGTCTGAACGTGGTCTGTGCCCTGGGATTATGTAATGAATTTCCAAATATTTTGAAATGGAATTTGATTTTGTTTTCTATTTTAAATTTTTTCCATGCTCTTGTGTTTTTGTGCATCCGTGTATCTTACATTACCATATTTGGTCCTCGAGGATTAATAACTATAGATGACTTCAGCATCTGTTGCCGTTAGTTTTGGGCCTCCAAGTAGGGGATGTTACATTTACTTTGGAGCCATATGCCTTAGTGGTAAGGCAACGGATCTAGCATTCTTGACAAAATAGATCCTAAAATCGATATCTCTCTGGGGTGGTAGACCGGTAATCTTAGCAAAAACATTTGGGAAATCTCTAACTACAAGAATTGCACTAAGCGCATCGTGTGATAGGTCCAATGAATATAAGTAGCTTTACATAATAGAACCTCGAGGATCTCAATAAACCTCCAAGCCACATCCACTTCACATGCTCAAACTAACAATCTTCTTATCACATTCTAAAATAGCCTCATAAGTAGTCATCCAATTCATGCCTAATATCAACCAGAACCCAAAGAATCCCAATACAAGGGCAACATTATCAAACTCGACCCTTAAAATGAACAACTCCTCCTACGATGTTTAACACAATAATAGGGTCCATGAATATACTAGTGTGTAAGTGTTAGTCATCGACAAGTCTATTAGAAATTAAAGAATGTGATGCCCCGGTACCAAATAAAGTGAATGGATAAACCGAATAAAGTTAAGACACCTTTGATCACCACTTTCTTACCCTTGTATACCACTTGTTGTGCACTCGAGCTAGGGATTGCATCTAGCACATAAGCCGAAACAACCTGAGTAGAAGTCCAAGTAGAAGCTCTCGGTAGTGCTATGCACCGCTTCAGACGTCCAAACCGATCGCAGTTATATCACTTAACCCCTGAAAGATTTGTCCTGCACTCCTTCATAAAATGTCCCCGCCACACTTCCTACAGTGCATATCCTTCTTATGTATCTTTCCCTTGGGTCCACCTCCACCCTTATGCTTGTTCTGTTGTGATTTCCCTCCAACCTTCTAAGGTTCCTCTCCTTTGGCTTCCCCCTTGGAGATGGTATTTAGCAAAGCCATCTCAACTAGACCCTTATGCGTAGCACCTATAAGAATATGACCCAGAGCTAAGTACTGAAGAGGTTGGTTTAGTCCTTTAGCAAATTTGAGAGCCTTCTAATGTGATGTGTCAAATATTCTTATACTGAATCTAGGTTGCTCATTAAACTGGTTCACATACTCCTTAATAAAATCCTTGCTTCAAGTGAATGAACTTCTCTAACTGCACACCTTTCTCTGCCCTAGAAAGGAACTTCACCTTAAATCGCCTACAGAACTCATCCCCAGTGATCTCCTCTTTGTCAACCTCTGCCTCAACTACCTCCCACCAGCTCAATGGCTTACCCTATAACATCCAAGTAGCTGACTGCATCCTTACCTCGTCAGTCAATCCTGCTAAACCAAAGATCCTTTCACAAATGCGGATTCATGACCTTGGATCCACATAAGACTCTATCCTCATGCATTACTTTTCTCTAAGATTGGAGAAATCTTTGCATACCTTATCAAAGTCTGTAACGATAGGTGGGCAGGTAGGAGTTGCACCCGTCGCTCCCTCCACGGGTCCTCTGGTGGGGTTAAGCTCGGTAGTCCCTTTGCCTTGAGATATCGGTGGAACCAAATTAGAATGTTCATGCCTGGAATCTCGGTTGCGTCTCCTGTGCCTGAACCTATAGGATCACTTATCCTCTATTTATGGATTTTAAGAATTCTATTAGCAACTTTTCACATATATATAAGCATGAATAAGAGAAATAACATAAGCACAAATCAAAGATAACATAGGCATGAAAAAGAGAGATTGTGGTTTGTATAAAATCTTTTGGAAATGTCCTTTGAAAAATCTTTTCTTTTATACATATACTTTAAAAGTCCATTTTGGAAAACTTTAGAAAACATTTTTGGTAAACCGTTTTATAATCCATTTTTTTCTTTTCAAATACATTCTCTTAGTACGGACCTAATTCCAAAGGAACCATGAAACAAATGCTCTAATACCAACTGTGACAACCCGCACCACCCAACATGCCAAACCAAAGCCTAATATGAATTTTGGACTTGTGCCATGCCTAGAAATAGGGATCCTCATGGTTTATAACATTTCACAACATAGAGACTAATACAAGCAGATATAATCTAAGATATACTACACTTGTGATCAATACATGATAAAAGATATAATGTCACCAGTACATGGCTCAATACAAAGTGCATAGAAAATATCACCCTAAGTATGATAAAAGAGATAAACTGTACTGGTAAGATAGATAAATACATGGTGAGAAAATATGGTAAAAAACAGCCTTTAAAGATAAGCTCGACTCTCCAGTTATTAAGAATTGTACGGTCACCTGCTGCCCTGTTCACTTTAGGTGGTGAAAAATAAGAAAGGAGAATGGGTCAGACATAAAGTCTGGTAAATGAGTACAAGTTTAATATGGGATGATCATATGCTGTTATTCTAATATTACTCTAAAAGATAGAGGACGTGAGACAAGTGCTCGTGAATTCCTAAGGTCTGTTACCTAAGGGTTCTTGTCTAGTACATTCCTACACTACAGGTTGTGTAGGCTAATACAATGGATCAAATCTCATGTCTAAATATCGACCACCGCTTCTAGAGCTACTCAATATATAAGGCACTGCTTTCTTAGCTACTAAGAATGGAAGACATCACCACTAGGCTACAGTGGAAAAAAACTCCCGCTACTATCAGCGCCACTATCAGTTAACTTATTTAGTTGAAGACATTTTCCACCACTTTAGTGGAGTTTACTAATCAAAATCCGAACTGAAGAAGGTAGTGATCAACCCACTAGCAGGGACCCCCATTCTCAGACTAGATGTGAGGCATGAGAAAGAAATTCCAGCAAATAAGAATGAGGCGTACAATGTTCTTGATGAATTTCCTGATAGCTTTTCAATTGAAATCATTTCCCTATGTCTAGATCCGTTCTATCTTGAACCATGCATCTGTAACTCAAGTCAGTTATTGCTAACCCTCTTTTTACCAAATTCAGGTAACCGGTCTGTTCAAAATTATCTTAGGTGTTTTTACACTGGCAACTGTTTCTCTATTTTGGAATACATAACTTAAAAAGTGTTCTTCATACAGAGTCTTTGGAGTTAAGGTGTTATACATCGGGGCACATACATGCTTGTCGTGATGTTTTTAGAATTCAAACATTTTATTATTTCCTTTTAACCCATAACGATGATGTTATCAAATTTGATATCATTCAAATATGTGGAGAATGAGACAGGTATTTATTGGGATTAAGCAGGGTCGGTATTAAAAAAAATCATTGTCACAATGTTAATTTTAGATGCTTAAGCTTGAAATTTTTAAACAGGGGCATTATTATATGGAACGTTGAAAATATTGTCCAACTTTCAAAGTCTTCTTGATAATATATATTATATAGGTTCTCAAATGTACAAACATGTAAACACAATCAAACTAACACGAATCTATTATCAAACTTCGGGTTTATATATTTATTATCAATTTTGAAGGATAAGGAGATGCATTATGGTTGTTTATTACAAACTAAAGTTAGAAACTTACTATAACTCAGCAGATTATTATGTACCCAGTCTGCTGAGTTATAACAATTAAACATAATTAAATATACATCACTTTCCTACACCATAAAATTTAATCATATACAACGTTTCATGAGCAATGTTTTAAGCACAAATGTCAACGACATAAATCTTATAGAAAGAGCTTGCTAAAAGAGAAAATATAAATCATGGAAAGTCCAAGCCCATCTCCTTCAAAAGTCCAACATGTCTATAGGGAAAAGGCAATAGAGATCAGCAGTAGAAGAGAACAAATATGAATTTATTATATAAAAGCCAAAAAGGAAATGAGATACAGACAGTGATCCATTATCATGTCAATTTTCACATATTCCGTTATCATTTCTTTTTCTACTTTTCATTTGCTACTAACTCAAAAACCAAAGCATTTGATCCAATTAAAAAGAACGTTGATTTAAAAAACTCAAATTCAAGTGTAAAATAGTGTGCAATTAGTTAAAAAGACAAGATTATCATTCACTTCACACTGTAGAACATACATTAAGACAAATTATACATAGCTTAAAATCAAGGATAAAATAACATTTAGATACTGTCTAAAATCAATATTTATCTAAAACCATAAATTTCTTTACAAAAAACATAGAAATCATTCTAGACCAGGTGTCTGTATATAATTTTCTATCCTATGGTTAAGTAATACAGATATTTATCATTTCAATCCGTAATTTATAATATAAATACGGTTACATATCATTTCAAACTGCAATCCCGAATGGAATAAAAATCCATACAACTTACAGTTTATAACAATATAAAATACAACAACCATTCATCCAATATCAATCATCAAACATTTATCACAATCATCATCCAATTCAATTAATAACATCAATATAGAAAAGATAATAAATAACAGGTATTTCATTTGTGTTATTTCATTAGTCATTTAAATAATTACATTTGTTTTCCTATATTCACTTTGCAACCAAAGATAGCCTTTCAATCACCTTATTAAATTTGAATTCCACTAACTTATTCATAATTCACTTAAGTTAACTTTGTTACATTTTGTTTTAGTTATCATTCCATTCTAAAATTACAAATTTTTATTTCTTTCTGATTTAATTATCAAAATCATATTAAATTAACAATTTAATTATCGAAATTTACGGGTCGTTACACTCTCCCCCACTCAAAACTTTTTGTCCCCGAAAAGGAAAAATAAGAATTGAGTAAACAATACATCTTATTCAAAAATATACCAATTCATAACCATTAAATCTTTTATACTCAAATTAATAAAGTTTGGAAAACATTTTTCAAAAATTTTCTATGTCCAAAATTTACGAAAAATTTCGGCAGAGTCTTCTTTGTATGGAGAGGCTCGGGAGAAAATATAATACCGAATATAACAATATATGACATATATCTTCCAAAATAATATATCCCAACATGGAAAAAAAATATAATATCGCTAGAAAACCGTAATCCCCGAGAACAAACCTATTTGTCGGGCAAATAACGTTTAGTTATGAAACCAAAAGCAGTAGAAATTGCTTCCATAACCTGTATTTCACTTATATAATCCAAAAAGGGTTAATAATTATATAAAATGAAATACTTAAAGTTGTTTCAACTACTAACAAACAATCAAAATAAACAACAATCATTCGCAACCAACAGCATACACATCAAATACAAATCAACCGTCCAAGCAAGACAAACAATTGTTTGTTCAGTTTAAGACACTTTAAATCACATAAAATGACAAATAACTATGAAGTATTCCACTTACTCAACAGTCTTAGATAAACTCAATAGATTATTCATACATCTAAGCAATTAAAAGTATCTTTTACCCAAACAACTCATAAACCAAAACAAACAACAATTTCAAACAATAGATCAAGTTTATTCTTATTAATTACATTTGATAGCATTTATTGCTTAAACTCCTTTTCATTCATATAATGATTCATCCTTTAATTTACATTTATTTCTTACAAACTTTTATTTCCATTCACTCATTCAGTGTTTATTTTATTTATTTTCATTCATTTATTTTCATTCATTTATTTTCATTCATTTATTTATAGTATTTATGTTCAATTCAATTTCTTAGCATACCACTTCATCTACTTAAGTTTCTAATTACTTTCTTATAATACTTATTTTCTATCACAATTTATTATAGTAATATTTCAATTATAACATAGGTTTATAGTAACTACAACATCAAATTCTTATTTATTAAAGAATTTCATTGAATACTTTCATTATTTCAAATTTTTACTTGTATAATATCCTTTTACATTTTCTTATTAAACATTAGAACTTTTAATATTTGGTAAGTTATATATATGCTCTAAGAATGTAATTGGAAGTTATACAAGTTTTCCTCATTTCTTTTAAATTAATTTAATGTTCAATAATCATATCCTTTGTTTTATAGGTTATGGATTCCAAATTCATTTAATTTCATTTATAACCTAGCATTTAATCTCTTATTTTAATTAAAGGTTCCAATTATTAATTACTTACATTCCATTTTACTACAATAATTGAAACTATTAATTAACGGGAACATAAGAACTAAATACTGGGTTAAATTTTCAAATCATTTTAAAATAACAAATAGATGTATACACTTAATTTATATATCCAATTATACATAAAACAATTTGAAATTTATATTTGTTTATCAAAATAAATCTGTAGTAAAACTACTACAGTGGCCTTCCCACTTTGAAACTCGAAAATGAATGTCGATGATGCGTGCACTCATCACCGAAATTATTTTCCAACGGCATAGAGGGGAGTACAGAACTTATTTCTTTCCAAAGTTTCTTTAAAACAATTCTTTCAAATTATATTGAAATATTTGTATCAGAAAATACTTATAAACAATATTATTACATTCCAAAATCCTTTGAAAGCGATTTTCAAAATCCCGGAACTTAAGTTCTAAAATTTCTAGTTATTCCCATTTATTTTACTTTCAATTTATTTTCAACTAATATTTATAAATTTCACTACCTAACAACCAATATATTATAACCAAATATAATCTTTATAAAAAATTTATTTTATATATAGAAAATATAATAGGCAAAATTATTTCATTTACCTATATTCAAAACAAATATTGTGTCGGTCTGTCCTATTAAGTGTTTAGAAATCTCTATTGATGTCATAGCGTTCTATGCACCAACCACAATTTATAAATGCAAAACGAAACAAATTAACACAATATAAAAACCTTTTTATAACACTAACAAATACACTCTCTCATATATATACACTCAACGACTCATCATAGGGTATTACTATCCTATTAATAAAGAGTCAGACCCCACAAAGCTAAGGTTTATCGCTAAACCAAAGTTCTGATACCAGATGTAACATCCCGCCTTTCTGTACGCTTTAAATCGACGATAAACCACACACGTAGACTTAAACCATACAGAAGGGCGGATTGTTATTGGGGGTGAATAAGAAAAGCAGAGAAAGAAAAAAACAAAACAGAATCTTGCAGGAGAATGACAAAATATAATAATCAAATAGCATTTCATGAAGCTGTTTACAAAACATTTGATTATACTAATACAATATAGAATCTGAGTTACACATACTAGAGAATAGTAATTAACAATGCAGTGGAACAGTATGAATGTGGTGGAATAATATAATAAATAATAGTAATACAGTCTTCGTCTTCATCCTCCAGAAATAAAGTCTTCAAATCCTGAACTGCTCAGGCTGACCCGAGCGAATTGAAAAGACAAAACACTCGAGTTAGAACTAAAAGATCTTATGTAAGTTAAATCAACGATAGATAATATGAGTGGAACGACGTGAGAGATTTTTACAGGATTTGGCATCTCCTATCCAGTGTCTAACGTGAGTGCAATAACTTAAGAGATGCTCGGGATTCACATCTCCTAAGGATCCGTTAAACTATTTACAATGTAGTAATATTCCGCTATTATAATAATGCTTATAGCAAAATAAACTTACTATAAATAGCGTTAAAGCTTTACATTTTCCACCATAACACGTAATAGTCCCAGTAGTCCATCCAGTATCAGCGCAACTCCAGATCGGGAGACTACCCTAAATACTCCACGGGCTATGGGAGAAATCCAAACTCGTACAAGGCGTGCTACGGTAGGTGATACAGCACACAAGGCAATGCCAGGGTAGATATACCAATTGCGCACACGGGCTGGTGGTGATGGATAGCGCGCAGCTACCACCGACCTCGAGCCACACCACCAAAAATCAAAAGTCAAAAGTGGCCACCAAAACAATCTCAAAGTCAGAATATAATATCGAAGGAGTGTGTCTGATAAGAGGGGCTACCTCACTGGCCCAAGATCGCTCCTGTTTTATCCACCTTAAGCCAACTCACGGGAGTCGGGTCCACATTCATACCTTAAAGGACGTCGCTAACATCCTACTTCATTCTGGAATCTCCACCGCGTACACGGTTGTTAAAGTGGTTTTCGGAGTTGGCAGAGAGTATGAAAACTTCCGATCCCGGTCTCTTTAACAACCAATCGTTATTATAACACCGCGTCATTTTCAAAATAGTTTATACTTTTAAACGAAATATCATCGCCCTTTCAAAACCAAACCAATACGATATCATTTTCATTTCAAATATATCCTTTTCTAAAATCATAACACTTTCAAAGTTATAACATTTCGAAATCAAAACACTTGAATATAACACTTTCAAATTATAATACCTTAAAAACTCATAACTTTGAAACATAACTTCCACCACTTAAATGGTTTAAATATTCAAAATACTTTATATAATAAAATAGCTTCTTTAATTTTATAAATCAAATCCAACACAACTCGAATTTCTACATTTTATATTTAACCAAATCCCAAATCATAAATTTCAATTCAATTCAGTTTCCAAATAAACTATTCCAAATTTATCGATTTCAAAACTGATTTGATCCACAGAATAAATCATTTCAAATTCAATATATTTCAAACTTTAAGTATTCAATAATTTCCAAAATTAAGTTTGGTAATTACAATTCAACAATTCAGTGTTCTATTATTTATTTTGAAATATTTTACATAATAAATCCATTATCATTTAAATAAACTCAAATTACAAATAACAGAATATTTCATTCAATTTATTTGTACTTGAAATATTCATTTAATTCACCTTAACCCAAAAATCAAGTTATAAAATCATACCATTTAAAATTTTCAATTTGATAAATTTCACACCAACTTATTTGAGTTTACTTCTTAAATAAATTCAATTTCAAATAAATCTCCAATTTATCTTCTAGCTTTAATTTTATTTAAATCATTATAAATTTTATATTTTATATACTTAACCATATTATCTTCAATAAAAATAAAACTTATTCTATATTAAGGCAAATTAGATATAGCTTAAAATCAAGGATAAAATAACATTTAGATACTATCTAAAATCAATATTTATCTAAAACCATATATTTCTTTACAAAAACCATAGAAATCATTTCAAAATATTTTTATATATATAGACTACAGTGTTTGTATGTAATTTTCTATCATATGGTCAAGTTATATGAATAATTATCATTTCAATCCGTAATTTAAAATATAAATACGGTTATATATCATTTCAAACCGCAATCCCGACTGGAATAAAAATCCATACAACTTGCAGTTTATAACAATATAAAATACAACAACCATTCATCCAATATCAATCATCAAACATTTACCACAATCATCATCTAATTCAATCAATAACATCAATATAGAACAGATAATAAATAACAGGTATTTACTGGCAGTTTATATTCAATAATAAATTAAATAATGATTTTATCCAAATAAATTCAAATAAACTGAGATGATGATTCAAAATATTCCAAACAGTCATAAATAAATTTCTAATCACATCATAAATCAATTTAACAAATATACGAAATTTTAGAAGTTGTGGGTGGGTTAAAACACTTTCCTTCGAATTTAAATCAAATTTAAATTCAAAATAAATCCAAAATTTGAACAATCTCAGAATCCATCCAAACTAGCGTAAAAATGTCCGGAATTTAAATACGATCTCAGCGTAGAAAACCGCGCATGAAACGACCTCGTATGTGAAAGTTATGCTAGTTAGAACGTTTTATACTTTAAGTTAATTTAAATAAAATAAATAATAAAACGAACCAATAGAGGAAAGCCACATCAGCGTCCTTCTTCACCCAGCAAACACGAATGAGACCTAGGCCTTCTTCGAACAAGACCCACTCACGTCGCCGTTGCCGCTTCGTCCCTCCGGCCGTCGCATCGATACCGGACGTCGCCAAACCACACTCGCACAAACTCCTCCATGCGCTACCCCCCCCTCCTCCCCCCCCCCCCCCCCCCCCCCCCGCGACCACCGATCGGGCCAAACAAAGGCCGGCCACCGCTCAGTTAAGAAACCCTAATTGAATTTAATTGCTAAATAAAACCGCTAAATCAACACATCACCTACACTGATGAACTCTGATAGGCCTTCTCTACGCCGCGGTATGGTCGATTTGATGATCCGTTGCAGTTGATCACAAGGAAAATGGAAGGCCGATATTCGTTCTTCAAATCCAGGATAAACAATGATTCAATTTGAAAAATGGATTATAGATCTGAGATGCGCTCGTTGAGAGCTTCAAATCGATATATAATTCGCCATTGTTTGAGAAGATTGAATTTTCAATTTGATTTTTGATTTGAATTTGCAGTTTGGGATTTAGGGTTCTATCTGCCATTGAAAGAGGAGAAGTAAATAGAATTGTACGTACAAAAATGAGGAATAAGAAATAGACTAAGGTTTGTAACAAGGTATATATAGACAAAGCTGGAAAGAGAATAGATGGACCAGATTGATTTGGAATGAAAGTTGAACGACAAATGGCCCGAAAAGCCCGTTCTGACTCCGGAACGAAAATGAGTCAACCCATATTTCAAAATAGATGTTTTTAAATATTTTAAACGTAATGGAACACGTTTCAAGTCCAAATTCCATCGTATGAAGAAGTTACGCTAAAATCAATTTATTTCAAATTGACTCCAACTGATTTCAATTAAATTGATTTCTAGGCGTTTCGAGCCCGTATGATCAAACGATTGTCCGATCGTTACGAAACTTGAAATCCTACAATAGTTCACGGTTACGGATCCGATGAAACTAGTTCATCGAAATCCGAGTCAGTGGCCAAAATGGCTATTTTTCAGTTAATTAATTAAATTAATATTAAATTAATCAATTCACTTTTTCAATTCAAATTTAATAATTCACAAATTCCACTATTTTTGAGTTCTTAAACAAACACGATAATCTAAACAAACTTAGATATCAATTCAAAGTTAATTGGTTTACCCAATACCGTATTTAATTTCAATTTTAATAAATTCATTAATTATCAATTGAAATTCAAATAAATCCATTTATTTGATTCTAAATCCTGTTATTCAATAAATTATTATAAATGGACGAAATTAACATTGGTTCATGCTTTATTACATTAATATTCTCAAATTTCATCTTAATCTCTATTAACCTAATAATTAAGCATTAAATTTCATTTAATTGCAATTAATCCAATTATTAGATTTAAATTAATAAATCTTGATTCTCATTCCTTTTTATTCAATCAATCATTATCTTCTGGACAAATTTAGCATTAGTATATATCAAATTACCCTAATATTTTTACAGTCATCAACTAAATTCATATTAACGTAGTATTTAATTACGTTTAATTGCAATGGATTTAGATCTAATTAAATAGATTAAATAAATGGATAAACAATTAATAATTACCACTATTTGCCAAATTTAATTCTATTCGTACTTTATTATCAACCAACAATTATTATAATTACTTATCTAGCATTGATTCTATCAAATTATAATTTATTACGTATTATTTCATCACTTTATATAACTTTGAATTTATTTCCCAATTTACTAATTACAATCAATTATAACCTTACAATTGTTTCAATTAATTGGGATTGTACTAAATTAGTTATTTATTAACTTGCATTAACATTATTACCTCAATTTACATTCAATTACTATTAACAATGTGTTATTTCATTAGTCGTTTAAATAATCACATTTGTTTTCCTATATTCACTTTGCAACCAAAGATAGCCTTTCAATCACCTTAATAAATTTGAATTCCATTAACTTATTAATAATTCACTTAAGTTAACTTTGTTACATTTTGTTTTATTTATCATTCCATTCTCAAATTACAAATTTTTATTTCTTCCACATTTAATACCAAAATCATATTAAATTAACAATTTAATTATCGAAGTTTATGGTTCGTGACATATAATCATCCCCGTCTTTCTCAGAAGCTTCAGTATGGCCACCCCCGTTTCCACTTGATCCTTGTCCGACGTTGATGTTATCATCCCCGTCGTCGTTGTTGTCATCATTATCTCCCCCCTTCTCTTCAACAGCCTCATCTTTGTCATCTTCTTCTTCAGACTCGGATTCGTCTTTAAAGGAAGGAACTTCAAAGGAAAGAAGTTTAGAAGCGTCGATTTCCTCCCTCTCAGCAACCTCAATCCCCTGCTCCATCTTTTTGACTCTATCCATGACTCTATCAACAAGAGCAAGGTCGAGCAGGGGAAACTCAAATCTTGGTATTTATCGACAGTGTTAGCATAGGCGAGCATTAAGGCATCTTCAAAGGAGTTCATAATGATGCCTTCCAAAGACAAAGAGGAAAGTTAGTTATTTAAGGAAACGACTTCCTCTCGAAGTTTAGATGTTTCGATAGAGGATTTGGACACATTTTCGTACAAAGAGAACTAGCTTTTGGAAATCTAAAAGAAAAGCACAACATAAGTTAAAATCTTAAAGAAAAATAGGGATAATAATGTTAAATGGAGTTAAATATACCAGGTATTGTTGTTCAAGAAGAGAACTATAGTGTCTCTCCAAATCAGAAATAGAGGATGGTGGATGAATTTAAGTGAAGGACGGAGAATTTAGAATTGAATGGATCATCTTCTCGAAGTCACATGGAGGTATGGAAGCTGATGATCCTGGAAGATTTAGCACTTGAGCAGGGATTGAAGTCCCCAATGCCTTTTGTATCTGGTCGATTACGCTCGGAGAGCTGGAGATAACAATGTGAGAAAGAGGATCGACTTTGGTAAGAGTTTCGTTAGGGAAGACATGAGGAGCTTCAATGATCGGACACTTTAGAAACTCCCAACATTAATAGACTCCTTCTCTTCCAGTATTGGAGAATTAAGAACTTCAACCACTTTAAATCTCCTTGGGGTGGTTCCACCGTAGACGTTTTGATTAATTTTCTTTTCACGGCCAACTTCGACTTGGCAATAGCCTGAAAAAAATTATGATGCATGAGAAATCGAAGGAGGAGCAGGACCACTAATGGGTTTTTACACTTGAGGATCAATTGAAGAGAATTCAAATAGATTATAAGTTAGCAGAATAATTTTAAAAACAACACAGCAATACATAACAAGTGCAGCATTTATAATTACTGGAGTGGTCAGCACAAATAGGTGACATTGGACAGAAATTTGATGAATCTCCCGAATAAAGGAAGCGTTTTCTTTGGGAGGTGTGTTGGACTGAAGAGGTTGGCCATGTATCCTTTGTCCCGTGGGAAGAAGGGAGTGCTTTCATAGATTGTTGAATTTAGCAGCGTTAATTTACTCCTAATCTTACTTGCAACTACGATAAGAGACTCTACTATCCTCTTATCTTCTTCGTTTATTTCTTTAGTAGGAGCACTAGACGAAAAGCATAGGTCAGCGAAGAAAAGTAACTAGATAGAAGGAAAATAATAAAATTTGAGCCTACGAGGAGTAGAGAAACTGTCGCTAGCATTTGGGAAGCATCTAACGAAGAAGAACTGACTTTCCCTGTCATAAATCTTGTTTAGTCCCTCAGAGATCAATTTCTCAAAAGCATTGGCCTAAAAGATTTGATTATAATGGTTACTAATTTTAACCAACTGGACGAGGTGATTAAGAACTTCGATGTTCAAAGAGGAATGGCTGGCTCCAGTGCCACCAACTCCAGAGACAAAAGATAAGTATATACGTTTGGCGACTGCTTAACTGGAGCAATTCCAATATGAACTAAGAACTTCAACAACAACTCAGGGAAAGGAAGGAATCCACCGTGCCATATGTGGATTGTAGTATAAGCGAAGAACCCCTCGAGTGGGCTGTTGATGGTGTCATTTTCTGCACGGGGAACGCTTCCACTCCTATAATCCCAAAGTCATTATGAATGACATCCACTTCATTCTGAGTGGATATCAAGGAGCGCTTGGCAAGAGCTTTAGATCTTTGAAGAACTCATGATTCTGCCAGGTGAAAACATTTCAGTTAGAAATTACAGTTTGTTACGAAGTTAACATTCTTTCAAGGATTGATAGAAACATACTGTAACAATTTGAACATCAAAGAAAACATGAAACTTCAAATCCTTGAAAGAATGTTAAAGTTAAAAATGAGACTTATTGAGCTTTTGATAGAGTCGAAAGGAAAATAAAAGTTAATACCTAACAAGCACCTCTCAATAATATTGAAAGTCCGGATATGAGCACCTACCGAGCTTTCGATTGGGTCAAAAGGGAGGATTGAAGAATATGTTCAACCGACACTCTTCAACAATGTCGAAAGCTCAATAGGAACTTTGTTATTAAGAAGGAATAGTTAAAACCAACATAAAAATTTGAACAATGTATGTACTACTAATGTTTTGTAAACAAAATGGAAGACCCTTCGACACAGTCGAAACCCCTTACCTTAGTTTTTCTAAAAGAATGTTAATGTTGTTGAAACCTTATATGCCGACTAAGTCAAAAGGTTTCGAGTTTGAATTAAGGGACGTTTCGAAGATGTTGAACAAGAGAAAGATTAAACCCCTGTCAGTTATAAAAGGTTTCAACAGAAATGAGGAGTGGTGAGCGGCTTCGAAGGCATAACAATAATAAATTTAAATTAACGTAGTAGGTTTCAACTGAGTTGATTATAGAAGGTTTCGTTTGGTCGAAACATTTGATGTGTAACTTATACAAAGCATCATTTCTTTAATCTCCTTTACAAAAATATGCATTTTAATTTAAACTTATAAGGAGTAAGTATTTCGAAAGATGTCAAAACCTATGCAACAAAACTTATGCTTTCGAAAGAGAGAACTGTAATAGCCAGCTTCTTCGAAAGATGTTTGGATGCACTGACACACAAAGTTGCTTTCGAAAAGGTAGATTGCATGCTACTTTATTCAAAAGAAACGCCACGCTACCTTTCAACCCCTTCGAAAGAGGTTAAAAAAGAAAAATGAAAGTTGTTGCTTTAATCCCATTTGAAGGGGCAGAAAGGTAAATTTGTAGCGCCAATTTTTAATTCGTACAATTCAAAACTTCTAGGCGAAGCAAGTGGGAAACTCCTTCTTGCCCAAACATGATTTCAATCCAAAAATAAAAAAACGGATTTAAACGCAAATCCAAAAATTAAACAAAAAACATTAAGCACTTGAGCGGGGTTGAAGTCCCCAATGTCTTTTGAATCTGCTCGATTATCTATATCTTTCCTTCTTCACTCAACCAAAAGAAATCAAAAAGGATTAACCTTGTCTTAAAATTAACTTTAGGGTGTTGACAAGTTTTCTTGTCAAAAATAAGGACAGTGTAGGAAAAGCATGTGTGGAAAGTAAAAGAATCCAAAAGGGAAAGCATACAAATCGGTCTAAATCAAAAATAAGATGATGAAATCGGCAGACGTGACGGTGAAAATCAAGCATGACAGTTCAAATTCTCTTATTTTCGTTCGTTACTTTTTTTTTTCCATCGCGAATATTCACAAAATTGTTTGTTTGTTATTTGATTAGCAACAGTTTCTTATTTTAAATAGAAGTGTGGAAATAGTTGTACTTTAAACAATGCTTGTTTTATGATGCCAGATATTCATGAAATTCTAGAATGGCGTTCACGCCATGTAAAGCAGTAGATGAGAGAGTTGCAACATCCAAGTCAAATATTTGATGTATAGTCTGTGTACCATTGATCACTAGTCATTAACATACTCTTGCTTTCTATTAGCTTATATACTCTATATTTCGAACATCTAATATACACTTACGGTTTTTAATAACAGGAAAATAGATACAAGGACAAACTTAGAAAAAAAATTAGGCTGAAGGACAACTAGTTTTTTTATTAGGCTGAAGGACAATGCTAGTTATAACTATCGTTTTGTATATTGTAAAACTAAACATAATGCTAGATATAACTAGCATTTTGTATAGTGTAAAGTTCGAATATAATGCTAATTATAGCTACATATGCTCTAATTGAAAAACTAATTTTTTTCAAAGTTTGTCTTTTTCCCTAATTTCCCCTTTTAATAATCTACATATGCTCTATCAAATTCTGTCACTACTAGAACAACAGTCATTTTTGACGACTGCTACTGTTGGAAAAGCCGCTCGCTATGACATAGGTGCTTTCCTTCGGTTGGCCAAGGTATCAGCGACTATTTGGCGACGGCTACTCACTGTACTTTCCAACGGTTTTCGATGCCTATATTTTAACTTTAACTTGGTTACTGTCTAGCTCATAATATGCTTTGGTTTTTTTAGTGTCTTTTGGCTTGATATGAAGCTCAGAAGGATTACATATTGCTTGGATATCACATCTAGATTTCAAATTGTCCTTAATCTTCCCCTTAACTTTCAAAACTGTATTAAAAAACTTTATCAAACACGTTTTTCTCATTGTGCATCATGTCAATATTATGACGAATTAGGAGATTTTTCCAATAAGGCAATTTCCAAATTATACTTTGTTTGCACCATTTATGAACCATCGATTTACCTTGAGTTTCAATTTGCTCTCCGATTGTATGTATCTTTGGATAATCCTGTACAAGTTCATATCTATTCGCTTAACCAAATCTTTGGTGGCCGTAAAGTCTCTTGTCTACTAGCTGTAAAAAAAATCTATCTTTTCTAAAAGGATGGTTAATATGAAGAAAACACCGATGACAAACAAATGATGATATTTTCATCTCATGCGTTAAAGAAAATGACCGTGTTTCTTCCATGTAAAAAGGACAAGCTCGATGATCGACCGTGCTCCAACCAGAAAGCATTGCATATGTAAAAAAAAATGCTAATAATTTATAACAAAGAAGCGAACATACGAAAATTCTTTTTTTGTGAAATGTCGTATATTTCAACTCCTTCATATCATAATGTTTTCAACTCTTCAATCAACGGTTGTAAATAAACATTGATTCCTTGTGCCGGGTCATAAGGGCCAGGGGCGACAATAATGAGAAACACATATAGAGTTTTCACACACATCCACGAAGGTAAATTGTAAGGTGTAACGATTATAAGCCAAGATGAATATTTAAACCAAACTGAGAGAATGATGAAAATCCACCCATACATAAACCAAGTCTAACATTACGGCTCTCCATTGCAAAAGCAAGATGTCTTATCAAAATGCTTCCATGCTTCTCCATCAGATGGGTGTGTTAACTATATTTTTCCTGTGTTCTCACATTATGCCATCTTATATGATGCACGGTTATAGTGGATATATATAATCGTTGAAGCCGAAAAGTTATAGGTAAGTAATGCATACATTTGTACAGAACTTCATTTCCCTTCTTTTTTCTTAATTTGTATCTTTCCTTGTTACATATTCTACAATTCCTCAGATTGATGTCTTTTGTTCAAAACAACATGCAACAATTTAGACATGTATCTGTTTTTGATACAGCAAACCAAAAGAATACATAATTTTTTTCACTTCATAATGATTTTTCACACATCAAATTATCAGATGACATATGTCATTTTGCAACTTGTACAGTAGGTATAAATCCGGCTTCTGTGAAGTTGTAAATGTATTCTGTAGTTACTGATAGTTGGGTATCACTTGTGCAGCCATCCTAAAGGCGTTTCTTAGCAGTATCGAATAAATCATAGATTTTTTGCTACAATATTTGGTTGTTCTTCGACATTAACATTGTCATCATCAACTTCAAAAATAGGGAATATCGATCGTGTTGCATCTTCAACCATATCTTCTATGAAATTCGTCGTAACAATTTCATTGCCCACCTCCTCCTCTGAATGTACATGATTAGATCTACAAGTTCTCCATGACGATCCCACACAAAATAATTCGGCACAAGACACAAATGGACTTAAACCACATCCAATATCAAATGCTTCAATAATTTGCACCTACTACATGGACAACGAATTTCTCTATCGTTTTCATTATTACTTAAAGCGAATTCAATAAATATGTTTACACCACTATAAAAATGTTCCCTTATTGAGCCTCTAATTTCCCTTCAAGGATGATACATGCAGGTCCGATCAACAAAATAATCGGCCATTTTTCCTATTGGAAAAATATAATAGAGATTAAAAAAGTATACATCGTTTTATGGATTGACATTTGATTTTTCAAATCATTTATTGATTAATATTCATTTATCCATTTTAGGGATTGTCATTAATTATGAATATAATATTAAGTTTTTAGTTTATTGTTTTTCACTTTGATGGCCGGTTATCCTACTTTCGATTATAAACACAGTAGTAATTATATTTCGTACATCATTTTATTTTAAACGATTCAACAAAATTTCGGCAGCACTTTTCCTTTGTTCCCTGTATTGTACACAAATGCATGTACGAAGGGAACAAAAAGATGCACTGTTGAAATTTTGTAAACCGTCTATGATGAAATTATTTATAAAATGTAGCTACTTTATTGTGTTTGTAGCTTGTCCAATACAGGGACAAATTCGACAAATATTGTATCAGATGAATATTGATATCCGTTTTATTACAAAAATGAATATTCATATGACGATCATATACAATACTTGTCAAACGGGGAAAAAAACTCTCTAAGGAATATTAATTATATACATAACATACATTAGCATATACAATTCATTTATGCATTGTAATGTTTTAATAATTAATATTTTTTTCCATTCTTTATAAAATCCTATATGTTTTCAATTATTACAAATTATGGATATAGTATTATATTTCAAAAAAACAAACTTGATTATACACTTATTTATTTATTATTTTTATCGGATTCGACATCCAAGTAAACTATATTTGTTATATAAACCATAAACCGATAATTAATCTTCAATAGTAATATTTGAATCGACATTGACATTTTAGCACACTAATTAACACTAAATCATATCACTAATTAGACACATAAACCAATTAATCTAAGTTTAGCCATAATTATGTTTTAATTATCGATTTACACACAACCCTAACTAACATATCGCAATCAATCAACATACAATTGCAAATGCTCAATGGGGTAGTATCATCAAATACAACTATAAATTAACACTAATTTAACATACTAGGGTAAATTGGAATTAGAAAAAAATACATTTTTTCGCTGAAATTAAAGTGTTGGAGGTCGGAGAGGAGAAGTTGGAGATGTTTCTGGTGGTGGTGGACGATGTACAGGAGCAGTGGCCGCAGGTGGGCGAATTTAGGAGGAAGAGGGAGGGTTTGGGTTGTGAAATGGAGAGAAGGAGATGGAATGAAATTGCTCTCGGCCGACTCAGGTAATTCACGACGTGCATCGGCTTTCAGTGATCGCCAATGACAACTTTCCGATGGTTTGCGAAGGCAAAAGCTCGGTTGTTACAGAATTGCCATGGCAAAACCATGCCGTTGGAAGCCGTTGGAAAGAGTCGTCGGCAACCGTTGGAACCATTCGTCGCGATAAACAGTAATTCTAGCATGTATACTTTAACTATCAGTTATATCATTCTCTAACTTTTCCAATCAATCTAACATATATCAATCGGTAAAATTTCATCATCAACAATTGACAATCAATCCCTAACACATAGCTCGTGACCATTATACGTTGGTCAAAACACACTGAATATTCTTGGCTTCTTTTGTCAAGCTTACTGTTATATCAAAAGAAAACCATATTATGGATCTTCTTATCAATCCATCACTAACAGTATGTCGAAATATATTCATAAATCTAACACAATCATACACGAAATTAAATATCTACGAGGTTTCATTAATAATAACATATCGATAACAGTGAATTATCGAACAATTTAAAAATAATACCAACGATATCTCAAATCATATACGAATTATCATAATAATGAATTTATGTCAATGATAATGTGCCGATGAATTTAAATCAACAAATCTATATCATATATAAGCCTAAACAAATCATAGCATTGAATAAAAAATGAACCAAAGCAATAAATCATACTAACAGAGAGCATTGTTTATCGTGGTTTGGAGGCTTGGAAGATGCTTGGGAGGCGGTGGGTAGGATATTTTTAATTTCACATAGGTAGACACTTCCAGAGGATTTACCGACATGCCGTCGACACCTTATTTTTCGGTGTCGGAATGACATTGGAAATGCTAGGTAGATAGACAATGTATTTTCTAGCAGTGAACTAATCAACTTCTAATCTGAAATTGATAAATCGTTTTTACTTATATTGTTAATCTCATTTTTTTCTACCAATAATGGTTAGTAACCCATCAACTATGAGGCTGCCCAAATCCATCAAAAATGATCTTTTCAGTGACCCGGAGGCTATTAAAGCTTACATAAGCTATGTAAACTATGGTAAAGTCAATACGGGAAAATTTGCCATTTTTGATGATTTTTCTTCTTATGAAATCGATCAACTTTTTAAAGAAAACTTCATTCTTAGCTTGATTGATAACAAGCAAAATGATTTCGTTTGTTATCCAAACCTTGTCAAAATGTTTTATGCAAACCTAAATCATGGATTTTATAATGGAAATGAAGATCAAATTTGGAGTAGTGTTAAAGGAACACTTATTTTTTTGGATTCCGATATTTTGGGTACTATTTTGGGTTGCAAATCTACCGGTATGAATCTCTCGGAATTTCAAATCAATGAAACCGATCGAGAGACTTTTCATCACATTGTTGAAAGCGATAACCACATGGACTTTAAGAATCACTTTTTCCGCCCAAAAGCAAGAATTGTCAACCTTCTTATTCAACACACAATTATTCCTAGGTCGGGAAACTACAATAATCCCACCTCAAATTTGTGTAAAGCTCTTTTTGCTATTTTTGGAAAATATGATATTAATTAGGCACAAACTATTTTGGATGAGTTAAGACCCAAAAATTTTAATATGGGAGAAAACACTCTTTATCATGGAATTTACCTTGCTCCGATTTTCAATTATTTTGGTGTGGATGTTAAAAAGAAAGAGTTTGTAAGTAGGAAAGTGTTCAATCATAGGAACATTTCTCATATGAAAATCCCACTTATGTTTCAAAAATATGAAACACTTGCCGAAAAGGAAGAGAGACTTGCTCATGAAGAGATGGAAGAAGAGGAAGAAGAAGAGGAAGAAGAAGGGGAAGGAATGGAAATTGAAGAAGAAGAGGAAGATGAAGATACCTCTTTGGAAAGTATAGAATATCCACATACACCCGCCAATCCATCCAACAAAACCTTACTCAAGAACCAAAAGATACTTGCTCAAAACCAAAAGGTTCTTAAGAGATCTATTAGCAAGAAAATGGATAAAATCTCCACCAAGATCGACAAGTTCTTTGGGAAGATAGGCAGGAAACTTGGCTTGTCTTCATCATCATCTTCATCAAACTAATCCTAGTCATTATCTCTCTAGCTATCGTTTATCTATCTTTGTATTTTCTACTTTTTTAGTTAAGATTATGTAATGTTAACTAATATAAGTAATGCTATCTTATTCTCTGTTTTCCAGCTTTATTTATCTCTGATAGTTATTTATTTTAAGTTTATATAGGTCCACTAGTATAAAAATAAACCTAAAAATCAAAAATAACTCAACTTGGTCATTCTGTCTAGACCATGTCGACATGCCCATCCCCCCATGTCGACATATAACAGTCAAAAAGTAGTTACAATTTCTAACTTCAAATTCTTGTAACTACCAAGTGACAATTCATTTTGAATGGCCAATAACTCCTATAAATACCTATTTCTTCTAGAAAAACTTCTCTACCTCCATCTCTATTCATCTCCTTTCATACTTCAACTTATTTCTTAAATTATGGCTTCTCCAATTAAGAATTTAAGTGAAAATCTTGAAGAAACTCTTACTTCTTTCAAGAATATTCTCTCTTTTATACTTAGAAATCAAAGGCACTTAGAATTAAGCCAAATACAGATGATCAAAGAGCAAGAGAAACACTTCGACGCACTTCGTTGGATGATCTCAAGCCTTAGCAAAGACGAACCCAAAGCAAATCCACCAGTCACTCTCGACAAAGATAATTGGGATGTTATCAAAACTGATCCTATCTTTGGAGAAGATGGATGGGTGGAAGTCCCAAGGGATGTCTGATCATTATGTATGTTTGTTTGTTTGATTTGATTTGATTTAGATTTGATTAGGATTTGATTGAATTGTTTACTTTAGTTTGATTTGGATTTGGTTTGTATATAACTTCATATACTATACATGATTGGTTTGCTATATTGATTTGATTGTCAAGTTAGACTTATATATATGCACACACACTTGATCACTTACACGTTCACTTTACACTTTTATTCTATGTATACTTTAGAACAGGTAAATCTTTTATTCCTTTTTGTTGATGACAAAGGGGGAGAAAGTTATAAAAATATATGTGCTTGGTGTAAGGGGGAGTCATGGAATAAAGGGGAGTTGTAGTTTTAAGAAGAAGTCATGGAGTAAGGGGGAGTTATGGGGAGTTATGATATGGTAAGAATATTTTATAAATAAAGGTTGTCATCATCAAAAAGGGGGAGATTGTTAGGAACTGAGTTGATGATGTTTTGATGACAACAACCTTATATAGTTATTATACTTTACTTTATAAAATATATACTAACATTTTCATAAAGATATATATATATATATATATATATATATGTATATAGGAAGTATATGCAGGTATTATCGAAGACTGATCAGTATAAAGACTCAAGCATCAAGATGAAGATTAGAGATTCAAGATTCAAGACTCTAGAGAATCAAGATTTCAGGATCCCAAGATAAGTGTCTAGTATTTTGTTAAAACTTCATAATAGCACTCTCATCTTTCTTCCAATTTTCTTTTGGGATGGAACCCAATTTCTATCAAAACCAGTGGCTTACAAACCACGACAAGTAGCTTACAAACCTACGACAAGTGGCTTACAAACCCACAAAAATCAAAATCATTTAAACTACTTTGTACAAGTTCTCGAGTCCTATGGAGGAGCTCTGTAGGAAGGTTCTTGCAATTTCAGTTTGAATAGATTTTTTAAAATGTTTTTAAATCTATTTTTCAAAATGTTTTAGCTTTCAAAATCATGTTTTCAAAAATGTTTTCAAACTTTGTTTTAGCCTTGAAATATTCCTCCATTCTGACTTTGAAAACTTCAATTTTTAAAACATCAAAACTTATTCTGATTTTAAATATTACTTATAATTGACGGTCTATATCAATTATATATATATATATATATTTAAAATAATGTTTTATATTCATTCTCTATCTCAAAATATTGTTTAAACACTTTATTTTTCTTCAGAGAAGTTTTAACTTGTTTTAAATTCAAATGCTTTTACAAAACAACATCTCTACAATTTTGAACTGAGTGATGTCGACATATGGGGATACCCCATGTCGACATGGTGACAGTTGGATTCAAAATTCAAATTTCAAAAGATGTGTCCATTCGTTCAAAAACCTTTCCTTAATGGTTATGACTGTTGTGCATCTATATAAATGCTTCCAAAACGAATTTTTTAATAACCACTTTCTTATTTTCTTCACTCTTTCTTCTCCACCATTCCATATCCATAAAACTTCATATTTTCAAGATCGTACCATCATTCTGCCAAATTCTCAATAGGAAATCATTTAGATACTCTCTCTATTTGATTCTCCATCATTATATTAAAGATCAAAGTGCTATTCACAGTTATAGGATCAATTTGTATTCAAAAAGTCCATAGAGTCTATCCATTCAAAAGGATTGTTATTAGAAAGTATTAGGGTGATCTTGTGTCCTGTAAATCAAGAGAGTTCACCCCAGACTCGGAGATAGGAGGGTTCCTCAAGGCCTTAGAAATTGAGGGTTGTAATTTGGATATTGGCTTATAAAAATCTGTACAAGGATATTGCCTTGTGCAGGACTGGATGTAGGAGGATTCTGAACCAGTATAAAATCCAGTGTGTTCTTTCCTTTTACTTGCTTTACTTTACTATTTGCATTTGTTATATATTCTGTGATCATTCTGTGTTAGAATTCTGTTTAGATTTGTGTTGAAAGTTTTAATTTAGTCATATAGTTCATATATTCTTTAAAACACTATTCACCCCCCCCCCCCCCTCTAGTGTTATTTCTGCCTTAAGATCCTTAATCCGCATCCCCAACATTTTGAAGAAATTAAGCCTTTCGAATGAGTCGAAAGGTCAATAAAAAGGAAAGCTATCATAAAAAGAACCTATTCGAAAGGATGAACTAAAAGGATTACCTATATCTTTCCTTCTTCACTCAACCAAAAGAAATCAAAAAGGATTAACCTTGTCTTAAAATCAACTTTGGGGTGTTGACAAGTTTTCTTGTTAATATTTTGACGCTAGAAGGAGGGCTTGAACGTCCGACTCTGTTGAACATCCAACACCACTTATTTCTAACCAAGTCTTATTTCAAGATTATCTACTTTTGATCTAACTTCATCATGTCTAGCAAAATTAAAAGATCTAAGCAGGGATCTTCTGAACCCCACTTAATTGGATTCTCCCTAGAGGCAGCTAATGATAGAAATATCCAAGAAGGACGACTATTAAGGATGAAGGCTTTAAGCATCATAAGAAAAAAGAAAGTTGAAGTCTATGATCCACTTAAATGGAGTTTAAACCCTTTTTATGTTGGTCCCACCCCAATCTTTGTTTTAGGGTAAAAGAAAAGGTAAAGTGACAATTTATTTAACCAAATGAGAAAACAATCCAACACTATACCAAAGTCACAATCTATAAAGCGGGAATAATGGCATATTACAATGCCTCGCACACAAATGGGGTCAAGTCACAAGTGAGACAATACCTACACAAGAAAACCGATGAGTTTAAAGCGAAAACTAGTTATTAAAAGGGAAATTCCAGAGCTAAGTAATGTGAGATTTAGAAGCCATTCTCAAGAAACAAGTTTCAAGTCAAGACTTCCTAAAGAGTGCAATCTAACAACATCCATAGAGAATGTCTACTTGCAAATAAAGGATGAGCTTAATTATTGGCCATCGAAGAAAACGAAGTCAAAATATAAAAGAATCTTTGGGGAATCCTACTGTCATTTCCATACGATGAATGGACATAAGACTAACCAATATAGAGCCTAGGAAGGGATAACAATATGCTTTTTTCGTCAAGGCAAAATTATTGAGTTTGTAAAGAAATATCGAATGAAATCAACAAATAGCTACTTTTCTAAAAGAGAATCTATATCGTTGGGAGTGAAATGCTCCTTTTATTTAGACATTAAATTATACGGTCAAAGCCTATGTCCGCGCCAAGTTGGGCAGGGCAGAACACCTCCTAGAGGGAGGAGTGTAAGCATTTGGCTGCACCATGCTTTGGCCAGATTAAAGCATCGACAAGCCCTTGGTCGCACCTCTGGTCAGGTCAAGGCACCTTCTGGAGGGAGGACTGCAAGCCTTTATGCACGCCACGCTATGGCCAGGTTAAAGCACCAACAATCCCCTATTCGAACCATGATACGGCCAGGGTAGGACATCTCCTGGAGATAGGATGTAAGCCTTTATCCATGCCATTCTATGGCCAGGTTAAAGCATCGACAAGCCCTTGGTCGCGCCTCTGGTCTGGTCAAGGCGCCTTCTAGAAGGAGGTTGGGTAATTCCTTGGTTCCAGCCTCTATGAATGAGCTAAACAAGAGCACCAAACAACAATATACTAGGATGTCCAAGCCCGAGAAAGCGACATATCTACAAGGGACGAAGATGTCCAAGCCCGAGAAGCGGCATATCTACAAGGGATTAAGATGTCCAAGTCCATGAAGCGAAATATCTATAGTAGACTAAGATGTCCAAGCGTGAAAAGTGGCACATCAAATGATGGACAAAGATGTCCTAGCTTGAGAAGCAGCCAATCAAATTGCGACAACATACAAGGCGTAAATGGTTTATATATATCGAAAAAGAAAGAAGCGAAGGAGTAGAAGAACTCTACTTATTAATACCCCAATCTGGGTTTCAGGATTCTCAATTCTGAACTTCACCTATTAGTACCTGAACCAGGGTTTTGTGTCTTTATTAATCACTTACAGCCTTTATCATACCTGAATCTGGGTACCGAGACTATTGCTTAACTTCACTTTAATGCCCTAATCTGGGCTTGAGATTTCTGTTATGGATTCCTGATTATCCATAATTAATGCCTGAATCTGGGTTGAAGACTTCTATCAAAAGACCATTATTATGGGTTTCCGGTTATCATCTACAAAATACTTGAATATGAGTTTCAAGTATCTTAATCTCTAATATCATCCGCTGGGTTATAGGTTTCTAAACTTTTAGATTTTATCCATTAATACTCGAATATGGGTCATGAGATTTCTACTATAAATTTCTAGATAAAGATTTCTGGATTTCTATTATGCAATCATATTAAACTCTCTATTGATTATATTCGGAGGATGATTCTCTAAAAATATTTATACCCATGGCGGAGGATAAAATTTTCTGCCAACAAACTCCAGATATTCCAACAATATGGTTAAAGTTAAATTCTTAATTATAGCTCATCATGATCAAAGATGGTTTTCAAGACCTTAAGTCAAATGCCATTACTATTCATTTATTACCATACGAATTGATATAATGATTTGTTAATCTATGCAAATGATATAGATAGACTTCTATATCATTTTTAAGCTAACAACTGGAAATATTGTTTACTTTATACTTTTCAGGGAAATTTGAACAATATAAGAAAAATGAAGGATTCAGCAAATAAAGATATTGCGTTACAAGCTATCAAACAACTGTTTCAGAGATGACATTATGGGAGAGAATCACAAATCAGGTGATATTTACAAAATTTACATGATTTACACAACTAATGAAATTATTTACAAGTGTATAAAACAAATATATATATATATATATGCATTTATCAAAGTATGAATTCTTCATAAGTCCTGAGCAGCCTTGTTCAGGTTCTCAGCAATCAAAAGGTCAACAATGTGACGGATAGCAATACAAAGAACTTCTTTGAGTTTCTTCTCTTTCTTCCTTATCATGTCCGCATCATCAATCGCATCGATATTAGTTTTCAAAGCGTGATTGAAAGCTTTGTTTTCTCCTCTAAGGGTCTTATTTTCCCTTTCCAATTCAGCAATGCCTTCTCATCTAAGCCTGGAGGAGGATTTGTTGTTGTAGAAATTTCTGAGCAGTAAGGGAAGCAGATCTTGTAAACTTGGCAGCCGGTGGAGTAGCATGAGAAACGAGTAAGTCAATACTCGAAATATTATCTCCCATAATAAATTCAAACGACTTGCATTGAGCCTGACCATCCTTCAATTTCATCTCTAAATCGCTAATCTGTTGGAGAAGCTTGGACATTTTGTGATCGAAGTCACTTGAAGGATTAGCCTTAACTTGATGCTTTAAAGCGGAAATCGTTTCATTTTTACTATTGACATCAGCTTCTAAACTGGAAATTTGATTCTTAAGATTTCTGAAAATAGTTTTCCAAAGTTAGGATCTTTTGTGCCACCTTAAGGCTTTGGCATTGCCGTGAAAATGAGCAAGTAAAATATCTTCGAGAAGTTTAATCTTTTCAAGTTCCCCTAACAGCTTGACCTTAAGGTTAATAAAGCAAGATGCTGAATCTAATGAAAGAGGTGCCATGGATAATTGTAGCTCCTATTTAAATAAAAAAGAAAAAAATAAAGTCAGAACCACAATGACAATTTCTTTATTAGTGCGATAAATGATTACAACATAGATAACAATGAAATTAAAAGAGTACAATTGAATACGTGCTTTACATCTAAAGTTGAGAAATTTCATTTCTAACTTTATTTAATGAATTGGTGGAAAGGATAACGATCAAATAGAAAGTAATATTGACTCCTTCTAGTGGTAATAACCGGTGGATATTTACTGTAGTCCCATTCCCCGGCAGGTGGACTATCATGTCTGCATATCAGCTTAGTGTGGAATGTCCAAATGTCTTTGAGTATTTTCTCCTTTTTCTCAACAAGAAAATCAAAGCGAAGACGAGGATGTTCCACGTAAAGTCTTTGTAAATATCTAAGAAAACAATATCTTGCCAAATTTGAAGATTTTAAAATTAGTGCCTTTTTGAGATAAAAGCTTCTCGATTTAATATATTAACTTAAGTAATCTCCAAAGACAAGATTGCTTGAGGAACATTCTCTTTGTGATAACATAATAAAATTTAGCTAAGTATAAACGAAGACTAAAACAAATATTTACAAATCAATGTTATTCAATATTCACAATAATTCATCAGGTTCATACAAAATTGCCTTAGTAAGTAATTTTGAAATAAATTTGTCCTTATAAAACTTGATTTTTTTTAGGAGGAAGGCCTTGGGGAATTGATCCAACTCGAGGCAAGTTTCAACATTCTCCGGGGTGCGGGTCAGATACAAATCCGTCCAAGTATTTTTTGTGTAAACGCCTAAGTAAACCCCCACTAAAATCACCTAAATATGAGAGGTCAACGGTCGAGTGTCTACAATAGGCCTTGTATAATAAATTAACTAAAATATCCCTCTCCTTAACAACATCCAAGGTAGGGTAATCAGTTCTCGGCTCTCTTTCAAAAGAGCATCACATCGAAGGCTCGTTCTCCTTAGCCATGTGGCAATTTCTTGATGTTTAAAGGATGACAACACTGCCGCACTGCTATTGAGTCAATAATATTTATCAGAAAGTATATTGTGTTCCCTTAATTTCTTGTCTAACTCCCTATATAAATTATTTATCTCTACTTTTTCTTATCAAGCTTAGTTTTATAAGAGTGGATAGATTTCTTCCTTATCTAAATAAATGATTCACAGTGTTATTATCTTCGAAGAAAAGGTGTTTAAACAGAGAATCCCATGCCTAAGATACCGGAATCGGTGCTTGAGAAGCCTGCTCCCTTTCTTTTGACACTTCAGCATCAATAGAAGCAAGCTCTTCTTGTAGTTTGGAAGGCGTAGGAGACTTAGGTGGAATCGCTTCGTGAGGAGACGAATCTATTTCAGTGGACTTCGTATTATCATCCTCTCTTTCTCAGAAGCTTTAGTATGGCCAGCCCCGTTGCCATTTGATCCTTGTTCTCCGTTGATGTTATCATCATCATCATTATCTCCCCCTTCTCTTCGACGACACGGAGTCGGATTCGACTTCGAAGGAAGGAAATTCAAAGGAAAGAAGTTTAGAAGCGTTGATTTCCTCCCTCTCAACAACCTCAATCCCCTGCTCTATATTTTTGACTCTATCCATGACCCTATCAACAAGAGCTTGGTTGAGCGAGGGGAAACTCAAATCTAGGAATTTATTAACATCATCGGCGTAGGTGAGCATTAAGGCATATTCAAAGGAGTTTATAATGATTTCTTCAAGAGACGAGTCAAGAAATTGCGACACTCACTGCTTCGCATCATAAATAGTGCCGGTAGCCAGTTTTAGGGAGGCCTTGTTCTTTTTCAGCTTTTCCTTTAACAAAGACTGTTTAGCTGTCATCCGTCCTTTTTCCTCTTCAAACTCTTTTAGAGTCATTAACAATGCTAAGTTCTCATCGGCTATAAGTTGGTAAGCCTTCCTCTCTTCCAAGATAACAGATTCCGACTTAGCGAGAGAAGCTCTTAATCGCTCTAGTTCATTTGTAGTCTCGCTTTTCTCCACGACAAGGGGTAAACTTGGTTAAAGAAATAGCTTCCTCTCAAAGTTTAGATGTTTCGGTAGAGGATTTGGATGCATTTTTGTGCAGGGAGAACTCGCTTTTGGAAATCTAAAAGAAAAGCACAACACAAGTTGAAAGCTTAAAGAAAAACAAGGATAATAATGTTAAGTAACATTAAATATACTAGGAGTTATTGTTCAAGAAGAGACCGATAGTGGCTCTCCAAATCAAAAACAGAGGATGGTGGCTGAGTTGAAGTGAATGATGAAGAATTTAGAATAGAATGGATCATCTTCTCGAAGTCACTTGAAGGTGTTGAAGTTGATGGTCTCGGAAGATTTAGCACTTGAGTAGGGGTTGAAGTCCCCAATGCCTTTTGCATCTACTTGATTACGCTTAGAGAACTGGAGATAACGATGCAAGAAAGAGGATCGACTTTGGTAGGAGTTTCGTCAGGGAAGACATGAGGAGCTTCGATGGTCGGACTCTTTAGAAACTCCCCAACATTAAAAGATTCCTCCTATTCTAGTGTTGGAGAATCAGGAACTTCAACTACTTTAAATCTCTTTGGGGGTGGTTCTACCGTAGACATTTTGATTAGTTTTCTTTTAGCAACCATCTTTGACCTGGCAATGGCCTGGAAAATGATGATGCCTGAGAAGTCGAAGGAAGAGCAGGGCCACTGATGGATTTTTCCACTTGAGGAGCAACTGAAGAGAATTCAAATATATTATAAGTTAGCAGAATAATTTTTAAAACAACACAGCAATACATAACAAAAGCAGCATTTATAACTTACCGGAGTGGTCAGCACAGATGGGTGATGTTAGAGATAAATTTGATGGATCTCCCAAAGAAAGGAAGTGTTTGCTTCAGGAGGTGTGTTGGACTGAAGGAGGTTGGCCAAGTGTCCTTTGGCCCGTAGATAGAAGGGAGTGCTTTCGCAGATTTGATGGATTTAACAATGTTAATCTACTCCCAATCTGACTCGAAGCTGCGATAAGAGACTATATTGTCCTCTTATCTTCTTCGTTTATTTCTTTAGCAGAAGCACCGTACAAAAAGCATAGGTCAGCCAAGTAAAGTAACTAGACAGAAGAAAAATAATAACATCCGAGTTTACAAGGAGTAGTGAAAGTGCCGCTAACTTTTGGGAAGCATCTAACAAAGAGGAACTAACTTTTCCAGTCTCTAAACTTGTTTACTCCCTCATAGATCAATTTCTTCGGAGGATTGGCCCAGAAGATTTGATTGTTATGGCTACTGAGCTTAACCAACCAGACGAGGTGAATAAGAACTACAGCGTTCAAAGAGAAAAGGCCAGCTCCAATGCCATCAACTCCAGAGACCAAACATATGTATATACGTTTGGCGATAGCTGAATTGGAGTAATTCCAAGATGAATTAAGAACTTTAGCAAGAACTCAGGGAAAGAAAGGAATCCACCGTGCCATACATGGATTGCAGTATAAGCGAAGAACCCCTTAGGTGGATTGTTGATGGTATCATTTTCTACAAGGGGATTGTTTCCACTCCAGCAATCCCAAAGTCATTAAGAATGACATTCACTTCATCCTGAGTGGATATCAGGGAGCGATTGGCAGTAGCTTCAGCTTTCTTTGGAGAACTCATGATTCTGCCAGGTGAAAACGTTTCAGTTAGAAATTACAGTTTGTTATGAAGTTAACATTCTTTCAAGGATTGGTAGAAACCTACTACAACAATTTGAACATCAAATAAAAGACGAAACTTCAAATTCTTGAAAGAATGTTAAAATTAAAAATGAGATTTGTTGAGCTTTCGATAGAGCCGAAAGGAAAATAAAGTTTAATACTTAACAAACATCTCTCAACAATGTCGAAGGCCCAGATATGAGCATTCACTGAGGTTTTGATAGGGTCGAAAGGGGGGGTTGAAGAATATGTTCAACCGGCACTCTTCAACAATGTCAAAAGCTTAATAGGGACTTGTTATTAGGAAGGAATAGTTAAAACCAACATAAATATTTGAACAAAGTATGCACTACCAATATTTAGTAAACAAAAGGGAAGACCCTTCAACACGGTCAAAACCCGTTACCTTAGTCTTTCCAAAAGAATGTTAATGTTGTCGAAACCTTATATGCCGACTAAATCGAAAGGTTTTGAGTTTGAATCAAGGGACGTTTCGACGATGTTGAAAAAGAGAAAGATTAAACTCCAGTCAGTTATAAAAGGTTTCAAGTGAAATAAGAAGTGGTGAGCAGTTTCGAAGGCATAGCAACAATAAATTTAAATTATCGTACTAGATTTCGACTGAATCGAGTATAGAAGGTTTTGTCTAGTCGAAACCTTTGATATGTAACTTATACAAAGTATCATTTCTTTAATCGCCTTTACAAAAATATGTATTTTAATTTAAACTAATAAGGAGCAAGTATGTTCTAAAAATGTTGAAACCTATGCAACAAAAAATATGTTTTCGAAAGAGAGAATTGTAATAGCCAACTTCTTCGAAAGGTGTTTGGATATGCTAACACACAAAGTTGCTTTCGAAAAGGTTGATTGCATGCTACTTTAGTCAAAAGAAGTGCCAAGCTACCTTTCGACCCCGTTGAAAGAGACTAAGAAAGCAAAATGAAAGTTTCCACCTTAATCCTTTTCGAAGGGGTAAAAAGGTAAATTTATGGCGCCAATTTTTAATTCGTACAATTCAAAATCTCTAGGCGAAGCAAGCGGAAACTCCTTCCAAACAGGATTTCAATCCAGAATTTTAAAAAAACATTAAACAAACAGATTTAAACATGAATCAATTATTTAAATTAGGAAATCATTGAGATAAACGTTTGAATTCTCTAAAAAAACACGATAACATCAAAACTAAATTAGATAGGTTTAAAATGAGAATTAACAAAAAAAATCAATTAAATCAAACCACAAAATTGAGATGAATGATACTTTCGAACAAATAAGAACTCAAGCAATTTTTAGCAAGTCAAAGAAGAAACAATAAATCGAAACTGTGAAAGTTAGTGAAATTGAGATCTACTGCAAAATAAAGAAGGGAAGGATTCGTGAAATAAGAAAAATTAAACTTACTTTAAATCTGGATTTCTGATTGTAAAAGGCAAAGAAAATTTGAAAATTTGGAAACTTTGATTTTTCTTGGAGATGATTTTGTTTTCAGATAAATGAAAGAAGAGAAGAAAAGTCAGCAAAAACAGCGAGCCATCTGATTAGAACTAAATGGACGATCTAGATTCACGTGGGAATACAGAAAGGTGGGAACGTTGAAGGTTTTGAAATGATTGACTTGAAAAGTCAAAGGAATCCCTTCATAAGGAGGAGCAAATGTTACTACCAGAATAGGGTTTCGATCATGTCGAAACCCTATTGAATAGAAGGCAAAGAAGAACAAGAGAGAAAAGCACTAGCAAAACCTTTCGAAGGAGTTGAAGGGATGAAATAGCCAAAGAATTTAAGTATCAAAACCTTTCGAAAGGGTCGAAAGAGTCAAAGCATGCTTCCGCATCAAAGAACACCTTTTGAAGTAGGCGCTTCTGTAGGAATGAAGACCTTTCAAAGGAGTTAAATGACAGCTTTCGAAGACAATGCATGACAATCTTTCAAATGCACACCAAATCTTTCGAAACCAAAGGTTCCTCCTTTACTCAAGTCACTCAGAAGTACACCATGATTGGAACAGCCCTTTCGAAAGCCAAACCAACCCTTTTGAAATGGTCAAAGCCTTAGATATCCAGGGAAGGTTCCGCATCAAGTCGCAAGCGCATGTTTTGAAGCTGCAAACAGCGTCTAAACCACCACCATTTCAGTATCTTCGAAGCCCTAGAAAGAAACCTATCGACAGAGTTGAAGGCTCTTACAAAGCAACATAATGAAGAGAAGGCGCAAAAACCCTTTAATAATCTGCATATTCTCTATTCAGCGTAAAGATAAAACTTCATGTTCTTCGGGCTATTTTTTTCAAAGGTAGTCCTTTTCCCTAGTTTCCCCTTTAATAATCAGCATATTCTCTATCAAATGTTATCACTACTAGAACAAAAGTCATTTTCGATAGCTTCTAGCCGTTGGAAAAGCCGTCGTTATGGCATACATGCTTTCCTTCGGTTGGCGACGGTGTCGAAGACTATTTAGCGACGGCTACTCACGACACTTTCCAATGGTTTTGTGACAGTTTTCAATGCCCGTACTATTATAGAACTTTAACTTTGTTATTGTCTAGCTCATGGTATGCTTTGGGTTTTTTAGTGTCATTTAGCATGATATGAAGTTCAGGACGATTACATACTGCTTGGATATCACGTCTAGATTTCAAATCGCCCTTTGTCTTCCCCTTAATATTCAAAATTGTATTAAAAAACACTGTCAAACAAGTTTTTCTCGTTGTGCATCATGTTAATATTATGACGAATTAGGAGATTTTTCCAATAAGGCAATTTCCAAAATGTACTATGTTTGCACCAATTCCAATTTGAACCATTGATTTACCTTGAATTTCAATTTGCTCTTCGGTTTCATGTATCTTTGGATAATCCTATACAAGTTCATATATATCTTCGCTTGACCAAATTGTTGGTGGCCGTAAAGTCTCTTGCCTACTGGCTAAAGTTTTTTCTATCTTTTTTAAAAGGATGGATAATATGAAGAAAACACTGATGACAACCAAATCATGATATTTTCATCCCATGCGTTAAAGAAAATGACCATGTTTCTTCCATGCAATAAATACAAGTTAGATGACCGGCCGTACTCCAACCGGAAAACATTGCATACGCAGGAAAATCGCTAATAGTCTATAACAAAGAAGCGAACATACGGATATTATTTTTTTAGATGTCGTATGCTTCAACTCCTTCATATCATAATGCATTCAACTCTTCAACCAACGGTTGTCAATAAACATCGATTCCTTGTGTCGGGTCATCAAGGCCAGGGACAACAATAGCGAAAAACATATATGGAGTTTTCATACACATTTATGGAGGTAAATTGTAGGGTGTAACGATTATAAACCAAGATGAATATTTAGAATCAAATTGAGAGAATGGTGAAAATCCACTCGTACATAAACCAAGTCTAACATTACGGCTCTCCGCTGTAAAAGCAGGATGTCTTATCAAAATGCTTTCATACTTCTCCATCAGCTAGGTATGTTAACATATCTTCTTCCTATGTTCTCACACTATGCCATCTCATATGATGCACGGTTACAGTGGATGTGTGTAATCATTGAAGCCTACGAGTTATAGTTAAGTAATGCATACGTTTGTACAGAACTTCCTTTCCCTTCTTTCTTTGGTTTGTATCTTTACTTATTACATTCTACAATCCCTCAAATTAATGTCTTCTTTCTAAAGCAACATGCAACAATTTAGACATGTATCTTTTTTTGATACAGCAAACCAAAAGAAGACATAAATTTTTTTCACTTCATAATAATTTTTTTCACATTAAATTATCGGGTGGCATATGTCGTTTTGCAACTTGTACAATAGGTGTAAATCCGGCTTATGTGAAGTTGCAAATGTATTCTATAATTATTGATAGTTGGGTACCGCTTGTGCAGCCATCCTAAAGATGTTTCTTAGTAGCATATAATAAATCATAGATTTTTTTTGCTTCAATATTTGGTTCTTCTTCGACATTAACATTGTCACCATCAACTTCAAAAATAGGGAACATCGATGGTGCTGCATCTTCAACCATATCTTCTATGAGGTCCATCATAACAATTTCATTACCCACCTCCTCCCCTGAATGTATATGATTAGATGCTACAAGTTCTCCATGACGATCCCACACAAGATAATTCGGTACGAAGCACAAATGGACTTAAACCATATCCGGTATCAAATGCTTTAATAATTTGCACCTACTACATGGACAACGAATTTCTCTATCGTTTCCATTATCACTTAAAGCTAATTCAATAAATACGTATCTACCAGTATAAAAATGTTCCCTTGTTGACCCTCTCATTTCCCTTTGAGGATGATACATACAGGTCCGGTCAACAAAATAATTGACCATTTTTCCTATTACAAAAATTATGATAGAGATTAAAAAAAGTATTCATCATTTTATGGATTGACATTTGATTTTCAAATCATTTATTAATTAATATACATTTATGCATTTTAGGGATCGACATAAATTATGAATAGAATATTAAATTTTTAGTTTATTGTTTTCTATTTTGATGGTCGGTCATCCTTTCGATTACAAACACAGTAGTAATTACATTTCGTAAATCATTTTATTTTAAATGATTCAACAAAATTTCATCAGCACTTCCCCTTTGTTCCCTATATTGTACATACACGTGTGTACAAAGGGAACAAAAAAAGCTCTGTCAAAATTTTGTAAACCGTTTATGAAGAAATTATTTACAAAATGTAAGTATTTTATTGTGTTGGTAACTTGTCCAATACAGGGACAAATTCGACAAATATTGTATCAGATACATATAGTTGTCCGTTCTAAGATAAAAAAAATATATCCATATAACGATCATATATAATACTTAGCAGACGGGGATAAAAACTCTGTGAGGGATATTAATTGTATACATAACATATATTAGTATATATTATTCATTTATGTATTGCAATGTTTTAATAATTATATAATATATATTTTATCCATTCTTTATAAAATCTTATATGTTTTAATTATAACAAACTATGGATATGATATTATATTTCAAAAAAATAAACTTCATTAGACACTCACTTATTTATTAATTTTATCGGATTCGACATCCAAATAAACATATTGTTATATAAACCATCAACCGATAATTAATCTTAAGTAGTAATATTTTAATTTACAATGACATTTTAGCACACTAATTAACACTAAATCATATCACTAATTCGACACATAAACCAATTAACCTAAGTTTAGCCATAATTATATTTTAATTGTCGGATTTACACACTTATAATCCTAATTAGCATATCACAATCAATCAACATACAATTGCAAACACTCAAGGGGGTAGCATCATCAAATACAACTACAAATTAACACTAATTTAACATACTAGGGTAAACTAGAGTTATACATTTTCTCACTGAAATTGAAGCGTTGGAGGCCAGAGAGGAGAAGTTGGAGATGTTTTTGGTGGAGGTGGACGATGTACAGCAGTGGCGGCCGCATGTGGGCGAATATAGGAGGAAGAGGTAGGTTTGGTTGGTGCAACGGGGAGAAGGAGATGGAATGAAATTACTCTGGGTTGACTTAGGAAATTCACGACGTGCATCGATTTTCGACGGCCGCCAACGACAACTTTTCGACGATTTGCGATGGCAAAAGCTCGGTTATTACAGAATTACCATGGCAAAACCATGCCGTCGAAAAGAGCCGTTGGGGGGCCGTCGCAACCATTTGTCGTGATAAATAGTAATTCTATTATGTATAGTTTAACTATCAATTGTACCATTATCTAACTTTTCCAATCAATCTAACATATATCAATCAGCAAAATTTCATCATCAACAATTGACAATCAATCCCTAACACATAGCTCGTGACCATTATATGTTGGTCAAAACACACTGAATATTCATGGCTTCATTGTTCAAGCTTACTGCAATATCAAAAGAAAACCATATTATGGTCTTCAGATATAGTGAAATTTAATTTTCAACATTATATAAACTTCATTCTTCTTATCAATCCACCACTAACAGTATGTCAAAATATATTAATAAATCTAACTCAATCATACATGAAATTAAACATCTACGGGGTTTTATTAATAATAGCATATCAATAACAATAAATTATCGAATAATTTAAAAATAATACCACCGATATCCAAAATCATATACGAATTATCATAATAATGAATTATCATAATAATGAATTTATGTCAACGGTAATATACCGACGAATTTAAATCAACAAAGTTATATATGAGCCTAATCAAATCATAGCATTGAATAAAAAATGAACCAAAGTAATAAATCATATGAACAGAGGGCATTGTTGGTGGTGGTTTGGAGGCTTGGAGAATGCTTGGAAGGTGATGGCTGGATGGTTGGCGGCGGCTTAGAACCTAGTAGATGCAGCGACTCAGAGGAAGCACTAGGCTAGGAGGCTTGGGAGGCGGTGGCTTATGACAATGAGATGTCGTGCTTGGATTTGGCGGCGTGGGAAGGGGTTTGGCTTGTGGTGGGCTGGGGAAGGAGGAGGCGCGGGGATTGGGGAAAGCAGGCGGTGTGGGGCTTTGGGAGGGGATTGGCCTGTAGCGACATGAAGGAAGGAGGAGGCGGCATAAGGTATGGTTTTTTTTTAATTCATAAAGTAGATGGAGAAGAGATCAACTATGTAAGTATTGTTGGGGGCGACGCCATGTCGATACCTCACCGACGTCGTTGTGTAGATGTCGGCGAGATATTGTTACACGTAGATAGACATTTCCACAGGTTTTACCGACATGCTATCAACACCTTATTTTTCGGTGTCGGAATGACATTGGTAATGCTAGGTAGGCAGGCAATGCATTTTCTAGTAGTGAACTAATCAACTTCTACTCTGAAATTGATAAACTGTTTTTACTTATGTTGTTAATCTCATTTTTTCTACCAATAATGGTTTGTAGGATCACAGATGACTACAGGTAATATATTTCGCTCTATGTTTACTCAATTATGTTTAACCATTCACATTAGGAGGATAATTCAGTACTTTATGAACTATAATATTTTTAGTGCCGAATTTTAAAATTTAATTTATATGTTTAATCTGAAGCCAAAAACATTATAAAATATGCATGAATACAATTTTTTGTTAATTTAATTGATGATGTATAGAAAACAAGTTTGTTACAAGTAAACAATCATGGAACGACTCATCGAGAGACTTCAATAAGTCAAATACAAGTCAAATAAAAAAATGTGACGACCACCCTACAACTTCGGTACCATATCTCATGGTGCATAGACAATATGTAATAATAACCTAGATATAAAACATGCGAGAAGATAATATAATAAGAAAGAACCAAAAATAAGAACATATCAGATTATGCAACAAAATGGTGATATAGTTTATACATCTAAATCAAAATAAACTCTAGTTATTTGTCCCTAATGATAACAAGTGCTAATATTGCTCCGTAACACTTCACAGATGAATAACAATTGTAAGCGCTTAATATAGATATGTGAAAGCATACCCTTATGCTTGTCATTCGCATAGCTCCACGTGCTATCTCATAGCTGCTATTCAATCTGCTCATTTAATAGTATTCAAGATTATAAGAAACACTATAAATAAACTCGGGTCAGGCAAAAAGTCTGGTATGAGCGATCTGCAATCTCAAAATAGATATAAATAAAGACTGTATGTAATAAAAAGGACCATAATAAAAGCAAAATCATACTTGAGTTGTCCTTGCATACAAAAATTTATCATATATAATCGGTATATGCTAAACTAACATCATAGGAGTGTACTACAAGTCAAAGTACAACATAGGATGTCTAGATATCTAACGTCGACAATACCTATATTGTGTGATCTCCGTAACAAACATACCAACCATTAAACAATCTCACATCACTTATTCAAATGCCATTAGATATACGATAGCTCATATGAACATATCGACAAACAACGACCATTTGAAATCTCGGATTCCTATGTGCTTGAGTTCATACTACCTCGACTGCTAAGATACTAGACTCCCACGTCAATAAGTCCAGGGTACACATATGATATGTTAACAATCTGGGATCACATACCGACGATCCAAGTGGACGTTTCCACTTATCCTTTCTTTACGAGTACACATCAAAACCTTCAAGTTATCAATGATCTCTTTACACACATCCCGATAGTTGTACACATCATTTGTTCCACTGCACAAGTTCACATCATCAAACTTACCTTCTCAGGCCATTGTTACATTCCATGAACACTTATCCTTGAAGTGTTCAACCTACTTCACTCACGTTATCGAGTTATAGAGGCTTTATCATCTGGTTGGTCGCCTCTAAAACTCTCAGGTCGGTGTCATGTCAACCCCTTAGCCAGCCCATGCCATGCTCGAGGAAATGCTCATGTCAGCATCGTGTTGCAATCGGAGTTTTCTCAAAGCTCTTAGTCTAAGATCCAAATCCTATCCCTATTCGGTAATGATCGAAATTTCTTAGGTGTTAGACGGAAGTAAAGCCTGTGTAGGTACTAGGCCATTTTCCATGCCCATTAGTGACGAGCAAACCCATGAACCAGACCGAAAATTTCTCCTCCCTTTCCTCGGACATCCTTGTAATCTCCCCAAAGCTATTCCAGCATTTCCCCTTAATTACCATAAGTAACCAATGTGTCGAACAATCATAACCTGCGCTTCAACCTGCACGCAATACTAATGTAACGATACAACTCCACACATCCTTGAGCTGATTCATCAAAGCTCACTCTACGTTTACAAATCTTCCATCCATTCTATATCAAATCGGAGAGTACAATCACAACTACTCCTTCTACCAGAGAACCTTGACCATAGAATTGATTATACCTCAAACCTTCTTTGATGAACGTTTTCAATCGGTCAATCATACAAAAACAACATTCAAGCAAACAAACATACATCATAACAAAACGCATTCATAACCTAGCCTAACATTCATAAGAACAATCATACATCAAAGCAACATGGTTAAACCACTTTAAGTCAATTTAAATTCTTTTTAACTTAGGTTCAAAATTGAAATAGCATTAAATCATATTTTAATTGTAATGAATTATCCAAGACATGTAGAAACGCATAGAATCATATATAGTAGGCTTAGAGATGATAACTCACCAAGCACCCAATAATGGATCAGAATCATGCAAAGCGAGGTGAATATGAGATTAAAGAGAAATTACCTGAAATTTCTTCTCTAAAAATGCTAACTTGAAAGTCTCTTGCTAATATATCCTTAAATTTTCAATTTGGGTTGATTTGGAAGGGATTTAGGTAATTTAGGTTTAAGACATGTCAATGGAGGTTTATATCTAATTTAGGGAAGTTGAAAAATTATTTAGGGGCGGATAGGGTAGTTAGTAGTAGCACAAATCCCAAAATTATATCATGGGCCTAAGTACTGGCTTATGTTAATAATTACTAAAAGTCATCTAAATACCATCTTCAAACAACCATATCTCCAAGACTTGTGATCACTATATGGAACAAGGAATCATCAGATCTTTGTAACACCCTACCTCCATGTCCATATTAAGAAAGAGTATTACTAGACAATACTGTTTAATCATATGAAGCATAAGGCTATAATGAGCTTACATGTGTGAATATTCCTTAAGGCTAACACCGATACATATCTTAAACCATTATATAATTTTTTGGAACTTAACTAGATTTTTAAAATAATTTTTGTACCCAAAAATTGATTTTTGTTTAACTTAACAGGATAAACTTCTTCTATTTTATTTTAGTGTAAACGAACTCTTTTTCCAATAATAAATTTACTCTTGGAAAACGTCTTATTTCTACTTTTCAAATAATTTTTTTAAAATAATTTTTTATGAAAATAAACATTGTTGAAACCTAAAGCTAACGCTCCATGTTCATTGAGCGGTCAACCACTCATCAAATGCACTATCGACCACTTTGTGACAACCCCAGGGAATTAGTTCTAGGTTGTGTCCCTAGTGCACACCGTCGATCACCATTCTCTCTCCTTTGTGCAACCATACTTTCAGCACATACACATCACCAAATTTACACACAAATTCAAGCATGGAAAACATCAAACAAGTGCATTCTAGGGTTTTTGTTGTTTACACTTTTTAGTTCATTTCATCTTATAGTAAACGTTCGCAAACAATAATTCATGCATAGAGATAGTTCAAGCTCAAACAAGAATATTAAAAAAACATACACATTGTATATAGACATGGATTTGAGGGTCGAATATCAGTCACCTCAAGTAGACAGTAGATTCCTTGCACTAGAAAGCTTGAACTCCTTCTTATCTTTCTCCACTTATTGTAAAATCAAATGTACATCTTGAGAAAAATTTCAACATCTCCCTCTCTAGTGGTGTAGTTGGGTGTTGAGAAGGATTTACTTTGATTTTGAGATTTTAGAAAATTTATTTCTATTTTATTTTGATTTTTAAAGTTTAGGTTTTAATTAACTGGTTTTGAAAGTTTTGGAAGCTAGTGCATAATGCAAACGGTATGCGGGATGAAAATTTGTATGCTAATGAGAAGGTTTTAGGCTACTCAAGAATGGTAAGAAGATATTTTTTCTAAGGGTTCTAACGCGCTAAATGGGCTTATTTTTATCCTTTTATTCATTTATTTCCCCTTCTTTTCTTTTCAACTCTATTTTTCTTCTTATTCAAATTAGTTTAAATCTTCAAATAAAATTATATTTATTTACCATAAGCGTTTAAGCTTCATTCTATAATTTTTTTAATAATTATTTTCCATAATTTAACTCATTTGAATAATTATTTCCGTATTTACATTTTAAAGCCCTTACAGAAAAATAAATTTATAAACTCCTTCTATTAGTGAAATAAAATCCTTTTTCCTTTGAAATAAACTTCTAATCTTATTATTTTTAGTATGTAATTTTACAAAAAATTAATTTACCATTTTTAATATATTTAAAAAATCATTTTGACCTTTAAAATAATCTGTACTCGTTTGTAGAAGTCAAAATTTACTCAACTAAATTATTTTCTTATTTTATAAAATTATTTACTATAGTATTTACAAATTACTTCTATTTATCTGCATTCTAATATTTGAAACCCTTCTTAATTAATTATATCTTCGTTATAAAATCCTAATTAATCCCTTCTCAACTAAAGGTTGTTGCAACTTTTATTTGGAAGTAGTTCGAGAACCGAATTAGGCTCCTATCAAAAGTTATAGCCATTACGTTTTCAATGGTAAATTTGTCCATAATTATTCTACTAGTCAAAAAAATTTAAAACTCAACATTGCCAAAAGTTTTAGTCTGTTTAGGATTTATTTTGTTATGAAAATAATATTTCTACAATCGTCATATATGTAAAGACGCAAGGAAAATGTAGGTAGTTACATTCTCGCCCTTTGGATTGTTCGCCCTCGAAATTGCATCCAATAAGGCATTACCGAACCATATGGATACTAGCATGTTTAAAAATCAATAAACCATAGCATAAATCAAGAATGCACACACAAGCAAGACAAAAGACCCTATACAAACACTAGCATGTAAGGTACTAAAGCAATGTGATATTGAAAGTGAAATTTCGTGTGATGAGTGAAAGCTTTACAAAGTAAATATCTCCGGTAAGTGGTCCTTATGCTTTGCTCCGTCTCCCATGTACACTCAATTGAACCTTTACCAACTTCACCTCTTCCTCCTAAGCTACTTCATACTCTTCTCGACTATACGAATAAGCCAATAGGGTCTTAGTCCTTCAGGTTCAACCTTAATATCTTCTACTTAATCCAGTGTCACTATAACGCCCGAGTTATGCATAAACTTTTGAAGATGAGAAACATAGAACACATTGTGTACACCTGCCATCTGATAAAGCAAGTCAACTATATAGGCTAGGTTCCAAATCCTCTTATGTATCAGAAAAAAACCTACAAATTTCATTGCCAACTTTTGCTTAGTACCGAATCATGCTATATTTTTCAGTGGAGAGATCAACATCATATCTCCAACAAAGAACTCAATATCATGTCTTCTCCTATCAGCATTGCTCTTATGTTTATCCTATATGCCTTTCATTCGTTGCCGAATGATTTTAATCTTCTCCGTAGTCTCAACAAACATATCTTTCCCTAGTTAAATTTCTCTCCCTCCACCCACCAACTTAAAGGAGAAATGCATGGTCGACCATATAGTTCCTAAAATGATATCATACCAATGCTAGCCTGATAACTGTTATTGATGCGAGCTCTACTAAATGCAAGTGATCTTGCATCATCCCATGAGCTTCCAAAGTTAAGAATACAATCTTGCAAGAGATCCTCTATGATATGCTCCACCCTCTCTGTCCATCTGTCAGTAATGGGTCGCAGCCCCTCATAATGTTCTTCAAAACACCATGAAATTGCATTGTCCACTTCACATACAACTCTGCCAGTTTAATTGCCATTTAATGGACTTCACAGGCATAAATGGAGCTCTCTTCGTCAATACATCGATTACGACCCAAAAGCTATTGTGCCCTGTCCTATATTCCTCGGGTTTCAACTGATGAAGTCCATCGATATATGTTTCCACTTCCACTAGAGAACCTCAAGCGGTTATAGTAAACCACTTGACTTCTTTTGTTCAGCCTTTAATATGTAGCAGTTCATACACTTCGTTATGAATTTTCCGACGTCCTTCTTTATCCTTTCCCAACAAAATGTTTACTTCATATCTCAATACATTTAATTTCCTACAGGATGTATAGTGAATCTAGATTGATGGCACTCTCATAATACCTCATCCCTTAACCATTGACATTGGTTACAAACAGTGTATAATTCTTATGGAGCCAACTATCTTGATTGAGTCTGAATTGCTTCATCTAATCTGAATCTATTCTCGTCTCTATCTTAGCTATAATCTCTACTAGTTTAGCATCTCACCTCTGACTAGCACCAATCCACTCTACTAGAGTAGATCTAATAGTAAAGCTCACCAACATATCCAGATCTAGCTCATATCTAGATCAAAAATCATAACTAACAATGTGCCCTAAATGCATCCACTCTAGGAACATAGTTCCCAAGCTGGCACGTCTCATACTCAAGGCATCAACGACTAAATTTCCCTTACCACCATATAGGAATACCAAAGTCATAGGAGCCCAAGAACTCTAACCATCACTGCTGATGAAATTTAAGGTCTATAATAAAACGTACTTCAATGGTTTATGATCGGTGAAAAGATCAAACCTTTCTTCAAGCAAGTAATGCCTCTGTATCTTCAAGGCGAACACAATGACTGCTAACTCCAAATAATGGGTAGGATATGTCTTGTCATGTAGTTTCATTTGTCAATTAGCATAAGCAACAATTTACCTCTCTACATTAATATTGCCCCCAATCCAATACCACACGCATGACAGTCCGCACCTCCCGACATGTCGATCCAAAGCCTAGTGTAACTTTCAGACTTGCGCCATACTAATAAATACGGATCATCGAGGTTTATAACATTTCACAACATAGAGACTAATACAAGAAATATAATTTAAGATATACTATATTTTCAGAACTCACAGTGGAAGGAAAAAACACATAACAGAAAAATATCCACCTTATAAAATATCCAATCACAATCGTAGAAAACCAGTACATGGCTTAATACAAAATACATAGAAAATATCACTCCAAGTCTGACAAAAGAGATAAACTGTATTGATAAGATAGGTAAATAAATGGAGAGAAAATATGGTATAAAAAAAGTCTCTAAAGATAAGCTCGACTGTCCAAGTATCAAGAATGGGTCGACCACCTACTGCCCTGTCCACCTGTGGTGGGAAAAAGAAGGAAGGAGAATGGGCCAGACATAAAGTTTGGTAAATGAGTACAAGTTTAATATGCGGTGTTCATATGCAATTATTCAAATACTACTCTAAATGATTTAGGGTATGCTACGAGTGTTTGTGAATATCTAAGGTCCGTTGCCTAAGGGTTCTTATCTAGTACATTCCTACACTACAGGTTGTGTAGGCTAATATAATGGATCGAACCTTATGTCTAACGATCAGCCACCACTCTTGGAGCTACTTAATATGTAAGACGCCGCATACTTGGCTACTAAAAATGGAAGACACCTCCACTTGGTTACTTTGGAAATAAATTCCCCTGCTATCAGCGCCACTTGGCTACTGGGAATGATTCCCACTCACTACGCCTAGAGAGGAAAACCCTGAAATGTTGTCCCGCAAAAATGTGTCATTTTCCACATTTTCTTCCATCTCTCGTTCATAGAATTGGCCACTTATTGCATGCTCTAGGTCCTCCTTTCTAACTGTATCATGTGTGTCAAGAATCGTGCATACAAGGACCTCTTGTTTTTGCTGGACCTTCCCCATCAAGCATCCATGCCAGTCTGCACGTCCACCATTGGAACCTCTTATTTATACCATTTGTGAAAATAAATCGTCTTTATTCGATTACTAAATCCCAAATTGGGTAAAGAATATTTACCCAACACCATAATGACCTAGCATCCCCTCACAGGGAACCAAATTCGCTACTATTCCTAACATACAACCAAATGCCCTTAAATAAGATCATAAACAATTATGGTTTAAGTTAATTTTTATTATTAAACCTGTGCCTTGGGCCAAGGTTCAAATCTGCAATTTTCATTGTGAATGATCAACCACTTATACCCTTCGGTCGACCACCAAGGGTTTCCAAGTCAATCGATCGCAAAGTAAATATTAAGGTTCCTACACATTTCAATTGTCGACTGTTTGTAAACTTAATTCATACCATTTGCAATGTTTAATTAACCCTAATTTACTAAGAAATCATTTTAATTGTCAAATTTAAATTTAATTTAGGGTTTGTGGGTTTGCAGTTTGGAAATATGATAATAGAATATATACCTAGACAATTAATTAGATTAGTAAACTACATTAATTCCAATTTTAGGGTTTTAGGATCAAATCTAAACATATCCAAATTAAATTTAATATATCCAAGTTGGGGTTCTTTAACACCCTACTCAATTAAAATAGTTTAAATTTACTACAATAATCAACTTATCAAAATTGTGCCTACTCACCTTAAGCCTAAGCTCTTCCTAACATATGTGCTTAATAGTCATTCCCCCAATCCATAGCTCCGCCTTGATCTGCCTTGATTTGCCTTGATTTAGTTGCTTCTATTCTTCTAAGTTAAATTAATTTGATGTTTAGAATTTTTTAGGTTTAGGTTTAGGGAAAAGTTGGTAGAGCTTAGTTACTATAAACTTCTAGTTGAGAATAAGGGTTTCATTAGTATGGTATTTATAGGTGTAGGGTTTTATTTTGGGCCATTGGATTAGCTTAGGAAATATTTTTAGAGAATCCGGTCCCCTCATCATAGCCTTCGTTCCTAAGCAACTAATCTCGTTCGTTCAACACGTCATCATGAAAGCAAAAACGCTCGATTTTTCACGAGCCTAGGTCGACCGCTATCGGTTGATCTTGAACCCTCATGGGTCGACCGGTGGCCTTATAAATTTTAAGATTTTTTTATTTTTATTTTTAGTTTAATCCAATGTCTATAAATTCTCCATACTAAGTTGGATTACGATGTGTTATATATGAAAATCGTTTAGAAAATTGCTACGAACGCGATGGTGCCAATTTCATACAAAATTTATTCGTCTGTGAAAACTTTCTTTTAAGCCCTTGTTTTATTTTATTTTAATTTCTGTTAAACTTTTAGTTGTAACATTCTTCCTCTCTTAAAAGGATTTCGTCCCCGAAATCTTAAAGGATGGAAAAATGTAACTCATACACAACAACCAACAGCTATAATCATTAACTCATCCATCACCCACGAGCAATCATTCTCCTTAGAAATTTCTAATGCATTGTATACATATATGCGCAACGTGAAATGTACATGAACAAATACTAACGCAAAAATAGACGATCTACTGATTCAGTCGACCTCCTATTATGCAAATGCTCATGTCATGCATCCAAATGTATGCAACGTTATAAGTAAATATTTACTTGCAATTTTATATGCATGCACAATCATAAAACTCATATGCAACATCCACTAGCACAACAATAATCAAGAAATAACATGCAATTAGATATAAGTGTGTGTACATGTGTGTACCTAGAGGATATAATGTCCTAACATGTAAAAGAGTACAATGTAAACGATACATCCAAATACATCCATTAGCATCAATCATCCATAACACGTCCTACCGACATGTTTACAACCATTCGTACCATCCAATGGTCTCTAACTAAATGGAATGCCACCTAAGTCCTACACATAGGTAACCTATACATATAAGAACTTCCAACTTAAGACGTACCATAGAAGAGTGGTGGGTGGGTAGCTCGGATCTTTTCCTTGGTTCCCACGTACTCTCCAGTGGATCGTCTTCCTATTGTACTTTAACAAGTCCGATTTCCTTGTTACGGAGCCGCTTTATACCATGCTCTAGAATACTAGTGGGTGCAAAGCAAACAAGTGATTCTCGCCCTACCTCAACTTCCTCCAACTGACTCGTCTCGACCATGGTAGTTGTATCGTATAAGCACTTCCGCAAGTGTGACACATGAAAAACATCATGTACCCATGCTAATTTACAAGGAAGCTCTACCCTATATGTCAACTTTCCTACTCTAGAAACTATCAGGAAAGGTCCTACAAATCTCAATGCTAGCTTACCCGAATTACCAAATCTCATTACATGCTTAAGGGGTGAAACCTCCATAAACACCACGTCATCCACCGTGAACTCTAGCTCTGTATATCTCCTATCAGCATAAGATTTTAATCTATCTTGAGCGGTCTTCATTCTCCTACGGACCAAGTCCACCTTCTCCGATGTCTCCCTCAGCATATCCGGTCCAAGAATAATCCTTTCCGTCATATCCCACCAACACGATGGTGATCTACATGGTCTACCAGACAATGCCTCGATAGATGCCATTCCAATACCAGCCTGATAACTATTATTATAGGTAAACTCTACTGGCAGCAAATGATCCTCCCAATAGCCTCCAAACTCTATAATGCACATCCGTAGAAAGTCCTTCAAAACCCAATTCACTCTCTCCATATGTCCATTCATCTATGGATGATATGCAGTACTCAAGCTCAAATCAGTTTCCAAAGCTTCCTATAAACTCCTCCAGAACTCACTAGTCAAAAGTAAATCTCGGTCGCTAACTATGCTAATATGAAATCCTTGTAACCTAATGACCTCTCCGACGTATAAAGCCTCCAACGGTGCCGCTATCCTAGTACTTCTCACTGATATGAAATGATTGCACTTGGTTAACCGATCGACTATAATCCAAATGCTTTCATTTCCTCTCCTACTCCTAGGTAGACCGTCTACAATGTTCATGGAAATACTCTCCCACATTCACTGAGGAATATCCAGTGGTTGAAGAAATCCTCTTGGCTTTTTCTACTCTGCCTTTATCCTCTGGAAAGTCATACATCTAGCTATATACTATGCTACTTGCTTCTTCATATGTCTCCATGACTTGAGTGCAATGACAATGGTTACCAACTCAAGATCATATGTAGGGTAGTTCCTCTCCTAGGTTTTCAACTGCCTACTCACATAACTCACCACCCTTCCTTACTGCATTAATAATTCGACTAACCCCATACCAAAAGCATCGGTATAAACTGTAAATGTTTGTCTCATCTGGTAACACTAAAACTGGTGCACTGATCAATGCCTTATTCAACTTGATAAAAGCATCTTCGCACTTTGCATCCCATGATACAACTAGATTTTCTTGATATGAAAGTCAGCGGAGCAGAGATCTTTGTGTTGTCCTTAATGAACTAGCGATAATAGCCCGCTAAACTAAGGAAACTTCTTATCTCTATGGCAGTCTTCAGAACATGCCAATCCAAAACTGCCGCTACCTTATTAGGATCAACTGCTAAGCCACTTTTTGGGATGATGTATCTCAAAAAGCATACCTCTTCTCTCCAAAAATGGAACTTTGACAATTTCACCTTAAGTTTATGTGCATGGAGTATACTAAGCACTTCTCCTAAATGCAATGCATGCTCCTTCTCACTCCTCAACTATACAAGAATATCATCCACAAATACCATAACGAATTTGTTAAGCAACCCCTTAAATACTCGGCTCATTAGATTGTCAAAATAGGGGGTGCATTGGTCGATCCAAAGGGCATGACTAATCACTTATAAAGTCTATCGGGTGTACAACATGTTGTCTTCTGGATAATGTCCTCGACTACACGCAACTGATGGAATCCGGTAACCAAGTCAAGCTGTGAGAATACTCTAGCCACAATCGACTGATCAAAGAGATCGTCTATGCGGAGTAGTGGATAATGATTCTTCTTTACCAGTGTATTTAATTTCCTATAATCGACGTAGAGTCTCAGAGAACCATCTGCCTTGGTGGAAAAGATGACCGATGCTCCCTATTTAGAAATGCTCCATCTAATAAAACCCTTATCTAATAACCCATTAGCTTGCTTGCTCAATTCGCGTCTTTCCTTTGGAGCTATATGCCTTAGTGGTAAGGCAACGGGTCTAGCATTCCTAACAAGATAGATCCTAAAATCAATCTCTCTCTGGGGCGAAAGACAGGTAATCTCAGCAAAAACATCTAGGAAATCTCTAGCTACAGGCATTGCACTAAGCTCTTCATGTGATGGTCCAATGAATATAAGTATCTCAACATAATAGAACCTTGGAGATCTCAATAAACCTCCAAGCTACGTCCACCATACATGCTTAAACTAACAATATTCCTATCACATTCTAAAATAGCTTCTTACATAGTCATCCAATTCATACCTAATATCAATCCAAACCCAGTGAATCCCAATACAAAGGCATCACCATCAAACTCGACGCTTAAAATGAACAACTTCAAACCCTTGCATAACATAGACAAACAGGTTGGTCCTCCTACGAGGTTTGACACAACAACATGGTACGTGACTATACTAGTGTGTAAATCATTAACAAGTCTACTAGAAATTAAAGAATGTGATGCCTAAGTACCAAATAAAGTGTGAATGAATAAAGCGAAAAGAGTCAACACACCTTGGATCACCACTTTCTTACCTTTATCTACCACTAGTTGTGCACTCGAGCAAGGGATTGCCTCTAGTGCATAAGCCGAAACAACCTAAGTAGAAGCTCTTGGTGGTGCTATACAAGCTCGCTTCAGATATACAAACCGAACGTAGTAATAGCACTTAACCTCTGAAAGATCTGTCCAGCACTCCTTCGTAAAATGTCCCTGCCACACTTCCTACAGTGCATATCCTTCTTCTGTATCTTTCCCTTAGGTCCACCTCCACCCTTATGCTAGTTATGTTGTGCTTTCCTTCCAATCTGCTTAGGTTCCCCTCCATTGGCTTCCCCTTTGGAGATGGTATTTAGCAAAGCCATCTCAACTAGACCCTTATGCAGAGCTAAGTCCTGAAGAGGTTGACTCGTCCCTTTAGAAAATTTGAGAGCCTTCTTATGTGGTGTGTCAAATATTCCTATGCCAAGTCTAGGTAGCTCATTAAACTGGTTGACACACTCCTTAATAGAAGATTTCCTTGCTTTACATGAATGAATTTCTCTAACTGCACAGCTTTCTCTACCCTAGAAAGAAACTCCATCTAAGATCGCCTACAAAACTCATCCCAAGTGATCTCCTCTTTCTCAGTAACAGCCTCATCTATCTCCTACCAGCTCAATGGCTTACCCTATAACTTCCAGGTAGCTAACTGCATCCTTGCCTTGTCAGTCAATCCTACTAAACCAAAGATCCTCTCATAAATGCAGATCTATGACCTCGGATCCACATAAGAATCTGTCCTCTTATATTGCTTTTCTCTAAGATTTGAGAAATCTTTGCATACCTTAGCAAAGTCTGTAATGGTAGGTGGGCAGGCAGGAGCTGTGCTTGCCACTCCCTCCTCGGGTCCTCGAGTAGGGTTAAGCTCGGCATGTCCCCTTGCCTAGGGATATCGGTGGAACCAAATCGGAATGTTCACACCTAGAATCTCAGCTGTGTTGCCTGAGCCTGAACCTACAGGATCACTCATCCTCTATCTATGGATTTTAAGAATTCAGTTGGCAATTTTTCATAGATATTATAAGCAAAATAAGAGAAATAACATAAGCAGGAATCAAAGATAGCATAAGCATGAAAAAAAAGAGATTACGGTTTGTACAAAATCTTTTGGAAAAGTCCTTTGAAAAATCATTACTTTACGCATTGCAAAGCCTTTTGAAAATCCATTTTTTTCTTTTCAAATACATTCTCTCAGTACGGACCTAATTCTAAAGGAAACTTGAACCTATGCTCTGATACCAACTGTGACAACCCACTCCACCCAATATGCCAGTCCAAAGACTAATGTGACTTTATGACTCACTTCATGCCAAGAAATACGGATCCTAGGGGTTTATAACATTTCACAACACAAAGATTAATGCAAGCAGATATAATCTAAGATATACTACACTTTTAGAACTTACGGCAAAAAGAATAAAACATATAACATAGAAAAATATCCATCTTAGAAAATATACAAACCACGGTCGTTAAAAACTAGTACATGGCCCAATACAGAGTACATAGAAAATATCAGTCCAAGCCTGATAAAAGAGATAAACTGTACCGATGAGATAGATAAATACATGGAGAGAAAATATGGCAAAAATATAGTCTCTAAAGATAAGCTCGACTCTCCAATTATCAAGAATTGGTCGATCACCTGCTACCCTATCCACTTGTGGTGGGGAAAAAGAAGAAAGGAGAATGGGTCAGACATAAAGTCTGGTAAATGACTACAAGTTTAATATGTGATGATCATATGCAGTTATTCTCATACTACTCTAAAAGATAGAGGGTGTGATACAAGTGCTCGTGAATTCCTAAGGTCTGTTGCCTAAGGGTTCTCGACTAGTACGTTCCTACACTACATGTTGTGTAGGCTAATACAATGGATCAATGGATCAAATCTCATGTCTAAAGATCGGCCATCGCTTCTAGAGCTACTCAATATGCAAGATACCGCCTTCTTGACTACTAAGAATGGAAAACGTCACCACTAGGCTACTGTGGAAATAAATTCTCACTACTATCAGCGCCACTAGGCTACTAGGAACGATCACCCCTTATTACGCCTAGAGAGGAAAATAAATCCAAAATGCTGACCCATCAGAATGTGTCATCGTCCACATTCGCTTCAACCTCTCGATCGTAGCATTGGTCTTATTGCATGCTCTGATTCCTCCTTTCTAAATGTACTATTTGCATCAGGAATCATGCATACTAGGATCTCTCGTTATGCTGGATCCCTTCTATCCACTATAAGAAAATCTATTTTCTGCTGCACTTATTGGTAGCATTTATAGCTAAGTGCAGAATAGCTATCTTATTCTTTATTTTTACTAAAATTTTTTAACCTAATGCAAGTAAATATAACTTCCCGTGTATTTTTCCCTAAATAAAACTTATGTTTCCCCCTCATTTTCATAGCCCGCTTCTTTTCATTATCTACGAAAGCTTTCTCCCACATTTCTAGAACCCTAATTTTCAACTAAATCCAATTCTTCTTCGGTCTCTCTAAAATCGTCTTTATTCCTAACAACAACTCTTTTTTCTCCTCTTTGGGTCCTCTTCTCCTCATAATAATCAGAATCTTTGTATTTGTGCACTCTATCAGTTAACTTGTTTAGTTGTAGACATTTTCCACCACTTCAACGTAGTTTACCAATCAAAATCCGAACTGAAGAAGGTAGTGATTGGTCCAGTAGTAGGGACCCTCGGTCTTAGACTAGATGTGAGGCTTAAGAAAGAAATTTTGGCAAACAAGCTGAGGCATATAATGTTCTTGATGAATTTCCTCGTAGCTTTTCAAGTGAAATCATTTCCCTATGTCTAGATCCTAATCCATTGACCCATGCATTTGTAACTCAAGTCAGTTATTGTTGACCCTCTTTATACCTAATTTAGGTAACCAGTCTATTCGAAATTACCTAAGGTGTTTTGACACTAGCAACTATTTTTCTGTTTTGGAATACTTAACGAAAAAAGTTTTTTCATAGAGAGTCTTCGTAGTTAGGATGTTAAACAATGGTGCACACACATGCTTCCGCTCTAACTCGATCGAAACCAACCCAGCCAAAACCCACTAGTTGAAACCAATACACAAGGTATCACTTAGATGGTACGTAGTGGATTGAAGAAAAGGCGGAAGCCATGATGTCGAAAGCAATGCTTCCGATGGGGTCAAAACCTTAGTTTTGTTTTCAAATGTCAAGTGTCTGCATTGTTTTACTTAAAGCTTTCAACGTAGTCGAAGCATATGTTTTCGAAAGGGATTTTTCCAAAATACCTTTCAAAGAAGGTTGCGATTTTATGTTTTAAAGGTACAGGCTTTTGAAGGGTCTGCTTTATTTATAAAAGAATGCTTTCAAAAGTAGTGGTTTCGACCTAGTCGAAACCCAGCAGCTTTTCTTTTACCTTTCGAGTATATTGAAGTCGTCAAAACTTTCGAAGGGTGCTTTTGTTTAAACTTATGTTAAACCACTTCCTAAATGCTTTCAAAAGGGGTCTTGGGTTTAGAAGGCAATGGTGTCGAAAAGGGAGTTTTTGCGCTATCCTTATAGTTTTGCTCAATGGTTTTTAGCTTTCGAATAGATGGTTCTGACAGACTTAACGTTTCCCTAAAAAATTTTATTAAAGGTTTCGAAAGAGATACTTTCGTTGTAACCAGTTTGACCCCAAAGATGTATTTTTTTAAGAGTAAAACCCAATGCTTTTGAAAGGGGCACTTTCATTGGTTTCGAATCTATGTTTCTAAAGATTATTAAGCAATGTTTTGACACATTAGAAAGGTATGATTTGGTTTCGAACGGATTGATTTACAAGAGCTTCGAAAGGTATATACTTAGGGTTTTAAAAAGAGGTTTTCTATGCTTTCGATGGAGGTCATCCAGTGGTTTCGAAATTAAGGTTTTAAGGTTTCAAAACAAACAATCCATTCTCATTTTAAAGGAAAAAACATGACATAAATTAATATTTTTGAAATGAAGTTTTAGAAGAAGTTATCCTTGAATAACAGGTTAACGGGACTAACCAAGTTTTATATAAAATGATTTAAAGCATATTAAACCCAAGTGTTGGTATTATTTTGTTGATGTTATGATTGCTTCTTCATATATTTATTCACGTTATAATTAAACCATAACGGTACTTTGGGAAAGGGCAGAATAACCAGTTCGGTTTATCCGGTAGTGAATTTAACATAAGAAGTGTTAAAAATCTTAATTGAAAATATTGGCAGGGGCTGATAGGCTCGTAGTAAGGCCATGAAAACTGTGTAAAGGAAAAGATATTGGTAGGGGTCGATGGGTTCATAATCGGCCCATGAAAACCAGGGTTTGATATTGGTAGGGGCCAATAGGTTTATAGTTAGTCCATGAAAATTATATCCGGATTAAGATATTAACAGTTAGTCAATAGGTTCCTAGTAAGTCCATGAAAACTAGGACAAGGGAAAAGATATTATAGTCAATAATAGGTTCTTAGTGATCCCATGAAAACTATAAAATCAGACAGGTAGTCCATAAACATTTAATCGGTTATTAGTGATCCCATAAAAACTAATAGGTTAATAGTAACCCTAGAAACTATAATTGACACAGATAGTAAGAATGAATGGGGATGGGTAATCCAGAATTAACTTACTTGTTTGCATATCATCATATTATTTTGAATTGTTTTCACCATTATGTATGCAGCAGCATAATATATTGTTTTATAAAGTTTTTAAGATACTAGTGAGGGGAAAACCCATTTCGCTAAGCGGCATAGACTCACTAGATATCTAAATGGTTTGAGATGGTAGACTATTATTCATACCAGGCTTTATGTAGGACTCGAGGTTTTTTCCCCTTAAACTCTTGAGCACTCAATTGATTTTGAGTAGTTTGAGGTTTAGGGTTTTCAGGCGTTCTTTTAGATGAATAAAGCTTCCGATGACGTGCAGGAGGCATGCTAGCTACTTAGAGTTATTTTATTTCCACTGTGTTTGGTTGTAAAGGCAAACTGGTTTTATTGCCTTATTCTGTACTCTGATCGTCCAAGGGGCGTCTTCATATGTTGCTCTTGGCGTATTTTGTAATACGTATATTTTGTCTGAACGTGGTCTGTGCCCTGGGATTATGTAATGAATTTCCAAATATTTTGAAATGGAATTTGATTTTGTTTTCTATTTTAAATTTTTTCCATACTCTTGTGTTTTTGTGCATCCGTGTATCTTACATTACCATATTTGGTCCTCGAGGATTAATAACTATAGATGACTTCAGCATCTGTTGCCGTTAGTTTTGGGCCTCCAAGTAGGGGATGTTACATTTACTTTGGAGCCATATGCCTTAGTGGTAAGGCAACGGATCTAGCATTCTTGACAAAATAGATCCTAAAATCGATATCTCTCTGGGGTGGTAGACCGGTAATCTTAGCAAAAACATTTGGGAAATCTCTAACTACAAGAATTGCACTAAGCGCATCGTGTGATAGGTCCAATGAATATAAGTAGCTCTACATAATAGAACCTCGAGGATCTCAATAAACCTCCAAGCCACGTCCACTTCACATGCTCAAACTAACAATCTTCTTATCACATTCTAAAATAGCCTCATAAGTAGTCATCCAATTCATGCCTAATATCAACCAGAACCCAAAGAATCCCAATACAAGGGCAACATTATCAAACTCGACCCTTAAAATGAACAACTCCTCCTACGATGTTTAACACAATAATAGGGTCCATGAATATACTAGTGTGTAAGTGTTAGTCATCGACAAGTCTATTAGAAATTAAAGAATGTGATGCCCCGGTACCAAATAAAGTGAATGGATAAACCGAATAAAGTTAAGACACCTTTGATCACCACTTTCTTACCCTTGTATACCACTTGTTGTGCACTCGAGCTAGGGATTGCATCTAGCACATAAGCCGAAACAACCTGAGTAGAAGTCCAAGTAGAATCTCTCGGTAGTGCTATGCACCGCTTCAGACGTCCAAACCGATCGCAGTTATATCACTTAACCCCTGAAAGATTTGTCCTGCACTCCTTCATAAAATGTCCCCGCCACACTTCCTACAGTGCATATCCTTCTTATGTATCTTTCCCTTGGGTCCACCTCCACCCTTATGCTTGTTCTGTTGTGATTTCCCTCCAACCTTCTAAGGTTCCTCTCCTTTGGCTTCCCCCTTGGAGATGGTATTTAGCAAAGCCATCTCAACTAGACCCTTATGCGTAGCACCTATAAGAATATGACCCAGAGCTAAGTACTGAAGAGGTTGGTTTAGTCCTTTAGCAAATTTGAGAGCCTTCTAATGTGATGTGTCAAATATTCTTATACTGAATCTAGGTTTCTCATTAAACTGGTTCACATACTCCTTAATAAAATCCTTGCTTCAAGTGAATGAACTTCTCTAACTGCACACCTTTCTCTGCCCTAGAAAGGAACTTCACCTTAAATCTCCTACAGAACTCATCCCAAGTGATCTCCTCTTTGTCAACCTCTGCCTCAACTACCTCCCACCAGCTCAATGGCTTACCCTATAACATCCAAGTAGCTGACTGCATCCTCACCAGTCAATCCTGCTAAACCAAAGATCGTCTCACAAATGCGGATTCATGACCTTGGATCCACATAAGACTCTATCGTCATGCATTGCTTTTCTCTAAGATTGGAGAAATCTTTGCATACCTTAGCAAAGTCTGTAACGATAGGTAGGCAGGTAGGAGTTGCACCCGTCGCTCCCTCCATGGGTCCTCTGGTGGGGTTAAGCTCGACATGTCCCTTTGCCTTGAGATATCGGTGGAACCAAATTAGAATGTTCATGCCTGGAATCTCGGCTGCGTCTCCTGTGCCTAAACCTATAGGATCACTTATCCTCTATTTATGGATTTTAAGAATTCTATTGGGAACTTTTCACATATATATAAGCATGAATAAGAGAAATAACATAATCACAAATCAAAGATAGCATAGCCACGAAAAAGAGAGATTGTGGTTTGTATAAAATCTTTTGGAAATGTCCTTTGAAAAATCTTTTCTTTTATACATATACTTTAAAAGTCCATTTTGGAAAACTTTAGAAAAAAATTTTGGTAAACTGTTTGATAATCCATTTTTTTCTTTTCAAATACATTCTCTTAGTACGGACCTAATTCCAAAGGAACCATGAAACAAATGCTCTAATACCAACTGTGACAACCCGCACCACCCAACATGCCAAACCAAAGCCTAATGTGAATTTTGGACTCGTGCCATGCCTAGAAATAGGGATCCTTATGGTTTATAACATTTCACAACATAGAGACTAATACAAGCAGATATAATCTAAGATATACTACACTTGTGATCAATACATGATAAAAGATATAATGTCACCAGTACATGGCCCAATACAAAGTGCGTAGAAAATATCACCCTAAGTATGATAAAAGAGATAAACTGTACTGGTAAGATAGATAAATACATGGTGAGAAAATATGGTAAAAAACAGCCTTTAAAGATAAGCTCGACTCTCCAATTATTAAGAATTGTACGGTCAACTGCTGTCCTGTTCACTTTAGGTGGTGAAAAAGAAGAAAGGAGAATGGGTCTGACATAAAGTCTGGTAAATGAGTACAAGTTTAATATGTGATGATCATATGCTGTTATTCTAATACTACTCTAAAAAATAGAGGATGTGAGACAAGTGCTCGTGAATTCCTAAGGTCTGTTACCTAAGGGTTCTTGTCTAGTACATTCCTACACTACAGGTTGTGTAGGCTAATACAATGGATCAAATCTCATGTCTAAATATCGACCACCGCTTCTAGAGCTACTCAATATATAAGGCACCGCTTTCTTAGCTACTAAGAATGGAAGACATCACCACTAGGCTACAGTGGAAAAAAAAACTCCCGCTACTATCAGCGCCACTAGGCTACTGGGAACGATTCCCCATTATTACGCGTGGAGAGGGAAAAAAACCAAAATATCGACCCGTCAGAATGTGTCATTGTCCGCATTCGCTTCCACCTCTCGAATGTAGCATTGGCCACTTATTGCGTGCTCCAGATTCTCCTTTCTAAATGTATTATGTGCATCAGGAATCATGCATACTAGGATCTCCCGTTGTGCTGATCCCTTCTATGCATTATAAGAAAATCTATTTTCTGCCGCACTTATTGGTATCGTTTATAGATAAGTGCAGAATAGCTATCTTATTCTTTATTTTTACTAATTTTTTTTAACCTAACGCTACTAAATATAAGTTCCCATGTATTTTTCCCCAAATAAGGCATATGTTTCCCCCTCATTTTAATAGCCCGCTTCTTTTCATTATCTACGAAAGCTTTCTCCCTCATTACTAGAACCTTGTTTTTCAACTAAATCTAGTTCTTTTTCAATCTCTCTAGCATCGTCTTCTTCTCCTTGCAACAACTCTTTTTTTTCCTCCTTGGGTCCTCTTCTGCTCACAACAATCAGACTCTTCGTAGTGCTGCACTCTATCAGTTAACTTGTTTAGTTGAAGACATTTTCCACCACTTTAGTGGAGTTTACTAATCAAAATCCGAACTGAAGAAGGTAGTGATCAACCCACTAGCAGGGACCCCCATTCTCAGACTAGATGTGAGGCATGAGAAAGAAATTCCAGCAAATAAGAATGAGGCGTACAATGTTCTTGATGAATTGCCTGATAGCTTTTCAATTGAAATCATTTCCCTATGTCTAGATCCTAATCCGTTCTATCTTGAACCATGCATCTATAACTCAAGTCAGTTATTGCTAACCCTCTTTGTACCAAATTGAGGTAACCGGTCTGTTCAAAATTATCTTAGGTCTTTTTACACTGGCAACTGTTTCTCTATTTTGGAATACATAACTTAAAAAGTGTTCTTCATAGAGTGTCTTTGGAGTTAAGGTGTTATACATCGGGGCACATACATGCTTGTCGTGATGTTTTTAGAATTCAAACATTTTATTATTTCCTTTTAACCCATAATGATGATGTTATCAAATTTGATATCATTCAAATATGTGGATAATGAGATAGGTATTTATTGGGATTAAGCAGGGTCGGTATTAAAAAAATCATTGTCACAATGTTAATTTTAGATGCTTAAGCTTGAAATTTTTAAACAGGGGCATTATTATATGGAACGTTGAAAATATTGTCCAACTTTCAAAGTCTTCTTGATAATATATATTATATAGGTTCTCAAATGTACAAACATGTAAACACAATCAAACTAACACGAATCTATTATCAAACTTCAGTTTATATATTTATTATCAATTTTGAAGGATAAAGAGATGCATTATGGTTGTTTATTAGAAACTAAAGTTAGAAACTTACTATAACTCAGCAGATTATTATGTACCCAGTCTGCTGAGTTATAACAATTAAACATAATTAAATATACATCACTTTCCTACACCATAAAATTTAATCATATACAACGTTTCATGAACAATATTTTAAGCACAAATGTCAACGACATAAAATCTTGTAGAAAGAGCTTGCTAAAAGAGAAAATATAAATCATGGAAAGTCCAAGCCCATCTCCTTCAAAAGTCCAACATGTCTATAGGGAAAAGGCAATAGAGATCAGCAGTAGAAGAGAACAAATATGAATTTATTATATAAAAGCCAAAAAGGAAATGAGATACAGACAGTAATCCATTATCATGTCAATTTTCACATATTCCGTTATCATTTCTTTTTCTACTTTTCATTTGCTACTAACTCAAAAACCAAAGCATTTGATCCAATTAAAAAGAACGTTGATTTAAAAAACTCAAATTCAAGTGTAAAATAGTGTGCAATTAGTTAAAAAGACAAGATTATCATTCACTTCACACTGTAGAACATACATTAAGATAAATTATACATAGCTTAAAATCAAGGATAAAATAACATTTAGATACTGTCTAAAATCAATATTTATCTAAAACCATAAATTTCTTTACAAAAAACATAGAAATCATTTCAAAATATTTTATCTAGACCAGGTGTCTGTATATAATTTTCTATCCTATGGTTAAGTGATACGGATATTTATCATTTCAATCCGTAATTTAAAATATAAATACGGTTATATATCATTTCAAACTGCAGTCCCGAATGGAATAAAAATTCATACAACTTGCAGTTTATAACAATATAAAATACAACAACCATTCATCCAATATCAATCATCAAACATTTATCACAATCATCATCCAATTCAATTAATAACATCAATATAGAAAAGATAATAAATAACAGGTATTTACCGGCAGTTTATATTCAATAATAAATTAAATAACTATTTTATCCAAATAAATTCAAATAAACTTAGATGATGATTCAAAATATGCCAAACAGTCGTAAATAAATTTCTAATCACATCATAAATCAATTTAATAAAAATAAGAAATTTAAGAAGTTGTGAATAGGTTAAAACACTCACCTTTGAATTTAAATCAAATTTAAATTCAAAATAAATCCAAAATTTGAACAGTCTCAGAATCCATCCAAACCAGCATCAAAATATCCATAATTTAAATACGATCTCAGCGGAGAAAACCGTACGTGAAATGGACCTCGTATGTGAAAGTTATGCTAGTTAGAACGTTTTATATTTAAATTAAATTAAAATAAAATAAATAATAAAACGAACCAATAGAGGAAAGCCACGTTAGCGTTCCTTCGTCACCCAGAAACACGAACGAGACCCATGCCTTCTTTGAACGAGACCTACTCACGTCAACGTCACCACTTCGTCACTCCGGCCGCCGCAACGACACCGGACGTCGCCAAATCACCCTCGCACAACCTCCTCCATGCGCTACCCTCCCCACCACGACCACCGATCGGGCCAAACAAAGGCCGACCGCCGCTAAGTTATGAAACCATAATTAAATTTAATCGCTAAATCAAACCGCTAAATCAACGCATCACCTATGCCGATGAACTCTGTTAGGCCTTCTCTACGCCGCGGTATGACCGATTTGATGATCTGTTGCAGTTGATCATAAGGAAAATGAAAGGCCGAGATTTGTTCTTCAAATCCAGGATAAACAGTGATTCAATTTGAAAAACGAATCGTAGATCTGAGATGCGCTCGTCGAGAGCTTCAAATCGATATATAATTTGCTATTGTTTGAGAAGATTGAATTTTCAATTTGATTTTTGATTTGAATTTACAGTTTGGGATTTAGGGTTCTATCTGCCATTGAAAGAGGAGAAGCAAATAGAATTGTACGTACAGAAATGAGGAATAAGAAATAGGCTAGGGTTTATAACAAGGTATATATATACAAAGCTGGAAAGAGAATAGATGGACCAGAATGATTTGGATTGAAAGTTGAACGACAAATGGCCCGAAAAGCCCGTTCTGACTCCGGAACGAAAATAAGTCAATGCATATGTCAAAATATATGTTTTTAAATATTTTAAATGCAATGGAATAGGTTTCAAGTCCAAATTTCATCGTATGAAAAAGTTGTGCTAAAATCGCTTTATTTCAAATTGACTCCAATTGATTCCAGTTGAATTTAATTAAATTGATTTATAGGCGTTTCGAGCCTGTACGATCAAATGATTAGTCCGATTTTTACGAAACTTAAAATCCTACAATAATTCACTGTTACGGATTCAATGAAACTAGTTTCGTCGAAATCCGAGTCAGTGGCCAACATGGCTATTTTTCAGTTAATTAATTAAATTAATATTAAATTAATCAATTCACTTTTTCAATTCAAATTTAATAATTCACAAATTCCATCATTTTTGAGTTCTTAAACAAGCACAATAATCTAAACAAACTTAGATATCAATTCAAAGTTAATTGGTTTACCCATTACCGTATTTAATTTCAATTTTAATAAATTCATTATTTATCAATTGAAATTCAAATAAATCCATTTATTTGATTCTAAATCCTGTTATTCAATAAGTTATTATCAAATGGATGAAATTAACATTGGTTCATGCTTTATTACATTAATATTCTCAAATTTCATCTTAATCTTTATTAACGTAATAATTAAACATTAAATTTCAATTAATTGCAATTAATCCAATTATTGGATTTAAATTAATAAATCTTGATTCTCATTCCTTTTTATTCAATTAATCATTATCTTCTGGACAAATTTCACATAGTATATATCCAATTACCCTAATATTTTTACAATCATCAACTAAGTTCATATTAACGTAGTATCTAATTACGTTTAATTGCAATAGATTTAGATCTAATTCAATAGATTAAATAAATGGGTAAACAATTAATAATTATCACTATTTACCGAATTTAATTCTATTCATACTTTATTATCAACCAACAATTATTATAATTACTTATCTAGCATTGATTCTATCAAATTACATATTATTACGTATTATTTCATCAATTTATATAACTTTGAATTTATTTCCCAATTTACTAGTTAAAATCAATTATAACCTTACAATTGTTTCAATTAATTGGGATTGCACTAAATTAATTATTTATTAACTTGCATTAACATTATTACCTCAATTTACATTCAATTACTATTAACAATGTGTTATTTCATTAGTCATTTAAATAATTACATTTGTTTTCCTATATTCACTTTGCAACAAAGATAGCCTTTCAATCACCTTATTAAATTTGAATTCCATTAACTTATTAATAATTCAGTTAAGTTAACTTTGTTACATTTCATTTTAGTTATCATTCCATTCTCAAATTACAAATTTTTATTTCTTTCAGATTTAGTTACCAAATCATATTAAATTAACAATATAAGTATCGAAATTTACGGGTCGTTACACTCTCCCCCACTAAAAACGTTTTGTCCCCAAAAAGGAAAAAGAAGGAAAAGAAGAATTGAGTAAACAATACATCTTATTCAAAAATATACCAATTTATAACCATTAAATCTTTTTATACTCAAATTAATAAAGTTTGGAAAACATTTTTGAAAATTTTTCTATGTCCAAAATTTACGGAAAATTTCGGCAGAGTCTTCTTTGTACGGAGAGGCTCGATAGAAAATATAATACCGAATATAATAATATATAACATATATCTTCTAAAATAATATATCCCAACACAGGAAAAATAATATAATATCGTTAGAAAACCGTAATCCGAGAACATACCTATTTGTCGGGCAAATAACGTTTAATTATGAAACCAAAAGCAGTAGCAATTGCTTCCATAACCTGTATTTCACTTATATAATCCAAAAAGGGTTAATAATTATATAAAATGAAATACTTAAAGTTGTTTCAACTACTAACAAACAATCAATATAAACAACAATCATTCGCAACCAACAGCATACACGTCAAATACAAATCAACCATCCAAGGAAGGCAAACAATTGGTTTGTTCGGTTTAAGACACTTTAAATCACATAGAATGACAAATAACTATGAAGTATTCCACTTACTCAACAGTCTTAGATAAAGTCAATAGATTATTCGTACATCTAAGCAATTAAAAGTATCTTTTACCCAAACAACTCATAAACCAAAACAAACAACAATTTCAAAAAATAGATCAAGTTCATTCTTATTAATTACATTTCATAGCATTTATTGCTTAAACTCCTTTTCATTCATATAATGATTCATCCTTTAATTTACATTTATTTCTTACAAACTTTATTTCCATTCACTCATTCAGTGTCTTTTTCATTTATTTTCATTCATTTATTTATAGTATTTATGTTCAATTCAATTTCTTAGCATATCAATTCATCTACTTAAGTTTTTAATTACTTTCTTATAATACTTACTTTCTATCACAATTTATTATAGTAATATTTCAATTATAACATAGGTTTATAACAACTGCAACATCAAATTCTTATTTATTAAAGAATTTCATTGAATACTTTCATTATTTCAAATTTTTACTTGTATAATATCCTATTACATTTTCTTATTAAACATTAGAAATTTTAATATTTGGTAAGTTATATATATGCTTTAAGAATTTAATTGGAAGTTATACAAGTTTTCCTCGTTTCTTTTAAATTAATTTAATGTTCAATAATCATATCCTTTGTTTTATAGGTTACGGATTCCAAATTCTTTTAATTTCATTTATAACCTAGCATTAAATATCTTATTTTAATTAAAGGTTCCGATTATTAATTACTTACATTCCATTTTACTACAATAATTGAAACTATTAATTAACGGGAACTTAAGAACTAAATACTGGGTTAAATTTTCAAATCATTTTAAAATAACAGATAGATGTATACACTTACAATTCATATATCCAATTATATTTAAAACAATTTGAAATTTATATTTGTTTATCAAAATAAATCTGTAGTAAAACTACTACAGTGGCCTTCCCACTTTGAAACTCGAAAATGAATGTCGATGATGCGTGTACTCATCACCGAAATTATTTCCCAACGACATAGAGGGGAGTACAGAACTTATTTCTTTCCAAAGTTTCTTTAAAACAATTCTTTCAAATTATATTGAAATATTTGTATCAGAAAATACTTATAAACAATATTATTACATTCCAAAATCCTTTGAAAGCGATTTTCAAAATCCCGGAACTTAAGTTCTAAAATTTCTAGTTATTCCCATTTATTTTACTTTCAATTTATTTTCAACTAATATTTATAAATTTCACTACCTAACAACCAATATATTATAACCAAATATAATCTTTATAAAAAAATTATTCTATATATAGAAAATATAATAGGCAAAATTATTTCATTTACCTATATTCAAAACAAATATTGTGTCTGTTTGTCCTATTAAGTGTTTAGAAATCTCTATTTATGTCATAGCGTTCTATGCACCAACCAGAATTTATAAATGCAAAACGCACAATATAAAAACCTTTTTATAACACTAACAAATACACTGTCTCATATATATACACTCAACGACTCATCATAGGGTATTACTATCCTATTAATAAAGAGTCAGACCCCACAAAGCTAAGGTTTATCGCTAAACCAAAGTTCTGATACCAGATGTAGCATCCCGCCTTTCTGTACGCTTTAAATCGACGATAAACCACACACGTAGACTTAAACCATACAGAAGGGCGGATTGTTGTTGGGGGTGAATAAGAAAAGCAGAGAAAGAAAAAAACAAAACAGAATCTTGCAGGAGAATGATAAAATATAATAATCAAATAGCATTTCATGAAGCTGTTTACAAAACATTTGATTATACTAATACAATATAGAATCTGAGTTACACATACTAGAGAATAGTAATTAACAATGCAGTGGAACACTATGAATGTGGTGGAATAATATAATAAATAATAGTAATACAGTCTTCGTCTTCATCCTCCAGAAATAAAGTCTTCAAATCCTAAAATGCTCAGGCTGACCCGAGCGAATTGAAAAGACAAAACACTCGAGTCAGAACTAAAAGATCTTATGTAAGTTAAATCAACGGTAAATAATATGAGTGGAACGACGTGAGAGATGTTTACAGGATTTGGCATCTCCTATCCAGTGTCTAACGTGAGTGCAATAACTTAAGAGATGCTCGGGATTCACATCTCCTAAGGATCCGTTAAACGATTTACAATGTAGTAATATTCCGCTATTATAATAATGCTTATAGTAAAATAAACTTACTTTTAAATAGCGTTAAAGCTTTACATTTTCCACCTTAACACGTAATAGTCCCAGTAGTCCATCCAGTATCAGCGCATCTCCAGATCGGGAGACTACCCTAAATACTCCACGGGCTATGGGAGAAATCCAAACTCGTACAAGGCGCGCTATGGTAGGTGATACAGCACACAAGGCAATGCCAGGGTAGATATACCAATTACGCACACGGGCTGGTGGTGGTGGATAGCGCGCAGCTACCACCGACCTCGAGCCACACCACCAAAAATCAAAAGTCAAAAGTGGCCACCAAAACAATCTCAAAGTCAGAATATAATATCGAAGGAGTGTGTCCGATAAGAGGGGCTATCTCACTAGCCCAAGATCGCTCCTGTTTTATCCACCTTAAGCCAACTCACGGGAGTCGGGTCCACATTCATACCTCAAAGGACGTCGCTAACATCCTACTTCATTCTGGAATCTCCACCGCGTACACGGTTGTTAAAGTGGTTTTCGGAGTTGGCAGAGAGTATGAAAACTTCCGATCCCGGTCTCTTTAACAACCAATCGTTATTATAACACCGCGTCATTTTCAAAATAGTTTATACTTTTAAACCAAATATCAACGCCCTTTCAAAACCAAACCAATACGATATCATTTTCATTTCAGATATATCCTTTTCTAAAATCATAACACTTTCAAAGTTATAACATTTCGAAATCAAAACACTTGAATATAACACTTTCAAATTATAATACCTTGAAAACTCATAACTTTGAAACATAACTTCCACCACTTAAATGGTTTAAATATTTAAAATATTTTATATAATAAAATAGCTTCTTTAATTTTATAAATCAAATCCAACACAACTCGAATTTCTACATTTTATATTTAACCAAACCCCAAATCATAAATTTCAATTCAATTCAGTTTTCAAATAAACTATTCCAAATTTATCGATTTCAAAACTGATTTGATCCACAGAATAAACCATTTCAAATTCAATATATTTCAAACTTTAAGTATTCAATAATTTCCAAAACTAAGTTTGGTAATTACAATTCAACAATTCAGTGTTCTATTATTTATTTTGAAATATTTTACATAATAAATCCATTATCATTTAAATAAACTCAAATTACAAATAACTGAATATTTCTTTCAATTTATTTGTACTTGAAATATTCATTTAATTCACCTTAACCCAAAAATCAAGTTATAAAATCATACCCTTTAAAATTTGCAATTTGATAAATTTCACACCAACTTATTTGAGTTTACTTCTTAAATAAATTCAATTTCAAATAAATCTCCAATTTATCTTCTAGCTTTAATTTTATTTAAATCATTATAAACTTTATATTTTATATATATACTTAACCATATTATCTTCAATAAAAATCAAACTTATTCTATATTAAGGCAAATTATATATAGCTTAAAATCAAGGATAAAATAACATTTAGATACTATCTAAAATCAATATTTATCTAAAACCATATATTTCTTTACAAAAACCATAGAAATCATTTCAAAATATTTTTATATATATAGACCACAGTGTTTGTATGTAATTTTCTATCATATGGTCAAGTGATATGAATAATTATCATTTCAATCCGTAATTTAAAATATAAATACGGTTATATATCATTTCAAACCGCAATCCCGAATGGAATAAAAATCCATACAACTTGCAGTTTATAACAATATAAAATACAACAACCATTCATCCAATATCAATCATCAAACATTTACCACAATCATCATCTAATTCAATCAATAACATCAATATAGAACAGATAATAAATAACAGGTATTTACTGGCAGTTTATATTCAATAATAAATTAAATAATGATTTTATCCAAATAAATTCAAATAAACTGAGATGATGATTCAAAATATTCCAAACAGTCATAAATAAATTTCTAATCACATCATAAATCAATTTAACAAATATAAGAAATTTAAGAAGTTGTGGGTGGGTTAAAACACTTTCCTTCGAATTTAAATCAAATTTAAATTCAAAATAAATCCAAAATTTGAACAATCTTAGAATCCATCCAAACTAGCGTAAAAATGTCCAGAATTTAAATACGATCTCAGCGGAGAAAACTGCGCATGAAACGGACCTCGTATGCGAAAGTTATGCTAGTTAGAACGTTTTATACTTCAAGTTAATTTAAATAAAATAAATAATAAAACGAACCAATAGAGGAAAGCCACATCAGCGTCCTTCTTCACCTAGCAAGCACAAATGAGACCTAGTCCTTCTTCGAACAAGACCCACTCACGTCGCCGTTGCCACTTCGTCACTCCGGCCGCCGCATCGATACCGGACGTCGCCAAACCACCCTCGCACAAACTCCTCCACGCGCTACCCCCCCCCCCCACCCCCCGACCACCGATCGGGCCAAACAAAGGCAGGCCACCGCTAAGTTAAGAAACCCTAATTGAATTTAATTGCTAAATCAAACCACTAAATCAACACATCACCTACACTGATGAACTCTGCTAGGCCTTCTCTATGCCGCGGTATGGTCGATTTGATGATCCGTTGCAGTTGATCACGTGGAAAATGGAAGGCCGATATTCGTTCTTCAAATCCAGGATAAACAATGATTCAATTTGAAAAACGGATTATAGATCTGAGATGCGCTCGTTGAGAGCTTCAAATCGATATATAATTCGCCATTGTTTGAGAAGATTGAATTTTCAATTTGATTTTTGATTTGAATTTGCAGTTTGGGATTTAGGGTTCTATCTGCCATTGAAAGAGGGGAAGTAAATAGAATTGTACGTACAAAAATGAGGAATAAGAAATAGACTAAGGTTTGTAACAAGGTATATATAGACAAAGCTGGAAAGAGAATAGATGGACCAGATTGATTTGGAATGAAAGTTGAACGACAAATGGCCCGAAAAGCCCGTTCTGACTCCGAAACGAAAATGAGTCAACCCATATTTCAAAATAGATGTTTTTAAATATTTTAAACGTAATGGAACACGTTTCAAGTCCAAATTCCATCGTATGAAGAAGTTACGCTAAAATCAATTTATTTCAAATTGACTCCAATTGATTTCAATTAAATTCAATTAAATTGATTTGCGTTTCGAGCCCGTATGATCAAACGGTTGTCCGATCGTTACGAAACTTGAAACTACAATAGTTCACGGTTACGGATCCGATGAAACTGGTTCATCGAAATCCGAGTCAGTGACCAAAATGGCTATTTTTCAGTTAATTAATTAAATTAATATTAAATTAATCAATTCACTTTTTCAATTCAAATTTAATAATTCACAAATTCCACTATTTTTGAGTTCTTAAACAAATACGATAATCTAAACCAACTTAGATATCAATTCAAAGTTAATTGGTTTACCCATTACCGTATTTAATTTCAATTTTAATAAATTCATTAATTATCAATTGAAATTCAAATAAATCCATTTATTTGATTCTAAATCCTGTTATTCAATAAATTATTATAAATGGACGAAATTAACATTGGTTCATGCTTTATTACATTAATATTCTCAAATTTCATCTTAATCTCTATTAACCTAATAATTAAGCATTAAATTTCATTTAATTGCAATTAATCCAATTATTAGATTTAAATTAATAAATCTTGATTCTCATTCCTTTTTATTCAATCAATCATTATCTTCTGGACAAATTTAGCATTAGTATATATCAAATTACCCTAATATTTTTATAGTCATCAACCAAATTCATATTAACATAGTATTTAATTACGTTTAATTGCAATGGATTTAGATCTAATTCAATAGATTAAATAAATGGATAAACAATTAATAATTACCACTATTTGCCAAATTTAATTCTATTCATACTTTATTATCAACCAATAATTATTATAATTACTTATCTAGCATTGATTCTATCAAATTACAATTTATTACGTATTATTTCATCAATTTATATAACTTCGAATTTATTTCCCAATTTACTAATTACAATCAATTATAACCTTACAATTGTTTCAATTAATTGGGATTGTACTAAATTAGTTATTTATTAACTTGCATTAACATTATTACCTCAATTTACATTCAATTACTATTAACAATGTGTTATTTCATTAGTCGTTTAAATAATCACATTTGTTTTCCTATATTCACTTTGCAACCAAAGATAATCATTCAATCATCTTATTAAATTTGAATTCCATTAACTTATTAATAATTCACTTAAGTTAACTTTGTTACATTTCGTTTTAGTTATCATTCCATTCTCAAATTACAAATTTTTATTTCTTCCACATTTAATACCAAAATCATATTAAATTAACAATTTAATTAGCGAAGTTTATGGTTCGTTACATATAATCATCCTCGTCTTTCTCAGAAGCTTCAGTATGGCCACCCCCGTTTCCACTTGATCCTTGTCCGACGTTGATGTTATCATCCCCGTCGTCGTCGTTGTCATCATTATCTCCCCCTTCTCTTCAACAGCCTCATCTTTGTCATCTTCTTCTTCAGACTCGGATTCGTCTTTGAAGGAAGGAACTTCAAAGGAAAGAAGTTTAGAAGCGTCGATTTCCTCCCTCTCAGCAACCTCAATCCCCTGCTCCATCTTTTTGACTCTATCCATGACTCTATCAACAAGAGCAAGGTCGAGCAGGGGAAACTCAAATCTTGGTATTTATCGACAGTGTTAGCATAGGCGAGCATTAAGGCATCTTCAATGGAGTTCATAATGATGCCTTCCAAAGACAAAGAGGAAAGTTAGTTATTTAAGGAGACGACTTCCTCTCGAAGTTTAGATGTTTCGATAGAGCATTTGGACACATTTTCGTACAAAGAGAACTAGCTTTTGGAAATCTGAAAGAAAAGCACAACATAAGTTAAAAGCTTAAAGAAAAATAGGGATAATAATGTTAAACGGAGTTAAATATATCAGGTATTGTTGTTCAAGAAGAGATCTATAGTGGCTCTCCAAATCAGAAATAGAGGATGGTGGCTGAATTTAAGTGAAAGACGGAGAATTTAGAATTGAATGGATCATCTTCTCGAAGTCACATGGAGGTGTGGAAGCTGATGATCCTGGAAGATTTAGCACTTGAGCAGGGATTGAAGTCCCCAATGCCTTTTGTATCTGCTCGATTACGCTCGGAGAGCTGGAGATAACAATGTGAGAAAGAGGATCGACTTTGGTAAGAGTTTCGTCAGGGAAGACATGAGGAGCTTCAATGATCGGACACTTTAGAAACTCCCAACATTAATAGACTCCTTCTCTTCCAGTATTGGAGAATTAAGAACTTCAACCACTTTAAATCTCCTTGGGGTGGTTCCACCGTAGATGTTTTGATTAATTTTCTTTTCACGGCCAACTTCGACTTGGCAATAGCCTGAAAAAAATTATGATGCATGAGAAGTCGAAGGAGGAGCAGGACCACTAATGAGTTTTTACACTTGAGGATTAATTGAAGAGAATTCAAATAGATTATAAGTTAGCAGAATAATTTTAAAAACAACACAGCAATACATAACAAGTGCAGCATTTATAATTACTGGAGTGGTCAGCACAGATAGGTGACATTGGGCAGAAATTTGATGAATCTCCCGAAGAAAGGAAGCGTTTTCTTTGGGAGGTGTGTTGGACTGAAGAGGTTGGCCATGTATCCTTTGTCCCGTGGGCAGAAGGGAGTGCTTTCACAGATTGTTCAATTTAGCAACGTTAATTTACTCCTAATCTTACTTGCAACTACGATAAGAGACTCTACTATCCTCTTATCTTCTTCGTTTATTTCTTTAGCAGGAGCACCAGACGGAAAGCATAGGTCAGCGAAGAAAAGTAACTAGATAGAAGGAAACTAATAAAATTTGAGCCTACAAGGAGTAGAGAAAGTGTCGCTAGCATTTGGGAAGCATTTAACGAAGAAGAACTGACTTTCCCTGTCATAAATCTTGTTTACTCCCTCGAAGATCAATTCTCAAAAGCATTGGCCTCGAAGATTTGATTATAATGGTTACTAAGCTTAACCAACTAGACGAGGTGACTAAGAACTTCGATGTTCAAAGAGGAATGGCTGACTCCAGTGCCACCAACTCCAGAGACAAAAGATAAGTATATATGTTTGGCGACTGCTTAATTGGAGCAATTGCAATATGAACTAAGAACTTCAGCAACAACTCAGGGAAAGGAAGGAATCCACCGTGCCATATGTGGATTGTAGTATAAGCGAAGAACCCCTCGAGTGGGCTGTTGATGGTGTCATTTTCTGCACAGGGAACGCTTCCACTCCTGTAATCCCAAAGTCATTATGAATGACATCCACTTCATTGTGAGTAGATATCAGGGAGCGCTTGGCAAGAGCTTTAGATCTTTGAAGAACTCATGATTCTGCCAGGTGAAAACATTTCAGTTAGAAATTACAGTTTGTTACGAAGTTAACATTCTTTCAAGGATTGATAGAAACATACTATAACAATTTGAACATCAAACAAAACATGAAACTTCAAATCCTTGAAAGAATGTTAAAGTTAAAAATGAGACTTATTGAGCTTTCGATAGAGTCGAAAGGAAAATAAAAGTTAATACCTAACAAGCACCTCTCAATAATGTTGAAAGTCCGGATATGAGCACCTACCGAGCTTTCGATTGGGTCAAAAGGGAGGATCGAAGAATATGTTCAATCGACACTCTTCAACAATGTCGAAAGCTCAATAGGAACTTTATTATTAAGAAGAATAGTTAAAACCAACATAAAAATTTGAACAATGTATATACTACTAATGTTTTGTAAACAAAATGGAAGACCCTTCGACACAGTCGAAACCCCTTACCTTAGTTTTTCTAAAAGAATGTTAATGTTGTTGAAACCTTATATGCCGACTAAGTCAAAAGGTTTCGAGTTTGAATTAAGGGACGTTTCGAAGATGTTGAACAAGAGAAAGATTAAACCCCGTCAGTTATAAAGGTTTCGACAGAAATGAGGAGTGGTGAGCGGCTTCGAAGGCATAACAATAATAAATTTAAATTAACGTAGTAGGTTTCAACTGAGTTGATTACAGAAGGTTTCGTTTGGTCGAAACATTTGATGTGTAACTTACACAAAGCATCATTTCTTTAATCTCCTTTACAAAAATATGCATTTTAATTTAAACTTATAAGGAGTAAGTATTTCGAAAGATGTCAAAACCTATGCAACAAAATTATGCTTTCGAAAGAGAGAATTGTAATAGCCAGCTTCTTCGAAAGGTGTTTGGATACGCTGACACACAAAGTTGCTTTCGAAAAGGTTGATTGCATGCTACTTTATTCAAAAGAAACGCCACGCTACCTTTCAACCCCTTCGAAAGAGGTTAAGAAAGAAAAATGAAAGTTGCTGCTTTAATCCCATTTGAAGGGGTAGAAAGGTAAATTTATAGCGCCAATTTTTAATTCGTACAATTCAAAACTTCTAGGCGAAGCAAGTGGGAAACTCCTTCTTGCCCAAACATGATTTCAATCCAAAAATAAAAAAAAACGGATTTAAATGCAAATCCAAAAATTAAACAAAAAACATTAAGCACTTGAGCGGGGTTGAAGTCCCCAATGTCTTTTGAATCTGCTCGATTATCTATATCTTTCCTTCTTCACTCAACCAAAAGAAATCAAAAAGGATTAACCTTGTCTTAAAATCAACTTTAGGGTGTTGACAAGTTTTCTTGTTAACAATAAGGACAGTGCAGGAAAAGCATGTGTGGAAAGTAAAAGAATCCAAAAGGGAAAGCATACAGATCGGTCTAAATCAAAAATAAGATGATGAAATCGGCAGACGTGATCGGTGAAAATCAAGCATGACAGTTCAAATTCTCTTATTTTCGTTCGTTACTTATTTTATTTTTCCATCGCGAATATTCACAAAATTGTTTGTTTGTTATTTGATTAGCAACAGTTTCTTATTTTAACTAGAAGTGTGGAAATAGTTGTACTTTAAACAATGCTTGTTTTATGATGCCAGATATTCATGAAATTCTAGAATGGCGTTCATGCCATGTAAAGCAGTAGATGAGAGAGTTGCAACATCCAAGTCAAATATTTGATGTATAGTCTGTGTACCATTGATCACTAGTCATTAACATACTCTTTCTTTCTATTAGCTTATATACTCTATATTTCGAACATCTAATATACACTTACGGTTTTTAATAACAGGAAAATAGATACAAAGACAAACTTAGAAAAAAAATTAGGCTGAAGGACAACTAGTTTTTTTATTAGGCTGAAGGACAATGCTAGTTATAACTATCGTTTTGTATATTGTAAAACTAAACATAATGCTAGATATAACTAGCATTTTGTATAGTGTAAAGGTCGAATATAATGCTAATTATAGCTACATATGCTCTAATTGAAAAACTAATCTTTTTCAAAGTTTGTCTTTTTCCCTAATTTTCCCTTTTAATAATCTACATATGCTCTATCAAATTCTGTCACTACTAGAACAACAGTCATTTTTGACGACTGCTACTGTTGGAAAAGCCGCTCGCTATGACATAGGTGCTTTCCTTCGGTTGGCCAAGGTATCAGCGACTATTTGGCGACGGCTACTCACGGTACTTTCCAACGGTTTTGTAACGGTTTTCGGTGCCTATATTTTAACTTTAACTTGGTTACTGTCTAGCTCATAGTATGCTTTGGTTTTTTTAGTGTCTTTTGGCTTGATATGAAGCTCAGAAGGATTACATATTGCTTGGATATCACATCTAGATTTCAAATCGTCCTTAATCTTCCCCTTAACTTTCAAAACTGTATTAAAAAACATTATCAAACACGTTTTTCTCATTGTGCATCACGTCAATATTATGACGAATTAGGAGATTTTTCCAATAAGGCAATTTCCAAATTATACTTTGTTTGCACCATTTATGAACCATCGATTTACCTTGAGTTTCAATTTGCTCTCCGATTGTATGTATCTTTGGATAATCTTGTACAAGTTCATATATATATTCGCTTGACCAAATCTTTGGTGGCCGTAAAGTCTCTTGTCTACTAGCTGTAAAAAAAATTCTATCTTTTCTAAAAGGATGGTTAATATGAAGAAAACACCGATGACAAACAAATGATGATATTTTCATCTCATGCGTTAAAGAAAATGACCGTGTTTCTTCCATGTAATAAGGACAAGCTAGATGACCGACCGTACTCTAACCAGAAAAAATTGTATATATAGAAAAAAACGCTAATAATTTATAACAAAGAAGCGAACATACAAAAATTCTTTTTTTGTGAAGTGTCGTATGTTTCAACTCCTTCATATCATAATGTTTTCAACTCTTCAATCAACGGTTGTAAATAAACATCGATTCCTTGTGCCGGGTCATAAGGGCCAGGGGAGACAATAATGAGAAACATATATAGAGTTTTCACACACATCCACGGAGGTAAATTGTAAGGTGTAACGATTATAGGCCAAGATGAATATTTAAAACCAAACCGAGAGAATGATGAAAATCCACCCATACATAAACCAAGTCTAACATTACGGCTCTTCATTGCAAAAGCAGGATGTCTTATCAAAATGCTTCCATGCATCTCCATCAGCTGGGTGTGTTAACGTATATTTTTCCTGTGTTCTCACATTATGCCATCTTATATGATGCACGGTTACAGTGGATGTATATAATCGTTGAAGCCTAAAAGTTATAGGTAAGTAATGCATACATTTGTACAGAACTTCATTTCCCTTCTTTTTTCTTAATTTGTATCTTTCCTTGTTACATATTCTACAATTCCTCAGATTGATGTCTTCTGTTCAAAACAACATGCAACAATTTAGACATGTATCTGTTTTTGATACAGCAAACCAAAAGAATACATAATTTTTTTCACTTCATAATGATTTTTCACACAACAAATTATCAGATGACATATGTCATTTTGCAACTTGTACAGCAGGTATAAATCCGGCTTCTGTGAAGTTGTAAATGTATTCTGTAGTTACTGATAGTTGGGTATCACTTGTGCAGCCATCCTAAAGGCGTTTCTTAGCAGTATCGAATAAATCATAGATTTTTTTGCTACAATATTTGGTTGTTCTTCGACATTAACATTGTCGTCATCAACTTCAAAAATAGGGAATATCGATCGTGCTGCATCTTCAACCATATCTTCTATGAAATTCGTCGTAACAATTTCATTGCCCACCTCCTCCTCTGAATGTACATGATTAGATCTACAAGTTCTCCATGACGATCCTACACAAAATAATTCGGCACAAGACACAAATGGACTTAAACCACATCCAATATCAAATGCTTCAATAATTTGCACCTACTACATGGACAACGAATTTCTCTATCGTTTTCATTATTACTTAAAGCGAATTCAATAAATATGTTTACACCACTATAGAAATGTTCCCTTATTGGGCCTCTAATTTCCTTTCGAGGATGATACATGCAGGTCCGATCAACAAAATAATCGGCTATTTTTCCTATTGGAAAAATATAATAGAGATTAAAAAAGTATACATCGTTTTATGGATTGACATTTGATTTTTCAAATCATTTATTGATTAATATTCATTTATCCATTTTAGGGATTGTCATTAATTATGAATATAATATTAAGTTTTTAGTTTATTGTTTTTCACTTTGATGGCCGGTTATCCTACTTTCGATTATAAACACAGTAGTAATTACATTTCGTACATTATTTTATTTTAAACGATTCAACAAAATTTCGGCAGCACTTTTTCTTTGTTCCCTGTATTGTACACAAATGCATGTACGAAGGGAACAAAAAGATGCACTGTTGAAATTTTGTAAACCGTCTATGATGAAATTATTTATAAAATGTAGCTACTTTATTGTGTTTGTAGCTTGTCCAATACAGGGACAAATTCGACAAATATTGTATCAGATGAATATAGATATCCGTTTTATTACAAAAATGAATATTCATATGACGATCATATACACTACTTGTCAAACGGAGACAAAAACTCTCTAAGGAATATTAATTATATACATAACATACATTAGCATATACAATTCATTTATGCATTGTAATGTTTTAATAATTAATATTTTTTTCCATTCTTTATAAAATCTTATATGTTTTCAATTATTACAAACCAGTACATATGGCACGTCCGATTGGACGTATAAAAGAAAAAATGCATTACTTTTATTTTTAGCAATGACGAAACCATCCTTCTATTCTTTATTTTTAATTAGTGTATAGCAAGGGTATTAACGTAATTTCAAAAGCTTCAAATGGAGGTATTCCTATTATATATAGATTATAGATATAGTATTATATTTCAAAAAAACAAACTTCATTATACACTTATTTATTTATTATTTTTATCGGATTCGACATCCAAGTAAACTATATTTGTTATATGAACCATAAACCGATAATTAATCTTCAATAGTAATATTTGAATCGACATTGACATTTTAGCACACTAATTAACACTAAATCATATCACTAATTAGACACATAAACCAATTAATCTAAGTTTAGCCATAATTATGTTTTAATTATCGATTTACACACTTATAACCCTAACTAACATATCGCAATCAATCAACATACAATTGCAAATGCTTAATGGGGTAGTATCATCAAATATAACTATAAATTAACACTAATTTAACATACTAGGGTAAATTGGAATTAGAAAAAAATACATTTTTTCGCTGAAATTAAAGTGTTGGAGGTCGGAGAGGAGAAGTAGGAGATGTTTCTGGTGGTGGTGGACGATGTACAGCAGCAGTGGCTGCATGTGGGCGAATTTAGGAGGAAGAGGGAGGGTTTGGGTTGTGAAATGGGGAGAAGGAGATGGAATGAAATTGCTCTCGGCCGACTCAGGTAATTCACGACGTGCATCGGTTTTTAGTGACCGCCAACGACAACTTTCCGATGGTTTGCGAAGGCAAAAGCTCGGTTGTTACAGAATTGCCATGGCAAAACCATGCCGTTGGAAGCCGTTGGAAAGAGTCGTCGGCAGCCGTTGGAAGCCGTTGGAAGCGATAAACAGTAATTCTAGCATGTATACTTTAACTATCAGTTATATCATTCTCTAACTTTTCCAATCAATCTAACATATATCATTCGGTAAAATTTCATCATCAAAATTGACAATCAATCCCTAACACATAGCTCGTGACCATTATACGTTGGTCAAAACACACTGAATATTCTTGGCTTCTTTTGTCAAGCTTACTGTTATAACAAAAGAAAACCATATTATGGATCTTCTTATCAATCCATCACTAACAGTATGTCGAAATATATTCATAAATCTAACTCAATCATACACGAAATTAAATATCTACGAGGTTTCATTAATAATAACATATCAATAACAGTGAATTATCGAACAATTTAAAAATAGTACCAATGATATCTCAAATCATATACGAATTATCATAATAATGAATTTATGTCAATGATAATATGCTAACGAATTTAAATCAACAAATCTATATCTTATATAAGCCTAAACAAATCGTAGCATTGAATAAAAAATAAACCAAAGCAATAAATCATACTAACAGAGAGCATTGTTTATGGTGGTTTGGAGGCTTGGAGGATGCTTGGGAGGCGGTGGGCAGGATATTGTTAATTTCACATAGGTAGACACTTCCAGAGGCTTTACCGACGTGCCATCGACACCTTATTTTTCGGTGTCGGAATGACATTGGAAATGCTAGGTAGATAGACAATGTATTTTCTAGTAGTGAACTAATCAACTTCTAATCTGAAATTGATAAATCGTTTTTACTTATTTTGTTAATCTCATTTTTTTTCTACCAATAATGGTTAGTAGGACCGAAGATGACCATAGGTAGTATATTTCGCTCTATTTTTACTCAATTATGTTTAACCATTCACATTAGGAGGATAATTCAGTACTTTATGAACTATATTATTTTTAGTGCCGAGTTTTAAAATTTAATTTATATGTTTAATTTGAAGCCAAAAACATTATTAAATATGCATGAATACAATCTTCTATTAATTTAATTGATGATGTACAAAAAAACCAGTTCTTTAAAGGAAGGATTATAATATAATATACAGTAGACAATTCCCAGGGCCTCCATTCTCCCTCCAAATTGAATGATTTGACCGATGAAATTATATTTTTGCAATTTTTGTCTTAGATTTTATTAACAATTTCCCGTGCAGGTAAAGCATGTACAAACAGTAAGAGCATCTCCAACAACGATAAATTCAGACGTAATATGAGGGAGAGCTCAAATTGTCACTCCAACAGAGACGATTCACTTGAATATCAAGAAAAATATTCAACGGAAAATTCAGTATTTTGAATTGATCATGGACCGTCCGAAGCGTTTATTAAATAAACGTTCAGAATTAGATGTCTATTAAATAGACATCCAAGGCACGACATTTGGCTGCATCTAGAAGAACAAAAGGATTTAGTGTGGTGATAACGGCACCGGACCAGACGTTAGGGACTATCGCATCCTGCCGCGGTTAACCGCTGACCAAACACATATTTAATCGATGGTTGATTGTTGACCGCTGTTTATGATCAAACATGATAGCCCGAGCACAAATCAAGCAAGATTTAGGGCCCGTTTGGCAAACAAAAGCAAAAGGACTTTTGCTTATTTCAAAAGTCCTTTTGCTTTTAGAAAGTTAAAAAGTAAAAAGCATATTTGGAAACTTTTGACTTATAAGTCAAAATTGAAAAAAAAGTTCAAAATTCAAATTTGAAATTTTTAAAATTTAAATTGTAATATTTCGAATTTGAAAATTTCAAAATTCAAATTTTGAAATTTGAAATTTCAAAGTTCAAAATTTGAAAATTTTAACTTTTAAAAATTCGATATTTTAGAGTTCAAAGTTTTGAAATTTCAAATTTTAAAGTTCGAAAATTTGAAATTTTAAAATTCAAAATTGTGAAATTTGAAAATTTGATATTTTGAATTTTGAAATTCGAATTTTGAAAATTTGAAATTTTGAATTTTGAAATTGTGAGATTTGAAATTTCAATTTTGAAATTTTAAATTATCAAAATTTGAAAATTTGAAATTGGAAGTGTTAGTTTGAAATTCAAATTTGAATTTTTAAAGTTCAAATTTTAAAATTCGAAATTTTGAAATTTGATGTTTTAAAATTATGAAATTCGAATTCTGAAAATTTGAATTTTTGACATTTCAAAATTTCAATTTTTAAATTTTGAATTTGTAAAATTTTGAAATTTGAAAATTTAACTTTGAAATTTTGAATTTTGAATTTTGAAATTAGAATTTAAAAATTTTGAAATTTGAAATTTGAGATTTGAAATTTGGAATTTTGAATTTTTGAATTTTTGAAATTGAAATTTGAAATTGAATATTTTGAAATATGAAAATTTTGAAATTTGAATTTGAAATTTATAAATTTTGAAATTTGAAATTTGAAATTTGAAAATACATTTTTTAGTATTTTTTCATATAAAAAAATCGACCTATGTAAGTCGAAAAGCAAAAAAAAATTGCTTTTGCAATAAGTTGAAAAGTGACTTTTAAAAGTCGGTAGATTTTGTTTATCCATATTGACTTTTTGACTTTTGCATTATATAAGCAAAAAAGCAACTTATTTATTTATTGTCATCCAAACGACCCCTTGGTGTATTAAATACCTGATTAGTTGTTCTGCAACACCCACATGCTTGGTCGGTGGTTGTTTGCCGATTGCAGTCAATGGCCGAACATGATAGCTCGAGCACAAATCAAGCATTTAAAGGCCATAGTGAAGCTGGAAACTAACGTTCAAACTTGGACGCCTATTAACTAGGCTCTCAATGCCTCGCTGCCTATTCGTTCCCAACTAAAATACGCCAACAGACGTCCTTCTGTTGGGCGAAACCCTAAATCCAAGGGGTCAGGTTTTCAGTACGGTTGGAGAAATCGGCAAACGTGGTCAATCAAAATCTAAAGAGTTTAAAGGGGATACCCCTAAATTAGAATTAAAACGATGAAATCGGCAAACGTGGTCGATTAACGGTTTAAATTCTCTTATTTCCGGTCGTTAATTATCTTATTTCGCTATCGAATATTCACAGAATTGTTTGTTTATTTGGTATTTGATTAGCAGTAGTTTCTTTTTATAATTAGAAGTATGGAAATCATTGTACTGTAAACAAGGCTTGTTTTATGACGCGAGGTATCCATGAAATTCTGGAATGGCGTTCATGCCATGTGATCTGATCTGTAGACAGGAGCGTAGAAGTCGGTGGTGTTCTAAAGTAAGATTAAGAACCAAAGGTCATGGAAGTTTTCTGGTGGCTTTGATATTATGGGGAGGTACAGAGGCGATGTGTCTCTTAGGAGATGTTCAAGTCTGTTGTCTACTGAATCTATTGCAAGGTCTTCCCCTTTCCTATATTTTTATTCAAATGTTTCTTTTGATATATATTTAACCCTAGTTTTTGTTTATCCAAAATAACGTAACTTTTTGACACAAATTGTTTATGTTGTAGTTCATTGATGTGATTTTTGTCATTGTTAAGAAGTCTGAGAGTACAAACAGGTTCACTTTAGTTACTATATCACATTAAAATTCAAAACTTTTTCGGCCACCACAATATACATAGGTTTGTTATGTCCATTCCTGTCATCGCTCTTATCTTGTGTTTATGTTGACATTGCAAGATAGTTCATTGATCACAGTACAGCTTGTTACGTCAGCTTTCCCCTTTTTTTTGTTGGTCTTAAGTTTCCTTTTTTCAATGTGCTGCAACAAAGTAAAGCTATCAGAATTAGTTTAAATAAAACTAATATAAGTGCCATGATTTGTGTGTTTTACTGACGTCCTAATTGATTCATGCTTAAAAGGTGTGCGCACGTGCCCTCAGGCATCATCATGATGCTTTTGTCTATGTGTAGATACACATACATATATTGAGCTGTTATATATTTCTTTTTGCAGGCTTGAGCTTTACCATACTACAAAAGAAACAGGGTTCACAATATCTTAGATGTTCTGTTTGGAGCGTTAGAGCTTGTAGACATGACAGATCTAAATATATAAAGCACGTTGGTTTTAAAGCACTGCTCCGAGGCCTTTTTGCTGGTTTGGGTGGCATGGTCGTGGATAAGGTGGTGATAGGTGGTGTTGATTATCTAACAGTGAACTTAAGGAAAGGAAACACTAGACAAAAAAAGAAAAAATGCAAAAAAGAATGAAGAAAATGTAGAATAAAGATTACTTCCTTTTGCTCATTCATAAAAACTCACACAAGAGATATATGGGTGCATATAGGCTAATACATCAGAAGATGACAGCTAACAGATTCTCTTTTGGACGACTAGTATAATTAGTACTCAGTCAGCCACTAATATTACCAAAAGAATTAACGACCAGGTGAGGACCGCTTAATTGTTCATTAACAAATTCATGTGAATTGGTTCTCACAATTTTTATTCATCAGGCTAGATGGTATTTTTGCTGGAGCTACTTCCATATCTATTGTGCATGGATATTTCAGCTGTGCATGTTGTGCACCATGCACAAACATGCACATGGCTTTTTGTGCAGCTGCTTTCTCCATTGTCTTAGCAGCTTCAAGCTGATGTGTGGCAAGTTGAATCTTACGCTTCTGTTCATCTCTCCAGCCTGTTGATGGTAGATGTTGATTTGGCGTGTGACACTGGTCAAATTGGGTTTGAAGCAAATTTTCATCACTTAATTTCATTTGTTCTTTGTTATTTTATGTTGAGTTTGTTTGCATCAACCAATGTAAGAAGAGTTTGTTTACTATCTAAATTTTTGGCTTGGTTTCATAATGTTTATTCCATTTAGAATTTTAATAAACATAGAAACATACTAATACTTCTTGGTAGTATAGAACACTTAAGCTGTTTTTGCTCACTGCTTAATAAACATGGAAGTTTATGCTTAGGTATTTTTATAATGTTCATTCCATTAAGAATTTCAACAGAAGTAAAAAATAACTGCATAATACTTCTTAGTTAAATGAGACACTTATCGCAGTAAGTGTCAGATGATTGCATTTAGCACTAAACACGTAAATGCTAAAGACCTTGCCACTATATTGATTGTTTCATATGAATGGTTTAAAGTTGAAGATATGCACATCCACACTCAAAAGACGTTACCCTTAGGTTGATGGTTCTTTTAGTTTTTTAATTATTATTAAATTTTTTAATAGTAAATATGTAGGGTGGTTAATACCATTATATGTCTATTAGCATGTTAATGCGAAATTGTGAACTTCCAATTATAGTGCTATTACATAACGTAGCAAACCAAAAGAAATACTACTTATTTGTCTGAATTAGTTCAGTTGATTATATATTTATGCAGTTTCTGAAAGCACCAATACATTGTATTTCCGATCGAAGCATATACAATTTTGATAATACATTTGAACTGCTAAAGAAAGCCATAAAAATTTGAAATAGCAATTACTATCTTTCCGTTTATGAGTACATGAAATTGGAACAATCGATTTTTAATACCATCACGTGGTTCTTCCAATTAACCGGTTGGTTGTAAAGGACTTTTGGTTGGACCCTAATTTCCACTGTTTTTTCAGTAAAAATACATGGCTAACCTAAACCTTGACTGGGACGTTGGCTTATCTTAAACACTATGATGATGCCTTTAGTTGACCAAGCAAATATTTGATGTTATAAGACGTTATGTCCAACATGATCACCGAATTGTTGTCGTATATTTTGCTACAAATATTTTAACATTATATGAATGATTGTATCACAATATTACTAAAAGAACAATGCAAACATAGACAAGAAACAATATGTCGCTTATTTAGATAGACATAACAATAGGTAAATACGACTAGAGAAATCCATATGTACTCTAGTTCAAGTCGGCCCAAAATTTAGCTTGAAGTTCCTCAACAATCTTTTTGTCCAATTGAAATGCCTTGGCAAGTACATTTGCATCGATTGGTGGGTCAGATCCGAACACAGCATTAGCAATAGTAATAGTACCCGGATTCTGGCTTCCAAGTCCTGCAAATGCAACCGCCAGCAAATGCCCAGGGTTGAATTGAAAATGGATCAGTCCTTGCGGGAACACAAACACATCACCCTTTTGAAGAACCTATTATCAAATTAATGTGCATCAATATTTAATCCAGATTTTATTTTCATGAATGATCATCGTACAAATGCAAGTAATGAATTACCTTGGTAAGAGTTTGTTATCGGGATTAGAAGTGACAAATCCAACATAGAGAGTTCCTTCAACCACAGTTAGGATCTCACTTGCACGAGGATGAGTGTGTGGTGGGTTGAGCCCATAAGGTGCATAGTCTATTCTTGCCAGAGAAATGCCAAGAGTGTTCAGACCAAGGATTCTATCTACGTTAACAAGTGTAACGTTTGATCCAACGTTATTGTATGTATTTCCAGGCTTGTTGAGCCCTGCAAAGAAGAAGTCGTCTGCTACTGCCATCTTTGGGTCTTTGCATATTAGCCCGTTCACAAACACTGCAATAAAGGGTACGAGTTTTCTTTTTATGTATAATTCATCATCAACACAGGTAGATATATAAACAAATATAAAATAGTACCGTCCGGCTTTTTGATGCCAACACAGAAGTCCTGCAAAGGACTAGGATCAGCAGCAAATGCCACAGAAGCAACAGTTACAAGGAGAGCTAGAATAACAATATAAGAAGTCATTTGAATTGAAACTTGGAACTGTAGATTAGGAAACGTTTTGAATGATTTGGATTTGAACACGACTTACAAGGCTATTTATAATGTTTGTGATCAGATGTTATGCATTAATACATGCATGTTTTTGAATTGATCAAAGTTAAATAACATTAACATGTTAAATATTCAAAAGCTAGTCAAGGTAAGTAGGTAGGTCTATTTATCTTTCTAATTGTACTTGAATTTTTGTTTATCTTCCTTTGTGACAGAAGAGAGACAATATCATTGTTGAATTAGCTCGAAGGACATATAATCATACAGTAGTTGGAAGTTGTTAAAGAAAGCAAATTAAAACATCGGTAATGTGGATTAAATATAGTGTGTGAGGTTAAGGATTGTCATTTTTTTATAAATCTTTTATTGTATTTTGAACCAAGTAGTTATAAGGACCAAGATATGTAGGTTGTGTATCTTAGTGTGAATAAGGCATGATCACACCTTTAGATTATTTAAAAGAAAACTACTTACCCTGTAACAGATGATAACCTTTTCCATTATTTTTATCAAAGTTTGTAATTTATTGTACATTGTGTAGAAAGAAAAATCTGACAAAAATGTAGTGTAATTGGAATCTGGCAAATGCAGTGTATTTACAGATAACTTAGTACAATTGCAGGCAGACACGTAGAAAAAAACAAGATAAAAGTGAAGCAATGTATTCTAATAAAATTTGATGTAGAGGCAATGGCCAAGAGAGAGGTTCTCATGAGAGCGGTCGGTTTTTAAAATTCAATCTTTTCCCTAAATGATTTTTTGATCATAATTAAAAAAAATTCATACGTTACAAATACATCATATCGCTACTTCTATTACATAGCATATGCATTTATAAATAAGCATAGCTACAATTGACTCTGTTTGTCAATGTCCAATCGCAATGGTTAACTAATTATAACTCACTGTAAATAATTTATGATCTATAATATTATACCCATATTTGATAGTATATATAAAACAGTATAATGCAGAACAGTAAAGATATACTAATAGTATTATATCCAATTGTACATGCTGCTGCATTATTTCAAGAAAAGTTTTAAAAACCTGTTTTTGTTCACATAGTAATAAAAAGTACCTCTTAAGCATAAGTTGTGTTGGTTACTAAAGTGATTTTACATATAGTATTAACAATTATTTTTTAAAGGTAAGGGTCGATTAGGTTTGAAAACGAGTTTTGTGTTTTACTTTATCAGTATTTATTTCGAAAGGCATGGGAATGAATGAGAAACTGGAAAATCATAATCATTACGCCAAAATGGAGAATGAGAAGAGAGATGATAGTTAATGAAATGGTAAGTTAAGTAATAAGAAAAAGCTGGATATTCAAATCCAATCAAGGTTAGGTAATTCTATTTACCTTTCCAATACAGATTAATTAAATATTTCTTCTTTAGGACTAATGAGAGACAATTTCTACGTTGAATTAGGTCATAGCACACAATGTCATCCAGCAGTAGGTAGTTGTTGAAGGGAAAATAAAAATATTGGCAATGTAGATTTAAGTATTGCATGTAAGGTTCAGGGTTATCTTTTCTTTTTCTTTTTTCTTTTTACACATCTTTTTCGTATTTTAAACTTATTTGACCAAAATATATAAGTTGTATATATCTAATTAACGTAAACACGACCAGATCACACTTTCAGATTATTTCAAGGAAAACTACTTACCCTGGGACAGATCATAACCTTTTCCACTATTTTAAAGGCAATTTGTAATTTATTTTACAACAGTCAAAAATCTAACAAAACATTAACCTAATTGGATTTTGGAAAAAGCATCTATATGGATAAACATGCATATACTATATAAAACTGCAGTGCAATTTGAAATAATCAAAGGTAAAGACCAGCTCAGTATAAACTGAATATAATATTTAAAGTTACTCTGGCTCTATGCCTATATATGTATATATATCTGGTGCAAAACAAGGACATCTCCAAGCCTTCTTCATATTCAAGTTATTTGTATCTGAAAGAAACCTTAGGTTGTAATGGAAATAAACTTGGTAATTGTGTTCCTTATAGCATTGACTTCATCATTTCAAGTGTTTGCTTCAGATCCCAGTCAACTCCAGGACTTCTGCATTGCTCAGAAGTTACCCAACAGTAATTTCACTGCACATCTTGATTCCCATTTTTAATTTTAAGTTTTTACCGAAGTTTTGTTTGCAAAATAGGTTTTGTTAATTTACTTCTTTTTTATACATGTAATCACGATGGGTGTAAAATGCAGTATTTGTGAATGGATTTTTCTGCAAGGATCCAAAACAAGCAAAAGCAGAAGATTTCTTCTTCTCGGGACTGGACAAGCCAGGGGACACGACAAATCAAGTCGGGTCGAACGTGACTGCAGTGAACGTGATGCAAATTCCAGGGCTGAACACGTTAGGCGTCTCCTTAGTGCGCATAGACTATGCACCGTACGGGCTCAACGCACCTCACACCCATCCAAGAGCCACTGAGATCTTAACAGTGCTAGAAGGGCAGCTGTACGTTGGATTTGTTACATCAAACCCTGACAACAAATTGTTCACTAAGCTGCTTAACAAGGGAGACGTGTTTGTGTTTCCAGAAGGACTTATTCATTTTCAGTTTAATGTTGGGCATGCTGATGCTGTTGCCATAGCGGCACTTAGTAGCCAGAATCCTGGAGTTATCACTATTGCAAATGCTGTGTTTGGAGCTAAACCTCCCATTTCTGACGATGTTTTGGCAAAGGCGTTTCAGATTGATAAGAAATTAGTTGATTGGCTCCAGGCTCAGTTCTGGGTTGACAGCAACTAGAACTTTTCTTACCATACAAAGAGTGCCTATTGGCCTTGTTACCTGTACCTACTCTATATGTATTCTTGTCTGAATAAGCAATGATTTTTTCTGCATTTATGTGCCTTCTCCACTGCAATACGATACTTGGCATGGTAATCTTTTTTTATTTAGTGAGTCATCTTGAGCAACTTCAGCATATCCCTATTATTTTTGATGTCGCTGTGAAAACGCTTCCATCCTCCACTATATTTCCAGTATGTCGCCATAATTATTTCTTCTTTTTTTCTTCTGAAAATATTATAAACAAACTTGGGATTCAACAGTTATCTATTTAACCGCTTTAACTCTTTCCAGAATCACTGCAGTTTCCAGTATATCATGATTTATGTACGTTCTGTAAAGTTACAGTAATTACCCAGTTTTATATAGTATATGCTTGTTATCCATGTAGATGCACTTTCCAGAATCCAATTCGGTTAATTTTTTGTCAGATTTTTCTATCTAAATGTTGCAAAATAAATTACAAATTTTGTTTAAAATAGTGGAAAAGTTATAATCCGTGCCTGGGTAAGTTGCTTTCCTTCAAATAATCTGAAGGTGTGATCATGTCGTGTTTTCATACCAATATCAAAAATAACAACCGTGCAGGATGGATATACGTTTTGTAAGCTGACAGTCATTTTTAGACATTAAAATAACAATTTTCGAGCATTTTGATTTGAGTACAACATTCAGAAAACGTTCAGTGAATATACACAGAAACACAACATGGTTTTAATATTATTTTGAACAGTAATTTAAAAAAGGAGAAAGTGAGTGTTATTTTAAGAAAACAAGCAATACCTACTATTGCTTGTAAATATATTGTTAGTACTCTCAAATATTGATCATAAAACTTTGAGATTTACTGGCGCATCAACACAGTGATGAAATAACTGAAACCAGCATAAATTTGTACGTATGTGCATGCTATACTTGTAAAATTTTAGGTGGATGAACATTTCCGCTGCTGTTAGGATTATTTCGTATGTTACTAGGAGGAATGATGGTTTGAAACTGAAATAGTCTGATCTCGTTAAATAACCTGAAGAAGTGGTGTATAAATATGTATTGGTGGACACATAACATTAAGACTCCTTTTGTGCTATAACTGAAAATTACGGGTCACGAATCCAACAAAATACTAGGTCCTAGATTTGAATTTTTGTGTAACTTAAAACAGCTTCTTGATTGATTTTTGTATAAATATGTGCCTTCTCATAGCTCTTAATGTAGATATATGAAAGCATACCCTTATGCTTGTCATTCGCATAGCTCCACGTGCTATCTCATAGCTGCTATTCAATCTACTCATTTAACAATATTCAAGATTATAAGAAACATTGCAAATAAACTCGGGTCGGACAAAATGTCTAATATGAGCGATCTGCTATCTCAAAACAGATATAAATAAAGACTGTACGTAATAAAAGGATCATAATAAAAGCAAAATCATACCTGAGTTGTCTCTGTATTCAAACAGTTACCACAAATAATCGGTATATGCTAATTAAACTGACATCATAGGAGTGTACTACAATTCAAAACACAACATAGGGTGTCTAGATATCTAACATCGACAATACCTATGTTGTGTGATCTCCATAACAAACATAACGAACATACCAACCTTTAAACAATCTCACATCGCTCAGTCAAATGTCATTGGATACACGATATCTCAAATGAACATATCGACCATCAGTGACCATTCAAAATCTCGGTTTCCTATGTGCTTGAGTCCATACTACCTAGATCGTTAGGATACTAGACTCCCACAACAATAAGTCCAGGATACACATATCACATATTAACAATCTTGGATCACATATCAAGGATCTAAATGGACTCTCCATATATCCCCTCTTTACGAGTACACATCAAAACCTTCAAGTTATCGACAATCCCTTTACACACTTCACGATAATATAATACATCATTCGTTCCACTACACAAGTTCACATCGTCAAACTTACCTTCTCAGACCATCATTATATGCCATGAACACTTCTCCTTGAAGTGTTCGACCAGCTTCACTCACGTCGTCGAGTTATAGAGGCTTCATCATCCCGTCGGTTTCCTCTAAAAATCTCAGGTCGGTGCCATGCCAACCCCTAAGCCAGCCCATGCCATGCTCGGATTAATGCTCGTGCCAACGTTGTGTTATGGTCGGAGTTTGCTCAAAGCTCTCGGTCCAAGATCCAACTCCTAAGCCAATTTGGTACTGGACCAAAGTTACTTAAGTGCTAGAAGGGAGCAAAGCTCGTGTAGGTGCCAGACCATTTTCCATGTCTATCGGTGAGTAACAAACCTAAGAACCAAATCTAAAAGTTCCCCTCCTTTTCCCCATGTGCCCTTGCGTCCTCCCCGAAGTCATTCCTGCATTTCCCCCCAATTAGAATGGGTAACCAATGTGTCGAACAATCACAACCTGCGTGCAACACTAATGTAACGATACGACTCCACACATCCTTGAGCTGATTCATCAAGCTCACTCTACGTTTACCGATCTCCTATCCTTTCTATATCGAATAAGAGAGTACAATCATAACCACTCCTTCTACATGGAATATCTTGACTATAGGATCGATTACAACCTCATATGCTTTGATGAATGTTTTCAACTAGTCAAACATACAAAAACCAAATTCAAGCAAAAGAACATACATCATATTGTAGTAGTTCATATTAAAAAACATTCATAACCTAGTCTAACATTCATATGAACAATTATACATCAAAGCAACATGGTTAAACCACTTTAAGTCAATTTAAATTCGTTTTCTTACCTTAGGTTCAAAATTGAAATAGCATTAAATCACATTTTATCTTTAAAAAGTATCCAAGACATGTCAAATCATATAGAGTAGGCTTAGAGATGATAAATCACTCACCAAGCATCCAAAAATGGATCAGAATCATGCAAAGCGAGGTGAATACGAGATTAGTCGACAGCAAAGACTTGAAATTTCTTCTCTAAAAATGTTAACTTGAAAGTCTCTTGCTAGTATATCCCTAAATTTTCAATTTGGATTGATTTGTAAGGATTTAGGCTGAAGATATGTCAATGAAGGTTTATACTTAATTTGGGGAAGTTGAAAAATTATTTGGACGCTGGTAGAGTAGCTGGTAGTAGCACAAATCCCAAAATTATATCATGCGCCTAAGTACGGGCTTGTGTTAATAATTACCAAAAGCTATCTAAAAACTATCTTCAAACAACCATATCTTCCAGTCTTGTGATCACTCTATGGAACAGGAAATCATCAAATCTTTTGTAACAACCTACCTCTATGCCCATATTACCAAAGAGTATTATTAGACAATACTGTTTAATAATGCAAAGCATAAGGCTATATTGAGCTTACACATGTGAATATTCCTTAAGGCTAACACCGATATATATTGCAAACCATTCTATAATTTGATGGAACTTACCTGGATTTTTTAAAATAAATTTTATACCCAAAAACCGATTTTTGTTTAATTAAACAGAATAAACTTCCTCTATTTTATTTTAGTGCAAATGAACTCTTTTTCCAAAAATAAATTCACTTTTGGATAACGTCTTGTTTCTACTTTCAAATAATTTTCTTAAAATATTTTTTTATGAAAATAAACATTGTTGGAACCTATAGCCAACGCTCCAAGTTCATTGAGCGGTCAACCACTCATCAAATGCATTGTCGACCGCTTTATGACAACCTTGGGGCGTTAGCTCCAGGTTGTGTCCCTAATGCACATCATCGGCCGCCATTCTCTCTCGTATGTGCAGCCATACATTCTACACCCATACATCACCTAATTTACACAAAAATTCAAGCATGGACAATGTCAAACAAGTGCATTCAAGGGTTTTTGTTGTTTACACTTTTGAGTTCATTTCAACTTATAGTAAACGAAGCAAGCAATAATTCATGCACAGAGATAGTTCAAGCTCAAACAAGAATATACATGGAACACACATTGTATATAGACACAGATTTAAGGGTCGAATATCACTCACCTCAAGTAGGCAGTAGATTCCTTGCACTAGAAAGCTTGAACTCCTTCTCTTCTCCACTTGTTGTAAAATCAAATGTACATCTTAAGAAAAATTTCAACATCTCTAGTGGTGTAGTTGGGTGTTGAGAATGATATACTTTGATTTTGAGATTTTAGAAATTTTATTTCTATTTTATTTTGATTTTTAAAGTTTAAATTAGGTTTTAGTTAGCTGGTTTCGAAATTTTTGGAAGCTGCTGAATAATGCAAACTGTATACAGGATGAAAATTTGTATGCTAATGAGAAGGTTCTAGGCCACTCAAGAATGGTAAGAAGATTTTTTTCTAAGTGTTTTAACGTGCTAAATGGCACGTTTTTATCCTTTTATTCATTTATTTCCCCTTATTTTCTTTTCAACTTTAATTTTCTTCTTATTCAAATTAGCTCAAATCTTCAAATAAAATCATATTTATTTTCCATAAGTGTTTAAGCTTCATTCCACAAATTTTATAATAATTATTTTCCATAATTTAACCCATTTGAATAATTATTTTCATATTTACATTTTGAAGCCCTTTCAGAAAAATAAATTTATAAACTCCTTCTATAAGTGAAATAAAATTCTCTTTCCTTTGAAATAAATTTGTAATCTTATTTATTTTTAATATGTAACTTTATAAAAAATTAATTTACCTCTTTTAATATATTTAAAAGATCATTTTGACCTTTAAAATAATCTGTATTCATTTATAGAATTCAAAATTTACTCAAATAAATTATTTTCTTGTTTTATAAAACAATTTACTATAAAATTTACAAATTACTTCTATTCATCCTCATTTTAATATTTGAAACCCTTGTTAATTAATTATATCTTCATTATAAAATCCTAATCAGTCCCTTCTCAACTAAGGGTTGTTGCATCTATATTTGGAAGTAGTTCGATGACCTGATTAGGCTCTTATCAAAAGTTATAGCCGTTATGTTTTAAAGAGTAAATTTGTCCACAATTTATTCTACAGGTCCAAAAATTTTAAAACTCAAAATTCCCAAAAGTTTTAGTCTATTCAGGATTTATTTGGTTATGAAAATAATATTTCTACAATCTTCATATACGTAAAGACAAAAGGAAAATGTGGGTAGTTACATTCTCCCCTTTTAGGATTTTCTCCCTCGAAATTGCACCCAAATAAGACATTACCGAACCGTATAGATACCATGCATGTTTAACAATCAAACAATCATAACAAATACCAAACATGCACATATAAACAAGACAAAAGACCTTATGCAAACCCTAGTGTGTATGGTACTAAAGCAATATGATATTGAAAGTTCATGTGATGAATGAAAGCCCTACAAAGTAAAGATCTTCAAATAAGTAATCCTTATGCCCTGCTCCATCTCCTATGTACTATTGATTTTACTCTCACTCCATTGAACCTTTACCAACTTCACCTCTTCGTCCTAAGCTGCGTCGTACTCTCTCGACTATACGAATAAGCCTACGGGTCTTAATGCTTCAAGTTCAACCTCGATATCATCTACTTGATCCAATGACACTATAACGCCTGAGTTATGCATAAAATTTTGAAGATGGGAAACATGGAACACATTGTGTACACCTGCCATCTTATAAAGCAAGTCGACTATATATGATAGGTTCCTAATCTTCTTATGTATCAGAAAAGGAACTACGAATTTGGTTGCCAACTTTTCCTTAGTACCAAATCAGACTATATTCTTCGATGGAGAGATCAACATCATATCTCCAACAGAAAACTCAATATCATGTCTTCTCCTATCAACATTGCTCTTCTATCTATCCTATATGTCTTTCATCCATTGCCAAATGATCTCAATATTCTCCGCAGTCTCGATAAACGTGTCTGACCCTAGTTCGGTTTCTCTCCTTCCACCCACCATCTTGAAGGAGCATTGCATGGTCGACTATATAGTGCCTAAAATGGTATCATACCAATGCTAGTCTGATAACTATTGTTTCATGCGAGCTCTACTAAATGCAAGTGATCATCCCACGAGCTTTCAAAGTTAAGAATACAATCTCGTAAGAGATCCTCTATGATATGATCCACCCTCTCTGTTTGTCTGTCAGTAAGAAGATGGTAAGTTATACTCAAATGTAGTTCCATCATTAATGCTTCTTGTAAACTCTTCCAAATCCGCTCATGAATAATGGGTTGCAGTCGCCCATAATATTCTTCAGAACACTGTGAAATTGCACTATGCACTTCACATACAACTCTGCCAGTTTAATTACCGTTCTACCGGACTTCACAAGCATAAATTGAGCTCTCTTAGTCAATCCATCGACTATGACCCAAATGTTGTTGTGCCCACCCCAAAATTCCTCAGCAGTCAATTGATAAAGTCCATCGATATATGTTTCTACTTCCACTAGAGAACCTATAACAGTTGTAGTAAACCACTCAACCTTTTTTTGTTCAGCCTTTACTATGTAGCAGTTTTATAGCACCCCTAATTTTTGATAACATTATTTAGGAGATTTAATTAGATAAATTAAATAAAATAATGTAAATGTTAAGTGATAAGGGGGTTGAGATTTGAACGAATCTAATTAAGGTCGTGCTTAATAAAATAATTAAATGGACTTAAGAATGGATTTTAGGTTAAAATTACATAAGGGTATATTACGAACTTGCCGCCCATAACCCTTACCCTTATATATTATCATTCCTACCATTACATTCCCATTCACATCATTTTGAAAAATGCAAACCAAAACGTTAAAGAACGGCCGACCATTAAGAAAGAATAATTCAATTAAAAGCTAGAGAATAAGCTTAGGGGAAATCAATCTCAATCCAACCTCCTTATCTAAATTAAGGTGAATAATAATTCCATCTATATTTTTGGCTTGAATCATATGTTTTCGAATTTATGGGTAAATCCGTTTTTATGATGAAATGGATGATGATATGCTTTAATATTGATTTGTTTAATTTAAACAAGATTGCTTAAATGGGATTATACACGGTTTTAGGGAAAAACTAACATATGTTGATGTTTAAATGCCATGGAAAACTTTTATGTTGTATAAAACATGATTTTGGAGTTGGGTTTCAATTTTGATAATTTTCCAAGCTATGAAAAGATTGTTATGAATTTTCAAAGGAAAATATGGTTTTTGGTTTTATAAATTTATTTCGGAAAATATGTTAAAGATTTGGGTTTGGAATTTTGATATGTCAGATATCATAATTAAAGTGAATCTCTGGAATTTTTTAGGATTTTTCCAAAGTGATTTGCTATGCAAATTAAATTATTTTAGATGAGGGTGTTCTTTGCAAAATTGGTTTTGCTTAATGGAAGGGCTTATTTGATTAATTTAACCATGGTTTAGATTTGAAATTAGCGGCAGTTATTTTAGTAAATAATTTGAAAAAGCTAAGGCAACCAATCTGGTGTTGACACATTGCAGGTTAGATAGAAAAATGTTTGTTTTACTTAGAATTAAACCAGGTTTACTCAGGAAAATTGATCTCGCCTACTTTAGAAGTAACTTTCGATATAGAGCTTTCGCCTTCAAATCAGTCAAAACCTACGAAGCTGAAATCAATACACAATGTATCACAAAGGTGGTACGCAGTGGATTGGAGAAAGGCGAAAGGCCAGGTGTCGAAAGCATGGCTTTCGAAGGAGTCGATACCTTGGTTTGTTTTAAAAAGACAAGTGCTTGCCCTTGTTTTGATTAAGCCTTCGAAGGAGTTGAAGTATATGTTTTAGAAAGAGTCTTTTGAAAGGTTTCAAAAGGGTACCCATTAACATAAGTTTGCTTTCGAATGGATTCCGTTATATGAAAGAATGTTTTGAAAGAAAGGGTTACGACCTAGTAGAAGCCCTGCTGCCGTTCTTTAGCATTTCGAAGGTATTGAAGTCATCAATGCTTTAGAAAGGCAGTGTTTGTTTTAAAGATGTTTTAAATCACTTCCTAAAGGCTTTCTAAAGGGTCCAAGGGTTTCGAAGACAATGACTTCAAAAGGGGTTTCGACGCTATCCTTCAATGTTTTGTTTAAATGGTTTGATGATTTCGAAAGAGATGGCGCCGACGCCATCATGTTTTCCCTAACATTTTTATATGATAAAAGATGGTTTTGAAAGAGATGCTTTCGCCTACATTCTCTTTGACCCAAATAATAATTTTAAGTATAAACTCAATGCTTTCGAAAGGGGGAATTTCAACGATTTTCGAAGGGTTACTTCCGATAGTTTCGAAAGGGGTACTTTCAATTGGTTTTGAAGCTATGCTTCTAAGTTAATATTTTTATACAATAGAAAGGTTTCGAAAGGAAGGTTTTAAAGCATTAGAAAGGTAGGAGCCTAATATTTTAAGGATAGATTTTAATGCTTTCCAAGGAGGTCATCCTATGAAGTTGAAAGGAAGGTTTCGAAGGTTTCGAAAGGTTTTGTAATCCAAATTCGACTTTTAAAGAAAAACCTGTAACGACCCACCCACTATTTTGGACCATTCAAATCGACTATAAAACCACACATGTCTGACTTGAATAATTCAAAACAGTAGATTGTAATATAATTTAGAGCAAATAAAACCAATCACAGAATCACAGATACAGATAAATCAGAATAACTCGCAGCGGAAACAAAATAACAATAGTAGTTCATGAAGCTACTGCAACACATTCTCAAACACAATTACAAAAATCCAGAGTCTGAAAAGTAAATACAACAGAAATCCCAAATACATCAATGTCCACTAATAAATAAGCTGACTAGAAATACTGAAAACAAATAGATAACAACTAGATAGATAGTCTCCAACAAATTCTAGCTCCAGAAGGTGAAATCCAAAGCTGATACTTAGGCTGACCCGAGCGTAAGAAATAAACACAAACACTCGAGTCAGGACATACATACTTATACAATGTAGACCAACTCAAGTGAACTGTAATATAAATGCACAGTAACTTAAAGGATGCTTGGTACCGTCCATCCTCTAAGGATCCGTTAAACTATTTACTATGTAGTAATATACACTATTATAATGATGTCTAGAAGTAAAGTATAGTATACATAAAAATAGCATTAAAAAGTTACCCAATATCCCCCTTAACACATTTTACATATTCACATAATCTATACAGTACCGTAATCTCCCCGTACTGGGCGTCGTCAGAGGGCACTCCATAGGTATGGTACAAAACAAAAGCATATAAGGCATGCTAGGGTAGGTGACACGACACAATGAGGCAATGCTAGGGTAGATATACCAATTATGCTTCCAGACCGGTGGTAACGCATAGCAGCCACTACTTCCCACCTCGAGCCACACTCCCAAAATCAAAGGGTACTCCAATCAATCACAAAGTAATAGAATGGTATCGAAGAAGTGTGTCCGATAAGAGGAGCTACCTCATTAGCCCGTCAATCGCTCCTGTTTTAGCCACCTTATGCCAACTCACGAGAGTCGGCTCCACGTACATACCTCAATAGAACGTCGCCACCATCCCACTTCATTCTGGAATCTCCACCGTGTACACGGTTTTTAAAGTGGTTTTCGTATCGACGGAGAGTATGCCCATATCCGATCCCGGTCTCTTTAACAACCCAACGTTATTATAACCCATGGTTATAAATTTTAAAAATGGTTTACATTTCACTCCAAAACATATTCATTTAAACCATTTTAATTCAATGTCAAATAATATTTATTTCAAAGTTGTAGCCTTCCTAAGTTCATTCGTTCAATTATAAAATTTTCGAAACATTGTAAATTTCAGCTACAACAACACTTATAAAATGTTACGGTAGATATAGTAATATTTCCAAAACATTGTCATTTTCAGAAACAACATCACTTATAAAGTGTTACGGTAGGTATTTTAGTATTTCAAAACAGTTCATTTCAGAAACAGCAGCACTCACAAAGTGCTACATTAGGTATTTAGTTATTGCAAAACAGTTTAGTTTCAGCAACAACATCACTTACAAAGTGCGACAGTAGCTTATTTATTATTTCAGAATAGAGTTTACTTTCAGAAATGATAGCACTTAGTAAATGCTGTCTTAAAACCACAGTATTTTGGAAATGCTACCACTACTAATTCTAGATTTTGTTATAACCTTTTAGAAACCTCTTCAATTTTAGCCATTTTAACTTAAAAAAAACATATCTTACGCTTTAAAAACTTTCATTTGGTTATCATTTAACTTATGATTTAAATAAAATAACTTTTATAATTAAAATATCCAAATTAACTATAATTCGTTTATTAAGTCAAGGTACACTATTTTACTTAACTTTTATTTTAACAAATAACTCAACTCTTTATTTCAAAATACCCATTACATAAATAAAAGCGAATATCCATTTATTTACTTAACGAAAAAAATCATTTAAAAAACCAAATTTCCAATTATCTAGTTAAGTCATATTTCAAATACATTTTAACCAATTATTTACTTATACATTTTACTTACAGAAAATCACTATAAAATTTATTTAAATCATTTAAATCCAACTTAAGTTAAAATTTCATATTTTATATTTCAAAAATACTTAATAAATTTTCAGAAAATATCTAAAATTAACCACGGTTCTGTATATAATTTTCTAACCTAGGTCAAGTGATACGGATATGTATCATTTCAATCCATAATTTAAAAAGAAAATCAGGATTCTATTATTTCAAACCCGCAATTCCAAGTCAAATAAAATAAATAAAAGTCGCTTGAGCCCATCATTTCAGCTCATAACAATTTTTCCTTATTCTAATGTCCGTTCGGTTGTGTATCATTTCAACCCATAGTGATTCTATTCTACAAGGAACTTGTAGTGTGAGAAGTAGTAAATAAAATAAAAATTATAATATGGCATATCATATCAGGTGATGTAACAAATAAATATCAGGTTATGACATCATGGAATATCATATCATAGGCATATATAGATTAATATCATATCATCAACTACAATTCACATGCTATTTTTTCACAATTATATAAGTATGAAATGTCTAGAGTGAATAACTCACCTTCTAAAGCTAGAGGTTACGAAGTAAAGACACACAATAACACTGAAAGGCACGACAAAGCACGAACTAGATTCGAGGAGAAGTAGCACCCAAATCCAAATCTTGCAAACAAATAAATAAAACAAATATAAGTATATGATTTAACACAAACAAGATATGAATCCAATAATGTAAAACACGAATCAATTTGAAACAAAATATGGATTTTAATCAACAAGTGGGCTCGGCCACATCACCTATAGGCTCGGCCATCACCATATATTTTTCTCGGCCATGAAGTTTAGAGGCAAGCTAGGCTCGGTTAGGTGGTCTTTGGCACGGCTATGGGCAATGGAATGTGAATAGAGGCAAGTTACAAAGCATGGAAGGCTAGAGGTCAAGCAATTCAAGAGTTTTGGGTATGGCCTTATGTCTACATGGCTTGGCCATGGGGTGTTTCAAGGCCTGATGCATATCTAGTCATCAGGTGGTGCGGCCAGGTCATGTCAGGTCACGGCAAGGCAAGACATGGTGGAGGAATAAGGGTGGCCGAGGCTAATAAAAGAGGAAGTGGTGAAATAAGGTGGTCGGCTAGGGTTATTAACAAGTTTTGATGATGGGATTGATCCATAGAGTCATGGCCATGATTGGAGGAGATGATGTAGAGGTGATGGTCGGTCATGTTGGTGGCGGAGAGGAGTGGTGGTCGGCAATAGCATGGTGTGGCCGAGCATAGGGGGAAGAAAACAAAAGAAAAACAAATGGAAAAAGAGGAAAAGAAGAAAGGAGAAGCCATGAACTTACTATATTCTTTTCTCTTTTTTTCGTGAATGGGAATGAGATGGGAAGTAATTTTGTACGTGAATGCTAATAGACATGGACAGCTAAAGAGGTGATGAACGACTAGAAAAGAAATGAAGAGGCTAGGCAAAGGAAATGTCATAAGTTAAAGCATGTAACTCTAGTCTCTTTGAATTTCCAAGCCATTTATCAAAAATAAACAAATCAAAATCCAATAACTAAAACCAAAGTCTAAACAAAATAAAATAGAAAAGGAAAATAGAGAGATGAACATAGGAAAAATAGAAAATAAAATACAGAAAATAACTGCGTGTAAAACGCTGTATTTTATCCAATTTAAAAAGTATAAAGCAGAATTTGACGAAACGAAAAGCAAAACGAATATCATAATCATATCCAGCTTCAAACAAAAAGATTAGCAATTTGAAATTTAAATTTAAAAATTTCAACTGAAAGTAAAGTTTGACCATAATTGACCAAAATATAAAATTTCAGAAAATATTTATTTTATTGTATTTGGAAATTAAATTGTAAACAAAATCCAAAATTACATTGGAAAATTCTAAAATTTCAAATTTTAAATAATTAAAAATCAAAGTTTCAAATAAAATGAATTAAAAATATTTATTTTTGGGTTGTTACACTCTCCCCCACTCAAAACTTTTCGTCCTCGAAAAGGAACGAGACACGAAACAAAGAAAGATAGGATGGAAAAGCAAATAGAACCTGAAACAAACAATTCCGGATTCGAAGCACGCATGCTCTCCTCTGTCTTCTAGGTACAATCTCGATCATCCATGCTCCACTGCACTTTGACCAGGTTAACAGATTTCCTTCTTAGCTGCTTCGTACCTCTTTCGATAATACGAAATGGCTTCCTCTCGACAGTCAGATTAGGCTCAATATCCAAACTCTCGAGAGCAAAAGGCTGGACAATCAAAGATGGATCATGCAGATACGGACGAAGATGCGAAACATGTAGTACATCATGTACTCCAACAAATTTCTCATGCAAATCCAGACGATAAGCTAGAGAACCAATCCTCTCAGAGATATGGAAATGACCAACAAACCTAGGTGCAAGCTTCCCTCTACGACCAAGCCAATCACATTCCTTAAGGGAGAGATCTTAAGGAAAACCAAATCCCCAACAGCAAACTCTAAACTCCTCCTACGCCGATCAGCATACTTCTTCTGCCTATCCTGAGCAATCCTCATCTTCCACTTAATCTCCTCAACCTTCTCAGAAGCCTCTAAAATCACATCAGGACCAAGAACCAAACGATTACCAGATTCAATCCAGCAAGATGAGATTTACAAGGTCTCCAATAAAGAGCGGCAAATGGAGACATTTCGATACTAGCCTGAATTCAAAGACGAAATGAGATAGATAAAGATTAAGATAAGATTGAAATAGAAGACTGAAAATATGCCTAATAGTTGTTGTTATAGGTGAATTCAACAAGACGGAGATGATCTTCCCAAGATCCTCCATAATCCAGAACACAAGCACGAAGAAGATCCTCGAGAATCTGATTCACTCTTTCCGTTTGGCCGTCGGTCTGTGGATGGTATGCAGTGCTCGGATTCAGATGAGTACCCAAAGATTCTTGAAAAGCTTTCCAAAACTGACCGGTGAAGATAGGATCTCGATCACAAATGATACTGAGGGGAACACCATGGAGGCGAACAATCTCCCTCATATAGATCTCAGTCAAACTGGAAGCAGAACGGGTAGATTTGACCGGAATGAAATGAGATGATTTGGTCAATATATCCAGAATAACCCAAATAATCTCATTACCCCTCCGAGTCCTCGGTAAACCATCAATGCATCCATGGAAACCTGTTCCCATTTCCAATTGGGAGCCTCAAGGGGCTGCAACAAACCGGGGTCTTCTGATGATTTGCCTTGACTTGTTGACAAGTCGCACACCTACTAACAAAGATAGAGATATCACGCCTCATACCTATCCACCAATAAAGCTTCTTCATGTCCTAATACATCTTCGTCACACTAGCGTGAATATAAAGTCTGGATCGATGATTTTCTCGAAGTAACTCTTGCCTCAATCCATCAACATTCGGGACATAAATCCGATTATTAATCCTCAAAATCCTTCTATCATCGATCTGAGCTCCACTACCATTAGGACTACTACCACCAACTCTACTATGAATACTCTCTTTCATACACCTAAGCACTCATCCTCATCCTTCTTAGCAATAATACGATCCAAAAGGAGAGAAGAAGAAACAACAAGATGACATTACATGGGCTTCTTCCGACTCAAAGCATCAGCCACCACATTAGCCTTCCCAGGGGTATAGCTAATGTCGAGATCATAAGAAGCAAGAAAATCAAGCCACCGAACTTGACGATGATTCAAATCCTTTTGGGTGAAAATATACTTCAAAGAATGATGATCGGTAAAGAGCTCAAACTTAGCACCCAAAAGATGATGCCTCCAAAGCTTCAAAGAAAAGACAACAGCAAGCAATTCTAGATCATGGGCTGCATAATTGGCTTCATGGGTCTTTAGCTGGCAACTAGCATAAGCAATCACCTTCCGATCTTGCATCAGAACAGCACCCAAACCCTCACGACAAGCATCAGTGTATACCGTTAATCCTTCATTTCCATTCGAAAAGGTAGGCACTGGTGCGGAAGTAAGCTTACGCTTCAACTCATTAAATGCAGCTTCACACTCATCACTCCAAATAAACTTAGCATTCTTTCGAGTTAAAGCAGTGAGAGGTGTAGAAATTCGAGCAAAGTTCTCAATGAATCTCCGATAATAACTGGTAAGGCCTAGAAAACTACGAATATCGATTGGAGTCCTAGGAGTTTCCCAATCCTGTAACAGAATAGGGAGAAATAAGGACCATAGAAAAGATAGAATGATCAAATTATAGAAAGAGAAGAAATAAAAGACTTACATTGATCGTAGCGATCTTGACTGGATCGACAGAAACTCCATTACTAGAAACGATATTTCCAAGGAATCAGACTTCATCTTTCCAGAAATGGCATTTAGATAATTTAGCTTTCAACTGATGAATCCTAAGAGTCTGCAGAACAAAGCTCAAGTGGGATCTATGCTCTTCCTCAGACTTGGAGAACACAAGAATATCATCAACAAAGACCAGAACAAATTTATTAAGCACATCACGAAAGACACGATTCATCAAATCAACAAAGAAAGCAGGAGCGTTAGTCAAACCAAAAGGCATGACTAACCATTCATAAAAACCATTCTTAGTATGGAAAGCCGTCTTGGGAATAGTTTTCTCAGCAACTCTGAGCTGATGAAAACCTATGGCAAGATCAAGCTGAGAGAAAACAGTAGCTCCATGCAGCTGATCAAACATATCATTGATGCGAGGCATAGGATATCTGTTCCTCATAGTGAGCTTGTTCAGCTCCCTATAATCAACACAAATCTTCAAAGAACCGTCGGACTTAGTGACGAACATCACTGCTGCTCCCCGTTCTGAATGGCTAGGTCTGATCAGACCCTTGATGAACAAGTCCTCAATATGCTTCCTCAGCTCAACCTTCTCACGGGGTGCCATTCTTTTGGGTGGAAGAACTACAGGTCGAGCTCTAGGAATAAGATAAATACGAAAATCAATTTCCTACTTAGGAGGTAAAGAAGCGACTTCACCAAATACATCGGGATAGAGTCTAACCACAGAAGTAGAATCAAGATCATCCGGAGAAGAGTTAAGAGAATAAATAAAACTACCGGCATAATCCTGAGGCATGCAACACTGAATCACCAAAGAATTACCAAAATCATCAATAAGTGAGACAGTTTGGGAATTACAAGAGATAAGGGCATCATGACTGTTCAGCCAATCACTCCCAAGTAATAGATCAAAAGCATCAAAACCCATAACATAGAAATCACCAGAAAACCGATAGCTAGAATTGAAGAGTTTCACTCTTCTACAAATCCTACTAAGGTTCGCAAGACCACCAATAGGATTTGAAACACAAAGGTATAGGGGCCAACTCAAGAGAAAGAAGATGCTCGAATTTATCACAAAGATCCACAAAAATAAAGCTATGGGAAGCCCCAGTATCAAATAGAACACGAACAGGAAAATAAAACAGAGAAAAAGTACCCTGAAGTGTACCATGGTTATCACTAGGAGCAGGGACAGGTGCAGAAGGTGGAGCTAGTGAAGAAGCAGAGGTAACAGCAAATATACCAGAAGGCTTGCCCTTCTGCTGAGTGAGACAATTGTTCTTGAAATGACCAGACTACAGAAAAATATGACAGAGATCACGCCTGGTTAATTGAGCTGGAGGAGGAATAGCAGCACCAACTAAAGTAGGACAACTATTAGCATAGTGTCCCCTCTCATTACATTTGAAACAAGTAATGGAGAATAGGTCTATCGACTGCCTCTAAGATGAAGAAGATTCCAAGCCTAGAGTCTTGTTTAGATTCTTCCTAGGATTACCAAAAAAACCGAGATGATGCAGAAAGAGCAGCTGGAGGATCCTTGGAAGTAGGATTCCTGTATCTAATGGCCATGTCCATCAGAGTATTGAAAGGGCTATGCACATGAGCAATGAGACGATCTTAATACTCCGGACGAGCACTAACAATGAACTTCTCATTCTTCTTGAGAGGAGTGTCAATCAGATTCGAGCCAAACTTAGAAAGTTCATTAAACTTCCTCTCATACTCAGCGAAAGACATAGCACCCTGTTTCACATCCATGAATTCCTGATACAGCTGAGACTTCCCTGCCTCGGGTATCCATTTCACAAAAAAAGCATCCCTAAAGCACGATAAAGGAACATAAGAAAATTTTCAAAAAGAGAAAACTGAACCAAATTCAAGACAAACAGAAGATGATACCTAAATTGTTCCCAAGAAATGTCAGCCTCAGCAGTGTGAGCTGTAACGGACTCCCACCAATCCAAGGCTGCTCCCTTCCACTACCAAGATGCCAACTGACACTGCTGGGCATTAGTGATCTCAAGACTGGAAAAATCCTCTCCAACCACTGTTGAGCCTCAATAATGCTCTCAGATGCGGTGAACTTGGTGCCAACAAGCTCAATGTATTGCTTATAGAGTTTAGTGAACCTAACTGGTGCAGCAGGCTCAGGAGCTAGGGCAACACCACATCCCGTACCTCTAGCATTCCTATGACTCATCCTGAAAATCAAAAATGAATTTTAGGACAGAGGTAATTGAAAACAAAGACAAGATTAGATACGATAAGATAAGGTTCAACTTGAATTGAAAGACATTATTAACAAGGTGGATAAGGAAAAGGAAGTTAAGAAATTTGATTTCAAAACAAGAAGAGTTTTTATATTAAAATACTCTTTGAAAATCCTTTTAAAATCCTTTTATACTTTAAAATACATTCTCTCACAAAGAAAGGATTCTAGGATTGATTTCGCTCATTCTGGGGTATTTCTACCTTATCTCTAATGAGTTTTTGCTCCGTAGGCTAAGGTTTGCCTAAAACCAAAGCTCTGATACCAAATGTAACGATCCACTATTTTGGACCATTCAAATCGACAATAAAACCATACATGTCTGAGTTGAATAATTCGAAACAGTATATTGTAATATAATTTAGAGCAAATAAAACCAATCACATACACAGATAAATCAGAATAACTCGCAGCGGAAACAAAATAACAATAGTAATTCAAGAAGCTACTATAACACAGTCTCAAACACAGTTACAAAAATCCAGAGTCTGAAAAGTAAATACAACAGAAATCCCAAATACATCAATGTCCACTAATACATAAGCTGAATATAAACACTGAAAAGAAATAGATAACAATCAGATAGATAGTCTCCAGCAAATCCTAGCTCCAGAGGATGAAATCCAAAGCTGAACTCAGGCTGACCCGAGCGTAAGAAATAAAAATAAACACTCAAGTCAGGACATACTTACTTATACAATGTAGACTAACTCAAGTGAATTGTAATATAAATGCACAAGTAACTTAAAGGATGCTTAGGACCGCTCATCCTTTAAGGATCCGTTAAACAATTTACTATGTCGTAATATAAGCTATTATAATAATGTCTAGAAGTAAAAGTATAATATACATAAAAAATGCATTAAGGAGTTACCTAATATCCCCTTTAACACATTTTATATATTCCCATAACCTATACAGTACCGTAATCTCCCCTATACCGGGTGTCGTCAGAGGGCACTCCATGGGTATGGTACAAAACAAAATCGTATAAGGCGTGCTAGGGTAGGTGATACGGCACAACAAGGAAATACCAGGGTAGATATACCAATTACGCTTCCGGACCGATGGTAGCACGTAGCAGCCACTACCGCCCACCTCGAGCCACAATCCCAAAATCAAAGGGTACCCCAGTCAATCACAAAGTAATAGAATGGTATCGAAGAAGTGTGTCAGATAAGAGGAGCTACCTCATTAGCCCGTCAATCGCTCATGTTTTAGCCATCTTATGACAACTCACGGGAGTCGGGTCCACGTACATACCTCAATAGAACGTCGCCACCATCCTACTTCATTCTTGAATCTCCACCGCGCACACGGTTGTTAAAGTGGTTTTTGGTATCGACAAAGAGTATGTCCATATCTGATTCCGGTCTCTTTAACAACCCAACGTTATTATAACCCGTGGTTATAAATTTCAAAAATGGCTTATATTTCACTCCAAAACATATTCATTTAGACCATTTTAATTCAATGTCAAATAATATTCATTTCAAAGTTGTAGCCTTCCTAGGAACATTCATTCAATTATAAAATTTCCAAAACATTGTAAATTTCAGCTACAACAGCACTTATAAAATGTTACGGTACATATAGTAATATTTCAAAAACATTGTCATTTTTTGAAACAGCAGCACTTATAAAGTGCTACGGTAGGTATTTTAGTATTTCAAAACAGTTCAGTTTAGAAACAACAGCACTTGCAAAGTGCTATAGGTATCTAGTTATTGCAAAACAGTTTAGTTTCAGCAACAGCAGCACTTACAAAGTGCTATAGTAGCTTATTTATTATTTCAGAATATAGTTTACTTTCAGCAACAACAGCACTTACAAAGTGCTACAGTAGCTTATTTATTATTTCAGAATATAGTTTACTTTCATAAATGATAGCACTTAGTAAATGTTGTCTTAAAACCACAGCATCTTGGAAATGCTACCACTACTAATTCCAGATTTTATTATAACATTTCAGAAACATTAAAACTTTAAATTTTCGTCATTTTAATTTAAAAAAACATATCTCACGCTTCAAAAACTTTCATTTGGTTATCATTTAACTTATGATCTAAATAAAATAAATTTTATAATTAAAATATCCAAATTTAACTATAATTCATTTATTAAGTGAAGGTACACTATTTTACTTAACTTTTATTTTAACAAATAACTCAACTCTTTATTTCAAAATACTCATTTCATAAATAAAACTGAATTTTCATTTATTTACTTAACTACAAAAATATCATTTGAAAAACCAAATTTCCAATTATCTAGTTAAGTCATATTTCAAATTCATTTTAACCAATTATTTACTTATACATTTTACTTATAGAAAATCACTATAAAATTTATTTAAATCGTTTGAATCCAATTTAAGTTAAAATTTCATATTTTATATTTCAAAAATACTTAATAAATTTTCAGAAAATATTTAAAATTAACCACGGGTCTGTATATAATTGTCTAACCTAGGTCAAGTGATACGGATATGTATCATTTCAATCTATTATTTAAAAAGAAAACCTAGGTTCTATCATTTCAAACCCGCAATCCCAAGTCAAATAAAATAAATAAAAATCGTTTGAGCCTATCATTTCAGCTCATAATGATCTTTCCTTAATTTAATGTCTGTTCTGGTATGTATCATTTCAATCCATAGTGATTCTATTCTGTAGGGAACTTGCAGTGTAAGAAGCAGTAAATAAAATAAACAGTATAATATGCCATATCTTATCAGGTGATGTAAAAAATAAATATCAGGTTATGACCTTATGGAATATTTATCATAGGCATATATAAGTTAATATCATATCATCAACTACAATTCACATGCCATTGTTTCACAATTATATGAGTACGAAATGTCTAGAGTGAATAACTCACCTTCTAAAGCTAGAGGTTACGAAGTAAAGACACACAAAAACACTAAAAGGCACGACAAAGCACGAACTAGATTCGAGGAGAAGTAGCACCCAAATCCCAATCTTGTAAACAAATAAATAAAACAAATATAAGTATATGATTTAACACAAACAAGATATGAATTCAACAATGGAAAACATGAATCAGTTTGAAATAAAATATGGATTTTAATCAACAAGTGGGCTTGGCCACATCACCTATAGGCTCTACCATCACCATATTTTTTCTTGGCCATGAAGTTTAAAGGCAAACTAGGCTCGGTTAGTTGGTCTTTGGCACGGTTATGGGCAATGGAATGTGAATAGAGGCAAGTTACAAAGCATGGAAGGCTAAAGGTCAAGCAATTCAAGAGTTTTGGGTTCGACCCTATGTCTACATGGCTCGGCTATGGGGTGGTTCAAGGCTTGGTGCATATCTGGTCATTAGGTGGTGTGGCCAGGTCAATCCAGGTCACGGCAAGGCAAGACATGGTGGAGGAATAAGGGTGGCCGAGGCTAATAAAAGAGGAAGTGGTGAAATAAGGTAGTTGGCTATGTTTATTAACAAGTTTTGGTGATGGGATTGATCCATGGAGTCACGGCCATGATTGGAGGAGATGATGTAGAGGTGATGGTCGGTCATGTTGGTGGTGGAGAGGAGTGGTGGTCGGCAATAACATGGTGTGGCCGAGCATAAGGGGAAGAAAACAAAAGAAAAACAAATGGAAAAGGAGGAAAAGAAGAAAGGAGAATCCATGAACTTACTGTATTCTTTTTTTTTTCTTGAATGAGAATGAGATGGGAAGTAATCTTGTACGTGAATGCTAATAGAAGTGGACGACTAAAGAGGTAATGAATGGCTAGAAAAGAAATGAAGAGGCTAGGCAAAGGAAAAGTCATAAGTTAAAGCATGTAACTCTAGTCACTTTGAATTTCCAAGCCATTTATCAAAAATAAACAAACCAAAATCCAAAAACTAAAACCAAAGTCTAAACAAAATAAAATAGAAAAATAAAATAGAGAGATGAACATAGGAAAAATAGAAAATAAAATACAGAAAATAACTGCGCGTAAAACGCTGTATTTTATCCAATTTAAAAGTGTAAAGCAGCAGAACGAATATCAGAATCATATCCAGCTTCAAAGAAAAAGATTAGAAATTTAAAATTTAAATTAAATAATTTCATCTGAAAGTCAAAGTTTGACCACAGTTGGCCAAAATATAAAATTTCAGAAAATATTTATTTTACTGTATTTGGAAATTTGAATTGTAAACAAAATCCAAAATTACATTGGAAATACCAAAATTTCAAATTTCAAATAATTAAAAATCAAAGTTTCAAATAAAATGAATTAAAAATATTTATTAAAAATTTTAGGTTGTTACAAAACCCATGGCTAAATTAAAGGTATTTTGAAATGATTTTAGTAAGAAGCTTTCCTTAATAAAATTATAGCTTAAAAGGATTAATCATATATATGAAAAGTGTATCAAGGACATTAAACCCATAGGAGTGGTATTGTTTTATAATTATGTTTGCTTCTTTAAATATAAATATATTCACATTATAATGGACCCATAACTGTATTTTGGGGATAAAGGGTTGAAGAACCAGTTAGGTTAATCTAGTAGTGAATATAAATTGATTTGACTCATGGTTGAGTAGAATTGCATCCAAGAGGTCTGGGTGACCAGAATATAGGATACCTAAATATGGAAGTTGTTAGGGAGACAGGTTCATAGTGATCCCATGAAAACTATGATTAGTGTGTTATTGGAGTTACCAATAAATTTATAGTGATACCATGAAAACTATAATATAAAGAGTGGTTGGCAGGGGGCCAACTGGTTCATAGTGATCCCATGAAAACTATATCCGGATTATGTTATTGATAAATGTCAATAGGTTCCTAGTCAACCTATGAAAAATATGATAAGAAGAAATGATATTGGCAGAGGCCAATAGGTTCCTAGTCAACCCATGAAAACTAGGATAAAGGAGAAGTTATTGGAGTAACCAATAGGTTCAAAGGAACCCATGAATCAACTAAACCCACCGAAGTGGTAGTGCTAAGTTAATTGTCAGGGGCCAATAGGTTCATAATGCATCGATGGAAACTATGAAATAGGGCATAGAGTCCATATATTATACGAAGGTTATTAGCAACCCCAAGAAAACTAATAGGTTAATGTTGACCCTAGAAACTATAAACATGATAGGGTGTCAATTAAACAGAGGATGAAAAATACAGTATGTTTTATCATGTTTGCGTATCATCATAATATTTCGAAATGACTATGTTTTAACCATTGTGGATGCAGGAGCATAATATATGGTTTTATAAAGGTTTTAGAATACCGGTGAGGGGAAAACCCGTTCCGCTAAGCGGCGTGGTCTCACTAGATGTATGAATGATTTGAGATGGTAGATTATTATTAATACCAGGATTTATGTCTGACTCAAAGTTTATGTTTTTCCCTTAAACTTTCGGGGACTCAATCAATTTTGAGTAGTTTGAGAGTTGAGATTTTCAGGTACCTCATTAGACGAATAAAGCTTCCGGAGACGTGCAGTAGGCATGATAGCTATTTAGAGTTCTCTTTTATTTGATTCTACATTTTTTTTTGTAATGGAAAAGTTGTTATATTGCCTATATATACTCTGAATATCTAAGGGGGCATCTTCATACGTTGCTTTTGGCGTATATTATAATAAATATATTTTCTTTGAATGTGCCTGACGATTATAGGACTGTGTAATGAATTGGAAATGTTTTGATATGGAATGTGATCTTGTTTGAAGTTTTAATTTTTTTCCATATTGTGTTTCTGTATATCAACAATCTAACACCGCCGTATTTGGTCACCGTTGATTAATGACTATGAATGACTGTAGCATCCATAGCCGTTGGTTTTGGACCTCCAAGCTGGGGGATGTTACAAGTTCAAATTCTTCGATATGAATGTTTCGACATCCTTCTTCATCTTTTCCCAATAAAATGTTTACATCATATCTCAATACATTTTATTTCCTACGGGATATATAATGAGTCGAGAATAATGGCACTCTCATAACACCTCATCCCTAAACCATCGACATTAGGTACAAATAGTCTATAATTCTTATTGAGCCAACTGTCTTGATTGAGTCTGAATTGCTTCATCTCTTCTAAATCTACTTTCGTCTCTATCTTCGCTATGATCTCTACTAGTCTACCATCCCACCTCTGACTAATACCAATCCACTCTACTAGAGTCGATCAAATAGTAAAGCTCACCAACATATCTAGCTTAAGCTCATACCTAGATCAAAAATCATAACTAGCAATGTACCCTAAATGCATCCACTGTAGGAATATGGTTCCCAAGTTGGCATGTCTCATACTCAAAGCATCAATGACTACATTTTGAAAGACTATAGGGTGGATTGTGTATTGTATATGCAAGTATATGTGACAAAAGATATGATACAACTTAAAACAATATTAATCTAAGTAAATATAGAATAAGCACACCAGGATTTTATACTCGTTCGGACCTCCCGTCCTACGTCCAGTCTCGAAGCTTCTCTTCGGAATTCGACTATAAAACACCCTCGCTTCGCCCGGAGGAATATGATTGGTTACAATAAGTTGTTCTTGTCAAATGTGTGTTCTATAACACGGATATTGACTAATTAGTACAAATGCTACCAATATATATATATATATATATATATATATATATATATATAGAGTATTGTCGGTGAAGAACTGAATATTTGAAATAGTGAAATACAAGTATAGATTGCTAGAGATCAAGAATATATGATAGAGTATGTAATTAAAGAGCATAAGTAAGTAAAGTAATTTGTTCTCTTGAATCTTGATGATATATATTGTTGTAGAGAGGTTCCTTGAGTAATTGCATTCATTAACAAGTGCTCTACGGTCGCTTCTGTTGATGACGAAGAGTTGCAGTGAAGAGAAGTGGAGACGTCAATTCGTATGCAGTAGTTGAAGTTTAAATTTAAAATCCGAATTTGAAATTAGACGTCTGGTATTTGTATCGGACGTCTGATACTATATTTTTTTTTGTACATAGTAGATTTTCATGCGTCTGAGTGCTATTACCAGACGTCTGATTTAGTCTGTTTGTTGTTCCAGAGAACTTTTCCAGACATCCGGCTTGTGCATCCAGACGTTTGATACTTGTCTATGTCTGTTTTGTGCATCTTTTCTGTTGCTTCTTTGTATCTATCGACTTATAGTCTCTTGTAGTGTTCTTTGAACCTTGTTCTTGTCTTTCTAGTGATGTTGTTCTAGCAAGTACCTGTATATAGAATTATATATGCATATTCGATTTCCATTGTATAGTTGTCGTCATCGAAACCGTAGATTTGATTTCCTAACAATCTCCCCTTTTTTTTTATGATGACAACTATACAATGTACTTATATATAATTTTATAAATCTCCCCCTGAATATGTGCTTTCCATCATTTATTGTGATCTTTATTATTTCTCCGCCTTTGGCATTATCAAAAAGGATGTGTAATTTTTTAATTGTAGATATCATGTCCATTTCATTAAGTATTTGCTAACCATTGTATGACTACATAAATATACACAGAAATAACACACAAAAAGGAAATTTCATTAATAATATTAATCGAATACATTCATACATTTTTATACAAAAGTTGGAATCTTAAGAAATCTAAGGATCTTTTGAGGAAGCTTTATCTTGATCATCTCCTTTATCGTCGTCCTTGAAAGGACTTGCTTGTTTTTTAGGAGATGTCGGAGTTTGTTCAAAAGGTTCTTTCTCTTCGTCAAAAAGTTTAAAATGTTTCGAAGGAGGAGGTGAAGGCACTGAGGTTGGCCAATCTTCTAAAGGTGGTGTAGGACCACGAACCCTTTGAAGAACCTCCTTTAGAACAGATAATACATTTGAAAGTGACGTTTCAATTGTGGCTAGGCGAGAAGCAAAAGATGTTTCAAAACTATCAATGCGCTTAGCCAATAATTTTTTATTCCTAGATAAAATTAGCTGATTTTGGAGAGTTAAGTCACGAATACTCTTATTTGGATTCGTCTCAGTGTGAGTCTTCAAAATATCATCTTGGCACGTATAATCAAATGGTGAAGGAGGAGGAGGAGTAGTCTTGTGATGTTGCTCCACCTCTTGTGATGGTTTGGGTTGTGTTTGAGGTAGAGGCCCAGCTAGTCTAGCTTGACGATGTTGCGTCCACTCTTCAAATGATATAAAATCCGAAGGATTTTTCGGTAAGTACATTAGGGAGGAAATTTTTTTGGATGCATATTTCGAAGAAATTTCTTCAAAAGTGGATAAATATAAGGGGATGTTGTGAGCTCATAGAAGTCTCATGATATATATAGGATAGATGATGGATGGGCGTGATCGAGTCAAAAAATGTTTGAGCTTGTGACGACCCGAAATTTTCGAGCATTTAAAATCATATTATTTCATTGATTTTAAATATTCAATAGAGTAATTTTAACTTGAATTACGAATATCACAATTTATTTGATAATTGAATTATTAAATTAAATAAGTAAAGTTGGGTGAATTGTTGAATCTGGAATTTTAAACCTGTTGAATATAATTTGAAGGCTTGTAAAATTTATATTGATAATACAGAGGATAATAGAAGTTGTAAAATTGAAATTAGCAGTGGTTTGTTCAGTTTTGAAATTTAATATCGTTTAAATTGAATTTAAAAATAGTCTTCCGAGACACAGTTTCGGAATTCAACGAAAACTATATCCATTGGGTCCGTAATATTGAATTATTATCGGATTTCAAATTTCGTATTGTTTGGAGCTAGTGTGTTCGCGCTGGAATTTCATCGATAATAGTCGATTTAAATTTCATATTTTAACTTGAATTACGAAGTATATTCGCGCTGGAATTTCATCGATAATAGTCGATTTAAATTGAAATTTGAAATTAAATTAATACATTGTTTAACCAGTTAACCTTCCGTCGAAATAATTTCACGTCAGCTAAGGGAAGCTTATAATTGGTCGAGCCTTCTTGAACACGCTTTGTTTTTTTTTAAGAAAATAATAATACTTACAATACCCCGAGCCGTTCAACGTAAGGATTCTAAAGCAAGCTACCGGGAAAAAAATTAATATAATCGAACCCCTTGTTTCCTCCAGAAGTAACTACTCCACTCCCCTTCAATTCGAAATTCTATAATGACCGAAGTCCCATTTTCTTATAAATCGATTTTGAATACCCTACTCAAATTTTCGGCCTCGAAATCGAATTCGTTTCAAAGGGGAAAATAGGGGTTACACGGTTAAATCGCGAGCAAGGCCAAGCATTGAGGCACGACATGGGATTCACGACCAGGCGAGGCGACTCAGGGTTTCACACGACTTCGGCAACGAGATGTTGAGGTGGGTTGAATCTGGTTGGTGATTGGGAATTCACGATTTGGAAAGGCGCGACTTTGGGGGAGGCCGTGAGGTTGACATTGGAGTCGCGGTATCGTGTTGGGCTGTTGATCGATGCCGCGAGTTCGCGAAGGGGGGGTCAGGGATAGGCGATTGCGGCGGCGATTTGTGGGATAGGCTCGTGGCAGCTAGGGTCGGCATTCATATGGGGTGTCGCGATGTGCTGCTCTCGAGTGGTTGCTGTGAGGTATCGATATGTTGTTTTCATTTAAATTCTTATTTATTTATGTATGTAAATATATATGTATATAAAAAATATAAGTAAAATTCTGTTTTCTTTCCAGGAAAAAAAATGTAATTATAGTAAAGATTTTAAATGCAGATTATATATATTATAAAGATAGTTTTATTTAATGAAACATATTTAAATTTTTACAAGAGGTTATTTTAGTTAATTCAGTTCTGAAAGTAATTTTTAGTTAAATATTTTATTAAAGAAAAATTAGTTTGAAACGAAAGCATTGGTTAATTAAGTTATTTAATGGTAAATGATTTTTCACTTAGTTCAAATATTTTATTTAAAAGGAGATTTATTTATAACAAATTTAATAGTTCAAACCAAGGTATTAGGAATTAATTGATCGATTAATTCAAATATTAATAAATCATATAAATTGTTTATTCAAGGGCAAAAATCAAGAAACCAAGGCAATATTGGAATGGATTGCAAATAAAAGCAAAGGTGAGTTAATCTCACTCAATTAAATTTAAATTTAAATGATTAAATTTAAATACTTGTTTGAAATGGTTGCATTGATTTATGTGCTGTAGTGTGGAATATATTTGGAATTGGCATTTTATATTGTGCTAACATCTGTGGATGCAGGGAAAAACAGATTGGAGGGATCCAACTGGACCCCTCAACTTTATTTAATTATTTAATTTTCTCTGTTCTGAATATTTGATATTCTGTAATGAATTATGTGGAAATATTGAATGCTATGGCTTGATTGTTATAATCGGGAAATAATGAATTACCAAATATATAATTTGAGTTTGGGAATGAAAATAAAAGAAGTAAAATTGTAAGTAAAATAATTATAGGAAAGTTGAATAAATTTATGAATGAACTGGAAAGGAAATAAAGTAACTTTAAATTTTAATAAACAAATCTTGAGTATGGGAAGGAAAATTTAAATATACAGAGAGTTAATGAGACTTAAATTTCAATGTTATTGTTTAAAAGAACAAACATTTATTTTAAATTAAGAATTTAAATTATTTACGAAGCATAAAGGAGAAATTGGGAATAACCTGAAATTTGTATATTTCAGCTAAAGGATTTAAAAATCAAACTGAAAATAATAATAAAGTCCATAATTAATGAATTTTGAAATGAACTGATAAGTAAAGAAATTTATTTCAAATGGAATAAATTGGGAATCAATTTGGAAAATTGATTTAAGTGATTGAAGTTGGAATTCTCCCTGGATAACCAAGTATGTTTTCAAAGTATTTTTTTTTGAAATATAAGTTAAAAGATTAAAAGTTGTTTTAAAAAGCAAGTTGTGGGAAATTTCTTATTTCTAATATTTAAATTCTAAAGTAAGTATTTTCTCTTAATCTGTTATAGTAGTAATTATTTAAAGAATGACTTCATGTTATGTTTTAAAAGTATAAATCTAGTTTTATATTTATTAAGTAACCTTATTTTCAAATGTTCATATAGTATGTATTTTTCAAAAATTATTGAAGTAATTTAACTTAAATGTTTTAAAGTATATTTCAAGTAAAGTGTTTAAAAATTATTTTTAAAATCTAGTTTTGTGCTTGGTAATTTCAGTGGAGATAGAAAATATTTGGAAAAGTTTATTCTGAAAGGAAAGATGGTTTTGAAACTGTTTTCAAGGGTTGGAAATAGAAATATATCTTGTGTAGATATTTTTGAGGTTAATAAATAATTTGGGAAATTATTTATTGTTTGATGGATGTTTGTGAATGTTAATTGATAGTTAAATAACCGACTATCAATATTGGCCAAACGCGTTGATCATTTCGAAGAGTCCGGGATCGAAATTAATTTCTCAAAAACCACTTCGATCCGGTTTGTACGTTTCATGTAAACGATTTTTGGATTCGAAGATGGAGCAGTGAAGTGCAAGGACTAGTCGCTACTAATCCTGAGGATATTTCCAAAATGGATGTAGTAGGAATAGTGCCTTCGGTTCCGTTCGAACCCGGGACGGACTTGTATGGATGAATGCTTGCGAAACATCGTTGGGTGGACGATGGGCATTCTAAGGGATATTGTTCTAAAAAAGGTAATGCTTAGCCTCAAGCCTCATCAAATGGGAATGACTGAAAATCAGGGGTTATGCAGCAAGGCTAGGTGGGTAGCACCCAAGCAGGGTGAGGTCATTCCAGTCTAGATGTCCCTTTTTATTTCGGCTTATTGGGCGGTTGTTGATTCCAACCGCGGGGTGATCTCACTCGGGACTGTCCAGTAAGGGATGGTTCCGGCCTTGTGTTGCAGGGGAGCGGGCGTACTCCTCGGTACGGTGATCTAGGCCCCGTACTATGATAGGTGGTACCCCAGTGCCTAGTCATTGTTGGAAATCCATTCTCCCTACGAGCCTTGTACGAGTTTTGTTTGTATTACCCACTTTTGTGGCTAGTAGCTGGAATTTAATAATGTAACAATTTCGGCTATTTTATAAGTATTTATATATAGACCCTATTATAATATCAGAGGATTTCTATAAAAATCGTTTTAGCTATCGTAAGGTAAAAACCCGACATGTTTATTTGTGGCGTGGTCTTACGAGATGCTTTTGTTTTCAAAGGATTTTGAAACTTTAATAATCAGTTGGGTGTGATTTTCTCACGCTGGTATTCCAGACTGACTCGGGTTTTATTTAACTGTAATGCTCGGGTCAGACCGAGTATTATAGAATACATGATATGATGTTGTGGAGCTCAGGAGATGAGCTGGATGACGATACGTACTCTCGTACTTGTATATATATTTTTTCCGTTGTATTGAGATGCTATGTATTCAGTTGTATTGTATTGATGTGAGCTGTGACTGATGTACTCTGATGATGTAATGTACGTAAACAGATATATTTGATTTTGAGTAAAGATTATTTACTATCTATTATATTTTATTCCGCTGCGATGGTCAGATTCTGATATTGTTTTCTATTTTTCCTCTTCTACCTCTTCTTCTTTAACCCATAATGGTTCGTATTTCTGTACAACTTGAGTTGATTGTTGTAGAATAGTGTTAACTCAAGAGGTACGGATTTGCGGGCTGTTACACTTGGTGTCAGAGCATAGGTTGGTGATAACCTTGGCTCTGGTGGGAATTACTCATAGAATAGAGTCAGTAGTACTCTAAAATGAGTTTGAGCGTATTAATAGATATGAGCGCGTATTTGTTAGTGAATATAAATTGTTTTAATATTGTGTTGATTGGTTTATTGAGTGGCATATGAACCTTCGTCGGCACAGTCTGGACAACTGTATTGAAGGGGTTTCTAAACACTTGAATAGAACAATCGACACGGTATTGTTTTAAATATGGGTGAATGAAATAATTTTACCAAAAATGTATTTTGATATAAATAAAAGTTTTGTAAACTATTTTAGCTAATGTACGGTTGCTTGGATGTTAGGAATGATAATATTAAATTATTATCATTGTTAAGTAAAAATTTAACTAGAAATGGAAAATATAACCAAAGTTAAGGAAATAAATACATTATAAATTATAAAATTTATAAATATGAATTATAAAATGAAATTTATAAATATGAATTATAGATGTAGATTATAAATTGAAATATAATCAAATGAGAATTGGTATGAGCATAAGCCATGCAAATAAAGTATAGTTAAAATTGATTTAAGCAGGATTTGGAAATTTAAATCCCGGAAATTTGGAAGTGTTTATCAAAGTATTTGAAGATGAATAATAGCATAATTGTTTTGGAGATACTTCCGAAAGGAAAATTGTTTTAAAATGGATTTTGAAAGTGAAATAGCATTGAAGTCACTTGGATTATTGGAAAATAATTCTGGTGATGACGGCCGCATCATCAGTATTCATTTTCGAATTTTTAAGTGACGGATTGCTACCAAATTAATTTGTTCAGAAAGCTAGTTGTATTTGAAAGTCTCAAAAGAAATTTGTTGGAAATAAAAGCCAGGATTGGTCTAAAATTTTCGAGAAATGAGATTTGAGATGTTGAAGATTTCAAAATGATTTGAAACCAAAAGCCGGGTGTTTAGAAAAAAATAAAAAATAAAAAATAAATAAAAGGGAAATTCTAATGAGATAGTTGTAAGCTTATAAATTGGGATGATTTTTAAATCAGGAAGGGAATATAAGCTTTGAATGTTTGAATTTAAATTTAAAAGGAAAGGTTAAAAAATGAAATAAGCTTGGATTGAGGAAATAAAAATTTAACTGGACTGACATTAACTGGATAGGCAGAAAATAATATCCAGTTGTATTCGAATTAAGTTAAAATCGAACTGAGTCAAATAACTCTGAGTAAAATCGAATTGTAATGGAAATTCAATTGAATTAATGAATGAAATTAAATTGTTACCTGAATAAATGGAAAAATAAGTTGGGTAAGGATTGAATTGAAATAGATAAACCAGAATAAATTATAAAAGAATTAAAATGCATGAATAAAATATGCTTGGGTTATAAAGAAGCATAAGGCTTGAGTTGAAAAAAAAAAAATATCCAAGCCTATGATGAAGGGAATTGCGTAAATAAACAAGTGTAAAACTCGAATTAAAATACAAGATGAATACATTCAAGCCTGAATGAATGTGATTGTATAAAATAATAAGTTGTGACTTATAAAATTGAGAATGGAGTACAAAGCCCAAAATTAATATTTTGATGAATTAAAAAATGAAGGGAAAATCTAAACTTAAATTATAAAATAAATTTGAACTTAAGAAAATTTAAATAAAGAGATTTTGAGATTAAAATCAAGTTCTGGATTATAAATTGGAGAAAAGACTAATTAGATAATAAATTAGTTAATGAAATTGAATTGTAAGTTTATGATGAAGTTTGAAAATAAACTCAAGTTATAAATTGAATTCGACTTGAATTGTTAGTATAGTAAATGAAGCTGAATTATGAGTTAAATTTGGAAAGTTAAATTTTATAATAACTAATCAAATAAATTTGTAGTTTGAAATGAGATTGGATTGAGATAGAATCAAATTAAATTGAAAAGAGAAATTTATTAAGAAGGGTAAGCACTTAGTTGAAGCTATTGAAATGAGATTGGATTGAAATGAGATTTGCAAAAAGGAAATGAGCTTAAAAATAGAGAAAAAAAAGGAGATTTACTTGAAAATAAAATGGCTTAAATATAAAATTGGAGTGAATAAACTTAAGCTAAAAAAAAATGGAAATGAGTTGAATTGCATTCAACTTAAAATTAAGTTTAATAATAGTGGATTGGATTTAAATCAAGTAAAAATAAATTTTAATTGAAATAAAATTTGGTGAGTTGCCGATAATATTTAATGGAGTGCAAATGCTTAAATAAATAATTGTAAACCATTTAAATTATTAAGGGATTGAAATAACTTGAGACAATAAGGAAAATAGAATGTGTCGAGTTTATTAGAATGGTTTAGGAGAATGTGGATAAACTAATTATATTGAATAACTAAATGATGGAATAAATAAGTATCAAATGAAGAGTGGTTTAAATAAGTAGGAAAATGATTATGGAATGCAATAGCTTGGATTGTCTTCGAGCTAAATATAATAGTTTGGAATAAACAAATATGGAATGAAATGCAAATAAATGGATTGTGAATAAAATTTAAATGGTTGTGAATGAATTAAAATAAAAAGGAAATTTAATTGGAAATCAAGATGAACCTAAGTTGTAAATGGTTTTGAATGAACTAGTTGGATAAAAAATATATGCAAAGTGAATGGTATTCAAATTTAAAATGCAAGGAAAATGAGAGTATATGGATTGTGAATAAATTGAAAATGGAATAGAATTTAGTATAAATCGAGTTGAAATCCATTTAATTGGTTATAAAACATAAGTACTTGTTTATTCACTTAGATCTCGTCAAACTGCATAGAATAAATTGTCATTGGATGCAAATAGAAGTAATTAAAATTCTATGAATTGATAGGAGTAAAATAAATTGATTTTGAGAGAAACTGAATTAAATATGAGCTCGGTTTGCTTAAAAATAAATGGTAGGTAAGCGATTGAGTTTTAAACCATTCAAATTGATGGAAACGTATACGAATGGATTGAAAACTATTTGAAGTGAATGAAGTGGTTATAAATTAATTGGAATAGTGGAATTAATATGAAATTGTATAAGTTGCTTACGGGAAAAAGTTTGGTGTAAATTTCTTTTAGAATTCATATGTTTTAACTATTGCAAATAAATGATATGCTGTTAAACTTCTTATATTCGGCACTTACATGTTTAAATTGAGTAAGTACAGGTACCTGAAAGCCGTGTGGCTTGATTTGGTTGCGCTAACGGATAAATAAATAAGCTACATGCTTAAAAATGCTAAATAAGGTACGCCTACACAATTAAAATAGGAAATATGAACTGTTTTTTGTTTTTCCGACCGTGTGGGTCGATGTATATATATTTATCTCTTTTATCAAATTGCAAAAGCTCCTCCGTACAAAGGAGACTCTGCCAAATTTTTTCAGAAATTTTGGGAGTTAGAAAATTTTTGAAAAAAAATTGAAAATTTTTGCTAACGACAAAACGATTTTAAACTAGAAATTGAAATAAGTTAGTGAATGAAACTAATTAGTAATAAATGACCAATAAAATTTATATATTCTGAGTTAAAGATGAATTGAATTCGTATGAAAATGAAAGAATCAATTTGAATAGAAATAGATATAAACTAAAGTGGAAGATGAAAATAAATATAAGGAGCATATAAAATGCTTAAACTAAACTTTAGAGGGAATGGTGAAGTCTTAAATGGAAATTGATACTACCAATGTAATTTAAGTCAATATTGGAATGAATAGATATTGGCATTTTGTGAGAAAGTGGATAAAATGTTTTGGAATGTTGTGAATGGATATTAGTGCTAAGCAGGATATGCAGGTATTATAAAAGGGAAAGGAGAATTGGTTTTTGATTTCAAGAAGATAAATTTGAAATGCTCGATAAAAAGGTATGTATTTAAATTCGGTATGAAATTTGATTGGGATTTGGATTGAGCCACTTGGCCTTTTTGTTTTCTTTTTGGATTTGGGAGGCCGTAGAGCCATTTTGTAGTTGTACCGAGCTAGCCGCGCAAAGGAGACGCTGGCGAATTTTTTCGGAAATTTAGAGAGTTAGAAAATTTTTGAGAAAATTTGAAAATTTTAAACTTGGTTTTGAATTATAATTTGAATAGTTGAATAAGTAAGGTTGGTTGGGACTAGGGAAAAGTTTAGGAAGTTAATAAGAAGATAATGGGTCTTTTATAAAAGATAGTTGGTTAGATGTTGATTTGTTTGGTTTTGGAGATAAGTAAACGGGTATTGGACCATTCTTCCTAACTAGTAATTTCGGGGACGAAATTCTTCTAAGGGGGGAGGAACGCGACGACCCGAAATTTTTGAGCATTTAAAATCATATTATTTCATTGATTTTAAATATTCAATAGAGTAATTTTAACTTGAATTACGAATGTCACAATTTATTTGATAATTGAATTATTAAATTAAATAAGTAAAGTTGGGTGAATTGTTGAATCTGGAATTTTAAACCTGTTGAATATAATTTGAAGGCTTGTAAAATTTATATTGATAGTACAGAGGATAATAGAAGTTAAAAAATTGAAATTAGCAGTGGTTTGTTCAGTTTTGAAATTTAATATCGTTTAAATTGAATTTAAAAATAGTCTTCCGAGACACAGTTTCGGAATTCAACGAAAACTAGTTCCATTGGGTCCGTAATATTGAATTATTATCGGATTTCAAATTTCGTATTGTTTGGAGCTAGTGTGTGAGTGTACGAAGTATATTCGCGCTGGAATTTCATCGATAATAGTCGATTTAAATTGAAATTTGAAATTAAATTAATACATTGTTTAACCAGTTAACCTTCCGTCGAAATAATTTCACGTCAGCTAAGGTAAGCTTATAATTGGTCGAGCCTTCTTGAACACGTTTTTTTTTTAAGAAAATAATAATACTTATAATACCCCGAGCCGTTCAACGTAAGGATTCTAAAGCAAGCTACCGGGAAAAAAAAAATATAATCGAACCCCTTATTTCCTCCAGAAGTAACTACTCCACTCCCCTTCAATTCGAAATTCTATAATGACCGAAGTCTCATTTTCTTATAAATCGATTTCGAATACCCTACTCAAATTTTCGGCCTCGAAAACGAATTCGTTTCAAAGGGGAAATGAGGGGATACACGGTTAAATTGCGAGCAAGGCCAAGCGTTGAGGCACGACATGGGAGTCGCGACCAGGCGAGGCGACTCAGGGTTTCGCACGACTTCGGCAACGAGATGTTGAGGTGGGTTGAATCTGGTTGGTGATTGGGAATTCACGATTTGGAAAGGCGTGACTTTGGGGGAGGCCGCGAGGTTAACATTGGAGTCGCGGTATCGTGTTGGGCTGTTGATCGATGCCGCGAGTTCGGGAAGGGGGGTCAGGGATAGGCGATTGCGGCGGCGATTAGTGGATAGGCTCGTGGCAGCTAGGGTCGGCATTCATATGGGGTGTCGCGATGTGCTGCTCTCGAGTGGTTGCTGTGAGGTATCGATATGTTGTTTTCATTTAAATTCTTATTTATTTATGTATGTAAATATATATGTATATAAAAAATATAAGTAAAATTCTGTTTTCTTTCCAGGAAAAAAAATGTAATTATAGTAAAGATTTTAAATGCAGATTATATATATTATAAAGATAGTTTTATTTAATGAAACATATTTAAATTTTTACAAGAGGTTATTTTAGTTAATTCAGTTCTGAAAGTAATTTTTAGTTAAATATTTTATTAAAGAAAAATTAGTTTGAAACGAAAGCATTGGTTAATTAAGTTATTTAATGGTAAGTGATTTTTCACTTAGTTCAAATATTTTATCTAAAAGGAGATTTATTTATAACAAATTTAATAGTTCAAACCAAGGTATTAGGAATTAATTGATCGATTAAATTCAAATATTAATAAATCATATAAATTGTTTATTCAAGGGCAAAAATCAAGAAACCAAGGCAATATTGGAATGGATTGCAAATAAAAGCAAAGGTGAGTTAATCTCACTCAGTTAAATTTAAATTTAAATGATTAAATTTAAATACTTGTTTGAAATGGTTGCATTGATTTATGTGCTGTAGTGTAAAATATATTTGGAATTGGCATTTTATATTGTGCTAACATCTGTGGATGCAGGGAAAAACAGATTGGAGGGATCCAACTGGACCCCTCAACTTTATTTAATTATTTAATTTTCTCTGTTCTGAATATTTGATATTCTGTAATGAATTATGTGGAAATATTGAATGCTATGGCTTGATTGTTATAATCGGGAAATAATGAATTACCAAATATATAATTTGAGTTTGGAATGAAAATAAAAGAAGTAAAATTGTAAGTAAAATAATTATAGGAAAGTTGAATAAATTTATGAATGAACTGGAAAGGAAATAAAGTAACTTTAAATTTTAATAAACAAATCTTGAGTATGGGAAGGAAAATTTAAATATACAGAGAGTTAATGAGACTTAAATTTCAATGTTATTGTTTAAAAGAACAAACATTTATTTTAAATTGAGAATTTAAATTATTTACGAAGCATAAAGGAGAAATTGGGAATAACTTGAAATTTGTATATTTCAGCTAAAGGATTTAAAAATCAAACTGAAAATAATAATAAAGTCCATAATTAATGAATTTTGAAATGAACTGATAAGTAAAGAAATTTATTTCAAATGGAATAAATTGGGAATCAATTTGGAAAATTGATTTAAGTGATTGAAGTTGGAATTCTCCCTGGATAACCAAGTATGTTTTCAAAGTATTTTTTTTGAAATATAAGTTAAAAGATTAAAAGTTGTTTTAAAAAGCAAGTTGTGGGAAATTTCTTATTTCTAATATTTAAATTCTAAAGTAAGTATTTTCTCTTAATCTGTTATAGTAGTAATTATTTAAAGAATGACTTCATGTTATGTTTTAAAAGTATAAATCTAGTTTTATATTTATTAAGTAACCTTATTTTCAAATGTTCATATAGTATGTATTTTTAACAAATTATTGAAGTAATTTAACTTAAATGTTTTAAAGTATATTTCAAGTAAAGTGTTTAAAAATTATTTTTAAAATCTAGTTTTGTGCTTGGTAATTTCAGTGGAGATAGAAAATATTTGGGAAAGTTTATTCTGAAAGGAAAGGTGGTTTTGAAACTGTTTTCAAGGGTTGAAAATAGAAATATATCTTGTGAAGATATTTTTGAGGTTAATAAATAATTTGGGAAATTATTTATTGTTTGATGGATGTTTGTGAATGTTAATTGATAGTTAAATAACCGACTATCAATATTGGCCAAACGCGTTGATCGTTTCGAAGAGTCCGGGATCGAGATTAATTTCTCGAAAACCACTTCGATCCAGTTTGTACGTTTCGTGTAAACGATTTTTGGATTCGAAGATGGAGCAGTGAAGTGCAAGGACTAGTCGCTACTAATCCTGAGGATATTTCCAAAATGGATGTAGTAGGAATAGTGCCTTCGGTTCCGTTCGAACCCGGGACAGACTTGTATGGATGAATGCTTGCGAAACATCGTCGTGTGGACGATGGGCATTCTAAGGGATATTGTTCTAAAAAAGGTAACGCTTAGCCTCAAGCCTCATCAAATGGGAATGACTGAAAATCAGGGGTTATGCAGCAAGGCTAGGTGGGTAGCACCCAAGCAGGGTGAGGTCATTCCAGTCTAGATGTCCCTTTTTATTTCGGCTTAGTGGGCGGTTGCCGATCCCAACCGCGGGGTGATCTCACTCGGGACTGTCCAGTAATGGATGGTTTCGGCCTTGTGTTGCAGGGGAGCGGGCGTACTCCTCGGTACGGTGATCTAGGCCCCGTACTGTGATAGGTGGTACCCCAGTGCCTAGTCATTGTTGGAAATCCATTCTCCCTACGAGCCTTGTACGAGTTTTGTTTGTATTACCCACTTTTGTGGCTAGTAGCTGGAATTTAATAATGTAACAATTTCGGCTATTTTATAAGTACTTGTATATAGACCCTATTATAATATCAGAGGATTTCTATAAAAATCGTTTTAGCTATCGTAAGGTAAAAACCCGACATGTTTATTTGTGGCGTGGTCTTACGAGATGCTTTTGTTTTCAAAGGATTTTGAAACTTTAATAATCAATTGGGTGTGATTTTCTCACGCTGGTATTCCAGACTGACTCGGGTGTTATTTAACTGTAATGCTCGGGTCAGACCGAGTATTATAGAATATAGGATATGATGTTGTGGAGCTCGGAGACGAGCTGGATGACGATACGTACTCCCGTACTTGTATATATATTTTTCCGTTGTATTGAGATGCTATGTATTCAGTTGTATTGTATTGATGTGAGCTGTGACTGATGTACTCTGATGATGTAATGTACATAAACAGATATATTTGATTTTGAGTAAAGATTATTTACTATCTATTATATTTTATTCCGCTCCGATGGTTAGATTCTGATATTGTTTTCTATTTTTCCTCTTCTACCTCTTCTTCTTTAACCCATAATGGTTCGTATTTCTGTACAACTTGAGTTGATTGTTGTAGAATAGTGTTAACTCAAGAGGTACGGATTTGCGGGCTGTTACAGAGCTCGTCAAATATAAATTTTGCCGAATTGACCCTTGTTCCACTGAATATAGCGTATAGGGCCTTGCGCTCTAGTTTCGTGATTTGCTCATGACTACCAAGGCGAGGAATGATAGTATTGATAATCATTATAGTGAGAAGTCTCGCCTTAGGTCGTAGGTATTTGGATGCAAATCTAGGCATTTCATCTTCCCATATTTGATGTGTTATATTATCTCTCGGTTTCAGATGCATATTCGGAATATTATATAAATCTTCTCCGGTGTCAGAACATCTGAGACTTCGGCCTATAATCCCTGGAGTAAGTCTTATTGTGTTTCCATAAACACTTGACCATCGCCAATTATCATTGTTGTCAGTGTTCCACGCTGCTGTGCTATCCAAATTAGCATAGAAGAGAAATATGGCTAACTGATCAATTTGGATGCTATTGGGATTAAAGGATATCAATGTTTTCAAACCAGCACTTTCACACATTTCGTCTAAATCATACATTGGAAACTTTAGCAAAATATAAAATGGACCTATATGGAGTTTATTCTTTTGAATGTCCTCGTATCTCTTGAGTGAATGCGGTACACGATTCATCCATTGTTCAATTTGATCGTCAGAGGAAACTTGGGGGTTGGATGAAGTTGCTTGGTCTTGTTTTCGCTTAGAGATCTTAGGATTTTTTGTTTTAGGAGCCATTAAATTCGAGCGAGGTTGAAGAGAAGGTAATTTTAAGAAATAAGGAATCGATTTTGTAGTGGAAAGGAAATGAAACTGAAGCGAGAAAAGTTAAAAATAGACGTTTTTTGGATACTTAAGAGTGTCGATTGAATTTTAGATGTCTAGAAGATGAATCGGACATCTGATTTAACCTAGTTTGAAGATAGTAATAGAATCAGACGTCTGGTTGTTGGTAACGGACGTTTGGAATTGCTCGAGTTGTAAATTTTGAAAAGCAGAGAGAATTATCAGACGTCTGGTCGTAGAATTAGACGTCTGGAATAGGTCGAAATGTTACTTTTGTAGGACAGATAGTTTTCTCAAACGTCTGGATATAACATCAGGCACCTGAAAATGGCCTAAGTTTTTATCTTATAGAGGTAGAGACTTTGTTTAGATGTCTAGTCAATAGTTCAGATGTCTGAAATCGACTGGTTTCTATTTTTTATGAAGCAGGGATGATTTTCAAACGTGTGAAAGGTTATATCAGACGTCTGATATATGCACGATGGTTAAAAATTTGTGTAGTACAAGAGTATCAAAGGTCTGATGGCAAAGTTCAAAAGTCTAAAATGACCCATTTGTCTTAAAATAGCCTAAATTTGAAGGGTGTTGCTTATTTTTCGAGAGTTTGATTTTAATAAAACATGGTATTATTATTCGTGAAACAACATACAAGCATAAGTAGATAAAAAATACAATGAGAATAATTAAATTTATTTAGACGATGATGAAGCATCGCGATCTTCAGACTTGTCATCCCTCCATGGCTTGAGCGGAGACCATATATTTCCGCGGTCGTGGGTTCTCGGGGAACTTGAGAATCGTGTAGGTGAAGGATCCAAAGGTGTATAATAAGAGGCAGAGGGATCCAAGGGATTGCAAGAAATCTGAAGTGGTTCATGTACATCCTTCTTTTGTGAATTACAAAATTTAATCGCAACTTGCTCCAGAAAACTTAGTCGTCGAGCAGTGACCTTTTTCTCAAAATATAATTCTCATTGTAAATCTATCTGTTGTCTTTGGTAGTGATGTATCTCATCGATTTTCTCCTTGGTATTAGGAGAGACAAATAGAGCTCGTTCGGACTTCTTTTTATTAAGAGAGAATCTCGGGTGGTAAGAGGACCCCTATATGTCAGTTCCTGATTTGGTGTAGGAGTAGGAAGGCGATGAGGCGTATCCGCTGAGCTATCCGTTGTTGGTGTCGAGAAGGAGAGACGAGAATTGTCGGAAGACATGCTTATATTTTATGTTGTAAAAATATGAAAACTATATATTATTTACATTTTGTTTTGTAAGAAGTTATTTATATAGGATTTTAAAGGTTATTCATAGGTAATTTCAGAAAACAACCACCTAAAAAATTTAAGGTGAAGAAGTTAACAATTTTAATCTGTGGATACAAAGCTTTTAGCTAAACATAGAGTAAATGAAAATGTACCATTAGTTTAGAAGATCATTAAAAGAGCATATTCCTAAATCGCGTCGCAGTTTAACAAATTTTTGTTCATTTAGTGGTTTTGTGAAAATATCTGCTATTTGATTCTCGGTATTTACGTATTCTTATGTAATAATTCATTTTTCTACATTGTCATGCAAAAAATGATGTCGTATATCTACATGTTTAGTAGGCGAATGATTTACATGCTTTTTTGATAGATTTATTGCAATCGTGTTATCGCAATATATTGGTGATTTATTGACATCTTTGTCGAAATCCGTAAGTGTTTGTTGCATATGTATCACTTGTGCACATACTAGAGCTGCTGAAATACATTCGGCTTCGCAAGTAGATAAGGGGACACAAATTTTCTTTTTGCTAAACGATGAAACTAATGATTGTTCGACAAAGTGACAAGTTCCGTTAGTACTCTTACGATCTGTTTTACATCCACTAAAATCCACGTCACTATATGAAACTAGTTCAAACGATGACCCCATAGGGTAAAACAAACCATAATCTCTAGTGCTCGATAGATATAGTAAGATATGTTTAACAACTCTTTGGTGAGATTCTTTTGGTTTTGCTTAAAATCGGGCGCAAAGTCATACACTCATCATACTGTCGGGTCGACTAGCCATCAAATGAAGTAAGGAGCCAATCATACTACGATATAGTTTTTCATCAAAAAATTTTCCGTTATCATCTTTCTCCAAGTGAACACTAGTACTCATTGGTGTTGGTTTGCTTGAAGTTTTATCCATTTCAAAACGACGTAATATATCGTTACAATATTTTTCTTGATGAATAAGGATAACATTTTCAAGTTGTTTTATTTGTAAAGCTAAAAAGAAATTTAATTCTCCCATATAAGACATTTCAAATTCATTTTTCATAATATTTGAAAATTGATTACAAAGATTTTCGTTAGTTGAACCAAAAATAATATCGTCTACGTAAATTTGTACAACTAAAATGTCGTTATTTTCTCATTTGATAAATAAAGTCGTATCGACTTTACCTATTTAGAAACCAGATGTAATTAAATGATTTTTAAGACGTTTGTACCAGGCATAGAGGGCATGTTTTAAACCATATAAGGCTTTTTGTAATTTAAAAACATGATCGGGATATTTTTCGTGAACAAACAATGGAGGTTGTTCAACATATACGTTTTCTTTAATAAAACCATTTAAAAAACAGTTTTGGCATCCATTTGAAATAATTTAAAATTGTGATATTTGCAAAAGCAAGTAATGTACGTATGACCTCGAGTCTTGCTACAGAAGCAAAAGTCTCATCGTAGTCGATACCTTCTTCTTGATTATAACCTTGAGCAACTAGACGTGCTTTATTTCTAACTATATTTCCATTTTCATCTGCTTTGTTTTTAAATACCCATTTTGGTCCAATAACCAATTGATTTTCTGGTCTTGGTACTAATTTCCAAACATTATTACATTCAAATTGATTTAATTCTTCTTGCATGGCTATTGTTTAAAAATTATAGTTTGAAGCTTCTTTATAATTTTTTGATTCAAAATTTGACACAAATGCAATATGACTTATTTGGTTAAGCTGATTTCTAGTTACTCTGGAATTGGGATCTCCAATGATATTATCTTTTGGATGATCTTTTAAAATTTTAGGAGATGATACTGAAGTATGATTTCATGCATTTGTCTCATTATTAAAAGAATTTGTTGTATCTGTTATTGGAATTATTTCTTCATCGTCATTAATATGATGGTTAAGAAAAAATTTACCAAACGAAACATGTAGACTTTCATCAATTATGTTATTTCGTTTATTAAAGATTTTATATGCCTTGCTACGATCCAAATATCCAACAAATATTCCTATATCGGCCTTCGGGTCGAATTTTCCTAAATTATCTTTTGTATTTAGTATAAATAAATTTGATCCAAAAGTTTTAAAGTATGATACTTTAGGTCTTCTTCCAAAAAATATTTCAAAACAAGTATGTTTAGTCATAGGTCATATGAACATAACAAGCCGTAGCTATAGCTTCGGCCCAAGAATGTTTTGGTAGACCACTACTATTTAATAGTGTTCGTGCACATTCTTGTAACGTACAATTTTTTCTTTCTACTATACCATTGTATTGAGGTGTGCGGGAAAAAGAAAAATTAGGACTTGTACCCTTTTATTACAAAAATTAGTAAAAAGATCATTTTTGAATTCTCCACCGTGATCACTTCGAATATTCTTAATTTTCAAATCCATTTGAGTTTTAATTCTTTTAGCAAATATTTTAAACATACCAAAGATGTCACTTTTATATTTTAAAAATAAAGTCCATGTATATCTTGAAAAATCGTCAGCTATTACGAAAATATATTTGTTGTGATTTATAGATCGTACTTGAGTTGGACCAATAATTCCAATGGTTGTTTTATAGAAATATTATTTTTAGATTTAAAAGAGCTTTTCTTTAGTTTTTCAATTTGACAATCCTCACATAAATTTTCTACTTTGTAATTTATTTTAGGTAAACCTCTAACTAGTTCATATTTTTCTAATTTATTAATATTTTTAAAATTAATATGATAAAATCGTTTATGCCACAACCATGGATCGTCATGTTTGGCAGTTAAACATAGATTTGAATTTCTATTTATATTCATATTTAAGACATAAATATTTTTATTTCTAAAACCCTCAAAAATAAGTTGTTTGTTATTTTCGAAAATATTACATTTATCTTTTTCAAAATTGATTTGAAAACCTTTATCGCATAATTGGCTAATACTAACTAGGTTGTGTTTTAAATTTTCTGCTAACAAAACATTTATAACAATAGGAGAGTTAGAAATAACAGAGTTGATGACTTCTCCGATGCCAACGATGTATCCTTTTGAGTTATCTCTAAAAGTTACCGTTCCACTATCGATGTATGCTATATTTGATAACATTTTTGAGTTTCCGGTCATATGCTTAAAGCATCCACTATCAAATATCCATTTCTTCTTATTTTTTATTTTGGGTACCTGCAAAATTAAACATGATTTAATTAGTACCCATATACTTTGTTAGGGTCCTAGATGTTAGGAGGAACAGGTAGCCATACCTAAGAAGGTTTGGTACCTTTATGAACACATTTTTATTATGGACTACGTTATCTAAAAAATTATTAATATGTTTTTGTCTAATCAAATTATTATTTGTCTTAGGAATCCAAATTTTTATATTTTTGGTATTCGTATTAGACTTAGATCATTTTTTATTTTTTTGATAGATAAAACGATATTTCTTAATATTATTCCCTTTTTTGTTTAGGAGTATACTTAAATCCTATTCCAATCTATTACCTGGCTGTTTTGAAATATTGATAAGATTTTCCAAATCTTGTTCTCCTTTATTAAATTTTGAAACATTATTTGTAATTTTATCTAATTTTCTTTTAACTCTAAATTTTCAATTTTCAATGTTTGTATATTACTTATCAAGTTGATATTTTCTTTTGACAATTTATCCTTTTCTAGTTTAACTTTTCCAAAAACATTAGATATAGTCTCATTTTCAACTAAACTATTTTTAATTTTTCCTTGAGATGATTCTAGTTCCTCCTCTAAAATTATTTTTTCATCTTTTAACATTCCTACTTCAAGTTCTAATCTATTTATTTTGGCTATACGTTCTTTATTCAATTTTTTTAATTTGTCTAAATTTATCATCTAATTTCATACTAAGTCCTAGTAATTTATCATAGTTAAGTTCGGGACATACCTCATCAGTTTGTGCCATAAAGCATATATTAGCTTGTTCTCCGTCACTATCGCTATCACTATCTGATGATGATAAAGAATCCGAGTCATCCCATGTTACTTTGAAAGTTTTCTTCTTTTTTGAATTTTTCAAATTTGTTCTTCTTTTTATCATTGTTGGGCTTGGAACAATCTTTGTTCATATGTCCAAATTCATCACATGCATAGCATTTGATTGACGTTTGATTTGTTGAGCTTGATTTTCCTCCTTTCTAAAATCTAGTCATTTTTCTTAACTTCTTGAATTTATTGTAGTTTTTGGCAATAAATACAATTTCTTCTTCGTCTAAGTTGGAGTCTTCATTTGTTGCTGGGAATGCTATGTTTTTCTTTTTCGAATTTTGTTCTTTTCTTGCCTGCAATTCATAGGACATTAAATTTCATATCAATTCCTCAACTAAGAGTGTTGAGAGATCATTAGCTTCTTCGATAGCTAATATTTTTCTTTCCCGCTCTGGAGTTAAAGAATTGAGTATTCTAGATATTAAGTCAAAATTTATGAATTTGACTCCAAGTGCCATTAAATCATGTTGAATGGTTTGGAATCTAGAGTACATGTCTACTTTAGTTCATTTTGTTTCATTTTAAATGATGAAAATTGATTTTATAAAATTGAAATCTTAGTTTGTTTAACTTTTTTTGTGCCTTCGTGTGTAACTTGTAAGGTACGCCAAACATTATATGCAGTATTACATAACATGACACGTGAAAATTCATTCTTACCTAATGAACAAAATAAAACATTCATAGCTTTGGCATTATTAGAAGTTGTGTTTTTTGTGTATCATTCCATGTGTTCATAGGAGTGTCAGGTGCTTCATATTTATTTTGAGTGGCTGATCAAATTTATAATCCATTAGCTTCCACAAAAATTCTTATACATGTTGACCAATATGCATAATTAGAACCAATAAACAGTGGGGGTCGTGCTGTGGATTGACCTTCTCGAAAAATACTTGCCATATTAAAGTGATTCAAAAACGTGTTACTGTACTTTGATCAAACCTTGCTTTGATACCAACTGAAAGTCTACAGGGTGGATCGTGTAGTGTATATGCAAGTATATGTGACAAAATATATGATGCAACTTAAAATAATATTAATCTAAGTAAATATAGAATAAGCACACCGGGATTTTATACTGGTTCGGACCTCCCGTCCTACGTCCAGTCCCTAAGCTCTCTTGAGGAATTCGACTATCAAACACCCTTGCTTCGCCCGGAGGAATAGGCTTGGTTACAATAAGTTGTTCTTGTCAAATGTGTGTTCTATAACACGGACATTGACTAATTAGTACAAATGCTTCAAATATATATCTAGAGAGTATTTTCTGTGAAGAACTGAATATTTGAAAGAGTGAAATACAAGTATAGATTGCTAGAGATTAAGAATATATGATAGAGTTTGTAATTAGAGGGCATAAGTAAGTAAAGTAATTTGTTCTCTTGAATCTTGATGATATATATAGTTATAGAGAGGCTCCTTGAGTAGTTGCATACATTAATAAGTGCTCTACAGTTGCTTCCGTTGATGATGAAGAGTCGCAGTGAAGAGAAGCAGAGATGTCTATTCGAATGTAGCAGTTGAAGTTTAAATTTAAAATTCAAATTTGAAATCAGACATCTAGTATTTGTATCAAATGTTTGATACTATTTTTTTTTTGTACATTGTAGATTTTCAGACGTCTGAGTGCTACTACCAGACATCTGGTTTAGTCTGTTTGTTATTCCTACTCTACAGGTTGTGTAGGCTAATACAATGGATCGAATCTTATGTCTAACGTTCGGCCACCGCTCCTAGAGCTACTAAATATTTAAAACACCGCATTCTTGGCTACTAATAATGGAAGATACCTCCACTAGGCTACTGTGGAAATAAATCCCCACTGCTATCAACGTTACTAGGCTATTGGGAACGATTCTCCCTCACTACGCATGAAGAGGAAAAACCCAAAACGTCGACCCGTCGGAATGTGTCATTGTCCGCATTCGCTTCCACCTCTCGATCGTAGCATTGGTCACTTATTGCATGCTCAGGGTCCTTTTTTCTAATTGTATCATGTGCGTCAGGAATCGTGCATACTAGGACCATCTATCGTGTTGGACCTCCTCTATTAGGCATCTGTGCCAGTCTGCACATCCATCGTTGGAACCTCCTATTTATGCCATTTGAAAACATACATCATCTCTATTTGATTACTAAATCCCACATTGGGTAAAGAATATTTACCCAACACTGCAATAACCTAGTGTCCTCTGACATGGAACTAGCTTCCCTTCTATTCTTAACATACAACCAAATGCCCTTAAATAGGCTTACAAACAATTATGGTTTATGTTAATTTTTATTATTAAACTTGGGCCTTAGGCCAAGGTTCAAATCTGCAATTTTCATTACAAACGATTGACCACTTATACCCTTCGGTCGACCACTACAGGTCGACCGCTAGGGTTTCCAAGTCAACGGCTGTGAAGTAAATATTAAGGTTCCTTCACATTTCAACTGTTGATAGTTTTTATACTTAATTCATATCGTTTGCAATGTTTAATTAACCCTAATATACTAAGTGACCATTTTAATTGTCAAATTTCAATTCAATTTAGGGTTTGTCGGTTTATAGTTTGGAAATTTGATAATAGAATATATACCTAGACAAATAATTGGATTAGCAAATTACACTAATTCAATTCTAGGTTTTTAGGACCAAATCTAGGGTTTTAGCATGCTTAATTTAAATTATCCAATTTAGGGTTCTCTAACACCGTACTCAATTGAAATAGTTTAAATTAACTACAATAATCATCTTATCAAAATTATGCCCACTCACCTCAAGCCTAAGCTCTTCCTAATATATGTGCTTAATAGTCATCCCCCTAATCGATAGCTCCACCTTGATTTGCCTTGATTTGATTGCTTCTATTTTTCTAGGTTGAATTGATTTGATGTTTAGAATTTTTTTGATTTAGGTTTAAGGAAAAGTTTGGTAGAGTTTAGTTACCGTAAATTTTTAGTTAAGAATAAGTGTGTCATTAGTTTGGTATTTATAGGGCTAGGATTTTAGTTTGGGATATTGGATTAGCTTAGGAAATATTTTTAGAGAATCTGGTCCCCTCAACATAGCCGTTGTTCCCAAGTAACTAATCTCGTTCATTCAACACGTCATCGCGAAAGCAGAAATGCTCGACATTTCACAAGCCTAGGTCGACCGCTATTGGTCGACCTTGAACCCTCACAATTACCGGTGGCTATATAAAGTTTTAGATATTTAATTTTTAGTTCAATCTGACATCTGTAAATTCTCCATAATAACTTGGATACGATGTGTTATATATGAAAATCGTTTGGAAAATTGCTACGAATGCGATAGTGCCAATTCCGTAGCCAAATTTGGACGTCTGTGATAATTTTCTTTCTAGCCCTTGTTTTATTTTATTTTAATTTCTGTTAAACTTCTGAGATGTAACATTCTCCCTCCCTTAAAAGGATTTCATCCCCATAATCTTAAAGGATGGGAAAATGTAACTCATACACAACAACCAATAACTACAATCATCAACTCATCCATCATCCATGAGCAATCATTATCCTTAGAAATTCCTAATGCATCGTATACATATATGTGCAACGTAAAATGCACGTGAACAAATATTAATGCAAAAATAGGCTATCTACTAATTCAGTTTACCTCTTATTATACAATTGCTCATGCCATGCATTCAAATGTGTGCAACATCATAAGTAAATATTTACTTGCAATCCTATATGCGTACGCGATCATAAAACTCATATGCAACGACCATATGCATAACATCCACTAGCATAACAATAATCAAGAAATAACATGCAACTATATATAAGAGTGTGTGTGTGTGTGTACCTAGATGATACAATGTCCTAACGTGTAAAAGAGTACAATGCAAACAATACATCCATTAGCATCAATCATCCATAATACGTCCTATCGACATGTTTACAACCATTCCTACCATCCAATGGTCTCTAACTAAAGGGCATACCACCTAAGTTCTACACAAAGGTAACCTTTACTTATAAGAACTTCCAACTTAAGACGTATTAGAGAAGAGTTGGGGTGGGTAGCTCGGATCTTCTCCTCGGGTTTCCATGTATTATTCGGTGGATCGTCTTCCTATTGGACTATAAAGAGTCTGATTTCTTTGTTATGGAGTCGCTTTGTACCGTGCTCTAGAATACTGGTGGGTGCAAGGAAAACAAGTGATTCTCGCACTACCTTAACTTCCTCTAACTGACTCGTCACGACCAAGGTAGCTATATCGTGTAAGCACTTCCACAATGTGACACATGAAAAACATCATGTACCCATGCTAATTTATATTGAAGCTCTACCTTATATGCCAACTTTCCTACTCTAGCAACTATCGCGAAAGGTCATATAAATCACGATGCTAGCTTCCTTAAATTGCCAAATCTCATCACATGCCTAAGGGGTGAAACCCTCACAAACACCATGTCATCCACTGTGAACTCTAGCTCTATATGTCTCCTATTAGCATAAGATTTTCATCTATCCTGAGCGGTCTTCATTCTGCTATGGATCAAGTCCACCTTCTCCGATGTCTCCCTCACCATATTCGGCCCATGAATAATCCTTTCCTTCGTATCTCACCAACACGACGGCGATTTATAGGGTCTACCAAACAATGCCTCGAAAGATGCCATCCTAATGCTAGCCTGATAATTATTATTATAAGTAAACTATACTAATGAAAAATTATCCGCCCAATAACCTCCAAACTATATAATGCACATCCATAGAAACTCCTCCAAAACCCGATTCACTCTCTTCGTCTGTTCGTTCATCTACGGATTATATGAAGTACTCCAGCTCAACTCCGTTCCCAAAGCCTCCTGTAGACTCCTCTAGAACTCACTAGTGAAAAGTGGACCTCAATCGCTAACTATACTAATAGAAACTCCATGTAACCTAATGATCTCTCTCACGTATAAAGCCTCCAACGACGCCGCTATCCTAGTACTTCTCACTGATATGAAATGATTATCTTGGTTAACCGATCGACTATAATCCAAATGCTCTGAAAGGCATGACTAATCGCTCATAAAGTCCGTTGGGTGTATGAAATGTTGTCTTCAGGTAATGTCCTCGACTACACGCAACTGATGGAATCAGGTAACCAAGTCAAACTGTGAGAATACTCTAGCGACAACCAACCAATCAAAGAGATTGTCTATTCGGGGTAGTGGATAATGATTCTTCTTTATCGATGTATTTAATTCCCTATAATCGATGCGGAGTCTCTGAGAACCACCCTCCTTGGTGGAAAAGATGATTGGTGCTCTCTACTCAGAAATGCTCCATCTAATAAAATATTCTCTAATAACTCATTAGCTTGCTTGCTCAACTCGCATCATTCCTCTAACATCCCTAATTTTTGATAACATTATTCAAGAGGTTTAATTAGATAAATTAAATAGAATAATGATGATAAGGGGATTGAGATTCGAATAAATTATAAGAAGACCATGCTTAAGTAATTAATTAAATGGGCTTAAATTGGCTTTTATGTATTTAATTAAACATGGGCATATTAGCTGCACTATTATTACTCATGGCTATACATTTCATGTTCTTGCCCATTCACGTACACTTTTCATTTTCACAAACGCATATCAAAAACCTAAAATAGAGCCATCTATTAACAAGGGAAAGAGGAAGAAGTATTAAATCAAAGCTAAGGATCAAAGCTAGAGTAATCAGTTTTCCATAAATCTCAAATTCCATATCATATCTAAGGTGAATAATAATTCATTCCATTTCTATTTTTTTTTAATAATCATATGTTTTCGGATTTATGGTTAAATTCGTTTTTGTGATGTTTTGGATGATGATATGCTTGAATTATTATGTGTTTGATTTAAATCAATTTGTTTTACATAAGAAACTACACGGTTTTAGGGCAAAACTGATTGTTATTGATTTTAGAATACTATGGAAAAAAATTATTATACGTTAGGTAAAACATGATTTTAGAGATGGGTTTCAATTTTCATAATTTTCCAAGTTATGGAAAATTCAATATAAATTTCTAAAGGAAAATGTGATATTTTGGGTTTAAAATTTATTTCGATGATTTCAGAAATAAATTGGGTCTGAAATTTTAATACATTTGATAAGATGATGAACGGGAATTTTTGTGATTTTTGGTGATTTTTCCTAATTGATTTGCCATCGAAAATAAATTATTTTAAAAGAAGGCTTTATTTTCAATATTGGTTTTGCTTAATGGAAGGGCTTAAACGTTACTTTTCCCTTTGATTTAGATATGATAAATGCGGCAGTTATTTTGAAAAGTATCTGAAAAGTTTTAAGGCAACCAATAAAAGGATTACAAATAGGCAGGTAGTTAGAAAGCAATTACTAAAAGTAGAATAATTTCAGCCTTTATTCAGAAAAGTTGGTTCCGCCTCCTATAGTAGTGCCTTTCGACTTCAATGCTTCTGCTCCAACTCAGTCGAAACCAACCCAGTCGAAACCAATACACAAGATATCACTTAGATGGCACGTAGCAGATTGAAGGAAAGGCAGAAGCCATGATGTCGAAAGCAATGCTTCCGATGGGGTCGAAACCTTAGTTTTGTTTTCAAATGTTAAGTGCTGCTTTGTTTTACTTAAAGCTTTCGATGTAGTCGAAGCATATGTTTTTGAAAGGGTTTTTTTCGAAAGAGCTTTCAAAGGAGGTCGCTATTTGATGATTTAAAGGTATAGGCTTTCAAAGGGGTTACTTTATTTATAAAAGAATGCTTTCGAAAGTAATGGTTCCGACCTAGTCGAAACCAACCGCTTTTCTTTTACCTTTCAAGTATATTGAAGTCATCGATAATTTCGAAGGGTGCTTTTTTTAATCTTATATTAAGTCACTTCCTAAATGCTTTCGAAAGGGATCTTGGGTTTCGAACACTAGGATGAGGGAAAAGATATTGGAGTTACCAATAGGTTCTTAATGATCCCATGAAAGGTATGAAATCAGTCAGGTAGTCCATAAATATTTAACCGGTTATTAGTGAGCCCATAAAAACTAATAGGTTAATAGTAACTCTAGAAACTATAATTGAGACAGATAGTAAGAATAAATGGGGATGGGTAATTCAAAATTAACTTACTTGTTTGAATATCATCATATTATTTTGAATTGTTTTAACCATTGTGGATGCAAGAGTATAGTATATGATTTTATAAAAAAATTTAAGATACTAGTGAGGGAAAAACTCATTCCACTAAGCGGCTTGGTCTCATTAGATATCTAAATGGTTTGAGATGGTAGAATATTATTCATACCGAGCTTTATGTCTTGTTTTCTCCTTAAACTCTCGGGTATTCAATTTATTTTGAGTAGTTTGAGGTTTAGAGTTTTCAGGCGTTCTTTCAGAAGAATAAAGCTTCCGATGACGTGCAGGAGGCATGTTAGCTACTTAGAGTTATTTTATTTTCACTGTGTTTGGTTGTAAAGGCAAACTGGTTTTATTGCCTTATTATATACTCCGATCATCCAAGGGGGCATCTTCATTGTCACTCTTGGCGTATTTTGTAATAAATATATTTTTCTGAACGTGATCTGTGCACTGGGATTATGTGATGAATTTTGAAATATTTTGAAATAGAATATGGACTTTGTTTGTTGCTTTAAACTTTTTTCATATTCTTGTGTTTTTGTGTATCAATGTATCTAAATATTTCCACATTTAGTCGCAGTGGATTAATAACTTTGGATGACTACAACATCCGTAGCCATTTGTTTTGGGCCTCGAAGAAAGGGGATGTTATAAGTTAGTATCAGAGCATTGGTTTATGAAGCTTTAATAGAAGCTTAAACGTAAAATATTTTTCAAACATAATCCAATTAATCAGATAACAAGATTGGGGTTTGGGTTAACGTTATAGTAACGTACTTGTATTTGATATATAGTTATATATAAGTACGTATTCCTTGCTCTCTTAGACCGTTCTTCTATATCTTATTAAGGATCGTACGCAGATTTACGAGAAAGGAGATATTGAAGTAGGAAACGGAAGAGGAAACCTCGGTGGAGGAAGCACCACAACCAATGGAAATGCTCGACCCACCACCAGGAGGAACTCGAGTTAACCGTCTAATGCTAATAACCAAAATGCTGATGCTAATGTAGTTGTTGGAAATCCACCATTAGACATAGAGGCGATGTATCAGTTCTTCGTCAATATGATGCAAACATGAGCTGCTGCTGCTATAACAACCCAAAATTTTAACTCGTGATAACTAATTCATTAGTTAATTAAATAATAAAATAACTTTGTGAAATTATCATAATTGAGCCATGAGAGTTGCACCATTTTTCCATAGTAATTTTCCGGTCAATTTCGATATATAGAATGTCAGAATCCAAGCTAAAATGAACGAGATATGAATTAAACAAAATAAGCATAAAAAAGAGAAAAAAATATAGGTTAGGTCGACCGGCCGGTCGACCTGGGCACAAGGGCGGTCGACCGCCCGGTTGACCTGCATGTGATCAGGAACAAGGAAAAATTTTCTTCGTTCCAGAGGCTTCCTGTGACATGTTTTGCATTCATTATTTCAATCTGTTCCTTCTATTCTTGCATCTGATGGCTCCTATTCAACCTATTACGTTATTGCATCCTATTCAATTCCCAAATCCAACGGTCTAAGATCCACTTTTACCCTTATAAATAGAACACTAGGTCTAACACTTTTTCTCATTCTAAGATTTTCTAAAATTGGGTTCACCTATTCGGGAAGGACCCTAATCGGAATAATTTACAAGAAGGAAATCGTTTAAAATTAAAATATTTAACAACCCCTAGTGGATCCATGAAGGCCCAAAGGGAAGAGTTAAGGACCAGAGGTGAGTGATTGTAATTATTTTAAATTTCTTTAAGTAATTTTAAATAATAGGGTTTTCCATTGTTGTAGGTTTACTACGATTTTTGGAGTAACCTTTTTAGTAATTTATTTACAGTTTTTAGAATTATTTTTAGTTAATTTTTGTTTATTTTTACTTTTCCATTTATTTACAGTTTATTTACAATATTTTAGTTTATTTACTGTTATTTATGTGTTATTTACATCTTCTTCTTACGCCTTGGATTTCCTTCGATTTTCATTTTTCTTTTATTCCTCCTTCTTCGTGTACGGATTATAATAGAGTTAATGCGAAATTGGATTAAGTTATAAGAAATATGAAATAGTGGAATATAAGATGTAAATTATAAAGACGGTAACATAAATGGAATTGGACTGAAATTATGCCTAATTATGATATTAATTGGAATGAATTAAAGAGATTGGCCAGTTGTAACTAAAAAGAAAAGAAGAAAAAAGCTTATTTCCACACTTAGACCTTGGGTTAAGTAATAAGCATGATTATAATGTAGGTTATAATAAGAAATAGGACAGAATAAGGCTTATTTTAAGGATAAATTAATAAGCATAGATAGTAAGAACAAGAGTAAATGCTTATTTAAATAATTTATCTAAGTTAATAAGCAAAGAATTAATGTAGGACCTGTACCAAATAACATTCCCCTATTATTTTCTATGGGTACGGTGTTTCACATAAACCTGAGGTGAGATAAGGGGCATGCTTATGCTAATGTTGGTAATAATTGGTTAATAAAAAGATGTTCAAAGCATGGGGTATATGGACAAGGGCACTATTAGATATTGTTTGGATGACGGGCCAGCACCGGCACCCCTATATTTTCCATGGACACGGTGTTTGACATAATCCTGAAATGAGATGAGGGGCATGCTTATGCCGAGTCGAGGTAATAATACAACCCAATAGGTGGAGCAACATGTAGCATGAGCATGGGGCAGTTACGCGTGCGACTTCCATTTCGGTGCTCGGTAATCGCTATGAGTTCCAAGCGCTTAGTATGTGTGTCTTTCGTAGACACCATTGCCTTCTGTGTAGGGAGCTATGTATCGTCTATTCCACAGTGGGTGCTTTGTGTATCTTTCGTAGTTACTATTGGCTGTTGTGTAGGGAGTTATATAGCATCTAGTTCGCAGTAAGGTCTACAGAGTAGCAGGCCGATCAAAGGGTAGAATTAGGATTTCAGCCTAACTATAGGATTAGGAATTCAGCTTAATCAAGCAACTATCAAAGACAAGTGCAAACAATCAAAGTTGATCTATCTTATCAATTGTAATAGTTTAATTGTATTTTCCAGTTTACCTTTAGGCAGTTGCAAGGGTCAGCGCTTTAATGGTGGAACAGTGTTACTGCCGGAGTTCCGTAGTAGCAGTTGAATTAGACAGATTTTAGAAGGAGATTTGAGTAGAAGTTTGTGTTTGAGTTTGCTAAGTTAGAGCTGATGAGGAAGTTTACATATTTGGAGCAGGGAGAGATGTTGGTTGTCGAGTATGCCACTAAGTTTGAGGAGTTGTCCCATTATGGAAATAATAATATAGACACAGTCATCAGAAGGAACGAGAAGTTCATTAGGGGACCGAGGCTTGTGATAGCTATGGAAACCCTGCCACATCTTCATGATCCTAGTAATTTGGTTGTGGAGATGGCCATTCTCCATGAGAAGATGCTTGCTAGTTGTGCTAGAAGGAGGACAGTGTAAATTCAGGGTTCTCAGTGGAAGAAGAGAAAGTCCTTTAAGAAGAAGAGAGCCCAAAAGGGAGATACTACCAAGAAGGCAAAAGTAGAGTTAGTTTTCTATAAGTGTGACAAGAAGAGTCACTATGTGAATGAGTGTTAGTCAGGTAATGGGAAGAAGGCTGCAAATAGTATTTAGTCCTTACTAAATTTTGAGGACGAAATTCTTTAGAGAGGAGCCTTTAACATTCCTAATTTTTGATAACATTATTCAAGAGATTTAATTAGATAAATTAAATAGAATAATGATGATAATGGGATTGAGATTTGAATAAAACTATAAGAAGGTCGTGCTTAAGTAATTAACTAAATGGGCTTAAATTGGCTTTTATGTATTTAATTAAGCACGAGCATGTTAGTAAATAGCCGCACTATTATTACTCACAGCTTTACATTTCACATTCTTGCCCCTTCACGTACACTTTTCATTTTCAAAATTGCAAATAAAAATCCTAAAATAAACCCGGCCATTAACAAGGGAAAAGAGGTAGAAAAATTAAATCAAAGCTAAGGATCAAAGCTAGCGGAATCAATCTTATACAAATCTCAAATTTTCTGTCATATATAAGTGAATAATAATTCATTCCATCTCTATTTTGTTTTTATAATCATATGTTTTCAGATTTAGGGTTAAATTTTTTATGATGTTTTGGATGATGATATGCTTGAATTATTATGTGTTTTATTTAAATCAATTTGTTTACATAAGAATCTACATGGTTTTAGGGCAAAATCAATTGTTACTGATCTTAGAATGAGATGGGAAAAAATTATTATATGTTAGGTAAAACATGATTTAAGAGGTGGGTTTCAATTATCATAATTTTCCAAGCTCTAGAAAATTTATTATGAATTTCTAAAGGAAAATGTGCTATATTTGAGTTTAAAATTTATTTCAATTATTTTAGGAAGAAATTGGGTCTAAAATTTTAATATGTTTGATAACATGATGAAAATGAATTTCTGCGATTTTTGGGGATTTTTCCTAATTGATTTGCTATGGAAAATAAATTATTTTAAATGGACTTATTTGCAATATTGGTTTTGCTTAATGGAAGGGCTTAAATGTTACTTTTTCCCTTAATTTAGATATGATAAATGCGGCAGTTATTTTGTAAAGTAATTGGAAAGTTTTAAGGAAACCAATCAAAGGATTACAAATAGGCAGTTAGTTATAAAGCAATTACTAAAAGTAGCATAATTTCAGCCTTTATTTACAAAAGTGGGTTCCGCCTCTTATAGTAGTGCCTTTCGACTCCAATGCTTCCGCTCCAATTTAGTCGAAATTAACCCAGCCGAAACCCATCTAGTCAAAACCAATACACAATGTATCACTTAGATGGTACGTAGTGGATTGAAGGAAAGGCGGAAGCCATGATGTCGAAAGCAATGCTTCTGATGGGGTCGAAACCTTAGTTTTGTTTTCAAATGTTAAGTGTCTGCTTAGTTTTACTTAAAGCTTTCGACGTGGTCGAAGTATATGTTTTCGAAAGGGGTTATTCTAAATAGCTTTCAAAGAAGGTTGCCATTTTATGTTTTAAAGGTACAAGCTTTCGAAGGTTACTTTATTTATAAAAGAATGCTTTTGAAAATAGTGATTCAGACCTAGTCAAAACCCAACCGCCTTTCTTTTACCTTTCGAATATATTAAAGTCGTTAATACTTTCTAGGGTGCTTTTGTTTTAAACTTATGTTAAGCCACTTCGTATATGCTTTCAAAAGGGGTCTTGGGTTTTGAAGGCAATGTTGTCGAAAAGGGGTTTTCAGTGCTATCCTTCTAAGTTTTACACAATGGTTTTGAGCTTTCGAATAGATGGTTTCGGCACAATCAAACTTTCCCCAAAACAATTTTATTAAAGGTTTCAAAAGTGATACTTTCGTGTGTAACCACTTTGACCCAAAAGATGTTTTTAAGAGTAAAACCCAATGCTTTCGAAAGGGGTACTTTCATTGGTTTCAAAGCTACTTTTCTAAAGATTGTTAAGCAATGTTTTGACACATTAGAAAGGTATGATTTGGTTTCGAAAGGATTGATTTACAGAGCATCGAAAGTTAAATGCTTAGAGTTTTGAAAAGAGGTTTTCTATTCTTTCGATGGAGGTCATCCAGTGGTTTCGAAAGTGATGTTTTGAGGTTTCAAAAAAAATAACCTATTCTCATTTTAAAGGAAAAACCATGGCAAAAATAAAGATTTTTGAAATGAAGTTTTTGAAAAAGTTTTCCTTGAATAAAAGGTTGAAGGGACTAACCAAGTTGTGTACGGAATGATTTCATGGATATTAAACCGTAGGTGTTGGTATTATTTTGTTGATGTTATGATTGCCTCTTCATATATTTATTCACATTGTAATTAACCCATAATGGTACTTTGGAAAAGTAAGAATAACCAGCTAAGTTGATGAAGTAGTGAATATAACATAAGAAATTTTAAAATCTTAATTGAAGATATTGGCAGGGGCAATAGGTTCACAGTAAGCCCATGAAAACTGTGTAAAGAAAAAGATATTGGCAAGGGCCAATAGGTTCATAACCAGCCTATGAAAACTATGATTTGATATTGGCAGGGGCCAATAGGTTTATAGTTAGCTCATGAAAACTATATTCGGATTAAGATATTGACAGTTAGTCAATAGGTTCCTAGTCAGCCCATGAAAACTAGGATGAGGGATAAGATATTAGAGTCAATAATGGATTCTTAGTAATCCCATGAAAACTATGAATTCGGACAGGTACTCCATAAACATTTAATCGGCTATTAGTAAGCCCATGAAAGATAATAGGTTAATAGTAAACCTAGAAACTATAATTGAGAAAGATACTAAGAATGAATTGGGATGGGTAATCCAGAATTAACTTACTTGTTTGCATATCATTTATTATTTTGAATTATTTTCACCATTATGGATGCAGCAGCACAATGTATTGTTTTATGAAGTTTTTAAAATACCAGTGAGGAGAAAACTCATTCTGCTATGTGGTGTGGTCTCACTAGATATCTAAATGGTTTGATATGGTAGATTATTATTCATACCATGCTTTATGTCTGACTCGAAGTTTTTGTTTTCCCCTTAAGCTCTTGGGTACTCAATTGATTTTGTTTTCCACCTCCACCCTTATGCTGGTCCTGCTGTGCTTTCCCTCCAACCTTCTTTGGTTCCTCTCCATTGGCTTCGCCTTTGGAGATGGTATTTAGCAAAGCCATTTCAACTAGACCCTTATGCGTAGCACCTACAGGAATATAACTCAGAGCTAAGTCCTGAAGAGGTTGACTCGGGCCTTAAGCAAATTTGAGAGCCTTCTTATGTGATGTGTCAAACATTCTTATACAGAATCTAGGTAGCTCATTAAACTAGTTGACAAACTCCTTAATAGAAGATTTCCTTGCTTCAAGTGAATGAACTTCTCTAACTGCACACCTTTTTCTACCCTAGAAAGAAACTTCACCTCAAATCGCCTATATAATTCATCCCAAGTGATCTCCTCTTTGTCAATATCTGCCTCAAGTATGTCCCACCAGCTTAATGGCTTACCCTATAACATCCAAGTAGCCAACTGCATCCTCGCCTCGTCAGTCAATCCTACTAAACCGAAGATCCTCTCACAAATGCAGATTCATCACCTCGGATCCAAATAAGACTCTATCCTTGTGTATTGCTTTTCTCTAAGGTTTGAGAAATCTTTGCATACCTTAGCAAAGTCTGTAACGGTGGGTGGGTAGGCAGGAGCTGCACCTGTCACTCCCTCCACGAGTCCTCTGGTGGGGTTAAGCTTGGCATGCCCCCTTGCCTGGAGATATCGGTGGAACCAAATTGGAATGTTTACGCCTGGAATCTCGGCTGCGTTGCCTGAGCCTGAATCTATAGGATCAGTCATTCCCTAGCTATGGATTTTAAGAATTCTATTGGCAAATTTTCACAGATATTATAAGCACGGATAAGAGAAATAACAAAAGCATGAATCAAAGATAGCATAGGTACGAAAAAGGGAGATTGCAGTTTGTATATAATCTTTGGAAAAGTCCTTTGAAAAATCTTTACTTTTATACATATGTACTTCAAAGTCCATTTTGAAAAACTTTGGAGAACATTTTTGGAAAACCTTTTGAAAATCCATTTTTTCTTTTCAAATACATTCTCTTAGTTCAGACCTAATTCCAAAGGAACCATGAAACATATGCTCTGATACCACTGTGACAACCCCCACCACCCAACATGTCAATCCAAAGCCTAATGTGACTTTCGAACTTGCGTCATACTGAGAAATACAGATCCTCATGGTTTATGATATTTCACAACACAGAGACTAATACCAGCAGATATAATCTAAGATATACTACACTTGTGATTAGTACATGATAGAAGATATAATATGACCAGTACAATGCCCAATAGAAAGTACATAGAAAATATCATTCCAAGTATGACAAAAGAGATGAACTATATTGATAAGATAGATAAAAACATGGAGAGCAAGTATGGAAAAAAAATAGTCTCTAAAGATAAGCTCGACTCTCCTATTATTAAGAATTGGCTGATCACCTGCTGCACTGTTCACTTGTGGTGGGGAAAAATAAGAAAGGAGGATGGTTAGACATAAAGTATGGTAAATGAGTACAAGTTTAATATGTGATGATCACATGCAGTTATTCTAACACTACTCTAAATGATAGACGGTGTGATACAAGTGCTCGTGAATTCCAAATGTCTATTACCTAAGGGTTCTTGTCTAGTACATTCCTATACTACAGGCTGTGTAGGCTGATACAATGGATTGAATCTCATGTCTAAAGATCGGCCACCGCTTCTAGAGCTACTCAATATATAAGACACCGCCTTCTTGGCTACTAAGCATGGAAGACATCACCACTAAACTACAGTGGAAATAAACTCCCACTACTATCAGCGCCACTAGGCTACTGGGAACGTTTCCCCCTTATTATGCTTGTAGAGGGAAAACCCCAAAATGTCGACCTGTCAGAATGTGTCATCGTCCGCATTTGCTTCCACCTCTCGATCGTAGCATTGACCACTTATTGCATGCTTCGGATTCTTCTTTCTAACTGTATTATGTGCGGCAGGAATCATGCATACTAGGATCACCCGTTGTGTTGGATTCCTCATATCCACTAAATCTATTTTCTGCTGCACTTATTTGTAGCGTTTATAGCTAATGCACAATAGCTATCTTATTCTTTATTTTTACTAATTTTTTTAACCTAAAGCTACTAAATATAATTTTCCACCGATTTTGCCCCAAATAAAACTTATGTTTCCCTTTCTTTTCATTATCTACGAAAGCTTTCTCCCTCATTTCTAGAACCTTTATTTTCAACTAAATCCAATTCTTCTTCAGTCTCTCTAGCATCGTCTTCTTCTCCTTACAACAACTCTCTTTTTCTCCTCCTTGGGTCCTCTTCTCCTCACAACAATCAGACTCTTCGTATTAGTGCACATTTTCAGTCAACTTGTTTAGTTGTAGACATTTTATACCACTTCAGTGCAGTTTACTAATCAAAATCCGAACTGAAGAAGGTAGTGATCAGCCCAGTCGCAGGGACCCCTGGTCTTGGACTAGATGTGAGGCTTGAGAAAGAAATTCCAGCAAACAAGGCAGAGGCGTACAATGTTCTTGATGAATTGCCTCATAGCTTTTCAATTGAAATCATTTCCCTATGTCTAGATCCTGATCCATTCTATCTTGACCCATGCGTCTGTAACTCAAGTTAGTTATTGCTAACCCTCTTTATACCAAATTCAGGTAACCAGCCATTTCAAAATTATTTTAGGTGTTTTTACACTCGCACCTATTTTTCTACTTTGGAGTAGCTAACTAAAAAAGTGTTCTTCATAGAGAGTCTTTGGAGTTAGGGTGTTATACATTGGGGCACAGACATGCTTGTTGCGATGTTTTCATATTTCAAACTTTTTATTATTTCCTTTTAATACATCACGATGTTGTTTTCAAATTTGATATCATTCAAATATGTGGAGAATGAGATAAGTATTTATTGGGATAAAGCAGGGTTAGAAAAAAAAAATCATTGTCACAATGTTAATTTCAGATGCTTAAGCTTGAAATTTTTTAAACAGGGGCATTATTATATGGAACGTTGAAAATATTGTCCAACTTTCAAAGTCTTCTTAATAATATATATTATATAGGTTCCCAAATGTATAAACATGTAAACACAATCAAACTAACATGAATGTAGTATCAAACTTTGGATTTATATATTTATTATCAATTTTGAAGGATAAAGAGATGCATTATGGCTGTTTATTACAAACTAAAGCTAGAAACTTGTTATATCTCAGCAGATTATTATGCACTCGGTCTAGTAATTTTTTACTACATGTGTCTTATTTTATCAAAAATACAAAAATAAATATATAGTCTTTATGAAGGCATAGAAATATGAATATATGATATTTGTGAAGGCACCAAAAAATCCATATAAGTTTTTATCCAGAAAGAGATGCCTTGAGAATTCTTTTATCTAGAAAGATGTTTTACCATGCATATGAGCAACCTTTAAATTTCTAAAAAAACTTATTGAAAAAATGGCATCACTTTATATGTTTCATATTTTAAAGCTGATAGGAGAAATACTTATGCATAGTTTGGGCTTTAAATGGTAAGCTCTTGTATGAAATTTATTTGCAAGATGCAGATATCCACTCTTTCAGTAGGAGTCAAATAAAACCTTATACTTTTTAAATTGTATATTGTGCACCACGATATGATGGTATAAATTCACCAGTAAAGCTTTCGAAATATATAAAAATATGGTTATATTCTATATGTTGAAATTCTAATATAATAATTTTCAGATTCTACACAGGATATTAAAAAAAAAATTACTAACTTACACCAGTTTTTTTTCTTCAATCAAGAAATAAAGCATCTTCGTACGCGTCCTCATCTTTCAGGCAGCACGTACGTACGTGACGGTAGAACGAATATTTAGAGTTTTGGTCATCAAATAGTGACTTTTGTCGCATTCAAATGAACTACGATAAAAGAGATGACGGTGTTAGCTTCCAGGCTATGCAGGTGGAAAAGTCAGAATGTAGCATCTTCACAATAAACAAGCACAACATATTTGTTGTCAAGATTGAACTCTCTAGGCTGCAACATGAGAAATTCATATCGTGGGAAAAATAGAATTCAATGAGTTTACATATGCAGCATTCCAGATCATATGGTGTTTGAAAAGTGAATCATGACTTAGAGGGGATCCAATTTTTTTGCGAGAGAGAAAAGAAGAAGAAGGATAAACTAATGTACATTGTTATCAAAGGTTATCTGTAAAGTTTCAGCAGATAAATTGAATAAGAATTGAAGAAAAATGAAAACTGTATTGATTCAGAACAGAGATGAAAAATGAAGAATTCACACACTCATAAGTTCTCTGTACAAATGACAAACAATATATATAAATTGATATGGGCTATAGCCCAACAGGCTTTGATACAATGCAGAAATAAATGGTTGCGAACAGATGGCCAGGATGTGATCAGAAGAGATGAACGGATGAGATGTCTTCACAAGGAAACAAAAAGAAGACTTCAGCAGCCACGAGATTGTTATTTCATTTATCTCCCCCCTTCGAACCCTAACCCGATTTCTAGGGTTAGAGTTCGTAAGACAAAATTACTCAGATCTTTGCATAAATTGATGCGATCCACTGAATTCTTGCCTCTTCTCCAATCTGTGCTCTTCTGATGTCTGATTTGAGATATTGGCATGTGTCTCTTTTCTGAGCAGTTGTGATTTGAGCTGAGACCGATTTGAGTTGAGCGTAAGTTGATCCTTTGGGTGTTCTTCCCTCTTCTGCTCTTCAATCTGAGCATGATTTTGATTATCAAGCTGGTGAGAGGGCTGAACCTCAGTTACTCCCAGTTCGGACCTGAATCTCTCGAAGTTCCTCTTTGATAGAGATTTCGTGAGGGTGTCTGCAATCTGGTAGGTTGCAGGTATGTGATTAACTTGTAGATTTCCTTTAGCAACTTGGTCACGAACAAAGTGTAAATCTATCTCGATATGTTTAGTTCTGGAATGTTGTATAGGATTGACTGTCATGTAGACCGCACTTTGATTATCACACCACAGTGTTGACTTGACATCTGATTTTAAATTTAATTCACCCAATATTGATTGTAGCCACATTATTTCGGCTGTAGCACTTGCCACACTTCTATATTCTGCTTCTGTGCTTGATCTTGAGATGGTTGATTGTTTTTTTGAACACCATGATATCAAGTTTTTGCCAATGAAAATGCAGTAGCCAGTAACTGATTTTCTGTCATCCACATCTGTTGCCCAGTCAGCATCTGCGTACCCAGTTAGATTGAGATTTTTGCTAGCTTTAAGAGATAAACCATGATTTATTGTTCCCTTTAGATATCTGAGAATCCTCTTGACTGCCTTCCAATGTTGGTCCAGTGGATTCTGCATGAATTGAGAAAGTTTATTAACACTATATGCAATGTCAGGTCGTGTTATAGTAGCATATTGTAGTGCTCCTATAACACTTCTATATTGCTTGACATTATTTATGACTTCTCCACTGTTTTTTGATAGACTGTGGTTGCTTATCATTGGCGTTGGCATAGGTTTAGCATTTTCCATTTTTGTTTTAGCCAACAATTCAGCTATGTATTTTTTCTGGCACAATGTCATTTCAGAATTTGTTGTTCTGTGAGCTTCAATTCCCAGAAAGTAACTGAGATTTCCAAGATCTTTAATTGAAAACTGCTTGTCTAGATAGTTGATAATCTGATTAACTTCATCCTGATTGTTACCTGTAATTATAAGATCATCAACATAGATTAGAATATAGATGGTTGATAACTGACTGACTTTAATGAACAATGAAGTGTCTGATTTGATAGACTGATATCCCTTTGATACTAAAGTTGTTTTCAGTCTATTAAACCATACTCTTGGTGCTTGTTTAAGACCATATATTGCCTTATTTAATTTGCACACAAGGTTTGTACTTTGTTCATAGCCAGGTGGTTGCATCATATATATCTCTTCTTCTAATATGCCATTAAGAAAAGCATTGTTGACATCTAGTTGTCTTATTCTCCAGTTTTTGTGCAAAGCAATAGTAAGAATAAGTCTTATTGTAGAAGGTTTAATTACTGGAGAAAAAGTTTCAGTAAAATCAAACCCATATTCCTGTGTATATCCCTTGGCAACTAATCTTGCCTTATACTTACTGATAGTTCCATCAGGATTTCTTTTTATCTTGTATGTCCATCTGCACCCAACAATGTTTTTATGTGCTGGTGGACATACAAGATCCCATGTCTTATTCCTTAAGAGAGCATTATACTCTTCATCCATCGCTGTTCTCCAGTTTTTGTGCTTTGCAGCTTGTTCATAGCTTGATGGTTCATCATGACTTGTGCTGGCAGTATAAACTTTTGGCTTAAAAATGCCACTTTTGGCTCTGGTTATCATGTGATGACCTGACTTGGCAGGAGAACCAATATGAGGTAAACCAGCACTACTGTCATTTCTGGAATTGTCAATTGAATCAGTTTGTTGATCTTGAATTCTTTGACTTTCTTCATTTGTCTGATGTGCAGGTGATTGACTGGCATGACTGGAATCATCAATCCAATCAGAAGTTTGTTGAGCAGAGACTGCAGGTTTAAACTGATGATTTTCAGTAGTCCTCATCACCTCTGCTTGATTCTCTTCTTCAGAATATATGGGAAGTTCAGGTATAGATACACTTGGGTTATATACCTTGCTTGATGTTTTTACTTCTGAGTTTTTAAAAGGAAATTCATTTTCATTAAACACAACATGTCTACTAATAAATAATTTTCCACTATCATCTAAACATCTGTAGCCTTTTTGATTTGTGGCATACCCAAGAAATGTACAAGGCTTTGATCTGAAGTTTAATTTGTTGTTGCTGTAAGGCCTTAAGTATGGAAAGCATAAGCACCCAAAAGTTTTAAGACTATGATAATCTGGCTTCACCCCTTGTAATTTTTCTAAGGGTGTTGTACCCTCTAAAATTTTGGTTGGAAGTCTATTAATAAGATAAACTGCAGTACTGAAAGCTTCTGACCAAAATTTTAGGGGTAGATTTGCATGAGCCAGTAAGCTAAGCCCTTTTTCAACTATGTGCCTATGCTTTCTCTCAACTAAACCATTCTGTTCAGATGTATGGGGACATGTGATTCTATGAATTATTCCCTTGTTTGTAAAATAATTTTTGAGAGATTTATATTCTGTTCCACCATCTGATTGAAAAGTTTTAACATAAGAACTAAATTGTTTTTCAACCATGGTGATAAAATCCAGTACAGTTTTGTGTGTGTCAGACTTATTTTTTAAAAAATATATCCAAGTATATCTTGTGTAGGCATCTACAAAGGATATGTAATACTTATAGCCATAGTCTGAACATGTTGATGCTGGTCCCCACAGATCAGTAGCAACAAGTTCTAGTGGCTTTGTGTATTTGGTTGAAGAGTCATCAAAGGGTAATTTGTGACTCTTACCCATTTGACAGTGTGTGCATATGTAAGGAAATGTAACACTATCATAAGATATGCAATTTTCAGCAAGAACTTGTTTGACAATTTTAGTACTGGGGTGACCAAGTTTGCGATGCCAAAGATCAAATATACTATTGCAGTTTTTCATTTCACATTGATTACAACAGTTTTGCTCCTTTGTAGGATTTGTACAATTGACTGATTTGAATCTGTACAGTCCCTTTTCAGCATCACCCTGTAATAAAACATCTTTAGTCAGTATGTCTCTAACAACACAATGCCTAGGATAAAATTCAAAGTACACTTTATTGTCATTAGCAAATTGAGAGACACTAATAAGATTCTTTTTGATCTTTGGAACTCTTAACAAATTATGTAGAAATAATTGTTTCTTTCCTTTAATAGAGGCATTTCCTACATGAGAAATTTTGATGCACTTACCATTACCCATGCAAATGGACTGTTTACCTCTGTACTCCTTGCTGCCAAGATTTAGATTTTCTAAGTTGTTTGTTATGTGATTGGTTGCCCCTGAGTCAGGATACCAGTAGTCGTCATTCGCATGTTCTGATTGATCATGTGCACTTGAGCAGTGATCTTTGTTCTCTGCTTGACTACTTGAACTTGCTTGAGCCACATTTGCACTATGATTATCATTTCTTGAATTGTTATTATTCTGATTTGAATACCTAAAATAGCATTTTACAGCTGTATGTCCAATTTTTTCACAAATTTGACATCTTGGTCTGTTATTGTTATTGTATCTTCCTCTTCCCCTTGATCTGTTGGAGTAGCTTCCTCTCTGTGGCTGTTTATCACCTCTGTTGTTACTTTGACTCCTGTTTCTTGTATTAGTTGTGTAGTTGACAGTAAATTCAGATTCTTGGGGTCTCTTATTGTCTATTCTGGCTTCATGAGCCAGTAGAATGGAATGGACATCATCTACTGAGGGTAAGATCTTATGAGATGATATGACTGCTACAACTGCTTCATATTCATCGCTCAAGCCATTCAGTATGGTTAGAATCTGCTCAGAATCTGATACTTTATGGCCTGCAGCTTCAAGCAGATCACAAATTGTTTTGATTTTGTATAGATATTCTCTCATGGAACAATTTTCCTTTCTGATACTTTGCAGCTGTCTTTTGTGATACATAACTTTTGCTGCTGATTGTGTATTGAAAACTTTTTCAATAGTTGACCAAATTTCACAAGCTGATTTACACCCAATGACATGTGATAGGAGATTGGTGTTTATAGATGATAACAGCCATGAACATATCAGTCTATCTTGTCTATGATGTTTGATGTATTCTTCATTGTTGACAACTTTGTTTTCTGAATCAGTGATGAATTTTGGTGGTGTTGGTATGGTGCCGAGAAGAAAACCTTCAAGGCCATAACCTTGCATAGCAGTTTCAATCTGAAGCTTCCACAGCAGATAGTTATTCTCATCAAGATGTACTGTAATCAATTGACTCTGTGGGCTCGTGACAGATCTGATCAGTTTTGTTGTTGCATCAGATTGTTGTTCAGAAGTGGGATTATTAGATGTTGCTGAGTGATCATCAGTCATGATGAAACAGTTGCTGTTTGAGATAACAGAGAGCTACAGAAGAGGTTCTTGAACAAGAAAATCTTCAAGATAATGATGAAAAACAGGTATGATGCAGCTAGATCCAAATGATGATTATTATCTGATGGATCTTGGCGTGGCACTGATCTTGTTTTTGAATTTTGCTATGATGATTTTCAGACTTCTTGAATCTGATTTCTTGTTGCTTTCTTGATCGAGTTTTCTTTGAGGAAGATCTGAGTGCAGCCAGTTCAAAGCTTGGCAAGGCACTAGATTGGAGAAGATTAACTTGCCTTACCCAAGTGATGATTGTGAAATCTGATGGGTAAGAAATTATTCGCCAAATGATGAAATATCTCTGATGGCGAGATCTTGGTATTGATGATATTATGCTGTTAAGCTTTTGGCTCTGATACCATGTAAAGTTTCAGCAGATAAATTGAATAAGAATTGAAGAAAAATGAAAACTGTATTGATTCAGAACAGAGATGAAAAATGAAGAATTCACACACTCATAAGTTCTCTGTACAAATGACAAACAATATATATAAATTGATATGGGCTATAGCCCAACAGGCTTTGATACAATGCAGAAATAAATGGTTGCGAACAGATGGCCAGGATGTGATCAGAAGAGATGAACGGATGAGATGTCTTCACAAGGAAACAAAAAGAAGACTTCAGCAGCCACGAGATTGTTATTTCATTTATCTTTATCAAATCTGCCATTTTATTATTACCCAACTACTTAATAATTATTTTAATGTGTTATCTATTGTTTTTCCTTTCTGAAATTGGCAGGAGTAATGCTAATAAACTTGCTATTGTTCAGATGGTGGCTTAGTTAGACTTGTAAAGTATCAACTAAATTTGCCGATGATCATCTGTTCTACAAGAGGTATATATTTTGAATATGCTATGTTTTTCTTAATATATTATTGGTCCAAACATCATACTTGGATTTGAATGGTTGATATGCTGCAATAATCTGAGCATTATCAAAGTTAGGCCTTGCATTTTCCAAAAATATTATAGTCTCCATATTTTATGCGATTTCAATTATCTTATAACAGGATCACCGGTAATTCACTTAAGTTTTCTTCTTATGGTTTTCGAATTGATGCCATCTTTTATTGTAGGATGCCATATACATGTGCTCGATTTTTGAATGTCTTTTAATTGAATAACAAAGTCAACATATTGATGTTTATGCGACTCGTTAAATAGCCTGTCAAAATTTCTTTATTTCTGTAACATTCAATCAACCAACCAAGGATTTAAAAACCTTATCAATAACTTATACTAAACACCGCACTAAGTAAATAATATATATCATGTAGACTAGATATTATAGACATACAGTTGACTGACTGAACAACTATGATTTAATATCATGCTAAACATTACAGTTTGATGTACTTAATTATTAGTAGCCTGTATAGTTCAAAATGATAGAGGCAACAATCGGTTTACTATATTGGTAACACGAGGGCCACCTGCTAAATATATTGGACTTGGTAGGTCTACATATTGCAAAATTTCTATATTTTATAAGAATCTCATGGTAAAATACAAAAACATCACCATAGTATAATTCAATTGATGGTTGCTTAATGCTTTTTATGAATTATTTTATGTTGTTTTGCTCTAAAAAGTACATGGGTACATTTTCATAGAATCATGATTAACTATATTGAAATGTAATGCAATCTGAGTATATTTGGTATTAATAATTAGTTATTTTTTATGGTTGCTTGATTCTTTTTATGCATTATTGTCTGCTATTCTGCCCCAGAACGTACATGGTTATATTAACATAGAATCATGGTTGACTACATTGAAATGTAGTGCAATCTTCTATCTCGCTGTTGGCTACATGGGAGATAAAAAAATAACTATGTATGCGATCTGAAAGCATATATGATAGTAATATAGAGATAAGATAATACAAGGTTTTATGGATTATGAGATAATGTGGTGCCAAAAAAGAATATAGTCTGATGAAGAGATTTACAAACCTAACAGATAATTTGCAATTTTTGGGTGAAGACGTTCCACGCATCTTATGAGCTGGTAAAAAGACATTTAGAGACAAAGAGATTTACAAACCTAATAAACAATCAGATGTACAAGAATATAGTCTCCATCGATTGTACTTCAGTAATTTTTGAGTTGTTTTCTGCTAATATTTCTCCAAATAATTAATCTGTTAGTTCCATTGCTTCATAAAGGAATTCTATATCTACTTTGTCATTGTTGTACAAGTCATTCAATCCTAACTCCTACTATAATAAGTTAATTGAGTTTTATAAATAATGATAATAATATAAAATTAACTAAGTTAGCCAAGTTAATAAAAATTAACTAAGTTTTGTTAAAATTAAACAAATTTTATAATTAACTAAGTTTAAGTTAACTAGATTTTATAAATAATAATAATATAGCTAATTTAACAAAGTTTTATAAATAATAATAATGATAAATTAACTAAGTTTATAAACCTTAACTAGGTTTATAATAATAATAATTAATCAAGTTAACCAAGTTAACCAAGGTAATAAAAATTAACTAAGTTTTGTTAAAATTTAAAAAGTTGTATAAAATTAACTAAGTTTAAATTAAATAAATTTTATAAATAATAATAATACAGCTAATTTAACAAAATTTAATAAATAATGTGATGATGATGAATTAAACAAATTTCTAAAAATTATCTAATTATAAATTTTAACTAATTTTATAATAATAATAATAATAATATAATCAAGTTAACTAATTTTTAATAATAATAGTAATAGTAAAAATAACTAAGTTAACCAAGTTGATAAACATTAACTAAATTTTGTTAAAATCAAACAAGTTTTATAAAATTAATTTTGTTTAAGTTAACTAAATTTTATAAATAATACAACTAATTTAACAAAATTTTATAAATATTAATGATGATGATGATTAATTAACTAATTTTATAAAAATTAACTAATTTTATAAAAATTAACTAATTTTATGAAAATTAACTAAGTTTATAATGATAATAATATAATTAAGTAAACTGAGTTTTAATAATAATAATAAATTAACTAAGTTAACAAAGTTAATAAAAATTAACTAAGTTTTGTTAAAATTGAACATGTTTATAAAATTTATCATTTATAATAATGCTCTAATTTGTTGGTAGGAATGTTGCGGAGAACCATTTTGCTGGATGGTTTCCAAATCAATTACAGGGAATAAGTAATCTTAGGTACGAGTTTGTCAGTCTTTTTAAAAGTTCCTTGATAAATATGTATCAATTATGTTTCCTTATTTTGCAAGAAATATTCATATCAATATTTCATCTAAGCAAGTTTTGTAATTAGCAGCTGTTTCAGCCACAGGTTAGTTACAAACTAACAACTAAAATATATGACTTCCACGCTTCTTTTCACATTGTGCACAATAAACTTTAAAGCAAAGTAAATTGCAATATTAATTTTTTCACTTTCCAATTGTAGTAATAGCCACCATCTTTGCTTCTACATTCATAGTTATTATCTATGGTGGAAGGAGTTGCAAGACCTCAATTTCACCTGCTCTTGGTATTTATCATTTTCATTCCTTTGCATAACAGAAAACATTGTTTATTATGTTCTGCAAATAATATTGATTTATATACTTCTTAATGCTCTTTGTTCTAGAATCTTATTTTATACTCACCATATTCATGATATTACATGTAAAATAGTATCACTTTTGTAGCACTACCCCAGAGCGGGCAATCCAAATCCATAAACCTTTGACATTATATAGTCCTATTGAGTGATAATATGTAGCTATTATTCGAATAAAGAATAATGGTAGCAAATATCAATTGTAGGGTTGCCACAAATGACAAAGAAGCAAGGAGGAGGAGTGAAATGCTCATTAGGGAAGGAAAAAGGCATAGTTGGTGCATTGTTTATGCTTCATCCCTTAAAGAGGATAAAGAGACAGGTCTCTCTCTTTAAGCTCACAATGATTTGTAATTTGATTACGGATTTTATGTAAACGTGGTTATTTTATGTAAAATATTTTGTATCGAGGTGTTTATGTATCATATTGCAATAAGTGACTAACGTGTTTTTCGGTTATTTGAATGTCATAATTATATGGGTGATTGTTGGTTTCATACTGACAAATTTTAATTATTACTATATATATATATATATTGTAAAGAAAATGAAGTGGAAACCTGAACGAGCCACCACACCGAGGGGAACCTACAAAAAAATCAACAATTTTTAGCAGCGTTTGTTAAACGCTCCAAAATATATATGGTGGCAAACAAAAAAGCTACCAAAATATTTTATTGTAGTGGACGGTACTTTTTGGTAGCATTCTGCAAACACTACAACAAAGATTTTAAGTAGCATTTGTAGTGGCGTTTAATAAAACGCAACAGAAATCTTGGATTTTTAGTTGCATATTTTTAACCGCGTTCTCTAAAAGACTATTGTAGGTTATGGTAGCATATTTTATGCACCACCAAAAATAATTTTTGGTGTAGTGATCGGCCATCCGTGCTAGTCTGCACATCCATCATTAGAACCTCCTGTTAGAGCCATTTGTGAAAATATATCACCTCTATTCGGTTACTTTCGGTTTTGTTACTTTATGGCTTTAGTGTCTGTATTACATTAGCTAGGTATCGCTATAGTGCACGATTCAGGTGTATTGGGTACTGGAGGTATAAGGTGGTCATCACATTTGGTATAAGAGCTTAGCTTAAGATATAACCTAAGTTGGTACTTGGATCCATTAGAGATGGAGTAAGAGTTCTCAGTCTAGAATATATTGAGAGGTATATAAGAGAGCATAGTTGTTATATATTTTAGTTTCCAAAACTATATAGTATCTACATATAGCAGTAAGTCATATTGCATACATGAGTATCATTTTTTCCTTTTTGAGAGACTAATCATTCTTATCACAGCTTGTAAGAATAAGTTGACAAATAAGGAATGTAGCTAGGACTTCTATTTCTAGCGTAGAGTAAGGAGTAAGCATTGAGGTAGCTGTGAACTCTAATATTCAGGCTATGTTATATAATATGATGATGAATATGCCACAAAACTCCCAAGGAATTGCTCCAACTATTGTGGGTGGTGGTGCTCTACTACAAGTGCTAAGGGCGGACATTACCAAGTAGTGCAAAGACAACTCTAGTCTAGGTGGAAAATTGTTTCTTGGAATGAAATCAACTGTAGAAGTCCAGGACTACTTGATACCTACAAATTCATCTTCGAGGACTTGAAGTTGAAAGATGCGATAAAGCGAAAGTTGTCTGCTCAATAACTTCTGGGAAGGGAATGAATTGGTGGAATCTATGAAAGTTTCTACTCTTGAGGATCAGTTTACTTGGAAGAAATGTAAAGCCTGATTTAAAAAGAAGTTTATATCAATTGCTCAAAAGATTATTTAGAAGATTTGTTGATTTGAAGTAGGGAGACTTATCTATTTTGGGATATATAACTGAGTTTGACATGTTGTTCAAATATGGGATATCCTTTATCGATGCGCCCTTAAAGAAGAACGAGAAGCTTATAGTTGGCTTGAATGACTACTTAGAGGAAAGGATGATCGACCATATCAATAAGAGATTTGAGAAGGTGATTGAGAGCGCTTTAAGGCAGAGAGCTTACCAAAGCCGAAGGATACTATTATTCCTAAGGACGAGTCCAAATCGCAAAGCGGTTTTGTTGGAAAGAGAAAACGAAACATAAAAACAAGAAGCGGTCTTAAGGAAAGGATGACCAAAAGAAGGACAAATAGAAGACCATTTGTTTTGGTTGTGATGATAAAGGTCATTGATTGAGAACTACAAGAAAGATGGGAAGAAATGCTATAACTATGGCAAGTTTGGTCATATTAACAAGGATTGTCCAAAAAAAGTGAAAGAGAAGCTAATGATGAATTCTTGTGCCCGAAAATTATTCCAACTTCATCCAGTGCTCTATCGATGAAGGAGAAAATCATTATTATTTAGGGTACGCTTTCTACTTATGGTGTGCCTATTCTTACTTTGTTTGATACCAGGGTTTAATATTACTTCATATCTCGTGATCTAGTTGACAGACTATAATTAAAACCAGGCCTAGTAGATGAACTTTTAATTGTAGCGAGTCATGTTGGAGGTTTGGCTACTTTGTCTATCGTTTGTCGAAATGCGGTATTATCGATTCATGGTTGTATGTTTATTATGCTTGTTTGTTGTGTTTTGTGGGGTTTGGTCTTTTACTAGGGATGGGTTGGCTTCAATGATACAGAGTCTTGATGGATAGTAGGAAATTGTTAGTGATGATAGGGATGAATGGTGAGCGGGGAGTAGGGATGCATATTCGATGATGAGGAGAAGGTTAGCTTTCTATATTCACTCGATATTTCGCACGATGAATTGCCATCAATACCCATTATGATAGAGTATCCGGGCATATTCGAGGCGTAATTTGGAGATTCGATCTCTCTATGTGGCGGTAATTTGGTTAACTCCTTGAATATGTCCGGATACTCTACCAAAATGGGTATTGATGGCAATTCCATCGTGTGAAATCCCGAGTGAATACAGAAAGCTAACCTTCACCTCATCATCCAATAAGCATCCCAACTCTAAACTCCGCTCACCATTCGTCCCTGTCGTCACCAACAATTGCCTACTATCCATCATGACTCTATATCTTTGAAGCCAGCCCATCCCCAGTAAAATACCCAACCCCAAAAAACACAAAAAAACAAGCATAATAAACATACAACCATGAATCGATAAGATTGCATCTCGACAAACCATAGACACAGTAGCAAAACCTCCTACATCACTCACCATAATTAAAAGTTTATCTACTAGGTCTGATTTTAATTCTAGTCAATCAACTAGATCAATAGATATAAAGGAATTTTAAACCCAGGTATCAAGCAAAACAAGAATAGGCACATCATGAGTAGAAACCATACCCTGAATAATAATGATTTTCTCCTTCTCCTTTACTAATAGAGTAGTTGATGAAGTTGGAACAATATTCGAGGCACAAGCCTTCATCACCAGCTTCTATTTCACTTCTTTTGGAGAATCCTTGTTAATATGCCCAAACTTGCCACAGTTATAGCATTTCTTCCCATCATTCTTGCAGTTCTCAAACAGTGACCTTTATCACTATAGCCAAAACAAACGGTCTCCTATTTTCCCTTCTTTTGGTCATCCTTTCTTTAAGACCGCTTCTTAATTTTATGTCCCACTTTCTCTTTTCAACAAAACCACTTTGCGATTTGGACTCCTCCTTAGGACTAACAGTTTCCTTTGGCTTTAGGTAAATGCCCTCTGCCTCAAAGCACTCTCAACCACCTTCTCAAATCTTTTGTCGATACGGCCGATCATCCTTTCCTCTAAGTAGTCATTCAAGCCATCTATAAGCTTCTTGTTCTTCTTCAAGGAAGTATCGATAAAGGATATCCCATATTTCAACAACATGTCGAACTTAGTTACATATCCCAAAACAGATAAGTCTCCCTGCTTCAAATCAACAAATCTTCTAAAAAAACTTTTGAGCTATTACTATGAACTTTTCCTCAAATGAGGCTATACATTTCATCCATGTAAATTGATCCTCAAGGGTACCAACTTTCATAGATTCCACTAATTCATTCCCCTTCCAAGAAGTTGCTAAGAGGCCAACTTCCTCTTTATCGCACCTTGCAGCTTCAAGTCCTCGAAGATGCATTCGTAGGTGTCAAGCAGTCTTGCACTTCTATAGTTGATTTCATTCCAAGAAATGGTTTGCCACCCAGACTAGATTTGTCTTTTCTCAACCAGGTAATGTCAGTCCTTGGCGCTTATAGTAGAGCACCACCACCCACAATAGTTCGAGCAACTCCTAAGGAGTTTTGCAACATATTCATCATCATATTATTGAACATAGCCTGGATATTGAGGTTCACGACTACCCTAGTGCCCTCTCCTTGCTCTACGCTAGAAATAGAAGTCCTAGCTGCATTCCTTGTTTGCCGACATATTCTTACAAGCTATGACAAGAATGATCAGTCTCTCAAAAAGGAAAAAGTGGTACTCCTGTATGCAATGTGACCTACTACTATATATGGATACTATATACTTTTGAAAACTAAAATATACAATAACTATGCTTTCTTATGCACATTTCAATCCATTCTAGAGTGAGAACTTTTACTCTATCTCTAATGGATTCAAGTATAAACTTAGGTTATATCTTAAGCTAAGCTCTGATACCAAATGTAATGACCACCTTACACTTTTAGTAACCAATATACTTGAATCGTGCGCTGCAGCGGCACCTAGCCGATGTAGAACGGACACCAAAGTCGTAAATTAACAAAACCCAAAGTAGAGCCTATTGCAACACACAGATAATATATAATAACAACATAATATAATAAAAAAGAACTATAATAAGCACATCGAAGCATATTAGGTTCATCAAATTATACAACAAAGTAGTGATAGATTTATACATCCGAATCAATATAAACTCTAAATATTTGTATCTCTAATAATAATAAGTGATAATAGAGCTCTATAGCACTGGACATCGGAATTGCAATAGCAAGCTCCAAATATGGATATATGTAAGCTAGCCTCATGCTCATACTTCGCATAGCACCATGTGATATCTCATATCTATTGCGTCAATTTACTTATTTAAGAGTACCTGAGATTGTAAGAAGCATTGAAAATAAGCTTAGGCCAGATAGAAAGTCTAGTATGAGTGATCTACCATCTCAAAGTAAATATATAAAAATTGTAAATAATAGGAACATGGGGTATGCATAATCTTACTTGACAAGTCCCTGTATCTAATAAGTTAACACATATAATCGGTGTATGCTTAACAAATAGAGGTATACTACAAGTTAAAGTACAATATGGGGTATCTAGATATCTAGCATCAATAATGCCAATATCATGTGACCTCCATAACAAACATAAAAGATCTAGCAACTATCAAACTATCTCACATTGCTCAGTCATATGTCATTGGATATACGATAACTCAAACGATCATATCAACAATTATAGACTATTCAAAATCTCAGTTTCCTATGGGCTCGAATGGCCAGAATACTATACTTATGTATCAATAAGTCTGCTTACTTCGGATCACATTTCAACAATTTGGGATCACATATTGACAGTCAAAAGGTGCATCTCTATATACCCCCTCTTTACGAGCACTCATCGAAACCTTCGAATTATCAACGATCCTTTAGCACACGTCTCGATAGTATAACACATCATTCATTCCACTACACAAGTTTGCATCATCAAACTTGTCTTCTTGGACCATCATCACATGCCACAAACATTTTCTCCTTGAAGTGTTTGACCTACTTCACTCACGACATTGAGTTATAGAATCTTCATCATCCCATCCTTTGCTTTTAAAAATCTTAGGTCGGTGCCATATCAACCCCAAAGCTAGCCCATGCCATACCCAAAGTATTTCATGTACTAACCTTGTGTCGTGCTTTTAGTTTGCACAGATCTCCCAAGTAAACTAATCCGCAAGAGTGGCAACTATTATAGTATTCCACCAATTCATTGCCTTACCCTGAAGTTGCTTAGAGGACAACTTCCTCTCATCGCATCTTCCAATTTCAAGTCCTCGAAGATGCGTACGTAGGTATTAATCCAGTCATGCTCTTTTATAGATAATTCCATTTCAGGAAACTGCTTGCCACATAGACTAGAGTAGTCTCTATTCAAGTTAACAAAGTCAGCCCTTAGTGCCTGCATTGGAGTACCACCATGCACATGTTAATAACTCAAGCATTGATTTTGATGGTGACAACCATATAAAGAAAGATACTATTGTTTTGCCAAGTTGTATAGTATATAGTGCAGAATATTATATAGGTACTAAATTGAAGACTGCATGGTATAGAGACTCATGATAAAAATTTGAAGACTCCCGAGTTCAAAGACAAAGATATGAAGAGCTAAGATTATAATTTAGTGTTTAGACTCATTAGAATATATTGTTAAATTCCTTGATAGTGATTCTAATCTTCATTTCTAATTTTCGATCTTTGATATTCAAGTAAATAAAAACAAAAATTTAATTCCAAAATATATTTTTAATTTTTTTTAAAAAAAGTAAGAATTAAAAATTGTTTAAACACCATCTTCGAGTTTTTACAAAGTATAGGATTTTGAAAAAAAATTAAAAAGAAAAACATTTTCAAATTTAACTATCGTATGTTGACATGTATTTTGATATGCCAACACATAGACCGTTAATTTTTTTTAATATTTTGAGTGGAAGTGTATATTGGACACAACCCTTTATTTGGATACATTTGTTCACCCACTATATAAAGTTATGTGCAAATGGATTTTTAATCAATTAGTAACATACTTTCTTCTCACTCCTTACTCTCTTGAAAATTCTCTTAAAAAATATACTCTACACACTTCAAAATCATATAGAATCAATTCATACTCCATTATATTGATTCACCAATACTTGCTTACTATTTTGCAAGCATCTCTCTCTCTCTCTCATTTCAAAGATCAAAATGCTATCGAAGTGGCTATATGATCCATTGTATCCAAAGTATAACTATTTATCTTTGGAAAATCATCAACTCTACTCTTATTTGTGTGGGTGTGCTTATAGCCCATTCAAATCAAATAGGTATGCTTGTAACCCATTCAAATCAAGTGGGTGTGCTTAGTAGCCCATTAAATCTAGTGGGTGATCTTATTGCCCCGTCAAATTAAGATATTTGCCCCAGACTCGTGAAACCGAAGGGTGCACCTCATAGTCTTGAAATCAAATTGTATTCTAGTTTGCCTTCTACCCGGTTAAGAGTTGGAAATTGAAAAGAAATCTATACAAGCAATTATATGGGGTGGATCTAGGATTTATTAATTCGAACTATTATAAAATTCTCGGTGTCTTATCACTTCCTTTACTTTATTGCTTTTATATTTATCCACGATTGTATCTATGATTGATTGTTAGTATAAATCTATGTTGTCAATCTATGATTTGATATTAGTCTTGAAAGAATTTTGGAGTTCTGCGCCATGCTTTAGAGTTGTTAATCTTGAAAGAATTTGGTATTAATCTTCACTTTGGAGTTCTATGCGGGTCGAAGTGCCGCCGGAGTTCCCCTCAAGAATCGAAAAGAGGATGGTAGGCCTGTGGATCTCAGGCCACTTAGGATCATATCCAGGTGTCAGAGTAGCTTAGGACCCAAGTGTTTGGCTAGCAATAGCATCATGTGGCATTGATCCGAAACCTTCACCCAAGTCTTTGTGCACCGTTGAGGCAAGCTTCGGGCGAGGATAAGCTGGCTATCTTTCAAAATCTTGGGCTTATCTCCTACCAAGACTTCTCTCTCCAGCTGCTCCAAATCCACCTCGTCACTTCCGAGGAAAACCTTTTCTTCTTGAATGATTCGCTCCCAGGCAAGGGTGAGGATTCTAGGATAATCATCTTTGAACCACTCTAGATTTTGGAATTTGAGCATGTTGGCATTATACTGGTTCAGCAGTGGTTCAAACTTCTCCATTGCATGATCTTCTCCCCGCTGTTCCATGACCTCAACTTCTTCTTTGATGCGTGCATCAACATCTTTTACATGATCGAGTGTTTTGTCTCTTTCCTCCCTGGCATGGAGCAGCCTTTCACAATAAGTCTGGGCTTATTGGAGCGCTTCATCCTTTTCTTTTGTTTCGGGCTCGAGTTTGGTTGTCAGCATAGCCGCATTTCTTTTTGCGATATCCCTCTCTATTACCAGAGCATGGCTTTGTGGAAAGCCTTCTCCATTTTATCCTAACACTTAATTTGCTCCTCTTCAAGTGCCTTAATGGCCTCCCTGGCTTTCTTCTCGACTTTGTCTCGGGATGTTCTCAATTTCTCGACCTCGACATCGAGATAGTGATGATTCTCTTATTATCAGCTTGGATGAGTTTTTGATTGATCTTTGGCTTCCTATCCCTAAAGACTTTGGAAATTTTCTCGACTAACTTCGACCATTCGTTATACTAATTGTGAACGTCGATCACATAATCAGTAGTCAATTTCTATACGTCAGCCAGGATTCTTTTCAAGTTAGGCACAAACATAGGACCATCAAAGTAACTGTTTGGAAATTCTTGTTTTAGTTTGCCCATTCGGGCAGTATCCGCAAGTTATTCCTCCAAAGAGATAGGTAAGACTATAGCTGTTTCTTTGCCTGACCTATGCTAGAATGTTTCAAAGGCACTCTTGTGATGCCTATAGTCGGAGGACCGAATGGAGTAAGATGGCACTGGAGGTTGCATAGGGATGGGAGATGGAGGAGGGGCATGAAAAGCATCACCGGGAGGATGTCATTGTGACGATCGGGTTGCCTTTATAGATCTCTAGGAGGAGATGAACTAGACCTAGGGTGATGTTTGAAAGCAGAGTCATGTGATGAGCGATCTATATCATAATCGATTCTATCTCGATTATCCTTGTCTTGGCTAGAACGATATCCTGACTCATAATCGTGACCGCTTCCTTGGTGCTACGAGCTCAACTGAGGCCTTTGTACTTGGAATGCTTTCTCCTCTATTTCCTTTTTTCCATGGATCCTTTAAGGGAAAAAAGAACAAATTTGATCCAATGAGCGAGGATACAGGTCAAGTGCGAGTGTTGTGAAGTGCACGTGCACGCGAGTGTTCTCGCGTCCCGCCGACAGACCATGAGCTAGAACTTTACTCATGGGAGTAACCTCTTCCATACTAGTGGGGATGAATTCCTTATCAACATGAATAGGGGAGTCGATGCCCTCAATACTAATATTACCGACATCAAAAGAACCAAACTCGAAAGGAATTGGCCCTAAGCCGATGAATGAGACCATTGAAGGAAAAGAAGAGTTTTTTCTGCATCAGTGATTAGTGAAGGCTAGGTAGAAGTCTGCATCTTAGAGAATTTCACGATTAACCTCTTCTTTGAAGTAGGCAATTGGTCATCCCTAGATTGTTTAGGCTGAGACTCATGATCCACATCAATGCAGCCTTTATTAGACTCGTTATTTTCACCAATAATTTTGCCTTCCTCGGCGTCTTCTGGTGCTTGTTCAATATTTTCTTCAACTTCGGCCCCAGGTCTTGGGACTAGGGGAAAATCTAGATCAGCTCCACCTCCTTCAAAGGGGTTGTTATCATCATCATCATCACTGAAAGCTATTTGGATGATGCCAGTACTACAGCCCTCTTTAAACAAGCTGTAGGTGAGAAGATTTTCATTTGATAGGAGAGGTCTCGCTGGAGTGTTGACGACCCTCTTCAATATCTCTGTCTCCCGCCGGAACTGCCATAAGAGTGTTGACGACATTTGAAAGCGCCGAGCTACTACATCTCATTGGAACATCTGGATGGTAAAGCAAGGATTTGAGTTAAGTCTACAAACAATTAAACAAATTCATATAATGCACATGGAGAGGAACTTACGTTCAGACAACAATCTACGTGGAAACTCGGGCGGGCAGTGGAATAGAACCACTCGGTTTTGAAGTAGCTCAACTTATTCTATACCCCAGTAAACACTATGCAACCCCTGATTGGTTCCAAGTAAATCAAAGATGGAATTTCCTTTCGACTTTTGAAACTATATATATATATATATATATATATATATATATATATATATATATATATATATATATATATAGCGAATCTCCTCATCGCTGGGCACTTGATGTAAGTGTTCAAGGAAGAATATATATGTACCAAGGAGAAAGGCATAACTATTCGGGTGCAACCGTGTTGCATATTCTTTAAGAAGATCCTTCATTGATTTTAGAAGCGATAGAGTCAACGGGATCATTTAATATTACTACATCCTCGAGAGTGTCAGATGCAGTGTCTATATCTGGACCACCTACCAGCTCTACTGAATTTTTAGGAGCTTGTTGCTCGACTTCGGGATTCTCTAGGTCTAATTGTTCAACTGCGGGATCTCTTAACGTTGTTCTTTCTGAATTGGATTTTTCTATGCATGTGAAGTTGTAGCCAAGCTTGACTCTGCATTAGATTAAATATATCTCGAAGCTGATGTACCTGTGGTTTGTGCAGCAAGATGTTGAGAACATCTCTGATCCATTTCTATAAAAAAACACGACATATAATCAACATTAGAAGATTAATTGCAAGTTGTACCCACATGCAAAAGTGGATTCTAGTGTGGTGCCATGTAGTGTCATGCAGTTCAAGTTTCCAATATTATTTAACCATTTTTAAAATTCTAGATATTACTTGACATGAGCGTCATCATTGACCATCTCGAAAAGTTTCACATTATTGGACATGCTTTAGGAAGATATTTGTGTCCAAGAAAAAATCTCAAGTCATGTGAATGAAAAAACACTGAAACTTTTCTAAGTGTTGGAGTTATACAACTCAAAAACAGAGAAAATTCCAAACTTCTTATCCTATATTTACTACTTCCCAAACGGCAACCGTCCACCGCCACCTCTTCTACGTTCAATTCCGTGTCCATCCATCCTTAACCAAGGTTACTACTCACCGATAATCGGGTTCATTAGTGATGTAGGATATAGGGCTTAGAATCACTTCGATTGAAGGCAAAAGAAAGGGTTCAGGCTGGTGGAGGCGAGTTGAATCAATGGCGTTAGTGGGTGCTTTAGGCCAAGGCAAGTGGTGGCCATCCTAGGTGTAGGTGGAGGAATGACATCATTCCGAAGTCGGAAGCTTGTTAATGGTAGAAACTTTAATTTTTGGGGTCGGCAGAGACAAATGAAAAGGAAGTAAAGACCAATGGGTTTTATAACCCAAGCTTGATCGGAAGTTTCAACAACCAAACTTGGAAAATATTCCAAGTCAAGGGTCGATACCGACCCATAAGCTTTAGGTCGGTAACGAGTCCCAAAAATAAAAAATAAAAACATATGCATATTTAAATAGATGTAAACATATATATGCATATGCAACTGCAAGTGATGGACCATGCATGCCATGCAAACTCCTATCAACTCAAGAGTGTATATGTGGATATGTGTATGTGTATATGTGTTCAATATTTGGAGACTAGAATCAAAGGGAAATTGAATTCAAACCAGAATAGTCCTTGGATGGAATCAGTTTAGAATCATCAAGCTTGGAATAACAGATCAGGAGATCATATTCCAAATTTATAATACTAGATGTTGGTCGAGCATCGCGACAGAACACTATAGACATAAGTTTTCATGAAATTGGTTCATAAAAGGATAAGACCGTTCGAAACATAGAGTGGAGTCCTTCACAACTATTTGGATTTGTCTAGATTCAAAGTACATTAGGGGAAAGTGTTATCCAACCTTTTAACCAGACAATATTCAAACAGATTGAACGAATAGAACTTGGAGTTATTGAGGCAGAAAGCCCAAAGAGATAGCCCAGAAGTTCAAAAACCAAGCACAAACAAGGTCGCATGACCAATATAAAGAAACCCAAGCCAAAGGAGTCATCAATTCACCTAATTCAAGGATCGGTACCGAACTTGCTCTATGGGTCGCTATCGACTCCTGGTTTCACCTCCAGCGCTCCTTCGTGACGCCTTGAGCCTATTTCCAATGTTGGTTTGTTGATTCAATGCAATTCTCCATAGATCCCATAAACACTTGAGGCTAAAATTTTGTTCTTCCATAACTCCGTCATTTGAACTTAGAAACAAGCTAATATTGGTGCAAACAACTATGGAATCACAATGTTAACCTTAAGACGAGCCAAGATTATGAGACGAGGACAACCATTTTGGCTAAGATTAGGGATCGGTATCGACTCCTACTGGAGGTTCGGCACTGACTTCTGCAAGTTGATGATGTGGTACCTATTATTTTAGGAGAACTAGTCTAAATCATGTAAAATGACTATGAGATATTATGAATGAGATATTAGGCTCCCTACCTCTATAAATAGGAAGATATGGCTCAATTTTCAGGATTTTTGAGTGCTAGTCAGTCCTAGCGCTATATTCTAGTAATTTTGAAAATCTAAGTGTCGGAGTTGAAACACCCCTAAGAACTTCTGCCTCTAAGTCGGAAATAAGCAACAAAAGACTAGAGTGGACATAGGCCTAGCTTTGCCGAACCACTACAAACTGTTATGTGTTTTCTTTTCCTTATTTTTCATTTACTTTCTTCATATTTTATTCTCTATACAAACTCTTAGGTTCTTGATCCATTTTTGTACAAACACCGAGCTATAAATATGGTAGAAGCAAAAAATTTGGTATAGTGGAGTTCAAATTGACATACATGACTTACCTTACCCCCAGCCCGATCATATTTTTCTACATGGGAAAATAAGCACTAGCCATAGATGTTTGGAAAGCAAAAGCCAAGGATAAATGATAAAAAAATTATGTTATGTTTTCGATACCATTGTACATATTTTTAGGTACCCTAATTTGTTCTACAGGGTAAAATGGTAGTGTGCAATGCAAATCGAGCCAAAGATTCTCAAGTTTATAAGAAAATTATAATGAAAGACAACAAATTTGCAGGTTTTCATAAAGAACAAAGAAAGTTTCATAAGATTCAAACCACTTGTTAGAGCTACCGGTATTATATGTTAACCAATACATGTTAAGATAAGAGAAGATGAGGCATATGATCATCTCCTTAAGTAAAATAAGTCAGATCTAACACATTATCAGATCAGACCTTTTGAGAGAGAATTTTGAAGACATATGTTGATGGTGATGAAACAAGTGATGTAAATAGGACCGATCTCTAGAGTAAAATGACATGCACTGTCGAGAGAGAGGAAGAGATGAGGTAAAATGAATGAATTTCTTGTCAAAAAAAGAAAATTTTCAAAGTTACCGCCATTATTTTTCTTTGGGACTGTAGTCTTCTTTTGAAAATAAATAAATAAATAAATAAATGTTGGCAATAAGGAGTATAGTCGGTTATTGATTTTATATCTTATTAAGTTAGTTGGGATGGGCCTCTTTTGTATACAAAATTATAAAGATATACAGTGAGTAATAAATATAAATGTTAAAACGTTCAAAAAGGTGTTAAGAGGATAGTATAAAAGAAATTTTTTGTTTTAGGGCCTAAAGGAAAAAGGGCCTAAATGGATGAGGGAACAATGAGCGGCGGCAATTAATTTTCCACCTGAATTTAAGATGCACGATTAAGTTTCACACAGAACCACAATCAATTTTTCTGGATCTGTAGCCAATGATCAAGAGGAAATTTAGTTCATTAGGAGAAAACTAAATCCCGACTCTTAAGGTACCTATATGTTAACCTTTTTAGTTGAAAATGTGGAATCATAAACTTTTATTTTTGATAACTACATAAAAAATTAGTTAGGCTATATCCATCTCTATATAATATATATGGTATATACTATTAGATTAAGTCAACTTGTTTGGATTTGTATTTTGTGTAAAGGTCATAAATTAGTATATAAACTTACGGCACAAACTCGGAGATAAATTTATATTTTAGCGTTTTGTTAATGCATGCCCTAAGGGAACATGTTAAAAATGATAGTCATATTGGTAAGTTTATAACCGTAACATCTGCCCTTAAGGCACGTATTAAGGTTATTAAATTTTATTTGGAGATGACATTAGATAGTTGGCTGAATCAGGATCTTTCTTGAAAATAGTGAATCATTAAAATAGTTAAAAATGAAAAGTGTAGCTCTTAAACTAAACAAATATATATTTATTGATTATTATATTCTATCCATATTTATTATTGTTTATGCAATAACCAATCGATTAGTTTAGTTTTTCATTCTTATTAATTTTAATATACATATTAAAGATATTTATTTTACATAAATAAAGTTTGTAGTTTGAAAATAGAACTAATGAAAGCATTGTTGAAGGAATGCAAAGTTAGAACATGCTTACTATTAAAGATTACTATAAAAGTGTTAGGATTCAAATTAAGGTTTTAATAGTAATTAGAAGTAAGAAGAGATCTAAAGGAAAAAAGTAAAAAATGTTATTAAACTTCATGATTCAATGATGTAATAGATAAAATAAGGATAATGAGATTTCAACTTGCATACTTTCAGATGTAGACCAAATCAATGAGAGTTGAGTAATTTTAATGTATATTGTATATACCGTGGTTATTGGATTTTGAACTTGGATGCAGTTCTCACCAAATAAAGGACACTTACAAAGGATTAAGATTCTATATAATATACGCTATAAGATTGTAGCATATTCCTGCTCTTAGAGTGTAGGAGGATCACACACTAAAATTAAAATATGCATATTTTGCTAAAATACACATTACAATCATCCACTTGAAAATTAAAATGCACATTATAATGATTTTGCTTAAAAATTAAGTGAAGGAGGATAATTTTAGAAGGAGCACAACCAAAATAAATTTTTTATGGGAAGGACATGATGTAAAGGGCGCCAATCCAAACAATTTACTATTTTACCCTCTGTAAGCAAATTTGGTAACATACAAAAAAGGGCACGAACCTGCTAAGAAATCTACATAAAAATACTACAGTATCATCGAAATAATATTATAGTAGCGAACCATCTGAATTTGTCTAAAATGACGGCATGATTTTTCCATTCAAATTCTAAATGCCGATAAAAAAAGGAATAATTATGTAATTGTGTTTTTTTAGGATGAACAAAATTTTATATTATACCGATAAACGTTGGGTGGCTTCTTGATGTGGCCAACATTGTTGCACTTCTATTGAGTCTATAATATTTATCAGAAAGTATATTGTGCTCCCTCAATTGCTTATCTAACTCCCTGTATAAATTATTTTTCTCTGCATGTTTCCTTTCAAGCTTGGTTTTATAGGGGTGGCCAGATTTCTTCCTTATCTAAATAAATGATTCAAACTACTATTATATTCAAAGAAAGATATGTTTAAACAAATAATCCCATACCTAAGATACAGGGATCGTGTGCTTGAGAAGCCTTCTCCCTTTCTTTTGGCACTTCAGCATCAATAGAAGCAAGCTTTTCTTATAGGCCAAAAGGTACAAGAGACATAGGCAGGATTGCTTCGTGAGGAGACGAATCTTTTTCCATGGAGTTCATATTATCATCCTCATCTATATTAGAAGCTTCAGTATGGCCACCTTCATTGCCATTTGATCCTTGTCCTTCATTGATGTTATCATCCCTGTCGTCGCCGTCATTATCTCCCCCCTCTCTTCGATGGCCTCATCTTTGTTATCTTCTTCTTCGAAGTCAGATTCGACTTCAAAGGAAGGAATTTCAAAGGAAAGAAGTTTAGAAGTGTCGATTTCCTCTTTCACAGCAACCTCAATACCCTGCTCCATCTTTTTGACTCTATCTATGACCCTATCAACAAGAGCGGGGTCGAGTAAGTGGAAACTCAAATCTAGGAATTTATCGACATTATTAGCGAAGGCGAGATTAGGACGTCATCAAAGGAGTTCATAATGATGACTTCAAGAGAAGAGTTAAAGAATTGCGACACTCACTGCTTCGCATTAGAAATGGTGTCGATAGCCAGTTTGAGGAAGGCATTGTTCTTTTTCAACTTTTCCTTTAACAAGGATTATTTAGCTGTCATCCATCCTTTTTCCTCTTCAAACTCTTTTAGAGTCATTGACAAGGCTAAGTTCTCATCGGCTAGAAGTTGGCAAGCCTTCCTCTCTTCAAGATAATAGATTCTAACTGAGTGAGAGAAGCTCTAAATTGCTCCAATTCAGTTGTAGTCATGCTCTTCTTCGCAGACAAGGAGGAAACTTCAAGGCAGCGACTTCATCTCGAAGTTTAAATGTTTCAGTAGAGGATTTGGACACATTTTCATGCAGGGAGAACCGGCTTTTGGAAATCTGAAAGAAAAGCACAACATAAGCTAAAAGATTAAAGAAAAACAGGGATAATAATGTTAAGTAGTGTTAAATATACCAGGATTTGTTGTTCAAGAAGAAATCGATAGTGGCTCTCCAAATCAGAAACAGAGACTCTACTATCCTCGTATCTTCTTCATTTAGTTCTTTAGCAGGAGCACCTAACAGAAAGCATAGGTCAGCAAAGAAAACTAACTAGATAGAAGGAGAATAATAAAACCTGAGCTTAAGAGGAGTAGAGAAAGTGACGCTAACGTTTGGTAAGCATCTAACGAAGAACAACTGACTTTCCCAGTCTCTAAACTTGTTTACTCCCTCAGAGATCAATTTCTTAGGAGGATTAGCCTGGAAGATTTGGTTGTAAAGGTTACCGAGCTTAACCAACCGGACGAGGTGATTAAGAACTTCAGTGTTCAAAGAGGAAAGGCCGACTACAATGCTACCAACTCCAGAGACAAAAGATAAGTATATACGTTTGGTGATAGCTTAATTGGAGCAATTCCAATATGAACTAAGAACTTCAGCAAGAACACAGGGAAAGGAAGGAACCCACCGTGCCAGACGTGGATTGTAGTATAAGCGAAGACCTCTTGGGTGGGTTGTTGATGGTGTCATTTTCTACAGGGGGGATTGCTTCCACTCCTATAGTCCCAAAGTCATTAAGAATGGCATCCACTTCGTTCTAAGTGGATATCAGGAAGCGCTTAGCAGGAGCTTCAGCTCTCTTTGAAGAACTCATGATTCTTCCAGGTGAAAATGTTTCAGTTAGAAATTACAGTTTGTTATGAAGTTAACATTCTTTAAAGGATTGGTAGAAACCTACCGCAATAATTTGAACATCAAACAAAATATGAAACTTCAAATTTTCGAAAGAATGTTAAAGTTAAAAATGAGACTTATTGAGCTTTCGATAGAGTCGAAAGAAAAATAAAAGTTAATACTTAACAAGCACCTCTTAATAATGTCGAAATCCCAGATATGAGCATCTACTGAGCTTTCGACAGAGTCGAAGGGGCGGGTTGATGAATATGTTCAATCGGCACTCTTCAACAATGTCGAAAGCTTAATAGGAATTTTGTTATTAGGAAGGAACAGTTAAAACTAACATAAAAATTTGAACAAATTATACACTACTAATGTCTAGTAAACAAAAGGAAAGACCCTTCGACAAGGTCGAAACCCATTACCTTAGTTTTTCTAAAAGAATGTCAATGTTGTCGAAACCTTATATGCCGACTAAGACGAAAGGTTTAGGTTTTGAATTAAGGGAGTTTCAACGATGTTGAAAAAGAGAAAGATTAAACCATTGTCAGTCATAAAAGGTTTCAAATGAAATGAGGAGTGGTGAGCAGCTTCGAAGGCATAACAATAATATATTTAATTAACGTACATGTTTCGACTGAGTTGAGTACAAAAGGTTTCGACTAGTTGAAACATTTGACGTGTAACTTATACAAAGTATCATTTCTTTAATCTCCTTTACAAAAATATGTATTTAATTTAAACTAATAAGGAGTAAGTATGTTCTAAAGATGTCAAAACCTTTGCAACAAAAATTTTGCTTTCGAAATAGAGAATTGTAATAGCCAACTTCTTTGTAAGGTGTGTGGATATTCTAACTCACAAGTTGCTTTCGAAAAGGTTGATTGTGTGTAACTTTAGTTAAAAAAGTGCCACGCTACCTTTCGACCCCGTCAAAAGAGCTTAAGAAATCAAAATGAAAGTTTCCTCCTTAATCCCGTTCAAAGGGGTACAAAGGTAAATTTATGGTGCTAATTTTTAATTCGTACAATTCAAAACTTCTAGGCGAAGCAAGCGGGAAACTCCTTCTTCCCCAAACACGATTTCAATCTAGAAATTAAAAAAACATTAAACAAATGGATTTAAACACGAATCAATTATTTAAATTGCAAAATCTTAGAGATAAATGTTTGAATTCTCTTAAAAAACACGATAACATTAAAATCTGAATTGGATGGGTTTAAAATAAGAATGAACAAGAAACATCAATCAAATCAAAATTCAAAATTGAATTGAATGATATTTTCAAACAAATAAGAACTCAAGCAATTCCTAGCAAGTCAAAGCAGAAATAAAAAATGCAAACTGTGAAAGTTAATGAAATTAAGATCTGCTGCAAAACAAAAAAAGGAAAGATTCGTGAAATAAGAAAACAAAAACTTACTTCAAATCTAGATTTCTAATTGTGATTTGAAAATTTGGAAACTTTGATTTTTGCTTGGAGATGATTTCGTTTACAGGTAAATGAAAGAAGATGAGAGAAGAACGAAATTTATAAGAAAAGTTAGCAAAAATGCTGAGCCATCTGATTAGATTTAAATGGACGATCCAGATTCACGTGGGAATACAGAAAGGCGGGAATATTAAAGGTTTCGAAATGATTGACTTGAAAAATCAAAGGCATCCCTTCAATGGGGTGGAAATGTTACCACCAAAAAATCCTTTCGACCGTGTAGAAACCCTATTGAATAGAAGGAAAAGAAGAACAAGAGATAAAAACACCAGCAAAACCTTTCAAGAAGTCGAAGGAATGCAATTGCCAAAGAATAGAAGTATCAGAACCTTTCGAAGGGGTTGAAAGAGTCAAAAGCATGCTTTTGCATCAATGAACACCTTTTGAAGTAGGTGCTTCCGTAGGCATGAAGACCTTTCGAATAAGTTAAAGACGTAGCTTTCGAAGACAATGCATAACAACCTTTCAAATGCACGACAAACCTTTCGAAACCAAAGGTTCCACCTTCACTAAAGTCATTTAAAAGCAAACCATGATCGGAACAACCCTTTGGAAAGTCAAACCAAGCCTTTCAAACCGGTTGAACCCTTAGATATGCAAGGAAGGTTCCGCATCAAATTGCAAGCGTATTTTGGAAGCTATGACCAGCGTCAAAACCACCACCATTTCAACATCTTCGAATCCCCGGGAAGCTACCAATTGATAGAGTCAAAGGCTCCTACAAAGAAATATAAAGAAGAGAAGGCACAACCGCCCCTTTCGATGAAGATGGAGGCAATTGAGCCCGTTTGTAAGCAACAAAAAGAAGAGCGCAAGAGCTAAAAGAGTTGGAAGGCATCAGAAGCCACCTTTCAACCAGGTCGAAAGCATTGGGTCGAAAAGTGCCGATCCACATCTATAAATAAGACGCAAGGGTCTGGTTTGGAGATCCAAACTCAGTCAATCTACTCTTGTATTTTCTTAATTCTACAGAGTTGTTAACCCTAATTTGTAGATTGAATAGGGGATATTTAATCAATAAAAGCTTTATCGAGTTGCGAATGGAAAGTCTTCGATATTCTTGATTACTTTGTTAATTTGGAAGTTTTTATCAGATCTAATCGTGTTTTACAGGTGTCAACCACATCGTAAAGCCACATCCAACTTGGTCGAAACCATTGCATCTACAAGTAACTTCAGTTAATGACCTCAGGCCACCTTCCGATGAACTTCTACTTTTGAATGGATCGAAACCTTAGCCCAAAATAGTTTTACCTTCAATTCCCGATCCAAACCTAAGACGCTTAAGGCTTCAGCTTTCGACAGGGTCGAAACCTTCCAAAATTGGTCAATACCTTAAATCTAAGGGCCGTCTATTTGGCTTTCGGAATTACTTCGAAAGGACTGTTTTGAAGGTTAATCAAGCTACTTATCCAATTCGAAAGACGAATAACAAGGGAAATTAAGCCTTTCGACTGAGTCGAAAGGTCAATAAAAAGGAAAGCTATCATAAAAAGAACCTATTCGAAAGGATGAACTAAAAGGATTACCTATATCTTTCCTTCTTCACTCAACCAAAAGAAATCAAAAAGGATTAACCTTGTCTTAAAATCAACTTTGGGGTGTTGACAAGTTTTCTTGTTAACATTTTGACGCTATAAGGAGGGCTTGAACGTCCGACTCTGTTAAACATCCAACACCACTTATTTCTAAACAAGTCTTATTTCAAGATTATCTACTTTTGATCTAACTTCATCATGTCTAGCAAAATTAAAAGATCTGAGCAGGGATCTTCTGAACCCCACTTAATTGGATTCTCCCTAGAGGCAGCTAATGATTGAAATATCCAAGAAGAACAACTATTAAGGATGAAGGCTTTAAGAATCATAAGAAAAAAGAAAGTTGAAGTCTATGATCCACTTAAATGGAGTTTAAACCCTTTTTATGTCAGTCTCACCCCAATATTTGCTTTAGGGTAAAAGAAAAAGGAAGTGACAATTTATTTAACCAAATGAGAAAACAATCCAACACTATACCAAAGTCACAATCTATAAAGCGGGAATAATAGCATATGACAATGCCTTTGCACACAAATGGGGTCAAGTCACAAGTGAGACGATACCTACACAAGAAACCCGATGAGTTTTAAAGCAAAAACTAGTTATTAAAGGGGAAACTCCATAGATAAGTAATGTTAGATTTAGAAGCCATTCTCAAGAAACAAGTTTCAAGTCAAGACTTCCTAAAGAGTGCAATCTAACAACATCCATAGAGAATGTCTACTTGCAAATAAAGAATGAGCTTAATTATTGGCCATCGAAGAAAAAGAAATCAAAATATAAAAGAAACTTTGGGGAATCCTACTGTCATTTCCATACGATGAATCGACATAAGACTAACCAATATAGAGCCTAGGAAGGGATAACAATATTCTTTTTTCGTCAAGGCAAAATTATTGAGTTTGTAAAGAAATATCGAAAGAAATCAATAAATAGCTACTTTTCTAAAAGAGAATCTATATGGTTGGGAGTGAAATGCTCCTTTTATATGGACATTAAATTAAACGGTCAAAGCCTATGTCCGCGCCAAGTTGGCCAGGGCAGAGCACCTCCTAGAGGGAGGAGTGTAAGCCTTTGGCTGCACCATGCTTTGGCCAGATTAAAGCATCGACAAGCCCTTGGTCGCACCTCTGGTCAGGTCAAGGCACCTGCTGGAGGGAGGAGTGCAAGCCTTTATGCACGCCACGCTATGGCTAGGTTAAAGCACCAACAATCCCCTATTCGAACCATGCTACGGCCAGGGTAGGACATCTCCTGAGATAGGATGTAAGCCTTTATCCGTGCCATTCTATGGCCAGGTTAAAGCATCGACAAGCCCTTGGTCGCGCCTCTGGTCTGGTCAAGGCGCCTTCTAGAGGGAGGTTGGGTAATTCCTTGGTTCCAGCCTCTATGAATGAGCTAAACAAGAGCACCAAACAACAATATACTAGGATGTCCAAGCCTGAGAAAGCGAAATATCTACAAGGGACGAAGATGTCCAAGCCCGAGAAGCGGCATATCTACAAGGGATTAAGATGTTTAAGCCCGTGAAGCGACATATCTATAGTAGACTAAGATGTCCAAGCCTGAAAAGTGGCACATCAAATGATGGACAAAGATGTCCTAGCTTGAGAAGTGGCCAATCAAATTGCGACAACATACAAGGCCTAAATGGTTTATATATATCGAAAAAGACATAAGCGAAGGAGTAGAAGAACTCTACTTATTAATACCCCAATCTGGGTTTCAGTATTCTCAATTCTGAACATCACCTATTAGTACCTGAACCAGGGTTTTGGGTCTTTATTAATCACTTACAGCCTTTATCATACCTGAATCTGGGTATCGAGACTATTGCTTAACTTCACTTTAATGCCCTAATCTGGGCTTGAGATTTCTGTTATGGATTCCTGATTATCCATAATTAATGCTTGAATTTGGGTTGAAGACTTCTATCAAAAGATCATTATTATGGGTTTCCGGTTACCATCTACAAAATACTTGAATATGAGTTTCAAGTATCTTAATCTCTAATATCATCCACTGGGTTATAGGTTTCTAAACTTTTAGATTTTATTCATTAATACTCGAATATAGGTCATGAGATTTCTACTATAAATTTCTAAATAAAGATTTCTGGATTTCTATTACGTAATCATATTAAACTCTCTATTGATTATTTTCGGAGGATGATTCTCTAAAAATATTTATACCCGTGGTGGAGGATAAAATTTTCTGCCAACAAACTCCAGATATTCCAACAATATGGTTAAAGTGAAATTCTTAATTATAGCTCATCATGATCAAAGATGGTTTTCAAGACCTTAAGTCAAATGCCATTACTATTCATTTATTACCATGCGAATTGACATAATGATTTGTTACTATGCAAATGATATAGATAGACTTCTATATCATTTTTAAGCTAACGACTGGAAATATTGTTTACTTTATACTTTTTAGGGAAATTTGAACAATATAAGAAAAATGAAGGATTCGGCAAATAAAGATATTGCGTTACAAGCTATCAAACAACTGTTTCAGAGATGACATTATGGGAGAGAATCACAAATCAGGTGTTATTTACAAAATTTACATGATTTACACAACTAATGAAATTATTTACAAGTGCATAAAACAAATATATATATATATATATATGTGTGTGTGTGTGTGTGTGTGTGTGTGCATTTCTCAAAGTATGAATTCTTCATAAGTCTTGAGCAGCCTTGTTCAGGTTCTCAACAATCAAAGGGTCAACAATGTGACGGATAGAAATACAAAGAACTTTTTTAAGTTTCTTCTCTTTCTTCCTTATCATGTCCGCATCATCAATCGCATCGATATTAGTTTTCAAAGCGTGATTGAAAGCTTTGTTTGCGCCTCTAAGGGTCTTATTTTCCCTTTCCAATTCAGCAATGCCTTCTCATCTAAGCCTGGAGGATTTGTTGTTGTAGAAATTTTTGAGCAGCAAGGGAAGCGGATCTTGTAAACTTGGCAGCCGGTGGAGTAGCATGAGAAACGAGTAAGTCAATACTCGAAATATTATCTCCCATAATAAATTTTAGCGACTTGCACTAAGCCTGACCATCCTTCAATTTCATCTCTAAATCGCTAATCTGTTGGAGAAGCTTGGACATTTTGTGATCGAAGTCACTTGAAGGATTAGCCTTAACTTGACGCTTTAAAGCGGAAATCGTTTCATAACTTGACGCTTTAAAGCGGAAATCGTTTCATTTTACCGTTGACATCAGCTTCTAAACTGGCAATTTGATTCTTAAGATTTCTGAAAATAGTTTTCCAAAGTTAGGATATTTTGTGCCACCTTAAAGCTTTGGCATTGCCGTGAAAACGAGCAAGTAAAATATCTTCGAGAAGTTTAATCTTTTCAAGTTCCTCTAACAGCTTGACCTTAAGGTTAATAAAGCAAGATGCTAAATCTAATGAAAGAGGTGCCATGGATAATTGTAGCTCCTATTTAAATAAAAAATAAAGTCAGAACCAGAATGAACAATTTCTTTATTAGTGCGATAAATGATTACAACATAGATAACAATGAAATTAAAAGAGTACAATTGAATACATACTTTACATCAAAAGTTGAGAAATTGCATTTCTAACATTATTTAATGAATTGGTGGAAAGGATAACGATCAAATAGAAAGTAATATTGACTCCTTCTGGGGTAATAACTGGTGGATATTTACTGTAGTCCCATTCCCCGACAGGTGGACTATCATGTCTGCATATCAGCTTAGTGTGGAATGTACGAATGTCTTTGAGTATTTTCACCTTTTTCTCAGCAAGAAATCAAAGCGAAGACGAGGATGTTCCACGTAAAGTCATTGTAAATATCTAAGAAACAATATCTTGCCAATTTTGAAGATTTTAAAATTAGTGCCTTTTTGAGATAAAAGCTTCTCGATTTAATATATTGACTTAAGTAATCTCCAAAGACAAGATTGCTTGAGGAACATTCTCTCTGTGATAACATAATAAAATTTAGCTAAGTATAAAAGAAGACTAAAACAAATATTTACAAATCAATGTTATTCAATATTCACAATAATTCATCAGGTTCATACAAAATTGCCTTAGTAAATAATTTTGAAATAAATTTGTCCTTATAAAACTTGATTTTTTTAGGAGGAAGGCCTTAGGGAATTGATCCAACTCGAGGCAAGTTTCAACATTCTCTGGGATGCGGGTCAGATACAAATCCGTCTAAGTATTTTTTGTGTAAACGCCTAAGTAAACCCCCACTAAAATCACCTAAATATGAGAGGTCAACAGTCGAGTGCCTACAATAGGCCTTGTATAATATATTAACTAAAATATCCCTCTCCTTAATCAACATCCAAGGTAGGGTAATCAGTTCTCGGTTCTCTTTCAAAAGAGCATCACATCGAAGGCTCGTTCTCCTTAGCCATGTGGCAATTTCTTGATGTTTAAAGGATGACAACACAGCCGCACTGCTATTGAGTCAATAATATTTATCAGAAAGTATATTGTGTTCCCTTAATTTCTTGTCTAACTCCCTATATAAATTATTTATCTCTACTTTTTCCTATCAAGCTTAGTATTATAAGAGTGGATAGATTTCTTCCTTATCTAAATAAACGATTCACAGTGTTATTATCTTCGAAGAAAAAGGTGTTTAAACAGAGAATCCATGCCTGAGATATGACGCAGCGGATAAATCGAAACAAACTTCAATTGATGGAATGTAGCAATCGGTGAGTTGAGAATACTGCAAGGCCCAAATCCGTTGATCCAAAGATACCGGATTCTAGCTATCTTCGTCTCGTTGATCGCGCACGATGCCGAGAAAGAAGATCTACGATTCTTCGCACGTTGATCTAGCGCACTAGATACCGTGAATCGGCTTCTACGATCGTTGAATCGAGCGCACTCGATTAACCGAAAGAGGAGATAGGAGATCACACTCAACTACCAATTTGTATGAAAGCACAAAGCTAACAAAAGAGAATTTTATTCAAAATATCTACCTCCTTACAACTGACTCAACCCTGCTATTTATAGAGTTTACAACACACACACAACTCAACATTGGACAACACTTAGGTCGCGCACGACTTATTACAACACACACTTACAAACAACCCATCACACGACCTATATTAGGTCGTTGCCGACTTAACAGACACACAACACCCTTCCAGCGACCTACGACTTTACTAGGTCGTTGCCGACCTAACTGATTTCAAAACAGTAGGCACTTCACTCATAACGACCTAAAGACCAACGGCTCACACTTGTCTGCGACCTAGCACATCAACGGCTTATGATTTAGGTCGTTCGCGACCTAAAGGAGCGGCTTCAGAAATCATTCCGTGACCTAAAGGAGTTAGGTCGTACGCGACCTAAAAACGCGGCTTCCTCCATACGACCTAAGGGTTTGTTAGCTCGTAGCTTCTTTCCACATGTTTCTTTAGGTCGTAGACCACCTAACATTCCTTCCATAGGTCGTGAGCGTTCTTCAACATTATCATTAGGTCGTGGCCGACCTAAGTCTTCTTCCTTAGGTCGTTGCCGACCTAAAACATCAGAACGACCAAAAACCGAAACTTCGTTAACTCGTGTTGTCTCTTCGTTAGGTCGGAAACGACTTAACTCCTCTACATTAACTCGCATCTTTTCCCCACACGGTTCCTTAGATCGGAGCCCATTAGATCGAGGCTCGTTAGGTCGGAACTCTTCACCTTGTGATTTCTTAGGTCGTGCTCGTCTTAAAAACAAGTTAGGTCGGAGCCGACCCATGACTTCGTCTCTCTGGTTTGCATCATCCTTCCCGGGTTGAGAAAAATTCGTCCTCGAATTTGTAAAATTTCCTACATCTGATTGTTCATCTTCATAATATGGCACAAGATGTTTAACATTGAACACGTCAGAAGTGTACACATCCTCCAGCAGCTTCAACTTATAAGCGTTTTCATTAGTCCGTTTCACAACTTCCACAGGACCAATTTTTCTAGCTTTCAACTTGTTATAAGCACCCACCGGAAAACGATCCTTCGTCAATACAGCATAAACCAAATCACCTTCCTTAAATTCAACACTCCGTCGTTTCAAATCAGCAGCCCGCTTATACTTCTCATTTGACTTTTCCAATCGTTCTTGAACGATTCTTTGACATTCCGTCAATCCTTCAACAAAATCAGCAGCTCGTTTAACTGTCCCCTTCGGTTGTGGTACCACCGCTAAGTCCAACGGTCCCCTGGGTAAATTTGAATATACAATCTGAAATGGACTGAATCCCGTGCTACGATTCACTGCATGATTATGTGCAAACTCAGCTTGGCATAACTTCATGTCCCAACTCTTCAGATTGTCCTTCACAAGACATCGCAACAAATTTCCCAACGATCTGTTAACAACTTCGGTCTGTCCGTCTGTTTGTGGATGATAAGCACTGCTAAAATTCAACTTCGTTCCCACCATCTTCCACAAACTTAACCAAAAGTGACTCAGAAAACGAGTATCTCTATCCGACACAATAGACTCTGGCAATCCATGAAGCCGATAGATCTCCTTGAAAAATAACTGAGCAACACGAACAGCATCCGCCGTCTTCTTGCAAGCAATAAAATGTGCCATTTTAGAAAATCTGTCAACCACTACATATATAGAATCATTACCACGCTGCGTTCTCGGCAATCCCAATACAAAGTCCATACTCACATCAACCCATGGTTTAGCCGGTACAGGCAACGGCATATACAACCCAGCATTGGTCGCGGTTCCTTTCGAAACTTGGCAAATATGACATCGCTCCACAAACCTTCCCACTTCTTTCCTCATCGACGGCCAAAAGTAAGACTGTGAAATCAATTGCAAAGTACGATCACGGCCCACATGCCCTTCCTCGTGTAACTCCTTGATAATTTTCAATCTCAAACTACAATCTGGAATACATAATTGATTCCCCTTGAACAAGAATCCATCAACCATCACAAATTCATCGGTATTTCCTTCCTTGACTTTCTCTACACATTTCACAAAGTAAGGATCTTCTTCAATCAGCTCTGGCAACATTTCAAACCCTGTCACCTCAACCTTCAATGTCGTTAATAAATGACTCCTCCTGCTTAATGCATCTGCTACACGATTCGTCACCCCTGACTTATGTTTCACGACAAAAGTAAACTGTTGTAAATAAGCAATCCATGATGCATGTCTCGCTGAAATCTTGTCTTGCCCCTGTAAATGCTTCAATGCCTCATGATCAGTGTACAGAACAAATTCTTTCTGAAATAGATAGTGCCTCCAGTGCTTAACAGCTTGTACCACAGCATAGAATTCAACGTCATATGTACTGTATCTCATCTTTGCTCCTGATAACTTTTCACTGAAATAAGCAACTGGCTTCCCATTCTGACTCAGAACTCCTCCAATACCGACCTTCGATGCATCAGTATGCAATTCAAACAATAACTGAAAATTCGGTAAAACAAGAATTGGTGCAGACGTCAACAATTCCTTGATCTTCTCAAAAGCAACCCCCGCTTTCTCTGACCATACAAACTGTTTCCCTTTCATGCAATCAGTAACTGGAGCCATCACGCTACTGAAGTGCGGAATGAATCTTCGGTAGAATGATGCTAGCCCATGAAAACTTCTCACCTCTGTAATCGTCCTCGACTGTGGCCAATTCCTGACTGCTTCCACTTTATTCTGGTCAACTTGAGTTCCTGCTTCCGACACAATATACCCCAGAAATAAAACACTTCTTGCCATGAACACGCATTTCTTCATAGCAGCATAAAATTGTTCCTCGCGAAGAATAATCAACACTTTCCTCAAATGTAGAACATGCTCCTCCATACTCCTGCTATATATCGGAATATCATCGAAATAAACTACCACGAACTTCCCAATGAATGGTCTAAAGATTTGATTCATCACCCGCATGAATGTACTAGGTGCATTTGATAAACCAAATGGCATAACCAACCATTCGTATAACCCCTCTCTCGTCTTGAACGCTGTCTTCCATTCGTCTCCAGGTCTAATCCGAATTTGATGATAACCACTCTTCAAGTCAATCTTTGAAAAGATAGTCGCCCCACTCAACTGATCTAGCAAGTCATCCAACCTCGGCATGGGAAATCTATATCTCACAGTAATCTTATTCAATGCTCGACTGTCAGTGCACATCCTCCACGTCCCATCCTTCTTTGGCACTAATAAAGCTGGCACAGCATATGGACTCAAACTTTCCTGCACACGTCCCTGTCAAGCAACTCTTCCACCTGCCTCCTCAACTCCTCATGTTCCTTCGGACTCATCCGATAATGTGGTCTATGCGGTAATGCTGCTCCCGGAACAAGATCGATTTGATGTTGAATGTCTCTCAATGGCGGTAACTCCCTTGGCAACTCCTCTGGAAATACATCTTCAAATTCTTTCAAAACTGACTTTGCTTCTTCTGGAATTTCAACCTCTTCACTACAATCTCGCCCAATCAACAAGAATACTTCAGGCTCCTCTTCAACTTCCTTAACAAACTCCTTCAATGATAGCAAAGTTTTCAGCTCTTCAATCTCCTCCAGCTTGCTCTCCTTCTGTTGTTGCTTCTTGGGAACCAAAGTGATTTTAGTACCTTCGAACATGAAACTATAGCTATTGGCCCGACCATCGTGTTGTACTGCTCGATCAAACTGCCATGGTCTGCCCAACAACAGATGACACACATCCATGTCCACTACATCGCACCAGATTTCATCTTTGTATTTCTTCCCAATAGAAAATTTCACGCAAGCTCTTCTCCCAACTTTCACTTCACCACCCTTCCTTAACCAAGCTAACTTGTATGGTTTAGGATGCTTCTCGGTTTTCAACTCCAATTTCCTCACTGCCTCTGTAGAGATAATATTATCTCAACTCCCAGCATCAATGACAAATTTACAAACTTTCCCAAGAATAGTGCAAGTAGATTGAAATATGTTATTCCTCAACCAACTATCTTCCTCCTCTTGTTTTGGCGTCAAACAAGACCTCCTCATCATCAGATTACAACCTTCGTCTCCCGACACTTCTTCTTCCTCCTCAACATAAGGTGAATTAGAACATTCAGCTTCTTCCTCCTCATCCTCAGCTTCAACTATCATAGTTCTCTTCTTCGGCTTCGGACACTCGTTGCTTTTATGACCCATCTCCTGGCAATTGTAACATTTGAACCCACTGCTAACCTTCGCCTTCTCAGCCTCCTTCACAACTGGCTTTATAACAGATTTAGGAACATTAGAACTTCCACCAACACCCCTTGCTGATTATTGGAATTAGTAAACACACCATCTCCACGTCTTCCTTGCTTTTCCCAAGCTAACGCCTTTTGATGTGCCTCCGCTACAGATCTGGGATCGAACATATTAACCATATCCTGGATCTGCATTCTCAATCCTCCAACAAACCTAGCAGTCAGCTGTTCTTCTGTCTCCATTATATCGTTCCTGGCAATGAGTTGGTAAAATTCATCTGCATAGTCATTTACTGATTTCGTCCGCTGCCTTAGATTCTGCAATCTCTGGTACATAAGTGATTGATAGTTGTAAGGTAAGAAAGTAGCTCTCATCATCTTCTTCAACTTATCCCACTCAACAACCTTTGACTTCCCCATCCGTTCTCTCGTAAGTTTAGTTTGCTGCCACCATGCCAAAGCTCTTCCCCTCAGCCTTGTAGCAACTAACTTCACTCTTCGATTCTCCGGAACCTCCTTAAAGTCAAAAATTTCTTCTACATTAGATAACCAGTCCAAAAACTCCTCTGCAACCATTCCACCTTTAAACTCCGGAATTTCTGTCTTCATTCCTGACTCCCATCGTCGATCATCATCAATAACCCGATACTGACGTTGTCCCTGATCTCGATCTCTGAAATGAACACTTCCTCTTTCACCGTCAAACTCCTCATCAAAGTCTGATGTATATCGTTGTCGTTCACGTCCTCCAACATCTCTACCACCACGATCATCAACATTCCTCCTACTACGACTGTCAACACTTCTATGGTCTCGACTTTCTCTCCTCTCCCGATCCGACTGTGGTGAAACTCTACTCCCTCCATGATTTGATTCTGGTGAATTTCTCCTTCTATTCTGGCTCATATCGATCATCAACTTTTCCAACCTACCAATGCCTTCATCAATCTTCTCATGCATACGTTGCTCCATTTGATCGGCCTCTTCCCTTCGATATAATGCTTCAATATTTTGATGGCGATTAGCTCTTCAAGGTGGCATGATTGAATCAACACAAACACTTCAACAAATACTTCAAAGCTCTTCAAACTTCTACACAACTTGATTAACAAGTCACGGCTTGACTCAACATAGATCGACCTAAGGCTTAGGTCGGCTTGCTTTACAAATTCAAACTCTACTTTGGCACGCAAACCCTCACAACCAAATTCAAGCAATTTTCGACTTTCGATCCAAGAGAATATGGATCGCAACCCCAAACTTGTTGCAACAAATGATGAACACAATGATCACAACTTCAAACTTCGGTTCCAAGATCGACTCAGCTATGATTGGCTAAACCTGGCTCTGATACCAAAAACCTGACGTAGCGGATAAATCGAAACAAACTTCAATTGATGGAATGTAGAAATAGGTGAGTTGAGAATACTGCAAGGCCCAAATCCGTTGATCCAAAGATACCGGATTCTAGCTATCTTCGTCTCGTTGATCGCACACGATGCCGAGAAAGAAGATCTACGATTCTTCGCACGTTGATCTAGCGCACTAGATACCGTGAATCGGCTTCTACGATCGTTGAATCGAGCGCACTCGATTAACCGAAAGAGGAGATAGGAGATCACACTCAACTACCAATTTGTATGAAAGCACAAAGCTAACAAAAGAGAATTTTATTCAAAATATCTACCTCCTTACAACTGACTCAACCCTGCTATTTATAGAGTTTACAACACACACACAACTCAACATTGGACAACACTTAGGTCGCGCACGACTTATTACAACACACACTTACAAACAACCCATCACACGACCTATATTAGGTCGTTGCCGACTTAACAGACACACAGCACCCTTCCAGCGACCTACGACTTTACTAGGTCGTTGCCGACCTAACTGATTTCAAAACAGTAGGCACTTCACTCATAACGACCTAAAGACCAACGGCTCACACTTGTCTGCGACCTAGCACATCAACGGCTTATGATTTAGGTCGTTCGCGACCTAAAGGAGCGGCTTCAGAAATCATTCCGTGACCTAAAGGAGTTAGGTCGTACGCGACCTAAAAACGCGGCTTCCTCCATACGACCTAAGGGTCTGTTAGCTCGTAGCTTCTTTCCACATGTTTCTTTAGGTCATAGACCACCTAACATTCCTTCCATAGGTCGTGAGCATTCTTCAACATTATCATTAGGTCGTGGCCGACCTAAGTCTTCTTCCTTAGGTCGTTGCCGACCTAAAACATCAGAACGACCAAAAACCGAAACTTCGTTAACTCGTGTTGCCTCTTCGTTAGGTCGGAAACGACTTAACTCCTCTACATTAACTCGCATCTTTTCCCCACATGGTTCCTTAGATCGGAGCCCATTAGATCGAGGCTCGTTAGGTCGGAACTCTTCACTTTGTGATTTCTTAGGTCGTGCTCGTCTTAAAAACAAGTTAGGTCGGAGCCGACCTATGACTTCGTCTCTCTGGTTTGCATCAAGATACCGGAATCGGTGCTTGAGAAGCCTGCTCCCTTTCTTTTGGCACTTCAGCATTAATAGAAGCAAGCTCTTCTTGTAGTTTGGAAGGCGCAGGAGACTTAGGTGGAATCGCTTCGTGAGGAGACGAATCTATTTCGGTGGACTTCGTATTATCATCCTCTCTTTCTCAGAAGCTTCAGTATGGCCAGCCCCGTTGCCGTTTGATCCTTGTCCACCGTTGATGTTATCAACCCCATCATCATCATCATTATCTCCCCCCTTCTCTTCAACGACATCATCTTAGTCATCTTCTTCTTCGGAGTCGGATTCGACTTCGAGGGAAGGAAATTCAAAGGAAAGAAGTTTAGAAGCGTTGATTTCCTCCCTCTCAACAACCTCAATCCCCTGCACCCTATCAACAAGAGCTTGGTTGAGTGAGGGGAAACTCAAATCTTGGAATTCATTAACATCATCGACGTAGGTGAGCATTAAGGCATATTCAAAAGAGTTTATAATGATTTCTTCAAGAGACGAGTCAAGAAATTGCGACACTCGCTGCTTCGCATCAGAAATAGTGCCGATAGCCAGTTTAAGGGAGGCCTTGTTCTTTTTCAGCTTTTCCTTTAACAAAGACTGTTTAGCTGCCATCCATCCTTTTTCCTCTTCAAACTCTTTTAGAGTCATTGACAATGCTAAGTTCTCATCGGCTATAAGTTGGTGAGCCTTCCTCTCTTCCAAGATAATAGATTCCGACTTAGCAAGAGAAGCTCTTAATCACTCTACTTCATTTGTAGTCTCGCTTTTCTCCGCGGACAAGGGGTAAACTTGGTCAAAGCAGTAGCTTCCTCTCAAAGTTTAGATGTTTCGGTAGAGGATTTGGATGCATTTTTGTGCAGGGAGAACCCGCTTTTGGAAATCTGAAAGAAAAGCACAACATAAGTTAAAAGCTTAAAGAAAAACAAGGATAATAATGTTAAGTAACGTTAAATATACTAGGAGTTGTTGTTCAAGAAGAGACCGATAGTGGCTCTCCAAATCAAAAACAGAGGATGGTGGCTGAGTTGAAGTGAATGATGAAGAATTTAGAATAAAATGGATCATCTTCTCGAAGTCACTTGAAGGTGTCGAAGTTGATGGTCTCGGAAAATTCAGCACTTGAGTAAGGGTTGGAGTCCCCAATGCCTTTTGCATCTACTCGATTACGCTCAGAGAGCTGGAGATAACGATGCAAGAAAGAGGATCGACTTTGGTAGGAGTTTCGTCAGGGAAGACATGAGGAGCTTCGACGGTCGGACTCTTTACAAACTCCCCAACATTAACAGATTCCTCCTATTCTAGTGTTGGAGAATCAGGAACTTCAACTACTTTAAATCTCTTTGGGGGTGGTTCTACTATAGACATTTTGATTAGTTTTCTTTTAGCAGCCATCTTTGACCTGGCAATGGCTTGGAAAATGATGATGCCTGAGAAGTCGAAGGAAGAGCAGGGCCACTGATGGGTTTTTCCACTTAAGGAGCAACTGAAGAGAATTCAAATAGATTATAAGTTAGCAGAATAAATTTTAAAACAACACGGCAATACATAACAAATGCAGCATTTATAACTTACCGGAGTGGTCAGCACAGATGGGTGACGTTAGAGATAAATTTGATGGATCTCCCAAAGAAAGGAAGTGTTTGCTTCAGGAGGTGTGTTGGACTGAAGGAGGTTGGCCAAGTATCCTTTGGCCCGCAGATATAAGGGAGTGCTTTTGCAGATTTGATAGATTTAGCAACATTAATCTACTCCCAATCTGACTCGAAGCCGTGATTAGAGACTATATTGTCCTCTTATCTTCTCCGTTTATTTCTTTAGCAGAAGCACCGTACAAAAAGCATAGGTCAGCCAAGAAAAGTAACCAGACAGAAGAAAAATAATAACATCCGAGCTTACAAGGAGTAGTGAAAGTGCCACTAACTTTTGGGAAGCATCTAACAGAGAAGAACTGACTTTTCCAGTCTCTAAACTTGTTTACTCCCTCATAGATCAATTTCTTTGGGGGATTGGCCCGGAAGATTTATTGTTAGGGCTACCGAGCTTAACCAACCAGACGAGGTGATTAAGAACTACAGCGTTTAAAGAGAAAAGGCCAGCTCCAATGCCATCAACTCCAGAGACAAAAGATATGTATATACGTTTGGCGACAGCTGAATTGGAGCAATTCTAAGATGAATTAAGAACTTTAGCAAGAACTCAGGGAAAGAAAGGAATCCACTATGCCAGACGTGGATTGTAGTATAAGCGAAGAAACCCTTAGGTGGATTGTTGATGGTATCATTTTCTACAAGGGGATTGCTTCCACTCCAGCAATCCCAAAGTCATTAAGAATGACATTCACCTCATCCTGAGTGGATATCAGGGAGCGATTGGCAGTCGCTTCAGCTTTCTTTGGAGAACTCATGATTCTGCCAGGTGAAAATGTTTCAGTTAGAAATTACAGTTTGTTATGAAGTTAACATTCTCTCAAGGATTGGTAGTAACCTGCTACAACAATTTGAACATCGAATAAAAGACGAAACTTCAAATTCTTGAAAGAATGTTAAAGTTAAAAATGAGACTTGTTGAGCTTTCGATAGAGCCGAAAGGAAAATAAAGTTTAATACTTAACAAACATTTCTCAACAATGTCGAAAGCCCAGATATGTGCATTCACTGAGGTTTTGACAGGGTCGAAAGGGGGGGTTGAAGAATATGTTCAACCGACACTCTTCAACAATGTCAAAAGCTTAATAGGGACTTTGTTATTAGGAAGGGATAATTACAACCAACATAAATATTTGAACAAAGTATGCACTACCAATATTTAGTAAACAAAAGGGAAGACCCTTCAACACGGTCAAAACCCGTTACCTTAGTCTTTCCAAAAGAATGTTAATGTTGTCGAAACCTTATATGCCGACTAAATAGAAAGGTTTTGAGTTTGAATCAAGGGACGTTTCGACGATGTTGAAAAAGAGAAAGATTAAACTCCTGTCAGTTATAAAAGGTTTCAACTGAAATAAGAAGCGGTGAGCAGCTTCGAAGGCATAGCAACAATAAATTTAAATTAATGTACTAGATTTCGACTGAATCGAGTATAGAAGGTTTCGTCTAGTCGAAACCTTTGATATGTAACTTATATAAAGTATCATTTCTTTAATCGCCTTTACAAAAATATGTATTTTAATTTAAACTAATAAGGAGCAAGTATGTTCTAAAGATGTTGAAACCTATGCAACAAAACATATGCTTTCGAAAGAGAGAATTGTAATAGCCAACTTCTTCGAAAGGTGTTTGGATATGCTAACACACAAAGTTGCTTTCGAAAAGGTTGATTGCATGCTACTTTAGTCAAAAGAAGTGCCAAGCTACCTTTTGACTTCGTTAAAAGAGACTAAGAAAGTAAAATGAAAGTTGCCACCTTAATCCTTTTTGAAGGGGTAAAAGGGTAAATTTATGGCGCCGATTTTTAATTCATACAACTCAAAATCTCTAGGCGAAGCAAGCGGGAAACTCCTTCCAAACATGATTTCAATCTAGAAATTAAAAAAAACATTAAACAAACGGATTTAAACATGAATCAATTATTTAAATAGCAAAATCATTGAGATAAATGTTTGAATTCTCTAAAAACACACGATAACATCAAAACTAAATTAGATAGGTTTAAAATGAGAATTAACAAAAAAATCAATTAAATCGAACCATAAAATTGAGATGAATGATACTTTCAAACAAATAAGAACTCAAGCAATTTTTAGCAAGTCGAAGCAGAAACAAAAAAATCGAAACTGTGAAAGTTAGTGAAATTGAGATCTGCTGCAAAATAAAGAAGGGAAAGATTCATGAATAAGAAAAATTAAACTTACTTTAAATCTAGATTTCTGATTGTAAAAGGCAAAGAAAATTTGAAAATTTGGAAACTTTGATTTTTCTTGGAGATGATTTTGTTTTCAGATAAATGAAAGAAGAGAAGAAAAGTCAGCAAAAACAGCGAGTCGTTTGATTAGAACTAAATGGACGATCTAGATTCACGTGGGAATACAAAAAGGTGGGAACGTTGAAGGTTTTGAAATTATTGACTTGAAAAGTCAAAGGAATCCTTCATAAGGAGGAGCAAATGTTACTACCAGAATAGGGTTTCGATCATGTCGAAACCCTATTGAATAGAAGGCAAAGAAGAACAAGAGAGAAAAGCACTAGCAAAACCCTTCGAAGGAGTTGAAGGGATGAAATAGCCAAAGAATTTAAGTATCAAAACCTTTCAAAAGGGTCGAAAGAGTCAAAAGCATGCTTCCGCATCAAAGAACACCTTTTGAAGTAGGTGCTCCTGTAGGAATGAAGACCTTTCGATGGAGTTAAATGACAGCTTTCGAAGACAATGCATGACAATCTTTCAAATGCACACCAAACCTTTCGAAACCAAAGGTTCCGCCTTTACTCAAGTCACTCAGAAGTACACCATGATTGGAAGAGTCCTTTCGAAAGCCAAACCAACCCTTTTGAACTGGTCAAAACCTTAGATATCCAGGGAAGGTTCCGCATCAAGTCGCAAGCGCATGTTTGGAAGCTGCAAACAGCATCTAAACCAACATCATTTCAGTATCTTCGAAGCCCTAGAAAGAAACCTATCGACAGAGTTGAAGGCTCTTACAAAGCAACATAATGAAGAGAAGGCGCAAAACCCTTTAATAATCTACATATTCTCTATTCAGCGTAAAGATAAAACTTCATGTTCTTCGGGCTATTTTTTTCAAAGGTAGTCCTTTTCCATAGTTTCCCCTTTAATAATCAGCATATTCTCTATCAAATGTTATCACTACTAGAACAACAGTCATTTTCGATAGCTTCTAGCCATTGGAAAAGCCGTCGTTATGGCATACATGCTTTCCTTCGGTTGGCGATGGTGTCGAAGACTATTTAGCGACGGCTACTCACGGCACTTTCCAATGGTTTTGTGACAGTTTTCAATGCCCGTATTATTATAGAACTTTAACTTGGTTATTGTCTAGCTCATGGTATGCTTTGGGTTTTTTAGTGTCATTTGGCATGATATGAAGCTCAGAACGATAACATACTGCTTGGATATCACGTCTAGATTTCAAATCGTCCTTTGTCTTCCCCTTAATATTCAAAACTGTATTAAAAAACATTGCCAAACAAGTTTTTCTCGTTGTGCATCATGTTAATATTATGATGAATTAGGAAATTTTTCCAATAAGGCAATTTCCAAAATGTACTTTGTTTGCACCAATTCCAATTATGAACCATTGATTTACCTTGAATTTCAATTTGCTCTCTGGTTTCATGTATCTTTGGATAATCCTATACAAGTTCATATATATCTTCGCTTGACCAAATTGTTGGTGGCCGTAAAGTCTCTTGTCTACTGGCTAAAGTCTTTTCTATTTTTTTAAAAAGATGGATAATATGAAGAAAACATTGATGACAACCAAATCACGATATTTTCATCCCATGCGTTAAAGAAAATGTCCATGTTTCTTCCATGCAATAAGGACAAGTTAGATGACCGGCCGTACTCCAACCGAAAAACATTGCATATGCAGAAAAATCGCTAATAGTCTATAACAAAGAAGCGAACATACGGATATTTTTTTTTTAGATGTCGTATGCTTCAACTCCTTCATATCATAATGCATTCAACTCTTCAACCAATAGTTGTAAATAAACATCGATTCCTTGTGTCGGGTCATCAAGGCTAGGGACAACAAAAGCGAAAAACATATATGGAGTTTTCATACACATTTCTGGAGGTAAATTGTAGGGTGTAACGATTATAGACCAAGATGAATATTTAGAGCCAAATTGAGAGAATGGTGAAAATCCACCCGTACATAAACCAAGTCTAACATTACGGCTCTCCGCTGCAAAAGTAGGATGTCTTATCAAAATGCTTTCATACTTCTCCATAAGCTAGGTGTGTTAACATATCTTCTTCCTATGTTCTCACACTGTGCCATCTCATATAATGCACGATTACAGTGGATGTGTATAACCATTGAAGCCTATGAGTTATAGATAAGTAATGCATATGTTTGTACAGAACTTCCTTTCCCTTCTTTCTTTGGTTTGTATCTTTCCTTATTACATTCTACAATTCCTCAAATTAATGTCTTCTTTCTAAAGAAACATGCAACAATTTAGACATGTATCTATTATTATGCAGCAAACAAAAAGAAGACATAAGTTTTTTTCACTTCATAATGATTTTTTCACATTAAATTATCGGGTGGCATATGCCGTTTTGCAACTTGTACAACAGGTGTAATCCGGCTTATGTGAAGTTGTAAATGTATTCTATAGTTATTGATAGTTGGGTACCACTTGTGCAGCCATCCTAAAGATGTTTCTTAGTAGCATCTAATAAATCATAGATTTTTTTGCTCCAATATTTGGTTCTTCTTCGACATTAACATTGTCACCATCAACTTCAAAAATAGGAAACATCGATCGTGCTGCATCTTCAACCATATCTTCTATGAGATCCATCGTAACAATTTCATTATCCACCTCCTCCCCTGAATGTATATGATTGGATGCTACAAGTTCTCCATGACGATCCCACACAAGATAATTCGGTACGAAGCACAAATGGACTTAAACCATATCCGGTATCAAATGCTTTAATAATTTTCACCTACTACATGGACAACGAATTTCTCTATCGTTTCCATTATTACTTAAAGCTAATTCAATAAATACGTTTCTACCAGTATAAAAATGTTCCCTTGTTGACCCTCTCATTTCCCTTTGAGGATGATACATACAGGTCTGGTCAACAAAATAATTGACCATTTTTCCTATTACAAAAAATATGATAGAGATTAAAAAAAGTATTCATCATTTTGTGGATTGACATTTGATTTTCAAATCATTTATTAATTAATATACATTTATGCATTTTAGGGATCGACAAAATTATGAATAGAATATTAAATTTTTAGTTTATTGTTTTCTACTTTGATGGTCGGTCATCCTACTTTCGATTACAAACACAGTAGTAATTACATTTCGTAAATAATTTTATTTTAAATGATTCAACAAAATTTCATCAGCACTTCCCCTTTGTTCCCTATATTGTACATAAACGTGTGCACAAAGGGAACAAAAAAAGCGCTGTAAAAATTTTGTAAACCGTTTATAAAGAAATTATTTACAAAATGTAAGTATTTTATTGTGTTGGTAACTTGTCCAATACAGGGAAAAATTCGACAAATATTGTATCAGATACATATAGTTGTCCGTTCTAAGATAAAAACAAATTCCATATAACGATCATATATAATACTTGGCAGGCGAGGATAAAAACTCTTTGAGGGATATTAATTGTATACATAACATATATTAGTATATATTATTCATTTATGTATTGCAATGTTTTAATAATTATAAAATATATATTTTATCCATTCTTTATAAAATCTTATATGTTTTAATTATAACAAACTATGGATATGATATTATATTTCAAAAAAATAAACTTCATTGTACACTCACTTATTTATTAATTTTATCGGATTCGACATCCAAATAAACATATTGTTATATAAACCATCAACCGATAATTAATCTTAAGCAGTAATATTTTAATTTACAATGGCATTTTAGCACACTAATTAACACTAAATCATATCACTAACTCGACACATAAACCAATTAACCTAAGTTTAGCCATAATTAAATTTTAATTGTTGGATTTACACACTTATAATCCTAATTATTATATCACAATCAATCAACATACAATTGCAAACACTCAAGGGGGTAGCATCATCAAATACAACTACAAATTAACACTAATTTAACATACTAGGGTAAACTAGAGTTAGAAAAAAAATACATTTTCTCACTGAAATTGAAGCGTTGGAGGACAGAGAGGAGAAGTTGGAGATGTTTTTGGTGGAGGTGGACGATGTACAGCAGTGGCGGCCGCATGTCGGCGAATATAGGAGGAAGAGGTAGGTTTGGTTGGTGCAATGGGGAGAAGGAGATGGAATGAAATTACTCTGGGTTGACTTAGGAAATTCACGACGTGCATCGGTTTTCGACGGCCGCCAACGACAACTTTTCGATGATTTGCGATGGCAAAAGCTCGGTTATTACAGAATTACCATGGCAAAACCATGCCGTCGAAAAGAGCCGTTGGCGGCTGTCGCAACCATTTGTCGTGATAAATAATAATTCTATTATGTATAGTTTAACTATCAATTGTACCATTATCTAACCTTTTCAATCAATCTAACATATATCAATCAGCAAAATTTCATCATCAACAATTGACAATAAATCCCTAACACATAGCTCGTGACCATTATACGTTGGTCAAAACACACTGAATATTCATGGCTTCATTGTTCAAGCTTACTGCAATATCAAAAGAAAACCATATTATGGATCTTCAGATATAGTGAAATTTAATTTTCAACATTATATAAACTTCATTCTTCTTATCAATCCACCACTAACAGTATGTCGAAATATATTAATAAATCTAACTCAATCATACATGAAATTAAACGTCTACGGGGTTTCATTAATAATAACATATCAATAACAATAAATTATCGAACAATTTAAAAATAATACCAACGATATCTAAAATCATATATGAATTATCATAATAATGAATTTATGTCAACGGTAATATACCGACGAATTTAAATCAACAAAGTTATATCATATATGAGCCTAATCAAATCATAGCATTGAATAAAAAATGAACCAAAGTAATAAATCATATGAACAGAGGGCATTGTTGGTGGTGGTTTGGAGGCTTGGAGAATGCTTGGAAGGTGATGGCTGGATGGTTGGCGGCGGCTTAGAACCTAGTAGATGCAGCGACTCAGAGAAGGCACTAGGCTCGGAGGCTTGGGAGGCGGTGGCTTATGACAATGAGATGTTGTGCTTGGATTTGGCGGCGTGGGAAGGGGTTTGGCTTGTGGTGGGCTGGGGAAGGAGGAGGCGCGGGGATTGTGGAAAGCAGGCGGTGTGGGGCTTTGGGAGGGGATTGGCCTGTAGCGACATGAAGGAAGGAGGAGGCGGCATGAGGTATGGTTTTTTTTAATTCATAAAGTAGATGGAGAAGAGATCAACTAGGTAAGTATTGTTGGGGGCGATGCCATGTCGATACCTCACCGACGTCGTTGTGTAGATATCAGCGAGATATTGTTACACGTAAATAGACACTTCCACAGGTTTTACCGACATGCTGTCAACACCTTATTTTTCGGTGTCGGAATGACATTGGTAATGCTATGTAGGCAGGCAATGCATTTTCTAGCAGTGAACTAATTAACTTATAATCTGAAATCGATAAACTGTTTTTACTTATGTTGTTAATCTCATTTTTTCTACCAATAATGGTTTGTAGGATCACAAATGACTACAGGTAGTATATTTCGCTATATTTTTACTCAATTATGTTTAACCATTCACATTAGGAGGATAATTCAGTACTTTATGAACTATATTATTTTTAGTGATGAATTTTAAAATTTAATTTATATGTTTAATCTGAAGCCAAAAACATTATTAAATATGCATGAATACATTTTTTTGTTAATTTAATTGATGATGTATAGAAAACAAGTTCGTTACAAGTAAACAATCATGGAACGACTCATCGAGAGACTTCTATAAGTCAAATACAAGTCAAATAAAAAAATGTGACAACCACCCTACAACTTCGGTACAATATCTCATAGTGCATAGACAATATGTAATAATAACCTCGATATAAAACGTGCGAGAAGATAATATAATAAGAAAGAACCAAAAATAAGAACATATCAGATTATGCAACAAAATGGTGATATAGTTTATACATCTGAATCAAAATAAACTCTAGTTATTTGTCCCTAATGATAACAAGTGCTCATATTGCTTCGTAACAATTCACAGATGAATAACAATTGTAAGCGCTTAATATAAATATGTGAAAGCATACCTTATGCTTGTCATTCACATAGCTCCACGTGCTATCTCATAGCTGCTATTCAATCTGCTCATTTAACAGTATTCAAGATTATAAGAAACACTGCAAATAAACTCGGGTCAGACAAAAAGTCTGGTATGAGCGATCTGCTACCTCAAAATAGATATAAATAAAGACTGTATGTAATAAAAATGACCATAATAAAAGCAAAATCATACCTGAGTTGTCCCTGCATACAAAAATTTATCATACATAATCGGTATATGCTAAACTAACATCATAGGAGTGTACTACAAGTCAAAGTACAACATAGGATGTCTAGATATCTAACATCGACAATACCTATATTGTGTGATCTCCATAACAAACATACCAACCATTAAACAATCTCACATCACTTAGTCAAACGCCATTAGATATACGATAGCTCATATGAACATATCGACAATCAACGACCATTTGAAATCTCGGATTCCTATGTGCTTGAGTTCATACTACCTCGACTGCTAAGATACTAGACTCCCACATCAATAAGTCAAGGGTACACGTATGATATATTAACAATCTGGGATCACATATCGACGATCCAAGTGGACGTTTCCACTTATCCTCTCTTTACGAGTACACATCAAAACCTTCAAGTTATCAATGATCTCTTTACACACATCCCGATAGTAGAACACATCATTCGTTCCACTGCACAAGTTCACATCATCAAACTTACCTTCTCAGACCATCGTTATATTCCATGAACGCTTATCCTTGAAGTGTTCAACCTACTTCACTCACGTCATCGAGTTATATAGGCTTTATCATCTCGTTGGTCGCCTCTAAAACTCTCAGGTCGGTGCCATGTCAACCCCTTAGCCAGCCCATGCCATGCTCGAGGAAATGCTCAGGTCAGCATCGTGTTGCAATCGGAGTTTGCTCAAAGCTTTTAGTCTAAGATCCAACTCTTATCCCTATTCGGTAATGATCGAAATTTCTTAGGTGTTAGAAGGGAGTAAAGCCCGTGTAGGTACCAGGCCATTTTCCATGCCCATTAGTGACGAGCAAACCCATGAACCAGACCGAAAATTTCTCCTCCCTTCCCTCGGACATCCTTGTAATCTCCCCAAAGCTATTCCAGCATTTCCCCTTAATTACCATAAGTAACCAATGTGTCGAACAATCACAACCTGTGCTTCAAACTGCACGCAGTACTAATGTAATGATACAACTCCACACATCCTTGAGCTGATTCATCAAAGCTCACTCTACGTTTACAAATCTTCCATCCTTTCCATATCAAATCGGAGAGTACAATCACAACTACTCCTTCTGCTAGAGAACCTTGACCATAGAATTGATTATACCTCAAATCTGCTTTGGTGAATGTTTTCAATCGGTCAATCATACAAAAACAACATTCAAGCAAACAAACATACATCATAACAAAACGCATTCATAACCTAGCCTAACATTCATACGAATAATCATACATCAAAGCAACATGGTTAAACCACTTTAAGTCAATTTAAATTCTTTTTTAACTTAGGTTCAAAATTGAATAGCATTAAATCATATTTTAATTGAATGAATTATCCAAGACATGTAGAAACGTATAGAATCATATATAGTAGGCTTAGAGATGATAACGCACCAAGCACCCAATAATGGATCAGAATCATGCAAAGCGAGGTGAATATGAGATTAAAGAGCAATGACCTGAAATTTCTTCTCAAAAAATGCTAACTTGAAAGTCTCTTGCTAACATGTCCTTAAATTTTCAATTTGGATTGATTTGGAAGGGATTTAGGTAATTTAGGTTTAAGACATGTCAATGGAGGTTTATATCTAATTTAGGGAAGTTGAAAAATTATTTAGGGGCGGATAGGGTAGTTGGTAATAGCAAAAATCCCAAAATTATATCATGGGCCTAAGTACTGGCTTGTGTTAATAATTACTAAAAGTCATCTAAATACTATCTTCAAACAACCATATCTCCAAGACTTGTGATCACTATATGGAACAAGGAATCATCAGATCTTTGTAACATCCTACCTCCATGTCCATATTACCAAAGAGTATTACTAGACAATAATGTTTAATCATATGAAGCATAAGGCTATAATGAGCTTACACGTGTGAATATTCCTTAGGGCTAACACCGATACATATCTTAAACCATTATATAACTTTTTGGAACTTAACTAGATTTTTAAAATAATTTTTGTACCCAAAAATTGATTTTTGTTTAACTAAACAGAATAAACTTCTTCTATTTTATTTTAGTGTAAACGAACTCTTTTTCCAATAATAAATTTACTCTTGGAAAACGTCTTTTTCTACTTTTCAAATAATTTTTTTAAAATAATTTTTTATGAAAATAAACATTGCTGAAACCTAAAGCTAACGCTCCATGTTCATTGAGCGGTCAACCACTCATCAAATGCACTATCGACCGCTTTGTGACAACCCTAGGGAATTAGTTCTAGGTTGTGTCCCTAATGCACATCGTCGATCGCCATTCTCTCTCCTTTTTGCAACCATACTTTCAGCACATACACATCACCAAATTTACACACAAATTCAAGCATGGAAAACATCAAAAAAGTGCATTCTAGGGTTTTTGTTGTTTACACTTTTTAGTTCATTTCAGCTTATAGTAAACGTTCGCAAACAATAATTCATGCACAGAGATAGTTCAAGCTCAAACAAGAATACAAAAAAAACATACACATTGTATATAGACATATGGATTTGAGGGTCGAATATCACTCACCTCAAGTAGACAGTAGATTCCTTGCACTAGAAAGCTTGAACTCCTTCTTATCTTTCTCCACTTATTGTAAAATCAAATGTACATCTTGAGAAAAATTTCAGCATCTCCCTCTCTAGTGGTGTAGTTGGGTGTTGAGAAGGATTTACTTTGATTTTGAGATTTTATAAAATTTATTTCTATTTTATTTTGATTTTTAAAGTTTAGGTTTTAATTAGCTGGTTTTGAAAGTTTTGGAAGCTAGTGCATAATGCAAACGATATGCGGGATGAAAATTTGTATGCTAATGAGAAGGTTTTAGGCTACTCAAGAATGGTAAGAAGATATTTTTTTCTAAGCATTCTAACGCGCTAAATGGGCTCATTTTTATCCTTTTATTCATTTATTTCCCCTTCTTTTCTTTTCAACTCTATTTTTCTTCTTATTCAAATTAGTTTAAATCTTCAAATAAAATTATATTTATTTACCATAAGCGTTTAAGCTTCATTCTATAATTTTTTTAATAATTTTTTTCCATAATTTAACTCATTTGAATAATTATTTCCGTATTTACATTTTAAAGCCCTTACAGAAAAATAAATTTATAAACTCCTTCTATTAGTGAAATAAAATTCTTTTTCCTTTTAAATAAATTTCTAATCTTATTATTTTTAGTATGTAATCTTATAAAAAAATTAATTTAACATTTTTAATATATTTAAAAAATCATTTTGACCTTTAAAATAATCTGTACTCGTTTGTAGAAGTCAAAATTTACTCAACTAAATTATTTTCTTACTTTATAAAATTATTTACTATAGTATTACAAATTACTTCTATTTATCTGCATTCTAATATTTGAAACCCTTCTTAATTAATTATATCTTCGTTATGAAATCCTAATTAATCTCATCTCAACTAAAGGTCGTTGCATCTTTTATTTGGAAGTAGTTTGAGAACCGAATTAGGCTCCTATCAAAAGTTATAGCCATTACGTTTTCAATGGTAAATTTGTCCACAATAATTCTACTAGTCAAAAAAATTTAAAACTCAACATTGCCAAAAGTTTTAGTCTGTTTAGGATTTATTTGGTTATGAAAATAATATTTCTACAATCATCATATATGTAAAGACGCAAGGAAAATGTGGGTAGTTACATTCTCGCCCTATAGAATTTTCGCCCTCGAAATTGCACCCAATAAGGCATTATCGAACCATATGGATACTAGCATGTTTAAAAATCAATAAATCATAGCATAAATCAAGTATGCACACACAAGCAAGACAAAAGACCCTATGCAAACACTAGCATGTAAGGTACTAAAGCAATGTGATATTGAAAGTGAAATTTCGTGTGATGAATGAAAGCTTTACAAAGTAAATATCTCCGATAAGTGGTCCTTATGCTTTGCTCCGTCTCCCATGTACACTCAATTGAACCTTTACCAACTTCACCTCTTCCTCCTAAGCTACTTAATACTCTTCTCGACTATACGAATAAGCCAATAGGGTCTTAGTCCTTCAGGTTCAACCTTAATATCTTCTACTTAATCCTATAACGCCCGAGTTATGCATAAACTTTTGAAGATGAGAAACATAGAACACATTGTGTACACCTACCATCTGATAAAGCAAGTCGACTATATAGGCTAGGTTCCAAATCCTCTTATGTATCAGAAAAGAACCCACAAATTTCATTGCCAACTTTTCCTTAGTACCGAATCATGCTATATTCTTCGGTGGAGAGATCAACATCATATCTCCAACAAAGAACTCAATATCATGTCTTCTCCTATCAGCATTGCTCTTCCGTTTATCCTATATGCCTTTCATTCGTTGCCGAATGATTTTAATCTTCTCCGTAGTCTCAACAAACATATCTTTCCCTAGTTCAATTTCTCTCCCTCCACCCACCAACTTAAAGGAGAAATGCATGGTCGACCATATAGTGCCTAAAATGATATCATACCAATGCTAGCTTGATAACTATTATTGATGCGAGCTCTACTAAATGCAAGTGATCTTGCATCATCCCATGAGCTTCCAAAGTTGAGAATACAATCTTGCAAGAGATCCTCTATGATATGCTCCACCCTCTCTGTCCAGCTGTCAGTAATGGGTCGCAGCCCCTCATAATGTTCTTCAAAACACCATGAAATTGCATTGTCCACTTCACATACAGCTCTGCCGGTTTAATTGCCATTTAATGGACTTCACAGGCATAAATGGAGCTCTCTTCGTCAATCCATCGACTACGACCCAAAAGCTATTGTGCCCTCTCCTATGTTCCTCGGGTGTCAACTGATGAAGTCCATCGATATATGTTTCCACTTCCACTAGAGAACCTCAAGCGGTTATAGTAAACCACTTGACTTCTTTTGTTCAGCCTTTACTATGTAGCAGTTCATACACTTCGATATGAATTTTCTGACGTCCTTCTTTATCCTTTCCTAATAAAATGTTTACTTCATATCTCAATACATTTAATTTCCTACAGGATGTATAGTGAATCTAGATTGATGGCACTCTCGTAATACCTCATCCCTTAACCATTGACATTGGTTACAAACAGTCTATAATTCTTATGGAGCCAACTATCTTGATTAAGTCTGAATTGCTTCATCTAATCTGAATCTATTCTCGTCTCTATCTTAGCTATGATCTCTACTAGTTTAGCATCTCACCTCTGACTAGCACCAATCCACTCTACTAGAGTAGATCTAATAGTAAAGCTCACCAACATATCCAGCTCTAGCTCATATCTAGATCAAAAATAATAACTAACAATGTACCCTAAATGCATCCACTCTAGGAACATAGTTCCCAAGCTGGCATGTCTCATACTCAAGGCATCAACGGCTAAATTTCCCTTACCACCATATAGGAATACCAAAGTCATAGGAGCCCAAGAACTCTAACCATCACTGCTGATGAAATTTAAGGTCTGTAATAAAACGTACTTCAATGGTTTATGATCGGTGAAAAGATTAAACCTTTCTTCAAGCAAGTAATGCCTCTGTATCTTCAAGGCAAACACAATGACTGCTAACTCCAAATAATGGGTAGGATATATCTTGTCATGTAGTTTCATTTGTCAATTAGCATAAGCAACAATTTACCTCTCTACTTTAATATTGCCTCCAATCCAATACCACACGCATGACAGTCCGCACCTCCCGACATGTCGATCCAAAGCCTAGTGTAACTTTCAGACTTGCGCCATACTAATAAATACGGATCATCGGGGTTTATAACATTTCACAACACAGAGACTAATACAAGAAGAATAATTTAGGATATACTATATTTTCAGAACTCACAGTGGAAGGAATAAAACACATAACAGAAAAATATCCAGCTTATAAAATATCCAATCACAATCGTAGAAAACCAGTACATGGCTTAATACAAAATACATAGAAAATATCACTCCAAGTCTGAAAAAAGAGATAAACTATATTGATAAGATAGGTAAATAAATGGAGAGAAAATATGGTATGAAAAAAGTCTCTAAAGATAAGCTCGACCCTCCAAGTATCAAGAATGGGTCGACCACCTACTTCCATGTCCACCTGTGGTGGGAAAAAGAAGGAAGGAGAACGGGCCAGACATAAAGTTTGGTAAATGAGTACATATGCGATGTTCATATGCAATTATTCAAATGCTACTCTAAATGATTTAGGGTATGCTACGAGTGTTTGTGAATATCTAAGGTCCGTTGCCTAAGGGTTCTTATCTAGTACATTCCTACACTACAAGTTGTGTAGGCTAATATAATGGATCGAACCTTATGTCTAACGATCAGCCACCACTCCTGGTGCTACTAAATATGTAAGAAGCCGCATACTTGGCTACTAAAAATGGAAGACACCTCCACTTGGTTACTTTGGAAATAAATTCCCCTGCTATCAGCGCCACTTGGCTACTGGGAATGATTCCCCCTCACTACGCCTAGAGAGGAAAACCCTGAAATGTCGTCCCGCCAAAATGTGTCATTGTCCATATTCGCTTCCATCTCTCGTTCATAGAATTGGTCACTTATTGCATGCTCTAGGTCCTCCTTTCTAACTGTATCATGTGCGTCAAGAATCGTGCATACAAGGACCTCTTGTTTTGCTGGACCTTCCCCATCAAGCATCCATGCCAGTCTGCACGTCCACCATTGGAACCTCTTATTTATACCATTTGTGAAAATAAATCTTCTTTATTCGATTACTAAATCCCAAATTGGTTAAAGAATATTTACCCAACACCATAATGACCTAGCGTCCCTTCACAGGGAACTAAATTCGCTACTATTCCTAACATACAACCAAATGCCCTTAAATAAGATCATAAACAATTATGGTTTAAGTTAATTTTTATTATTAAACATGTGCCTTGGGCCAAGGTTCAAATCTGCAATTTTCATTGTGAATGATCAACCACTTATACCCTCCGGTCGACCACCAAGGGTTTCCAAGTCAATCGGTGGCAAAGTAAATATTAAGGTTCCTACACATTTCAATTGTCGACTGTTTGTAAACTTAATTCATACCGTTTGCAATGTTTAATTAACCCTAATTTACTAAGCAACCATTTTAATTGTCAAATTTCAATTTAATTTAGGGTTTGTGGGTTTACAGTTTGGAAATATGATAATAGAATATATACCTAGACAATTAATTAGATTAGTAAACTACATTAATTCCAATTTTAGGGTTTTAGGATCAAATCTAAACATATCCAAATTTAATTTAATATATCTAAGTTAGGGTTCTCTAACACCCTACTCAATTAAAATAGTTTAAATTAACTACAATAATCAACTTATCAAAATTGTGCCTACTCACCTTAAGCCTAAGCTCTTCCTAATATTTGTGCTTAATAGTCATTCCCCCAATCCATAGCTCCGCCTTGATCTGCCTTGATTTGCCTTGATTTAGTTGCTTCTATTCTTCTAAGTTAAATTGATTTGATGTTTAGAATTTTTTAGGTTTAGGTTTAGGGAAAAGTTTGGTAGAGCTTAGTTACTATAAACTTTTAGTTGAGAATAAGGGTTTCATTAGTATGGTATTTATAGGTGTAGGGTTTTATTTTGGGCCATTGGATTAGCTTAGGAAATATTTTTAGAGAATCCGGTCCCCTCATCATAGCCTTCGTTCCTAAGCAACTAATCTCGTTCGTTCAACACGTCATCATGAAAGCAAAAACGCTCGATTTTTCACGAGCCTAGGTCGACCGCTATCGGTTGATCTTGAACCCTCATGGGTCGACCGGTGGCCTTATAAATTTTAAGATTTTTTTTATTTTTTATTTTTAGTTTAATCCAATGTCTATAAATTCTCCATACTAAGTTGGATTACGATGTGTTATATATGAAAATCGTTTACAAAATTGCTACGAACGCGATGGTGCCAATTTCATACAAAATTTAGACGTCTGTGAAAACTTTCTTTTAAGTCCTTGTTTTATTTTATTTTCATTTCTGTTAAACTTATGAGTTGTAACATTCTTCCTCTCTTAAAAGGATTTCGTCCCCGAAATCTTAAAGGATGGAAAAATGTAACTCATACACAACAACCAATAGCTATAATCATTAACTCATCCATCACCCATGAGCAATCATTCTCCTTAGAAATTTCTAATGCATTGTATACATATATGTGCAACGTGAAATGTACATGAACAAATACTAACGCAAAAATAGACGATCTACTGATTCAATCGACCTCATATTATGCAAATTCTCATGTCATGCATCCAAATGTATGTAACATTATAAGTAAATATTTACTTGCAATTTTATATGCATGCACAATCGTAAAACTTATATGCAACATCCATATGCGTAACATCCACTAGCACAACAATAATCAAGAAATAACATGCGACTAGATATAAGTGTGTATGCATGTGTGTGTACCTAGAGGATATAATGTCCTAACATGTAAAAGAGTACAATGTAAACGATACATCCAAATACATCCATTAGCATCAATCATCTACAACATGTCCCGCCGACATGTTTACAACCATTCGTACCATCCAATGGTCTCTAACTAAATGGCATACCACCTAAGTCCTACACATAGGTAACCTATACATATAAGAACTTCCAACTTAAGACGTACCATAGAAGAGTTGTGGGTGGGTAGCTCGGATCTTTTCCTTGGTTCCCATGTACTCTCCAGTGGATCGTCTTCCTATTGTACTTTAACAAGTTCGATTTCCTTGTTACAGAGTCGCTTTATACCATGCTCTAGAATACTAGTGGGTGCAAGGCAAATAAGTGATTCTCGCCCTACCTCAACTTCCTCCAACTGACTTGGCTCGACCATGGTAGCTGTATCGTGTAAGCACTTCCGCAAGTGTGACACATGGAAAACATCATGTACCCATGCTAATTTACAAGGAAGCTCTACCCTATATGTCAACTTTCCTACTCTAGCAACTATCAGGAAGGGTCCTACAAATCTCAATGCTAGCTTACCCGAATTACCAAATCTCATTACATGCTTAAGTGGTGAAACCTCCATAAACACCACGTCATCCACCGTGAACTCTAGCTCTGTATGTCTCCTATTGGCATAAGATTTTCATCTATCATGAGCGGTCTTCATTCTCCTACGGATCAAGTCCACCTTCTTCGATGTCTCCCTCACCATATCCAGTCCAAAAATAATCCTTTCCGTCATATCCCACCAACACGATGGTGATCTACACGGTCTACCAGACAATGCCTCGATAGATGCCATTGCAATACTAGCCTGATAACTATTATTATAGGTAAACTCTACTGGCAGCAAATGATCCTCCCAATAACCTCCAAACTCTATAATGCACATCCGTAGAAAGTCCTTCAAAACCTAATTCACTCTCTCCATACGTCCATTCATCTATGGATGATATGCAATACTCAAGCTCAACTCAGTTTCCAAAGCTTCCTATAAACTCCTCCAGAACTCACTAGTGAAAAGTGAATCTCGATCGCTAACTATGCTAATACGAACTCCATGTAACCTAATGACCTCTCCCACGTATAACGCCTCCAATGGTGCCCTATCCTAGTACTTCTCACTGATATGAAATGATTGCACTTGGTTAACCGATCGACTATAATCCAAATGCTTTCATTTCCTCTCCTACTCCTAGGTAGACCATCTATAATGTTCATGGAAATACTCTCCCACTTTCACTGAGGAATATCCAATGGTTGAAGCAATCCTCTTGGATTTTTCTACTCTGCCTTTATCCTCTGGAAAGTCATACATCTAGCTATATACTATGCTACTTGCTTCTTCATACCGAGCCAACAGAAGATGCTTCATGTCACGATACATTTTGTCAACATCGAAATGAATGGTCGTCCTAGGACGGTGAGACTCAGCTAACACCGCATCTATTAAATCCATACCGTGGGGAACACAAGATTATCATCCCTCTGTAACCATCCTCTCGTGTCAATGGCATAATGCCTCAAATTACTCGATGATTCTCCTCTGCTAATCCTCTCAACAATATCTGCTAATTCCTTATCCTCCTTCTACCTATATCCAATACTCTCCATCAATACAGGCTGAACGTCTAATATATCTAGTAATCCTTGGGTAATATCTGATGCTGGTTGGAAATCAAAGGTAGAAATATAATCCAAATGTTTCCACTTTAAAAACAAAGGACTCAACACTGCACTCTGTCTACTCAAAGCTTCTGCCACTACATTACCCTTACCTAGGGTATAAGAGACATCAAAGTCATATGTATCCAAAATCTCCATCCATCTGTACTGCCGTAAATTCAAGTCCTTTTGGAAGAATAAGTACTTCAAGGACTTATGATCTGTAAATAGTTCAAACTGCTCTCTTAAAAGATAATGCCTCCATGACTTGAGTGCAATGACAATGGTTACCAACTCAAGATCATATGTAGGGTAGTTCCTCTCCTAGGTTTTCAACTGCCTACTCACATAACTCACCACCCTTCCTTAGTGCATTAATAATTCGACTAACCCCATACCAAAATCATCGGTATAAACTGTAAATGTTTATCCCATCTGGTAACACTAAAACTGGTGCACTGGTCAATGCCTTATTCAACTTGATAAAAGCATCTTCGCACTTTGCATCCCATGATACAACTAGATTTTTCTTGATATGAAAGTCAGCGGAGCAGAGATCTTTGTGTAGTCCTTAATGAACTAGCGATAGTAGCCCGCTAAACTAAGGAAACTTCTTACCTCTGTGGCATTCTTCAGAACATGCCAATCCAAAACTGCTGCTACCTTATTAGGATCAACTGCTAAGCCACTTTTTAGGATGATGTATCTCAAAAAGCATACCTCCTCTCTCCAAAAATGGAACTTTGAAAATTTCACCTTAAGCTTATGTGCACGGAGTATACTAAGCACTTCTCCTAAATGCAATGCATGCTCCTTCTCACTCCTCAAGTATACAAGAATATCATCCACAAATACCATAACGAATTTGTTAAGCAACCCCTTAAATACTCGGCTCATTAGATTGACAAAATAGGGGGTGCATTGGTCGATCCAAAGGGCATGGCTAATCACTTATAAAGTCCTCGGGTGTACAACATGTTGTCTTCTGGATAATGTCCTTGGCTACACGCAACTGATGGAATCCGGTAACCAAGTCAAGCTGTGAGAATACTCTAGCCATAATCGACTGATCAAAGAGATCGTCTATGCGGGGTAGTGGATAATGATTCTCCTTTACCAGTGTATTTAATTTCCTATAATCGACGCAGAGTCTCAGAGAACCATCTGCCTTGGTGGAAAAGACGACCGATGCTCCCTATTTAGAAATGCTCCATCTAATAAAACCCTTATCTAATAACCCATTAGCTTGCTTGCTCAATTCGCATCTTTCCCTTGGAGCTATATGCCTTAGTGGTAAGGCAACGGGTCTAGCATTCCTAACAAGATAGATCCTAAAATCAATCTCTCTCTGAGGCGAAAGACAGGTAATCTTAGCAAAAACATCTAGGAAATCTCTAGCTACAGGCATTGCACTAAGCACTTCATGTGATAGGTCCAATGAATATAAGTATCTCAACATAATAAACCTTGGAGATCTCAATAAACCTCCAAGCTACGTCCACCATACATGCTTAAACTAACAATATTCCTATCACATTCTAAAATAGCTTCTTACATAGTCATCCAATTCATACCTATTATCAATCCAAACCCAGAGAATCCCAATACAAAGGCATCACCATCAAACTCAACGCTTAAAATGAACAACTTCAAACCCTTGCATAACATAGACAAACAGGTTGGTCCTCCTACGAGGTTTGACACAACAACATGGTCTGTGACTATACTAGTGTGTAAATCATTAACAAGTCTACTAGAAATTAAAGAATGTGATGCCTAAGTACCAAATAAAGTGTGAATGAATAAAGCGAAAAGAGTCAACACACCTTGGATCACCACTTTCTTACCTTTATCTACCACTAGTTGTGCACTCGAGCTAGGGATTGCCTCTAGTGCATAAGCCGAAACAACCTGAGTAGAAGCTTTTGGTGGTGCTATACAAGCTCGCTTCAGATGTACAAACCGAACGCAGTAATAGCACTTAACCTTTGAAAGATCTGTCTTGCACTCCTTCGTAAAATGTCCCTGCCACACTTCCTACAGTGCATATCCTTCTTCTGTATCTTTCCCTTAGGTCCACCTCCACCCTTATGATGGTTATGTTGTGCTTTCCCTCCAATCTTCTTAGGTTCCTCTCCATTGGCTTCCCCCTTGGAGATGGTATTTAGCAAAGCCATCCCAACTAGACCCTTATGCATAGCACATATAGGAATATGACTCAGAGCTAAGTCCTGAAGAGGTTGACTCGTCCCTTTAGAAAATTTGAGAGCCTTCTTATGTGGTGTGTCAAATATTCCTATGCCAAGTCTAGGTAGCTCATTAAACTGGTTGACACACTCCTTAATAGAAGATTTCCTTGCTTTACATGAATGAATTTCTCTAACTGCACAGCTTTCTCTACCGTAGAAAGAAACTCCATCTAAAATCGCCTACAAAACTCATCCCAAGTGATCTCCCCTTTCTCAGTAACAGCCTCATCTATCTCCTACCAGCTCAACGGCTTACCTTATAACTTCCAGGTAGCTAACTGCATCCTTGCCTTGTCAGTCAATCCTACTAAACCAAAGATCCTCTCATAAACGCGGATCTATGACCTCGGATCCACATAAGAATTTGTCCTCTTGTATTGCTTTTCTATAAGATTTGAGAAATCTTTGCATACCTTAGCAAAGTCTTAAATGGTAGGTGGGCAGGCAGGAGCTGCGCTTGCCACTCCCTCCTCGGGTCCTCGAGTGGGGTTAAGCTCGGCATGTCCCCTTGCCTAGGGACATCGGTGGAACCAAATCGGAATGTTCATACCTAGAATCTCAACCATGTTGCTGAGCCTGAACCTACAGGATCACTCATCCTCTATCTATGGATTTTAAGAATTCAGTTGGCAATTTTTCATAGATATTATAAGCATAATAAGAGAAATAACATAAGCAGAAATCAAAGATAGCATAAGCATGAAAAAAAGAGATTACGGTTTGTACAAAATCTTTTGGAAAAGTCCTTTGAAAAATCTTTACTTTACGCATTGAAAGCCTTTTGAAAAACCATTTTTTTCTTTTCAAATACATTCTCTCGGTATGGACCTAATTCTAAAGGAAACTTGAACCTATGCTCTGATACCAACTGTGACAACCCACACCACCCAATATGCCAATCCAAAGCCTAATGTGACTTTATGACTCACTTTATGCCAAGAAATACGGATCCTAGGGGTTTATAACATTTCACAACACAAAGACTAATGCAAGCAGATATAATCTAAGATATACTACACTTTTAGAACTTACGGCAAAAAGAATAAAACATATAACATAGAAAAATATCCCTCTTAGAAAACAAACCACGATCGTTAAAAACTAGTACATGGCCCAATACAGAGTACATAGAAAATATCAGTCCAAGTCTGATAAAAGAGATAAACTGTACCGATGAGATAGATAAATACATGGAGAGCAAATATGGTAAAAAAATAGTCTCTAAAGATAAGCTCGACTCTCCAATTATCAAGAATTGGTCGATCACCTGCTACCCTATCCACTTGTGGTGGGGAAAAAGAAGAAAGGAGAATGGGTCAGACATAAAGTCTGGTAAATGACTACAAGTTTAATATGTGATGATCATATGCAGTTATTCTCATACTACTCTAAAAGATAGAGGGTGTGATACAAGTGCTCGTGAATTCCTAAGGTCTGTTGCCTAAGGGTTCTCGTCTAGTACGTTCCTACACTACATGTTGTGTAGGCTAATACAATGGATCAAATCTCATGTCTAAAGATCGGCCATTGCTTCTAGAGTTACTCAATATGCAAGATACCGCCTTCTTGACTACTAAGAATGAAAGACGTCACCACTAAGCTACTGTGGAAATAAATTCTCACTACTATGAGCACCACTAGGCTACTAAGAACGATTACCCCTTATTGTGCCTAGAGAGGAAAATAAATCCAAAATGCTAACCCATCAGAATGTGTCATCGTCCACATTCGCTTCAACCTCTCGATCGTAGCATTGGTCTTATTGCATGCTCTGATTCCTCCTTTCTAACTGTACTATTTGCATCAGGAATCATGCATACTAGGATCTCCCCTTATGCTGGATCCCTTCTATCCACTATAAGAAAATCTATTTCCTGCTGCACTTATTGGTAGCATCTATAGCTAAGTGCAGAATAGCTATCTTATTCTTTATTTTTACTAAATTTTTTTAACCTAATGCAAGTAAATATAACTTCCCGCGTATTTTTCCCTAAATAAAACTTATGTTTCCCCCTCATTTTCATAGCCCGCTTCTTTTCATTGTCTACGAAAGCTTTCTCCCGCATTTCTAGAACCCTAATTTTCAACTAAATCCAATTCTTCTTCGGTCTCTCTAAAATCGTCTTTATTCCTAACAACAACTCTTTTTTCTCCTCTTTGGGTCCTCTTCTCCTCATAATAATCAGAATCTTTGTATTTGTGCACTCTATCAGTTAACTTGTTTAGTTGTAGACATTTTCCACCACTTCAACGTAGTTTACCAATCAAAATCCAAACTGAAGAAGGTAGTGATTGGTCCAGTAGTAGGGACCCCCGGTCTTTGACTGGATGTGAGGCTTAAGAAAGAAATTTTGGAAAACAAGGCTGAGGCATATAATGTTCTTGATCAATTTTCTCGTAGCTTTTCAAGTGAAATCATTTCCCTATGTCTAGATCCTAATCCATTGACCCATGCATTTGTAACTCAAGTCAGTTATTATTGACCCTCTTTATACCAAATTCAAGTAACCGGTCTATTCGAAATTGCCTAAGGTGTTTTGACACTAGCAACTATTTTTCTATTTTGGAATACTTAACGAAAAAGGTTTCTTTATAGAGAGTCTTTGTAGTTAGGATGTTAAACAATGGTGCACACACATGCTTCCGCTCTAACTCAGCCGAAACCAACCCAGCCAAAACCCACTAGTTGAAACGAATACACAAGGTATCACTTAGATGGTACGTAGTGGATTGAAGAAAAGGCGGAAGCCATGATGTCGAAAGCAATGCTTCCGATGGGGTCAAAACCTTAGTTTAATTTTCAAATGTCAAGTGTCTGAATTGTTTTACTTAAAGCTTTCAACGTAGTCGAAGCATATGTTTTCGAAAGGGATTTTTCCAAAATATCTTTCAAAGAAGGTTGTGATTTTATGTTTTAAAGGTACAAGCTTTTGAAGGGTCTGCTTTATTTATAAAAGAATGCTTTCAAAAGTAGTGGTTCCGACCTAGTCGAAACCCAGCTGCTTTTCTTTTACCTTTCGAGTATATTGAAGTCATCAAAACTTTCGATGGGTGCTTTTGTTTAAACTTGTGTTAAACCACTTCCTAAATGCTTTCAAAAGGGGTTGGGTTTCGAAGGCAATGGTGTCGAAAAGGGAGTTTTTGCGCTATCCTTATAGTTTTGCTCAATGGTTTTTAGCTTTCGAATAGATGGTTCTGACAGACTTAAAGTTTCGCTAAATTTTTTTATTAAAGGTTTCGAAAGAGATACTTTCGTGTGTAACCATTTTGACCCAAAAGATGTATTTTTTTAAGAGTAAAACCCAATGCTTTTGAAAGGGGCACTTTCATTGGTTTCGAATTTATGTTTCCAAAAGATTATTAAGCAATGTTTTGACACATTAGAAAGGTATGATTTGGTTTCGAAAGGATTGATTTACAGGAGCTTCGAAAGGTATATACTTAGGGTTTTGAAAAGAGGTTTTCTATGCTTTCGATGGAGGTTATCCAGTTGTTTCGAAATTAATGTTTTAAGGTTTCAAAACAAATAATCCATTCTCATTTTAAAGGAAAAACCATGACACAAATTAATATTTTTGAAATGAAGTTTTGGAAGAAGTTATCCTTGAATAACAGGTTAACGGGACTAACCAAGTTTTATATAAAATGATTTAAAGGATATTAAACCCAAGTGTTGGTATTATTTTGTTGATGTTATGATTGCTTCTTCATATATTTATTCACGTTGTAATTAAACCATAACGGTACTTTGGGAAAGGGCAGAATAACCAGCTAGGTTTATCCGATAGTGAATATAACATAAGAAGTGTTAAAATCTTAATTGAAGATATTGGCAGGGGCTGATAGGCTCGTAGTAAGGCCATGAAAACTGTGTAAAGAAAAGATATTGGTAGGGGTCGATAGGTTCATAATCGGCCCATGAAAACCAGGATTTGATATTGGTAGGGGCCAATAGGTTTATAGTTAGTCCATCAAAACTATAACTGGATTAAGATATTAACAGTTAGTCAATAGGTTCCTAGTAAGTCCATGAAAACTAGGACAAGAGAAAAGATATTAGAGTCAATAATAGGCTCTTAGTGATCCCATGAAAACTATAAAATCAGACAGGTAGTCCATAAACATTTAATCGGTTATTAGTGAGCCCATAAAAACTAATAGGTTAATAGTAACCCTAGAAACTATAATTGACACAGATAGTAAGAATGAATGGGGATGGGTAATCCAGAATTAACTTACTTGTTTGCATATCATCATATTATTTTGAATTGTTTTCACCATTATGGATGCAGCAGCATAATATATTGTTTTATAAAGTTTTTAAGATACTAGTGAGGGGAAAACTCATTCCGCTAAGCGGCATAGACTCACTAGATATCTAAATGGTTTGAGATGGTAGATTATTATTCATACCAGGCTTTATGTTGGACTCGAGGTTTTTTCCCCTTAAACTCTTGAGCACTCAATTGATTTTGAGTAGTTTGAGGTTTAGGGTTTTCAGGCGTTCTTTTAGATGAATAAAGCTTCCGATGACGTGCAGGAGGCATGCTAGCTACTTAGAGTTATTTTATTTCCACTGTGTTTGGTTGTAAAGGAAAACTGGTTTTATTGCCTTATTCTGTACTTTGATTATCCAAGGAGGCATCTTCATATGTTGCTCTTGGTGTATTTCGTAATACGTATATTTTGTCTGAACGTGGTCTGTGCCCTGGGATTATGTAATGAATTTCCAAGTATTTTGAAATGGAATTGGATTTTGTTTTCTATTTTAATTTTTTTCCACATTCTTGTGTTTTTGTGTATCCCTGTATCTTACATTACCATATTTGGTCGTCGAGGATTAATAACTATGGATGACTTCAGCATCCGTTGCCGTTAGTTTTGGGCCTCTAAGCAGGGGATGTTACATTTAGTTTGGAGCCATATGCCTTAGTGGTAAGGCAACGGGTCTAGCATCCTTGACAAGATAGATCCTAAAATCGATATCTCTCTGGGGTGGTAGACCGGTAATCTTAGCAAAAACATTTGGGAAATCTCTAACTACAAGAATTGCACTAAGAGCATCGTGTGATAGGTCCAATGAATATAAGTATCTCTACATAATAGAACCTCGAGGATCTCAATAAACCTCCAAGCTATGTCCACTTCACATGCTCAAACTAACGATCTTCTTATCACATTCTAAAATAGCCTCATAAGTAGTCATCCAATTCATGCCTAATATCAACCAGAACCCAAAGAATCCCAATACAAGGGCAATACAATCAAACTCGACCCTTAAAATGAATAACTCCTCCTACGATGTTTAACACAACAATAGGGTCCATGACTATACTAGTGTGTAAGTGTAAATCATCGACAAGTCTATTAGAAATTAAAGAATGTGATGCCCCAGTACCAAATAAAGTGTGAATGGATAAACTGAATAAAGTTAACACACCTTTGATCACCACTTTCTTACCCTTGTATACACTTGTTGTGCACTCGAGCTAGGGATTGCATCTAGTACATAAGCCGAAACAACCTGAGTAGAAGTCCAAGTAGAAGCTCTCGGTAGTGCTATGCACCGCTTCAGACATACAAACCGATCGCAGTTATATCACTTAACCCCTGAAAGATTTGTCCTGCACTCCTTCATAAAATGTCCCCGCCACACTTCCTACCGTGCATATCCTTCTTATGTATCTTTCCCTTGGGTCCACCTCCACCCTTAGCTTGTTCTGTTGTGATTTCCCTCCAACCTTCTAAGGTTCCTCTCCTTTGGCTTCGCCCTTGGAGATGGTATTTAGCAAAGCCATCTCAAATAGACCCTTATGCGTAGAACCTATAAGAATATGACCCAGAGCTAAGTACTGAAGAGGTTGGCTTAGTCCTTTAACAAATTTGAGAGCCTTCTAATGTGATGTGTCAAATATTCTTATACTAAATCTAGGTTGCTCATTAAACTGGTTGACATAATCCTTAGTAAAATCCTTGCTTCAAGTGAATGAACTTCTCAAACTGCACACCTTTCTCTGCCCTAGAAAGGAACTTCACCTTAAATCGCCTACAGAACTCATCCCAAGTGATCTCCTCTTTGTCAACCTCTGCCTCAACTACCTCCCACCAGCTCAGTGGCTTACCCTATAACATCCAAGTAGCTGACTACATCCTCGCCTCGTCAGTCAATCCTGCTAAACCAAAGATCCTCTCACAAATGCGGATTCATGACCTTGGATCCACATAAGACTCTATCCTCATGCATTGCTTTTCTCTAAGATTTGAGAAATCTTTGCATACCTTAGCAAAGTCTGTAACGATAGGTGGGTAGGTTTAAAAGTCTGTAACGATATAAGCATGAATAAGAGAAATAACATAAGCACAAATCAAAGATAGCATAGGCACGAAAAAGAGAGATTGCGGTTTGTATAAAATCTTTTGGAAATGTCCTTTGAAAAATCTTTGCTTTTATACATATACTTTAAAAGTCCATTTTGGAAAACTTTAGAAAACATTTTTGGTAAACCGTTTGATAATCCATTTTTTTCTTTTCAAATATATTCTCTTAGTACGGACCTAATTCCAAAGGAACCTTGAAACAAATGCTCTAATACCAACCGTGACAACCCGCACCACCCAACATGCCAATCCAAAGCCTAATGTGAATTTTGGACTCGTGCCATGCCTAGAAATAGGGATCCTCATGGTTTATACCATTTCACAACATAGAGACTAATACAAGCAGATATAATCTAAGATATACTACACTTGTGATCAATACATGATAAAAGATATAATGTCACCAGTACATGGCCCAATACAAAGTGCATAGAAAATATCACCCTAAGTATGATAAAAGAGATAAACTGTACTAGTAAGATAGATAAATACATGGTGAGAAAATATGGTAAAAACAGCCTCTAAAGATAAGCTCAACTCTCCAATTATTAAGAATTGTACGGTCACATGCTGCCCTGTTCACTTTAGGTGGTGAAAAAGAAGAAAGGAGAATGGGTCAGACATAAAGTCTGGTAAATGAGTACAAGTTTAATATGTGATGATCATATGATGTTATACTAATACTGCTCTAAAAGATAGAGGATGTGAGACAAGTGCTCGTGAATTCCTAAGGTCTGTTGCCTAAGGGTTCTTGTCTAGTACATTCCTACACTACAAGTTGTGTAGGCTAATACAATGGATCAAATCTCATGTCTAAATATCGACCACCGCTTCTAGAGCTACTCAATATATAAGGCACCGCTTTCTTGGCTACTAAGAATGGAAGACATCACCACTAGGCTACAGTGGAAAAAAAAACTCTCGCTACTATCAACGCCACTAGGCTACTGGGAACGATTCCCCATTATTACGCGTGGAGAGGGAAAAAATCCAAAATATCGACCCGTCAGAATGTGTCATTCTCCGCATTCGCTTCCACCTCTCGAACGTAGCATTGGCCACTTATTGCGTGCTCCAGATTCTCCTTTCTAACTGTATTATGTGCATCAGGAATCATGCATACTAGGATCTCCCGTTGTGCTGATCCCTTCTATGCATTATAAGAAAATCTATTTTCTGCTGCATTATTGGTAGCGTTTATAGATAAGTGCAGAATAGCTATCTTATTCTTTATTTTTACTAAAATTTTTTTAACCTAACGCTACTAAATATAAGTTCCCACGTATTTTGTCCCAAATAAGGCATATGTTTCCCCCTCATTTTCATAGCCCGCTTCTTTTCATTATCTATGAAAGCTTTCTCCCTCATTACTAGAACCTTATTTTTCAACTAAATCCAGTTCTTCTTCACTCTCTCTAGCATCGTCTTCTTCTCCTTGCAACAACTATTTTTTCCCTCCTTGGGTTCTCTTCTGCTCACAACAATCAGACTCTTTGTAGTACTGCACTCTATCAGTTAACTTGTTTAGTTGAAGACATTTTCCACCACTTTAGTGGAGTTTACTAATCAAAATCCGAACTGAAGAAGGTAGTGATCAGCCCACTAGTAGGGACCCCCATTCTCAGACTGGATGTGAGGCATGAGAAAGAAATTCCAGCAAATAAGAATGAGGCGTACAATGTTCTTGATGAATTGCCTGATAGCTTTTCAATTGAAATCATTTCCTTATGTCTAGATCCTGATCCGTTCTATCTTGAACCATGCATCTGTAACCCAATTCAGTTATTGCTAACCCTCTTTGTACCAAATTTATGTAACCGGTCTGTTCAAAATTATCTTAGGTGTTTTTACACTGGCAATTGTTTCTCTATTTTGGAATACATAACTTAAAAAGTGTTCTTTAGAAAGAGTCTTTGGAGTTAAGGTGTTATACATTGGGACACAGACATACTTGTCGTGATGTTTTTAGAATTCAAACATTTTATTATTTCCTTTTAACCCATAACGATGATGTTATCAGATTTGATATCATTCAAATATGTGGAGAATGAGATAGGTATTTATTGGGATTAAGCAGGGTCGGTATTCAAAAAAATCATTGTCACAATGTTAATTTTAGATGCTTAAGCTTGAAATTTTTAAACAGGGGCATTATTATATGGAATGTTGAAAATATTGTCCAACTTTCAAAGTCTTCTTGATAATATATATTATATAGGTTCTCAAATGTACAAACATGTAAACACAATCAAACTAACACGAATGTATTATCAAACTTCGGGTTTATATATTTATTATCAATTTTGAAGGATAAAGAGATGAATTATGGTTGTTTATTACAAACTAAAGTTAGAAACTTATTATAACTCAGCAGATTATTATGCACCCAATCTGCTGAGTTATAACAATTAAACATAATTAAATATACATCACTTTCCTACACCATAAAATTTAATCATATACAACGTTTCATGAACAATGTTTTAAGCACAAATGTCAACAGCATAAAATCTTATAGAAAGAGCTTACTAAAAGAGAAAATATAAATCATGGAAAGTCCAAGCCCATCTCCTTCAAAAGTCCAATATGTCTATAGGGAAAAAGGCAATAGAGATCAGCAGTAGAAGATAACAAATATGAATTTATTATATAAAAGCCAAAAAGGAAATGAGATACAGACAGTGATCCATTATCATGTCAATTTTCACATATTCCGTTATCATTTCTTTTTCTACTTTTCATTTTCTACTAACTCAAAAACCAAAGCATTTGATCCAATTAAAAAGAACGTTGATTTAAAAAACTCAAATTCAAGTGTAAAATAGTGTGCAATTAGTTAAAAAGACAAGATTATCATTCACTTCACTCTGTAGAACATACATTAAGACAAATTATACATAGCTTAAAATCAAGGATAAAATAACATTTAGATACTGTCTAAAATCAATATTTATCTAAAACCATAAATTTCTTTACAAAAAACATAGAAATAATTTCAAAATATTTTATCTAGACCAGGTGTCTGTATATAATTTTCTATCCTATGGTCAAGTGATACGGATATTTATCATTTCAATCCGTAATTTAAAATATAAATACGGTTATATATCATTTCAAACCGCAATCCCGAATGGAATAAAAATCCATACAACTTGCAGTTTGTAACAATATAAAATACAACAACCATTCATCCAATATCAATCATCAAACATTTATCACAATCATCATCCAATTCAATTAATAACATCAATATAGAAAAGATAATAAATAACAGGTATTTACTGGCAGTTTATATTCAATAATAAATTAAATAACTATTTTATCCAAATAAATTCAAATAAACTTAGTTGATGATTCAAAATATGCCAAACAGTCGTAAATAAATTTCTAATCACATCATAAATCAATTTAACAAACATAAGAAATTTAAGAAGTTGTGAATAGGTTAAAACACTCACCTTTGAATTTAAATCAAATTTAAATTCAAAATAAATCCAAAATTTAAATAGTCTCAGAATCCATCCAAACCAGAATCAAAATATCCAGAATTTAAATACGATCTCAGCGGAGAAAACCGTATGTGAAATGGACCTCTTATGTGAAAGTTATGCTAGTTAGAACGTTTTATACTTTAAATTAAATTAAAATAAAATAAATAATAAAAGAACCAATAGAGGAAAGCCACGTCAGCATTCCTTCGTCACCCAGAAACACGAACGAGACCCATGCCTTCTTTGAACGAGACCCACTCACGTCGCCATCACCACTTCGTCACTCCGGCTGCCACAACGACACCGGACGTCGCCAAATCACCCTCGCACAACCTCCTCCACGCGCTACCCACCCCCACCACGACCACCGATCGGGCCAAACAAAGGCCGACCGCCGCTAAGTTATGAAATCATAATTAAATTTAATCGCTAAATCAAACCGCTAAATCAATGCATCACCTACGCCGATAAACTCTGTTAGGCCTTCTCTACGCCGCGGTATGGCTGAATTGATGATCTATTGCAGTTGATCATAAGGAAAATGGAAGGCCGAGATTTGTTCTTCAAATCCAGGATAAACATTGATTCAATTTGAAAAATGAACCATAGATCTGAGATGCGCTCGTCGAGAGCTTCAAATCGATATATAATTCGCTATTGCTTGAGAAGATTGAATTTTCAATTTGATTTTTGATTTGAATTTGCAGTTTGGGATTTAGGGTTCTATCTGCCATTGAAAGAGGAGAAGCAAACAGAATTGTACGTACAGAAATGAGGAATAAGAAATAGGCTAGGGTTTATAACAAGATATATATAGACAAAGCTGGAAAGAGAATAGATGGACCGGAATGATTTGGATTGAAAGTTGAACGACAAATGGCCCGAAAAGCCCGTTCTGACTCCGGAACGAAAATGAGTCAATGCATATGTCAAAATACATGTTTTTAAATATTTTAAATGCAATAGAACAGGTTTCAAGTCCAAATTTCATCGTATGAAGAAGTTATGCTAAAATCGCTTTATTTCAAATTGACTCCAATTGATTCCAATTGAATTTAATTAAATTGATTTCTAAGCGTTTCGAGCCTGTACGATCGAATGATTAGTCTGATTATTACGAAACTTAAAATCCTACAATAGTTCACTATTACGGATTCAATGAAACTTGTTTCGTCGAAATCCGAGTCAGTGGCCAACATGGCTATTTTTCAGTTAATTAATTAAATTAATATTAAATTAATCAATTCACTTTTTCAGTTCAAATTTAATAATTCACAAATTCCATCATTTTTGAGTTCTTAAACAAGCACGATAATCTAAACAACTTAGATATCAATTCAAAGTTAATTGGTTTACCCATTACCGTATTTAATTTCAATTTTAATAAATTCATTATTTATCAATTGAAATTCAAATAAATCCATTTATTTGATTCTAAATCCTGTTATTCAATAAATTATTATCAAATGGATGAAATTAACATTGGTTCATGCTTTATTACATTAATATTCTCAAATTTCATCTTAATCTCTATTAACGTAATAATTAAATATTAAATTTCATTTAATTGCAATTAATCCAATTATTAGATTTAAATTAATAAATCTTGATTCTCATTCCTTTTTATTCAATCAATCATTATCTTCTGGACAAATTTAACATAGTATATATCCAATTACCCTAATATTTTTACAATCATCAACTAAGTTCATATTAACGTAGTATCTAATTACGTTTAATTGCAATAGATTTAGATCTAATTCAATAGATTAAATAAATAGGTAAACAATTAATAATTACCACTATTTGCCAAATTTAATTCTATTCATACTTTATTATCAACCAACAATTATTATAATTACTTATCTAGCATTGATTCTATCAAATTACACATTATTACATATTATTTCGTCAATTTATATAACTTTGAATTCATTTCCCAATTTACTAGTTACAATCAATAATAACCTTACAATTGTTTCAATTAATTGGGATTGCACTAAATTAATTATTTATTAACTTGCATTAACATTATTACCTCAATTTACATTCAATTGCTATTAACAATGTGTTATTTCATTATTCATTTAAATAATTACATTTGTTTTCCTATATTCACTTTGCAACCAAAGATAGCCTTTCAATCACCTTATTAAATTTGAATTCCATTAACTTATTCATAATTCACTTAAGTTAACTTTGTTACATTTCGTTTTAGTTATCATTCCATTCTCAAATTACAAATTTTTATTTCTTTCAGATTTAATTACCAAAATCATATTAAATTAACAATTTAATTATCGAAATTTACGGGTCGTTACACTCTCTCCCACTCAAAACTTTTTGTCCCCGAAAAGGAAAAAGAAGAGAAAAGAAGAATTGAGTAAACAATACATCTTATTCAAAAATATACCAATTTATAACCATTAAATCTTTTATACTCAAATTAATAAAGTTTGGAAAACATTTTTCAAAAATTTTCTATGTCCAAAATTTACGGAAAATTTCGGCAGAGTCTTCTTTGTATGGAGAGTCGGGAGATAATATAATACCGAATATAACAATATATGACATATATCTTCCAAAATAATATATCCCAACATGGAAAAAAAATATCGCTAGAAAACCGTAATCCGAGAACAAACCTATTTGTCGGGCAAACAACATTTAGTTATGAAACCAAAAGCAGTAGAAATTGCTTCCATAACCTGTATTTCACTTATATAATCCAAAAAGGGTTAATATTATATAAAATGAAATACTTAAAGTTGTTTCAACTACTAACAAACAATCATTCGCAACCAACAGCATACACATCAAATACAAATCAACCATCCAAGCAAGACAAACAATTGGTTTGTTCGGTTTAAGACACTTTAAATCACATAAAATGACAAATAACTATGAAGTATTCCACTTACTCAACAGTCTTAGATAAACTCAATAGATTATTCATACATCTTAGCAATTAAAAGTATCTTTTACCCAAACAACTCATAAACCAAAACAAACAACAATTTCAAACAATAGATCAAGTTCATTCTTATTAATTACATTTCATAGCATTTATTGCTTAAACTCCTTTTCATTCATATAATGATTCATCCTTTAATTTACATTTATTTCTTACAAACTTTTATTTCCATTCACTCATTCAGTGTGTATTTCATTTATTTTCATTCATTTATTTGTAGTATTTATGTTCAATTCAATTTCTTAGCATACCACTTCATCTACTTAAGTTTTTAATTACTTTCTTATAATACTTACTTTCTATCACAATTTATTATAGTAATATTTCAATTATAACATAGGTTTATAGTAATTACAACATCAAATTCTTATTTATTAAAGAATTCATTGAATACTTTCATTATTTCACAATTTTACTTGTATAATATCCTTTTACATTTTCTTATTAAACATTAGAACTTTTAATATTTGGTAAGTTATATATATGCTTTAAGAATGTAATTGGAAGTTATACAAGTTTTCCTCATTTCTTTTAAATTAGTTTAATGTTCAATAATCATATCCTTTGTTTTATAGGTTATGGATTTCAAATTCATTTAATTTCATTTGTAACCTAGCATTTAATCTCTTATTTTAATTAAAGGTTCCAATTATTAATTACTTACATTCCATTTTACTACAATAATTGAAACTATTAATTAACGGGAACTTAAGAACTAAATACCGGGTTAAATTTTCAAATCATTTTAAAATAACAAATAGATGTATACACTTACAATTTATATATCCAATTATATTTAAAACAATTTGAAATTTATATTTGTTTATCAAAATAAATCTGTAGTAAAACTACTACAGCGGCCTTCCCACTTTGAAACTCGAAAATGAATGTCGATGATGCGTGCACTCATCACCGAAATTATTATCCAACGACATAGAGGGGAGTACAGAACTTATTTCTTTTCAAAGTTTCTTTAAAACAATTCTTTCAAATTATATTGAAATATTTATATCAGAAAATACTTATAAACAATATTATTACATTCCAAAATCCTTTGAAAGCGATTTTCAAAATCTCGGAACTTAAGTTCTAAAATTTCTAGTTTATTCTCATTTATTTTACTTTCAATTTATTTTCAACTAATATTTATAAATTTCACTACCTAACAACCAATATATTACAACCAAATATAATCTTTATAAAAAAATTATTTTATATATAGAAAATATAATAGGCAAAATTATTTCATTTACCTATATTCAAAACAAATATTGTGTCGGTCTATCCTATTAAGTGTTTAGAAATCCCTATTGATGTCATAGCGTTCTATGCACCAACCAGGATTTATAAATGCAAAACGAAACAAATTAACACAAAAAACCATTTTATAACACTAACAAATACGCTCTCTCATATATATACACTCAGCGACTCATCATAGGGTATTACTACCCTATTAATAAAGAGTCAGACTCCATAAAGCTAAGGTTTATCGCTAAACCAAAGTTCTGATACCAGATGTAATATCCCGTCTTTCTGTACGCTTTAAATCGATGATAAACCACACATGTAGACTTAAACCGTACAGAAGGGCGGATTGTTATTGGGGGTGAATAAGAAAAGCAGAGAAAGAAAAAAACAAAACAGAATCTTGCAGGAGAATGACAAAATATAATAATCAAATAACAGTTCATGAAGCTGTTTACAAAACATTTGATTATACTAATACAATATAGAATCTGAGTTACACATACCCGAGAATAGTAATCAACAATGCAGTGGAACAATATGAATGTGGTGGAATAATATAATAAATAATAGTAATACAATCTTCGTCTTCGTCCTCCAGAAATAAAGTCTTCAAATCCTGAAATGCTCAGGCTGACCCGAATGAATTGAAAAGACAAAACACTCGAGTTAGAACTAAAAGATCTTACGTAAGGTAAATCAACAGTAAATAATATGAGTGGAACGACGTGAGAGATGTTTATGGGATTTGACATCTCCTTTCCAGTGTCTAACGTGAGTGCAATAACTTAAGAGATGCTCGGGATTCACATCTCCTAAGGATCCGTTAAACTATTTACAATGTAGTAATATTCCGCTATTATAATAATGCTTATAGTAAAATAAACTTACTTTTAAATAGCGTTAAAGCTTTACATTTTCCATCTTAACACGTAATAGTCCCAGTAGTCCATCCAGTATCAGCGCATCTCCAGATCGGGAGACTACCCTAAATACTCCACGGGTTATGGGAGAAATCCAAACTCGTACAAGGCACGCTATGGTAGGTGATACAGCACACAAGGCAATGCCAGGGTAGATGTACCAATTACGCACACGGGCTGGTGGTGACGGATAGCGCGCAACTACCACCCACCTCGAGCCACACCACCAAAAATCAAAAGTCAAAAGTGGCCACTAAAACAATCTCAAAGTTAGAATATAATATCGAAGGAGTGTGTCCGATAAGAGGGGCTACCTCACTGGTCTAAGATCGCTCCTGTTTTATCCACCTTAAGCCAACTCACGGGAGTCGGGTCCACATTCATACCTCAAAGGACGTCGCTAACATCCTACTTCATTCTGGAATCTCCACCGCGTACACGGTTGTTAAAGTGGTTTTCGGAGTTGGCAGAGAGTATGAAAACTTTCGATCCCGGTCTCTTTAACAACCAATCGTTATTATAACACCGCGTCATTTTCAAAATAGTTTATACTTTTAAACCAAATATCATTGCCGTTTCAAAACCAAACCAATACGATATCATTTTCATTTCAAATATATCCTTTTCTAAAATCATAACACTTTCAAAGTTATAACATCTCGAAATCAAAACACTTGAATATAACACTTTCAAATTATAATACCTTGAAAACTCATAACTTTGAAACATAACTTCCACCACTTAAATGGTTTAAATATTTAAAATACTTTATATAATAAAATAGCTTCTTTAATTTTATAAATCAAATCCAACACAACTATTCTACATTTTATATTTAACCAAATCCCAAATCATAAATTTCAATTCAATTCAGTTTCCAAATAAACTATTCCAAATTTATCGATTTCAAAACAGATTTGATCCACAGAATAAACCATTTCAAATTCAATATATTTCAAACTTTAAGTATTCAATAATTTCCAAAACTAAGTTTGGTAATTATAATTCAACAATTCAGTGTTCTATTATTTAGTTTTGAAATATTTTACATAATAAATCCATTATCATTTAAATAAGCTCAAATTACAAATAACTGAATATTTCTTTCAATTTGTTTGTACTTGAAAAATTCATTTAATTCACCTTAACCCAAAAATCAAGTTATAAAATCATACCCTTTAAAATTTTCAATTTGATAAATTTCACACCAGCTTATTTGAGTTTACTTCTTAAATAAATTCAATTTCAAATAAATCTCCAATTTATCTTCTAGCTTTAATTTTATTTAAATCATTATAAACTTTATATTTTATATACTTAACCATATTATCTTCAATAAAAATCAAACTTATTATTAAACTTATTCTACATTAAGGCAAATTATATATAGCTTAAAATCAAGGATAAAATAACATTTAGATACTACCTAAAATCAATATTTATCTAAAACCATATATTTCTTTACAAAAACCATAGAAATCATTTCAAAATATTTTTATATATATAGACCACGGTGTTTGTATGTAATTTTCTATCATATGGTCAAGTGATATGAATAATTATCATTTTGATCCGTAATTTAAAATATAAATACGGTTACATATCATTTCAAACCGTAATCCCGAATGGAATAAAAATCCATACAACTTGCAGTTTATAACAATATAAAATACAACAACCATTCATCCAATATCAATCATCAAACATTTACCACAATCATCATCTAATTCAATCAATAACATCAATATAGAATAGATAATAAATAACAGGTATTTATTGGCAGTTTATATTCAATAATAAATTAAATAACGATTTTATCCAAATAAATTCAAATAAACTGAGATGATGATTCAAAATATGCCAAACAGTCATAAATAAATTTCTAATCACATCATAAATCAATTTAACAAACATAAGAAATTTAAGAAGTTGTGGGTGGGTTAAAACACTCACCTTTGAATTTAAATCAAATTTAAATTCAAAATAAATCCAAAATTTAAACAATCTCAGAATCCATCCAAACTAGCGTAAAAATGTTCGGAATATAAATACGATCTCAGCGGAGAAAATCGCGCATGAAACGGACCTCGTATGTGAAAGTTATGCTAGTTAGAACGTTTTATACTTTAAGTTAAATTAAAATAAAATAAATAATAAAACGAACCAATAGAGGAAAGCCACGTCAACGTCCTTCATCGCCCAGCAAACACGAATGAGACCTAGGCCTTCTTCGAACAATACCCACTCACGTCGTCGTTGCCACTTCGTCACTCCGGCCGCCGCATCGATACCGGACGTCGCCAAACCACCCTCGCACAAATTCCTCCACGCGCTACCCCCCCCGACCACCAATCGGGCCAAACAAAGGCCGGCCACCGCTAAGTTAAGAAACCCTAATTGAATTTAATTGCTAAATCAAACCGCTAAATCAACACATCACCTACACTGATGAACTCTGCTAGGCCTTCTCTACGCCGCGGTATGGTCGATTTGATGATCCGTTGCAGTTGAACACGAGGAAAATGGAAGACCGAGATTTGTTCTTCAAATCCAGGATAAACAGTGATTCAATTTGAAAAACGGATTATAGATCTGAGATGCGCTCGTTGAGAGCTTCAAATCGATATATAATTCGCCATTGTTTGTGAAGATTGAATTTTCAATTTGATTTTTGATTTGAATTTGCAGTTTGGGATTTAGGGTTCTATCTGCCATTGAAAGAGGAGAAGTAAATAGAATTGTACGTACAAAAATGAGGAATAAGAAATAGGCTAGGGTTTATAACAAGGTATATATAGACAAAGCTGGAAAGAGAATAGATGGACCAGATTGATTTGGAATGAAAGTTGAACGACAAATGGCCCGAAAAGCCCGTTCTGACTCCGGAACGAAAATGAGTCAACCCATATTTCAAAATAGATGTTTTTAAATATTTTAAACGTAATGGAACAGGTTTCAAGTCCAAATTCCATCGTATGAAGAAGTTATGCTAAAATCAATTTATTTCAAATTGACTCCAATTGATTTCAATTAAATTTAATTAAATTGATTTCTAGGCGTTTCGAGCCCGTACGATCAAACGATTAGTCCGATCGTTACGAAACTTGAAATCCTACAATAGTTCACGGTTACGGATCCGACGAAACTTGTTCATCGAAATCCGAGTCAGTGGCCAAAATGGCTATTTTTCAGTTAATTAATTAAATTAATATTAAATTAATCAATTCACTTTTTCAATTCAAATTTAATAATTCACAAATTCCACTATTTTTGAGTTCTTAAACAAACACGATTATCTAAACAAACTTAGATATCAATTCAAAGTTAATTGGTTTACCCATTACCGTATTTAATTTCAATTTTAATAAATTCATTAATTATCAATTGAAATTCAAATAAATCCATTTATTTGATTCTAAATCCTGTTATTCAATAAATTATTATAAATGGATGAAATTAACATTGGTTCATGCTTTATTACATTAATATTATCAAATTTCATCTTAATCTCTATTAACATAATGATTAAGCATTAAATTTCATTTAATTGCAATTAATCCAATTATTAGATTTAAATTAATAAATCTTGATTCTCATTCCTTTTTATTCAATCAATCATTATCTTCTGGACAAATTTCACATTAGTATATGTCCAATTACCCTAATATTTTTACAGTCATCAACTAAATTCATATTAACGTAGCATTTAATGACGTTTAATTGTAATGGATTTAGATCTAATTCAATAGATTAAATAAATGGATAAACAATTAATAATTACCACTATTTGCCAAATTTAATTCTATTCATACTTTATTATCAACCAACAATTATTATAATTACTTATCTAGCATTGATTCTATCAAATTACAATTTATTACGTATTATTTCATCAATTTATATAACTTTGAATTTATTTCCCAGTTTACTAATTACAATCAATTATAACCTTACAATTGTCTCAATTAAGTGGGATTGTACTAAATTAGTTATTTGTTAACTTGCATTAACATTATTACCTCAATTTACATTCAATTACTATTAACAATGTGTTATTTCATTAGTCATTTAAATAATCACATTTGTTTTCCTATATTCACTTTGCAACCAAAGATAGCCTTTCAATCACCTTATTAAATTTGAATTCCATTAACTTATTAATAATTCACTTAAGTTAACTTTGTTACATTTTGTTTTAGTTATCATTCCATTCTCAAATTACAAATTTTTATTTCTTCCACATTTAATACCAAAATCATATTGAATTAACAATTTAATTATCGAAGTTTATGGTTCGTTACATATAATCATCCTCTTCTTTCTTAGAAGCTTCAGTATGGCCACCCCCGTTTCCACTTGATCCTTGTTCGACGTTGATGTTATCATCCCCGTCGTCGTCGTTGTCATCATTATCTCCCCCATTCTCTTCAACAGCCTCATCTTTGTCATTTTCTTCTTCTGACTCGGATTCGTCTTCGAAGGAAGGAACTTCAAAGGAAAGAAGTTTAGAAGCGTCGATTTCCTCCCTCTCAGCAACCTCAATCCCCTGCTCCATCTTTTTGACTCTATCCATGACTCTATCAACAAGAGCAGGGTCGAGCAGGGGAAACTCAAATCTTGGTATTTATCGACAGTGTTAGCATAGGCGAGCATTAAGGCATCTTCAAAGGAGTTCATAATGATGCCTTCCAAAGGAAAAGAGGAAACTTGGTTATTCAAGGAAACGACTTCCTCTCGAAGTTTAGATGTTTCGACAGAGGATTTGGACACATTTTCATACAAAGAGAACTAGCTTTTGGAAATCTGAAAGAAAAGCACAACATAAGTTAAAAGCTTAAAGAAAAATTGGGATAATAATGTTAAATGGAGTTAAATATACCAGGTATTGTTGTTCAAGAAGAGATCTATAGTGGCTATCCAAATCAGAAATAGAGGATGGTGGATGAATTTAAGTGAAGGACGGAGAATTTAGAATTGAATGGATCACCTTCTCAAAGTCACATGGAGGTGTGGAAGCTGATGATCCTGGAAGGTTTAGCACTTGAGCAGGGATTGAAGTCCCCAATGCCTTTTGTATCTGCTCGATTACGCTCGAGAGCTGGAGATAACAATGTGAGAAAGAGGATCGACTTTGGTAAGATTTTCATTAGGGAAGACATGAGGAGCTTCAATGATCGGACACTTTAGAAACTCCCAACATTAATAGACTCCTTCTCTTCCAGTATTGGAGAATTAAGAACTTCAACCACTTTAAATCTCCTTAGGGTGGTTCCACCGTAGACGTTTTGATTAATTTTCTTTTCACAGCCAACTTCGACTTGGCAATAGCCTGAAAAAATTACGATGCATGAGAAGTCGAAGGAGGAGCAAGACCACTAATGGGTTTTTACACTTGAGGATCAATTGAAGAGAATTCAAATAGATTATAAGTTAGCAGAATAATTTTAAAAACAACACAGCAATACATAACAAGTGCAGCATTTATAATTACTGGAGTGGTCAGCACAGATAGGTGACATTGGACAGAAATTTGATGAATCTCCCAAAGAAAGGATGCATTTTCTTTGGGAGGTGTGTTGGACTGAAGAGGTTGGCCATGTATCCTTTGTCCCGTGGGCAGAAGGGAGTGCTTTCTCGGATTGTTGAATTTAGCAGCGTTAATCTACTCCTAATCTTACTTGCAGCTACAATAAGAGACTCTACTATCCCCTTATCTTCTTCGTTTATTTCTTTAACAGGAGCACCGGACGGAAAGCATAGGTCAGCGAAGAGGAGTAACTAGATAGAAGGAAAATAATAAAATTTGAGCCTACGAGGAGTAGAGAAAGTGTCGCTAGCATTTTTGGGAAGCATCTAACGAAGAAGAACTGACTTTCCCAATCATAAATCTTGTTTACTCCCTCAGAGATCAATTTCTCAAAAGCATTGGCCTCGAAGATTTGATTATAATGGTTACTAAGCTTAACCAACTGGGCGAGGTGATTAAGAAATTCGATGTTCAAAGAGGAATGGCTGACTCCAGTGCCACCAACTCCAGAGACAAAAGATAAGCATATACGTTTGGCGACTGCTTAATTGGAGAAATTCCAATATGAACTAAGAACTTCAGCAACAACTCAGGGAAAGGAAGGAATCCACCGTGCCATATGTGGATTGTAGTATAAGCGAAGAACCCCTCGAGTGGGTTGTTGATGGTGTCATTTTCTGCAGAGGGATCGCTTCCACTCCTGTAATCCCAAAGTCATTATGAATGGCATCTACTTCATTCTGAGTGGATATCAGGGAGCGCTTGGCAAGAGCTTTAGATCTTTTAAGAACTCATGATTCTGCCAGGTGAAAACATTTCAGCTAGAAATTATAGTTTGTTACGAAGTTAACATTCTTTCAAGGATTGGTAGAAACATACTGTAACAATTTGAACATCAAACAAAACATGAAACTTCAAATCCTTGAAAGAATGTTAAAGTTAAAAATGAGACTTATTGAGCTTTCGATAGAGTCGAAAGGAAAATAAAAGTTAATACCTAACAAGCACCTCTCAATAATGTTGAAAGTCCGGATATGAGCACCTACCGAGCTTTCGATTGGGTCGAAAGGGAGGATTGAAGAATATGTTCAACCGGCACTCTTCAACAATGTCGAAAGCTCAATAGGAACTTTGTTATTAAGAAGGAATAGTTAAAACCAACATAAAAATTTGAACAATGTATATACTACTAATGTTTTGTAAACAAAATGGAAGACCCTTCGACACAGTCGAAACCCCTTACCTTAGTTTTTCTGAAAGAATGTTAACATTGTTGAAACCTTATATGCCGACTAAGTCAAAAGGTTTCGAGTTTGAATTAAGGGACGTTTCGAAGATGTTGAACAAGAAAAAGATTAAACCCCTGTCAGTTATAAAAGGTTTCGACAGAAATGAGGAGTGGTGAGCGGCTTCGAAGGCACAACAATAATAAATTTAAATTAACGTAGTAGGTTTCGACTGAGTTGATTACAGAAGGTTTCGTTTGGTCGAAACATTTGATGTGTAACTTATACAAAGTATCATTTCTTTAATCTCCTTTACAAAAATATGCATTTTAATTTAAACTTATAAGGAGCAAGTACTTCGAAAGATGTCAAAACCTATGCAACAAAACTTATGCTTTCGAAAGAGAGAATTGTAATAGCCAACTTCTTCGAAAGGTGTTTGGATACGCTAACACACAAAGTTGCTTTCGAAAAGGTTGATTGCATGCTACTTTATTCAAAATAAACGCCATGCTACCTTTCAACACCTTCGAAAGAGGTTAAGAAAGAAAAATGAAAGTTACTGCTTTAATCTCGTTTGAAGGGGTAGAAAGGTAAATTTATAGCGCCAATTTTTAATTCGTACAATTCAAAACTTCTAGGCGAAGCAAGTGGGAAACTCCTTCTTGCCCAAACATGATTTCAATCCAAAAATTAAAAAAAGGATTTAAATGCAAATCCAAAAATTAAACAAAAAACATTAAGCACTTGAGCGGGGTTGAAGTCCCCAATGTCTTTTGAATCTGCTCGATTATCTATATCTTTCCTTCTTCACTCAACCAAAAGAAATAAAAAAAGGATTAACCTTGTCTTAAAATCAACTTTAGGGTGTTGACAAGTTTTCTTGTTGACAATAAGGACAGTGTAGGAAAAGCTTGTGTGAAAAGTAAAAGAATCCAAAAGGGAAAGCATACAGATCGGTCTACATCAAAAATAAGATGATGAAATCGGCAAACGTGATCAGTGAAAATCAAGCATGACAGTTCAAATTCTCTTATTTTCGTTCGTTACTTCGCGAATATTCACAAAATTGTTTGTTTGTTATTTGATTAGCAACGGTTTCTTATTTTAACTAGAAGTGTGGAAATAGTTGTACTTTAAACAATGCTTGTTTTATGATGCCAGATATTCATGAAATTCTAGAATGGCGTTCATGCCATGTGAAGCAGTAGATGAGAGAGTTGCAACATCCAAGTCAAATATTTGATGTATAGTCTGTGTACCATTGATCACTAGTCATTAACATACTCTTGCTTTATATTAGCTTATATACTCTATATTTCGAACATCTAATATACATTTACGGTTTTTAATAACAGGAAAATAGATATAAGGACAAACTTAGAAAAAAATTTAGGATGAAGGACAACTAGTTTGTTTATTAGGCTGAAGGACAATACTAGTTATAACTATCATTTTGTATATTGTAAAACTAAACATAATGTTAGATATAACTAGCATTTTGTATAGTGTAAAGGTCGAATATAATGCTAATTATAACTATATATGCTCTAATTGAAAAACTAGTTTTTTTCAAAGTTTGTCTTTTTCCATAATTTCCCCTTTTAATAATCTACATATGCTCTATCAAATTCTGTCACTACTAGAACAACAGTCATTTTAGATACTGTTGGAAAAGCCGCTCGCTATGACATAGGTGCTTTCCTTCGGTTGGTGAAGGTATCAGCGACTATTTGGCGACGGCTACTCATGGTACTTTCCAACGGTTTTGTGACGGTTTTCGGTGCCTATATTTTAACTTTAACCTGGTTACTGTCTAGCTCATAGTATGCTTTGGTTTTTTTAGTGTCTTTTGGCTTGATATGAAGCTCGGAAGGATTACATACTGCTTGGATATCACATCTAGATTTCAAATCGTCCTTAATCTTCCCCTTAACTTTCAAAACTGTATTAAAAAACATTATCAAACACGTTTTTCTCATTGTGCATCACGTCAATATTATGACGAATTAGGAGATTTTTCCAATAAGGCAATTTCCAAATTATACTTTGTTTGCACCATTTATGAACCATCGATTTACCTTGAGTTTCAATTTGCTCTCCGATTGTATGTATCTTTGGATAATCCTGTACAAGTTCATATATATATTCGCTTGACCAAATCTTTGGTGGCCGTAAAGTCTCTTGTCTACTAGCTGTAAAAAAAATTCTATCTTTTCTAAAAGGATGGTTAATCTGAAGAAAACACCGATGACAAACAAATGATGATATTTTCATCTCATGCATTAAAGAAAATGACCGTGTTTCTTCCATGTAATAAGGACAAGCTAGATGACCGACCGTACTCCAACCAGAAAGCATTGCATATGTAGAAAAAAAGCTAATAATCTATAACAAAGAAGCGAACATACGAAAATTCTTTTTTTGTGAAATGTCGTATGTTTCAACTCTTTCATATCATAATATTTTCAACTCTTCAATCAACGGTTGTAAATAAACATCGATTCCTTGTGCCGGGTCATAAGGGCCAGGGGCGACAATAATGAGAAACATATATAAAGTTTTCATACACATCCACGGAGGTAAATTGTAAGGTGTAACGATTATAGGCCAAGATGAATATTTAAAACCAAACTGAGAGAATGATGAAAATCCACCCGTACATAAACCAAGTCTAACATTACGGCTCTCCATTGCAAAAGCAGGATGTCTTATCGAAATGCTTTCATGCTTCTCCATCAGCTGGGTGTATTAACGTATCTTTTTCCCGTGTTCTCACATTATGCCATCTTATATGATGCACGGTTACAGTGGATGCATATAATCGTTGAAGCCTAAAAGTTATAGGTAAGTAATGCATACATTTATACAGAACTTCATTTTCCTTCTTTTTTCTTAATTTGTATCTTTCCTTGTTACATATTCTACAATTCGTCAGATTGATGTCTTCTTTTCAAAACAACATGCAACAATTTAGACATGTGTCTATTTTTGATACAGCAAACCAAAAGAATACATAATTTTTTTCACTTCATAATGATTTTTCACACATCAAATTATCAGATGACATATGTCGTTTTGCAACTTGTACAATAGGTATAAATCCGGCTTCTGTGAAGTTGTAAATGTATTCTGTAGTTACTGATAGTTGGGTATCACTTGTGCAGCCATCCTAAAGGCGTTTCTTAGCAGTATCGAATAAATCATCGATTTTTTTGCTACAATATTTGGTTGTTCTTCGACATTAACATTGTCATCATCAACTTCAAAAATAGGGAATATCGATCGTGCTGCATCTTCAACCATATCTTTTATGAAATTCGTCGTAACAATTTCATTGCCCACCTCCTCCTCTAAATGTACACTACAAGTTCTCCATGACGATCCCATACAAAATAATTCGGCACAAGACACAAATGGACTTAAACCACATCCAGTATCAAATGCTTCAACAATTTGCACCTACTACATGGACAACGAATTTATCTATCGTTTTCATTATTACTTAAAGCGAATTCAATAAATATGTTTACACCACTATAAAAATGTTCCCTTATTGAGCCTCTAATTTCCCTTCGAGGATGATACATGCAGGTCCGATCAACAAAATAATCGGCCATTTTTCCTATTGGAAAAATATAATAGAGATTAAAAAAGTATACATCGTTTTATGGATTGACATTTGATTTTTCAAATCATTTATTGATTAATATTCATTTATCCATTTTAGGGATTGTCATTAATTATGAATAGAATATTAAGTTTTTAGTTTATTGTTTTTCACTTTAATGGCCGGTTATCCTACTTTCGATTATAAACACAGTAGTAATTACATTTCGTACATCATTTTATTTTAAACGATTCAAAAAAATTTCGGCAGCACTTTTCCTTTGTTCCCTGTATTGTACACAAATCCATGTACGAAGGGAACAAAAAGATGCACTGTTGAAATTTTGTAAACCGTCTATAATGAAATTATTTATAAAATGTAGCTACTTTATTGTGTTTGTAGCTTGTCCAATAGAGTAACAAAATCGACAAATATTGTATCAGATGAATATAGATATCCGTTTTATTACATAAACGAATATCCATATAACGATCATATACAATACTTGTCAAACGGGGACAAAAACTCTCTAAGGAATATTAATTATATACATAACATACATTAGCATATACAATTCATTTATGCATTGTAAAGTTTTAATAATTAATATTTTTTTCCGTTCTTTATAAAATCTAATATGTTTTCAATTATTAGAAATTATGGATATAGTATTATATTTCAAAAAAACAAACTTCATTATACACTTATTTATTTGTTAATTTTATCGGATTCGACATCCAAGTAAACTATATTTGTTATATAAACCATAAACCGATAATTAATCTTCAATAGTAATATTTGAATTGACATTGATATTTTAGCACACTAATTAACACTAAATCATATCACTAATTAGACACATAAACCAATTAATCTAAGTTTAGCCATAATTATGTTATAATTATCGATTTACACACTTATAACCCTAACTAACATATCACAATCAATCAACATACAATTGCAAACGCTCAAAGGGGTAGAATCATCAAATACAACTATAAATTAACACTGATTTAACATACTAGGGTAAATTGGAATTAGAAAAAAATACATTTTTTTGCTGAAATTAAAGTGTTGGAGGTCGGAGAGGAGAAGTTAGAGATGTTTCTGGTGGTGGTGGACGATGTACAGCAGCGGTGGCCGCAGGAGGGAGAATTTAGGAGGAAGAGGGAGAGTTTGGGTTGTGAAACGGGGAGAAGGAGATGGAATGAAATTGCTCTCGGCCGACTCATGTAATTCACGACGTGCATCGGTTTTCAGTGACCGCCAACGACAACTTTCCGATGGTTTGCGAAGGCAAAAGCTCGGTTGTTACAGAACTGCCACGGCAAAACCATGCCGTTGGAAGCCGTTGGAAAGAGTCGTCGGCAGCCGTTGGAACCATTCGTCATGATAAATAGTAATTCTAGTATGTATACTTTAACTATCAGTTATATCATTCTCTAACATTTCCAATCAATCTAACATATATCAATCGGTAAAATTTCATCATCAACAATTGACAATCAATACCTAATACATAGCTCGTGACCATTATACGTTGGTCAAAACACACTGAATATTCTTGGCTTCTTTTGTCAAGCTCACTGTTATATCAAAAGAAAACCATATTATGGATCTTCTTATCAATCCATCACTAACAGTATGTCGAAATATATTCATAAATCTATCTCAATCATGCACGAAATTAAATATCTACGAGGTTTCATTAATAATAACATATCGATAACAGTGAATTATCGAACAATTTAAAAATAATACCAACGATATCTCAAATCATATATGAATTATCATAATAATGAATTTATGTCAATGATAATATGCCGACGAATTTAAATCAACAAATCTATATCATATATAAGCCTAAACAAATCATAGCATTGAATAAAAAATGAACCAAAGCAATAAATCATACTAACAGAGAGCATTGTTTATGGTGGTTTGGAGGCTTGGAGGATGCTTGGGAGGCGGTGGGCAGGATATTGTTAATTTCACATAGGTAGACACTTCCAGAGGCTTTACCGACGTGCCGTCGACACCTTATTTTTCGGTGTCGGAATGACATTGGAAATGCTAGGTAGATAGACAATATATTTTCTAGCAGTGAACTAATCAACTTCTAATTTGAAATTGATAAATCGTTTTTACTTATATTGTTAATCTCATTTTTTTCTACCAATAAGGGTTAGTAGGACCGAAGATGACTACAGGTAGTATATTTCACTCTATTTTTACTCAATTATGTTTAACCATTCACATTAGGAGGATAATTCAGTACTTTATGAACTATATTATTTTTAGTGCCGAGTTTTAAAATTTAATTTATATGTTTAATCTGAAGCCAAAAACATTATTAAATATGCATGAATACAGTCTTCTATTAATTTAATTGATGATGTACAAAAAAACCAGTTCTTTAAAGGAAGGATTATAATATAATATACAATAGACAATTCCCGGGGCCTCCATTCTTCCTCCAAATTGAATGATTTGACCGATGAAATTATATTTTGCAATTTTTGTCTTAAATTTTATTAACAATTTCCCGTGCAGGTAAAGCATGTACAAACGGTAAGAGCATCTCCAACAGCGATAGATTCAGACGTAATATGAGGGGGAGCTCAATTTGTCACTCCAACAGAGACGATTCACTTGAATATCAAGAAAAATATTCAACGACAAATCCAGTATTTTGAATTGATCATAGACGGTCCGAAACGTTTATTAAATAAACGTTCAGAATTAGATGTCTATTAAATAGACATCAAAGGCACCACATTTGACTGCATCTAGAAGAACAAAAGGATTTAGTGTGGTGATAACGGCACCGGACCACACGCTAGGGACTATCGCATCCTGCCGCGGTTAACCGCCGACCAAACACATATTTGATCGGTGGTTGATTGTTGACCGCTGTTTATGATCCAACATTATAGCCCGAGCACATATCAAGCAATATTTAATATATTAATTACTTGATGATTAGTTGTTCTGCAACATCGTCGGTGGTTGTTTGCCGATTGCGGTCAATGGCCGAACATGATAGCTCGATCACAAATCAAGCAATTAAAGGCCATAGTGAAGCTGGAAACTAACGTTCAAACTTGGACGCCTATTAACTAGGCTCTCAATGCCTCGCTGCCTATTCGTTCCCAACTAAAATACGCCAACAGACGTCCTTCTGTTGGGCGAAACCCTAAATCCAAGGGGTCAGGTTTTCAGTACGGTTGGAGAAATCGGCAAACGTGGTCAATCAAAATCTAAAGAGTTTAAAGGGGATACCCCTAAATTAGAATTAAAACGATGAAATCGGCAAACGTGGTCGATCAACGGTTTAAATTCTCTTATTTCCGGTCGTTAATTATCTTATTTTGCTATCGAATATTCACAGAACTGTTTGTTTATTTGGTATTTGATTAGCAGTAGTTTCTTTTTTTAATTAGAAGTATGGAAATCATTGTACTGTAAACAAGGCTTGTTTTATGACTCGAGGTATCCATGAAATTCTGGAATGGCGTTCATGCCATGTGATCTGATCTGTAGACAGGAGCGTAGAAGTCGGTGGTGTTCTAAAGTAAGATTAAGAACCAAAGGTCATGGAAGTTTTCTGGTGGCTTTGATATTATGGGAAGGTACAGAGACGATGTGTCTCTTAGGAGATGTTCAAGTCCATTGTCTACTGAATCTATTGCAAGGTCTTCCCCTTTCCTATATTTTTATTCAAATGTTTCTTTTGATATATATTTAACCCTAATTTTTGTTTATCCAAAATAACGTAACTTTTTGACACAAATTGTTTGTGTTGTAGTTCATTGATGTGATTTTTGTCATTGTTAAGAAGTCTGAGAGTACAAACAGGTTCACTTCTGTTACCATATCACATTAAAATTCAACACTTTTTTGGCCACCACAATATACATAGGTTTGTTATGTCCATTCCTGTCTTCGCTCTTATCTTGTGTTTATGTTGACATTGCAACATAGTTCATTGATCTCAGTACAGTTTGTTACGTCAGCTTTCCCCTTTTTTTTGTTGGTCTTAAGTTCCCTTTTTTCAATTTGCTGCAACAAAGTAAAGCTATCAGAATTAGTTTAAATAAAACTAATATAAGTGCCATGATTTGTGTGTTTTACTGACGTCCTAATTGATTCATGCTTAAATGGTGTGCGCACGTGCCCTCAGGCATCATCATGATGCTTTTGTCTATGTGTAGATACACATACATATATTGAGCTGTTATATATTTCTTTTTGCAGGCTTGAGCTTTACCATACTACAAAAGAAACAGGGTTCACAATATCTTAGATGTTCTGTTTGGAGCGTTAGAGCTTGTAGACATGACAGATCTAAATATATAAAGCACGTTGGTTTTAAAGCACTGCTCCGAGGCCTTTTTGCTGGTTTGGGTGGCATGGTCGTGGATAAGGTGGTAATGGGTGGTGTTGATTATCTAACAGTGAACTTAAGGAAAGGAAACACTAGACAAAAAAAGAAAAAATGCAAAAAACAATGAAGAAAATGTAGAATAAAGATTACTTCCTTTTGCTCATTCATAAAAACTTACACAAGAGATATATGGGTGCATATAGGCTAATACATCATTCTAAAAGAAGATGATAGGTAACAGATTCTCTTTTGGACGACTAGTATAATTAATATTCAGTCAGCCACTAATATTACCAAAAGAATTAACGACCAGGTGAGGACCACTTAATTGTTCATTAACAAATTCATGTGAATTGGTTCTCACAATTTTTATTCATCAGGCTAGATGGTATTTTTGCTGGAGCTACTTCCATATCTATTGTGCATGGATATTTCAGCTGTGCATGTTGTGCACCATGCACAAATATGCACAGGGCTTTTTGTGCAGCTGTTTTCTCCATTGTCTTAGCAGCTTCAAGCTGATGTATGGCAAGTTGAATCTTACGCCTCTGTTCATCTCTCCAGCCTGTTGATGATAGATGTTGATTTGGTGTGTGACACTGGTCAAATTGGGTTTGAAGCAAATTTTCATAACTTAATTTCATTTGTTCTTTGTTATTTTATGTTGAGTTTGTTTGCATCAACCAATATAAGAAGAGTTTGTTTACTATCTAAATTTTTGGCTTGGTTTTATAATGTTTATTCCATTTAGAATTTTAATAAACGTAGAAACATACTAATACTTCTTGGTAGTATAGAACACTTAAGCTGTTTATGCTCACTGCTTAATAAACATGGAAGTTTATGCTTAGGTATTTTTATAATGTTCATTCCATTAAGAATTTCAACAGAAGTATAAAATAACTGCATAATACTTCTTAGTTAAATGAGACACTTATCGCAGTAAGTGTCAGATGGTTGCGTTTAGGCACTAAACACGTAAATGCTAAAGACCTTGCTACTATGTTGATTGTTTCATATGAATGGTTTAAAGTTGAAGATATGCACATCCACACTCAAAAGACGTTACCCTTAGGTTGATGGTTCTTTTAGTTTTTTAATTATTATTAATTTTTTTAATAGTAAATATGTAGGGTGGTTAATACCATTATATGTTTATTAGCATGTTAATGCGAAATTGTGAACTTCCAATTATAGTGCTATTACATAACGTAGCAAACCCAAAGAAATACTACTTATTTGTCTGAATTAGTTCAGTTGATTATATATTTATGCAGTTTCTGAAAGCACCAATACATTGTATTTCCGATCGAAGCATATACAATTTTGATAATACATTTGAACTGCTAAAGAAAGCCATAAAAATTTGAAATAGCAATTACTATCTTTCCATTTATGAGTACATGAAATTGGAACAATCGATTTTTAATACCATCACGTGGTTCTTCCAATTAACCGGTTGGTTGTAAAGGACTTTTGGTTGGACCCTAATTTCCACTGTTTTTTCTGTAAAAATACATGGCTAACCTAAACCTTGACTGGGACGTTGGCTTATCTTAAACACTATGATGATGCCTTTAGTTGACCAAGCAAATATTTGATGTTATAAGACGTTATGTCCAACATGATCACCGAATTGTTGTCGTATATTTTGCTACAAATATTTTAACATTATATGAATGATTGTATCACAATATTACTAAAAGAACAATGCAAACATAGACAAGAAACAATATGTCGCTTATTTAGATAGACATAACAATAGGTAAATACGACTAGAGAAATCCATATGTACTCTAGTTCAAGTCGGCCCAAAATTTAGCTTGAAGTTCCTCAACGATCTTTTTGTTCAATTGAAATGCCTTGGCAAGTACATTTGCATCGATTGGTGGGTCAGATCCGAACACAGCATTAGCAATAGTAATAGTACCCGGATTCTGGCTTCCAAGTCCTGCAAATGCAACCGCCAGCGAATGCCCAGGGTTGAATTGAAAATGGATCAGTCCTTGCGGGAACACAAACACATCACCCTTTTGAAGAACCTATTATCAAATTAATGTGCATCAATATTTAATCCTGTTTTTATTTTCATGAATGATCATCGTACAAATCCAAGTAATGAATTACCTTGGTGAAGAGTTTGTTATCGGGATTAGAAGTGACAAATCCAACATAGAGAGTTCCTTCAACCACAGTTAGGATCTCACTTGCACGAGGATGAGTGTGTGGTGGGTTGAGCCCATAAGGTGCATAGTCTATTCTTGCCAGAGAAATGCCAAGAGTGTTCAGACCAAGGATTCTATCTACGTTAACAAGCGTAACGTTTGATCCCACGTTATTGTATGTATTTCCAGGCTTGTTGAGCCCTGCAAAGAAGAAGTCGTCTGCTACTGCCATCTTTGGGTCTTTGCATATTAGCCCGTTCACAAATACTGCAATAAAGGGTACGAGTTTTCTTTTTATGTATAATTCATCATCAACACAGGTAGATATATAAACAAATATAAAATAGTACCGTCCGGCTTTTTGATGCCAACACAGAAGTCCTGCAAAGGACTAGGATCAGCAGCAAATGCCACAGAAGCAACAGTTACAAGGAGAGCTAGAATAACAATATAAGAAATCATTTGAATTGAAACTTGGAACTGTAGGTTAGGAAACGTTTTGAATGATTTGGATTTGAACACGACTTACAATGCTATTTATAATGTTTGTGATCAGATGTTATGCATTAATACATGCATGTTTTGAATTGATCAAAGTTAAATAACATTAAAATGCTAAATATCCAAAAGCTAGTCAAGGTAAGTAGGTAGGTCTATTTATCTTTCTTATTGTACTTGAATTTTTTTTTATCTTCCTTTGTGGCAGAAGAGAGACAATATCATTGTTGAATTAGCTCGAAGGACATATAATCATACAGTAGTTGGAAGTTGTTAAAGAAAGCAAATTAAAACATCGCTAATGTGGATTAAATATAGTGTGTGAGGTTAAGGATTGTCATTTTTTTATAGATCTTTTATTGTATTTTGAACTTAGTAGTTATAAGGACCAAGATATGTAGGTTGTGTATCTTAATGTGAACAAGGCATGATCACACCTTTAGATTATTTAAAAGAAAACTACTTACCCTGTAACAGATGATAACCTTTTCCATTATTTTTATCAAAGTTTGTAATTTATTGTACATTGTGTAGAAAGAAAAGTCTGACAAAAATGTAGTGTAATTGGAGTCTGGCAAATGCAGTGTATTTACAGATAACTTCGTACAATTGCAGGCGGACATGTAGAAAAAAGCAAGATAAAAGTGAAGCAATGTATTCTAATAAAATTTCCTAGATGTAGAGGCGATGGCCAAGAGAGATGTTCTCATGAGAGCGGTCGGTTTTTAAAATTCAATCTTCTCCCTAAATGATATTTTGATCATAATTAAAAAAAAAAATCATACGTTACAAATACATCATATCGCTACTTGCTATTACATAGCATATGCATTTATAAATAAGCATAGCTACAATTGACTCTGTTTGTCAATGTCCAATCGCAATGGTTAACTAATTATAACTCACTGTAAATAATTTATGATCTATAATATTATACCCATATTTGATAGTATATATAAAACAGATAATGCAGAACAGTAAAGATATACTAATAGTATTATATCCAATTGTACATGCTGCTGCATTATTTCAAGAAAAGTTTTAAAACCCTGTTTTTGTTCACATAGTAATAAAAAGTACCTCTTAAGCATAAGTTGTGTTGGTTACTAAAGTGATTTTACATATAGTATTAACAATTATTTTTTAAAGGTAAGGGTCGATTAGGTTTGAAAACGAGTTTTGTGTTTTACTTTTTCAGTATTTATTTCGAAAGGCATGGGAATGAATGAGAAACTGGAAAATCATAATCATTACGCCAAAATGGAGAATGAGAAGAGAGATGATAGTTAATGAAATGGTAAGTTAAGCAATAAGAAAAAGCTGGATATTCAAATCCAATCAAGGTTAGGTAATTCTATTTACCTTTCCAATATAGATTAATTAAATATTTCTTCTTTAGGACTAATGAGAGACAATTTCTACGTTGAATTAGGTCATAGCACACAATGTCATCCAGCATTAGGTAGTTGTTGAAGGGAAAATAAAAATATTGGCAATGTAGATTAAGTATTGCATGTAAGGTTCAGGGTTATCTTTTCTTTTTCTTTTTTCATTTTACACATCTTTTTCGTATTTTAAACTTATTTGACCAAAATATATAAGTTGTATATATCTAATTAACGTAAACACGACCTGATCACACTTTCAGATTATTTCAAGGAAAACTACTTATCCTGGGATAGATCATAACCTTTTCCGCTATTTTAAACGAATTTTGTAATTTATTTTACAACAGTTGAAAGAAAAAATCTAACAAAACATTAACCTAATTGGATTCTGGAAAAAGCATCTATATGGATAACATGCATATACTATATAAAACTGCAGTGCAATTTGAAATAATCAAAGGTAAAAGACCAGTTCAGTATAAACTGAATATAATATTTAAAGTTACTCTGGCTCTATGCCTCTATATATATATCTGGTGCAAAACAAGGACATCTCCAAGCCTTCTTCATATTCAAGTTATTCGTATCTAAAAGAAACCTTAGGTTGTAATGGAAATAAACTTGGTAATTGTGTTCCTTATTGCATTGACTTCATCATTTCAAGTGTTTGCTTCAGATCCCAGTCAACTCCAGGACTTCTGCGTTGCTCAGAAGTTACCCAACAGTAATTTCACTACACATCTTGATTCCCATTTTAATTTTAAGTTTTTACCGAAGTTTTGTTTGCAAAATAGGTTTTGTTAATTTACTTCTTTTTTATACATGTAATCACGATGGGTGTAAAATGCAGTATTTGTGAATGGATTTTTCTGCAAGGATCCAAAGCAAGCAAAAGCAGAAGATTTCTTCTTCTCGGGACTGGACAAGCCAGGGGACACGACAAATCAAGTCGGGTCGAACGTGACTGCAGTGAACGTGATGCAAATTCCAGGGCTGAACACGTTAGGCGTCTCCTTAGTGCGCATAGACTATGCACCGTACGGGCTCAACGCACCTCACACCCATCCAAGAGCCACTGAGATCTTAACAGTGCTAGAAGGGCAGCTGTACGTTGGATTTGTTACATCAAACCCTGACAACAAATTGTTCACTAAGCTGCTTAACAAGGGAGACGTGTTTGTGTTTCCAGAAGGACTTATTCATTTTCAGTTTAATGTTGGGCATGCTGATGCTGTTGCCATAGCGGCACTTAGTAGCCAGAATCCTGGAGTTATCACTATTGCAAATGCTGTGTTTGGAGCTAAACCTCCCATTTCTGACGATGTTTTGGCAAAGGCGTTTCAGATTGATAAGAAATTAGTTGATTGGCTCCAGGCTCAGTTCTGGGTTGACAGCAACTAGAACTTTTCTTACCATACAAAGAGTGCCTATTGGCCTTGTTACCTGTACCTACTCTATATGTATTCTTGTCTGAATAAGCAATGATTTTTTCTGCATTTATGTGCCTTCTCCACTGCAATACGATACTTGGCATGGTAATCTTTTTTTATCTACTCAAGTTATTGATATTGGTTTGAAAACACTTCCATCCCTATTCTAATGAATAGATGTCAATACTAATCGCAAGGTTTCCCAAAGAAGATGTGTATATGTAAATGCGTTTACTAACCCGTAGCAGTAACGGATTCATTTTATTACAACAGGTGTTGTCAGTGATAAAGTTAAATGTGTGCTTTAATCACAATTATGTAATTTGATTATTTCATTTAGCTCTTATAACAAATTTTATTCTAAATAAAAGCAATTTTTTTGTTTTTATTTTTTATTGTATGTACTGTTGTGATGGGCTGTAAGTAACGTTTTAAATGTATTAAATATATACAAGTAAAAAAAATCCATATTAAATATATACAAGTTAGCAATCACGGAACGACTCATCGAAAGACTTCTAGAAGTCAAATAAAAAATGTGACGACCACCCTACAACTTCGGTACCATATCTCATAATGCATAGACAATATGTAATAACACCTAGATATAAAACATGGAAGATAATAATATAATAAGAAAGAACCGGAAATATGAACATATCAGATTATACAACAAAACAATGATATAGTTTATACATCTGAATCAAAATAAATTCTAATTATCTGTCCCTAATGGTAACTAGTGTTAATATTACTCCGTAACACTTCACAACAGAATAACAATAGTAAGCTCTTAATATAGATATATGAAATTATGCTTGTCATTCGCATAGCTCCACGTGCTATCGCATAGCTGCTATTCAATCTACTCATTTAACAGTATACAAGGTTATAAGAAACATTGCAAATAAACTCAGGTTAGACAAAAAGTCTGGTATGAGCGATCTGCTATCTCAAAATAGATATAAATAAAGACTGACCATAATAAAAGCAAAAGCATACTTGAGTTGTCCTTGCATTCATAAAGTTAGCACATATAATCGGTATATGCTAAACTAACATCATAGGAGTGTACTACAAGTCAAAGTACAACATGGGCCGTCTAGATATCTAACATCGACAATACCTATATTATGTGATCTCCATAACAAACACAGCAACCATTAAACAATCTCCCATCGCTCGGTCAAATGCCATTGGATATCGAGAATCAACGACCATATCGAGAATCAACGACCATTTGAAATCTCGGATCCTATGTGCTTGAGTTCGTACTACCTCGACTGCTAGGATGCTAGACTTCCACATCAGTAATTCCAAGTTACACATATCATATATTAACAATCTAGGATCACATATCGACGATCCAAGTGGACGTCTCCACTTATCCTCTCTTTACGAGTACACATGAAAACCTTCAAGTTATCAACGATCTCTTTACACACGTCCCGATAGTAGGACACATCATTCGTTCCACTACACAAGTTCACATCATCAAACTTAGCTTACAAAGAGTGCCTATTGGCCTTGTTACCTGCACCTACTCTACATGTATTCTTGTCTGAATAAGCAATGATTTTTTTTTTTCATTTATGTGCCTTCTCATAGCTCTTAATATAGATATATGAAAGCATACCCTTATGCTTGTCATTCGCATAGCTCCACATGCTATCTCATAGCTGCTATTCAATCTACTCATTTAACAATATCCAAGATTATAAGAAACATTGCAAATAAACTCGGTCGGACAAAAAGTCTAATATGAGCGATCTGCTATCTCAAAACAGATATAAATAAAGACTGTACGTAATAAAAGGATCATAATAAAAGCAAAATCATACCTGAGTTGTCTCTGTATTCAAACAGTTACCACAAATAATCGGTATATGCTAATTAAACTGACATCATAGGAGTGAACTACAATTCAAAACACAACATAGGGTGTCTAGATATCTAACATCGACAATACCTATGTTGTGTGATCTCCATAACAAACATAACGAACATACCAACTTTTAAACAATCTCACATCGCTCAGTCAAATGTCATTGGATACACGATATCTCAAATGAACATATCGACCATCAGTGACCATTCAAAATCTTGGTTTCCTATGTGCTTGAGTCCATACTACCTAGATCGCTAGGATACTAGACTCCCACAACAATAAGTCCAGGATACACATATCACATATTAACAATCTTGGATCACATATCAAGGATCTAAATGGACTCTCCATATATCCCCTCTTTACGAGTACACATCAAAACCTTCAAGTTATCGACAATCCCTTTACACACTTCACGATAATATAATACATCATTCGTTCCACTACACAAGTTCACATCGTCAAACTTACCTTCTCAGACCATCATTATATGCCATGAACACTTCTCCTTGAAGTGTTCGACCAGCTTCATTCACGTCGTCGAGTTATAGAGGCTTCATCATCCCGTCGGTTTCCTCTAAAAATCTCAGGTCGGTGCCATGCCAACCCCTAAGCCAGCCCATGCCATGCTCGGATTAATGCTCGTGCCAACGTTGTGTTATGGTCGGAGTTTGCTCAAAGCTCTCGGTCCAAGATCCAACTCCTAAGCCAATTTGGTACTGGACCAAAGTTACTTAAGTGCTAGAAGGGAGTAAAGCTCGTGTAGGTGCCAGACCATTTTCCATGTCTATCGGTGATTAACAAACCTAAGAACCAAATCTAAAATTTCCCCTCCTTTTCCCCATGTGCCCTTGCGTCCTCCCCGAAGTCATTCCTGCATTTCCCCCCAATTAAGATGGGTAACCAATGTGTCGAACAATCACAACCTGCGTGCAACGCTAATGTAACGATACGACTCCACACATCTTTGAGCTAATTCATCAAGCTCACTCTACGTTTACCGATCTCCTATCCTTTCTATATCGAATAAGAGAGTACAATCACAACCACTCCTACATGGAAAATCTTGACTATAGGATCAATTACAACCTCATATTTGCTTTGATGAATGTTTTCAACTAGTCAAACATACAAAAACCAAATTCAAGCAAAAGAACATACATCATATTGTAGTAATTCATATTAAAAAACATTCATAATCTAGTCTAACATTCATATGAACAATTATACATCAAAGCAACATGGTTAAACCACTTTAAGTCAATTTAAATTCATTTTTTTACCTTAGGTTCAAAATTGAAATAGCATTAAATCATATTTTATCTTTAAAAAGTATCCAAGACATGTCAAATCATATAAAATCATATATAGTAGGCTTAGAGATGATAAATCACTCACCAAGCATCCAAAAATGGATCAGAATCATGCAAAACGAGGTGAATACGAGATTAGTCGACAACAAAGACCTAAAATTTCTTCTCTAAAAATGTTAACTTGAAAGTCTCTTGCTAGTATATCCCTGAATTTTCAATTTGGATTGATTAGTAAGGATTTAGGCTGAAGATATGTCAATGGAGGTTTATACTTAATTTGGGGAAGTTGAAAAATTATTTGGAGGCTGATAGAGTAGCTGGTAGTAGCACAAATCCCAAAATTATATCATAGGCCTAAGTACGGGCTTGTGTTAATAATTACCAAAAGCTATCTAAAAAGTAACTTCAAACAACCATATCTCCCAGTCTTGTGATCACTCAATGGAACATGAAATCATCAAATCTTTTGTAACAACCTACCTCTATGCCCATATTACCAAAGAGTAATATTACAACACTGTTTAATAATACAAAGCGTAAGGCTATAATGAGCTTACACATGTGAATATTCCTTAAGGCTAACACCGATACATATCTCAAACCATTCTATAATTTGTTGGAACTTACCTGGATTTTTTAAAATAAATTTTATACCCAAAAATCGATTTTTGTTTAATTAAACGAAATAAACTTCCTCTATTTTATTTTAGTGCAAGTGAACTCTTTTTCCAAAAATAAATTCACTTTTGGAAAACGTCTTGTTTCTACCTTCAAATAATTTTCTTAAAATATTTTTTTTATGAAAATAAACATTGTTGGAACCTATAGCCAACGCTCCAAGTTCATTGAGCGGTCAACCACTCATTAAATGCATTGTCGACCGCTTTTTGACAACCTTGGGGCGTTAGCTCCAGGTTGTGTCCCTAATGCACATCGTCGGCCGCCATTCTCTCTCGTATGTGCAGCCATTCTTTCTACACCCATACATCACCTAATTTACACAAAAATTCAAGCATGGACAACGTCAAACAAGTGCATTCTAGGGTTTTTGTTGTTTACATTTTTGAGTTCATTTCAACTTATAGTAAACGGAGCAAGCAATAATTCATGCACAAAGATAGTTCAAGCTCAAACAAGAATATACATGGAACACACATTGTATATAGACACAGATTTAAGGGTCGAATATCACTCACCTCAAGTAGGAAGTAGATTCCTTGCACTAGAAAGCTTGAACTCCTTCTCTTCTCCACTTGTTGTAAAATCAAATGTACATCTTAAGAAAAATTTCAACATCTCTAGTGGTGTAGTTGGGTGTTGAGAAGGATATACTTTGATTTTGAGATTTTAGAAAATTTATTTCTATTTTATTTTGATTTTTAAATTTTAAACTAGGTTTTAGTTAGCTGGTTTCGAAATTTTTGGAAGCTGCTGAATAATGCAAACTGTATACAGGATGAAAATTTGTATGCTAATGAGAAGGTTCTAGGCCACTCAAGAATGGTAAGAAGATTTTTTTTTAAGTGTTTTAACGTGCTAAATGGCATGTTTTTATCCTTTTATTCATTTATTTCCCCTTATTTTCTTTTCAACTTTATTTTTCTTCTTATTCAAATTAGCTCAAATCTTCAAATAAAATCATATTTGTTTTCTATAAGTGTTTAAGCTTCATTCCACAATTTTTGTAATAATTATTTTCCATAATTTAACCCATTTGAATAATTATTTTCATATTTACATTTTGAAGCCCTTTCAGAAAAATAAATTTATAAACTCCTTCTACAAGTGAAATAAAATTCTTTTTCCTTTGAAATAAATTTCTAATCTTATTTATTTTTAATATGTAACTTTATAAAAAATTAGTTTACCTCTTTTAATATATTTAAAAGATCATTTTGGCCTTTAAAATAATCTGTATTCATTTATAGAATTCAAAATTTACTCAAATAAATTATTTTCTTGTTTTATAAAATAATTTACTATAAAATTTACAAATTACTTCTATTCATCCTCATTTTTATATTTGAAACCCTTTTTAATTAATTATATCTTCATTATAAAATCCTAATCAATCCCTTCTCAACTAAGGGTTGTTGCATCTATATTTGGAAGTAGTTCGAGGACCTGATTAGGCTCTTATCAAAAGTTATGGCCGTTATGTTTTAAAGAGTGAATTTGTCCACAATTTATTCTACAGGTCCAAAAAATTTAAAACTCAAAATTCCCAAAAGTTTTAGTCTATTTAGGATTTATTTGGTTATGAAAATAATATTTCTACAATCTTCGTATACGTAAAGACAAAAAGAAAATGTGGGTAGTTACATTCTCCCCTTTTAGGATTTTCGCCCCCGAAATTGCAACCAAATAAGACATTACCTAACCGTACAGATACCATGCATGTTTAACAATCAAACAATCATAACAAATACCAAACATGCACATATAAACAAGACAAAAGACCTTATGCAAACCCTAGTGTGTATGGTACTAAAGCAATATGATATTGAAAGTTCATGTGATGAATGAAAGCCCTACAAAGTAAAGATCTTCAAATAAGTAATCCTTATGCCCTGCTCCATCTCCCATGTACTATTGCTTTTACTCTCACTCCATTGAACCTTTACCAACTTCACCTTTTCGTCCTAAGCTGCGTCATACTCTCTCGAATATACGAATAAGCCTACGGGTCTTAATGCTTCAAGTTCAACCTCGATATCATCTACTTGATCCAATGGCAATATAACGCCTGAGTTATGCATAAAATTTTGAAGATGAGAAACATGGAACACATTGTGTACACCTGCCATCTTATAAAGCAAGTCGACTATATATGATAGGTTCCTAATCTTCTTACGTATCAGAAAAGGACCTACAAATTTGGTTGCCAACTTTTCCTTAGTACCAAATCAGACTATATTCTTCGATGGAGAGATCAACATCATATCTCCAATAGAAAACTCAGTATTATGTCTTCTCCTATCAGTATTGCTCTTCTATCTATCCTATATGTCTTTTATCCATTGCCAAATGATCTCAATATTCTCCGCGGTCTCGATAAACGTGTCTGACCCTAGTTTAGTTTCTCTCCTCCACCCACCGGCTTGAAGGAGCATTGCACGGTCGACCATATAGTGCCTAAAATGGTATCATACCAATGCTAGTCTGATAACTATTATTGCATGAGAGCTCTACTAAATGCAAGTGATCATCCCACGAGCTTTCAAAGTTAAGAATACAATCTCGCAAGAGATCCTCTATGACATAATCCTCCCTCTCTGTTTGTCTGTCAGTAAGAAGATGGTAAGTTATACTCAAATGTAGTTCCATCACTAATGCTTCTTGTAAACTCTTCCAAATCCGCTCGTGAATAATGGGTTGCAGCTGCTCATAATATTCTTCAGAACACTATGAAATTGCACTTGAACTTCACATACAACTCTGCGTGTTTAATTACTGTTCTACCGGACTTCACAAGCATAAATCGAGCTCTCTTAGTCAATCCATCGACTATGACCCAAATGTTGTTGTGCCCTCCCCAAAATTCCTCAGCACTCAATTGATAAAGTCCATCGATATATGTTTCTACTTCCACTAGAGAACCTATAACAGTTGTAGTAAACCTCTCGGCCTTTTTTTGTTCAGCCTTTACTATGTAGCAGTTTTATAGCACCCCTAATTTTTGATAACATTATTCAGGAGATTTAATTAGATAAATAAAATAAAATAATGTAAATGTTAAGTGATAAGGGGGTTGAGATTTGAACGAATCTAATTAAGGTCGTGCTTAATAAAATAATTAAATGGACTTAAGAATGGATTTTAGGTTAACATTACATAAGGGTATATTACGAACTTGCCACCCATAACCCTTACCCTTATATATTCTCATTCTTACCAATACATTCCCATTCACGTCATTTTGAAAAATGCAAACCAAAAGCTAAAAGAACGGCCGACCATTAAGAAAGAATAATTTAATTAAAAGCTAGAGAATAAGCTTAGGGGAAATCAATCTCAATCCAATCTCCTTATCTAAATCAAGGTGAATAATAATTCCATATATATTTTTGGCTTGAATCATATGTTTTCGAATTTTTGGGTAAATCCGTTTTTATGATGAAATGGATGATGATATGCTTTAATACTGATTTGTTTAATTTAAACAAGATTGTTTAAATGGGATTATACACGGTTTTAGGGCAAAACTAACATATGTTGATGTTTAAATGTCATGGAAAACTTTTATGTTGTATAAAACATGATTTTGGAGTTAGATTTCAATTTTTATAATTTTTCAAGCTATGGAAAGATTGTTATGAATTTTCAAAGGAAAATATGGTTTTTGGTTTTATAAATTTATTTCTTAAAATATATTAAATATTTTGGTCTGGAATTTTGATATGTCAGATATCATAATTAAAGTGAATCTCTGGAATTTTTTAGGATTTTTCCAAAGTGATTTGCTATGCAAATTAATTTATTTTTGACGAGGGAGTTCTTTGCAAAATTGGTTTTGCTTAATGGAAGGGCTTATTTGATTAATTTAACCATGGTTTAGATTTGAAATTAGCGGCAGTTATTTTAGTAAAGAATTTGAAAAAGTTAAGGCAACCAATCTGGTGTTGACACGTTGCAGGTTAGATAGAAAAATGTTTGTTTTACTTAGCATCAAACCATGTTTACTCAGGAAAATTGGTCTCGCCTACTTTAGAAGTACCTTTCGATATAGAGCTTTCGCCTTCAAATTAGTCAAAACCTACGAAGCTGAAACCAATACACAATGTATCACAAAGATGATACGCAGTGGATTGGAGAAAGGTGAAAGGCTAGGTGTCGAAAGCATGGCTTTCGAAGGAGTCGATACCTTGGTTTGTTTTAAAAAGACAAGCGCTTGCCTTTGTTTTGATTAAGCCTTCGAAGGAGTTGAAGTATATGTTTTAGAAAGAGTATTTGGAAAGGTTTCAAAAGGGTTCCCATTAACATAAGTTTTCTTTCGAATAGATTCCGTTATATGAAAGAATGTTTTGAAAGAAAGGGTTACGACCTAGTCGAAGCCCTGCTGCCATTCTTTAGCATTTCGAAGGTATTGAAGTCATCAATGCTTTCAAAAGGTAGTGTTTGTTTAAAAGATGTTTTAAGTCACTTCCTAAAGGCTTTCGAAAGGGTCCAAGGGTTTCGAAGACAATGACTTCAAAAGGGGTTTCGACGCTATCCTTCAATGTTTTGTTTAAATGGTTTGATGATTTCGAAAGAGATGGCGCCGATGCCATCGTGTTTTCCCTAACATTTTTATATGATAAAGGATGGTTTTGAAAGAGATGCTTTCGCCTACATTCTCTTTGACCCAAATAATAATTTTAAGTATAAACTCAATGCTTTCAAAATGGGGACTTTCAACGATTTTCGAAGGGTACTTCCAATAGTTTCGAAAGGGGTACTTTCAATTGGTTTTGAAGCTATGCTTCTAAGTTAATATCTTTATACAATAGAAAGGTTTCGAAAGGAAGGTTTTAAAGCATTAGAAAGGTAGGAGCCTAATGTTTTAAAGATAGATTTTAATGCTTTCCAAGGAGGTCATCCTATGAAGTCGAAAGCAAGGTTTCAAAGGTTTTGAAAGGTTTTGTAACCCAAACTCAACTTTTAAAGAAAAACCTGTAACAACCCACCCACTATTTTGGACCATTCAAATCGACTATAAAACCACACATATCTGACTTGAATAATTCAAAATAGTATATTGTAATATAATTTAGATCAAATAAAACCAATCCAAGAATCACAGATACAGATAAATCAGAATAACTCGTAGCGAAAACAAAATAACAATAGTAGTTCATGAAGCTACTACAACACAGTCTCAAACACAGTTACAAAAATACAGAGTCTGAAAAGTAAATACAACAGAAATCCCTAATACATCAATGTCCGCTAATACATAAGCTGACTAGAAATACTGAAAAGAAATAGATAACAACTAGATAGATAGTCTCCAACAAATCCTAGCTCCAGAAGGTGAAATCCAAAGCCGATACTTAGGCTGACCCGAGCGTAAGAAATAAACACAAACACTCGAGTCAGGACATACATACTTATACAATGTAGATCAACTCAAGTGAACTGTAATATAAATGCACAAGTAACTTAAAGGATGCTTGGTACCGCCCATCCTCTAAGGATTCGTAAAACTATTTACTATGTAGTAATATACGCTATTATAATAATGTCTAGAAGTAAAGTATAATATACATAAAAATAGCGTTAAAAAGTTACCCAATATCCCCCTTAACACATTTTACATATTTTCCATAGTCTATACAGTACCGTAATCTCCTCCTTACTGGGCGTCGTCAGAGGGCATTTCATAGGTATGGTACAAAACAAAATCATATAAGGCGCGCTAGGGTAGGTGACACGACACAACGAGGCAATGTTAGGGTAGATATACCAATTACGCTTCTGGACCGGTGGTAACGCATAGCAGCCACTACTTCCCACCTCGAGCCACACTCCCCAAATCAAAGGGTACCCTAATCAATCACAAAGTAATAGAATGGTATCGAAAAAGTGTGTCCGATAAGAGGAGCTACCTCATTGGTCCGTCAATCGCTCCTGTTTTAGCCACCTTATGCCAACTCATGGAGTCGGCTCCACGTAAATACCTCAATAGAACGTCGCCACCATCCTACTTCATTCTGAAATCTCCACCATGTACACGGTTGTTAAAGTGGTTTTTGGTATCGACAGAGAGTATGCCCATATCCGATCCCGGCCTCTTTAACAACCCAACGTTATTATAACCCATAGTTATAAATTTTAAAAATAGTTTACATTTCACTCCAAAACATATTCATTTAAACCATTTTAATTCAATGTCAAATAATATTCATTTCAAAGTTGTAGCCTTCCTAAGTTCATTCGTTCAATTATAATTTTTTCGAAACATTGTAAATTTCAGCTACAACAACACTTATAAAATGTTACGATAGATATAGTAATATTTCAAAAACATTGTCATTTTCAGAAACAACAGCACTTATGAAATGCTACGGTAGGTATTTTAGTATATCAAAACAGTTCATTTCAGAAACAACAGCACTCACAAAGTGCTACAGTAGGTATTTAGTTATTGCAAAATAGTTTAGTTTCAGCAACAACAACACTTACAAAGTGCTACAGTAGCTTATTTATTATTTCAGAATATAGTTTACTTTCAGAAATGATAGCACTTAGTAAATGCTGTCTTAAAACCATAGTATTTTGGAAATGCTACCACTACTAATTCCAGATTTTATTATAACATTTTAGAAACATCTTCAAATTTTAGCCATTAACTTAAAAAAACATATCTCACGCTTCAAAAACTTTCATTTTGTTATCATTTAACTTATGATTTAAATAAAATAACTTTTATAATTAAAATATCCAAATTAAGTATAATTCATTTATTAAGTCAAGGTACACTATTTTACTTAACTTTTATTTTAACAAATAACTCAACTCTTTATTTCAAAATACCCGTTTCATAAATAAAACTGAATATCATTTATTTACTCAACGAAAAAAATCATTTAAAAAACCAAATTTCGAATTATCTAGTTAAGTCATATTTCAAATACATTTTAAACAATTATTTACTTATACATTTTACTTACAGAAAATCACTATAAAATTTATTTAAATCATTTAAATCCAATTTAAGTTAAAATTTCATATTTTATATTTCAAAAATACTTAATAAATTTTCAGAAAATATTTAAAATTAACCACGGGTCTGTATATAATTTTCTAACCTAGGTCAAGTGATACAGATATGTATCATTTCAATCCATAATTTAAAAAGAAAATCCGGGTTCTATCATTTCAAACCCGCAATCCCAAGTCAAATAAAATAAATAAAAATCGCTTGAGCTTATCATTTCAGCTCATAATGATTTTTTCTTATTCTAATGTCCATTCGGTTATGTATCATTTCAACCCATAGTGATTCTATTCTACAGGGAACTTGTAGTGTGAGAAGCAGTAAATAAAATAAACATTATAATATGGCATATCATATCAGGTGATGTAACAAATAAATATCAGGTTATGACATCATGGAATATCATATTATAAGCATATATAAATTAATATCATATCATCAACTACAATTCATATGTTATTGTTTCACAATTATATAAGTACGAAATGTCTAGAGTGAATAACTCACCTTCTAAAGCTAGAGGTTACGAAGTAAAGACACACAATAACACTGAAAGGCACGACAAAGCGCGAACTAGATTCGAGGAGAAGGAGCACCCAAATCCAAATCTTGCAAACAAATAAATAAAAAATATAAGTATATGATTTAACACAAACAAGATATGAATCCAACAATGTAAAACACGAATCAATTTGAAACAAAATATGGATTTTAATCAACAAGTGGGCTCAGCCACATCACCTATAGGCTCGGCCATCACCATATATTTTTCTCGGCCATGAAGTTTAGAGACAAGCTAGGCTCGGTTAGGTGGTCTTTGGCACGGCTATGGGCAATGGAATGTGAATAGAGGCAAGTTACAAAGCATGGAAGGCTAGAGGTCAAGCAATTTAAGAGTTTTGGGTTCGGCCTTATGTCTACATGGCTTGGCCATGGGGTGGTTCAAGGCCCGGTGCATATCTAGTCATCAGGTGGTGCGGCCAGGTCATGTCAGGTCACGGCAAGGCAAGACATGATGGAGGAATAAGGGTGGCCGAGGCTAATAAAAGAGGAAGTGGTGAAATAAGGTGGTCGGCTAGGGTTATTAACAAGTTTTGATGTCGGGATTGATCCATAGAGTCACGGCCATGATTGGAGGAGATGATGTAGAGGTGATGGTCGGTCATGTTGGTGGTGGAGAGGAGTGGTGGTCGGCAATAGCATGGTGTGGCCGAGCATTGGGGGAAGAAAACAAAAGAAAAACAAATGGAAAAAGAGGAAAAGAAGAAAGGAGAAGCCATGAACTTACTATATTCTTTTCTCTTTTTTTCATGAATGAGAATGAGATGGGAAGTAATTTTGTACGTGAATGCTAATAGAAGTGGACAGCTAAAGAGGTAATGAACGGCTAGAAAAGAAATGAAGAGGCTAGGCAAAGGAAAAGTCATAAGTTAAAGCATGTAACTCTAGTCTCTTTGAATTTCCAAGCCATTTATCAAAAATAAACAAATCAAAATCCAATAACTAAAACCAAAGTCTAAACAAAATAAAATAGGGAAAGAAAATAGAGAGATGAACATAGGAAAAACAGAAAATAAAATACAGAAAATAACTGCGTGTAAAATGCTGTGTTTTATCCAATTTAAAAAGTATAAAGCAGAATTTGACGAAACGAAAAGCAGAACGAATATCATAATCATATCCAGCTTCAAACAAAAAGAATAAAAATTTGAAATTTAAATTTAAAAATTTCAACTGAAAGTAAAGTTTGACCATAATTGACCAAAATATAAAATTTCAGAAAATATTTATTTTATTGTATTTGGAAATTAAATTGTAAACAAAATCCAAAATTACATTGGAAAATTCCAAAATTTCAAATAATTAAAAATCAAAGTTTCAAATAAAATGAATTAAGAATATTTATTTTTAGGTTGTTACACTCTCCCCCACTCAAAATTTTTCGTCCTCGAAAAGGAACGAGACACGAAACAAAGAAAGATAAGATAGAAAAGCAAGTAGAACCTGAAACAAACAATTTCGGATTCGAAGCATGCATGCTCTCCTCCTCTCCTAGGTATAATCCCGATCATCCATGCTCCACTGCACTTTGACCAGGTTAATAGATTTTCTTCTTAGCTGCTTTGTACCTCTTTCGATAATACGAAGTGGCTTCCTCTCGACAGTCAGATTAGGCTCAATATCCAAACTCTCGAGAGCAGAAGGCAGGACAATCAAAGATGGATCATGCAGATACCGACGAAGATCCGAAACATGTAATACATCATGTACTCCAACAAATTTCTCATGCAAATCCAGACGATAAGCTAGAGAACCAATCCTCAGAGATACAGAAATGACCAACAAACCTAGGAGCAAGCTTCCCTCTACGACCAAACCGAATCACATTCCTTAAGGGAGAGACCTTAAGGAAAACCAAATCCCCAATAGCAAACTCTAAACTCCTCCTACGCCGTCAGCATACTTCTTCTGCCTATCCTGAGCAATCCTCATCTTCCTCTTAATCTCCTCAACCTTCTCAGAAGCCTCTAAAATCACATCAGGACCAAGAACCAAACGATTACCAGATTCAATCCAACAAGATGGAGATCTACAAGGTCTCTCATAAAGAGCGGCAAATGGAGACATTTCGATACTAGCCTGAATTCAAAGACGAAATGAGATAGATAAAGATTAAGATAAGATTGGAATAGAAGACTGAAAATATACGTAATAGCTGTTGTTATAGGTGAATTCAACAAGACGGAGATGATCTTTCCAAGATCCTCCATAATCCAGAACACAAGCACGAAGAAGATCCTCGAGAATCTGATTCACTCTTTCCGTTTGGCCATCGGTCTGTGGATGGTAAGCAGTGCTCGGATTCAGACGAGTACCGAAAGATTCTTGAAAAGCTTTCCAAAACTAACCGGTGAAGATAGGATCTCGATCACAAACAATACTGTGGAGAACACCATGGAGGCGAACAATCTCCCTCATATAGATCTCATCCAAACTGGAAGCAGAACTGGTAGATTTGACCGGAATGAAATGAGATGATTTGGTCAATCTATCCACAATAACCCAAATAATCTCATTACCCCTCCGAGTCCTCGGTAAACCATCAATAAATCCATGGAAACCTGTTCCCATTTCCAATTGGGAGCCTCAAGGGGCTGCAACAAACTGGGGTCTTCTGATGATCTTCCTTGACTTGTTGACAAGTCGCACACCTACTAACAAAAATAGAGATATCACGCCTCATACCTATCCACCAATAAAGCTTCTTCATGTCCTGATACATCTTCGTCACACCAGGGTGAATATAAAGTCTGGATCGATGATTTTCTCGAAGTAACTCTTTTCTCAATCCACCAACATTTGGGACATAAATCCGATTATTAATCCTCAAAATCCCTCTATCATCGATCTGAGCTCCACTACCATTAGGACGACTACCACCAACTCTACTATGAATACTCTCCTTCATACGCCTAAGCATCTCATCCTCATCCTTCTTAGCAATAATACGATCCAAAAGAGGAGAAAAAGAAACAACAAGCTGACAGAACATGGCCTTCTTCCGACTCAAAGCATCAGCCACCACATTAGCCTTTCCAGGGGTATAGCTAATGTCGGGATCATAAGAAGCAAGAAAATCAAGCCACCGAACCTGACGCTGATTCAAATCCTTTTGGGTGAAAATATACTTCAAAGACTGATGATCGGTAAAGAGCTCAAACTTAGCACCCAAAAGATGATGCCTCCAAAGCTTCAAAGAAAAGACAACAGCAAGCAATTATAGATCATGGGCTGCATAATTGGCTTCATGGGTCTTCAGATGGCAACTAGCATAAGCAATCACCTTCCGATCTTGCATCTGAACAGCACCCAAACCCTCACGAAAAGCATTAGTGTATACCGTTAATCCTTCATTTCCATTCGAAACGGTAGGAACTGGTGCGGAAGTAAGCTTACGCTTCAAATCATTGAATGCAGCTTCACACTTATCACTCCAAATAAATTTATCATCCTTTCGAATTAAAGCAGTGATAGGTGTAGAAATTCGAGCAAAGTTCTCAATGAATCTCCGATAATAACTGGCAAGGCCCAGAAAACTACGAATATCGGTTGGAGTCCTAGGAGTTTCCCAATCCTGTAACAGAATAGGGAGAAATAAGGACCATAGAAAAGATAGAATGATCAAATTATAGAAAGAGAAGAAAGAAAAGACTTACATTGATCGCAGCGATCTTGATTGGATCAATAGAAACTCCATTACTAGAAACAATATGTCCAAGGAATCGGACTTCATCTTTCCAGAAATGGCATTTAGAGAATTTAGCTTTCAACTGATGACTCCTAAGAGTCCGCAGAACAAAGCTCAAGTGGGATCTATGCTCTTCCTCAGACTTGGAGAACACAAGAATATCATCAACAAAGACCAGAACAAATTTATTAAGCACATCACGAAAGACACAATTCATCAAATCAACAAAGAAAGTAGGAGCGTTAGCATGACTAACCATTCATAACTTAGTACGGAAAGCCGTCTTGGGAATAGTTTCCTCAGCAACTCTGAGCTGATGAAAACCCCGGCAAGATCAAGCTGAGAGAAAACAGTAGCTCCATGAAGCTGATCAAACATATCATTGATGCGAGGCATAGGATATCTGTTCCTCATAGTTAGCTTGCTCAGCTCCCTATAATCAACACACAACCTCAAAGAACCATCGGACTTAGTGACGAACACCACCACTGCTCCCCATTCTGAATGGCTAGGTCTGATCAGACCCTTGATGAACAAGTCCTCAATGTGCTTCCTCAGCTCAACCTTCTCACGGGGTGCCATTCTTCTGGGTGGAAGAACTACAGGCCGAGCTCCAGGAATAAGATCAATACGAAAATCAATTTCCTACTTAGGAGGTAAAGAAGCGACTTCACCAAATACATCGGGATAGAGTCTAACCACAGAAGTAGAATCAAGATCATCCGGAGAAGAGTTAAGAGAATAAATAAAACTACCAGCATAATCCTGAGGCACGCAACACTGAATCACCAAAGAATTGCCAAAATCATCAACAAGAGAGGCAGTTCGGGAATTACAAGAGATAACGGCATCATGACTCTTCAGCCAATCACACCCAAGTAATAGATCAAAATCATCAAAACCGAGAACAGAGAAATCACCACAAAACCGATAGCTAGAATGGAAGAGTTTCACTCTTCTACAAATCCTACTAAGGTTCGCAGGACCACCAATAGGATTTGAAACACAAAGGTATAGGGGCCAACTCAAGAGAAAGAAGATGCTCGAATTTATCATAAAGATCCACAAAAATAAAGCTATGGGAAGCCCCAGTATCAAATAGAACACGAACAGGAAAATAAAAAACAAAGAAAAAGTACCCTGATGTGCCATGGTTATCACTAGGAGCAGGGACAGGTGTAGAAGGTGGAGCTGGTAAAGAAGCAGAGGTAACAACAAATATACCAGAAGGCTTGCCCTTCTGCTGAGTGGGACAATTGTTCTTGAAATGATCAGGCTATAGAAAAATATGACAGAGATCACGCCTGGTTAACTGAGCTGGAGGAGGAATAGCAGCACCAACTAAAGTAGGATAGCTATTAGCATAGTGTCCCCTCTGATTACATTTGAAACAAGTAATGGAGGATAGGTCCATCGACTGCCTCTGAGATGAAGAAGGTTCCAAGCCTGGAGTCTTGTTCAGATTCTTCTTCTGATGGTGAAAGTTGGGCTTCCTCTTCCTAGGATTACCAAAAAAAGACTGAGATGATGCAGAACGAGCAGCTGGAGGGTCCTTAGAAGTAGGATTCTCGTATCTAATGGCCATTCCATCAGAGTAGTGAAAGGGATATGCACATGACCATGAGACGATCATAATACTCCGGACGAGCACCAGCAATGAACTTCTCATTCTTCTTGAGAGGATTGTCAATCAGATTCGAGCCAAACTTAGAAAGTTCATTAATCTTCCTCTCATACTCAGCGAAAGACATATCACCCTGTTTCACATCCATGAATTCCCGATACAGCTGAGACTTTCCAGCCTCAGGCATCCATTTCACAATAAAAGCATCCCTAAAGCACGATAAAGGAACATAAGACAAATTTCAAAAAGAGAAAACTGAACCAAATTCAAGACAAACAGAAGATGATACCTAAATTGTTCCCAAGAAATGTCAGCCTCAGCAGTGTGAGCTGTAACGGACTCCCACCAATCCAAGGCCGCTCCCTTCCACTGCCAAGCTGCCAACTGACACTGTTGGGCATTAGTGATCTCAAGACTGGAAAAAATCCTTTCCAAATCCTTCAACCACTGTTGAGCCTCAATAATGCTCTCAGATCCGGTGAACTTGGTGCCACCAAGCTCAGTGTATTCCTTACAGAGTTTAGTGAACCTAACTGGTGCAGCAGGCTCAGGAGCTAGGGCAACACCACATCCCCTACCTCTAGCATTCCTCTGACTCATCCTGAAAAATCAAGAATGAATTTTAGGACAGAGGTAATTGAGAACAAAGACAAGATTAGATACAATAAGATAAGGTTCAACTTGAATTGAAAGACATTATTAACAAGGTGGATAAGGAAAAGAAGGAAGTTAAGAAATTTGATTTCAAAACAAGAAGAGTTTTTATATCAAAATACTCTTTGAAAATCCTTTGAAAATCATTTGAAAATTAATTTATACTTTAAAATACGTTCACTCACAAAGAAAGGATTCTAAGATTGGTTTCGCTCATTCTGGGGTATTTCTACCCTATCTCTAATGAGTTTTTGCTCCGCAGGCTAAGGTTTGCCTAAAACCAAAGCTCTAATACCAAATGTAATGACCCACTATTTTGGACCATTCAAATCGACAATAAAACCATACATGTCTGACTTGAATAATTCAAAACAGTAGATTGTAATATAATTTGGAGCAAATAAAACCAATCACATAATCACAGACGCAGATAAATCAGAATAACTCACAGCGGAAACAAAATAACAATAGTAGTTCAAGAAGCTACTACAACACAGTCTCAAACACAGTTACAAAAATCCAGAGTTTGAAAAGTAAATACAACAGAAATCCCAAATACATCAATGCCCACTAATACATAAGTTAAATACAAATACTGAAAAGAAATAGATAACAACTAGATAGATAGTCTCCAGCAAATCCTAGCTCTAGAAGATGAAATACAAAGCTGATACTCAGGCTGACCCGAGCGTAAGAAATAAAATTAAACACTTAAGTTAGGACATACTTACTTATACAATGTAGACTAACTCAAGTGAACTGTAATATAAATGCACAAGTAACTTAAAGGATGCTTAGGACCGCCCATCCTCTAAGGATCCGTTAAACTATTTACTATGTCGTAATATAAGCTATTATAATAAGGTCTAGAAGTAAAAGTATAATACACATAAAAAATGCGTTAAGGAGTTACCCAATATCCTTCTTAACACATTTTATATATTCCCATAGTCTATACGGTACCGTAATCTCCCCCGTACCGGGCGTCGTCAGAGGGCACTCCATAGGTATAGTACAAAACAAAATCATATAAGGCGTGCTAGGGTAGGTGACACGGCACAACAAGGCAATGCCAGAGTAGATATACCAATTACGCTTCTGGACCGATGGTAACATGTAGCAGCCACTACCGCCCACCTTGAGCCACACTCCCAAAATCAAATGGTACCCCAATCAAACACAAAGTAATAGAATGGTATCGAAGAAGTGTGTCCGATAAGAGGAGCTACCTCATTAGCCTGTCAATCGCTCATGTTTTAGCCACCTTATGCCAACTCACGGGAGTTGGGTCCACGTACATACCTCAATATAACGTCGCCACCATTTTACTTCATTCTGGAATCTTCACCATGCATACGGTTGTTAAAGTAGTTTTCGGTATCGACAAAGAGTATGTCCATATCTGATTCCGGTCTCTTTAACAACCCAACGTTATTATAACCCATGGTTATAAATTTCAAAAATGGTTTATATTTCACTCCAAAACATATTCATTTAAACCATTTTAATTCAATGCCAAATAATATTCATTTCAAAGTTGTAGCCTTCCTAAGTTCATTCGTTCAATTATAAAATTTCCGAAACATTGTAAATTTCAGCTACAACAGCACTTATAAAATGTTACGGTAGATATAGTAATATTTCAAAAACATTGTCAATTTCAGAAACAGCAACACTTATAAAGTGCTACAGTAGGTATTTTAGTATTTCAAAACAGTTCAATTTAGAAACAGCAGCACTTACAAAGTGCTATAGGTATTTAGTTATTACAAAACAGTTTAGTTTTAGCAACAGCAGCACTTGCAAAGTGCTATAGCAGCTTATTTATTATTTCAGAATATAGTTTACTTTCAGCAACAACAGCACTTACAAAGTGCTACAATAGCTTATTTATTATTTCAAAATATAGTTTATTTTCATAAATGATAGCACTTAGTAAATGTTGTCTTAAAACCACAGCATCTTGGAAATGCTACCACTACTAATTCCAGATTTTATTATAACATTTAAGAAACATTAAAACTTCAAATTTTAGCCATTTTAATTTAAAAAAAACATATCTCACGCTTCAAAAACTTTCATTTGGTTATCATTTAACTTATGATTTGAATAAAATAACTTTTATAATTAAAATATCCAAATTTAACTATAATTCATTTATTAAGTCAAGGTACACTATTTTACTTAACTTTTATTTTAACAAATAACTCAACTCTTTATTTCAAAATACTCATTTCATAAATAAAATTGAATTTTCATTTATTTACTTAACTAAAAAAATATCATTTGAAAAATGAAACTTCCAATTATCTAGTTAAGTCATATTTCAAATACATTTTAACCAATTATTTACTTATACATTTTACTTATAGAAAATCACTATAAAATTTATTTAAATCATTTGAATCCAATTTAAGTTAAAATTTCATATTTTATATTTCAAAAATACTTAATAAATTTTCAAAAAATATTTAAAATTAACCATGGGTCTGTATATAATTTTCTAAACTAGATCAAGTGATACAGATATGTATCATTTCAATCCGTAATTTAAAAAGAAAATCCGGGTTCTATCATTTCAAACCCGCAATCCCAAGTCAAATAAAATAAATAAAAATCGCTTGAGCTTATCATTTCAGCTCATAACGATTTTTTCTTATTCTAATGTCCATTCGGTTATGTATCATTTCAACCCATAGTGATTCTATTCTACAGGGAACTTGTAGTGTGAGAAGCAGTAAATAAAATAAACATTATAATATGGCATATCATATCAGGTGATGTAACAAATAAATATCAGGTTATGACATCATGGAATATCATATTATATGCATATATAAGTTAATATCATATCATCAACTGCAATTCACATGCTATTGTTTCACAATTATATAAGTACGAAATGTCTAGAGTGAATAACTCACCTTCTAAAGCTAGAGGTTACGAAGTAAAGACACAAAACAACGCTGAAAGGCACGACAAAGAACGAACTAGATTCGAGGAGAAGTAACACCCAAATCCCAATGTTGTAAAAAAATAAATAAAACAAATATAAGTATATGATTTAACACAAACAAGATATGAATCCAACAATGTAAAACATGAATCAATTTGAAATAAAATATGGATTTTAATCAACAAGTGGGCTTCGCCAGATCACCTATAAGCTCGGCTATCACCATATTTTTTCTCGTCCATGAAGTTTAAAGGCAAGCTAGGCTCGGTTAGGTGGTCTTTGGCATGGCTATGGGCAATGGAATGTGAATAGAGGCAAGTTACAAAGCATGGAAGGCTAAAGGTCAAGCAATTCAAGAGTTTTGGGTTCGACCCTATGTCTACATGGCTTGGCCATGGGGCGGTTCAAGGCTTGGTGCATATCTGGTCATTAGGTGGTGCGGCCAGGTCATGCCAGGTGTGACAGCCCGCAAATCCGTACCCCTTGAATCACACTATTCTACATAAATTGACTCAAGTGGAACAGAAATACGAACCATTAAGGTTAAAGAAGAAGAGATAGAAGAAGAAGAAACTAAACAATATCAGAATCTCACAGTCGCAGCGGAATAAAATATAATAGTAAATATATAACTTTACACAAAATGGAATCTATAACTATTTTATACAATCATATCATCAGAGCGTCTCATACATCAACAATCACAAACCAGACATACCATGCAATCATAGCAGCGGATAAATATATAGGTACATATAATACGTCTCGGACTCCAGCTCCTTTCCTGCTCCAAAGCATCCTGACCTGAACAAATAATACTCGGTCTGACCCGAGCATTATAATGAAATAACACCCGAGTCAGTCTGGAATACCAGCTGATAATAATGCATCCAAATTGATTATTAAAGTTTCAAAAATCCTTTGAAAAACAAAAGCATCTCGTAAGACCACGCCACAAATAAACATGTTGGGTTTTTACCTTACGATAGCTAAAACTCTTTTTATAGAAATCCTCTGATATTATAATAGGGTCTATTTACAAATACTTATAAAATAGCCGAAATTGTTACATGATTAAATTCCAGCTACTAGCCACAAAAGTGGGTAATACAAACAAAACTCGTACAAGGCTCGTAGGGAAAATGGATTTCCAACAATGACTAGGCACTGGGGTACCACCTGTCACAGTACGGGGCCTAGATCACCGTACCGATGATTACGCCCTTCATCCCCTACAACACAAGATCGGAACCATTCCTTACTGAATAGTCCCGAACAAGATAAACCCCGTGGTTGGCGCGACCAACCACCCACTAAGCCGAAAATATATAAGGGACATCTAGACAGGGGAAATATCTTGTCCTGCTTGGGCATGACCCACCTAACCTTGCTGCATATCCCCTGATTTTCAGTCATTCCCGGTTGATGAGGCTTGAGGCTAAGCGTTACCTTTAGAACGTTTTCACTTAGAATGCCCATCGTCCACCTGACGATGTTTCGCAAGCATTCATCCATACAAGTCCATCCCGGGTTCGAACGGAACCGAAGGCACTACTCCTACTACATCCATTTGGAAATATCCTCAGGATTAGTAGCGACTAGCCCTTGCACTTCACTGCTCCATCTTCGACTCCGAACACGTTTTCCGCACGAAACGTACGAATCGGATCGAAGTGGTTTTCGAGAAATAAATCTCGATCCCGGTCTCTTCGAAACGATCAGCGCATTTGTCCAATATTGATAGTCGGTGATTTAACTACCAATTTATATTCATAAACATCCACAAGCATCCATCACACAATAAATAATATTACACATTATTTATTTGCCTCAAATATCTTTAAAAGGTATATTTTCAAATTTCCAAAACCCACTTGAAACCAATTTCCCAAAATTTCTTACTTTACAAGGTAAATCCTTTACCATATATTCCCATTGGAAATAACCAAGTTCAAAACATTTAGATTTAAAACAGTTAAAATATTTTATACTGAAATATACTTTAAAATATATAAATTCACTTCTAGTTACTTACTCAAAATATAATTTCAAAATATGTACAGTAAAACCATTTATTAATATATAAACTTTGATTTTAAATAAGGTTTTTAATAAACTAAATTTAAAAGTAGTGTTTTTAGTAAGATAAATACTCATTTCAAATGACTTAAGTCCAAAACTAGTCTTTTAAACAAATCCATTCGTAAAAATAATTATTAAGGTATTTATAAAATTTACTATTGCTAATTATTAATAATTATTTTAAAATAATAATTTCCAAACACACTTTTAAACAAGTTTGAATTTTTAAAACTTTCTTTTTATAAAATCAGTTTAAACTCGAACTTGGTTTTCCTAGGGAACTCATTTCCACTTAAACATCACAAAAATCCTTCTCACAATTTCTGTCAATTTATTTCAATTCAGGTTTATATTTTAATAACATAAATCTTATTTTTCCCATTTATCAACTAATAACTTTTCTCTTTGTTTATCAATCCAGATTTACCAATTTTCATTCCAAATGGATTTCAAATTTTAATTCTTTGAAATTCATTATTTAACAATATCTTTTATTTCTCTAAAATTCAATTTATCCATTTATAATTAATCATGGATTTATAATTTACCCAGCAATATTCCAATACAATTTTATTTCGGTTTTCCATCCAAGCAGATTCCAAATTTTTATATTTCTTAATTATTAATTTCTTAATTCCTTTTTAAAACCCAATTTAATTTCTTTATAATTAAAACTCCAAATTTCTTTATAATTTAACATCCTGGGCTTATAGTTTATCCCACAATTTCACAATACAATTCAATCCCAAATTTATCAATCACAATATATAACACACATCATCATCAATTATAAAAATAGTTACTACATTGTGAGGAATCCAGTTGGATCCCTCCAACCTGTTTTCCCTGCATCCACAAATATTAGCACAACACTATAAATATATATATCAACCCAGGCTGATATAATTAAACATTTCAACCAATCACACGGATATGTAAAATATTAACTATTTAAATCAGCTAACATTCCAGATGTGAGTGAGATTAACTCACCTTGAGTTTCGGCGAGCGTTCGAAATTTAAATTAAACCGAACGATGTTCGATTTAACCCAAATTTCTACTTGCCCGGAATGATTCCCGAACTGCACCACTCCGTTGTGTTCATCGCTGCGATTCCGGCGTTCCCTGTTTCGTCAAATTCCGATAACATACGAGCGAGATATTAAATTTTGAAGTTTGAATTCAAATTTAAAACAATTTTATTTATTAATTTTAATTAATTACCAAATAATGAATGGCCACGATAGCAAAATGAAGGCCGCTTCTCATCTTCCTTGCGTCGTCGCTCCAGTGCAAAAACCGAACCCAAAATCACGAGATTAGGACACGAAACTGCATCATCACCTATCGTCGAGATGTCGATCGAACGCTTCCAATTCGAAGCTCTACCCCGCGCGCGCCCATGGTCAGGAAGCGGCAAACTCGGCTCCCCCACGACAACGAAATTCGAGCACGAAACACGTTCGAACGCGGCCTCCCTGCCCTCTCCACGCTGCGCTAAACTCCATCACCACCGTACACATCGTAGATCTCAAAGCCCTCTTCGATTCTCCAGTTGAAAATTTCTGAAATCGTCGCTTGGATTGCGTGAAAATCGAGCGAGAATGAAGAAGCGCTTTTGGCCATTGAACACAAAGTAACGGCGGCCCGTTTATATCTAGGGTTTTAACCCTAACGTGAATATATATATATATATATAATATTATTAAATATTATTTTAATCTCGTTCCAATCAATTAACCACTTACGCAAACGGACTCCAATTCTCACGTGCCAACAGGCGTTCCTAGAGTTTTTCCGCGTTCCGAACACAATGGAACAGGTTCCGAAAGCTAATTCGGTCATACGTGTGAGTTACGGAATTAAACAATCAATTTTAATTTAAACCGATTAAAACGATTTTGATGCGTTTCGAGCTGCCACGGTCAAACGACAACTCCGATTGCTACGAAAATTGAAATCCGATAATAAATAACTATTACGGATCCAATGGAACTGGTTTCGTCGAATTTCGAGACTGTGCCCCGGAAGGCTATTTTCACTCGTCTATTAAATAAAGCGGTTTTCAAAATTGTCGAAAACGCTTAAAAATTTACTTTTAAAATTTTTACTAACTTAATAATAATTCATATAAAATTTATAAACACCATAAGAATCATTCTGGCTCATTCCAGACCAAAATCTGATTAATTGCATTTTAAAAATATTTAAATTCATTTTTAAATTAATATAAAATTCCAAATATTAACTTATCAACTTTAAAATTCATCTAAAATTCCCACCACGCTATTTATACTCAAATAACTCAAAATAAAATTTTTAAAATCATTTTTATCACTATTTACATTCAGATTTACTTTTATTTCAATTCCGAATATCTAAATTATATTTTTCCCATTATTCAAATTCAACCGGAATTACTATAGATAAAAATTATTGCTTATTTCACTGATTGAACCCGAATCCATTCATTGCAAAATCAATTAAGAACCCACATTAAACATTTAAAACGAATTAAATGTTCAAATTACATGGCTTAAAAATATGGGATGCTACACCAGGTTACGGCAAGGCAAGACACGGTGGAGGAATAAAGGTGGCGGAGGCTAATAAAAGAGGAAGTGGTGAAATAAGGTAGTCGGCTAGGTTTATTAACAAGTTTTGGTGATGGGATTGATCCATGGAGTCACGGCCATGATTGGAGGAGATGATGTAGTGGTGATGGTCGGTCATGTTGGTGGTGGAGAGGAGTGGTGGTCGGCAATAGCATGGTGTGGCCGAGCATAGGGGGAAGAAAACAAAAGAAAAACAAATGGAAAAAAAGGAAAAGAAGAAAGGAGAAGCCATGAACTTACTGTATTCTTTCTTTCTTTTTTTCTTGAATGAGAATGAGATGGGAAGTAATCTTGTACGTGAATGCTAATAGAAGTGGACGGCTAAAGAGGTAATGAACGACTAGAAAAGAAATGAAGAGGCTAGGCAAAGGAAAAGTCATAAGTTAAAGCATGTAACTCTAGTCTCTTTGAATTTCCAAGCCATTTATCAAAATAAACAAACCAAAATCCAATAACTAAAACCAAAATCCAATAACTAAAACCAAAGTCTAAACAAAATAAAATAAAAAAAGAAAATAGAGAGATGAACATAGGAAAAATAGAAAAGAAAATACAGAAAATAACTGCGTGTAAAACGCTGTATTTTATCCAATTCAAAAAGTATAAAACAGTAGAACGAATATTAGAATCATATCCAGCTTCAAAGAAAAAGATTAGAAATTTAAAATTTAAATTTCATAATTTCGTCTGAAAGTCAAAGTTTGACCACAGTTGACAAAAATATAAAATTTCAGAAAATATTTATTTTATTGTATTTGGAAATTTGAACTGTAAACAAAATACAAAATTACATTGGAAAATACCAAAATTTCAAAATTTAAATAATAAAAAATCAAAGTTTCAAATAAAATGAATTAAAAATATTTATTAAAATTTTTGGGTTATTACAAAACCCCTGGCTAAATTAAAGGTATTTTGAAATGATTTTAGTAAGAAGCTTTCCTTAATAAAATTATAGCTTAAAAGGATTAACCATGTATATGAAAAGTGTTTCAAGGACATTAAACCCACAGGAGTGGTATTGTTTTACAATTATGTTTGCTTCTTTAAATATAAATATATTCACATTATAATGGACTCATAACTATATTTTGCCGATAAAGGGTTGAAGAACCAGTTAGGTTAATCTAGTAGTGAATATAAATTGATTTGACTCATGGTTGAGTAGAATTTCATCCAAGAGGTCTGGGTGACCAGAATATAGGATACCTAAATATGGAAGTTGTCAGGGGACATGTTCATAGTGATCCCATAAAAACTATAATTAGGAAGTTATTGGAGTTACCAATAGGTTTACAGTGATACCATGAAAACTATGATATAAAGAGTGGTTGGCGGGGCCAACTGGTTCATAGTGATCCTATGAAAACTATATCCGGATTATGTTATTGATAAATGTCAATAGGTTCCTAGTCAACCTATGAAAACTAGGATAAGAAGAAATGATATTGGCAGAGGCCAATAGGTTCCTAGTCAACCCATGAAAACTAGGATAAAGGAGAAGTTATTGGAGTAACCAATAGGTTCAAGGGAACCTATGAATCAACTATACCCACCGAAGTGGTGGTGCTAAGTTAATTGGCAGGGGCCAATAGGTTCATGGTGCATCGATGAAAACTATGAAATAGGGCATAGGGTCCATATATTATATGAAGGTTATTAGCAACCCCAAGAAAACTAATAGGTTAATGTTGACCCTAGAAACTATAAACATGACAGGGAGTCAATTAAACAGAGGACGAAAAATGCAGTATGTTTTATCATGTTTGCATATCATCATAATATTTCGAAATGACTATGTTTTAACCATTGTGGATGTAGGAGCACAATATATGATTTTATAAAGGTTTTAGAATACTAGTGAGGGGAAAACCCATTCCGCTAAGTGGTGTGGTCTCACTAGATGTCTGAATGATTTGAGATGGTAGATTATTATTAATACCAGGCTTTATGTCCGACTCGAAGTTTATGTTTATCCCTTAAACTCTTGGGTACTCACCCCTTAAACTCTTGGGTACTCAATCGATTTTGAGTAGTTTGAGAGTTGAGGTTTACAGGTACCTCATTAGACGAGTAAAGCTTCCGGAGACGTGCAGTAGGCATGATAGCTATTTAGAGTCCTCTTTTATTTGATTCTGCTGTTTTTTTGTAATGGCAAAGTTGTTATATTACCTATATATACTATGATCATCTAAGGGGGCATCTTCATATGTTGCTTTTGGCGTATATTATAATAAATATATTTTCTTTGAATGTGCTTGACGATTATAGGATTGTGTAATGAATTGGAAATGTTTTGATATAGAATGTGATCTTGTTTGAAGTTTTAAATTTTTTCCATATTGTGTTTCTGTATATCAACGAATCTAACACCGCCGTATTTGGTCACCGATGATAAATGACTATGAACGACTGCTCCCCTTCGAAATTCGACTATAAAACACCCTCGCTTCGTCCAGTCCCAAAGCTCCCCTTCGGAATTCGACTATAAAACACCCTCGCTTCGTCCGGAGGAATAGGCTTGGCTACAATAAGTTGTTCTTGTCAAATGTGTGTTCTATAACACGAATATTGACTAATTAGTACAAATGCTACCAATATATATCTAGAGAGTATTGTCGGTGAAGAACTGAATATTTGGAAGAGTGAAATACAAGTATAGATTGCTTGAGATCAAGAATATATGATAGAGTATGTAATTCTCTTGAATCTTGATGATATATATTGTTGTAGAGAGGTTCCTTGAGTAGTTACATCTATTAACAAGTTCTCTACAATCGCTTTTGTTGATGATGAAGAGTTGCAGCGAACAGAAGCGGAGATGTCTATTCGTATGCAGTAGTTGAAGTTTAAATTTAAAATTCGAATTTGAAATTAGACGTCTGGTATTTGTATCAGACGTCCGATACTATATTTTTTTATACATAGTAGATTTTCAAACGTCTGAGTGCTATTACCAGACGTTTGATTTAGTCTGTTTGTTGTTCTAGAGAACTTTTCCAGACGTCTGGCTTGTGCACCCAGACGTCTGGCTTGTGCACCCAGACGTCTGGCTTGTGCACCCAGACGTCTTATACTTGTCTATGTTTGTTTTGTGCATTTTTTGAGGAAGTTTTATCTTGATCATCTCCTTTATCGTCATCCTTGAAAGAACTTGCTTGTTTTTTCGGAGATGTCGGAGTTTGTTCAAAAGGTTCTTTCTCCTCGTCAAAAAGTTTGGAATGTTTCGAAGGAGAAGGCACCGAGGTTGGCCAATCTTCTAAAGGTGGTGTAGGACCACGAACCCTTTGAAGAACCTCCTTTAGAACGAATAATACATTTGAAAGTGACGTTTCAATTGTGGCTAGGCGAGAAGCAAAAGATGTTTCAAAACTATCAATGCGCTTAGCCAATAATTTTTGATTCCTAGATAAAATAAGATGATTTTGGAGAGTTAAGTCGCGAATACTCTTATTTGGATTCGTCTCAGTGCGAGTCTTCAAAATATCATCTTGGCACGTATAATCAAATGGTGAAGGAGGAGGAGGAGGAGTCTCGTGATGTTGCTCCACCTCTTGTGATGGTTTAGGTTGTGTTTGAGGTAGAGGCCCAGCTAGTCTAGCTTGACGACGTTGCGTCCACTCTTCAAATGATATAAAATCCGGAGGATTTTTTGATAAGTACATTAGGGAGAAAAATTTTGTGGATGCATATTTCGAAGAAATTTCTTCAAAAGTGGATAAATATGAGGGGATTTGTGAGCTCGTAGAAATCTCATGATATATATATATATAGGATAGATGATGGATGGGCGTGATCGAGTCCAAAAATGTTTGAGCTCGTCAAATATAAATTTTTCTGAATTGACCCTCGTTCCACTGAATATAGCGTATAGGGCCTTGTGCTCTAGTTTCGTGATTTTCTCATGACTACTAGGGCGAGGAATGATAGTATTGATAATCATTATAGTGAGAAGTCTTGCCTTAAGTCGTAGGTATTTGGATGCAAATCTAGGCATTTCATCTTTCCATATTTGATGTGTTATATTATCTCACGGTTTCAGATGCATATCCGGAATATTATATAAATCTTCTCCGGCGTCGGAACATCTGAGACTTCGGCCTATGATCCCTGGAGTAAGTCTTATTGTGTTGCCATAAACACTTGACCATCGCCAATTATCATCGTTGTTAGTGTTTCACACTGCTGTGCTATCCAAATTAGCATAGAAGAGAAATATGGCTAACCGATCAATTTGGATGTTATTGGGATTAAAGGATATCAATGTTTCCAAACCAGCACTTTCACACATTTCGTCTAAATCATACATTGGAAACTTTAGCAAATTATAAAATGGACCTATATGGAGTTTCTTCTTCTGAATATCCTCGTATCTCTTGAGTGAATGCGGTACACGATTCATCCATCGTTCAATTTGATCGTCAGAGGAAACTTGGGGGTTGGATGAAGTTGCTTGGTCATGTTTTCGCTTAGAGATCTTAGGATTTTTTGTTTTAGGAGCAATTAAATTCGAGCGAGGTTGAAGAGAAGGTAATTTTGAGAAATAAGGAATCGATTTTGTAGTGGAAAGGAAATGAAACTGAAGCGAGAAAAGTTAAAAATAGACGTTATTTGGTTACTTAAGAGTGTTGATTGAATTTCAGATGTCTAGAAGATGAACCAGATGTCTGATTTAACCTAGTTTGAAGACAGTAATAGAATCAGACGTCTACTTGTTGGTAGCAGACGTTTGGAATTGCTTGAGTTGTAAATTTTGAAAAGCAGAGAGAATTATCAGACGTCTGGTCGTAGAATCAGACGTCTGCAAAGGTCGAAGTGTTACTTTTGTAGGACAGATAGTTTTCTCAAACGTCTGGATATAATATCATGCATCTGAAATTGGCCTAAGTTTTTATCTTATAGAGGCAGAGACTTTGTTCAGATGTCTGGTCAATAGTTTAGATGTCTGAAATCGACTGGTTTCTATTTTTTATGAAGCAGAGATGATTTTCAAACGTCTAGAAGGTTATATCAGACGTCTGATATATGCACGTTGGTTAAAAATTTGTGTGGTACAAGAGTATCAGACGTCTGATGGCAAAGTTCAAAAGTCTGAAATGACCCATTTGTCTTAAAATAGCCTAAATTTGAAGGGTGTTGCTTATTTTTCGAGAGTTTGATTTTAATAAAACATAGTATTATTATTCATTAAACAATATATAAGCATAAGTAGATAAAAAATACAATGAGAATAATTAAATTTATTTAGATGATGATGAAGCATCGCGGTCTTCAGACTTGTCATCCCTCCATGGCTTGAGCGAAGACCATATATTTCCACGTTCGTGGGTTCTCGGGGAACTAGAGAATCGTCTAGGTGAAGGATCCAAAGGTGTACGATAAGAGGCAGAGGGATCCAAGGGATTGCAAGGAATCCGAAGTGGTTCATGTACATCCTTCTTTCGTGAATTACAAAATTTTATCGCTACTTGCTCTAGAAAATTTAGCCGTCGAGCAGTGACCTTTTGCTCAAAAATAATTCTCATTGTAAATCTATCTATTGTCTTTGGTAGTGATGTATCTCATTGATTTTCTCGTTGGTATTAGGAGAGACAAATAGAGCTTGTTTGGACTTCTTTTTATCAAGAGTGAATCCCGGGTGGTAAGAGGACCCCTATATGTTGGTTCCTGATTTGGTGTAGGAGTAGGAAGGCAATGAGGTGTATCCGCTGAGCTATCCGTTGTTGGTGTCGAGAAGGAGAGATGAGAGTTGTCGGAAGACATGCTTATATTTTCTGTTGTAAAAATATGAAATCTATATATTCTTTACTTTTCGTTTTGTAAGAAGTTATTTATATATGATTTTAAAGGTTATTCATAGGTAATTTCAGAAAACAACCACCTAAAAAATTTAAGGCGAAGGAGTTAACTGTTTTAATCTTTGGATACAAAGCTTTTAGCTAAACATAGAATAAATGAAAATGTAGCATTAGTTTAGAAGATCATTAAAAGAGCATATTCCTAAATCGCGTCGCAGATTAACAAATGTTTGTTCATTTAGTGGTTTTGTGAAAATATCTGCTATTTGATTCTCGGTATTTACATATTCTAATGTAATAATTCGTTTTTCTACATTGTCACATAAAAAATGATGTCGTATATCTATCTGTTTAGTACGCGAATGATTTACATGCTTTTTTGATAGATCTGTTGCACGCAACATATAGGTGATTTATTGATATCTTTGCCGAAATCCGTAAGTGTTTGTTGCACATATATCACTTATGCACATACTAGAGCTGCTGAAATACATTCGGCTTCGCAAGTAGATAAGGAGACATAATTTTTCTTTTTGCTAAACGATGAAACTAATGATTGTCCGATAAAGTGACAAGTTTCGCTAGTACTCTTACGATCTGTATTACATCCACTAAAATCCACGTCACTATATGAAACTAGTTCAAATGATGACTCCTTAGGGTAAAACAAACCATAATCTCTAGTACTCGATAGATATCGTAAGATATGTTTAACAACTCTTTGGTGAGATTCTTTTGGTTTTGCTTGAAATCGGGCACAAAGACATACACTCATCATAATATCGGGTCGACTAGCCGTCAAATAAAGTAAGGAGCCAATCATACTATGATATTGTTTTTAATCAAAATCTTTTCCGTTATCATCTTTCTCCAAGTGAACACTAGTCCTCATCGGTGTTGGTTTTCTTAAAGTTTTATCCATTTCAAAACGACGTTATGGATTGTTACAAAATTTTTCTTGATGAATAAAGATAACATTTTCAAGTTGTTTTATTTGTAAACCCAAAAAGAAATTTAATTCTCCCATATAAGATATTTCAAATTCATTTTTCATAATATTTGAAAATTGATTACAAAGGTTTTCGTTAGTTGAACCAAAAATAATATCGTCTATGTAAATTTGTATAACTAAAATGTCGTTATTTTCTCATTTAATAAATAAAGTTGTGTCGACTTTACCTATTTGAAAACCAGATGTAATTAAATGATTTTTAAGACGTTCGTACCAGGCATATGAGGCATGTTTTAAACTATGTAAGGCTTTTTGTAATCTAAAAACATGATCGAGATATTTTTCATGAACAAACAATGTAGGTTGTTCAACATATACGTTTTCTTTAATAAAACCATTTAAAAAAGCAGTTTTGAATTTAAAATAATTTAAAATTGTGATGATTTGCAAAAGCAAGTAATGTACGTATGACCTCGAGTCTTGCTACTGGAGCAAAAGTTTCATCGTAGTTGATACCTTCTTCTTGATTATAACCTTGAGCGACTAGACGTGCTTTATTTCTAACTATATTTCCATTTTCATCTGCTTTGTTTTTAAATACCCATTTTGTTCCAATAAGCAATTGATTTCTGGTCTTGGTGCTAATTTCCAAACATTATTACGTTCAAGTTGATTTAATTCTTCTTGCATGGCTATTGTCTAAGAATTATAGTTTGAAGCTTCTTTATAATTTTTTGGTTCAAAATTTGATACAAATGCAATATGACTTATTTGGTTAAGCTGATTTCTAGTTACTCTGGAATTGAGATCTCCAATGATATTATCTTTTGGATGATCTTTTAAAATTTTAGAAGATGATACTAAAGTATGATTTCATGCATTTGTCTCATTATTAAAAGAATTTGTTGTATTTGTTATTGGAATTATTTCTTCATCGTCATTAATATGATGGTTAAGAAAAATTTTATCAAACGAAACATGTAGACTTTCTTCAATTGTGTTATTTCGTTTATTAAAGATTTTATATGCCTTGCTACGATCCGAATATCCAACTAATATTCCTTCATCGGCCTTCGGGTCGAATTTTCCTAAATTATCTTTTGTATTTAGTATATAAAAAATTGATCCAAAAGTTTTAAAGTATGATACTTTAGGTTTTCTTTCAAAAAATATTTCAAAACAAGTATGTTTAATCATAGGTCGTATGAACATAACAAGCCGTACCTATAGCTTCGGCCCAAAAATGTTTTGGTAGACCACTACTATTAAATAGTGTTCGTGCACATTCTTGTAACGTATAATTTTTTCTTTCTACTACACCATTTTGTTGAGGTGTGCGGGAAAAAGAAAAATTATGACTTGTACCCTTTTATTACAAAAATAAGTAAAAATATCATTTTCGAATTCTCCATCGTGATCACTTCGAATATTCTTAATTTTCAAATCCATTTGAGTTTTAATTCTTTTAGCAAAAATTTTAAACATACCAAAGGTGTCACTTTTATATTTTAAAAATAAAGTCCATGTATATCTTGAAAAATCATCAGCTATTACGAAAATATATTTGTTGTGGTTTATAGATCGTACTTGAGTTTGACCAATAATTCTAATGGTTGTTTTATAGAAATATTATTTTTAGATTTAAAAGAGCTTTTCTTTAGGTTTTCAATTTGACAATCCTCACATAAATTTTCTACTTTATAATTTATTTTAGGTAAGCCTTTAACTAGCTCATATTTTGCTAATTTATTAATATTTTTAAAATTTATATGACAAAATTGTTTATGCCACAACCATGGATCGTCATGTTTGGCAGTTAAATATAGATTTGAATTTCTATTTATATTCATATTTAAGACATAAATATTTTTGTTTCTAAAACCCTCAAAGATAAGTTGTTTGTTATTGTCGAAAATATTACATCTATCTTTTTCAAAATTGATTTGAAAACCTTTATCGCATAATTGGCTAATACTAAGTAGGTTGTGTTTTAAATTTTCTACTAACAAAACATTTGTAATAATAGGAGAGTTAGAAATAACAGAGTTGATGACTTCTCCGACGCCAACGACGTATCCTTTGGAGTTATCTCCAAAAGTTACCGTTCCACCATCGATGTATGCTATATTTGATAACATTTTTGAGTTTTCGGTCATATGCTTAGAGCATCCACTATCAAGTATCCATTTCTTCTTATTTTTTATTTTGGGTACCTGTAAAATAAAATATGATTTAATTGGTACCCATATACTTTGTTAGGGTCCTAGATGTTAGGAGGAGCGGGTAGCCATACCTAAGAAGGTTTGGTACCTTTATGAACATAATTTTTATTATAGACTACGTTATCTAAAAAATTATTAATATATTTTTATCTAATCAAATTATTATTTGTCTTAGGGATCCAAATTTTATATTTTTGGTATTCGTATTAGACTTAGATCATTTTTCAGTCTTTTGATAGATAAAACGACATTTCTTAATATTATTCCCTTTTTGTTTAGGAGTATACTTAAATCCTATTCCATTTCTATTACCTGACGGTTTTGAAATATTGACAAGATTTTCCAAATCTTGTTCTCCTTTATTAAATTTTGAAACATTATTTGTAATTTTATCTAATTTTTCTTTTAACTCTAAATTTTCAATTTTCAATGTTTGTATATTACTTTTCAAGCTGATATTTTCTTTTAAATATTTATCATTTTCTAGTTTAACTTTTCCAAAAACATTAGATATAGTCTCATTTTCAACTAAACTATTTTTAATTTTTCCTTGAGATAATTCTAGTTCCTCCTCTAAAATAATTTTTTCATCTTTTAACATTCCTACTTCAAGTTCTAATCCATTTATTTTGGCTATACGTTCTTTATTCAATTTTTTAATTTGTCTAAATTTATCATCTAATTTCATACTAAGTTCTAGTAATTCATCATAGTTAAGTTCGGGACATACCTCATAAGTTTGTGCCATAAAGCATACATTAGCTTGTTCTCCGTCACTATCGCTATTCACTTTCTGATGATGATAAAGAATCTGAGTCATCCCATGTTGCTTTGAAAGCTTTCTTCTTTTTGAATTTTTCAAATTTGTTCTTCTTTTTATCATTGTTGAGCTTGGGACAATCTTTGTTCATATGTCCAAATCCATCACATGCATAGCATTTGATTGACGTTTGATTTGTTGAGCTTGATTTTCCTCCTTTCTGAAATCTAGTCATTTTTCTAGACTTCTTGAATTTGTTGTAGTTTTTGGCAATAAATACAATTTCTTATTCGTCTAAGTTGGAGTCTTCATTTGTTGCTGGGAATGCTATGTTTTTCTTTTTCGAATTTTGTTCTTTTCTCGCATGCAAATTAGCTTCATAAGACGTTAAATTTCATATCAATTCCTCAACTAAGACTGTTAAGAGATCATTAGCTTCTTCGATAGCTAATATTTTTCTTTCCCACTCTGGAGTTAAAGAATTGAGTATTCTAGATATTAAGTCAACATTTATGAATTTGACTCCAAATGCCATTAAATCGTGTTGAATGGTTTGGAATCTAGAGTACATGTCTACTATAGATTCATTTTGTTTCATTTTAAATGATGAAAATTGATTTTGTAAAATTGAAATCTTAGTTTGTTTAACTTTTTTGTGCCTTCGTGTGTAACTTGTAAGGTACGCTAAATATTATATGCAGTATTACATAACATGACATGTGAAAATTCATTCTTACCTAATGAACAAAATAAAACATTCATAGCTTTGGCATTATTAGAAGCTGCAGTTTTCTATGTATCATTCCATGTGCTCATAGCAGTTTCAGGTGCTTCATATTTATTTTGAGTGGCTGATCAAATTTATAATCCATTAGCTTCCATAAAAATTCTTATATGTGTTGACCAATATGCATAGTTAGAACCATTAAACAGTGGGGTCGTGCTGTGGATTGACCTTCTTGAAAAATACTTGCCATATTAATGTGATTCAAAAACATGTTACTGTACTTTGATCAAACCTTGCTTTGATACCAACTGAAAGTCTACAGGGTGGATCGTGTGGTGTATATGCAAGTATATGTGACAAAATATATGATGCAACTTAAAACAATATTAATCTAGGTAAATATAGAATAAGCACACCAGGATTTTATACTGGTTCGGACCTCCCGTCCTACGTCCAGTCCCTAAGCTCTCTTGAGGAATTCGACTATCAAACATCCTTGCTTTTCCCGGAGGAATAGGCATGGTTACAATAAGTTGTTCTTGTCAAATGTGTGTTCTATAACACAGACATTGACTAATTATTACAAATGCTTCAAATATATATCTAGAGAGTATTGTCTGTGAAGAACTGAATATTTGAAAGAGTGAAATACAAGTATAGATTGCTAGAGATTAAGAATATATGATAGAGTATGTAATTAGAGGGCATAAGTAAGTAAAGTAATTTGTTCTCTTGAATCTTGATGATATATATAGTTATAGAGAGGTTCCTTGAGTAGTTGCATCCATTAACAAGTGCTCTACAGTTGCTTCTGTTGATGATGAAGAGTTGCAGTGAAGAGAAGCAGAGATGTCTATTCGAATGTAGCAGTTGAAGTTTAAATTTAAAATTCAAATTTGAAATCAGACGTCCGGTATTTGTATCAAATGTCTGATACAATATATTTTTTGTACATTGTAGATTTTCAGATGTCTGAGTGCTATTACCAGACGTCTGGTTTAGTCTGTTTGTTGTTCCTACTCTACAGGTTGTGTAGGCTAATAAAATGGATTGAATGTTATGTCTAACATTCGGCCACCGCTCCTAGAGCTACTCAATATGTAAAACACCGCATTCTTGGCTACTAATAATGGAAGACACCTCCACTAGGCTACGGTGGAAATAAATTCCCACTGCTATCAACGTCACTAGGCTATTAGGAACAATTCTTCCTCACTATGCCTGAAGAGGAAAAACCCAAAATGCCAACCCGTCGGAATGTGTCATTGTCCGCATTCTCTTCCACCTCTCGATCGTAGCATTGGTCACTTATTACATGCTCAGGTTCCTTTTTTCTAATTGTATCATGTGCGTCAGGAATCGTGCATACCAGGACCATCCGTCCTGTTGGACCTCCTCTATTAGGCATCTGTGCCAATCTGCACATCCATCGTTGGAACCTCCTATTTATGCCATTTGAAAAAATACATCGTCTCTATTGATTACTAAATCCCACATTGGGTAAAGAATATTTACCCAACAATTCAATAACCTAGTGTCCTCTGACATGGAACTAGCTTCCCTACTATTCTTAACATACAACCAAATGCCCTTAAATAGGCTTACAAACAATTATGGTTTATGTTAATTTTTATTATTAAACTTGGGCCTTAGGCCAAGGTTCAAATCTGCAATTTTCATTACGAACTATCGACCACTTATACCCTTCGGTCGACCACTACTGGTCGACCGCTAGGGTTTCCAAGTCAACGGCTGTGAAGTAAATATTAAGGTTCCTTCACATTTCAATTGTCGACAGTTTGTATACTTAATTCATATCGTTTGCAATGTTTAATTAACCCTAATATACTAAGTGACCATTTTAATTGTCAAATTTCAATTCAATTTAGGGTTTGTCGGTTTACAGTTTGGAAATTTGATAATAGAATATATACCTAGACTATTAATTGGATTAGCAAATTACATTAATTCAATTCTAGGTTTTTAGGACCAAATCTAGGGTTTTAGCATGCTTAATTTAAATTATCCAATTTGGGGTTCTCTAACACCCTACTCAATTAAAATAGTTTAAATTAACTACAATAATCAGCTTATCAAAATTATGCCCACTCACCTCAAGCCTAAGCTCTTCCTAATATCTATGCATAATAGTCATCCCCCTAATCGATAGCTCCACCTTGATCTGCCTTGATTGCTTCTATTCTTCTAGGTTGAATTGATTTGATGTTTAGAATTTTTTAGATTTAGGTTTAGGGAAAAGTTTGGTAGAGTTTAGTTACCGTAAATTTTTAGTTAAGAACAAGGGTTTCATTGGTTTGGTATTTATGGGGCTAGGGTTTTAGTTTGGGATATTGGATTAGCTTAGGAAATATTTTTAGAAAATCCGGTCCCCTCAACATAGATGTTGTTCCCAGTAACTAATCTCGTTCATTCAACACATCATCACGAAAGCAGAAATGCTCGACTTTTCACAAGCCTAGGTCGACCGCTATCGGTCAACCTTGAACCCTCACAGTTACCGGTGGCTATATAAAGTTTTAGATATTTAATTTTTAGTTCAATCTAACGTCTATAAATTCTCCATAATAACTTGGATTACGATGTGTTATATATGAAAATCGTTTGGAAAATTGCTACGAATGCGATAGTGCCAATTTTGTAGCCAAATTTGGACGTCTGTGATAATTTTCTTTCCAGTCCTTGTTTTATTTTATTTTAATTTCTGTTAAACTTCTGAGATGTAACATTCTTCCTCCCTTAAAAGGATTTCATCCCCAAAATCTTAAAGGATGGAAAAATGTAACTCATACACAACAACCAATAGCTACAATCATCAACTCATCCATCATCCATGAGAAATCATTATCCTTAGAAATTCCTAATGCATCGTATACATATATGTGCAACGTAAAATGCACGTGAATAAATATTAATGCAAAAATAGGTTATCTACTAATTCAGTTGACCTCTTATTATACAATTGCTCATGCCATGCATTCAAATGTGTGCAACATCATAAGTAAATATTTACTTGCAATCATATATGCGTACGCGATCATAAAACTCATATGCAACAACAAAATGCATAACATCCACTAGCATAAAAATAATCAAGAAATAACATCCAACTATATATAAGTGTGTGTGTACCTAGATGATACAATGTCCCAACGTGTAAAAGAGTAGAATGCAAACAATACGTCCATTAGAATCAATCATCCATAATACGTCCCATCGACATGTTTACAACCATTCCTACCATCCAGTTGTCTCTAACTGAAGGGCATACCACCTAAGTTCTACACAAAGGTAACCTTTACTTATAAGAACTTCCAACTTAAGACGTATAAGAGAAGAGTTGGGGTGGGTAGCTCGGATCTTCTCCTCGAGTTTCCATGTACTATTCGGTGGATCGTCTTCCTATTGGATTATAAAGAGTCTGATTTCTTTGTTACGGAGTCGCTTTGTACCGTGCTCTAGAATACTAGTGGGTGCAAGGCAAACAAGTGATTCTCGCTCTATCTCAATTTCCTCTAACTGACTCGTCACGACCAAGGTAGCTATATCGTGTAAGCACTTCCACAATGTGACACATGAAAAACATCATGTACCCATGCTAATTTATATTGAAGCTCTACCTTATATGCCAACTTTCCTACTCTAGCAACTATCGGGAAAGGTCATATAATCTCGATGCTAGCTTCCCTGAATTGCCAAATCTCATCACATGCCTAAGGGGTGAAACCTTCACAAACACCATGTCATCCACTGTGAACTCTAGCTCTGTATGTCTCCTATTAGCATAAGATTTTCATCTATCCTGAGCGTTCTTCATTCTGCTCTGGATCAAGTCCACCTTCTCCGATGTCTCCCTCACCATATTCGGCCCAAGAATAATCCTTTCCTTTGTATCTCACCAACACGATGGCGATCTATAGGGTCTACCAAACAATGCCTCGAAAGATGCCATCTTAATGCTAGCCTGATAATTATTATTATAGGTAAACTATACTAACGAAAAATGATCCGCCCAATAACCTCCAAACTATGTAATGCACATCCACAGAAACTCCTCCAAAACCCGATTCACCCTCTTCGTCTGTTCGTTCATCTACGGATGATATGAAGTACACCTGCTAAACTCCATTCCCAAAGCCTATTGTAGACTCCTCCAGAAATCACTAGTGAAAAGTGGACCTCAATCGCTAACTATGCTAATAGAAACTCCATGTAACCTAATGATCTCTCTCACGTATAAAGCCTCCAACGACGCCGCTATCCTAGTACTTCTCACTGATATGAAATGATTATACTTGGTTAACCGATCGACTATAATCCAAATGCTCTCATTTCCTCTCCTATTCCTAGGTAGACCATCTGCAAAGTTCATGGAATACTCTCCTACTTCCACTGAAGAATATCCAATGGTTGACACAATCCTCCCGACTTCTTCTATTCTGCCTTTACCCTCTGGCAAGTTATACATCTAGCTATATACTCTGCTATTTGCTTCTTCATGTCGGGCCAATAGAAGATGCTTCATGTCACGATACATCTTATCAACATCGAGATGATTGGTCATCCTAGGACGATGAGACTCATCTAACACCGCGTCTATCAAATCCATACTGTGAGGAACACAAGCCTATCATCCATCTGTAACCATCCTCTTGAGTCAATGGCATAACACCTCAAATTACTCAATGATTATCCTCTACTAATCCTCTCAATAATATGTACTAGTTCCTTATCCTCCTCCTGCCTATATCCAATATGCTCCATCAATGTAGGCTAAACGTCTAAAATAACTAGTAATCCTAGGGTAATATCTGATGTTGGTCGGAAATCAAAGGTAGAAATATACTCCAAATGTCTCCACTCCAAAAACAAAAGACTCAACACTGCACTCTGTCTACTCAAAACGTATGCCACTACATTACCCTTAACTAGGGTATAAGAGATATCAAAGTCATATGAAGCCAAAATCTCCATCCACCTCTTCTGCCTTAAATTCAAATCCTTTTGGAAGAACAAGTACTTCAAGGACTTATGATCCGTAAATGTTCAAACCACTCCCTTAAAGATAATGCCTCGATGATTTGAGTGCAGAGACAATGGTTACCAACTCAAGATCATATGTAGGGTAGTTCCTCTCCTAGGTTTTCGGATGCCTACTCACATAACTCACCACCCTACCTTCTTGCATTAATACCGCGCCTAATCCCATACAACAAGCGTTGGTATAAACTGTAAATGTCTTTGTCCCATCTGGTAACAATAAACTGGTGCCCTAGTTAGTGTCTTATTCTACTTGATAAAATCACCTTCGCACTTTTCTTTCCATAAGAAAACTAGATTCTTCTTTGTATGACGGGTCAGTGGAGCATGGATCTTCACGTAGTCCTTAATGAACTTGCATAGCTGCCCACCAAACCAAGGAAACTTTTTACCTCCGTGGCATTCTTCGGAGCATGCCAATCATGAACCCCTGCTACCTTACCGGGATCAACTGCTAAACCACTTTCTAGGATGATGTGTCCCAAAAAGCATACCTCCTCTCTCCAAAAGCGAAACTTCGAAAACTTTACCTTAATCTTATGTGCACCGAGTGTACTGAGCATTTCTCCTAAATGCAATGCATGCTCCTTCTTACTCCTCAACTATATAAGAATACCATCCACAAATGCCATAATGAATTTGTCAAGCAACCCCTTAAATACTCGACTCATAAGATCAACAAAATAGGCGGGTGAATTGGTCGATCTTAAAGGCATGACTAATCACTCATAAAGCCCATTGGGTGTATGAAATGTTGTCTTCTGGATAATGTCCTCGACTACACGCAACTGATGGAATCAGGTAACCAAGTCAAGCTGTGAGAATACTCTAGCGACAACCAACCAATCAAAGAGATTGTCTATACGGGGTAGTGGATAATGATTCTTCTTTATCGATGTATTTAATTCCCTATAATCGATGCGGAGTCTCTGAGAACCATCCGCCTTGGTGGAAAAGATGATTGGTGCTCCCTACTCAGAAATGCTCCATCTAATAAAATATTCTCTAACAACTCATTAGCTTGCTTGCTTAACTCGCATCATTCCTCTAACATCCCTAATTTTTGATAACATTGTTCAAGAGGCTTAATTAGATAAATTAAATAGAATAATGATGATAAGGGGATTGAGATTCGAATAAAACTATAAGAAGACTGTGCTTAAGTAATTAATTAAATTGGATTTTATGTATTTAATTAAACATGGGCATATTAGCTACACTATTATTACCCATGGCTATACATTTCACGTTCTTGCTCATTCACGTACACTTTTCATTTTTACAAACGCAAATCAAAAACCTAAAATTGAGCCAGCTATTAACAAGGGAAAGAGGAAGAAATATTAAATCAAAGCTAAGGGTCAAAGCTAGAGTAATCAATTTTCCAAAATCTCAAATTCCTTATCATATCTAAGGTGAATAATAATTCATTCCATCTCTATTTTGTTTTTAATAATCATATGTTTTCGGATTTATGGTTAAATTATTTTTTGTGATGTTTTGGATGATGATATGCTTGAATTATTATGTGTTTGATTTAAATCAATTTGTTTACAAAAGAATCTACACAGTTTTAGGGAAAAACCGATTGTTATTGATTTTAGAATACAAATGGAAAAAATTTATTATATGTTAGGTAAAACATGATTTTAGAGATGGGTTTCAATTTTTATAATTTTCCAAGTTGTGGAAAATTCAATATAAATTTCTAAAGGAAAATGTGATATTTTTGGTTTAAAATTTATTTCGATGATTAAGAAATAAATTGGATCTAAAATTTTAATACGTTTGATAACATGATGAACGGGAATTTTTGTGATTTTTGGTGATTTTTCCTAATTGATTTGCCATGGAAAATAAATTATTTTAAAAGATGCCTTATTTTTAATATTGGTTTTGCTTAATGGAAGGTCTTAAACGTTACTTTTCCCCTTGATTTAGATATGATTAATGCGGCAGTTATTTTGAAAAGTATCTGAAAAGTTTTAAGGCAACCAATCAAAGGATTACAAATATGTAGGTAGTTATAAAGCAATTATTAAAAGTAGCATAATTTTAGCCTTTATTCAGAAAAGTTGGTTCCGCCTCCTATAGTAGTGCCTTTCGACTTCAATGCTTCTGCTCCAACTCAGTTGAAACCAACCCAGTCGAAACCAATACACAAGATATCACTTAAATGTACGTAGCGGATTGAAGGAAAGGCAGAAGCCATGATGTCGAAAGTAATGCTTCCGATGGGGTCGAAACCTTAGTTTGTTTTCAAATGTTAAGTGCCTGCTTTGTTTTACTTAAAGCTTTCGAAATAGTCGAAGCATATGTTTTTGAAAGGGGTTTTTTCGAAAGAGCTTTCAAAGGAGGTCGCTATTTGATGATTTAAAGGTATAGGCTTTCAAAGGGGTTACTTTATTTATAAAAGAATGCTTTCGAAAGTAATGGTTCCGACCTAGTCGAAACCCAACCGCTTTTCTTTTACCTTTCAAGTATATTGAAGTCATCAATAATTTCGAAGGGTGCTTTTTTTAATCTTATATTAAGCCACTTCCTAAATGCTTTCGAAAGGGATCTTGGGTTTCGAACACAATGGCGTCGAAAGGGGGTTTTGACGTTATCCTTCTAAGTTTTAATTAATGGTTTTGAGCTTTTGAATAGATGGTTCCGACACCATCAAACTTTCCACAAAATAATTTTATTAAAGGTTTCGAAAGAGATACTTTTATGTGTAACCACTTGACCCAAAAGATGGTTTTCTAAGAGTAAAACCCAATGCTTTCGAAAGGGGTACTTTCATGGTTTTGAAGCAATGTTTCTAAAGATTATTAAGCAATGTTTTAACACATTAGAAAGGTATGATTTAGTTTTGGAAGGATTGATTTATAGAGGTTCGAAAGGTATATACTTAAAATTTTGAAAAGATGTTTTCTATGCTTTCGATGGAGGTCATCCAATGGTTTCGAAAGTGATGTTTTAAGGTTTCAAAACAAATAGCTCTTCTCATTTTAAAAGAGAAACCATGGCATAAATAAAGATTTTTGAAATGAAATTTTTGAAGAAGGTTTCTTTGAATAACAGGTTAAAGGGATTAACCAAGTTTTATATAAAAGGATTTCAAGGATATTAAACCATAGGTGTTGGTATTATTTTGTTGATGTTATGATTGCCTCTTTATATTTTTATTCATATTGTAATTAACCCATAATAGTAGTTTCGGAAAGGGCAGAATAACCAGCTGGGTTGACCCAGCAGTGAATATAGCATAAGAAATATCAAATCTTAATCGAAGATATTGAAAGGGGCCAATAGGTTCATAGTATGCCCATGAAAACTGTGTAAAGGAAAAGATGTTGGCAGAGGCCAATATGTTCATAATCAGCCCATGAAAACTATGATTTGATATTGGTAGAGGCCGATAGGTTTATAGTTAACATATGAAAACTATATCCGGATTAAGATATTGATAGTTAGTCAATAGATTCCTAGTCAGCCCATGAAAACTAGGATGAGGGAAAAGATATTAGAGTAACCAATAGGTTCTTAGTGATCACATGAAAGTTATGAAATCAGTCAGGTAGTCCATAAACATTTAACTGGTTATTAGTGAGCCCATAAAAACTAATAGGTTAATAGTAACTCTAGAAACTATAATTGAGACAGATAGTAAGAATGAATGGGGATGGGTAATTCAAAATTAACTTACTTGTTTGAATATCATCATATTATTTTGAATTGTTTTAACCATTGTGGATGCAAGAGCATAATATATGATTTTATAAAAAATTTAAGATACCAGTGAGGGGAAAACCCATTCCGCTAAGCGACATGGTCTTATTAGATATCTAAATGGTTTGAGATGGTAGAGTATTATTCATACCGGGCTTTATGTCTTGTTTTCTCCTTAAACTCTCGGGTATTCAATTGATTTTGAGTAGTTTGAGGTTTAGGATTTGCAGGTGTTATTTCAGAAGAATAAAGCTTCCGATGACGTGCAGGAGGCATGCTAGCTACTTAGAGTTATTTTATTTTCACTGTGCTTGGTTGTAATGGCAAACTGGTTTTATTGTCTTATTATATACTCTGACCATCCAAGGGGGCATCTTCATTGTCGCTCTTGGCATATTTTGTAATAAGTATATTTTGTCTGAACGTGGTCTGTGCACTGGGATTATGTAATGAATATTGAAATATTTTGAAATAGAATGTGGAATTTGTTTGTTGCTTTAAACTTTTTCCATATTCTTGTATTTTTGTGTATCAATGTATCTAAATATTGCCACATTTGGTCGCCGTGGATTAATAACTTTGGATGACTGCAGCATCCGTAGCCATTTGTTTTGAGCCTCCAAGAAAAGGGATGTTATAAGTTAGTATCAGAGCATTGGTTTATGAAGCTTTAGTAGAAGCTTAAACCTAAAATATTTTTCAAACATAATCCAATTAATCAGATAACAAGATTGGGGTTTGGGTTAATGTTATGGTAACGTACTTGTATTTGATATATAGTTATATATATAAGTACGTATTTCTTTCTCTCTTAGACCGTTCTTCTGTATCTTACTAAGGATCGTATGCAGATTTACGAGAAAGGAGATATTGAAGTAGGAAATGGAAGAGGAAACCTCGGTGGAGGAAGCACCACAACCAATGGAAATGCTCGACCCACCACCAGGAGGAACTCGAATTAACCTGCTAATGCTAATAACCAAAATGCTGATGCCAATGTAGTTGTTGGAAATCCACCAGTAGACATGGAGGCGATGTATCAGTTCTTCGTCAATATGATGCAAGCATGAGCTGCTGCTGCTATAACAACCTAAAATTTTAACCCGTGATAACTAATTCGTTAGTTAATTAGATAATAAAATAATTTTGTGAAATTATCATAATTGAGCCATGGGAGTTGCACCGTTTGTCCATGGTAATTTTCTGGTCAATTTCGATATATAGAACGGCAGAATCCGAGCTAAAATGAACGAGATATGAATTAAACAAATAAGCATAAAAAAGAAAAAAAAATAGGCTAGGTCGACCGGTCGGTCGACCTGGGCACAAGGGCGGTCGACCGCCCGGTTGACCTGCATGTGTTTAGGAACAAGGAAAAAAATTCTTCATTCCAGAGGCTTCCTGTGACGTGTTTTGCATTATTTATTTCAATCCGTTCCTTCTATTCTTGCATCCGATGGCTCCTATTTAACCTATGACGTTATTGCATCCTATTCAATCCCCAAATCTAACGGTCTAAGATCCACTTTTACCCTTATAAATAGAACCCTAGGCCTAACACTTTTTCTCATTCTAAGATTTTCTAAAATTGGGTTCACCAATTCAGGAAGGACCCTAATCGAAATAATTTACAAGGAGGAAACCATTTAAAATTAAAATATTTAACAACCCCAAGTGGATCCATGAAGGCCCAAAAGGAAAAGTTAAGGACCAGAGGTGAGTGATTGTAATTATCTTAAATTTCTTTAAGTAATTTTAAATAATAGGGTTTCCAATAGTTGTAGTTTACTACGATTTTTAGAGTAACCTTTTTAGTAACTTATTTACAGTTTTTAGAATTATTTTCAGTTAATTTTAGTTTATTTCTACTTTTCCATTTATTTACAGTTTATTTACAATATTTTAGTTTATTTACTGTTATTTATGCGTTATTTACATCTTCTTCTTACGCCTTGGATTTCCTCGATTTTCAGTTTTCTTTTATTCCTCCTTCTTCGTGTATGGATTATAATATAATTAATGCGAAATTGGATTAAGTTATAAGAAATATGAAATAGTGGAATATAAGATGTAAATTATAAAGACGGTAACATAAATGGAATTGGACTGAAATTATGCCTAATTATGATATTAATTGGACTGAATTAAAGAGATTGGCCTAGTTGTAACTAAAAAGAAAAGAAGAAGAAAAAAAAGCTTATTTTCACACTTAGACCTTGGGTTAAGTAATAAGCATGATTATAATGTAGGTTATAATAAGAAATATGACAGAATAAGGCTTATTTTAAGGATAAATTAATAAGCACAGACAGTAAGAACAAGAGTAAATGCTTGTTTAAATAATTTATCTAAGTTAATAAGCAAAGAATTAATGTAGGACTTGTACCAAATAACATTCCCCTACTATTTTCTACGGGTACGGTGTTTCACATAAACCTGAGGTGAGTTAAGGGGCATGCTTATGCTAATATTGGTAATAATTGGTCAATATAGAGATGTTCAAAGCATGGGGTATTTGGACAAGGGCACTATTAGATATTGTTTGGATGACGGGCCAGTACCGGCACCCCTGTATTTTCCATGGACATGGTGTTTGACATAATCCTGAAGTGAGATGAGGGGCATGCTTATGCCGAGTCGAGGTAATAATACAACCCAATAGGTGGAGCAACAGGTAGCATGAGCATGGTGGCAGTTATGCGTGCGACTTCCATTTCGGTGCTCAGTAATCGCTATGAGTTCCAAGCGCTTAGTATGTGTGCCTTTTGTAGACACCATTGCCTTCTATGTAGGGAGCTATGTATCGTCTATTCCACAGTGGGTGCTTTGTGTATCTTTCTTAGTTACTATTGGTTGTTGTGTAGGGAGTTATATAGAGTCTAGTTCGCAGTAAGGTCTATAGAGTAGTAGGCCGATCAAAGGGTAGAATTAGGATTTCAGCCTAACTATAGGATTAGGAATTCAGCTTAATCAAGCATTTATCAAAGACAAGTGCAAACAATCAAAGTTGATCTATCTTATCAATTGTAATAGTTTAATTGTATTTTCCAGTTTGCCTCTAGGCAGTTGCAAGGGTCAGCCCTTTAATGGTGGAACAGTGTTACTGCCAGAGTTCCGTAGTAGCAGTTGAATTGGACAGATTTTAGAAGGAGATTTGAGTATAAGTTTGTGTCTAAGTTTGCTAAGTTATTGCTGATGAGGAAGTTTACATATTTGGAGCGGGGAGAGATGTTGGTTGTCGAGTATGCCACTAAGTTCGAGGAGTTGTCCCATTATGGAAGTAATAATGTAGACACATCATCAGAAGGAACGAGAAGTTCATTATGGGACTGAGGCTCGTGATTGCTAGGGCAACCCTGCCACATCTTCACGATCCTAGTAATTTGGTTGTGGAGATGGCCATTCTCCATGAGAAGATGCTTGCTAGTTGTGCTAGAGAGAGGACGGTGTAAATTCAGGGTTCTCAGTGGAAGAAGAGAAAGTCCTTTAAGAAGAAGGGAGCCCAAAATGGCGATACTACCAAGAAGGCAAAGGTAGAGTTAGTTTTCTATAAGTGTGACAAGAAGAGTCATTATGCGAATGAGTGTTGGTCAGGTAATGGGAAGAAGGCTGCAAATAGTATTTAGTCCTTACTAAATTTTGAGGACGAAACTCTTTAGGGGGGAGCCTTTAACTTTCCTAATTTTTGATAACATTATTCAAGAGATTCAATTAGATAAATTAAATAGAATAATGATGATAATGGGATTGAGATTTGAATAAAACTATAAGAAGGTCGTGTTTAAGTAATTAACTAAATGGGCTTAAATTGGCTTTTATGTATTTAATTAAGCACGAGCATATTAGTAAATAGCCGCACAATTATTACTCGCAGCTTTACATTTCACATTCTTGCCCATTCACGTACACTTTTCATTTTCACAAATGCAAATCAAAATCTTAAAATAGAGTCGGCCATTAACAAGGGAAAAGAGGAAGAAAAATTAAATCAAAGCTAAGGATCAAAGCTAGCGGAATCAATCTTATACAAATCTCAAATTCCTTGTCATATATAAGTGAATTATAATTCATTCCATCTCTATTTTGTTTTTATAATCATATGTTTTCAAATTTAGGGTTAAATTTGTTTTTATTATGTTTTGGATGATGATATGCTTGAATTATTATGTGTTTTATTTAAATCAATTTATTTACATAAGAATCTACATGGTTTTAGGGCAAAATCAATTGTTACTGATTTTAGAATGAGATGGGAAAAAATTATTATATGTTAGGTAAAACATGATTTAAGAGGTGGGTTTCGATTATCATAATTTTCCAAGCTCTGGAAAATTTATTATGAATTTCTAAAGGAAAATGTGATATATTTGAGTTTAAAATTTATTTCAATTATTTTAGGAAGAAATTGGGTCTAAAATTTTAATATGTTTGATAACATGATGAAAATGAATTTCTGTGATTTTTGGGCATTTTTCCTAATTGATTTGCTATGAAAAATAATTATTGTAAATGGACTTATTTGCAATATTGGTTTTGCTTAATGGAAGGGCTTAAATGTTACTTTTTCACTTAATTTAGATATGATAAATGCGACAGTTATTTTGTAAAGTATTTGGAAAGTTTTAAGGCAACCAATCAAAGGATTACAAATAGGCAGTTAGTTATAAAGCAATTACTAAAAGCAGCATAATTTCAGTCTTTATTTACAAAAGTGGGTTCCGCCTCCTATAGTAGTGCCTTTTGACTCCAATGCTTCCTCTCCAATTTAGACAAAATTAACCCAGCCGAAACCCATCTAGTCAAAACCAATACACAAGGTATCACTTAGATGGTACGTAGTAGATTGAAGGAAAGGCGGAAGCCATGATGTCGAAAGCAATGCTTCCGATAGGGTCGAAACCTTAGTTTTATTTTCAAATGTTAAGTGTCTGCTTAGTTTTACTTAAAGCTTTCGATGTCGTCGAGACATCGAAGCATATGTTTTCGAAAGGGGTTTTTCTAAATAGCTTTCAAAGAAGGTTGCCATTTTATGTTTTAAAGGTACAAGCTTTCGAAGGTTACCTTATTTATAAAAGAATGCTTTTGAAAGTAATGGTTCAGACCTAGTCAAAACCCAACCGCTTTTCTTTTACCTTTCGAATATATTAAAGTCGTTAATACTTTCTAGGGTGCTTTTGTTTTAAACTTATGTTAAGCCACTTCCTATATGCTTTCAAAAGGGGTCATGGGTCTCGAAGGCAATGTTGTCGAAAAGGGGGTTTCGGCGCTATCCTTCTAAGTTTTACACAATGGTTTTGAGCTTTCGAATAGATGGTTCCGACACAATCAAACTTTCCCCAAAACAATTTTATTAAAGGTTTCAAAAATGATACTTTCATGTGTAACCACTTTGACCCAAAAGATGTTTTTTAAGAGTAAAACCCAGTGCTTTCGAAATGGGTACTTTCATTGGTTTCGAAGCCATGTTTCTAAATATTGTTAAGCATTGTTTTGACACATTAGAAAGGTATGATTTGGTTTCAAAAGGATTGATTTATAGAGCATCGAAAGTTAAATACTAAGAGTTTTGAAAAGAGGTTTTCTATTCTTTCGATGGAGGTCATCCAGTGGTTTCGAAAGTGATGTTTTAAGGTTTCAAAACAAATAACCTATTCTCTCATTTTAAAGGAAAAACCATGGCATAAATAAAGATTTTTGAAATGAAGTTTTTGAAGAAGTTTTCCTTGAATAAAAGGTAGAAGGGACTAACCAAGTTTTGTACGGAATGATTTCAGGGATATTAAACCGTAGCTATCGGTATTATTTTGTTGATGTTATGATTGCTTATTCATATATTTATTCACATTTTAATTAACCCATAACGATACTTTGGAAAAGGAAGAATAACCGGTTAAGTTGATGAAGCAGTGAATATAACATAAGAAATGTTAAAATCTTAATTGAACATATTGGCAGGGGCAATAGGTTCACAGTAAGCCCTTGAAAACTGTGTAAAGAAAAAGATATTGGCAAGGGCCAATAGGTTCACAACCAGCCTATGAAAACTATGATTTGATATTGGCAGGGACCAATAGGTTTATAGTTAGCTCATGAAAACTATATCTGGATTAAGATATTGACAGTTAGTCAATAGGTTCCTAGTCAGCCCATGAAAACTAGGATGAGGGAAAAGATATTAGAGTCAATAATAGATTCTTAGTAATCCCATGAAAACTATGAATTTGGACAGGTAGTCCATAAACATTTAATTGGCTATTAGTAAGCCCATGAAAGCTAATAGGTTAATAGTAACCTTAGAAACTATAATTGAGACAGATACTAAGAATGAATCGGGATGGGTAATCCAGAATTAACTTACTTGTTTGCATATCATTGTATTATTTTGAATTATTTTCACCATTGTGGATGCAGCAGCACAATGTATTGTTTTATAAAGTTTTTAAAATACTAGTGAGGAGAAAACTCATTCTGCTATGTGGTGTGGTCTCACTAGATATCTAAATGGTTTAAGATGGTAGGTTATTATTCATACCAGGCTTTATGTCTTACTTGAAGTTTTTGTTTTCCCCTTAAGCTCTTGGGTACTCAATTGATTTTGTTTTCTACCTCCACCCTTATGCTGGTACTGCTGTGCTTTCCCTCCAACCTTCTTAGGTTCCTCTCCATTGGCTTCGCCCTTGGAGATGGTATTTAGCAAAGCCATTTCAACTAGACCCTTATGCGTAGCACTTATAGGAATATAACTCAGAGCTAAGTACTGAAGAGGTTGACTCAGCCCTTTAGCAAATTTGAGAGCCTTCTTATGTGATGTGTCAAACATTCTTATACTGAATATAGGTATCTCATTAAACTAGTTGACAAATTCCTTAATAGAAGATTTCCTTGCTTCAAGTGAATGAACTTCTCTAACTGCACACCTTTTTCTACCCTTGAAAGAAACTCCACCTCAAATCGCTTATATAATTCATCCCAAGTGATCCCCTCTTTGTCAATATCTGCCTCAAGTATGTCCCACCAGCTCATTGGCTTACCCTATAACATCCAAGTAGCCAACTGCATCCTCGCCTCGTCAGTCAATCCTACTAAACCGAAGATCCTCTCACAAATGCAGATTCATCACCTCGGATCCAAATAAGACTCTATCCTTGTGTATTGCTTTTCTCTAAGGTTTGAGAAATCTTTGCATACCTTAGCAAAGTCTGTAACGATAGTTGGGCGGGCAGGAGATGCACCTGTCACTCCCTCCACGAGTCCTCTGGTGGGGTTAAGCTTGGCATGTCCCCTTGCCTGGAGATATCAATGGAACCAAATTGGAATGTTTACGCCTGGAATCTCGGCTGCGTCGCCTGAGCCTGAACCTACAGGATCAGTCATCCTCTATCTATGGATTTTAAGAATTCTATTGGCAAATTTTCACAGATATTATAAGCATGGATAAGAGAAATAACAAAAGCATGAATCAAAGATAGCATAGGTACGAAAAAGGGAGTTTGCAGTTTGTATATAATCTTTGGAAAAGTCCTTTGAAAAATCTTTACTTTTATACATATGTACTTCAAAAGTCCATTTTGAAAAACTTTAGAGAACATTTTTGGAAAACCTTTTGAAAATCCGTTTTTCCTTTTCAAATACATACTCTTAGTTCATACCTAATTCCAAAGAAACCATGAAACATATGCTCTAATACCAACTGTGACAACCCCCGCCACCCAACATGCCAATCCAAAGCCTAATGGGACTTTCGAACTCGCGTTATACCGAGAAATACGGATCCTCATGGTTTATGACATTTCACAACACAAAGACTAATACAAGCAGATATAATCTAAGATATACTACACTTGTGATCAGTACATGATAGAAGATATAATATGACCAATACATTGCCCAATACAAAGTACATAGAAAATATCATTCCAAGTATGATAAAAGAGATAAACTATATTGATAAGATAGATAAAAACATGGAGAGCAAGTATGGAAAAAAAAAATAGTCTCTAAAGATAAGCTCGACTCTCCAATTATTAAGAATTGGCCGATCACCTACTGCCCTATTCATTTGTGGTGGGGGAAAATAAGAAAGGGGGATGGTTGGACATAAAGTATGGTAAATGAGTACAAATTTAATATGTGATGATCACATGCAGTTATTCTAACACCACTCTAAAAAATAGACGGTGTGATACAAGTGCTTGTGAATTCCAAAGGTCTATTACCTAAGGGTTCTTGTCTAGTACATTCCTACACTGCAGGCTGTGTAGGCTGATACAATGGATTGAATCTCATGTCTAAAGATCGGCCACCGCTTCTAGAGCTACTCAATATATAAGACACTGCCTTCTTGGCTACTAAGAATGGAAGACATCACCACTAAACTACAGTGGAAATAAACTCCCACTACTATCAATGCCACTAGGCTACTGGGAATGTTTCCCCCTTATTATGCTTGTAGAGGGAAAAACCCCAAAATGCCGACCCGTCAGAATGTGTCATCGTCCGCATTCGCTTCCACCTCTCGATCGTAGCATTGACCACTTATTGCATGCTTCGGATTCTTCTTTCTAACTGTATTATGTGCAGCATGAATCATGCATACTAGGATCACCCGTTGTGCTAGATCCCTTATATCCACTAAATCTATTTTCTGCTGCACTTATTCGTTGCGTATATAGCTAATGCATAATAACTATCTTATTCTTTATTTTTACTAATTTTTTTAACCTAAAGCTACTAAATATAAGTTCCCGTTGATTTTGCCCCAAATAAAACTTATGTTTCCCCTTCTTTTCATTATCTATGAAAGCTTTCTCCCTCATTTCTAGAACCTTTATTTTCAACTAAATCAAATTCTTCTTCAGTAGCATCGTCTTCTTCTCCTTACAGCAACTCTTTTTTTCTCCTCCTTGGGTCCTCTTCTCCTCACAAAAATCAGACTCTTTGTATTAGTGCACATTTTCAGTCAACTTGTTTAGTTGTAGACATTTTCTACCACTTCAGTGCAGTTTACTAATCAAAATCCAAACTGAAGAAGGTAGTGATCAGCCCAGTAGCAGGGACCCCCGGTCTTGGACTAGATGTGAGGCTTGAGAAAGAAATTCTAACAAACAAGGCAGAGGCGTACAATGTTCTTGATGAATTGCCTCATAGCTTTTCAATTGAAATCATTTCCCTATGTCTTGATCCGTTCTATCTTGACCCATGTGTCTGTAACTCAAGTCAGTTATTGCTAACCCTCTTTATACCAAATTAAGGTAACCGGTCATTTCAAAATTATCTTAGGTGTTTTTACACTCGCAACTATTTTTCTATTTTGGAATAGCTAACTAAAAAAGTGTTCTTCATAGAGAGTCTTTGGAGTTAGGGTGTTATACATTGGGGCACAGACATGCTTGTGGAGATGTTTTTAGATTTCAAACTTTTTATTATTTCCTTTTAATACATCACGATGTTGTTTTCAAATTTGATAACATTCAAATATGTGGTGAATGAGAAAGTATTTATTGGGATTAAGCAGGGTTAGAAACAAATCATTGTCACAATGTTAATTTCAGATGCTTAAGCTTGAATTTTTTTAAACAGGGGCATTATTATATGGAATGTAGAAAATATTGTCCAACTTTCAAAGTCTTCTTAATAATATATATTATATAGGTTCCCAATTGTATAAACATGTAAACACAATCAAACTAACATGAATGTAGTATCAAACTTTGGATTTATATATTTATTATCAATTTTGAAGGATAAAGAGATGCATTATGGCTGTTTATTACAAACTAAAGCTAGAAACTTGTTATATCTCAGCAGATTATTATGCACTCGGTCTAGTAATTTTTTACTACATGTGTCTTATTTTATCAAAAATACAAAAATAAATATAGTCTTTATGAAGGCATAGAAATATCAATACATGATATTTGTGAAGGCACCAAAAAATCCATATAAGTTTTTATCCAGAAAGAGATGCCTTGAGAGTTCTTTTATCTAGAAAGATGTTTTACTATACATATGAGCAACCTTTAAATTTCTAAAGATTTTTTATTGAAAAAATGGCATCACTTTATATGTTTCATATTTTAAAGCTGATAGGAGAAATACTTATGCATAGTTTGGGCTTTAAATGGTAAGCTCTTGTATGACATTTATTTGCAAGATGCAGATATCCACTCTTTCAGTAGGAGTCAAATAAAACCATATACTTTTTAAATTGTAAATTGTGCACCACGATACGATGGTATAAATGCACCAATAAAGCTTACAAGATATATAAAAATATGGCTATATTCTATATGTTGAAATTCTAATATAATAATTTTCCGATTCTACACAGGATATTAAAAAATGATAAATTACTAACTTACACTAGTTTTTTTCTTCAATCAAGAAATAAAGCATCTTCGTACACGTCCTCATCTTTCAGGAAGCACGTATGTACGTGACGGTAGAACGAAGATTTAGAGTTTTGGTCATCAAACAGTGACTTTTGTTGCATTCAAATGAACTACGATAAAAGAGATGACGGTGTTAGCTTCCAGGCTACACAAGTGGAAAAGTCAGAATCTAGCATCTTCACAATAAACAAGCACAACATATTTGTTGTCAAGATTGAACTCTCTAGGCTGCAACATGAGAAACTCATATCGTGGGAAAAATAGAATTCAATGAGTTTATATATGCAGCATCCCAGATCATATGGTGTTTGAAAAGTGAATCATGACTTAGAGGGGATCCGATTTGTTTACGGGTGGGAAAAGAAGAAGAAGAAGGATAAACTAATGTACATTGTTATCAAAGGTTATCAAATCTGCCATTTTGTTATTAATCCCAACTACTTAATAATTGTTTTAATGTGTTATCTATTGTTTTTCTTTTCTGAAGTTGGCAGGAGTAATGTTAATAAACTTGCTATTGTTCAGATGGTGGCTTAGATAGACTAGTAAAGTATCAACTAAATTTGCCGATGATCATCTGTTCTACAAGAGGTATATATTTTGAACATGCTATGTTTTTCTTAATATATTATTGGTCCAAACATCATACTTGGATTTGAATGGTTGATATGCTGCAATAATCTGAGCATTATCAAATTTAGGCCTTGCATTTTCCAAAAATATTATAGTCTCCATATTTTATGCGATTTCAATTATCTTATAACAAGATCACCGATAATTCACTTAAGTTTTCTTCTTATGGTTTTCGACTTAATGCCATCTTTTATTATAGGATGCCATATACATGTGCTCGATTCTTGAATGTCTTTTAATTGAATAACAAATTCAACATATTGATGTTTATGTGACTCGTTAAATAGCCTGTCAAAATTTCTTTATTTCTGTAACATTCAATCAACCAACCAAGGATTTAAAAACCTTATCAATAACTTATACTAAACATCACACTAAGTAAATGTTATGGTGTTATTAAGATCAGAAGGGTTAGTAGAAAAGGAGAGGTCGAAGAAAAGTATTGGAGGAAGAAGAAGAGAAAACACAGAGAAGTATGAAAGAGAAGTTTTAATTCCAGCCTCTTTTTCATTAATAACAGTAGCCTATATAGGTGATTCATACATGCTTCTGGATGTCAGGTTAGTGGTACTATAATTCATCATAGCCACACAATTCTAACAGAAAAAGAAATACACAATATAAAAAGCAAAAAGCAATAACAAACTTATTTGTCTTCAAGTGCCTGCTCCATTAATTCATACGTGGGTTTCATATTTGAAAACGACTTCGTATCTTGATGTTTCTCCTAGTACGGTTATGAGCAATAGTGTTTGTTGCACTAGTGTCAGGAGCCATAACAGTACCCCCTCTTGAAGATCGACCTTGTCCTCAAGGTCAAGTGGATCAGCAGTGGTTGTGAATTCGGGTGGAAGCTAAACTGGAGTTGCCGTTTGTGGGTTCGGACAGAGCTTGAGCATGGATATATGAAAGACCGGATGCACACGGGTCTCGGGGGAAAGAGCAACTTATAAGCAACGTTTCCAACTTTCTGAATTATTTGAAATGGGCCAAAATATTTTTTGGAGAGTTTGTGATGACGACGACGTAGAGATAGTTGGCGATATGGCTGTAATTTAACGTATACCCAAGAACCAATGGTGTATTCTTTATCTATACGGTGTTTATCCGCTTGACTTTTCATCCTAGCTTGAGCTTTTTGAAGATTCGTTTTGAGTGTTTGAAGTAGGTCGTTGCGTGTTATAGCCCATTCGTCAAGCTCCTGGATATTAGCTTTACCAACTATGTAGTCAGCAATAACCGGAGGCGGTCGCCCATATAAGCTTGGAAGGGGGACATGTCGGTTGATGAATGCTTGCAAGTGTTGTACCAATATTCAGCCCATGGTAAACACTTGGCCCACTTTGTCGGTAAATCACCAGTCATAGCGCGGAGGTATGTTTCCAAGCAGCGATTCACGACTTCAGTTTGCCCGTCTGATTGTGGGTGATAAGCACTACTCATATTAAGTTCCGTACCATGAAGTCTGAATAATTCACCCCAAAAATGGCTCATAAACACCCGATCTCTATCGGAGACTATAGACTTAGGGAAGCCGTGAAGTCGAACATATTCGCGGATAAAGTAGGATGCCAATTGCTGTGCTGAGAATGAGGTGGGCAGTGCACATAAATGTGCATATTTGGATAGCCGGTCCACAATCACCTAGACACAAGTTTTTCCCTCTGATGGAGGTAGATGGGTGATAAAATCCATCGATATATCCTCCCAAATCTAGTAAGGAATAGAGAGTGGCTGAAGTAGGCCTTTCGGTGCTGTTGTGTCGAATTTGCTCTGCAAACAAATGTTGCAATTCTGGACAAATTTTTGAACTGAGTCAAATAGATGAGGCCAAAAGAAATTACCGTTAATCCGAGCAAATGTTGCTTTCACACCGGAATGACCACCCGATTTAGAACAGTGGAAGAGTTGGAGGAGCTTATTACGCAAGGCACTATTGTCAGGGACGTAAATTCTTTTGCCATAGAATAGTAAGTTATCATGCCAAGAATATTTGGGTACTGCTGAAGGGTTGGCTTGTAATTTTTGAATTAATTGCTGTGAATGTGGGTCATTCAACAAACACCATTGGATGTCGCTGGTGGAGTCCCAAATTGGACCGGATATTGCTTGCATCATCGCCTTAGAAGTCCATCTTGATAATCCGTCTGCGACCGAATTCTCAGATCCGGGTCGAAAATTAATAGTAAAATCATAGCCCAATAATTTAGATAGCCATTTATGTCGCTTTGGAGTCTGAATCGTTTGAGAAACCATCTGGCACAAACGTTGGTGATCGGTGGTAATTGTGAAGTGACGACCGAGGAGATAGTGGCGCCATTTTTTGACCGTGGTGGTGATGGCGAACATTTCGCGAACATAAGTTGATGCGGCTTGGTGACGAGGTGGAAGTTTGAGGTTGAGGAAGGCTATTGGTTTATGGTGTTGTGAGAGAACCGCTCCTATGGCCAAACCAGAAGCATCGGTGTAAATATCAAAGGGGGTGGAGAAATCGGGTAGGGATAGAATGGGTGTTGTTGTAATGGCCTGCTTAAGTGTTTCAAATGCTTGTTGGGCCGAAGCAGGCCACGAAAATGTTTCCCCTTTTTTCAACAGTGCAGTAATAGGGCTAGCTATTGTGGCATAATGGCGAATGAATTTGCGGTAATAACCCGTGAGGCCTAGAAATCCACGAATACCCTTAAGAGAGGTTGGTGCTGGCCATTGAATAATTGCATCGACTTTAGATGGATCCACCTTTACTCCTTGACCTGATACAATGTGGCCCAAGTAATTTAACTCCATGAGACCAAAAACGCATTTAGATATATTAGCGTATAATTGGTTTTGTATCAAAATTTCAAGAGTGATTTGGAGGTGTTGTAAATGAGAACTCCATGATTTGCTATAAACGAGTATATCGTCATAAAATACGAGAATGAATTTTCGAAGATGTGAGCGAAAAATATCATTCATAGTCGCTTGAAATGTGGATGGTGCATTTGTGAGGCCAAACGGCATTACCAAAAACTCATAGTGGCCTTCATGAGTACGGAATGCCGTTTTATGAACATCGGTTGGATTTACACGGATTTGAAAATATTCGCTACGAAGATCAAGTTTAGAGAAGTATATGGATCCAAACAACTCATCTAGTAACTTGTCAACGGTAGGAATAGGAAAACGATCTTTAACGGTGATTGCATTGAGGGCATGGTAGTCAACGCAAAAAGGCCATGATCCATCTTTTTTCTTGACAAGTAAGACGGGGGAAGAGAAGGGGCTGGTGGAGGGGCGAATAATATGTGATTGAAGCATGTCATGAATTTGAGATTCTATTTCATTTTTTTGGAAATAAGGGTAGCGATATGGTTTTATGTTGGTTGGTTGGGAATTGGTGTGTAGGTTAATGTGGTGGTCGTGGTTTCGATGAGGTGGTAGGCTATTTGGAGTGTGAAACAGGGTGGGAAAGCAGGTTAAAAGGTGGTGAATATCTAGGTGCGTGTTTGGTTTTGGGTGAGGGAATTTACATCAGATGCATCCAGGTGGAAATACAATGATATGGAGTCAGTGGACTTTAGTCTCCTCAGTTGATTATACGAAATAACAGATGGGCCCGCATTTCCACCGAGGCCCACTAAAGTAGCATATTCATGCTCATAGTTAAACTTCACTGTAAGTTGTTTATGACCCATCTCAATTGGTCCCAGGCTCTCAAGCCATTGAATGCCAAGACGGCTTCGGCTCCCGAAATTGGGAGTAGAAAAAAATCAACGTTGAAGTCATAGCCGCCGATATGAAGATAGACCTCACGGCAAATTCCCTGACAATGTAATTTTTCACCGTTACCCACTGTAACGACAAAATTAGGGCGCCGTTCAGCTCGAATTCCAAGAAGCCTGGCTGTCTTCGGGTGTAGATAGTTATGTGTGCTACCTGAATCGACTAGAATCGAGATTGGCTTGCTATTAATAGTAGCAGCAAGTCGAATTGATCTGGAGTGTGTTGAGCCAATTAGGGCATTATAAGAAATTGTTGGTTCATCAGTAGTATTGGGTTCTGCTAGCTCTTCAATGTTTGGATAAGGTAGATCTGGCGGTTCATGCCGTCCTCTGGTAAAAACAATAAGATATTTTTTTCTTTACATTTATGGCTGGGGTGATACTTCTCATCGCAGTTGAAACATTGACCCTTGGCTCTTTTAGCATCCATCTCCGCTGGTGTAAGTCTTTTGATAGGATAGTTGTGGGTATGTGGGTTATGTGAGGTTTGTTGTGGATTAGGTATTGGTGGTAGTGATAGCAGTGGTGGCTGGTTTCGGTTGTAGGAGGTGCGGCTTAGGAAGTTTTTGGTGTCAGTTTGTTTAGACTCTATGAGCTTAGCAAGTTCTATTGCATCTGAAATGGTCGATGGTCGAAGGGGTGATAACTCGTTCTTTATTTGTGTTTTTAGGCCGGAGAGAAAACAATTAAGGATGGCGTTGGATGGTAAGTTTGTGATTCGGTTGCTAATTGTTTCAAAGGTTGATTGGTACTCTTCTACGGTGGTTGTTTGGCGAAGTTTGAATAGAGTGGCTTGGGGATTGATGGAGGAAAAGGGGCCAAAACGTTGTTCAATGGCTTTTGTTAGTGCAGGCCAAGAGGTTAGTTGGTGATTTCTATACATCCTTTAAAACCATGTAAGGGCTTGGCCTTTCATGTAGAAACTTGCTAAGTCAATTCTTTGTTCGTCGGGTGTGGAATGGTATTGGAAGAATCGTTTAGCTTGGAAAAGCCAATCTAAGGGGTTAAATCCATCAAAAGTTGTGAGTTCGCACTTCGGGGGTCGAATATGGAGACTGGGTGGTGTTGGTATAATGGGTGGTTGACGATGGGATGGGCTATTGATTGTGGATGTAATGGAATGTTGGTGTGGTGATGTTGGCAGGCGCGAACTGTTGAGCTTAAGGGCTTTGTCGGTAAGGGTTTGATTCATTTGTTGGATGGATGCAGCTTGTGTTTGGAGTGTGGTTTGTATATCTGAGATTTGGGTTTGCTGGTTTTTTATTTGTGTCTGGAAGGTGTTTTGGATGGTGTCGAGTGTTTGTTGGTGTTGGATAGTGGTTTCACGGAGTTGGAGAAGAGCCTCATCGGTGCGGGTCATGTTTCAATAGCAGTGAAAGCACCAATGTTATAGTGTTGTTAAGATCAGAAGGGTTAGTAGAAAAGGAGAGGTTGAAGAAAATTATTGGAGGAAGAAGAAGAGAAAACACAGAGAAGTATGAGAGAGAAGTTTTAATTCCAGCCCTCTTTTTCATTAATAACAGTAGCCTATATAGGCGATTCATACATGCTTCTGGATGCCAGGTGTCCACTACTAGTGGTACTATAATTCATCATAGCCACACAATTCTAACAGAAAAAGAAATACACAATATAAAAATCAAAAAGCAATAACAAACTTATTTGTCTTCAAGTGCCTTCTCCATTAATTCATACGTGGGTTTCATATTTGAAAACGACTTGGTATTTTGATGTTTCTCCTAGTACGGTTATGAGCAATAGTGTTTGTTGCACTAGTGTCAGGAGCCATAACAGTAAATAGTATATATCATGTAGACTGATGTTGTAGACATACAGTTGAATGACTGAACAACTATGACTTAATATCATGCTAAACATTACAGTTTGATGTACTTAATTATTAGTAGCATGTATAGTTCAAAATGATAGAGGCAACAATCGGTTTACTATATTGGTAACACGAGGACCACTTGCTAAATATATTGGACTTGGTAGGTATACATATTGCAAAATTTCTATATTTTATAAGAATCTCATGATAAAATACAAAAACATCACCATAGTATAATTCAATTGATGGTTGCTTAATGCTTTTTATGAATTATTTTCTGTTGTTTTGCTCTAAAAAGTACATGGGTACATTTTCATAGAATCTTGATTAACTATATTGAAATGTAATGCAATCTGAGTATATTTGGTATTAATAATTAGTTATTTTTGATGGTTGCTTGATGCTTTTTATGCATTATTGTCTGCTATTCTACGCCAGAAAGTACATGGTTATATTAACATAGAATCATGGTTGACTACATTGAAATGTAACGCAATCTTCTATCTCACTTTTGGCTACATGGGAGATAAAAAAATAGCTATGTATGCGATCTAAAAGCATATATGATAGGAATATAGAGGTAAGATAATACAAGGTTTTATGGATTATTAGATAATGTGGTGCCAAAAAAGAATATAGTGTAATCAAGAGATTTACAAACCTAACAGATAATTCGCAATTTTTGGGTGAAGACGTTCCACGCATCTTATGAGCTGGTAAAAAGACATTTTAGAGATGAAGAGATTTACAGACCTAATAAACAATCAGATGTACAAGAATATAGTCTCCATCTATTGTAATTCAGTAATTTTTGAGTTGTTTTCTGCTAATATTTCTCCCAATAATTAATCTGCTAGATCCATTGCTTCATAAAGGAATTCTATATCTACTTTGTCATTGTTGTACAAGTCATTCAATCCTAACTCCTACTATAATAAGTTAATTGAGTTTTATAAATAATGATACTAATATAAAATTAACTAAGTTAGCCAAGTTAATAACAATTAACTAAGTTTTGTTAATATTAAACCAATTTTATAATTAACTAAGTTTAAGTTAACTAGATTTTATAAATAATAATAATATAGCTAATTTAACAAAGTTTTATAAATAATAACAATGATAAATTAACTAAGTTTATAAAACTTAACTAGATTTATAATAGTAATAATTAATCAAGTTAACCAAGTAAACCAAGTTAATAAAAATTAACTAAGTTTTGTCAAAATTAAACAAGTTGTATAAAATTAACTAAGTTTAAATTAACTAAATTTTATAAATAATAATAATAGAGCTAATTTAACAAAATTTAATAAATAATGCGATGATGACGAATTAAATAAGTTTCTAAAAATTATCTAAGTTTATAAATTTTAACTTATTTTATAATAATAATACTATAATCAAGTTAACTATTTTTTTAATAATAATAGTAATAGTAAAAATAACTAAGTTAACCAAGTTGATAAAAATTAACTAAGTTTTGTTAAAATTAAACAAGTTTTATAAAATTAATTTTGTTTAAGTTAACTAATTTTATAAATAATACAACTAATTTAACAAAATTTTATAAATATTAATGATTATGATGATTAATTAACTAATTTTATAAAAATTAACTAATTTTATAAAAATTAACTAATTTTATAAAAATTAACTAATTTTATAAAAATTAACTAAGTTTATAACGATAATAATATAATTAAGTAAACTGAGTTTTAATAATAATAATAAATTAACTAAGTTAACAAAGTTAATAAAAATTAACTAAGTTTTGTTAAAATTGAACATGTTTATAAAATTTATCATTTATAATAATGCTCTAGTTTGTTGGTAGGAATGTTGCGGAGAACCATTTTGCTGGATGGTTTCCAAATCAATTGCAGGGAATAAGTAATCTTAGGTACGAGTTTGTCAGTCTTTTTAAAAGTTCCTTGATAAATATGTATCAATTATGTTTCCTTATATTGCAAGTGATATTCATATCAATATTTTATCTAAGCAGGTTTTGTAATTAGCTGCTGTTTTAGTCACAGGTTAGTTACAAACTAACAACTAAAATATGTGACTTCCACGCTTCTTTTCTCATTGTGCACAATAAACTTTAAAGCATGGTAAATTGCAATATTAATTTTTCACTTTCCAATTGTAGTAATAGCCACCATCTTTGCTTCTACAGTCATAGTTATTATCTACGGTGGAAGGAGTTGCAAGATCTCAATTTCACCTGCTCTTGGTATTTATCATTTTCATTCCTTTGCATAAGAGAAAACATTGTTTATTATGTTCTGTAAATAATATTGATTTATTTACTTCTTAATGCTCTTTGTTCTAGAATCTTATTTTATACTCACTATATTCATGATATTACATGCAAAATAGTATCACTTTTGTAGCACTACGCCAGAGCGGGCAATCCAAATCCATAAACCTTTGACATTATATAGTCCTATTGAGTGATAATGTAGCTATTATTCGAAAAAGAATAATGGTAGCAAATATCAATTGTATGGTTGCCACAAATGACAAAGAAGCAAGGAGGAGGAGTGAAATGTTCATTAGAGAAGGCAAAAGGCATAGTTGGTGCATTGTTTATGCTTCCTCCCTTAAAGAGGATAAAGAGACAGGTCTCTCTCTTTAAGCTCACACTGATTTGTAATTTGATTACGGATTTTATGTAAACATGGTTATTTTATGTAAAATATTTTGTATCGAGGTGTTTGTGTATCATATTGCAACAAGTGATTAACGTGTTTTTCGGTTATTTGAATGTGATAATTATATGAGTGATTGTTGGTTTCATACTGACAAATTTTAATTATTACTATAATATATATATATATATATATATATATATATGTTGTAAAGAAAATGAAGTGGAAACCTGAACGAGCCACCACACCGAGTGGAACCTGCACAAAAAATCAACAATCTTTAGTAGCGTTTATTAAACGCTCCAAAATATATATGGTGGCAAACAAAAAAGCTACCAAAATATTTTGTTGTAGTGGATGGTACTTTTTGGTAGCATTTTGCAAACACTACAACAAAGATTTTTAGTAGAGTTTGTAGTGGCGTTTACTAAAACGCAATAGAAAATCTTGGATTTTAAGTTGCATGTTTTTTAACTGCGTTCTCTAAAAGACTACCATAGGTTATGGTAGCGTATTTTATGCACCACCAAAAATAATTTTTGGTGTAGTGATCGCCCATCCGTGTTAGTCTGCACATCCATCATTAGAACCTCCTGTTAGAGCCATTTGTGAAAATACATCACCTCTATTCGGTTACTTCCGGTTTTGTTACTTTATGGCTTTAGTGTCCACACTACATCAGCTAGGTATCGCTGTAGTGCACGATTCAGGTGTATTGGGTACTGGAGGTATAAGGTGGTCATCACATTTGGTGTAAGAGCTTAGCTTAAGATATAACCTAAGTTGATACTTGGATCCACTAGAGATGGAGTAAGAGTTCTCAGTCTAGAATATATTGAGAGGTATATAAGAGAGCATAGTTGTTATATAATTTAGTTTCCAAAACTATATAGTATCTATGTATAGCAGTAAGTCATATTGCATACAGGAGTATCATTTTTTCCTTTTTGAGAGACTAATCATTCTTATCACAGCTTGTAAGAATAAGTTGACAAACAAGGAATGCAGCTAGGACTTCTATTTCTAGCGTAGAGTAAGGAGTAAGCATTGGGGTAGCTGTGAACTCTAATATTCAGGCTATATTTTATAATATGATGATGAATATGCCACAGAACTCCCAAGGAATTGCTCCAACTATTGTGGGTGATGGTGCTCTACTACAAGTGATAAGGGGTGACATTACCAAGTAGAGCAAAGACAACTCTAGTCTAGGCGGAAAATCGTTTCTGGGAATGAAATTAACTATAGAAGTCTAGGACTGCTTGATACCTACAAATGCATCTTCGAGGACTTGAAGTTAAGATGTGATAAAGCGAAAATTGTCTGCTCAATAACTTCTGGGAAGGGAATGAATTGGTGGAATCTATGAAAGTTTCTACTCTTGAGGATCAGTTTACTTGGAAGAAATGTAAAGCCCGATTTAAGAAGAAGTTCATATCAATCGCTCAAAAGATTATTTACAAGATTTGTTGATTTGAAGTAGGGAGACTTATCTATTTTGGGATATATAACTGAGTTTGACATGTTTTCAAATATGGGATATCCTTTATCGATGCGCCCTTAAAGAAGAACGAGAAGCTTATAGTTGGCTTGAATGACTACTTAGAGGAAAGGATAATCAACCATATCAATAAGAGATTTGAGAAGGTGGTTGAGAGCGCTTTGAGGCAGAGAGCATACCAAAGTCGAAGGATACTATTATTCCTAAGGAGGAGTCCAAATCGCAAAGTGATTTTGTTGGGAAGAGAAAACGAAACATAAAAACAAGAAGCGGTCTTAAGGAAAGGATGACCAAAAGAAGAACAAATAGAAGACCATTTGTTTTGGTTGTGATGATAAAGGTCATTGATTGAGAACTACAAGAAAGATGGGAAGAAATGCTATAATTATGGCAAGTTCGGGCATATTAACAAGGATTGTCCAAAAAAAGTGAAAGAGAAGCTAGTGATGAATTCTTGTGCCTCGAAAATTATTCCAACTTCATCCAGTGCCCTATCGGTGAAGGAGAAAATCATTATTATTCAGGGTATGCTTTGTACTCATGGTGTGCCTATTCTTACTTTGTTTGATACCAAGGTTTAATATTCCTTCGTATCTAGTGATCTAGTTGACAGACTAGAATTAAAACCAGGCCTAGTAGATGAACTTTTAATTGTAGCGAGTCATGTTGGAGGTTTGGCTACTTTGTCTATGGTTTGTCGAGATGCGGTCTTATCGATTCATGGTTGTATGTTTATTATGCTTGTTTTGTTGTGTTTTGTGGGGTTCGGTCTTTTACTAGGGATGGGCTGGCTTCAATGATACAGAGTTTTGATGGATGGTAGGAAATTGTTAGTGATGATAGGGACGAATGGTGAGCGGGGAGTAGGGATGTATATTCGATGATGAGGAGAAGGTTAGCTTTCTATATTTACTCGATATTTCGCACGACGAATTGCCATCAATACCCATTATGATAGAGTATCCGGGCATATTCGAGGCGTAATTTGGGAATTCGATCTCTCTATGTGGCGGTAGTTTGGTTAACTCCTTCATTATGTCCGGATACTCTATCAAAATGGGTATTGATGGCAATTCCATCGTGTGAAATCCCAAGTGAATACAGAAAGCTAACCTTCACCTCATCGTCCAATAAGCATCCCAACTCTAAACACCGCTCACCATTCGTCCCTGTCGTCACCAACAATTTCCTACTATCCATCACGACTCTATATCTTTGAAGCCAGCCCATCCCCAGTAAAATACCGAACCCCACAAAACACAAAAAAGAAGCATAATAAACATACAACCATGAATCCATAAGATTGCATCTTGAAAAACCATAGACACAGCAGCAAAACCTCCTCCATCACTCGCCATAATTAAAAGTTTATCTACTAGGTCTGATTTTAATTCTAGTCAATCAACTAGATCAAAGATATAAAGGAATTTTAAACCCCAGGTATCAAGCAAAACAAGAATAGGCCATCATGAGTAGAAAGCATACCCTGAATAATAATGATTTTCTCCTTCTCCTTTACTAATAGAGTAGTTGATGAAGTTGGAACCATATTCGAGGCACAAGCCTTCATCACCGGCTTCTCTTTCACTTCTTTTGGAGAATCCTTGTTAATATGCCCAAACTTGCCACAATTATAGCATTTCCTCCCGTCATTCTTGCAGTTCTCAATCAATGACCTTTATCACTATAGCCAAAACAAAAGGTTTCCTATTTTCCCTTATTTTGGTCATCCTTTCTTTAAGACCGCTTCTTAATTTTATGTTCCACTTTCTCTTTTCAACAAAACCACTTTGCGATTTGGCCTCCTCCTTAGGAATAATAGTATCCTTCGGCTTTAGGTAAATTCCCTCTGCCACAAAGCACTCTCAACCACCTTCTCAAATCTTTTATCGATACGACCGGTCATCCTTTCCTCTAAGTAGTCATTCAAGCCATCTATAAGCTTCTCGTTCTTTTTTAAGGAAGTATCGATAAAGGATATCCCATATTTCAACAACATGTCGAACTCAGTTACATATCCCAAAAAAAGATAAGTCTCCCTGCTTCAAATCAACAAATCTTCTAAAAAACTTTTGAGCTATTAGTATGAACTTTTCCCCAAATGAGGCTATTCATTTCATCCAGTTAAATTGATCCTCAAGAGTACCAACTTTCATAGATTCCACTAATTCATTGCCCTTCCAAGAAGTTGCTAAGAGGCCAACTTCCTCTTTATCACACCTTGTAGCTTCAAGTCCTCGAAGATGCATTCGTAGGTGTCAAGCAGTCTTGCACTTCTATACTTGATTTCATTCCAAGAAATGGTTTGCCAACCAGACTAGATTTGTCTTTTCTCAAGTAGGTAATGTCAGCGCTTGGCGCTTATAGTAGAGCACCACCACCCACAATAGTTCGAGCAACTCCTAAGGAGTTTTGCAACATATTCATCATCATATTATCGAACATAGCCTAGATATTGAGGTTCACGGCTACCCTAGTGCCCGCTCCTTGCTCTACGCTAGAAATAGAAGTCCTAGCCGCATTCCTTGTTTGCTGATTTATTCTTACAAGCCATGACAAGAATGATCAGTCTCTCAAAAAGGAAAAAGTGGTACTCCTGTATGCAATGTGACTTACTACTATATATGGATACTATATACTTTTGAAAACTAAAATATACAATAACTATGCTTTCTTATATACATCTCAATCCATTCTAGAGTGAGAACTCTTACTCTATCTCTAATGGATTCAAGTATAAACTTAGGTTATATCTTAAGCTAAGCTCTAATACTAAATGTAATGACCACCTTACACTTTTAGTATCCAATACACCTGAATCGCACGCTGCAGCGGCACCTAGCCGATGTAGAATGGACACCAAAGTCGTAAATTAACAAAACCCAAAGTAAAGCCTATTGCAACACACAGATAATATATAATAACAACATAATATAATAAAAAAGAACTATAATAAGCACATCGGAGCATATTAGGTTCATCTTATTATACAACAAAGTAGTGATAGATTTATACATCTGAATCAATATAAACTCTAAATATTTGTATCTCTAATAATAATAAGTGCTAATAGAGCTCTATAGCACTGGACATCGGAATTGCAATAGCAAGCCCCAAATATGGATATATGTAAGCTAGCCTCATGCTCATCCTTCGCATAGCTCCATGCCCTATCTCATATCTGTTGCGTCAATTTACTTATTTAAGGGTACCCAAGATTGTAAGAAGCATTGAAAATAAGCTTAGGCCAGATAGAAAGTCTAGTATGAGCGATCTACTATCTCAAAGTAAATATATAAAAATTGTATATAATAGGAACATTGGGTATGCATAATCTTACTTGACAAGTCCCTGTATCCAATAATTAACACATATAATCGGTGTATGCTTAACAAATAGAGGTATACTACAAGTTAAAGTACAATATGGGGTATCTAGATATCTAGCATCAATAATGCCAATATCATGTGACCTCCATAACAAACATAAAAGATCTAGCAACTATTAAACTATCTCACATTGCTCAGTCATATGTCGTTGGATATACGGTAACTCAAACGATCATATCGACAATTACAGACTATTCAAAATCTCAGTTTCCTATGGGCTCGAATCTATGCCACTTCAATGGCCAGAATACTATACTTATGTATCAATAAGTCTGCTTACTTCGGTTCACATTTTAACAATTTGGGATCACATATTGACAGTCAAAAGGGGCATCTCTATATACCCGCTCTTTACGAGCACTCATCGAAACCTTCGAATTATCAATAATCCCTTAGCACACGTCCCGGTAGTATAACACATTATTCATTCTACTACACAAGTTTGCATCATCAAACTTGTCTTCTTGGACCATCATCACATGCCACAAACATTTTCTCCTTAAAGTGTTTGACCTAATTCACTCACGATATTGAGTTATAGAAGGTTCATCATCCCATCCTTTGCTTTTAAAATTCTTAGGTTGGTGCCATATCAACCCCAAAGCTAACCCATGCCATACCCGGAGTATTTCATGTACTAACCTTATGTCGTGCTTTTAGTTTGCATAGATCTCCCAAGTAAACTAATCCGCAAGAGTGGCAACTATTATAGTATTCCACCAATTCATTGCCCTACCCTGAAGCTGCTTAGAGGACAACTTCCTCTCATCGCATCTTCCAATTTCAAGTCCTCGAAGATGCGTACGTAGGTATTAATCCAGTCATGCTCTTTTATAGATAATTCCATTTCAGGAAACTGCTTGCCACATAGACTAAAGTAGTCTCTATTCAAGTTAACAGAGTTAGCCCTTAGTGCCTGCATTGGAGCACCACCATGCACATGTTAATAACTCAAGCATTGATTTTGATGGCGGCAACCATATAAAATAAAGATATTATTGTTTTGCCAAGTTGTATAGTATATAGTGCAAAATATTATGTAGGTACTAAATTGAAGACTGCATGGTATAGAGACTCATGATAAAAATTTGAAGACTCCCGAGTTCAAACACAAAGATATGAAGAGCTAAGATTATAATTTAGTGTTTAGACTCATTAGAATATATTGTTAAATTCCTTGATAGTAATTCTAATCTTCATTTCCAATTTTCGATCTTTGATATTCAAATAAATAAAAACAAAAATTTAATTCCAAAATATATTTTTAAATTTAAAAAAAAAAATAAGAATTAAAAATTGTTTAAACACTATCTTTGAGTTTTTACAAAGTATAGGATTTTGAAAACAAATTAAAAAGAAAAACATTTTCAAATTTAACTATCGTATGTTGACATACGTATTTTGATATGCCAACACATAGGCCGTTAATATTTTTTAAAATTTTTTGAGTGGAAGTGTATTTTGGACACAACCCTTTATTTGGATACATTTGTTCATCCACTATATAAAGTTATGTGCAAACGAATTTTTAATCAATTAGTAACTTACTTTCTTCTCACTCCTTACTCTCTTGAAAATTCTCTTAAAAAAATACTCTACACTCTTTAAAATCATATAGAACCAATTCATACTCCATTGTATTGATTCACCAATACTTGCTTACTATTTTGCAAGCATCTCTCTCTCTCTCTCTCTCTCATTTCAAAGATCAAAATGCTATCGAATGGCTATATGATCCATTGTATCCAAAGTATAACTATTTATCTTTGGAAAATCATCAACTCTACTCTTATTTGTGTGGGTGTGCTTGTAGCCCATTCAAATCAAATAGGTATGCTTGTAGCCCATTCAAATCAAGTGGGTGTGCTTAGTAGCCCGTTAAATCTAGTGGGTGATCTTATTACCTCGTCAAATCAAGATATTTTCACCAGACTCGTGAAACCGAAGGGTGCACCTCATAGTCTTGAAATCAAGTTGTATTCTAGTTTGCCTTCTACCTGATTTAGAGTTGGCAATTGAAAAGAAATCTATACAAGAAATTATACGGGGTGGATCTAGGATTTATTAATTCAAACTATTATAAAATTCCTGGTGTCTTATCACTTCCTTTACTTTATTGCTTTTATATTTATCCATGATTGCATCTATGATTGATTGTTAGTATAAATCTATGTTGTTAATCTATGATTTGATATTAGTCTTGAAAGAATTTTGGAGTTCTACGCCATGCTTTAGAGTTGTTAATCTTGAAAGAATTTGGTATTAATCTTCACTTTGGAGTTCTATGTAGGTCAAAGTGCTGCCAGAGTTCCCCTCAAGAATCGAAAAGAGGATGGTAGGTCTGTCGATCTCAGGCCACTTAGGATCATACCCAGGTGTCAGAGTAGCTTAGGACCCAAGTGTTTGGCTAGCAATAGCATCATGTGGCATTGATCCAGAACCTTCGCCCAAGTCTTTGTGCGCCGTTGAGGTAAGCTTCGGGCGAGGATAAGCTGGCCATCTTTCAAAATCTTGGGCTTATCTCCTACCTAGACTTCTCTCTCCAGCTGCTCCAAATCCACCTCGCCACTTCTGAGGAAAACCTTTTCTTCTTGAATGATTTTCTCCTAGGGGAGGGTGAGGATTCTAGGATAATGATCTTTGAACCACTCTAGATTTTGAAATTTGAGCATGTTGGCATTATACTGGTTCAGCAGTGGTTCAAACTTCTCCATTGCATAATCTTCTCCCCGCTGTTCCATGACCTCAACTTCTCTTTGATGAGTGTATCAACATCTTTCACATGATCGAGTGCTTTGTCTCTTTCCTACCTAGCATGGAGCAACCTTTCATAATAAGTCTGGGCTTATTGGAGCGCTTCATCCTTTTCTTTTGTTTCAGGCTCTAGTTTGGTTGTCATCATAGCCGCATTTCTATTTGCGATATCCCTCTCCATTACTAGAGCATGGCTTTGTGGAAAGCCTTCTCCATTTTATCCTAATGCTTAATTTTCTCCTCTTCGAGTGCCTCCCTGGCTTTCTTCTCGGCTTTGTCTTGGGATGTTCTCAATTTCTCGACCTTGGCATCGAGATAGTGATGATTCTCTTATTATTAGCTTCGATGAGTTTTTGATTGATCTCTGGCTTCCTATCCCTGGAGACTTTGGAAATTTTCTCGGCTAACATAGACCATTCGTTATACTGATTGTGAACATCGATCACATAATCAATGGTCAAATTCTATACGTCTGTCGGGATTATTTTCAAGTTAGGCACAAACATAGGACCATCAAAGCAACTGTTTGGAAATTCTTGTTTTAGTTTGCCCATTCGGGCATTATTCGCAAGTTATTCCTCTGAAGAGATAGGTAAGACTATAGAGATTTCTTTCCCCAACCTATGCTGGGATGTTTCAAAGCCACTCTTGTGATGCCTATAGTCGGAGGACCGACTGGAGTAAGATGGCACCGGAGGTTGCATAGGGATGGGAGATTGAGGAGGGGCACGAGAAGCATCACCAAGAGGATGTCATTGTGACGATCGGGTTGCCTTTATAGATCTCTAGAAGGAGATAAACTAGACCTGGGGTGATGTTTGAAAGCAGAGTCATGTGATGAGCGATCTATATCATAATCGATTCTATCTCGATTATCTTTGTCTTGGCTAGAACGATATCCTGACTCTTAATCGCGACCGCTTCCTCGGTGGTACGAGCTCGACCGAGGCCTTTGTACTTGGAATGCTTTATCCTCTATTTCCTTTTTTCCATGGATCCTTTAACGGAAAAAAGAACAAATTTGATCCAATAAGCGAGGATACAGGTCAAGTGCGAGTGTTGTGAAGTGCACGTGCACGCGAGTGTTCTAGCATCCCGCCGACAGACCATGAGCTAGAACTTTACTCATAGGAGTAACCTCTTCCATACTGGTGGGGATGAATTCCTTATCAACATGAATAGGGGAGTCGATGCCCTCAATACTAATATTACCAATATTGAAAGAACCAAACTCGAAAGGAATTGGCCCTAAGCTGATGAATGAGACCGTTGAAGGAAAAGATGGAGTTTTTTCTGCATCAGTGATTAGTGAAGGCTGGGTAGAAGTCTGCATCTTAGAGAATTTCACGATTAACCTCTTCTTCGAAGTAGGCAGTTGGTCATCCCTAGATTGTTCAGGCTGAGACTCATGACCCACATCAATGCAGCCTTTATTAGACTCGTTATTTTCACCAATAATTTTGCCTTCCTCGGCATCTTCTGGTGCTCGTTCAATATTTTCTTCAACTTCGGCCCCAGGTCTTGGGACTAGGGGAAAATCTAGATCAGCCCCACCTCCTTCGAGTGGGTTGTTGTCATCATCGTCATCACTGAAAGCTATTTGGATGATGCCAGTACTACATCCCTCTTCAAATAAGCCGTAGGTGAGAAGATTTTCATCTGATAAGAGAGGTCTCGCTGGAGTGTTGACGACCCTCTTCAATATCTCTATCTCCCGTCGGAACTGCCATAAGAGTGTTGACGGCATTTGAAAGCGCCGTGTTGCTACATCTCACTAGAACATTTGGATGGTAAAGCAAGGATTTAAGTTAAGTCTACAAACAATTAAACAAATTCATATAATGCATAGGGAGAGGAACTTACGTTCGGACAACAATCTACGTGGAAAGCCGGGCGGGCAGTGGAATAGAACCACTCCGTTTTGAAGTAGCTCAACTTATTATATACCCCAGTAAACACTCTGCAACCCCTGATTGGTTCCAAGTAAATCAAAGAAGGAATTTCCTTTCGACTTTTGAAACTATATATATATATATATATATATATATATATATATAGCGAATCTCCTCATCGATGGGCGCTTGAGGTAAGTGTTCAAGGAAGAATATATGTACCAAGGAGAAAGGCATAGCTATTCGGGTGCAACTGTGTTGCATATTCATTGAGAAGATCCTTCATTGATTTTAGAAGCGATAGAGTCAATGGGATCATTTAATATTACCACATCCTCGAGTGTGTCAGATGTAGTGTCTATATCTGGACCACCTACCAGTTCTACTGAATTTTTTGGAGCTTGTTGCTCGACTTCGGGATTCTCTAGGTTCAATTGTTCAACTGCGGGATCTCTTAACGTTGTTCTTTCTAAATTGGATTTTTCTATGCATGTAAAGTTGTAGCTAAGCTTGACTCTGCATTAGATTCAATATATCTCGAAGTTGATGTACCTATGGCTTGGCAGCAAGATGTTTAGAACATCTTTGATCCATTTCTATAAAAAAAACTCGACAAATAATCAACATTAGAAGATGAATTGCAAGCTGTACCCATATGCAAAAGTGGATTCTAGTGTGGTGCCGTGTAGTGTCATGCAGTTCAAGTTTCCAATATTATTTAACCGTTTTTAAATTCTAGATATTACTTGACATGACCGTCATCATTGACCGTCTCGACAAGTTTCGCATTATTGGCCATGCTTTAGGAAGTGATTTGGGTCCAAGAAAAAATCTCAAGTCATGTGAATGAAAAAACACTGAAACTTTTCTAAGTGTTGGAGTTATACAACTCAAAAATAGAGAAAATTCCAAACTTCTTATCCTATATTTACTACTTCCCAAGCGGCAACCATCCACCGCCACCTCTTCTACATTCAATTCCATGTCCATCCATCCTTAACCAAGGTCGCTACTCACTGATAATCAGGTTCATTAGTGATGTAGGATATAGGGCTTAGGATTGCTTCGATTGAAGGCAACAGCAAGGGTTCAGGCTGGTAGTGGTGGAGGAATGACTTCATTCCGAAGTCGGAAGCTTGTTAATGGTAGAAACTTCAATTTTTGGGGTCGGCAGAGACACATGAAAAGGAAGTAAAGACCAACAGGTTTTATAATCCAAGCTTGACCGGAAGTTTCAACAACCAAACTTGGAAAATATTCCAAGTCAAGGGTCGATACCGACCCATAAGCTATAGGTCGGTACCGAGTCCTAAAAATAAAAAATAAAAAAATAAAATAAAAACATATGCATATTTAAATAGATGTAAACATATATATGCATATGCAACTGCAAGTGATGGACCATGCATGCCATGCAAACTCCTATCAACTCAAGAGTGTATATGTGGATATGTGTATGTGTATATATGTTCAACATTTGGAGACCAGAATCAAAGGGAAATCGAATTCAAACCAGAATAGTCCATGGATGGAATCAGTTTAGAATCATCAAGCTTGGAATAACAGATCAGGAGATTATATTCCAAATTTATAGTACCATATGTTGGTCGAGCATAGCAACAGAACACTATAGACAAAAGTTTTCATGGAATTAGTTCATAAAAGGATAAGACCGTTCGAAACATAGAGTGGGGTCCTTCAAAAATATTTAGATTTGTCTAGATTTAAAGTACATCACGTTTGAAATGAGATGTACATTAGGGGCAAGTGTTATCCAAACTTTTGACCAGACAATATTCAAATAGATTGGACGAATCGAACTTGGAGTTATCGAGGCAGAAAGCCCAAAGAGATAGCCCAGAAGTTCAAAAGCCAAGCACAAACAAGGTCGCAAGACCAATACAAAAGAAACCCAAGCCAAAGGAGTCATCAATTCACCCAAGTCAGGGATCGGTGCCAAACACGCTCTATGGGTCGCTATCGACTCCTGGTTTCACCTCCAGTGCTCCTTCATGATGCCTTGAGCCTATTTCCAATGTTGGTTTATTGATTCAATGCAATTCTCCATCGATCCCTATAAACACTTGAGGCTAAAATTTTGTTCTTCCATAACTCCGTCATTTGAACTTAGAAAGAAGCAAATATTGGTGTAAACAACTATGGAATCACGATGTTAACCATAAGACGAGCCAAGATTAAGAGATGAGGACAACCATTTTGGCTAAGATTAAGGATCGGTATCGACTCCTACCGAAGGTTCGGCACTGACTTCTGCAAGCTGATGATGTGGTACCTATTATTTTGGGAGAACTAGTCTAAATCATGTAAAATGACTATGAGATATTATGTATGAGATATTAGGCTCCCTACCTCTATAAATAGGAAGAATGGCTCAATTTTCAGGATTTTTGAGTGTTGGTCGATCCTAGCGCTATATTCTAGTAATTTTTAAAATCTAAGTGTCAGAGTCGAAACGACCCCTAAGAACTTCTGCCTCCAAGTCGAAAATAAGCAACAAAAGATAGAATGGGCATAGGCCTAGCTTTGTCGAACCACTACAAATTTTTATGTGTTTTCTTTTCCTTGTTTTTCATTTACTTTCTTCAAATTTTATTCTCTATATAAACTCTTAGGTTCTTGAGCCATTTTCGGTACAAACACCGAGCTATAAATATGGTAAAAGCAAAAAATTTGGTATAGTGGAGTTCAAATTGACATACATGACTTACCTTTACCCTAACCCGATCATATTTTTGACATGGGAAAATAAGCACTAGCCATAGATGTTTGGAAACCAAAACCCAAGGATAAATGACAAATTTTTTATGTTATATTTTCGATACCATTGTACATATTTTTAGGTACCCTAATTTGTTCTACAGGGTAAAATGGTAGTGTGCAATGCAAATCGAGCCAAAGATTCTCAAGTTTATAAGAAAATTATAATGAAAGACAACAAATTTGCAGGTTTTCATAAAGAACAAAGCAAGTTTCATAAGATTCAAACCACTTATTAGAGCTACCAGTATTATATGTTAACCAATACATGTTAAGATAAGAGAAGATGAGGCATATGATCATCTCCTTAAGTAAAATAAGCCAGATCTAACACATTATCAGACCAGACCTTTTTAGAGAGAATTTTGAAGACATATGTTGATGGTGGTGAAACAAGTGATGTAAATAGGACTGATCTCTAGAGTAAATGACATGCACTGTGGAGAGAGAGGAAGAGATGAGGTAAAATGAATGAATTTCTTGTCAAAAAAAGAAAATTTTCAAAGTTACCTCCATTATTTTTCTTTGGGACTGTAGTCTTCTTTTGAAAATAAATAAATAAATAAATAAATGTTGGCCATAAGGAGTATAGTCGGTTATTGATTTTGTATCTTATTAAGTTAGTTGGGCTGGGCCTCTTTTGTATACAAAATTATAAAGATATATAGTGAGTAATAAATATAATTGTTAAAATGTTCAAAAAGGTGTTAATAGAATAGTATAAAAGAAATTTTTTTTTAGGGCCTAAATGGATGAGGGAACAATGAGCGACGACAATTATTTTTCCACCTGAATTTAAGATGCACGATTAAGTTTCACACAGATCTGCAATCAATTTTTCTGGCTCTGTAGCCAATGATCAAGAGGAAATTTAGTTCATTAGGAGAAAACTAAATCCCGACTCTTAAGGTACCTATATGTTAACCTTTTTAGTTGAAAATGTGGAATCACAAACTTTTATTTTTGATAACTACATAAAAAATTAGTTAGGCTATATCCATCTCTATATAATATATACGGTATATACTATTAGATTAGGTCAACTTGTTTGGATTTGTATTTTGTGTAAGGGACATAAATTAGTATATAAACTTACGGCACAAACTTGGAGATAAATTTATATTTTAGGGTTTTGTTAATGCGTGCCCTAAGGGCACATGTTAAAAATGATAGTCATATTGGTAAGTTTATAACCGTAACATCTGCCCTTAAGGCAGATATTAAGGTTATTAAATTTTACTTGGAGAAGACATTAGATAGTTGGCTGAATCAAGATCTTTCTTGAAAATAGTGAGTAATTAAAATAGTTAAAAATGAAAAGTGTAACTCTTAAGCTAAACAAATATATATTTATTGATTATTATATTCTATCCATATTTATTATTGTTTATGCAATAACCAATCGATTAGTTTAGTTTTTCATTCTTATTAATTTTAATATACATATTAAAGATATTTATTTTACATAAATAAAGTTTGTAGTTTGAAAATAGAACTAATGAATGCATTGTTGAAGGAATGCAAAATTAGAACATGCTTACTATTAAAAATTACTATAAAAGTGTTAGGATTCAAACTAAGGTTTTAATAGTAATTAGAAGTAAGAAGAGATCTAAAGGAAAAAGGTAAAACAATGTTATTAAACTTCATGATTCAATGATGTAATAGATAAAATAAGGATAATGAGATTTCAACTTGCACACTTTCAGATGTAAACCAAATCAATGAGAATTGAGTAATTTTAAAGTTTATTGTATATACCATGGTTATTGGATTTCGAACTTGGATGCAGTTCCCACCAAATAAAGGACACTTACAAAGGATTAAGATTCTATATAATATACACTATAAGATTGTAGCATATTCCTGCTCTTAGAGTGTAGGAGGATCACACACTAAAATTAAAATATGCATATTTTGCTAAAATACACATTACAATCATCCACTTAAAAATTAAAATGCACATTATAATGATTTTACTTAAAAATTAAGTGAAGGAGGATAATTTTAGAAGGAGCACAACCAAAATAAAAATTTTATGGGAAGGACATGATGTAGAGGGCACCAACCCAAACAATTTACTATTTTACCCTCTGTAAGCAAACTTGGTAACATACAAAAAAAGGGCACGAACCTGCTAAGAAATCTACATAAAAATACTGGAGTATCATCGAAATAATGTTATAGTAGCGAACCATCTGAATTTGTCTGAAATGACGGCATGATTTTGCCATTCAAATTCTAAATGCCGATAAAAAAGGAATAATTATGTAATTGTGTTTTTTTAGGATGAACAAAATTTTATATTATGCCGATAAACGTGGGGCGGCTTCTTGATGTGGACAACATTGTTGCACTTCTATTGAGTCTATAATATTTATCAGAAAGTATATTGTGCTCCCTCAATTGCTTGTCTAACTCCCTGTATAAATTATTTATCTCTGCATGTTTCCTTTCAAGCTTGGTTTCATAGGGGTGGCCAGATTTCTTCCTTATCTAAATAAATGATTCACACTACTATTATATTCGAAGAAAGATATGTTTAAACAGAGAATATTATACCTAAGATACAGGGATCGTGTGCTTGAGAAGCCTTCTCTCTTTCTTTTGGCACTTCAGCATCAATAGAAGCAAGCTTTTCTTATAGGCCAAAAGGGGCAGGAGACATAGGCAGGATCGCTTCGTGAGGAGACGAATCTTTTTCCATGGAGTTCATATTATCATCCTCATCTATCTTGGAAGCTTCGGTATGGCCACCCTCATTGCCATCTGATCCTTGTCCTTCGTTGATGTTATCATCCATGTCGTTGTCGTCATTATCTCCACCTATCTTCGATGGCCTCATCTTTGTTATCTTCTTCTTCGGAGTCAGATTCGACTTCAAAGAAAGTAATTTCAAAGGAAAGAAGTTTAGAAGCGTCGATTTCCTCTTTCACAGCAACCTCAATACCCTGCTCATCTTTTTGACTCTATCTATGATCCTATCAACAAGAGCGGGGTCGAGCAAGTGGAAACTCAAATCTAGGAATTTATCGACATTATTAGCGTAGGCGAGCATTAAGACATCTTCAAAGGAGTTCATAATTATGCCTTCAAGAGAAGAGTTAAAGAATTGCGACACTCACTGCTTCGCATCAGGAATGGTGTCGATAGCCAGTTTGAGGAAGGAATTGTTCTTTTTCATCTTTTCCTTTAACAAGGATTATTTAGCTGCCATCTGTCCTTTTTCCTCTTCAAACTCTTTTAGAGTCATTGACAAGGCTAAGTTCTCATCGGCTAGAAGTTGGCAAGCCTTCCTCTCTTCAAGATAATAGATTCTAACTGAGTGAGAGAAGCTCTAAATTGCTCCAATTCAGTTGCAGTCATGCTCTTCTTCGCAGACAAGGAGGAAACTTCAAGGCAGCAACTTCTTCTCGAATTTTAAATGTTTCAGTAGAGGATTTGGACACATTTTCATGCAGGGACAACCATCTTTTCGAAATTTGAAAGAAAAGCACAACATAAGCTAAAAGCTTAAAGAAAAACAGGGATAATAATGTTAAGTAGTGTTAAATATACCAAGAGTTGTTGTTCAAGAAGAGATCGATAGTGGCTATCCAAATCAGAAACAGAGACTCTACTATCCTCTTATCTTCTTCATTTAGTTCTTTAGCAGGAGTACCTGACAGAAAGCATAGGTCCGCAAAGAAAACTAACTAGATAGAAGGAGAATAATAAAATGTGAGCTTAAGAGGAGTAGAGAAAGTGATGCTAACGTTTGGGAAGCATCTAACGAAGAAGAACTGACTTTCCCAGTCTCTAAACTTGTTTACTCCCTCAGAGATCAATTTCTTAGGAGGATTGGCCTGGAAAATTTGGTTGTAAAGGTTACCAAGCTTAACCAACCGGACGAGGTGATTAAGAACTTCAGCGTTCAAAGAGGAAAGTTCGACTACAATGCTACCAACTCCAGATATAAAAGATAAGTATATACGTTTGGTGATAGCTAAATTGGAGCAATTCCAATATGAACTAAGAACTTCAGCAAGAATACAGGGAAAGGAAGGAACCCACCATGCCAGACATGGATTGTAGTACAAACGAAGACCTCTCGGGTGGGTTGTTGATGGTGTCATTTTCTACAGGAGGGATTTCTTCCACTCCTATAATCCCAAAGTCATTAAGAATGGCATCCACTTCATTCTGAGTGGATATCAGGAAGCGCTTGGCAGGAGCTTCAGGTCTCTTTGAAGAACTCATTATTCTTCCAGGTGAAAACATTTCAATTAGAAATTACAGTTTGTTATGAAGTTAACATTCTTTAAAGGATTGGTAGAAACCTCCCGCAACAATTTGAACATCAAACAAAATATGAAACTTCAAATTTTCGAAAGAATGTTAAAGTTTAAAATGAGACTTATTGAGCTTTCGATAGAGTCGAAAGGAAAATAAAAGTTAATGCTTAACAAGCACCTCTTAATAATGTCGAAAGCCCAGATATGAGCATCTACTAAGCTTTCGATAGAGTCGAAAGGGTGGGTTGATGAATATGTTCAATCGACACTTTTCAAAAATGTCGAAAGCTCAATAGGAACTTTGTTATTAGGAAGGAACGGTTAAAACCAACATAAAAATTTGAACAAAGTATACACTACAAATGTCTAGTAAACAAAAGGATAGACCCTTCGACAAGGTCGAAACCCGTTACCTTAGTTTTTCTAAAAGAATGGCAATGTTGTCGAAACCTTATATGTCGACTAAGTCGAAAGGTTTCGAATTTGAATTAAGGGAGTTTCAACGATGTTGAAAAAGAGAAAGATTAAACCATTGTCAGTCATAAAAGGTTTCAAAAGAAATGAGGAGTGGTGAGCAGCTTCGAAGGCATAACAATAATATATTTAAAACGTACATGTGTCGACTGAGTTGAGTACAAAAGGTTTCGACTAGTTGAAACATTGACGTCTAACTTATATAAAGTATCATTTCTTTAATGTCCTTTGCAAAAATATGTATTTAATTTAAACTAATAAGGAGTAAGTATGTTCTAAAGATGTCAAAACCTTTGCAACAAAGTTTATGCTTTCGAAAGAGAGAATTGTAATAGCCAACTTCTTTGTAAGGTGTGTGGATATTCTAACACACAAAGTTGCTTTCGAAAAGGTTGATTGCATGTAACTTTAGTTAAAAAAGTGCCACGCTACCTTTCGACCCCGTCAAAAGAGCTTAAGAAATCAAAATGAAAGTTGTCTCCTTAATCCCGTTCGAAGGGGTACATTATGGCGCTAATTTTTGATTCGTACAATTCAAAACTTCTAGGCAAAGAAAGCGGGATACTCCTTCCCCAAACATGATTTCAATCCAAAAATTAAAAAAACATTAAACAAATGGATTTAAACACGAATCAATTATTTAAATTGCAAAATCTTTGAGATAAATGTTTGAATTCTCTTAAAAAACACGATAACATTAAAATCTGAATTGGACGGGTTTAAAATAAGAATGAACAAGAAACATCAATCAAATTAAAATGCAAAATTGAATTGAATGATATTTTTAAACAAATAAGAACTCAAGCAATTCCTAGCAAGTCGAAGCAAAAATAAAAAATCCAAACTGTGGAAGTAGTGAAATTAAGATCTGCTACAAAATAAAGAAGGGAAAGATTCGTGAAATATGAAAACAAAAACTTACTTCAAATCTGGATTTATAATTGTGATTTGGAAATTTGGAAACTTTGATTTTTTGCTTGGAGATGATTTCGTTTACAGGTAAATGAAAGAAGAGGAGAGAAGAACGAAATTTATAAGAAAAGTCAGCAAAAACGGTGAGCCATCTGATTAGATTTAAATGGACGATCCATATTCACGTGGGAATACAGAAAGGCGGGAACATTAAAGGTTTCGAAATGATTGACTTGAAAAGTCAAAGGCATCCCTTCAATGGGGGGGTGGGGCAAATGTTACCACCAAAAAATCCTTTCGACCATGTAGAAACCCTATTGAAGGAAGGAAAAGAAGAACAAGAGAGAAAAACACCAGCAAAACCTTTCAAAGAAGTCGAAGGAATGCAATTGCCAAAGAATAGAAGTATCAGAACCTTTCGAAGGGGTCGAAAGAGTCAAAAGCATGCTTTCGCACCAATGAACACCTTTTGAAGTAGGTGCTTCCGCAGGCATGAAGACCTTTCGAATAAGTTAGAGAAGGAGCTTTCGAAGACAATGCATAACAACCTTTCAAATGCACGCCAAACCTTTCGAAACCAAAGGTTCCACCTTCACTAAAGTCATTTAAAAGCAAACCATGATCGGAAAAACACTTTTGAAAGTCAAACCAAGCCTTTCGAACCGGTTGAACCCTTAGATATGCAAGGAAGGCTCCACATCAAATTGCAAGCGTATGTTTGGAAGCTACGAACAGCGTCGAAACCACCACCATTTCAACATTTTTGAAGCCCCGGGAAGCTACCAATCGATAGAGTCGAAGGCTCTTACAAAGAAATATAAAGAAGAGAAGGCCCAACCGCCCCTTCCGATGAAGATGGAGGCAAATGAGCCCGTTCGTAAGCAACGCAAAGAAGAGCGCAAGAACTAAAAGAGTTGGAAGGCATCTGAAGCCACCTTTCAACCAGGTTGAAAGCACTGGGTTGAAAGGTGCCGATCCACATCTATAAATAAGATGCAAGGGTCTGGTTTGGAGATCCGAACTCGGTTAATCTACTCTTGTATTTTCTTAATTCTACAGAGTTGTTAACCCTAATTTGTAGATTGAATAGGGGATATTTAATCAATAAAAGCTTTATCGAGTTGCGAATGGAAAGCCTTCAATATTCTTGATTACTTTGTTGATTTGGAAGTTTTTTATCACATCTAATCGTGTTTTATAGGTGTCAACCACATCGAAAAGCCACTTCCAACTTGGTCGAAACCATTGCATCTACAAGTAACTTCAGTTAATAACCTCAGGCCACCTTCTGATGAACTTCTACTTTTGAATGGATCGAAACCTTAGCCCAAAATAGTTTTACCTTCAATTCCCAATCCAAACCTAAGACACTTAAGGCTTCAGCTTTCGACAGGGTCGAAACCATCCAAAATTGGTTAATACCTTAAATCTAAGGGACGTCTATTTGGCTTCCGGAATTACTTCGAAAGGACTGTTTTGAAGGCTAATCAAGCTACTCATCCAATTCGAAAGACGAATAACAAGGGAAATTAAGCCTTTCGACTGAGTCGAAAGGTCAATAAAAAGGAAAGATATCATAAAAAGAACCTATTCGAAAGGATGAACTAAAAGGATTACCTATATCTTTCCTACTTCACTCAACCAAAAAAAATCAAAAAGGGTTAACCTTGTCTCACCTTGTCTCAAAATCAACTTTAGGGTGTTGACAAGTTTTCTTGTTAACATTTCGACGCTAGAAGGAGGACTTGAACGTCCGACCCTATTGAACATCCAGCACCACTTATTTCTAACCAAGTCTTATTTCAAGATTATCTACTTTTGATCTAACTTCATCATGTCTAGCAAAATTAAAAGATCTGAGCAGGGATCTTCTGAACCACACTTAATTGGATTCTCCCTAGAGGCATCTAATGATAGAAATATCCAAGAAGGACAACTGTTAAGGATGAAGGCTTTAAGAATCATAAGAAAAAAGAAAGTTGAAGTCTATGATCCACTTAAATGGAGTTTAAACCCTTTTCATGTTGGTCCCACCCCAATCTTTGCTTTAGGGTAAAAGAAAAAGGAAAGTGACAATTTATTTAACCAAATGAGAAAACAATCCAACACTATACCGAAGTCACAATCTATAAAGAGGGTATAATGGCATATTGCAATGCCATTGCACACAAATGGGGTCAAGTCACAAGTGGGACAATACCTACACAAGAAACCCGACGAGTTTTAAAGAGAAAACTAGTTATTAAAGGGGAAACTCCAGAGCTAAGTAATGTGAGATTTAGAAGCCATTCTCAAGAAACAAGTTTCAAGTCAAGACTTCCTAAAGAGTGCAATCTAACAACATCCATAGAGAATGTCTACTTGCTAACGAAGGATGAGCTCAATTTTTGGCCATCGAAGAAAAAGAAGTCAAAATATAAAAGAAACTTTGGGGAATCCTACAGTCATTTCCATACGATGAATGGACATAAGACTAACAATATAGAGCCTAGGAAGGGATTGTTATCTGCTTTTTTCGTCAAGGCAAAATTACTGAGTTTGTAAAGAAATATCGAATGAAATCAATAAATAGCTACTTTTCTAAAAGAGAATCTATATGGTTGGGAGTGAAATGCTCCTTTTATTTGGACATTAAATTAAACGGTCAAAGCCTATATCCACGCCATGTTGGCCAGGGCAGAGCACCTTCTAGAGGGAGGAGTGTAATCCTTTGGCTGCGCCACGCTTTGGCCAGATTAAAGCATCGACAAGCCCTTGGTTGCACCTCTGGTCAGGTCAAGGCACCTTCTGGAGGGAGGAGTGCAAGCATTCATCCACGCCACGCTATGGCCAGGTTAAAGCACCAACAATCCCCTATTTGAACCATGCTATGGCCAGGGTAGAGCACCTCCCAGAGATAGGATGTAAGCCTTTATCCATGCCATTCTATGGCCAGGTTAAAGCATCGACAAGCCCTTGGTCGCACCTCTGGTCTGGTCAAGGCGTCTTCTAGAGGGAGGTTGGGTAATTCCTTGGTTCCAACCTCTATGAATGAGCTAACCAAGAGCACCAAACAACAATATAGTAGGATGTCCAATCCCGAGAAAGCGACATATCTACAAGGGATGAAGATGTCCAAGCCTGAGAAGCGGCATATCTACAAGGGATTAAGATGTCCAAGCCCGTGAAGCGACATATCTATAGTAGACTAAGATGTCCAAGCCTGAAAAGTGGCACATCAAATGATGGACAAAGATGTCCTAGCTTGAGAAGCAGCCAATCAAATTGCGACAACATACAAGGCCTAAATGGTTTATATATGTCGAAAAAGACAGAAGCGAAGGAGTAGAAGAACTCTACTTATTAATACCCCAATCTGGGTTTCAGGATTCTCAATTCTGAACTTCACCTATTAGTACCTGAACCAGGGTTTTGGGTCTTTATTAATCACTTACAGCCTTTATCATACTTGAATCTGGGTATCGGGACTATTGCTTAACTTCACTTTAATGCTCTAATCTGGGCTTGAGATTTCTGTTATGGATTCCTGATTATCCATAATTAATGCCTGAATCTGGGTTGAAGACTTTTATCAAAAGATCATTATTATGGGTTTCTGGTTACCATCTACAAAATACTTGAATATGGGTTTCAAGTATCTTAATCTCTAATATCATCCACTAGGTTATAGGTTTCTAAACTTTTAGATTTTATTCATCAATACTCGAATATGGGTCGTGAGATTTCTACTATAAATTTCTAGATAAATATTTCTGGATTTCTATTATGTAATCATATTAAAATCTCTATTGATTATTTTCGGAGGATGATTCTCTAAAAATATTTATACCCATGATGGAGGATAAAATTTTCTGCCAACAAACTCCATATATTCCAATAATATGGTTAAAGTTAAATTCTTAATTATAGCTCATCATGATCAAAGATGGTTTTCAAGACCTTAAGTCAAATGCCATTACTATTCATTTATTGCCATACGAATTGACATAATGATTTGTTAATCTATGCAAATGATATAGATAGACTTCTATATCATTTTTAAGCTAACAACTGTTACTTTATACTTTTCAGGGAAATTTGAACAATATAAGAAAAATGAAGGATTCAACAAATAAAGACATTGCGTTACAAGCTATCAAACAACTGTTTCAGAGATAACATTACGGGAGAGAATCACAAATCAGGTGATATTTACAAAATTTACATGATTTACACAACTAGTGAAATTATTTACAAGTTTGTAAAACAAATATATATATACACACATTTCTTAAAGTATGAATTCTTCATAAGTCTTGAGCAGCCTTGTTCAGGTTTTCAGCAATCAAAGGGTCTACAATGTGACGGATAGCGATACAAAGAACTTCTTTAAGTTTCTTCTCTTTCTTCCTTATCCTGTCTGCATCATCAATCACATCGATATTAGTTTTCAAAGCATGATTGGAAGCTCTTTTTGCGCCTCTAAGGGTCTTATTTTCCCTTTCAAATTCAGCAATGCCTTCTCATCTAAGCCTGGAGGAGGATTTGTTGTAGTAGAAATTTTTGAGCAGCAAGGGAAGCGGATCTTGTAAACTTGGCAGCCGGTGGAGTAGCATGAGAAACGATTAAGTCAATACTCGAAATATTATCTCCCATAATAAATTCTAACGACTTGCACCGAGCCTGACCATCCTTCAATTTCATCTCTAAATCGCTAATCTGTTGGAGAAGCTTGGACATTTTGTGATCGAAGTCAATTGAAGGATTAGCCTTAACTTGATGCTTTAAAGTGGAAATCGTTTCATTTTTACTGTTGACATTAGCTTTTAAACTGGCAATTTGATTCTTAGGATTTTTGACAATAGTTTTCTACAGTTAGAATCTTTTGTGCCACCTTAAAGCTTTGGCATTGCCGTGAAAACGAGCAAGTAAAATATATTCGAGAAGTTTAATCTTTTCAAGTTCCTCTAACAGCTTATCCTTAAGGTTAATAAAGCAAGATGCTGAATCTAATGGAAGTGGTGCCATGGATAATTGTAGCTCCTATTTAAATAAAAAAGAAAAAAAATAAAGTCAGAACCAGAATGAACAATTTCTTTATTACTGCGATAAATGATTACTGTGAGAAATGCGGTTTACGGATTTTAAGGCTAAGATTAACACTAGAGGGGGGGTGAATAGTGTTAATAAAGAATTACTAAATCTTTTTAATTTATGTTAATTTAGACACAAAAGTATGCAATATGCAGACACACATATGATCACAGAAACAATCATAGATGCCAAAATAAAATAAAAGCAGTAAAGGAAAGAATACACCGGATTTTATACTGGTTCGAAGTTACCCTACATCCAGTCCCGCAACACAAGTACGGATTTCCTTTCAAAAGCAATTGTACAATTACACCCTCGGTTTCAAGGCTACGAGGTACACACTCCAGAATTTTGATCCTCTGGGTAGAGATACTTGATTTCTGGGCCACAAGTTTACCCAATTGATTTACCATAGCTAGAATCACACCTTTTCCCTTTGATTGATTTCCAAGGCTACAATCACACCTTTTCTTGCTTAATAGATTACAAAGAAGTCTATAACTCTAAATAGCACTGAGAATCTTGTAGAGATAGTGATAGAGAATCAAACTAGAAGTAATCGAGTATATCTCAATGTTGATTTCGGTAGAGTAATGATAAGAATATGTATTAAGAAATGAGGAAGAAGAAAATGAGTGAAAACCAGAAAATTATGATTGAAAATTCATTGAAACTGACCCCTATTTATAGAAGAACAAAAGCCATGACCATTCATGAAGAGTTATGGCGAATAGACACTTCTTTTGAAATTTTAATTTTTGAATCAAACTGTCACCATGTCGACATGGTCATGCTAGGCATGTCGACATCCCAAAGGATTTTTTGGTGTTTTTGTTTTTCTTTGAAAATAACCTTTATCTTATATAAAAACTATTTTAAACTTTATAGATATACTTTACTATAGTTAAAATTCATAAGTAAATATAAAGAATAATATAGATAGATTGTAACTATAATTTTATATTTAAATCTAAGTATAAATATTTAAAAGTTAAATATATTATTTAAAAAGATAGTTTAAAATCAGGAGTAATTTGACTTTGAAAATAAAGATTGTTTTTGAGGCTAAAATTATTTAAAATCAGGATCGAGGGTTTTGAATCTTTTAAAAGGAAAGTTTTGAAAATATTTTGAAAACAGGATATAATTTTGAAAAATCAATTTGAATAAAAGTTAGCGAATACAAAACACTGTTCCACTAGGTTTTTCGTAGGTTCCATCCTACTTAGGGTTCCATCCCTTTAACGGGCTCGAAGTGGATTCCATTCCACGAATAAATTGGATTTTAAGATGCCAGTGCTTTTCTACGAGTTTTAACAAAAATTCCTAATAATAATAAAAAATACTTATCCTTGAAATCTTGAACTCTTGATAGTCTCGATACTCATGTGTCTTCTATCTTGATATTTTATCTTGATATCTTGAATCTCTATACTGTACAGTTTTCATTCTTAGTACCTGCATGGTTAAATCCTGCATATACATATATATCTAAACTTATAATGTTAGTATTTATATTTTATAATCTATTCTAAGGTTGTTTTCATCAAAACCATCATCTCTCGGACTAACAATCTCTCCATTTTTGATGATGACAACCTTGGTTTATAAAATATTATTTCTATTCTAATAACTCCCCCTAAAACTAACAACTCCCCCTTAATCTATACCTAACTACCCTATTTTATATTTCTCCCCCTTTTTCATCAACAAAAACTAACTCTAAACTATATAACTCCCCCTTAATCTAATACTATATGACATGTGATTATAATGATAGTTTTATCATAAATAATCAACACTTAACTCTAAAAACTAAAACTTAATCCTAAATTACTAACTATCCTAATTAAGAATCTATGATAATACTTATAATAGTTAGAAATTGTATATTTCAACACACTCATCAAAACCAATCATGTCAGACAAGTCAAACAAATCAATCAAGTCAAACAAGTCAATCAATTCAATCAAATCAAACAGGTCAATTAAGTCAAACAAGTTAATCAAAACATACTAAACAATTCAAAAACTAATAATCCTATATTATAAGACAAGACTACAACTCCTCCTAAATAAAATACACTTATGTAGTTTGTAATGCAGTATGAAATATGCAATGTAACATGAGATAATATGCAAAATGAAGTGCAACTTGTGATGCAAATGATTATGATATGCATTGTAATTTATAATGTTATATGCAATGAAATGTGATATGAAATAGGATGCATAATGATATGTAATAAAATGGCAATAAAGTAAAATAATTTGCAGAATGATATGATGATATGTATACTATGGTATGAGATATTCAGACTATAAGATAAACATGAGTGATAAGTAACATCTAATTGGCAAGCATATATATATATGTGTATGTGTGTGTATGTGTGTGTGTCTATATATGTATGTATACATATATCAAACTATTTATTATACTTCAACCATACAGAGGTAAAACACACCAATTACTAGACTTGAGTTAAGGAAACTAATGAATGGGACTGAAAGAGTTGTAAAGAAAGAGTTTGAAAGTAATAAATGGTATTAAAACTATAACATAATCATGAAAGATAGTAATCAAACTTAATATCAAAATCAAATGCTAATAAATATGGACTTAAACTATATATGATCAAATATGATTTTTATAAAAATTAGTACCCTCCTTATTTAATTCTTTAAAAAAAATTATTTTTTATTTTTTTAACTTAATTTTTTTTAAGAATCCAAACTTCCATATTTATAAAATACTTAACTTACTAATTAAAACCTACATATTAAAATATTATTGTTTAAAATGTTTAGACACATGGTTAAACACCTTTTAAATTAAAAGAATATCATAATGAAATATTCAATAAAATAATCAAAGATTGTTAAAATAAACATGTGTTATATTAAGGCCTCTTTCATTTAAATTTTTAATTGATTACAAAAAAAATGTCTAAACATTAATTTTAAAATATTGTAATATAAGTTATAAAGTAACTTCTAAAAAGAATAGAAAAAAATACTTAATTTAAATATTATTTTTACATAGTTTAAAGTTTCAAAATAGAAAAGACAGCATTTGCAGAATGCTGTAAAAAGTTTTGCAGTAAAATATAGTCAAAACTTTATAAAACTGAAACTTTAGCATTTACCAAATGCTGTGTAAAGTTTCTAAAACTCTATGGCCTTTCAAAGCACAGAAATGCTATAAAAAAGAATTTGCACTACTTACAAAACAATACAAAAGAAAAGAAGCATTTTAGAAATGCTATCTAACTTAATAAAACTCATTCTATTAATTTCTTCAAAATATAAAATTAATATCTTAAAAGAAATAGAGTATGAGAAATAAAAATAACATTAGAAAAGTTAAAATCAATAATGAAGGTATGTTATTCTACTTAGTATAGTTGTAATAAATTAGTTGTAGATTTTATTTGAAAGAAAACACATTTTAAAAGACTTTTTAAAAAAAAATTAGACTTATATATCGATATTTATACTATGGTGTGTCGATATATGGACCAAAATATCAAAACTTATAAAAGAGATAAATTTCTATACCTAACTAAATGCATAGATATATCTATTCCTAAATGCAACAATCAAGACGAAATAATAGTAAAGCGTACCAATTTTTGCACTTCGTCTTTCTAACTTTGTTGTTCTTCCATTGTCGTGAGTCACACCTTTATATCTTTCAGAATTTAACGACGAGATCTGTTCTATTGCGACGGGCTCGTTTTTCTGATCAGCGTAGTATATTCATGTGCTGAATTTGAATACCGTATGAGAAAGATAGAGATGATTCAGTAGATTGACCAACTTGGCGCCAAAACTTTGAATTCGAATTTTGAATGAATGGACACTTCAACCACTATAAATAGACCCAACGGTCACCACTTTTCATAAAAATTCCTCTTCTTCTTCTTCCCGTTTTTCTATATACTATCAAACTTTTAGAGGGCATATCTTCTTCGTTTCTTAACGGAATTGGATGAAACCAGTGGCAAATCGAAGAGGAAGGTAAGGACTACGATCTAGTAATAGTTTGGTGTCGAATTTGAATGGTATTGTGATGCAACAGGCCGAATAGTAGAAGAAATATAGAAGATCCCGTACACAGGTTTCAGTTTTGGATAGCCATCTTCAAACTGTCATATCTCACTTAATTTTGATCAGAATTTGATGATCCACCCATCAAAACGAATGCAAGAACAAGAAGTACAATCTTGAAAAGGAGTGGAAACAAAATACTCAAATCATTGGATGCAATTTGAAGAATACCTTTGACATTTTTGCCTTCTTTTTCTCTTTGTTCATCAAAACTTCATTTGACCACAACTTAGTCATTTCTTGACGGATTCGCACGAAACCGGCGGCATTGCGAAGAAGATCGAGAGAAGTACAGTATCAATTCAAATTATAGATGAGAACCAAAAAATTTGAACTGATCTGGTACCCATTTCTTTGTCGATTTCTATTATATATCCATTTGTTCTTCTTGATCGATGAATGATTATCTGGTATCTTTTAACCAACAGTCATTAGACATAATTCTTCTCCTGCAAAACAACATAACCTCTTAAAGAATCAAGTGGCTTTTCAAAATAATTAAATATAGTTTTAAACAAAAATATCATGATGATTCTGTGACATATTCATATGAAAATAGTGTTAATAAAATCCTGAAAAATAGCCATTTCAAAAACCTTTTCAAAATTCAGATTATGAAAATTTTGAAAACCTTGCTCTGATACCAATTATGAGAAATGCGGATTACGGATCTTAAGGCTAAGATTAATACTATAGGAGGGTGAATAGTGTTAATAAAGAATTACTAAATCTTTTTAATTTATGTTAATTTAGACACAAAAGTATGCAATATACAGACACAGATATGATCACAGAAACAGTCACAGATGCAGAAATAAAATAAAAGCAGTAAAGGAAAGAACACACCGGATTTATATTGGTTCGGAGTTACCCTACATCATGTCCCACAACACAAGTACGGATTTCCTTTCAAAAGCAATTGTACAATTACACCCTCGGTTTCAAGTCTACGAGGTACACCTTCCAGAATTTCGATCCTCTGGGTAGAGATACTTGATTTCCGGGCCACAAGTTTACCCAATTGATTTACCAAGGCTATAATCACACCTTTTCCCTTTTGATTGATTTCCAAGGCTACAATCACACCTTTTCTCGCTTAATAGATTACAAAGAAGTCTATAACTCTGAATAGCACTGAGAATCTTGTAGAGATAGTGATAGAAAATCAAACTAGAAGTAATCGAGTATGATTCAATGTTGATTTCGGCAGAGTAATGATAAGAATATGTATTAAGAAATGAGGAAGAAGAAGAGGGGTGAAAACCAGAAAATTATGATTGAAAATTCGTTGAAACTGACCCCTATTTATAGAAGAACAACAGCCATGACCATTCATAAAGAGTTATGGCGAATAGACACTTCTTTTGAAATTTTAATTTTTGAATTAAACCGTCACCATGTCGACATGGTCATGCTAGGCATGTCGACATCCTAAAGATTTTTTTTGGTGTTTTTGATTTTCTTTGAAAATAACCTTTATCTTATATAAAAACTATTTTAAACTTTATAAATATACTTGACTATAGTTAAAATTCATAAGTAAATATAAAGAATAATATATATACATTTTAACTATAATTTCATTTTTAAATCTAAGTATAAATATTTAAAAGTTAAATATATTATTTAAAAAGATAATTTAAAATCAGGAGTAATTTGACTTTGAAAATAAAGATGTTTTTGAGGCTAAAATTATTTAAAATCAGGATCGAGGCTTTTGAATCTTTTAAAAGGAAAGTCTTGAAAACATTTTGAAAACAGGATATAATTTTGAAAAATCGTTTTGAATAAAAGTTAGCGGATACAAAACAGTGTTCCACTAGATTTTTTGTAGGTTCCATCCTACTTAGGGTTCCATCCCTTTAACGGGCTCGAAGTGGATTCCATTCCACGAATAAATTAGATTTTAAGATGCCAGTGCTTTTCTACGAGTTTTAACAAAAATTCCTAATAATAATAAAATATACTTATCCTTGAAATCTTAAACTCTTGATAGTCTCGATACTCATGAGTCTTCTATCTTGATATTTTGATATCTTGAATCTCTATACTGTACAGTCTTCATTCTTAGTACCTACATGGTTAAATCCTGTATATACATATATGTCTAAACTTATAATGTTAGTATTTTTATTTTATAATCTATTCTAAGGTTGTTGTCATCAATACACCATCTCACGGACTAACGATTACAACATAGATAACAATGAAAGAGTACAATTGAATATGTACTTTACATCTAAAGTTGAGAAATTGCATTTCTAACTTTATTTAATGAATTGGTGGAAAGGATAACGATCAAATAGAAAGTAATATTGACTCCTTCTGGGGGTAATAACCGGTGGATATTTACTATTGTCCCATTCCCTGGCAAGTGGACTGTCATGTCTGCATATCAGCTTAGTGTGGAATGTCCGAATGTCTTTGAGTATTTTCTCCTTTTTCTCTGCAAGAAAATCAAAACGAAGACGAGGATGTTCCACATAAAATCTTTGTAAATATCTAAGAAAACAATATCTTGCCAATTTTGAAGATTTTAAAATTAGTGCCTTTTTGAGATAAAATCTTCTCGATTTAACATGTTGACATAAGTAATCTCCAGAGACAAGACTGCTTGAGGAACATTCTCTCTATGATAACATAATAAAATTTAGCTAAGTATAAAAGAAGACTAAAACAAATATTTACAAATCAATGTTATTACATATTCACAATAATTCATCAGGTTCATACAAAATTGCCTTAGTAAATAATTTTGAAATAAATTTGTCCTTATAAAACTTGATTTTTTTAGGAGGAAGGCCTTGGGGAATTGATCCAACTTGAGGCAAGTTTCAACATGCTCCGGGATGCGGGTCAGATACAAATCCATCCAAGTATTTTTTGTGTAAACGCCTAAATAAAACCCCACTAAAATCACCTAAATATGAGAGGTTATTAGTCGAGTGTCTACAATAGGCCTTGTATAAGGAATTAACTAAAATGTCCCTCTCCTTAATCAACATCCAAGATAGGGTAATCAGTTCCCGGTTCTCTTTCAAAAGAGCATCACATCGAAGGCTCTCTCTCCTTAGCCATGCGACAACTTCTTGATGTTTAAAGGATGCCAACACAGCCGCACTGCTATTGAGTCAATAATATTTATCAGAAAGTATATTGTGTTCCCTTAATTGCTTGTCTAACTCTCTATATAAATTATTTATCTCTACTTTTTCCTATCTAGCTTAGTTTTATAAGGGTGGATAGATTTCTTCCTTATCTAAATAAATGATTCACACTGTTATTATCTTCGAAGCGAAAGGTGTTTAAACAGAGAATTCCATACCTGAGATACCGGAATCTGTGCTTGAGAAGCCTGCTCCCTTTCTTTTGGCACTTCAGCATCAATAGAAGCAAGCTCTTCTTGTAGTTAAGAAGGCGCAAGAGACTTAAGTGGAATCGCTTCGTGAGGAGACGAATCATTTCAGTGGACTTCGTATTATCATCCTCTCTTTATCGGAAGCTTCAGTATGGCCACCCCCGTTGCCTTTTGATCCTTGTCCACCGTTGATGTCATCATCCCCATCATCATCATCATCATTATCTCCCCCCTTCTCTTCGACGACATCATCTTTGTCATCTTCTTCTTCGGAGTCAGATTTGACTTCGAAGGAAGGAAATTCAAAGGAAAGAAGTTTAGAAGCGTTGATTTCCTCCCTCTTAACAACCTCAATCTCTTGCTCCATATTTTTGTCTCTATCCATGACCCTATCAACAAGAGCTTGGTCGAGCGAGGTGAAATGCAAATCTAGGAATTTATCAACATCATCGGCGTAGGTGAGCATTAAGGCATCTTCAAAGGAGTTCATAATGATTTCTTCAAGAGACGAATCAAGAAATTGCGACACTTGCTGCTTCGCATCAGAAATAGTGTCGATAGCCTGTTTAAGGGAAGCCTTGTTCTTTTTCAGCTTTTCCTTTAATAAAGATTGTTTAGCTGCCATCTGTCCTTTTTCCTCTTCAAACTCTTTTAGAGTCATTGACAATGCTAAGTTCTCATCGGCTATAAGTTGGTGAGCCTTCCTCTCTTCCAAGATAACAGATTCCGACTTAGCGAGAGAAGCTCTTAATCGCTTTAGTTCATTTGTAGTCTTGCTTTTCTCCACAGACAAGGGGTAAACTTGGTTATTCAAGGAGTGGCTTCCCCTCAAAGTTTAGATGTTTTGGTAGAGGATTTGGATGCATTTTTGTGCAGGGAGAACTTGCTTTTGGAAATCTGAAAGAAAAGCACAACATAAGTTAAAAGCTTAAAGAAAAACAAGGATAATAATGTTAAGTAACGTTAAATATACTAGGAGTTGTTGTTCAAGAAGAGACCGATAGTGGCTCTCCAAATCAAAAATAGAGGATGGTGGCTGAGTTGAAGTGAATGACGGAGAATTTAGAATAGAATGGATCATCTTCTCGAAGTCACTTGAAGGTGTCGAAGTTGATGGTCTCGGAAGATTTAGCGCTTGACTAGGGGTTGAAGTCCCCAATGCCTTTTGCATCTACTCGATTACACTCAGAGAGCTGGAGATAACGATGCCAGAAAGAGGATCGACTTTGGTGGGAGTTTCGTCAGGGAAGACATGAGGAGCTTCGATGGTCGGACTCTTTAGAAACTCCCTAACATTAACAGATTCCTCATATTCTAGTATTGGAGAATCAGGAACTTCAACTACTTTAAATCTCTTTGGGGGTGGTTCTACCGTAGACATTTTGATTAGTTTTCTTTTAGCAGCCATCTTTGACCTAGCAATGGCATGGAAAATGATGATGCCTAAGAAGTCGAAGGAAGAGCAGGGCCACTGATGGGTTTTTCCACTTGAGGAGCAACTGAAGAGAATTCAAATAGATTATAAGTTAGCAGAATAATTTTTAAAACAACAAAGCAATACATAACAAATGCAGCATTTATAACTTACCAGAGTGGTCAGCACAGATAGGTGACGTTAGAGATATTTTGATGGATCTCCCAAAGAAAGGAAGTGTTTGCTTCAGGAGGTGTGTTGGACTGAAGGAGGTTGGCTAAGTATCCTTTGGCCCGTAGATAGAAGGGAGTGCTTTCGCATATTTGATGGATTTAGCAATGTTAATCTACTCCCAATCTGACTCAAAGCTGCGATTAGAGACTCTATTGTCCTCTTATCTTCTCTGTTTGTTTCTTTTGCAGAAGCACCTTACAAAAAGCATAGGTCAGCCAAGAAAAGTAACTAGACAGAAGAAAAATAATAATATCCGAGCTTACAAGGAGTAGTGAAAGTGCCGCTAACTTTTGGGATGCATCTAACAAAGAAGAACTGAATTTTCCAGTCTCTAAACTTGTTTACTCCCTCATAGATCAATTTCTTCGGAGGATTGGCCCGGAAGGTTTGATTGTTAGGGCTATTGAGCTTACCCAACCAGACGAGGTGATTAAGAACTACAGCATTCAAAGAGAAAAGGCTAGACTCCAATGCCATCAACTCCAAAGACCAAAGGTATGTATATACGTTTGGCGACAGCTGAATTGGAGCAATTCCAAGATGAACTAAGAACTTCAGCAAGAACTCAGGGAAAGAAAGGAATCCACCGTGCTAGACGTGGATTGCAGTATAAGCAAAGAAACCCTTGGGTGGATTGTTGATGGTATCATTTTCTACAAGGGGATTGCTTCCACTCCAGCAATCCCAAAGTCATTAAGAATGACATTCACTTCATCCTGAGTGGATATCAGGGAGCAATTGGCAGTAGCTTCAGCTTTCTTTGGAGAACTCATGATTCTGCCAAATGAAAATGTTTCAGTTAGAAATTACAGTTTGTTATGAAGTTAACATTCTTTCAAGCATTGGTAGAAACCTACTACAACAATTTGAACATCAAATAAAAGACGAAATTTCATATTCTTGAAAGAATGTTAAAGTTAAAAATGAGACTTGTTGAGCTTTCGATAGAGTCGAAAGGAAAATAAAGTTTAATACTTAACAAACATCTCTCAACAATGTCGAAAGCCCAGATATGAGCACTCATTGAGGTTTTGACATGGTCGAAAGGGGGGGTTGAAGAATATGTTCAACCGGCACTCTTCAACAATGTCAAAAGCTTAATACGAACTTTGTTATTAGGAAGGAATAGTTAAAACCAACATGAAAATTTGAACAAAGTATGCACTATCAATATTTAGTAAACAAAAGGGAAGACACTTCGACACGGTCAAAACCCGTTACCTTAGTCTTTCTAAAAGAATGTGAATGTTGTCAAAACCTTATATACCGACTAGATCGAAAGGTTTTGAGTTTGAATCAAGGGATGTTTCGACGATGTTGAAAAAGAGAAAGATTAAACTCCAGTCAGTTATAAAAGGTTTCAACTGAAATAAGAAGTGGTGAGCAGTTTCGGAGGCATAGCAACAATAAATTTAAATTAACGTACTAGATTTCGACTGAATCGAGTATAGAAGGTTTCGTCTAGTCGAAACCTTTGATATGTAACTTACACAAAGTATCATTTCTTTAACCTCCTTTACAAAAATATGTATTTTAATTTTAACTAATAAGGAGCAAGTATGTTCTAAAGATGTTGAAACCTATGCAACAAAACATATGCTTTTGAAAGAGAGAATTGTAATAGCCAACTTCTTCGAAAGGTGTTTGGATATGCTAACAACAAAGTTGCTTTCGAAAAGGTTGATTGCATGCTACTTTAGTCAAAAGAAAAGCCAAACTACCTTTCGACCCCGTTGAAAGAGGCTAAGAAAGAAAAATGAAAGTTGCCACCTTAATCCTTTTCGAAGGGGTAAAAAGGTAAATTTATGGCGCCGATTTTTAATTCGTACAATTCAAAATCTCTAGGCGAAGCAAGCGGGAAACTCCTTCCACAAACATGATTTCAATCCAGAAATTAGAAAAAACATTAAACAAACGGATTTAAACATGAATCAATTATTTAAATTGCGAAATCATTGAGGTAAACGTTTGAATTCTCTAAAAAACACGATAATATCAAAACTAAATTAGATAGGTTTAAAATGAGAATTAACAAAAAAATCAATTAAATCAAACCGCAAAATTGAGATGAATGATACTTTCAAACAGATAAGAACTCAAGCAATTTTTAGCAAGTCGAAGCAGAAACAAAAAATCGAAACTGTGAAAGTTAGCAAAATTGAGATCTGCTGCAAAATAAAGAAGGGAAAGATTCGTGAAATAAGAAAACTTAAACTTACTTTAAATCTGGATTTCTGATTGTGAAAAGCAAAGAAAAATTGAAAATTTGGAAACTTTAATTTTGCTTGGAGATGATTTTGTTTTCAGACAAATGAAAGAAGAGAAGAAAAGTCAGCAAAAATGGCGAGCCATCTGATTAGTACTAAATGGACGATCCAGATTCACGTGGGAATACAGAAAGGTAGGAACGTTGAAGGTTTCGAAATGATTGATTTGAAAAGTCAAAGGAATCCCTTCATAAGGAGGAGCAAATGTTACTACCAGAATAGGGTTTCGACCATGTCGAAACCCTTTTGAATAAAAGGCAAAGAAGAACAAGAGAGAAAAGCACTAGCAAAACCTTTCGAAGGAGTTGAAGGGATGAAATAGCCAAAGAATTTAAGTACCAAAACCTTTCGAAAGGGTCGAAAGAGTCAAAAGCAAGCTTCCGCATCAAAGAACACCTTTTGAAGTAGGTGCTTCTGTAGGAATGAAGACCTTTTGAAGGTGTTAAAGGACAGCTTTCGAAGACAATGCATAACAATCTTTCAAATGCACGCCAAACCTTTCGAAACCAAAGGTTCCGACTTTACTCAAGTCACTCAGAAGTACACCATGATTGGAACAGCCCTTTCGAAAGCCAAACCAACCCTTTTGAGCTGGTCAAAGCCTTAGATATCCAGGGAAGGTTCCGCATCAAGTCGCAAGCGTATGTTTGGAAGCTGCAAACAGCGTCTAAACCACCACCATTTCAGTATCTTCGAAGCCCTAGAAAGAAACCTATCGACAGAGTTGAAGGCTCTTACAAAGCAACACAATGAAGAGAAGGCGCAAAAGCCCCTTTAATAATCTGCATATTCTCTATTCAACGTAAAGATAAAACTTCATGTTCTTCGGACTATTTTTTTCAAAGGTAGTCCTTTTCCCTAGTTTCCCCTTTAATAATCAGCATATTCTCTATCAAATGTTATCACTGCTAGAACAACAGTCATTTTCGATAGCTGCTAGCCGTTGGAAATGCCGTCGTTATGGCATACACGCTTTCTTTCGGTTGGCGACGGTGTCGAAGACTATTTAGCGACGGCTGCTCATGGCACTTTCCAATGGTTTTGTGACAGTTTTCAATGCCCATATTATTACAGAACTTTAACTTGGTTATTGTTTAGCTCATGGTATGCTTTGGGTTTTTTAGTGTCATTTGGCATGATATGAAGCTCAGGACGATTATATACTGCTTGGATATCACGTCTAGATTTCAAATCGTTCTTTGTCTTCCGCTTAATATTCAAAACTGTATTAAAAAACATTGTCAAACAAGTTTTTCTCGTTGTGCATCATGTTAATATTATGACGAATTAGGAGATTTTTCCAATAAGGCAATTTCCAAATGTACTTTGTTTGCACCAATTCCAATTATGAACCATTGATTTACCTTGAATTTCAATTTGCTCTCCGGTTTCATGTATCTTTGGATAATCCTATGTTCATATATATCTTCGCTTGACCAAATTGTTGGTGGCCATAAAGTCTCTTGTCTACTGGCTAAAGTTTTTTCTATCTTTTTTAAAAGGATGGTTAATATGAAGAAAACACTTATGACAATCAAATCATGATATTTTCATCCCATGCGTTAAAGAAAATGACCATGTTTCTTCCATGCATTAGGGACAAGTTAGATGACCGGCCGTACTTCAACTGGAAAACATTGCATACGGAGGAAAATTGCTAATAGTCTATAACAAAGAAGCGAACATACGGAAATTATTTTTTTAGATGTCATATGCTTCAACTCCTTCATATCATAATGCATTCAACTCTTCAACCAGCGGTTGTAAATAAACATCGATTCCTTGTGTCAGGTCATCAAGGCCAGGGGCAACAATAGCGAAAAACATATATGGAGTTTTCATACACATTCATGGAGGTAAATTGTAGGGTGTAACGATTATAGACCAAGATGAATATTTAGAACCAAATTGAGAAAATGGTGAAAATCCACCTGTACATAAACCAAGTCTAACATTACGGCTCTCCGCTGCAAAAGCAGGATGTCTTATCAAAATGCTTTCATGCTTCTCCATCAGCTAGGTGTGTTAACAAATCTTCTTCCTATGTTCTCACACTGTGCCATCTCATAGGATGCACGGTTACAGTGGATGTGTATAACCATTGAAGCCTAGGAGTTATAGATAAGTAATGCATACGTTTGTACAGAACTTACTTTCCCTTCTTTTTTTGGTTTGTATCTTTCCTTGTTACATATTCTACAATTCCTCAAATTAATGTTTTCTTTCTAAAACAACATGCAATAATTTAGACATGTATTTTTTTTGATACAGCAAACCAAAAGAAGACATAATTTTTTTCACTTCATAATGATTTTTTCACATTAAATTATCGGGTGGCATATGCCATTTTCCAATTTGTACAACAGGTGTAAATCAGGCTACTGTGAAGTTGTAAATGTATTCTATAGTTACTGATAGTTGGGTACCGCTTGTGCAGCCATCCAAAAGATGTTTCTTAGTAGCATCTAATAAATCATAGATTTTTTTGCTCCAATATTTGGTTCTTCTTCGACATTAACATTGTCACCATCAACTTCAAAAATAGGGAACATCGATCGTGTTGCATCTTCAACCATATCTTCTATGAGATCCATCGTAAAAATTTCATAGCCCACCTCCTCCCCTGAATGTATATGATTAGATGCTACAAGTTTTCCATGACGATCCCACACAAGATAATTCGGTACGAAGCACAAATGGACTTAAACCATATCCGGTATCAAATGCTTTAATAATTTGCACCTACTACATGGACAACGAATTTCTCTATTGTTTCCATTATTACTTAAAGCTAATTCAATAAATACGTTTCTACAGTATAAAAATGTTCCCTTATTGACCCTCTCATTTCCCTTTGAGGATGATACATACAGGTCCGGTTAACAAAATAATTGACCAATTTTCCTATTAGAAAAATATGATAGAGATTAAAAAAAGTATTCATCATTTTATGGATTGACATTTGATTTTCAAATCATTTATTAATTAATATGCATTTATGCATTTTAGGGATCGACATAAATTATGAATAGAATATTAAATTTTAGTTTATTGTTTTCTACTTTGATCGTCGGTCATCCTACTTTAGATTACAAACACGGTAGTAATTACATTTCGTAAATCATTTTATTTTAATGATTCAACAAAATTTCATCAGCACTTCCCCTTTGCTCCCTATATTGTACAAAAACGTGTGTACAAAGGGAACAAAAAAAGCGCTGTCAATATTTTGTAAACCGTTTATAAAGAAATTATTTACAAAATGTAACATTTTATTGTGTTGGTTACTTGTCCAATATAAGGACAAATTCGACAAATATTTTAACAGATACATATAGTTGTCCGTTCTAAGATAAAAACAAATATCCATATAACAATCATATATAATACTTGGCAGACGGGGATAAAAACTCTTTGAGGGATATTAATTGTATACATAACATATATTAGCATATATTATTCATTTATGTATAGCAATGTTTTAATAATTATATAATATATATTTCGTCCATTCTTTATAAAATCTTACATGTTTTAATTATAACAAACTATGGATATGATATGATATTTCAAAAAAATAAACTTTATTATACACTCACTTATTTATTAATTTTATCTGATTCGACATCCAAATAAACATATTGTTATATAAACCATCAACCAATAATTAATCTAAGTAGTAATATTTGAATTTACAATGACATTTTAGCATACTAATTAACACTAAATCATATCACTAATTCAACACAAAAACCAATTAACCTAAGTTTAGCCATAATTATATTTTAATTGTCGGATTTACACACTTATAATCCTAATTAGCATATCATAATCAATCAACATACAATTGCAAACACTCAAGCGGGTAGCATCATCAAATACAACTACAAATTAACACTAATTTAACATACTAGGGTAAACTAGACTAAGAAAAAAAATACATTTTCTCACTGAAATTGAAGTGTTGGAGGCCAGAGAGGAGTGGTTGGAGATGTTTTTGGTGGAGGTGGACGATGTACAGCAGTGGCGTACGCATGTGGGCGAATATAGGAGGAAGAGGTAGGTTTGGTTGGTGCAATGGAGAGAAGGAGATGGAATGAAATTACTCTGGGTTGACTCAGGAAATTCACGACGTGCATCGGTTTTCGACGGCCGCCAACGACAACTTTTCGACGATTTGCGATGGCAAAAGCTCGGTTATTACAGAATTACCATGGCAAAACCATGCCGTCGAAAAGAGCCGTTGCCGGCCGTCGAAACAATTTGTCATGATAAATAGTAATTCTATCATGTATAGTTTAACTATCAATTATACCATTTTCTAACTTTTCCAATCAATCTAACATATATCAATCAGCAAAATTTCATCATCAACAATTGACAATCAATCCCTAACACATAGCTCGTGACCATTATACATTGGTCAAAACACACTGAATATTCATGGCTTCATTGTTCAAGCTTACTGCTATATCAAAAGAAAACCATATTATGGATCTTCAGATACAGTGAAATTTAATTTTCAACATTATATAAACTTCATTCTTCTTATCAATCCACCACTAACAGTATGTCGAAATATATTAATAAATCTAACTCAATCATACATGAAATTAAACATCTACAAGGTTTCATTAATAATAACATATCGATAACAATAAATTATCGAATAATTTAAAAATAATACCAACGATATCTAAAATCATATACGAATTATCATAATAATGAATTTATGTCAACGGTAATATACTGACGAATTTAAGTCAACAAAGCTATATCATATATGAGCCTAATCAAAACATAGCATTGAATAAAAAATGAACCAAAGTAATAAATCATACGAACAGAGGGCATTGTTGGTGGTGGTTTGGAGGCTTGGAGGATGCTTGGAAGGCGATGGTTGGATGGTTGGCGACGGCTTAGAACCTAGTAGATGCAGCGACTCAGAGGAGGCACTAGGCTCGGAGGCTTGGGAGGCGGTGGCTTATGACAATGAGATGTTGTGCTTGGATTTGGCGGCGTGGGAAGGGGTTTGGCTTGTGGTGGGCCGGGGAAGTAGGAGGCACGGGGATTGGGGAAAGTAGGCGGTGTGGGGCTTTGGGAGGGGATTGGCCTGTAGCGACATGAAGGAAGGAGGAGGCGGCATGAGGTAAGGTTTTTTAATTCATAAAGTAGATGGAGAAGAGATCAACTAGGTAAGTATTGTTGGGGGGCGATGCCATGTCGATACCTCACCGACGTCGTTGTGTAGATGTCGGCGAGATATTGTTACACGTAGATAGACACTTCCACGGGCTTTACCGACATGCTGTCAACACCTTATTTTTCGGTGTCAGAATGACATTGGTAATGCTAGGTAGGCAGGCAATGCATTTTGTAGTAGTGAACTAATTAACTTCTAATCTGAAATTGATAAACCGTTTTTACTTATGTTGTTAATCTCATTTTTTTCGACCAATAATGGTTAGTAGGATCACAGATGATACAGGTATTATATATCGCTTTATTTTTACTCGATTATGTTTAACTATTCACATTAGGAGGATAATTCAATACTTTATGAACTATATTATTTTTAGTGCAGAATTTTAAAATTTAATTTATATGTTTAATCTGAAGCCAAAAACATTATTAAATATGCATGAATACAATTTTTTGTTAATTTAATTGATGATGTATAGAAAACAAGTTCGTTACAAGTAAACAATCATGGAACGACTCATCGAGAGACTTCTATAAGTCAAATACAAGTCAAATAAAAAAAATGTGACGACCACCCTACAACTTCGGTACGATATCTCATAGTGCATAGACAATATGTAATAATACCTAGATATAAAACATGCGAGAAGATAATATAATAAGAAAGAACCAAAAATAAGAACATATCAGATTATGCAACAAAATGGTGATATAGCTTATACATCTGAATCAAAATAAACTATAGTTATCTGTCCCTAATGATAACAAGTGCTAATATTGCTCCGTAACACTTCACAGATGAATAACAATTGTAAGCGCTTAATATAGATATGTGAAAGCATACCCTTATGCTTGTCATTCGCATAGCTCCCCGTGCTATCTCATAGCTTCCATTCAATCTGCTCATTTAACAGTATTCAAGATTATAAAAAACACTGCAAATAAACTTGGGTCAGACAAAAAGTCTGGTATGAGCGATCTGCTATCTCAAAATAGATATAAATAAAGACTTTATGTAATAAAAAGGACCATAATAAAAGCAAAAGCATAACTGAGTTATCCCTGCATACAAAAATTTATCACATATAATCGGTATATGCTAAACTAACATCATAGGAGTGTACTATAAGTCAAAGTACAACATTAGATGTCTAGATATCTAACGTCGACAATACCTATATTGTGTGATCTCCATAAAAAACATACCAACCATTAAACAATCTCACATCGCTTAGTCAAATGCCATTAGATATACGATAGCTCATATGAACATATCGACAATCAATGACCATTTGAAATCTTGGATTCCTATGTGCTTGAGTTCATACTACCTCGACTGCTAAGATACTAGACTCCCACATCAATAAGTCCAGCGTACACATATGATATATTAACAATCTGGGATCACATATCGACGATCCAAGTGGACGTTTCCACTTATCCTCTCTTTACGAGTACACATCAAAACCTTCAAGTTATCAACGATCTCTTTACACACGTCCGGATAGTAGAACACATCATTCGTTCCACTGCACAAGTTCACGTCATCAAACTTACCTTCTCAAACCATCGTTATATTCCATGAACACTTCTCCTTGAAGTGTTCAACCTACTTCACTCACGTCGTCGAGTTATAGAGGCTTCATCATCTCGTTGGTCGCCTCTAAAACTCTCAGGTCGGTGCCATGTCAACCCCTTAGCCAGCCCATGCCATGCTCGAGGAAATGCTTATGCCAGCATCGTGTTGCAGTCGGAGTTTGCTCAAAGCTCTTAGTCTAAGATCCAACTCCTATCCCTATTCGGTAATGATCGAAATTTCTTAGATGTTAGACGGGAGTAAAGCCCGTGTAGGTACCAGGCCATTTTCCATGTCCATTAGTGACGAGCAAACCCAAGAACTAGACCAAAAATTTCTCCTCCCTTTCCTCGGACATCCTTGTAATCTCCCCAAAGCTATTCCAGAATTTCCCCCTAATTACCATAAGTAACCAATGTGTCGAACAATCACAACCTGCACGCAATACTAATGTAACGATACAACTCCACACATCCTTGAGCCGATTCATCAAAGCTTGCTCTACGTTTACAAATCTTCCATCCTTTCTATATCAAATCGGAGAGTACAATCGCAACTACTCCTTCTGCAAGAGAACCTTGACCTTAGAATTGATTATACCTCAAATCTGCTTTGATGAATGTTTTCAATCGGTCAATCATACAAAAACAACATTCAAGCAAACAAACATACATCGTAACAAAACGCATTCATAACCTAGCCTAACATTCATACGAACAACCATACATCAAAGCAACATGGTTAAACCACTTTAAGTCAATTTAAATTCTTTTTTAACTTAGGTTCAAAATTGAAATAGCATTAAATCATATTTTAATTGTAATGAATTATCCAAGACATGTAGAAACGTATAGAATCATATATAGTAGGCTTAGAGATGATAACTCACCAAGCACCCAATAATGGATCAGAATCATGCAAAGCGAGGTGAATATGAGATTAGAGAGCAATAACCTGAAATTTCTTCTCTAAAAATGCTAACTTGAAAGTCTCTTGCTAATATATCCTCAAATTTTCAATTTGGATTGATTTGGAAGGGATTTAGGTAATTTAGGTTTAAGATATGTCAATGGAGGTTTATATCTAATTTGGGGAAGTTGAAAAATTATTTAGGGGCAGATAGGGTAGTTGGTCGTAGCAAAAATCCCAAAATTATATCATGGGCCTAAGTACTGGCTTATGTTAATAATTACTAAAAGTCATCTAAATACTATGTTCAAACAACCATATCTCCAAGACTTGTGATCACTATATGGAACAAGGAATCATCAGATCTTTGTAGCACCCTACCTCCATGTCCATATTACCAAAGAGTATTACTAGACAATACTGTTTAATAATATGAAGCATAAGGCTATAATGAGCTTACACGTGTGAATATTCCTTAGGGCTAACACCGATACGTATCTTAAACCATTATATAATTTTTTGGAACTCAACTAGATTTTTTAAAATAATTTTTGTACCCAAAAATTGATTTTTGTTTAACTAAACAGAACAAACTTCTTCTATTTTATTTTAGTGTAAACGGACTCTTTTTCCAATAATAAATTTACTCTTGGAAAACGTCTTGTTTCTACTTTTAAAATAATTTTTCATGAAAATAAACATTGCTGAAACCTAAAGCTAACGCTCCATGTTCATTGAGCGGTCAACCACTCATCAAATGCACTATCGACCGCTTTGTGACAAACCCGGGGAAATAGTTCTAGGTTGTGTCCCTAATGCACACCGTCGATCGCCATTCTCTCTCCTTTGTGCAACCATACTTTTAGCACATACACATCACCTAATTTACACACAAATTCAAGCATGGAAAACATCAAACAAGTGCATTCTAGGGTTTTTGTTGTTTACACTTTTTAGTTCATTTCAGCTTATAGTAAACGTTTGCAAACAATAATTCATGCACAGAGATAGTTCAAGCTCAAACAAGAATATAAACAAAACACACACATTGTATATAGACATGGATTTGAGGGTCGAATATCACTCACCTCAAGTAGACAGCAGATTCCTTGCACTAGAAAGCTTGAACTCCTTATCTTTCTCCACTTATTGTAAAATCAAATGTACATCTTGAGAAAAATTTCAACATCTCCCTCTCTAGTGGTGTATTTGGGTGTTGAGAAGGATTTTCTTTGATTTTGAGATTTTGGAAAATTTATTTCTATTTTATTTTGATTTTTAAAGTTTAGGTTTTAATTAGCTGGTTTTGAAAGTTTTGGAAGCTAGTGAATATTGCAAACGGTATACGGGATGAAAATTTGTATGCTAATGAGAATGTTCTAGGCTACTCAAGAATGGTAAGAAGATATTTTTCTAAGTGTTCTAACGCACTAAATGGGCTCATTTTTATCCTTTTATTCATTTATTTCCCCTTCTTTTCTTTTCAACTCTATTTTTCTTCTTATTCAAATTGGTTTAAATCTTCAAATAAAATTATATTTATTTACCATAAGCGTTTAAGCTTCATTTTATAAAAAATTTAATAATTTTTTTCCACAATTTAACTCATTTGAATAATTATTTCCGTATTTACATTTTAAAGCCCGTACAGAAAAATTAATTTATAAACTCCTTCTATTAGTGAAATAAAATTCTCATTCCATTGAAATAAATTTCTAATCTTATTACTTTTAGTATGTAATTTTATAAAAAATTAATTTACCATTTTTAATATATTTAAAATAATCATTTTGACCGTTAAAATAATCTGTACTCGTTTGTAGAAGTCAAAATTTACTCAACTAAATTATTTTCTTACTTTATAAATTTATTTACTACAGTATTTACAAATTACTTCTATTTATCTGCATTCTAATATTTGAAACCCTTCTTAATTAATTATATCTTCGTTATAAAATCCTAATTAATCCCTTTTCAACTAAAGGTTGTTGCATCTTTTATTTGGAAGTAGTTCGAGAACCGAATTAGGCTCCTATCAAAAGTTATAGCCATTATGTTTTTAATGGTAAATTTGTCCACAATTATTCTACTAGTCAAAATAATTTAAAACTCAATATTGCCAAAAGTTTTATTTTGTTTAGGATTTATTTGGTTATGAAACTAATATTTCTACAATCGTCATATACGTAAAGACGCAAGGAAAATATAGGTAGTTACATTCTTGCCCTTTAGAATTTTCGTCCTCGAAATTGCACCCAATAAGGCATTACCGAACCATATGGATACTATGCATGTTTAAAAATCAATAAATCATAGCATAAATCAAGTATGCACACACAAGCAAGACAAAAGACCCTATGCAAACACTAGCATGTAAGGTACTAAAGCAATGTGATATTGAAAGTGAAATTTCGTGTGATGAGTGAAAGCTTTAGAAAGTAAAGATCTCCGATAAGTGGTCCTTATGCTCTGCTCCATCTCCCATGTACACTCAATTGAACCTTTACCAACTTCACCTCTTCCTCCTAAGCTACTTCATACCCTTCTCGGCTATATGAATAAGCCTACAGGGCCTTAGTCCTTCAGGTTCAACCTTGATATCTTCTACTTAATCCAATGTCACTATAACGCCAGAGTTATGCATAAACTTTTGAAGATGAGAAACATGGAACACATTGTGTACACCTGCCATCTGATAAAGCAAGTCGACTATATAGGCTAGGTTGCAAATCCTCTTATGTATCAGAAAAGAACCTACAAATTTCATTGCCAACTTTTCCTTAATACCAGATCATGGTATATTCTTTGGTGGAGAGATCAACATCATATCTCCAACAAAGAACTTAATATCATGTCTTCTCCTATCAGCATTGCTCTTTTGTTTATCCTATATGCCTTTCATTCGTTGCCGAATGATTTTAATCTTCTCCGTAGTCTCAATAAACATATCTTTCCCTAGTTCAATTTCTCTCCCTCTACCCACCAACTTAAAGGAGAAATGCATGGTCGACCATATAGTGCCTAAAATGATATCATACCAATGCTAGCCTGATAACTATTCTTGATGCGAGCTCTACTAAATGCAAGTGATCTTGCATCATCCCAAAATGCAAGTGATCTTGCATCATCCCACGAGCTTCCAAAGTTAAGAATACAATCTTGCAAGAGATCCTCTATGATATGCTCCACCCTCTCTGTCAGTAATGGGTCGTAACCCCTCATAATGTTCTTCGGAACACCATGAAATTGCATTGTCCACTTCACATACAACTCTGCCGGTTTAATTGCCATTTAATGGACTTCACAGGCATAAATTGTGCTCTCTTCGTTAATCCGTCGACTACGACCCAAAAGCTATTATGCCCTCTCCTATATTCCTCGGGAGTCAACTGATGAAGTCCGTCGATATATGTTTCCACTTCCACCAGAGAACCTCAAGCGATTATAGTAAACCACTTGACTTCTTTTGTTCAGCCTTTATTATGTAGCAGTTCATACACTTCGATATGAATTTTCCGACGTCCTTCTTTATCCTTTCCCAATAAAATGTTTACTTCATATCTAAATACATTTAATTTCCTACAGGATGTATAGTGAATCTATATTGATGGCACTCTCGTAATACCTCATCCCTTAACCATTGAAATTGGTTACAAACAGTCTATAATTCTTATGGAGCCAACTATCTTGATTGAGTCTGAATTGCTTCATCTGATCTGAATCTATTCTCATCTCTATCTTGGCTATGATCTCTACTAGTTTAGCATCTCACCTCTGACTAGCACCAATCCACTCTACTAGAGTAGATCTAATAGTAAAGCTAACCAACATATCCAGCTCTAGCTCATATCTAGATCAAAAATCATAACTAACAATGTACCCTAAATGCATCCACTCTAGGAACATAGTTCCCAAGCTGGCATGTCTCATACTCAAGGCATCAACGGCTAAATTTCCCTTACCACCATATAGGAATATCAAAGTCATAGGATCCCAAGAACTCTAACCATCACTGCTGATGAAATTTAAGGTCTGTAATAAAACGTACTTCAATGGTTTATGATTAGTGAAAAGATCAAACCTTTCTTCAAGCAAGTAATGCCTCTGTATCTTCAAGGCGAACACAATGACTGCTAACTCCAAATAATGGGTAGGATATGTCTTGTCATGTAGTTTCATTTGTCAATTAGCATAAGCAACAATTTACCTCTCTACGTTAATATTGCCTCTAATCCAATACCACACGCATGACAGTCCGCACCTCCCGACAGGTCGATCCAAAGCCTAGTGTAACTTTCAGACTTGCGCCATACTAATAAATACAGATCATCGGGGTTTATAACATTTCACAACATATAGACTAATACAAGAAAAATAATTTAAGATATACTACATTTTCAGAACTCACAGTGGAAGGAATAAAACACATAACAGAAAAATATCCACCTTATAAAATATCCAATCACAATCGTAGAAAACCAGTACATGGCTTAATACAAAATAAATAGAAAATATCAGTCCAAGTCTGACAAAAGAGATAAACTGTATTGATAAGATAGGTAAATAAATGGAGAGAAAATATGGTATAAAAAGTCTCTAAAGATAAGCTCGACTCTCCAAGTCTCAAGAATGGGTTTACCACCTACTGCCCTGTCCACCTGTGGTGGGAAAAAGAAGGAAGGAGAATGGGCCAGACATAAAGTTTGGTAAATGAGTACAAGTTTAATATGCGATGTTCATATGCAATTGTTCAAATACTACTCTAAAAGATTTAGGGTATGCTACGAGTGTTTGTGAATATCTAAGGTTCGTTACCTAAGGGTTCTTATCTAGTACATTCCTACACTACAGGTTGTGTAGGCTAATATAATGGATCGAACCTTATGTCTAACAATCAGCCACCACTCCTGGAGCTACTCAATATGTAAGACGCCGCATTCTTGGCTACTAAAAATGGAAGACACCTCCACTTGGTTACTTTGGAAATAAATTCCCCTGCTATCAACGCCACTTGGCTACTGGCAATGATTCCCCCTCACTACGCCTAGAGAAAAAAACCCTGAAATGTCATCCCGCCAAAATGTGTCATTGTCCACATTTGCTTCCATCTCTCGTTCATAGAATTGGTCACTTATTGCATGCTCTAGGTCCTCCTTTCTAACTGTATCATGTGCATTAAGAATCGTGCATGCAAGGACCTCCCGTTTTGCTGGACCTTCCCCATCAAGCATCCATGCCAGTATGCACATCCACCGTTGAAACCTCTTATTTATGCCATTTGTGAAAATAAATCTTCTTTATTCGATTACTAAATCCCAAATTGGGTAAAGAATATTTACCCAACACCATAATGACCTAGCGTCCCCTCACAGGGAACAAAATCGCTACTATTCCTAACATACAACCAAATGCCCTTAAATAAGATCATAAACAATTATGGTTTAAGTTAATTTTTATTATTAAAATTGTGCCTTGGGACAAGGTTCAAATTTGCAATTTTCATTGTGAATGATCGACCACTTATACCCTCCGGTCGACCACTACTGATTGATCACAAGGGTTTCCAAGTCAATCGTTCGCAAAGTAAATATTAAGGTTCCTACACATTGCAATTGTCGACTGTTTGTAAACTTAATTCATACCGTTTGCAATGTTTAATTAACCCGAATTTACTAAGCGACCATTTTAATTGTCAAGTTTCAATTTAATTTAGGGTTTGTCGGTTTACAGTTTAGAAATATCATAATATAATATATAGCTAGACAATTAATTAGTTTAGTAAACTACATTAATTCCAATTCTAGGGTTTTAGGATCAAATCTAAACATATCCAAATTAAATTTAATATATCCAAGTTAGTGTTCTCTAACACCCTACTCAATTAAAATAGTATAAATTAACTACAATAATCAACTTATCAAAATTGTGCCTACTCACCTTAAGCCTAAGCTCTTCCTAATATTTGTGGTTTATAGTCATTCCCCCAATCTATAGCTCCACCTTGATCTGCCTTGATTTGCCTTAATTTAGTTGCTTCTATTCTTCTAAGTTGAGTTGATTTGATGTTTAGAATTTTTTAGGTTTAGGTTTAGGGAAAAGTTTGGTAGAGCTTAGTTACTATAAACTTTTAGTTGAGAATAAGGGTTTCATTAGTATGGTATTTATAGGTGTAGGGTTTTATTTTGGGCCATTGGATTAGCTTGGGAAATATTTTTAGAGAATCCGGCCTCCTCATCGTAGCCTTCGTTCCTAAGCAACTAATCTCGTTCGTTCAACACGTCATCATGAAAGAAAAAACGCTCGATTTTTCACGAGCCTAGGTCGACCGCTATCGGTTGATCTTGAACCCTCATGGGTCGACCGGTGGCCTTATAATTTTTATATTTTTTTATTTTTTATTTTTAGTTTAATCCAATGTCTATAAATTCTCCATACTAAGTTGGATTACGATGTGTCATATATCAAAATCGTTTAGAAATTTGCTACGAACGCAATGTTGCCAATTTCATAGCAAAATTTAGACGTCTATGAAAATTTCTTTCAAGTCCTTGCATTATTTTATTTTAATTTCTGTTAAACTTCTGAGTTGTAACATTCTTCCTCTCTTAAAAGGATTTCTTCCTCGAAATCTTAAAGGATGGAAAAATGTAACTCATACACAACAACCAATAGCTACAATCATTAACTCATCCATCACCCACGAGCAATCATTCTCCTTAGAAATTTCTTATGCATTGTATACATATATGTGCAACGTGAAATGTACATGAACAAATACTAACGTAAAATTAGACGATCTACTGATTCAGTCGACCTCCTATTATGCAAATGCTCATGTCATGCATCCAAATGTATGCAACATCATAAGTAAATATTTACTTGCAATTTTATATGCATGCACAATCATAAAACTCATATGCAACATCCATATGCATAACATCCACTAGCACAACAATAATCAAGAAATGGCATGCAACTAGATATAAGTGTGTGTGTGTGTACCTAGAGGATATAATGTCCTAACGTGTAAAAGAGTACAATGTAAACGATACATCCAAATACATCCATTAGCATCAATCATCCATAAACGTCCTGCCGACATGTTTATAACCATTCGTATCATCCAATGGTCACTAACTAAATGGCATACCACCTAAGTCCTACACATAGGTAGCCTATACTTATAAGAACTTCCAACTTAAGACGTACCATAGAAGAGTTGTGGGTGGGTAGCTCGGATCTTTTCCTTGGTTCCCATGTACTCTCCAGTGGATCGTCTTCCTATTGTACTTTAACAAATCCGTTTTCCTTGTTACGGAGTCGCTTTATACCATGCTCTAGAATACTAGTGGGTGGAAGGCAAACAAGTGATTCTTGCCCTACCTCAACTTCCTCCAACTGACTTGTCTCGATCATGGTAGTTGTATCGTGTAAGCACTTCCGCAAGTGTGACACATGGAAAACATCATGTACCCATGCTAATTTACAAGGAAGCTCTACTCTATATGTCAACTTTCCTACTCTAGCAACTATCAGGAAAGGTACTACAAATCTCAAGCTAGCTTACCCGAATTACCAAATCTCATTACATGCTTAAGAGGTGAAACCTTCATAAACACCACATTATCCACTGCGAACTCTAGCTTTGTATGTCTCCTATCAACATAAGATTTTCATCTATCCTGAGCGGTCTTCATTCTCCTATGGATCAAGTCCACCTTCTTCGATGTCTCCCTCACCATATCCGGCCCAAGAATAATCCTTTCCGTCATATCCTACCAACACGATGGTGATTTACACGGTCTACCAGACAATGCCTTGATAGATGCCATTTTAATACTAGCTGATAACTATCATTATAGGTAAACTCTACTGGCAGCAAATGATCCTCCCAATAACCTCCAAACTCTATAATGCACATCCGTAGAAAGTCCTCAAAACCCAATTCACTCTCTCCATGTGTCCGTTCATCTATGGATGATATGCAATACTCAAGCTCAACTCAGTTTCCAAAGCTTCCTGTAAACTCCTCCAGAACTCACTAGTGAAAAGTGAATCTCGATCGCTAATATGCTAATACGAACTCCATGTAACCTAATGACCTCTCCCACGTATAAAGCCTCCAACGGTGCCGCTATCCTAGTACTTCTCACTGATATGAAATGATTGCACTTGGTTAATCGATCAATTATAATCCAAATGCTCTCATTTCCTCTCCTACTCCTAGGTAGACCATCTACAATGTTCATGGAAACACTCTCCCACTTTCACTGAGGAATATCCAGTGGTTGAAGCAATCCTCTTGGCTTTTTCTACTCTACCTTTATCCTTTGGAAATTCATACATCTATCTATATACTATGCTACTTGCTTCTTCATGACGAGCCAACAGAAGACGCTTCATATCATGATACATTTTGTCAACATCGAAATAAATGGTCGTCTTAGGACGGTGAGACTCAGCTAACACTGCATCTATTAAATCCATACCGTGGGGAACACAAGATTATCATCCCTCCATAACCATCCTCTCGTGTCAATGGCATAACGCCTCAAATTACTCAATGATTCTCCTCTACTAATCCTCTCAACAATATCTACTAATTCCTTATCCTCCTTCTTCCTATATCCAATACTCTCCATTAATATAGGCTGAACGTCTAACACATCTAGTAATCCTTGGGTAATATCTGATGCTGGTTGGAAATCAAAGGTAGAAATATAATCCAAATGTTTCCACTCCAAAAACAAAGGACTCAACATTGCACTCTGTCTACTCAAAGCTTCTGCCATTACATTAGCCTTACCTAGGGTATAAGAGATATCAAAGTCATATGTATCCAAAATCTCCATCCATCTCTACTGCCGTAAATTCAAGTCCTTTTGGAAGAACAAGTACTTCAAGGACTTATGATCTATAAATAGTTCAAACCACTCTCTTAAAAGATAATGCCTCCATGACTTGAGTGCAATGACAATGGTTACCAACTCAAGATCATATGTAAGGTAGTTCTTCTCCTAGGTTTTCAACTGACTACTCACATAACTCACCACCCTTCCTTATTGCATTAATAATTCAACTAACCCCATACCAAAAGCATCGGTATAAACTGTAAATGTTTGTCTCATCTGGTAACACTAAAACTGGTGCACTGGTCAATGCCTTATTCAACTTGATAAAAGCATCTTCGCACTTTGCATCCCATGATAAAACTAGATTTTTCTTGGTATGAAAGTCAGTGGCTCAGTGATCTTTGTGTAGTCCTTAATGAACTAGCGATAGTAGCCCGCTAAACTAAGAAACTTCTTACCTCTGTAGCATTCTTCAGAACATGCTAATCCAAAACTGCTGCTACCTTATTAGGATCAACTGCTAAGCCACTTTTTGGGATGATGTATCTCAAAAAGCATACCTAATCTCTCTAAAAATGGAACTTTGAAATTTTCACCTTAAGCTTATGTGTACGGAGTGTACCGAGCACTTCTCCTAAATGCGATGCATGCTCCTTCTCACTCCTCAAGTATACAAGAATATCATCCACAAATACCATAACGAATTTGTTAAGCAACCCCTTAAATACTCGGCTCATTAGATTGACAAAATAGGGGATGCATTGATCTATCCAAAGGGCATGACTAATCACTTATAAAGTCCGTCAGGTGTACAACATGTTGTCTTCTGGATAATGTCCTCGGCTACACGCAATTGATGGAATCCGGTAACCAAGTCAAGCTATGAGAATATTCTAGCCGCAATCGACTGATCAAAGAGATCGTCTATGCGGGGTAGTGGATAACGATTCTTATTTATCAGTGTATTTAATTTCCTATAATCGACGTAGAGTCTCAGAGAACCATCTGCCTTGGTGGAAAAGACGACCGATGCTCCCTATTTAGAAATGCTCCATCTAATAAAACCCTTATCCAATAACCCATTAGCTTGCTTGCTCAATTCGCGTCTTTCCTTTGGAGCTATATGCCTTAGTGGTAAGGCAACGGGTCTAGCATTCCTAACAAGATAGATCCTAAAATCAATCTTTCTCTAGGGTGAAAGACAGGTAATCTCAGCAAAATCATCTAGGAAATCTCTAGCTACAGGCATTGCACTAAGCTCTTCATGTGATAGATCCAATGAATATAAGTAGCTCAACATAATAGAACCTTGGAGATCTCAATAAACCTCCAAGCTACGTCCACCATACATGCTTAAACTAACAATATTCCTATCACATTCTAAAATAGCTTCTTACATAGTCATCCAATTCATACCTAATATCAATCCAAACCCAGAGAATCCCAATACAAAGGCATCACAATCAAACTCGACGCTTAAAATGAACAACTTCAAACCCTTGCATAACATAGACAAACAGGTTGGTCCTCCTACGAGGTTTGACACAACAACGTGGTCCTGTGTGTAAATCATTAACAAGTCTACTAGAAATCAAAGAATATGATGCCTAAGTACCAAATAAAATGTGAATGAATAAAGCGAAAAGAGTCAACACACCTTGGATCACCACTTTCTTACCCTTATCTACCACTAGTTGTGCACTCGAGCTAGGGATTGCCTCTAGTGCATAAGCCGAAACAACCTGAGTAGAAGTCCGACTAGAAGCTCTTGATGGTGCAATACAAGCTCGCTTCAGATGTCCAAACCGAACGTAGTAATAGCACTTAAACTTTGAAAGATCTGTCATGCACTCCTTCGTAAAATGTCCCTGCCACACTTCCTACAGTGCATATCCTTCTTCTGTATCTTTCCCTTAGGTCCACCTCCACCCTTATGCTGGTTATGTTGTGCTTTCCCTCCAATCTGCTTAGGTTCCTCTCCATTGGCTTCCCCCTTGGAGATGGTATTTAGCAAAGCCATCCCAACTAGACCCTTATGCATAGCACCTATAGGAATATGACTCAGAGCTAAGTCCTGAAGAGGTTGACTCATCCCTTTAGAAAATTTGAGAGCCTTCTTATGTGGTGTGTCAAATATTCCTATGCCAAGTCTAGGTAGCTCATTAAGCTGGTTGACACACTCTTTAATAGAAGATTTCCTTGCTTTACATGAATGAATTTCTCTAACTACACAGCTTTCTCTGCCCTAGAAAGAAAATTTATCTAAAATCGCCTACAAAACTCATCCCAAGTGATCTCCTATTTCTTAGTAGCAGCCTCATCTATCTCCTACCAGCTCAATGGATTACCCTATAACTTCCAGGTAGCTAACTGCATCCTTGCCTTGTCAGTCAATCCTAGTAAACCAAAGATCCTCTCATAAATGCAGATCTATGACCTCGGATCCACATAAGAATCTGTCCTCTTGTATTGCTTTTCTCTAAGATTTGAGAAATCTTTGCATACCTTAGCAAAGTCTGTAATGGTGGGTGGGCAGGCAGGAGCTACGCTTGCCACTCCCTCCCCGGGTCCTCGAGTGGGATTAAGCTCGGCATGTCCCCTTGCCTAGAGATATCAGTGGAACCAAATCGGAATGTTCACACCTAGAATCTCAGCTGCGTTGCCTGAGCCTGAACTTACAGGATCACTCATCCTCTATCTATGGATTTTAAGAATTCAATTGGCAATTTTTCATAGATATTATAAGCAGAATAAGAGAAATAACATAAGCAGGAATCAAAGATAGCATAGGCATGAAAAAGAGAGATTACGGTTTGTACAAAATCTTTTAGAAAAGTCATTTGAAAAATCTTTACTTTACACATTGGAAAGCCTTTTGAAAATCCTTTTTTTTTTCTTTTCAAATACATTCTCTCAGTACGGACCTAATTCTAAAGAAAACTTGAACATATGCTTTGATACCAACTGTGACAAACCGCGCCACTCAATATACCAATCCAAAGCCTAATGTGACTTTATGACTCACTTCATGCCAAGAAATACGGATAATAGGGGTTTATAACATTTCACAACACAAAGACTAATGCAAGCAGATATAATCTAAGATATACCACACTTTAAGAACTTAGGGAAAAAAGAATAAAACATATAACATAGAAAAATATCCATCTTAGAAAATATACAAACCACGGTCGTTAAAAACTAGTACATGGCCCAATACAGAGTACATAGAAAATATCAGTCCAAGTCTGATAAAAGAGATAAACTGTACCAATGAGATAGATAAATACATGGAGAGCAAATATGGTAAAAAACAGTCTCTAAAGATAAGCTCGACTCTCCAATTATCAAGAATTGGTCGATCACCTGCCACCCTATCCACTTGTGGTGGGGAAAAAGAAGAAAGGAAAATGGGTCAGACATAAAGTCTGGTAAATGACTACAAGTTTAATATGTGATGATCATATGCGGTTATTCTCATACTACTCTGAAAGATAGAGGGTGTGATACAAGTGCTCGTGAATTCCTAAGGTCTGTTACCTAAGGTTTCTCGTCTAGTACGTTCCTACACTACATGTTGTGTAGGCTAATACAATGGATCAATGGATCAAATCTCATGTCTAAAGATCGGCCATCGCTTCTAGAGCTACTCAATATGTAAGACACCGCCTTCTTGACTACTAAGAATGAAAGACGTCATCACTAGGCTACTGTGGAAATAAATTCTCACTGCTATCAGTGCCACTAGGCTACTAGGAACAATTCCCCCTTATTATGCCTAGAGAGGAAAATAAATCCAAAATGCTGACCCATCAGAATGTGTCATCGTCCGCATCGCTTCAACCTCTTGATCGTAGCATTGGTTTAATTGCGTGCTCTGATTCCTCTTTTCTAACTGTACTATTTGCATCAGGAATCATGCATACTATGATCTCCCGTTATGCTGGATCCCTTCTATCCATATAAGAAAATCTATTTTCTGTTGCACTTATTGGTAGCATTTATAGCTAAGTGCAGAATAGCTATCTTATTCTTTATTTTTACTAAAATTTTTTAACCTTATGCTAGTAAATATAACTTCCCGCATATTTTTCCCTAAATAAAACTTATGTTGCCCCCTCATTTTCATAGCCCTCTTCTTTTCATTATCTACGAAAGCTTTCTCCCTCATTTCTAAAACCCTAATTTTCAACTAAATCCAATTCTTCTTCGGTCTCTCTAAAATCGTCTTTATTCCTAACAACAACTCTTTTTTCCCCTCTTTGGGTCCTCTTCTCCTCATAATAATCAGAATCTTTGTATTTGTGCACTCTATCAGTTAACTTGTTTAGTTGTAGACATTTTCCACCACTTCAACGTAGTTTACCAATCAAAATCCGAACTGAAGAAGGTAGTGATTGGTCCAGTAGTGGGGACCACCGGTCTTAGACTGGATGTGAGGCTTAAGAAAGAAATTTTGGCAAACAAGGCTGAGGTATATAATGTTCTTAATGAATTGCCTCGTAGCTTTTCAAGTGAAATCATTTCCCTATGTCTAGATCCTAATCCGTTGACCCATGCATCTGTAACTCAAGTAAGTTATTGTTGACCCTCTTTATACCAAATTCAGGTAACCAGTCTATTCGAAATTACCTAAGGTGTTTTGACACTAGCAACTATTTTTCTATTTTGGAATACTTAACGAAAAAAGTTTCTTCATAGAGAGTCTTTGCAGTTAGGATGCTAAAAAATGGTGCACAGACATGCTTCCTCTCTAACTCAGTCGAAACCAACCCAGCCAAAACCCACTAGTTGAAACCAATACACAAGGTATCACTTAGATGGTACGTAGTGGATTGAAGGAAAGGCGGAAGCCATGATGTCGAAAGCAATGATTCCGATGGGGTCAAAACCTTAGTTTTGTTTTCAAATGTTAAGTGTCTGTGTTGTTTTACTTAAAGCTTTCAACGTAGTCGAAGCATATGTTTTCGAAAGGGATTTTTCCAAAATATCTTTCAAAGAAGGTTGCGATTTTATGTTTTAAAGGTACAGGCTTTTGAAGGGGCTGCTTTATTTATAAAAGAATGCTTTCAAAAGTAGTGGTTCCGACCTAGTCGAAACCCAGCTGCTTTTCTTTTACCTTTCGAGTATATTGAAGTCGTCAAAAATTTCGAAGGGTGCTTTTGTTTTAAACTTATGTTAAACCACTTCCTAACTGCTTTCAAAAGGGTCTTGGGTTTCGAAGGCAATGGTGTCGAAAAGGGAGTTTTGGCGCTATCCTTCTAGTTTTGCTCAATGGTTTTTAGCTTTCGAATGGATGGTTCTGACACACTCAAAATTTCCCTAAAAAAATTTATTAAAGGTTTCGAAAGAGATACTTTCGTGTGTAACCAGTTTGACCCAAAAGATGTATTTTTTTAAGAGTAAAACCCAATGCTTTTGAAAGGAGCACTTTCATTGGTTTCGAATCTATGTTTCTAAAGATTATTAAGCAATGTTTTGACACATTAGAAAGGTATGATTTGGTTTCGAAAGGATTGATTTACAGAGCTTCGAAAGGTATATACTTAGGGTTTTGAAAAGAGATTTTCTATACTTTCGATGGAGGTCATCCAGTGGTTTCGAAATTAATGTTTTAAGGTTTCAAAACAAACAATCCATTCTCATTTTAAAGGAAAAACCATGACATAAATTAATATTTTTTGAAATGAAGTTTTAGAAGAAGTTATCGTTGAATAACAAGTTGACGGGACTAACCAAGTTTTATATAAAATGATTTAAAGGATATTAAACTCAAGTGTTGGTATTATTTTGTTGATGTTATGATTGCTTCTTCATATATTTATTCACGTTGTAATTAAACCACAACGGTACTTTGGGAAAGGGTAGAATAACCAGCTAGGTTTATCCGGTAGTGAATATAACATAAGAAGTGTTAAAATCTTAATTGAAGATATTGGCAGGGGACGATAGGCTCGTAGTAAGGCCATGAAAACTGTATAAAGGAAAAGATATTGGTAGGGGTCGATAGGGTCATAATCAGCCCATGAAAACCAGGATTTGATATTGGTAGGGGCCAATAGGTTTATAGTTAGTCCATGAAAATTATATCCGGATTAAGATATTAACAGTTAGTCAATAAGTTCTTAGTCAGCCCATGAAAACTAGGACTAGGGAAACGATATTAGAGTCAATAATAGGTTCTTAGTGATCCCATGAAAACTATAAAATCGGACAGGTAGTCCATAAACATTTAATCGGTTATTAGTGAGCCCATAAAAGTTAATAGGTTAATAATAACCCTAGAAACTATAATTGACACAGATAGTAAGAATGAACGGGGATGGGTAATCCAGAATTAACTTACTTGTTTGCATATCATCATATTATTTTGAATTGTTTTCACCATTATGGATGCAATAGCATAATATATTGTTTTATAAAGTTTTTAAGATACTAGTGAGGGAAAAACTCATTCCGCTAAGCGGCGTAGACTCACTAGATATCTAAATGGTTTGAGATGGTAGATTATTATTCATACCAGGCTTTATGTCTGACTCAAGGTTTTTTCCGCTTAAACTCTTGAGCACTCAATTGATTTTGAGTAGTTTGAGGTTTAGGGTTTTCAGGTGTTCTTTTAGATGAATAAAGCTTCCGATGACGTGTAGGAGGCATGCTAGCTACTTAGAGTTATTTCATTGCCACTGTGTTTGGTTGTAAAGGCAAACTGGTTTTATTGCCTTATTATGTACTCTGATCATCCAAAGGGGCATCTTCATATGTTGCTCTTGGCGTATTTTGTAATACGTATATCTTGTCTAAACGTGGTCTGTGCCCTAGGATTATGTAATGAATTTCCAAATATTTTGAAATGGAATTGGATTTTGTTTTCTATTTTAAATTTTTCCATATTGTTGTGTTTTTGTGTATCCATGTATCTTACATTACCATATTTGGTCGTCGAGAATTAATAACTATGGATGACTTCAGCATCCGTTGCCGTTAGTTTTGGGCCTCCAAGCAAGGGATGTTACGTTTCCTTTGGAGCCATATGCCTTAGTGGTAAGGCAACGGGTCTAGCATTCTTGACAAAATAGATCCTAAAATCGATATCTCTCTGGGGTGGTAGACCGATAATCTCAGCAATAACATTTTGGAAATCTCTAACTGCAAAAATTGCACTAAGCACATCGTGCGATACGTCCAATGAACATAAGTAGCTCTACATAATAGAACCTCGAGGATTTCAATAAACCTCCAAGCTACGTCCACTTCACATGCTCAAACTAACAATCTTCTTATCACATTCTAAAATAGCCTCATAAGTAGTCATCCAATTCATGCCTAATATCAACCAGAACCTAAAGAATCCTAATACAAGGGCAACACAATCAAACTCGACCCTTAAAATGAACAACTCCTCCTACGATGTTTAACACAACAATAGGGTCCATGACTATACTAGTGTGTAAGTGTAAGTCATCGACAAGTCTATTAGAAATTAAAGAATGTGATGCCCCAGTACCAAATAAAGTGTGAATGGATAAACCAAATAGAGTTAACACACCTTTGATCACCACTTTCTTACCCTTGCATACCACTTATTGAGCACTCGAGCTAGGGATTGCATCTAGTACATAAGCTGAAACAACCTAAGTAGAAGTTAAAGTAGAAGCTCTCGGTAGTGCTATGCACCGCTTCAGACGTCCAAACCGATCGCAGTTATATCACTTAACCTCTGAAAGATTTGTCCTGCACTCCTTCATAAAATGTCCCCACCACACTTCCTACAGTGCATATCCTTCTTATGTATCTTTCCCTTGGGTCCACCTCCACCCTTATGCTTGTTCTGTTGTGATTTCCCTCCAACCTTCTAAGGTTCCTCTCCATTGGCTTCGCCCTTGGAGATGGTATTTAGCAAAGCCATCTCAACTAGACCTTATGCGTAGCACCTATAAGAATATGACCCAGAGCTAAGTACTGAAGAGGTTGGCTTAGTCCTTTAGCAAATTTGAGAGCCTTCTAATGTGATGTATCAAACATTCTTATACTGAATCTAGGTTGCTCATTAAACTGGTTGACATACTCCTTAATAAAAGATTTCCTTGCTTCAAGTGAATGAACTTCTCTAACTACACACCTTTCTCTGCCCTAGAAAGGAACTTCACCTTAAATCGCTTACAGAACTCATCCCAAGTGATCTCCTCTTTGTCAACCTCTGCCTCAACTACCTCCCACCAGCTCATCGGCTTACCCTATAACATCCAAGTAGCCAACTGCATCCTCGCCTCGTCAGTCAATCCTGCTAAACCAAAGATCCTCTCACAAATGCGGATTCATGACCTTGGATCCACATAAGACTCTATCCTCGTATATTGCTTTTCTCTAAGATTTGAGAAATCTTTGCATACCTTAGCAAAGTCAGTAACGATAGGTGGGCAGGTAGGGGTTACACCCGTCGCTCCCTCCACGGGTCCTATGGTGGGGTTAAGCTTGGCATGTCCCTTTGCCTTGAGATATCGGTGGAGTCAAATTAGAATGTTCATGCCTAGAATCACGGCTGCGTCGCCTGTGCCTGAACCTATAGGATCACTCATCCTCTATTTATGGATTTTAAGAATTCTATTGGCAACTTTTCACATATATTATAAGCATGAATAAGAGAAATAACATAAGCACGAATCAAAGATAACATAGGCACGAAAAAGAGAGATTGCGGTTTGTATAAAATCTTTTGGAAATGTCCTTTGAATTTTTTTTGCTTTTATACATATACTTTAAAAGTCCATTTTGGAAAACTTTAGAAAACATTTTTGGAAAACCGTTTGATAATCCATTTTTTACTTTTCAAATACATTCTCTTAGTACAGACCTAATTCCAAAGGAACCTTGAAACAAATGCTCTAATACCAACTGTGACAACCCGCACCACCCAACATGCCATCCAAAGCCTAATGTGAATTTTGGACTCGTGTCATGCCTAGAAATAGGGATCCTCATGGTTTATAACATTTCACAACATAGAGACTAATACAAGCAGATATAATCTAAGATATACTACACTTGTGATCAATACATGATAAAAGATATAATGTCACTAGTACATGGCCCAATACAAAGTACATAGAAAATATCACCTCAAGTATGATAAAAGAGATAAACTGTACTGGTAAGGTAGATAAATACATGGAGAGAAAATATGGTAAAAAACAGCCTCTAAAGATAAGCTCGACTCTCCAATTATTAAGAATTGTACAATCATATGCTGCCCTGTTCACTTGTGGTGGTGATAAAGAAGAAAGGAGAATGGGTTAGACATAAAGTCTGGTAAATGAGTACAAGTTTAATATGTGATGATCATATGCAGTTATTCTAATACTACTCTAAAAGATAGAGGATGTGAGACAAGTGCTCGTGAATTCCTAAGGTCTGTTACCTAAGGGTTCTTGTCTAGTACATTCCTACACTACAGGTTGTGTAGGCTAATACAATGGATCGAATCTCATGTCTAAATATCGATCACCGCTTCTAGAGCTACTCAATATATAAGACACCGCTTTCTTGGCTACTAAGAATGGAAGACATCACCACTAGGCTAAAGTGGAAAAAATAACTCCCGCTACTATCAGCGCCACTAGGCTACTGGGAACGATTCCCCCTTATTACGCGTGGAGAGGGAAAAAATCCAAAATATCCACCCGTCAGAATGTGTCATCGTCCGCATTCGCTTCCACCTCTCGAACGTAGCATTGGCCACTTATTGCATGCTCCGGATTCTCCTTTCTAACTATATTATGTGCATCAGGAATCATGCATACTAGGATCTCCCGTTGTGCTGATCCCTTCTATCCATTATAAGAAAATCTATTTTCTGCTGCACTTATTGGTAGCGTTTATAGCTAAGTGCAGAATAGCTATCTTATTCTTTATTTTTACTAAATTTTTTTTAACCTAACGCTACTAAATATAAGTTCCCACGTATTTTGCCCCAAATAAGACTTATGTTGCCCCCTCATTTTCGTAGCCTGCTTCCTTTCATTATCTACGAAAGCTTTCTCCCTCATTACTAGAACCTTGTTTTTCAACTAAATCTAGTTCTTCTTCAATCTCTCTAGCATTGTCTTCTTCTCATTGCAACAACTCTTTTTTTCCTCCTTGGATCCTCTTCTGCTTGCAACAATCAGACTCTTCGTATTACTACACTCTATCAGTTAACTTGTTTAGTTGCACACATTTTCCACCACTTTAGTGGAGTTTACTAATAAAAAGTTGAACTGAAGAAGATGATGATCATCCCACTAGCAGGGACCCCCATTCTCAGACTGGATGTGAGGCATGAGAAAGAAATTCCAGTAAATAAGAATGAGGCGTACAATGTTCTTGATGAATTGCCCCATAGCTTTTAAATTGAAATCATTTCCCTATGTCGAGATCCTGATCCGTTCTATCTTGACCCATGCATCTGTAACTCAAGTTAGTTATTGCTAACCCTCTTTGTACCAAATTTAGGTAACCGGTCTGTTCAAAATTATCTTAGGTGTTTTTACACTGGCAACTGTTTCTCTATTTTGGAATACATAACTTAAAAAGTGTTCTTCATAGAGAGTCTTTGGAGTTAAGGTGTTATACATTGGGGCACAGACATGCTTGTCGCGATGTTTTTAGAATTTAAACATTTTATTATTTCCTTTTAACCCATAACGATGATGTTATCAAATTTGATATCATTCAAATATGTGGAGAATGAGATAGGTATTTATTGGGATTAAGCAGGGTCGGTATTAAAAAAAATCATTGTCACAATGTTAATTTCAGATGCTTAAGCTTGAAATTTTTAAACAGGGGCATTATTATATGGAACGTTGAAAATATTGTCCAACTTTCAAAGTCTTCTTGATAATATATATTATATAGGTTCTCAAATGTACAAACATGTAAACACAATCAAACTAACACGAATGTATTATCAAACTTCGGGTTTATATATTTATTATCAATTTTGAAGGATAAAGAGATGCATTATGGTTGTTTATTACAAACTAAAGTTAGAAACTTATTATAACTCAGCAGATTATTATGCACCCAGTCTAGTAATTTTTTACTACATGTGTCTTTCTTTTTTATCAAGAACACAAAAATCAATATATAGTCTTTATGAAGGCATAAAAATATTAATACATAGTCTTTGTGAAGGCACCCAAAAAGCCATATAAGTTTTTATCCAGAAAGAGATGCCTTGAGATTTCTTTTATCTAGAAAGATCTTTTAGCATGCATTGAGCAAACTTTAAATTTCTAAAGATTTTTTATTAAAAAGATGGCATTACTTTATATGTTTCATATTTTAAAGCTGCATATGAGAAATACTTGTGCATAGTTTGGGTTTAAATGGTATGCTCTTGTATGATATTTATTTGCAAGTTGTAGATAACCACTCTTTTAGTAGGACTCAAATAAAACCATATACTCTTTAAATTGTAAATTGTGCACCATGATACGATAGTATAAATTCACTAATAAAGCTTTCGAGGTATATAAAAATATTGTTATATTCTATGTGTTGAAATCTAATATAATAATTTCCAGATTCTACATAGGATATTAAAAAATAATAAATTACTAATTTACACCGGGTTTTTTTCTACAATCAAGAAATCAAGCATCTTCGTACGCGTCGTCATCTTTCAGGCAGCACATATGTATGTGATGGTAGAACGAAGCTTTAGAGTTTTGGTCATCAAAACAGTGACTTTTGGAGCATTCAGATGAACTATTATAAAACAGACGACGGCGTTAGCTTCCAGGCTACATAGGTGGATAAGTCAGAATCTAACATCTTCACAATAAACAAGCACAACATATTTGCTGTCAGGATTGAACTCTCTAGGCTGCAACATGAGAAATTCATATCGTGGCGAAAATAGAAAACAATGAGTTTATATATGCGGCATTCCAGATCATATGGTGTTTGAAAAGTGAATCTTGACTTAGAAGGGGCTCCGATTTGTTTGCGTGAAGGAAAAGAAGAAAAAGGAAAAACTGATGTTCATTGTTATCGAAGGTTATCAAATCTGCCATTTTGTTATTAATCCCAAATGCTTAATGATTATTTTAATGTGTTATCTATTGTTTTTCTTTCTGAAGTTGGTGGGAGAGATGATAATAAACTTGCCATTGTTCAGATGGTGGCTTAGATAGACTAGTAAAGTATCAACTAAATTTGCTGATGATTATCTGTTCTACAAGAGGTATATATTTTGAACATACTATGTTTTTCTTAATATAATATTGGTCCCACTACAACAAAAAGGACCTTTCGCAGCATTTTTATAATGCTACCATAATCATTAGCAGCATTTCGAACAACGGTGCCTAATACCATGCTGCAATAGAGTTAGGAAATTCTGCAGCGTTTTTGAAATGTTGCTAAATAAATGGCTATTGATGCAGCTAAAAAACACTGCAATAAATTAATTTTGCAGCGTTAACTAAATGCTGCAAATTCATTTAGCAGCGTTTTGGCAATGCATTCTATCATTATTACTTTAGGAGATCCAGCAATATAGCAGTAGTTTTTGAAATGCTGCAAAAGCAAGTTATGCAGCTTTTCTAAAACGCTGCGATATATTAACGTTTTTTCCTACATTCTACAACTGCTACAATAGTTTTAAACAATTATATAAACCATGAATAATGTATTCAAAATAGCTCGATTTATAAAAAAACTAATATATATAATCCGATATTATAAGCGTTTATAACAATTAAACATAATTAAATATACATCACTTTCCTACACCATAAAATTTAATCATATACAGCGTTTCATGAACAATGTTTTAAGCACAAATGTCAACGACATAAAATCTTATAGAAAGACTTGCTAAAAGAGAAAATATAAATCATGGAAAGTCCAAGTCCGTCTCCTTCAAAAGTCCAATATGTCTATAGGGAAAAAGGCAATAGAGATCAGCAGTAGAAGAGAACAAATATGAATTTATTATATAAAAGCCAAAAAGGAAATGAGATACAAACAGTGATCCATTATCATGTCAATTTTCACATATTTCGTTATCATTTCTTTTTCTACTTTTCATTTGCTACTAACTCAAAAACCAAAGCATTTGATCCAATTAAAAAGAACGTTGATTTAAAAAACTCAAATTCAAGTGTAAAATAGTATGCAATTAGTTAAAAAGACAAGATTATCATTCACTTCACTCTGTAGGCCATATATTAAGACAAATTATACATAGCTTAAAATCAAGGATAAAATAACATTTAGATACTGTCTAAAATCAATATTTATCTAAAACCTTATATTTCTTTACAAAAACCATAGAAATCATTTCAAAATATTTTATCTAGACCAGGTGTTTGTATATAATTTTCTATCCTATGGTCAAGTGATATGGAATTTATCATTTCAATCCGTAATTTAAAATATAAATACGGCTATATATCATTTCAAACCGCAATCCCGAATGAAATAAAAATCCATACAACTTGCAGTTTATAACAATATAAAATACAACAGCCATTTATCCAATATCAATCATCAAACATTTATCACAATCATCATCCAATTCAATCAATAACATCAATATAGAAAAGATAATAAATAACAGGTATTTACTGGCAGTTTATATTCCATAATAAATTAAATAACTATTTTTCCAAATAAATTCAAATAAACTTAGATGATGATTCAAAATATGCCAAACAGTCATAAATAAATTTCAAATCACATAATAAATCAACTTAACAAACATAAGAAATTTTAGAAGTTATGAATGGATTAAAACACTCATCTTTGAATTTGAATCAAATTTAAATTCAAAATAAATCCAAAATTTGAACAGTCTCAGAATCCATCCAAACTAACATCAAAATATCCAGAATTTAGGAGAAAACCGTGCGTGAAATGGACCTCGTATGTGAAAGTTATGCTAGTTAGAACGTTTTATACTTTAAATTAAATTAAAAATAAAATAAATAATAAAACGAACCAATAGAGGAAAGCCACATCAGCGTTCCTTCGTCACCCAGAAACACAAACGAGACCCAGGCCTTCTTCGAACGAGACCCACTCACGTCGCCGTCACCACTTCGTCACTCCGGTCGCCGCATCGACACCGGACGTTGCCAAATAATCCTCGCACAACCTCCTCCACGCGCTAACCCCCCCCCCCCAAACCACGACCACCGACCGGGCCAAACAAAGGCCGACCGTCGCTAAGTTATGAAACCCTAATTAAATTTAATCGCTAAATCAAACCGCTAAATCAACGCATCACCTATGCCGATGAACTTTGCTCAGCCTTCTCTACGCCGCGGTATGGCCGATTTGATGATCTGTTTTAGTTGATAACGAGGAAAATGGAAGGTCGAGATTTGTTCTTCAAATCCAAGATAAACAGTGATTCAATTTGAAAAATGAATCATAGATCTGAGATGCGCTCGTCGAGAGCTTCAAATCGATATATAATTCGCTATTGTTTGAGAAGATTGAATTTTCAATTTGATTTTTGATTTGAATTTGCAGTTTGGGATTTAGGGTTCTATCTGCCATTGAAAGAGGAGAAGAAAATAGAATTGTACGTACAGAAATGAGGAATAAGAAATAGGATAGGGATTATAACAAGGTATATATAGACAAAGCTGGAAAGAGAAAAGATGGACTAGATTGATTAGGATTGAAAGTTGAACGACAAATGGCCCGAAAAGCCCGTTCTGACTCCGGAACGAAAAGGAGTCAACCCATATGTCCAAATATATGTTTTTAAATATTTTAAACGCAATGGAACAGGTTTGAAGTCCAAATTTCATCGTATGAAGAAGTTATGCTAAAATCGATTTATTTCAAATTGACTCCAACTGATTTCAATTGAATTTAATTAAATTGATTTCTAGACGTTTCGAGCCTATACGATCAAATGATTAGTCCAATCGTTACGAAACTTAAAATCCTACAATAGTTCACTATTACGGATTCGATAAAATAGGTTTCGCCGAAATCCGAGTCAGTGGTCAACATGGCTATTTTTCAGTTAATTAATTAAATTAATATTAAATTAATCAATTCACTTTTTCAATTCAAATTTAATAATTCACAAATTCCATCATTTTTGAGTTCTTAAACAAGCACGATAATCTAAACAAACTTAGATATCAATTCAAAGTTAATTGGTTTACCCATTACCGTATTTAGTTTCAATTTTCATAAATTCATTAATTATCAATTGAAATTCAAATAAATCCATTTATTTGATTCTATATCCTGTTATTCAATAAATTATTATAAATGGATGAAATTAACATTGGTTCATGCTTTATTACATTAATATTCTCAAATTTCATCTTAATCTCTATTAACGTAATAATTAAGCATTAAATTTCATTTAATTGCAATTAATCCAATTATTAGATTTAAATTAATAAGTCTTGATTCTCATTCCTTTTTTATTCAATCAATCATTATCTTCTGGACAAATTTAACATAGTATATATCCAATTACCCTAATATTTTTACAGTCATCAACCAAATTCATATTAACGTAGTATTTAATTACATCTAATTGCAATAGATTTAGATCTAATTCAATAGATTAAATAAATGGGTAAACAATTAATAATTATCACTATTTGTCAAATTTAATTCTATTCATACTTTATTATCAACCAACAATTATTATAATTACTTATCTAGCATTGATTCTATCAAATTACACATTATTACGTATTATTTCATCAATTTATATAACTTTGAATTTATTTCCCAATTTACTAGTTACAATCAATTATAACCTTACAATTGTTTCAATTAATTGGGATTGCACTAAATTAATTATTTATTAACTTGCATTAACATTATTACCTCAATTTACATTCAATTACTATTAACAATGTGTTATTTCATTAGTCATTTAAATAATTACATTTGTTTTCCTATATTCACTTTGCAACAAAGATAGCCTTTCACTCACCTTATTAAATTTGAATTCCATTAACTTATTAATAATTCACTTAAGTTAACTTTGTTACATTTCGTTTTAGTTATCATTCCATTCTCAAATTATATTCTTTCAGATTTAATTACCAAATCATATTAAATTAATAATTTAATTATCGAAATTTACGGGTCGTTACACTCTCCCCCACTCAAAATGTTTTGTCCCCAAAAAGGAAAAAGAAGGAAAAGAAGAATTGAGTAAACAATACATCTTATTCAAACATATACCAATTTATAACCATTAAATCTTTTTATACTCAAATTAATAAAGTTTGGAAAACATTTTTCAAAAATTTTCTATGTCCAAAATTTACGGAAAATTTCGGTAGAGTCTTCTTTGTACGGAGAGGCTCGAGAGAAAATATAATACCGAATATAATAATATATAACATATATCTTCCAAAATAATATATCCCAACACAGGAAAAATAATATAATATCGTTAAAAAACCGTAATCCGAGAATATACCTATTTGTCGGGCAAATAACGTTTAATTATGAAACCAAAAGCAGTAGCAATTGCTTCCATAACCTATATTTCACTTATATAATCCAAAAAGGGTTAATAATTATATAAAATGGAATACTTAAAGTTGTTTCAACTACTAACAAACAATCAATATAAACAACAATCATTCGCAACCAACAGCATACACATCAAATACAAATCAACCATCCAAGCAAGACAAACAATTGGTTTGTTCGGTTTAAGACACTTTAAATCACATAGAATGACAAATAACTATGAAGTATTCCACTTACTCAACAGTCTTAGATAAACTCAATAGATTATTTATACATCTAAGCAATTAAAAGTATCTTTTACCCAAACAACCCATAAACCAAAACAAACAACAATTTCAAAAAATAGATCAAGTTCATTCTTATTAATTACATTTCATAGCATTTATTGCTTAAACTCCTTTTCATTCATATAATGATTCATCCTTTAATTTACATTTATTTCTTACAAACTTTTATTTCCATTCACTCATTCAGTGTCTATTTCATTTATTTTCATTCATTTATTTATAGTATTTATGATCAATTAAATTTCTTAGCATATCAATTCATCTACTTAAGTTTTTAATTACTTTCTTATAATACTTACTTTCTATCATAATTTATTATAGTAATATTTCAATTATAACATAGGTTTATAGAAACTACAACATCAAATTCTTATTTATTTAAGAATTTCATTGAATGCTTTCATTATTTCAAATTTTTACTTGTATAATATCCTATTAAATTTTCTTATTAGACATTAGAAATTTTAATATTTGGTAAGTTATATATATGCTTTAAGAATTTAATTGGAAGTTATAAAAGTTTTCCTCATTTTTTTAAATTAATTTAATGTTCAATAATCATATCCTTTGTTTTATAGGTTATGGATTCCAAATTCTTTTAATTTCATTTATAACCTAGCATTAAATCTCTTATTTTAATTAAAGGTTCCAATTATTATTTACTTACATTCCATTTTACTACAATAATTGAAACTATTAATTAACGGGAACTTAAGAACTAAATACTGGGTTAAATTTTCAAATCATTTTAAAATAAAAGATAGATGTATACACTTACAATTCATATATCCAATTATATTTAAAACAATTTGAAATTTATATTTGTTTATCAAAATAAATCTGTAGTAAAACTACTACAGTGACCTTTCCACTTTGAAACTCGAAAATGAATGTCGATGATGCGTGCACTCATCACCGAAATTATTTCCCAACGATATAGAGGGGAGTACAGAACTTATTTCTTTCCAAAGTTTCTTTAAAACGATTCTTTCAAATTATATTGAAATATTTATATCAGAAAATACTTATAAACAATATTATTACATTCCAAAATCCTTTGAAAGAGATTTTCAAAATCCCGGAACTTAAGTTCTAAAATTTCTAGTTTATTCTCATTTATTTTACTTTCAATTTATTTTCAACCAATATGTATAAATTTCACTACCTAACAACCAATATATTACAACCAAATATAATCTTTTTTATTTTATATATAGAAAATATAATAGGCAAAATTATTTCATTCACCTATATTCAAAACAAATATTATGTCGGTCTGTCCTATTAAGTGTTTAGAAATCCCTATGCACCAACCAGAAATTATAAATGCAAAACGAAACAAATTAACACAATATAAAAACCTTTTTATAACACTAACAAATACGATCTCTCATATATATACACTCAGCGACTCATCATAGGGTATTACTACCCTATTAATAAAGAGTCAGACCCTACAAAGCTAAGGTTTATCGCTAAACCAAAGCTCTGATATCAGATGTAACATCCCCGCCTTTCCGTACACTTTAAATTGACGATAAACCACACACGTCAGACTTAAACCATACAGAAGGGCGAATTGTTATTGGGGGTGAATAAGAAAAGCAGAGAAAGAAAAAAAAACAGAATCTTGTAGGGGAATGACAAAATATAATAATCAAATAACAGTTCATGAAGCTGTTTACAAAATATTTGATTATACTAATACAATATAGAATCTGAGTTACACATACCAGAGAATAGTAATTAACAATGCAGTGGAACAGTATGAATGTGGTGGAATAATATAATAAATAATAGTAATACAATCTTCGTCTTCGTCCTCCAGAAATAAAGTCTTCAAATCCTGAAATGCTCAGGCTGACCCGAGCGAATTGAAAAGACAAAACACTCAAGTCAAAACTAAAAGATCTTATGTAAGTTAAATCAACGGTAAATAATATGAGTGGAACGACGTGAGAGATGTTTACAGGATTTGACATCTCCTATCCAGTGTCTAACGTGAGTGCAATAACTTAAGAGATGCTCGGGATTCACATCTCCTAAGGATCCGTTAAACTATTTACTATGTAGTAATATTCCGCTATTATAATAATATTTATAGTAAAATAAACTTACTTTTAAATAGCGTTAAAGCTTTACATTTTCCACCTTAACACGTAATAGTCCCAGTAGTCCATCCAGTATCAGCGCATCTCCAAATCGGGAGACTACCCTAGATACTCCATGGGCTAGGGAGAAATCCAAACTCGTACAAGGAGTGCTATGGTAGGTGATACAGCACATAAGGCAATGCCAGGGTAGATATACCAATTACGCACACGGGCTGGTGTGACGGATAGCGCGCATCTACCACCCACCTCGAGCCACACCCCCAAAAATCAAAAGTGGCCACCAAATCAATCTCAAAGTCAGAATATAATATCGAAGGAGTGTGTCCGATAAGAGGGGCTACCTCACTAGCCCAAGATCGCTCCTGTTTTAGCCACCTTAAGCCAACTCACGGGAGTCGGGTCCACGTTCATACCTCAAAGGACGTCGCTAACATCCTACTTCATTCTGGAATCTCCACCGCGTACACGGTTGTTAAAGTGGTTTTCGGAGTTGGCAGAGAGTATGAAAACTTCTGATCCCGGTCTCTTTAACAACCAATCGTTATTATAACACCGCGGTCATTTTCAAAATAGTTTATACTTTTAAACCAAATATCATTGCCCTTTCAAAACCAAACCAATACGATATCATTTTCATTTCAAATATATCCTTTTCTAAAAACATAACACTTTCAAAGTTATAACATTTCGAAATCAAAACACTTGAATATAACACTTTCAAATTATAATACCTTGAAAACTCATAACTTTGAAACATAACTTCCACCACTTAAATGGTTTAAATATTTAAAATACTTTATATAATAAAATAGCTTCTTTAATTTCATAAATCAAATCCAACACAACTCGAATTTCTACATTTTATATTTAACCAAATCCCAAATCATAAATTTCAATTCAATTCAGTTTCCAAATAAACTATTCCAAATTTATTGATTTCAAAACAGATTTGATCTACCGAATAAACCATTTCAAATTCAATATATTTCAAACTTTAAGTATTCAATAATTTCCAAAACTAAGTTTGGTAATTACAATTCAACAATTCAGTGTTCTATTATTTAGTTTTGAAATATTTTACATAATAAATCCATTATCATTTAAATAAACTCAAATTACAAATAACTGAATATTTCTTTCAATTTATTTATACTTTAACTATTCATTTAATTCACCTTAACCCAAAAATCAAGTTATAAAATCATACCCTTTAAAATTTCCAATTTGATAAATTTCACACCAACTTATTTGAGTTTACTTCTTAAATAACTTCAATTTCAAATAAATCTCCAATTTATCTTCCAGCTTTAATTTTATTTAAATCATTATAAACTTTATATTTTATATACTTAACCATATTATCTTCAATAAAAATCAAACTTATTATCAAGCTTATTCTATATTAAGGCAAATTATATATAGCTTAAAATCAATGATAAAATAACATTTAGATACTATCTAAAATCAATATTTATCTAAAACCATATATTTCTTTACAAAAACCATAGAAATCATTTCAAAATATTTTTATATACATAGACCACAGTGCCTGTATATAATTTTATATCCTATGGTCAAGTGATATGGATATTTATCATTTCAATCCGTAATTTAAAATATAAATACGGTTATATATCGTTTCAAACCGCAACCCCGAATGGAATAAAAATCCACACAACTTGCAGTTATAACAATATAAAATACAACAACCATTCATCCAATATCAATCATCAAACATTTACCATAATCATTATCCAATTCAATTAATAACATCAATATAGAACAGATAATAAATAACAGGTATTTACTGGCAGTTTATATTGAATAATAAATTAAATAACTATTTTATCCAAATAAATTCAAATAAACTGAGATGATGATTCAAAATATGTCAAACAGTCGTAAATAAATTTCTAATCACATCATAAATCAATTTAACAAACATAAGAAATTTTAGAAGTTGTGGGTGGGTTAAAACACTCACCTTTGAATTTAAATCAAATTTAAATTCAAAATAAATCCAAAATTTGAACAGTCTTAGAATTTATCCAAACTAGCGTCAAAATGTCCGAAATTTAAATACGATCTCAACGGAGAAAACTGCACATGAAACGGACCTCGTATGTGAAAGTTATGCTAGTTAGAACGTTTTATACTTCAAGTTAAATTAAAATAAAATAAATAATAAAACGAACCAATAGAGGAAAGCCACGTCAGCGTCCTTCATCACCCAGCAAACACGAATGAGACCCAGGCCTTCTTCGAATGAGACCCACTCACGTCGCCGTCACCACTTCGTCACTCCGGCCGCCGCATCGATACCGGACGTCGCCAAATCACCCTCGCACAACTCCTCCACGCGCTAGCCCCCCCCCGACCACCGATCAGGCTAAACAAAGGCCGGCTGCCGCTAAGTTATGAAACCCTAATTGAATTTAATCGCTAAATCAAACCGCTAAGTCAACGCATCACCTACGCCGATGAACTCTACTAGGCCTTCTCTACGCCGCGGTATGGTCGATTTGATGATCCGTTGCAGTTGATCACGAGGAAAATGGAAGGCCGAGATTTGTTCTTCAAATCCAGGATAAACAGTGATTCAATTTGAAAAATGGATTATAGATATAAGATGCGCTCGTTGAGAGCTTCAAATCGATATATAATTCGCCATTCTTTGAGAAGATTGAATTTTCAATTTGATTTTTGATTTGAATTTGCAGTTTGGGATTTAGGGTTCTATCTCCATTG